>CM057453.1:860488750-861797500 GCA_016271365.2 Neoceratodus forsteri | reverse complement strand
AGACCCTGCCCACTCTTCCATGTGCTGGAGGTCATGTGGGGAAGAAGGGGCTCATCACTTACACATCTTCTGGAGGTGCCCCAAGATGAGGCCCTTTTGGGACAGGGTGGCCTTTGTCCAGATGGATCTCTTTATGCTGGACCAACGTTGGACTGGCCAGAAGCCATATTGGGTATCCCTCCTCTGTCCCGAAGGGGTGTTGACTTCCGTTATCTCTGGGCCATATCATTAGTTGCAGCCCACAACGCCATCACTCGTACCTGGCCGAAACCTGACCCACCTGGCCTTAAGCCTCGGATTCATGTCCTTCAAGAAATTTCGGAACTGGAAGAACTAACTTTTAAAGTTAACCAGCAAACACACATCTATACTCACAGGTGGACAAGATGGCTAGTTTGGCTAGATGCAAATCTGAACCCAGACACTTGGGCATCAGAACTGTGAGATGCCCTGGTTCCTTCTGCAGTGGGCCTGAGGGTGAGTAGAGCTTGGGGTCTGACGGTCATTTAGGAACTTCAAGTTGGTGCTCCCTAGCTTTGCTTTTGTATAATAACTTAAGGAACAATGAATTTTACTGACGGTATAACAGAAACTGAAATGCCTTCAGAATGTGAAATCAGTTGTTTAAAGGTCAAACGAATAACTTGTGACTGATTGGACTTGTGCTTTTATATACTATTTGTATGTACCCAATTGTTGTTAATAAACCTGAGTTTAAAAAAAAAAAAGGAATTGGCCTTGGTAGACTCCAGTACTGTAAATGTATCCTGGAGTTTTCTAAAGTTCTGTCACACTATTCTTTTGCACTGCACTACTCCTAAGGCTAGGTACGGCCAGCACTGTCTGCACTTAGTCTGGGCATTAGTGTGCGGCCAGCAACTGGCATGGTAAAACTTTATAAAGCGAGTAGGGAAATCCCTGCATCCTGACTGGTCAGGACTTGTGTATAGTGGTAGTACCACAGTGAGTAAAATTTTTCATTTTGAAAGTTTTTTTTTTCTTTATAACATTTTAATCACAAACCCATTTTATAAGTGCAATAAGACATTCCAGGGCATTGAAGGTGCTGGTGGCATACAGATAATCTCTACACGTGGCCAAGCTGGTTGTACTGGTGCCCCTAAATCTAATTTTATTTATTAGCTCTTGGTGACCGTGTAAGTGCACTAGGCAATTAGCCTGCCTATTTTCAGGCACAACCCAGGAGAGTACAAAACACAAGCATACATCTGAGCAAGGTAATTAGACAGTCACAATACATAATCAAAGTGCATCAAAATATCCACGCAGGGATATATAGGGAATATACAAGATAGGCACAATCCATCCACACAGGGATGAAGGAAGGTCTGACTAGAAAAACAAAAACAATGTGGATATTTCCCTTTTTGCCTCACATCCCGATCCCTCCTCTCTCCAGTTATCCCTCCAGCAAGCTTATAGCCAAGCTGAAAGGTGGTTCATCGACCACTGACTGGTCATTAACCTAAAAAAGACCAAGTCGATGCTTTTTTCCCACTACCAAAACAAAGCTAAAAATACCCCCCTCTTGATTATTCCCAGCACTCTGCACTCTCTTGGGCAAGTGACCACTTACAAATACCTAGGCATCACATTCGATAGTGCCCTATCCTTCCACCCCCACATTAACGCCTTGTCTGCTGCCATTAACTCTTGGATTGGCCTGCTATACCAGCACACGGATTACCTGCCTCAGGTTGCCCTCAGACTGCCCAGCATTTCCTCCGTCTTGTCCCTCGTGGACTATGGCTTGCCTATTTACGCTGCAGCAGACCACACTGCTCTCTCCAAAATCCAACTTTCCATCAATAAGGCCTGTAGGCTTCTGACCAGTGCCCCCAGCCGCACTCACACCTGCCTGCTCTACTCTATTGCCAGCTTATTGTCTGCCCTCCTTGCGATGAGGTGCCTTTGTAAATGAGTCTCTGACTCAGGTTGTAAACCCGACTTGTAATAAATAAATAAATAAATATTGCTCATACATAGCAGAACAAGTAGGCAAGGTGGCCAAAGTAAAACAGAATGCAAACAATTGGTTAGGAGCAGTCGCAAGTGCCAAGTATGAAGAGGTGAGAGAACACAGCCTTCTTGAAGTTAGAGTGGGATTGGGAATACTTTATGTGGAGAGGAAGGGAATTCCAGAATTTGAGGGTGAAATGGGCTAAAGCTTGCTCACCCACTTTAGTAGAGCAGTGCAGGACTGAGAGTAGTGGAGAGGTTGAGGATCTAAGAGAGCGAAGGACTGGGTTTAGCATAGCCCAAGAGAGACGGGTGTGAGGATGTCTGGTCAAGGAATCAATAAAACACCCCGTTGAATAGGAGCGAAGGGCATTGGGGGGGGGGCATCCAGTGCAATGAAAAGTATAGCAGGCAGTGGTGGGTTTAGTGAGGAGCAGATGGGGCAAACTTGCAAATGTTACATGAGGTCCCACTTATGTAGTATACCATCATTGGCCTTGGAGAGTACAGGGAGGACATATATGAGTCTTGGGAGCAGGACGCCCCTAGCGACAGAGATCCTGCCAGCAGGAGTGAGGGAGGGAGTGATGTACCCTATAGGCAGCACCAGTCTTCTGGTTGACAGATCTACATACCTCATTAATGTGCGAGGAGAAGTCTAATACAGGGTCAAGCATCACGCTGAGGTATTTGAAGGATTTGGTGTTAGAGATAACAGAGCTATCACTACAAAGGACACGTGGCTTAGGGAACTCAGCCTGGACTTTTCTAGAAGACCCAAAGAGCGTGGCCTGTGTCTTGGTTAAGTTGAGGATTAGGTAGTTAGAGTTAAGCCATGATTGAATCAGCTGGAACACAGAGGACAGGTGCATATTGAGGTCATCAGTGGATCTTGATGAGGCATAGAGCACCAGGTCATCTGCATACATTAAGGAGCTACAGTGGGGGAGATTAGTATGAATATCATTAATGAAAAGGGAAAAGAGCAAGGAGCCAAGAATTGAGCCCTGAGTGAACCCGCAGGAGATTGGGGCAGGGGAAAAGAGAGCTTTGCAGAAGGAGACAGATTGCGGTTGACATTCGAGATAATTTCCGAACCAGGATAAGGTAGAATCAGCAGCACCAAGTGAGTGGAGTTCACTCAGTAACAAAGGGTGATTTATCAAGTCAAACTCTTTGGTAAGGCCTGTGAACACAGCACCAGTTAGTAAGCCCTCATCCATGTTTTTTTTTTTTTTTTTGTAGACTGTTTCTTACTGGATCCCCGAGGAACTCTCTCCAGTGACCTGTCAGCACAGGCTTTACCTCCCTGTCTGAAGCTTGTTGATCCAGGCCGACCCAGCCCGGTGGACCCACCGGCTCTGAGCCCCACCCCCCCCGAGGTGGGACCACCTTACGCCCTGGCGCACTATCTATAATCTAATGCACCAGGCTGGAATTGGGAGGAATACCTGGAGAGTGAGCCCGATGTCGGGAGTGTGGCTGAGACTGGAGGCACCTTTGCCTATCCCCAGGGCTGGGGATTTCTTCTTAGGTTGCCCCCTAGGAGCGCGGGCGTGTAATGACACCTGTACGGGGGAGCCATAGGCATCCACCGTGCTCCTCCCCTCACGCACACCAGGTACAGGTAATACCTTCGGTGTCCACTGGGGGTCTCTACTGCACCGTGAAGCCCCAGAACCCACCCCAGGGAGAGGAGAGCTGTCCTCCGGACACTCGATCCTCTCCCTCTCCTGCTGACCCCCGACGGCATAAGCTAATTTCCGAACCTGGGTCACTGGTGTGGTGTGAGGTGTGGCATCCAGCACCTCAACCCTCAGTGCCCCCAGGCTGGCTCCCTTATCCATGTTAGACTTAACATCACTGGTGAATTGGGTAAGATCAGTGGTGGTGCTATATCCAGCCCTAAAGCCACACTGGGTGGGGGACTGTAGGTTAAAATTAAGTAAGTGAGATGAGATCTGGCAATGGATTAGCTTCTCCAGCAACTTACTAAGTGTTGGAAGTAACGCGGTGGGTCGGTAATTAGAGAGGATCTTAGGGTCTCCTTTCTTAAACACTGGAATAGTTATGGCTTTTTTCCAGGCCAACTGGACCAAAATGGAGCAGATGGACAGGTGAAAGACCCTGGTTAAAGGAGTTACCAGACAAGAGGCAGCCAGTCTTAAAGGGGAAACATCCATGCAGGATCAAATTAACAATATTTTTACCAATGGATCTCTGCGTTTCAGTAGCTATTGGCCAAAACCATAACACTTGTAGGACCAGGATTATACCCATTTAGCGGCAGGCATCAATTTAGTAAATCACAGGCACAGGAAATGACATCACATCAGGGGGAAACTCAGAGAACATACAGTGCTGCCAGTCATGTCTAATGCAGAGTTCCTAATCCCTGCAACTCTGTGTCATGTTTGTACACCAGCTCTCCTACTTTCTTGCAGCTTTGTGCAATCACTGTTTCATGGAACTGCTGAATACTGCACTATTGTGGAAATGTCTGAAGCTGTCATTGCCATCAGTTTCCAAAACACTCTGTGGTCCTTTTGCTTTGTACAATGATTAGTGACATCCCAGTTTAGTGAAATGTGTTGCACCTGTGTGATTTGCAGAATATTCTGCTACTATGGTAACATTAAATCAGTTTTATTCCTGTACCTATTACCATCCAATATTTGTTAGCACTGAAGCAGTTGTGTTTTAGATGTTTGGGGAGGATCATGTTCTGTAATTTGTAGGAGTGGGATCTAGTGGTTGCACCACCCCTGTCAAATACTGTGTGACCTTAAGTCACATAACCTTCCAGTGCTCCTTTCCACCTGGTAGTACAAATGAACAGCAGCAGGACCCCACTGGAAATGAGGAGGAACATCTCAGCTGAACTATCCTGAGTAAATAAGTGGTAAAAAATGTTTCTGTTGGAGTGTGTTTCGCATGTTTAGCGGGAGAAGTGTGTATATCAGACCTGGTAGTTTAGTTTAATTCCATCTGGCAGACATAAACCTTGACATATACGCTATTGTTTAGGCATAGATCTGTTCAGTTGGAGATAGAGACACAATAAACAGCAGGATCTTATACGGAACTATCAGCAATTAACTAAACGGATCCTGCTGTGATTTCTCAGCATTGCTACTACCGGGGACTTGGAGATATCGGCAAGGATTGAGTTACTACACGAGTGGGTGTTTTAAATCTAAGTTTTGGGTATTTGTACATGCAGGGAGTTGTGAACCGATATTTTTATTTCCAGTTCACGTCTTACATCCTGCTTCCGCCGCTGAGAGCGGGATAAGCACGAGCGGGTGAGCATGTGTATTCGCGCGCGGGGATCAGTGGGTTGAGAAGGATAGGGAAGTCTTAATCTCTGTTAGTGTGTCAGATCTCTTATTAACTACTTCATACTAGACTGTAGTATTTGTGTTAAACGTGAGCGTGTGCTATTTATTTTTTGTATATGAACAACCAATAAAGTGAAAGCATCATGGCTTCACCATGGTTAAACGTTACCAATAATGTCACTCTTATATCTACCTTGGGAGAAATGAGGCTACAATGTAGTTTATGTAAAATGTTTGCAGTGACAACGGGGGGATTCCAATTCAGTTGTCTCAGTGTGACAAATGCTTAGAAAACTTGCAACTAAAGCATGAAATGAGTTTATTTTCCACACGTCTAATTCAATTAGAAGTCAGTCAGCAAAAAAATGACAGAGGTTTTGTACATTGAACAGTTAGTATCATACTAGTAACCTTGTTACATATCAGGGTTCTAGTGATTCCACTCTCACCACAGTGCCTGGTAATAATCATCAGACAATTAGCAACAGTGATGTTGTGTTATCACCCTCAATTTCGTCAGTCACAACACCCATAGCTATCCCTGATAACTGTCAGAAGACCAGCAATCCAAGAGTTGAGCCCCCACATATTAACCCCTCCACCGCTACAAAGGAAGTTAACAAGAAAAGAGCTAGGGAGGATGACTGTTTGGAGGATAATTATGATAACATGTGGTACGAAGTACAAAGCGCTAGGCGTTATAAGGTAGAAAGGCTGAACAACATGGTATTCGGTTATCTAATAGATTTAATTGTCTTAACGCCCTGCTATGCCAGGAATCTACTTTATGTGATCCACCTCTTGTTTCATTTGATGGTAATCAAGAAGGGAATTTAAATGTACAATCTCTTATTACTACTTCTATACAGCAAGATTTCTCAGTTGGAGACCAGCCCTTGATCAATTTTGTAACTGACACTATACACAACAATTTAGACATTCCAGTGCACAATATTGGTGTCCCAATGACTATTGACCCCCCATCTAGACAGGTACTGGTAATAAGAGATTCTATGGTGAAACACCTGGACAGGTCCATCTGTAATCCGGATAAAGTTAATAGAATCTGTACTAGTTTTAGTGACACCAAGTTAACAGATATTGCGTTTATGTTTGGATAACATTATGAAGGACTGTGGAATTGACCCCATTGTAATTATACATGTTGGAGCCAATAATATCTGTCACGATTCAATAAATGATATTAAGTCTGCCTTTGTGGGGATAACTAATAAACTGGTAGAAATCAGTTGTACAATTTACATTTCAGAAATCCTTCCAGTCCCTCGTTTTTCACAAATGCTTAATCAAAAAATCAAATGTATTACTAATTGTCTTCGTCAATGGTGCCTATCACAAGATTTTAGCTGCGTCACCCATTGGGAAGACTGTTGGAAGAGATGATTTATTTAGTTAGGATGGGTTACACCTAAGCAGTCATGGCAATGTTTCCTGAGCAAACAATTCTTGTCAATCATTAATAACAGTTTAAACTAGATAATGGGGGGGGGTGGAGTTGAAGACGACGTCTTCATCTCATAAATTTTTAGTGGATGAAACGGACCTATTTACATAAAAAATACAAGTTCTAAGTTTTAATGCTAGATGCCTTAGTCAAAAAATGGATGAACTTCAACTCAGTTTTTCATGAGAATATAGTTATAGTTTCAATATGTGAGACATGGGGTGATGATAAAGCTCTGTGGAATTGTCATTTACCTGACTTTAAACTATACAAACTTAATAGACAGAACAGGAAAGGAGGGGGGCATTGCCTCATGTATAAAAGATACTTTGAACAGCCTGGACATAACAGATATTATAAAAACACATGATATAGCTACTGAGACAATTTGGGTCAAAGTTTTTCTGAAGCAAGACTATTTTATTGTAATTGGTAGTTGTTGTTATCCACCCAACTCACCTATATGTGTACTTGATGCCATCTTGTCTGAATTTGAGCAGGCTAGTGAACTTGGGCATATTGTTATAACTGGAGAGTTTAGCTTAGGTGATATTAATTGGCAGGATAGTACAGCCACCAGTAGTAAAGGTAAGCAATTCCTTTCTACGAGTCTTGAGCTGGACCTTACACAACATGTTTCTAAGCTGACCAGGGCAGATAGAATTCTAGGCATTGTTATTTGTAGCAACATTCTATCAACTGTTGATTTGAAAATTATTGATCCAATTTCTGGCAGTGATCACAGCACTATCTTGTTCACTATAAATAAATCCTACGTAACTAATTGTAATAATACCAGAGTCTGTTGACATAACAAGGTAGATCTGGCCTCCATTGAGACGGTCATTAAGGAAGTTAATTGGTAGTCCATTTTTTTCAAATCTAAATTCAGAAAATAGTCTGTTTTTAAAACAATCCTATATAATATGAGACACATTTGTTCCCTTTAAACCCAAAGTCCGTAGTTTGAAACGTTCACCTAGATGGTTTAACCCATCGATAAAAAGATTAATAAAATTAAAAAGAAGGAAATATAATTATTTAAAAAATAAATGAAGTGCTAACTGGAACGCTTATTTAATTATTCGGTCTAAGTGTAAATACTCTGTCAAAAAGGCAAAATCAAGATGGGAATACAAGCTTGCAAATAAAAAATAATAGCAAAGACTTCTACTCTTGTATCGATTCATTAAAAATACCTGTTTGTCAAGTAGGTCCAATTCTACAGAATAATGTATTGGCATATGATCCTAAATCCATGGCAGATGTATTCAACAGTGAGTTTTTTAATGTTTTTGATAAAGGTAATAATGACTTAGCGTTTAGTATTAATCCAAATGAAGATACTGTCATAATGTTTCAAGAAGATCTGATATTAGATAAACTTCTGGCTCTTAAGGGTAAATACTCATCTGGCCCAGACAACATAGCAGGGCATCTATTGTTTTTGTTAGAGAAATACATTTCCCTCCAATTAAAAATTGTTTGAAATGTTTTTGGTGGAAAATTGTGTTCTTGATTATTGGAAAAAGGCTAATGTCATACCAATATATAAAAAAGGTTTAAAAAACAATTGGGAAAATTATCGCCCTATAAGCTTGACTTCCACTGTATGTAAAGTTTTAGAGAGTCTAAAGATATTTTAGCACCGACATTATATAATCAAGACTCAGAGCAACATGGTTTTAAAAGTGGTAGAAGCTGTCTTACTAATTTATGTTTCTATGAGAATATTAGCTTTTTTCTTGATCATAATATACCTTGCGATATTGTCTATCGACCTTAGCAAAGCATTTGATGTTTTGCCTCATAAGGCACTTATTATATTACTTAATAACATGAATATAAATAGCCATATTGTCAAATGGATCAGTAATTGGTTACAAGACAGAACACAAAAGGTTGTTATTAATGGTGTCTCTTCTGAAGTGGGTATTGCTTCTAGTGGAGTTCCACAGGGCTCAGTGTTGGGCCCGTGCCTGTTCCAGGCATTCATTGCTGATATGACAAAGGATTGCCTGTCTTTTTTACCATCAAGTATGCTGATGCTGTAAAAATAGGTGGTCCATGTAAAGATATGTCTCAAGCTTCAGATATTCAAACAGATTTGAATTATATTACATCTTGGGCGAACAAGTGGGGTATGAAATTAAATCCAAATAAATGTAAAGTTATGCAATTAGGAACTAATAACCGCCACTATATGTACAGTTTGGGTGGTTCTAACCTTCTTAGTACTTCAGATGAAAAAGACTTGGGAATTACTATTTCAGATGGTATGTTTTATAACAAACATATTAATGGTATTATTCAAAAATCTAATGGGGCAGTATGGTCTATCTTGCGTAAAATTAAATCACGTAAATCTGAGGTCTTAATGCCCTTGTAGAGATCTTACGTTAGGCCACATCTTGAGTATGCGGCCCAGCTGTGGTGCCCATATAAAAAAACTATTGGGAACTCACTTGAGAAGGTTCAAAGACATTATACAAAAAAAATCAGGTTTGAAAAATGAAACCTATAATAATAGATTATCTACATTAAACCTTATGTCTTTATCTAACCCCCCCCCCCCCCAGTTTCAGGTGATTTAATACTCCTTTTTGACATTATCCAAGATCCTTATCTCATGACAGAGTTAGGTTTACAATTCAAAGATCATACCCATAATGTTAGAGGTCATCCCTTACAATTAGTAAGGAAACCATTTAAACATACCAGTCGTCAATATTTTTTTACACTTAGAACTGTGGGTCCATGGAATAAACTACCTGTGGATGTTATCAGCGAAACTAAGGAGATATTCAAATATAGGCTTGACAGATGAATTCAAGTTATGACCTTTCATATTATCACCTGGTTTAGTATAAGAGCATTAAGGGCTAATGCCTTCTTGCTCTTTCTAAGACCTTAGCATGGACCTTAGTATGAATTCATAAAACACCTCAGTAGAGGACCCTTCTGAACATAGAACCTGTAGGTGAGGTGTAGCACACTTCCCCCACTTTTTATCCATGAGCATTTAAAGTACCTCTGTAATGCATGTAAGGTCAGAAGGGAAGTAATCACGGACTCTTTTGTAATTACTACAGCCCCCCTCCTCCCCCCCCACACACACACACACACCTTCCCCATGTTCTGGCATCACTCCTCCTTTATTTGAACTCCATCCAGAAATACTGTAGGTTTTCATTTACCAAGGTAAAAGAAAAAAAAAACAGTGTTTCATTATGTCTGTCCAGCAAGAAATCCCTAGTAGCCCCTTCATTTTGAGAGAAAACCTTTTCATTTCCCTAATGCAACCAGGTGCAATCACTGAATTAGTAAGTGGCTGGCAGTGACAGCTCATCAAGCGGCCAAGCCCCTCCAGGACTAGAGACAAGTTCAGAGCCCCAGGGACTGGGTAAAACATGTTTCATTCCTTTCCTCTTACCTGTCCTGTCTTTGACATGCTGTTGGGAGAGGGTTTCCAAGAAAGAACTAATACAGCTAAAGGGCTGTGTTTCTACTTTGAGCTGTAGTGGTTGTCCTGCTGCCAGTAATGTAACACATATGCAGGATGCCTGCTGAACTAGGGATGGAACGTGCCCTACCACATTTGTTGCCATTGCCATTTGACATCTTTTTATACAGGTGAAGTTTTGTAAAATATGGACTCAGTTTGCAAAGGGTAACCTAGGACTTGTATCAAGCTCTGCACCAAACTTCTGTGACACAACTGCACCTGATGGGAAATATCCATGTGCTGCGAAGCACAGTTGGCAACGCACGTAAGGGTGAATTGAAAAATCGCCATGTGCTCGTAGGGAAATACTGCAACTTGACCTGAAAAAGCAGAATGTTTGTGTCCGTGCTGTGTGTCCTGCATGTCAAGCGGTGTGACCCCAGCTGAACTCACCAGTCGTGAAAGTGTTGCTGTATATGGGGAGTTGATCCTGGCACACAAAAAAGGGAAGCCCTAGTCCATCTGTTCAGAGAGCAATCCGCCAATGCTACAGTCATTGTTGTGACCCTGTAAGCCACAGTCACGACTATCCTGAAACTGTGTGATAATGTATCCTGTAGTCCCCACCACGAGATGAGAGTGCTATGCAAGTAAAACACATGGATGCTGGGGTAAAAGTAATCTGTAAGCAGCTACAGCATGATGTAAATTGAAAAAGTGGCTGCCGGCGGATGACCAGCTGTCTGTCCCTACATCAAACGTTCTGTTTGTGGTTTACTCTGTTCAAGTCCCACTAATGTTTGCAGTGCTGCCATTGTTGAAATGTGTGGGCCATGTCGATGATTCGCAAATGCCACACTACAAACAGCAGCAATGCCACAGTGTCAGCTGGTCTGCACTGTGTTATGCAGTAGCGGTGTAAAGGTGGCGTGGCTGACATGTAACCTGTTGCTAACTGTACCATGCCAGAATGTCTGTTACAGTGGCAGAATCCCCTTTACCCCAAGCACTGCAGACATGCAGAGCAAGGCAGCTTACCCCAGCAACACAGTGTGTCTTCAGCATAACCGAAAGGGCCAGCATTGGTGCAGCATTTCTGGAGACCTGGCACTGCCTTGATGTAATGAAATGTCACTGCACTCCTATGCCTCACTTGCAGCGTGGCGTGCATAAGGTGACCTGTGGCAGACTGATTGTTCCTACAGGGTATAGGACAAGCATGTTGGTGTCCTGCACTAATGGAAAATGGCAGCTTTATTGTGTCGCTAGTGATGGACTACCCCCCCAACCCGCAACACAAACACGTTGACTGTTGCCTTCAGTGTCAGAGTCTTGGAAATGGCAGCACAATCCTTATTGCCTTTGATTTCCACCCCCGCCCTAACACAAAGCCCAGTGCCTGCACATGCAGCATCACATGCTTGGGACATGGAAGCACTATTGATTTGCTATTGATGAACTCCTTGCCCCCACCTCCAGCACCACAAACCTGTTGCCCGGGGCCTGCACCTTCGTCTGTAGATGCTTGCAAAATAGCAGTACAATCCTAATGCAACTGATGGCCTCCCAACAGCAACATAAACCTGTTGCATGCACAGTTTGCTTCAGATGCAGTTGCAGTGAAATGCAAGGAACAATAGCAATATGCTGCTGTCAGCAGCCAACGTGCCACACAGGCATCCTGACATTAGTGGAACATAAAAATAAAGCATCTCAGTGGTAGTGCCCCAGGCAAGCAGGCTTTTATGCCAGTATAGGAACAGCTGTGCAAATGGGACAGACACCCATTGGCAGCGTCTCAAATATGGAAGTAGGTTGCACCTTGGAACACGGAAGGGATCCAGGGATAATCACATGTGATTTGTACATGGTATCAAGGTGTTGTGTTGAGGAAGTGTTGTTGGCTACCCAGATGCTTGGTACTGTCTGGATGGTAACCACTGTAACAAAAAAGTTACTGTGATCCCCTTGTATTGCTATATCCTGAGGCCACACCTCCAGTACTATATCTGCATATGTATGTCCATGTCAAGATGGGCATCCCTTTGTGGTGGAGGCGCGGATGCAGAACAGGGATTAGAACAAAGAACTGTATGTACTACCTATGAAGCCTGATGATGAAGGTCTGTGATAGTAACGTATGTAGCTACTGGATGAAAGTAGACCAATGAGAGACACCATAGAGACACAATCAGAGCCTCACAGTATCACGTAGGTGTAGGATTGGGGCATATTGCACAGGAAGTAATGGCCATGGAAATCTGGCTGTGACTTGTACCGTGATGGGGAAGCACATATGGGGGACATCACCAAACACCTATGAATGGAAAGGGTTGCTGGATGCCTGAAACAGCCTCCAAGCACAGGTGGTCAGTACCAACACAAAACCATGTGTGAAACATGCAAGTGGTGCACAGCAAAGGGAAGCTGAATAGCATGGTTAGGAGAAACACAGACATACATATGTAGTCCAGATCTGTCACAGTGCCTCCATGTGTACAGAATGCAGTACTGAATGATAGCATCTACCACTCATATACCACCTGTGCTGATAGTCAGTTACACACCTCAACCGCCTTTTCCATGAATATGCACTCCTATACATTGCCTGTAACCCTACCTTTGTTATGCACTCTTCTGTGTTGCACATCACCTGCCCTAATATCGGCCATCAGCATGTTCTGTGTGTACACGTGTTAGTCATGTGATAATCTGTATCATGTTCCCTGCACTCTACTGGCCTGCAGGGTGGACATGTATTGTGCTTGTAGCATCACAATGTATGACATTGGTTGCAGTTCTGGCTACCCCTCTGTCACTCCACACAGCCTGTCAACATTGGGATTGCATATCCAGGATACCAAAATGGTCACCGACACACCTCCAACATGAGTGGCATTTGTCAGTAATTCCCCAGCCATCATGAATGTCTCATGTGGATCCCTGACCCCCAAGTGCATACGTGTGAACAGTTTGGCAGTGAATCTTAGCTTCCACTGTTGGGAACACTCCACCAGTACGTGTATGTTCTGTGTACCGTTATGCAATCCCTCATGGATTGCCCATTTAATGACAGAGAATGTGATTAGCATCATGGACACAGACATGTGCTTCACACCCCTATGAAATGTCAGTCAGGAGGGTAGTAAACAGTGGGACCCGTTCTATTCAGTGAGCCTCCCCAGTGTATACCCTACAGTCCTCCAGTGTAGCTCTGTTGTGCCATCGCTCTCTGCATTTCACCATGCAACACATGTCCAAACAAGTCCAGCGGCTTGTTACCAAATATCATGTTGTATAGCACCTGTGCATGTCTCTGATGTGTAATGGTATGTAATGCCTTTATGAACTACAAGTAGGCCACATCTACTGCTGCACTATGGTTCTGTGCCCTGGTCACCAACTCGCAACAAACGGCTAAATTGCTTGTCTCCACTTTCCTGACATGAATTCATGCAGCTTTGCATCCTGTGCTATGCAGGATTGCAAGTGCTGCAATACCCTGTGTTGTAGCAGTGATGCCATAACTGTCACAATCATTGAGCCAGGCTGACAGGTCTATATTATCTGTCCCCTCAACTCCAGGTCTGTGATGACAACAGCTGTCGGTCTGCAGTCCTCTGGCACCACAGCCATATGTAATGAGGTGTGCAACAGGTCAGCCAGTGGTGGCGCCAGCACCACCCTGAACTACTCACCTGTTCCTGGATATATCTCCCTGCTCTTAATGAGGTATCTACCTTGAGTGCTGTATGTCCCATAAGGAGTCTGGGCCCTGTAAAAGGACCTGTGTCCATCTACATTGCAATCATGTTGTGCACTGATGCCCCCTCAACTCCCCCTTCTGCTGTGCAGTCTGAGAAGACAGATCTGTTCAGTAGTGCCTATTCTCCCCAGACTGACGCAACCTACATGTCTGCATCATGTGACACCCATACAACCCCTACCCCAAAACCGAAACTGTCAGTAATGTCCTTCTGGAATGTCTTGCCCCCTTTCTACACCCCAGGAACAAAACTCACCTCGCTGTCAAAGTTGCCCCTGATTGCATATCCTGCACCCCCTTTATGTCGCAAAATATACTGTCCTGTCCCCCAATACCTGTGTATCCCCCATGTCCCAAAAGACTCATGTGTTGACCATCACCTTCCATGCCACTACAAGTTAGAACCACGGTGGTATTATTGCCAGCTTGCCTTTCCCTGTCTGAGCAATGAAAATGTTCCTCACCCACACCATGGCACCCATTAAATTGGTCCAGTGTTTTGCTACCCAGATTGATTCCCCCCCATGTGGTATGACTGAGCTGAGACATAACTCCATCATGAGAGCTGTGCTCACTTAAAGCCATGGAACCTCTGTCGTGTTTTCCCCAAGCCTGTTGCAGTCATCACGGTAGACCACACTGTGTGATGGTCATTGGACCTCAAGTGTTCACCAACACTCCTGGGCACCTAACATCTCTACCCCTGCTGCAGAGCTGTTGTAGGCAACCATGAAACATGACATAGACACCAAAGGCCATATTAGTTGGACCAGAAGATAGTTCCTACACAGCAGACTCAATGTGTCCATGTTGATATGACTGCTTACATACTGTAACAGCGGAAGTAGTGCACCGACAAGGTCTCTCAATATTTTAGTCCTGTCAGTGTTCATGGTATGAGGAGGTGTGGCTTGATGGTTCCAAAGAGTGAAGTGTTCTGCACTTACCATATGTACAATATTGTCTTCACACTTCAGGATGTCCTCTGAATCAGAATACAATAAAAACTTTGACTGTGGAGTCTGCAGGTGGACTGCAGCCTTACATGTTCAAGCTAGAATGGCCAGTGTCTGCTGCCGATGTGGAGGCATACCACTCCAGCACATCATCGTCAGATGCTGAAAATGATGGTGAAGAGAACCGTATTGGAAATACTGACTGGTGCACCTGTGGTAAATGTGAGACCATGCCAACTGAGAGTGTCTGTGCTGCCATGAGCTGGATGTGGTCACTGATAAACATGGAGGTACGTAAAGCACCATGGTGATTGTACCATGACTGGGATATGTTCAGAGGGCACCTCATTGACTCTGTTTAAAGCTAATCTAAGAAGGCAAATGACATATCAAGCAGTGATACCCGGCGGTTGCACTGCATTACTACAGCCACTCTGTCGGTTTAAGCAAGCCATTCAAGTAAAGTCAAAAATGAGAGAAGTGTGGAGAATGTGGATGATAACTGGGGAGAAACAGTTCACTACTGGGGGTAACATAAATGAACCTAGTCTCAGTATGGTTAGTCAGTGGGTGAAGGATGCCTGGTTTGCTGTATCCACCGAGGTAGTAATAAAATCATTCAAGAAATGTGAAATTTCTAATTCAGTGGATGGAACAGAGGACCACCTTTTGTACGAGGACCTGATCGCCAACACTGATGGGGCACCTGAACAAAATACAGACAGCAATAGTGCAGAAGAGAAGGACATACCATCAAATGAGCTAGAAGACAGGTATGATGATATGCGTTTGTCCGAGCAGCAGCTCCATCTTCTGTTTAACTCTTACGATGGAACCAGTGAAAATTTTTAGGGGTTTGAGTGAAGTTCGATATGTACGTCTAAAGAAATTTGGTTTCATGTATTTTCTTTCTGCTGCACTTCTCGTGCTTACATTTTTTTTTTTTTTGCAGCTGCTGGCATCCACAAAAGATGATCAGCACGATCTGCATAAACGTATTCGAATGATGGAAGCACAGACGCCTGGAAAATCTTATTTATTTATCCTTTTTTTTTTTAACAAAAATAATAAATGGTCAAAAAAGAAACTTGCTCTGGTTGTCTTGTTAAGGGGGTGATATTTAGGGTACCAACTTATACGAGGGTCAAAGAAAGTGTCCAAGCTACAGCAGGTAGTTATACTCCCTGACTTATATGCGAGTATATACAGTAACTGAAGAGCAGTGACAAACATCTTGACTCCCATATCCAGTCTTTCATGGTGCACTACGGCCGATAAACACCAGTAATGGTGCAGCATGCTGTGAAATTCAGTGTATGATTGCCTGTGGCTATGAGGCTGCATGGCAACTAATCTCGGGCACCCAACAGTGCCTGCAAGAATGACCAACTATAGGTGCCGCACATGCCAATGTGTGTGTCAAGTGGCTGCTGTGGCCCTTACCCAACCCCAAAACCCTGGACTACTGTGGCACACTCCCAAAGTGGTACACAACCACACATACACTGTGGCAAGTTAGAAAATGTCCATAACCTCATCCAAAGGTACCACGCAAGATGGGCTAGGTTGGTACCACAATAGTGGTTCCTGGTGTGGAATGCTGTACCACTGCCTCACATACAACTTCTGTGTGTGTAATGTATTAATATCTGTGGGTGTAACTACGATTGGTACTACACTGAAAGCAACCCAGTCGCAACAAACATTTATACTCGGTGAGTCTGAATGATGGTAGGCTGCCTCTGACTATAGCAGAGCATTCTATTCCCCCCCATCAAGCCCAGCATAGTGGGATCAAAAACTTACATAGCATACCATGTCAACTGCGGTAATCCTGTATCATTCTCTGTTATCCGTCCCTGCAGATCACCAGTGTGTAACTGACTGTGACACATTTAGGAATGTTTGCCTGCTACAAGGCACACTGTGGGTCACCTTGGTGCGACTTCATGATGTACGTCATGATGTGTTTGAGGAGCCAGTTGCAAACAGGTCAGTGACAGTACGACACTGTTATGTGGTTGTGGTATGCATGCAGTACCACAACAAAATGTACCAATGTAGAATGAGAGGCCAGACAAATGCAGCTGTGTAATCACATCACTGACGGTGTGTCTAAGCCAAAATGGTGAGATGTCACAAGGAAGTACTGGTAGGGACTGAAGAATGGTGGGGATGTAGATGAAAAAAGGAATATCTGTAGGGGAGACATCGGAGCCACAACAAGCCATTGTGGAGGTCAGGCAAGCTTGACAAAGAAAGAGGTTAACACACAATGTCACACATGGGACGTGGCTGGGAAGGTAACTGAGAGAAGTCTAACTCTTGTTGTACAAAGAAACATACAGTGGGGAAGACTGGGTGATGTAGATGTAAAAGTAGAGGGAGGTTGGGAAACCATTCACAAGTGCAGAGAGGCAAATGGAGGGAAGAAAAGGAGACAAGATCATCTACAGAGACTTACCTGAGATAAAGAATCGGGGTGGGATTCTCATGTTAGAAAAGTCAGAGGTGGGGTGTGCGGGGGGGCATAGGAAAAACATAATTATTGGACAAATAGATTAGTTCATCATTCACAGAACTAGTGAAAGGAGAAGGACCGCTACTGGTAGATGGGGTGGAAAATAGGTCAGAAACTGGGTGAATGACAGGACACACAGTGGTGGTAAATGTTCAGTCATTGGATCGATGATGTCACCAGGGAAGTGCCACAGGGGACACTTCCTGTGTAGTGTCTCCATAAGTGACATTGTAGAGGGTCTGGGAGGGAGAGGAATGCCACCTTGCCGACAATAATAACATCTCCATCAGTGTGGCATTCTAGGTGGTGGTGTGTATATAAAACAAGAGCGAGGACATAAACATGCCTGGGGAGTGGTTGATAGTGTTGCATCTAGGAATCAGTACAACAAAGTGTGGAATCCTGAATCGGGGGTGAAGAAACTAAGGGGGGGGGGATACAAGATGGCCATGGTGCAGGTATGTACTGCCACCAAGCGAGACAGGTAGCAGGGGGTAATCGTATAACTGATGCTGTAAGAGTAACCAAACAATATGAGAAGGCTGTGGGTACAGCCACGGGGAAGCTAGGGAGAACAGGGGAGATGCATCACCAGCACATAAAAAGAGAAGGTGATTCCACTGAGAAGATCACTAGAGATGCCTCATCTAAGGTGGTGTGTACACCTCTGGAGACTGACTAATTTGGAGGACAAAGACAAACTAGAGTGTGCCCACAGAAAGTCAACAATGTTGTAGGCTTTGCACCAAATGTCAAACAAGAAAAGACTGCAGGATCTCAGTAGGTAATCAGTGTAGAAGAGTAGCGCAGGGAGGATATGGTGAAGAAAGGCCAGTACAGCAGGAGTAGAAACAATGTACATGATGTTAGCACCATGCAGACAGAGTTTTCAAGGACAGGAGAGCATGGCATGAGGCTGCAGGGGAGAGGGGCCTCAGTGGCACCGTGGGCAAGGACTTTTTGCACAGAAAGAGTACCTGATGCTCGGAACAGCCTCTCTGTGGAGGTGGTGGTTGCAACAACAGTATGGAAATACATTATTGCATGTAATTGACAGAAGGGTACTGTGGCAACATGGAAGACAGGGTCAGCAACACATCATACTGGGCCTGTGGCACTGTACCCTGTGCTGTAAAGGGGCAGATTTGCTGGACTATAAGATCCTTGTGTGGCATCACCATCTGTGTGGATCTATGAATGTGTCGGTAAATTGAGCAGTATTTCCTCCTGACATGTGACTATTGTGACATATGTCATAAGTTGTTTGACAGCATTCTATGTACAGTATCAGTCTGCTGATCTACTGATGTTGATAAATGAGAAAGTCAAGGGGCACACCACTTATCATGTCTGTGAACTGGTATGAATCAGTGGATTTTGCTGGTTGGTGACAATGATTGCCATAACATCACATCTGTTGTGACAACGATTCACTGTTATGCAGCATTCAGTCTTCCATCACCTCATTGTACAGTATGCATCACAAGCCAACAGCAAACTCTGATGGGATACAGTTTCCAGGCATGTCCAGAGGTGCACTCTTGTTACCACTTGAAAAGATGAATAGGGTAGTACGGCAGACTGACACTGTCATAAGAAGGTCAACATACAAGTCACAAGACATGGTGGTGACATAACATAGAATGAGAAGGTAAATCTCTGCATATTCACTGCAGTCATGCAGTCCCTTTCATGACCCCAACCACATTGAAACACCCACTGTGTGGAGATCACAATCTGTACTTCTGTTCAATAACCATGGGCTCACTGTAAACACACCCTGCGTTTGCACTGTAATGTCCATCTCCAACTATGTCTTAACACTGACCTCAGGGGTGTGCACACAGTCATTGAAATCATGAAATGCCATGCCATGGTAGGATGCCACAGCCATGCTGCAGCAGGATGATTGGTGTTCCCCTCAACAGCCATCATCACTGTGGCAGTGTCCACTGTCATGCATCTGCATATGCAGTTGGTTGTTTACTCTCTAGACGGCACATGGCCTGTTACACAGTGACAAGAGTGCAACAGAAACAGTCACTGACTGTGTCATCATTTTGCTTTCACACTCCTTGGATGCCAGTTCAGGCCCCACCCCCAGCACCACACCAGACATACTGTAACATTGCTGACAGCTGAGTACCGATACTGTACGATACATTTGGAGTCACTCAGTGTTGTGCTCATGTTGACACCTGCAGCATGACATGAGTACTGATGTATATGATTGACAATGCATGGAAGGTGCCCCTGGAGTGGAGGGGATAAGAGGGCTGGGTGTTCCAGCATGCCGTCCATGCAGCTTGTCCAGGTGGCAGGTTCCACAGTGGTATCTCTCAATCACCCCTAACCACAGCACAAATGTTACAGTACTGCAAAGTGCACTACTGACCACTAGCACTGTGACACTGTATAGCACCTGGACATGAAATGTTTATTTGGAAAGGACTATGTGTGACAACTGGCATTCTTTCTACCAGTGCATTACAGTATGCATTGCTGGACACAGCACTGAGAGCAGTATGCGATATTGGACAGAAGCTTACAGAGACATTGTCACTATAGGGTAACATGACAGACATTTGCATTGCTCAACCCCTCGTTGATGATATTGTCACCTGAAATATGTTTCCTACCCTTTCTGATCTTTGACACTGTATTTGCCTCTGTTTTGAGAGATCTTACGGATGGGCAGGGTACATGCAGTTTATGTACTGGGTACACTAAAGGCTCAGGAGGCATGTCAGTCAAGTCATTCCATCGTGTGTGGTGTGGGCCATTCGTCATCACGACCCAGAAGATTCAGGGCAATATGTTGGATTCCAGGATGTCAACATGGATGGGATACCTTTCTGATTTCAGACATGCCTAATGGACTGTCTCCTCCAACCACCTGCCCATACTTGGGCATGAACAGACATGGTGTCTTGCTGTTGTTGTACACCCCAGTTGTTCTCATTGTAACCCTTGGTATTGTAACACTGCAAACGACACTGTACTTTTTTTTTTTTTCTTTTTTTTTCAAAAATTACTGGGAGGATACTTTGTTGTCTTAGACAACTACATATGACGTCTCTCTCAGATACTTCATTGTCAGAACTGTTCCTTATGGCAGGCAGGCATGCACATGCACATGTACTGTTGAAACCCTGCTCTTGATGTCTGTCAGTGCTGTAGTAACAAGACAAAGGCAGTAATGTTATGACAAGTGAATTTATCTTCATGTGCTTCAAAGAGGTAGTGACAATTACAAAATAAACAGTGCCATATACAATGATGACCTGTATGTAGTTTGTTGCATGTACTACACTTGATAGGATGATATTGACATGTTCCTCAAAAACCATACTACACTGCATTTCCCAGGTTACTGTGACAGAACGCCTAACCTGAGGAGACAATCCCCCAACCCCTCAAAAAATTTCCAGCCTAAAGTTGTCTACAGGTCACTCTACAGTCACAGTACTGTGAAGGTAAAGGCTTGTCTTGGTGGTAAATGTCAATACAGTAGAGAGTTCTCAGTATGTTACTGTGTGCAGTGAATAGACACAGATGTGCAGCAAAACACTGTTGCAAGGGCATGCTTCCTGAAGCGATGTCTTGCTGGTATGTTAGCATTCTAGTCAGTTGATATCAATAGTGTATTCTTGACAGGTGTTACTGTGTTTTGCAGTAGCATGTCAGTCCCTGACATTGGTCTAGTCCATGTTGCCAGTTTGTATTGACTGCACTGACTAAACGTGGGAATCTTCACTTGAATTATGAGTGGTGCAGATTGATGACAAGTCTCTTTTCAGGATGCTCTTCCCAGGCAATATTATGCGGCAGCACAATCTTTGCTCGTAGTGAGGGATATTCACCTGTTTTCCTACTGTTCAGGATGGACTATATCATCCTCATGGTAGTCTCATACTTTTTCACAATCCTTATTGGTTTGGCAACCCACATTTGCTTCAACTTCAGATATACGATGTGAAAGCATTGCTCACCACTGCCATCCACCGCATGGGGACGTTTCACATTGTCATTGTGCTCCATCGCTGCCAGTTGTTGTCTGGCAATCATACCATCATAGGTAAAATGCTGCTTCTTTGGGCAGAATTTCAACAGAAGGGAGTGAAACACTTCCAGACCACTGATATGGCAGAACTGGTTGCATTTCTCTGTCAGCCAGGAATTTCTGATTTAAAAATCACTGATTTCATGGCCGTATGTGCTAGTGACAGTGGCTTCAGCCATGTCTTGGTAACCTTCTGCTCCACTGTCAACCTCCCATGTGAGCACTGGTGAAATTTTCTATTGCCAGTCCACTTGTGTTTGTTGGCAATGTGGTGTATAATGGAAGTGACCATCTCACATAGATATTGAGGATCTCCTTGGCACGTGGCACACGACCACCAGAAGTGGTTAGATATGAAAGATATCCATGGCAGTAGATTGGCACAGTCCTCATTCTTGCTCTTGAGGAGAAGTTGTTCCTTTATCCACTTTGCCAAATGCCATATGTTGTACTGGTTGATGATGTTGTTCTCAGGAGTGTACTTTTTTCTCATCAGGGACGTTATCTGCACGTGACGGTCAGTGGCTGTGGTCTTTATTGGCAGTCCTTCAAGAAGAAGGTGGTCAACACATTGAGTAAAGGCTTCCTTCTCTATATTAGTTGAACTGGAGACCTCTGTGACCTGCACAACATTGAAATCAATGATTTTCTCACTTTCCTGTTCCGTGATACTGTAATTGCAGTATTTGGCTGAAAAACCAGGAGAGTCACACCGGCCAACTCCTCACAAAGTGATGTGTTCCCGATCCCTCAGTGAGTGTATTGGTGCAGACTGTTGTGGTTCCCATTCCTTGTTTATTGTTGGGAATAGATAGGTGCTTTGAATCCGATTGAATGTTTGATGGCTGAAGAACTTCAGTCTCATTAGGACAGCAATGGCCTCTACCCTTGCATATGTGTTGCCACTAAATAGTATTGCAGCCACCAGCTCAGTGTTGCCACAAGGCATTTACCTCAAGGTAGGCTGTGATATCCAGTGCACCATGTGCCCATTCAGACACTGCAGCTTGGCAGACAACATGGTGCCTTGTCATCTAATGGAGCTTTCAATGACATGACTTCCACATGTGCTGCAGAAACAGAACAGTGTCTTCAAATTGTCAGTGTACACAATGCATTTATTGTACAAGTCAGTGTCACCATGATTGTCACAGGCCTCCTCATCACTGTCTGTCAAACAGTCATCGGAGGAATCAGATTTGGGTAAATAGTCACTGTCCATGTCATGGTCAGACAGATCTTCAGTGTCACTTGACTCAGTATATAAGTCAACATCCACTGCATCAGTTGGCTGAGAGACTGATGGACCAGGGGATACTTTGGCTTAATTTATAGTGGTGGGCAGGGTTCCATGTTAAAATTGCGAGGAGGAAAAAAAAAAAAATAAAGTGATTTCCCATTATGGCGAATACATAACAGCGACCAAACAATTAGCAACAGTACATAAACGCATATGTCAGTATAGCGATCCAGTCAATATAGCGATCGCATTCAAACAAAATGTGCAGAACTTGCTGATGCATTCCACGCACCAAAGTTTAAGTCAAAAGGGAGAGCAGAAGAAGTCTGATCAGTCTGATAACATGACACAGAGGTAGTGATCTCTTACAAAAACATTTCAAGTAAGTTCAGCAGTAACTACCTTTTTTGCAAATATTGAAAGACTGATCCTACTTCTCCCAATCTACCTCTCAGCCACTGCCTCATCATTCAACCGCTGCCTCATTCTCTGTAACCCACCGGTAAAACTGCAGAGCAGTCCCCATTTACCTTCTTGACCTATCTTTGGTATCTACTGGCACCAACCCAACACTGAACTTCACTTAATTGTTAACTCACTCCCTTTTGGAACAAAGAAATTATTATTTATTTTTTTTTTAATTGTTATGGTCTTTTGAATCACGATCACCCACTCCCAAACACTTAAGAACTCATAGAAGAAGTGCCAACTGAAAGCTGAAATACATCTCCTTAAATTAACTTTACATGAACGGGAGCAGTTTTGGCAGGGGGTGATTGCGATTTAAATAGTCGCTGTTTTTGTACAGCAGAAATCGCCAATGTGTGCAGGCTGTAATTATGCGTGCACCAATTAGTGTTTTGCTGTATTTCATTCACGATTTCGTAGTCGCGATTATCACGGGATACCGGTGGGCAGTGGTGCCACATATGTGTGATCTTTGGTGATCTTTTCCTTGGAGCCATAGAAATTGAACTCCTACTCTGGCCACTGTATCCCTGTAACCCTGACATGTGATTTCCTGGACACTTGGACACTGTTAGGGTGACATTGTCTGTCTGTGTGGAAACTGCCCAATACCTCTTGGAAAGAATACAGTGGTCACAGCACGGTATGCTCTGTGGAAACAAATGACATGGGTGAGTGGGTTACACTGACCCTAGCACATAGTCCTTGCTTTCATGACATGGTTTAGTTACACTGCAGCCTTCCAGGATCAAGACTGACTCTGAAGTTGTCTGCATTATAGTAATTGCTGAGGACACTGCAACTTTAGTGTGACATACTGCATGTTGTCATGCAGAACAACTGTGACACTGTGTTTGGTCGTAGTGGCCTTCACTGTTCATGACATTGACTTACCCAAACATGTACGTGTCAGTGTACCATTGACCAGCATACATGTATGAACTCATGTTTCTGTGGCTAGTGCTGTGTTACCATAGCTACCCCCTGTGCTGACTGTCACAGAAGTACCACAATGGACCTCTTGCCAATGGACATCCAACTGTGGCACATAAGCAACACATATGTTGTATGTGTCAAGGACAGTATAATGTTCCATGGGGAGGGTTTGCAATGCTGCACACAGGACATCCTCTCATTTGTGCCATGGTGAGGAACATGGTGTGGAGTAAAAGTGGTGCATATGTGGAGAGATCAAGAAGTACATGTAGCGTGTTCACATGCAGAGAGCTGTTCTGACTACGTGGCAGATATTTTGTGCCATTGTGTCTATTACTGCACCTTGTATCTCCATCTTGCACCTGCAGACTGCTTGCTACATGAGCCCCACAGCAAGAGGGGGTCCCATAATGTGGCTTGGCCATGCCCCCCCCCCCCAGGCGGGGACCAGGAGGGCTTCAGATCTCATACATGCAACTGTTGTCAGGACTGTAATGAGGATGCTGCACCTGTAGGTAAAAGACTGGTTGATGCCTAGCCCTTTGTTGGCACTGCATCAGCGGGAAACGCATGATGTTCGTTGGCATCGGCGTAATGACAGTGAGCATACGCCAGGGCCACATCAGGCATGTCAACGTCCATGAAGTCTCACTCTCATAGCCTTGAGACAGTTTTGCTGTCCATCCTGCCACAGCCTTGAGTCAGTCAGGCACCTGCCTGCCCCCCTCCCAGAGGAAACACGTGGTGCACAGACGCTGATGCCTTCTCCCACCTGTCAGCCCTCCAACAGCAGGGTCTTGTTCCCCAGCCAAAAGCCCCGGCATCACATGTGGTAGCGCTACCGCTGCATAGAAAGGATGGCTCAACTGACTACATGTCTGGTGAGGTGTTAACGGTGCCCTACAGGCCCAAATATGGAGACGTTACTATGGCCCACATGCATACCTGTCTCTCAGCTTACTGGGAAGATTGACGCACACTAAGCTGAGTTGGCATGGCCTACGAGGACCAAGTCCCCCAGCCAGGTACAGTGAAGTCCAGTGCTGTTGCCTCAGAGTATTCCATGCGAGAGTGGTGTTTTTTGTACTGCAGGCTCAGAGAGGGTTACATACGAACATGTGAATTTGTCAGCAGATAAAGGTCTTATGGTCTACTGAGTGTGCTTGACTGTGTAGCTAGCACCCTTACACTGCAGTTGCCCCTCCCTCCCATAACCCTTAAACTTACAGTGTACATACAATAGAGAATGCATCAGCATTGTTCATTATGGAACTCGTATTCTGCCATCGTGGTGTGTGATAGGCCCGTAGAGTTTCACACATCACTTGGAGGGTGGTATGAGGTCATCCACCACTCTGTGCGTGTGTGGTATTGTGTCACTGCAGTTAGGCGGCTCTGTAGGGCTCTTACACGACAGTCAGATGAGGTGTTCATGAAAGGACATGTAGCCCTCACAAGCGTTGTGAGTGTTGGTAGGGATTCAGGGAGCAGTACATGGCCTACTGGTGGTCCTTTATTGCTGGCTTCAAACATGGTATCACTGACAAAGGAAAGGATTGTGATATTTATTTGATTCAGCAGAGTACAGGATCCAAGGCCACATGGATTCACAAAGGGAAGGTCTTGTCCAACATATCTGATTTCATTGCCTGGGTGACCAGGGAGTAAGATAGGGGAGGGGCTGTGGATGTGGCCTACCTACGTGTCGGCATGGCCTTCGACAATGTTCCACATAGGTGTTTGATAAAGTTGATAAGTTGAGCAGCCTGGAAATGGGCTCCAAGGTGATAAACTGGATCAGGAACTGGTTGAGTGACAGGACACAGAGGGTGGTGGTAAATGGCGTTCAACCTGGGGAGAGGGGGGTAGCCAGTGGGGTGCTACAGAGATCCATGCTAGGGCCAGTCCTCTGTAATGTCATCATAAGCGATGTTGCAGAGGGATTAAAGAGGAAGTTATGCTTCTTTGCAGATGACACAAAGATCTGCAACAGGGTCAACACTCCCGGGGCTGGAAAAAAAAATGAGACAGGACCTAAACTTGCTTGAAGGGTGGTCGAGAGTGTGGCAGTTAAGGTTCAGTGCAAAGAAGTGTAAAAGCATGCCCTTGGGGTACAGAAATCCAAGGGAGTAGTACAAGATTAGGGTAGGGTAATGATGGCCACCACACAAGAAAGGGACCTGGGGGTATCCATATCTGAGGACCTAAAGGCATCCAAACAATGTGAGAAGGCTGTGGGGACATCCAGTGGGACAATAGGGTGCACAGGTGGGAGGTATTACCAGCAGAAAAAGGAGGTGGTCATGCCACTGTACAGATCACTAGTGAGACGTCATCTGAAGTACTGTGTCCAGTTCTGGAGGCTGCATCTCTGTAAGGATATAGACAAAATAGAGGCAGCCCAGAGAAGGGCAGCAAAGATGGTGTAAGGACTGTACCAGAAGTCATATGAGAAAAGACTAGGGGACCTTGGTATGAATTCCCTGGAGGAGAGGAGAGAGAGAGAGAAGGGGGATAAGATAGGAACACTCGAGTACAACAGGGGTATGAATAAGGTACAGGAGGGTAGCATCTTTCAGAAAAGTATGTGTACAAGAACAAGGGGGCATGATATGTGGCTAGAGGGAGGTAGGCTCAGGGGCAATGTGAGGAAGTTATTTTTTACAGAGTTGTGGATGCTTGGAACAGCCTCCCTACAGAGGTGGTGGGGGCGGTAATGCATTAGGTAGGTATAAGGGGCAGACTAGTTGGGCAATGAGTTCCTCATCTGCCGTCACCTTCTGTATATCTATGAAACATACTGGGTAGTGGGAAGACGGTGGTTGCATGTGATAAGGACAGGCCATGGTATCATGTTGATACACGTACGTGCCCTTGTGGACCTGTGATGTTGAGAAGGGTAAGTTATATCTTAGCATTTACTTACCAAGTACTCTACCACAACCTCCATATCATGTCCAAGTGGCTGTGATGACACGTACACCGCTTCCTGATCAGCAGTGGAATATGCTGGCACCTCATGCACATGTGACGATGAAAACTCTTCAATCACCTAACAATGGAAGAACAGTTTGATAGTACACAACTTTGGTATGAAAGTACTGACATGTTTTAAACATGCTTGCAGCATGCAACAACTGGAATAACACTTGGCTGTCTGTGTTGCGTGACCTCAGTCTGACGTTCACTTGCCAACCTCCTTTTCTTTGTCAGGAACTCATGTGGGAAGATAGCTGGTACTGCATTAGCCTTCAACTTTCGCCGTTGTTTGATGTTCATGAGTTCAGCCTGTTTGAGGGAGTGATGGATGTCCATACTAAGCACTGTGTAAGAATGTCATGCAGAGCAGATGTGAACTTATGTGTTATAGTACCTGCGGTGGGCATGCTTTGAATCCTGGTATGTGCTGGGTGCCACACTATCATTGCTGTTACTCAGATTTTGTGGCTGTTGAATAACTGCTGCTGATGCATGACATTGCAAGCTGTGGTTGATGCGCAATTATGTTACCTGTGGCATCCAGCATGTGATCTGTGGATCAACTGACTCACGCAAATATTGTATCAAGAAAACCATTGTCTTGTCCCCGGCTGTGGAGTGTGTTATGTTGGTGGACTCATCTCAAATCTGAGGCCATGTCATATTGTCATTGGAACCATGTTGCAGACAATAGGTGTACTTGTAACAGACGTGTTACTGACTACCACATAGTGGCAGCCTTGTTGTGGGGAAGAGCAGCATTTGCAGACATTACGCATCTATCGATACCTCTGCGTACTGTATATGATTGCTTGTAGGGACAGACCTAAGGGACATCTGCTGGCTTCTGTGGACTAAGCAGAGTGCCTTATTTGTTACTGTTCAAACAATGTGAAGTCTTGCTGTACTCTGACAAGATGCAGTTAGCCCCATCACTTGAACTGCCCCGGAGAGGAAAGGGTTAACTCTGTGCAGTAGCATAGAACACTGAGCTCGAGCTCTGTTTTCAAACCTCTGTCTCTGGTACTTCATTGTAACTGTCTGATTCTTTACTTCGCCTAACCATGAAGTCGCTCAGGAGATTTCTCCTCCTGCTTGGTTCGGTAAAGATAAAAAAAAAAAAAAAAAAAATCAGTTTTTTAACCGATTTATTATTTTTCGGTTTCAAGTCTCTGTCTATGGTAGAGATAGTGTTGTAGATAGATAGTGACTTAATTTCTGTGGAAATTCTTTTTTCCTTGGTTTCTGATTGGTCGGTCTGGTTGGAAAAACTGACTTTTTCTGTTTTTTTTTTTTCCACAGCTCATAACACGATTTGTAACCAATAGGGGAGTATTACCTGGCTTGAAAGCTGTAATTTGTTAGTGTGGCCATGTCTGAGAAACCCAAGGAAAAAAATGGTCCCACTGTGTTTCAGCTCTGTACTGAGTGTTGGGAGGCCTTTGTCAAGGCTGACCCCCACCTCATCTGTGTTTGTCTGGGGTTTGACCAACTCAAAACAGGCTGCCAAATCTGCAAGAATTTTCCTAAAGCCACTCTGGAAAAAAGGTTGAGAGTAGGCAGAAGGAAAGGGAGGCCGAGAAGTCTGCCGATCCGGATGACCAGCATGGTTCAGTTGCGGCCAAACCTGAGGAGGTGCCCACTGACTTGGATGATACCTCCTCAGGCAGAAGGAACTCTGACTCTGAGGGGTCGGTTCTGGCAAAAAGGAAAAGGAAGTCGGCCGGTTCGGATCCAGCTCCGCATACTCCCAACCGCTGACGAAATAGCCAATGCAATCAGTATAGTTCATTTGCTTCGCCCGGTTCTGTGGGATACGGTTCTGGAACTGGCTAAACAGGCCTCCCCCCAGCTAGCCAAGGAACTGGAGGAGGTGGCTGCGGATGGAATTGAGATACCCAAAGTACAATTCCATGCTGCTGTAGACTCCAGTGATGTGGCATCAAGAGTCATGGCTCTATTTGTGTCTCTCAGGAGACATGCTTGGCTCAGATGTACCAGCCTTTCCCAGGATACCCAGGCTAAGGCCATGGATTTCCCTGTGGTGGGTAACTCTCTGTTTGGGGAGCAGACAGAGGCTTACTTGAAGAAAATAGATGAATACAGGACCACCTACAGGAGTGCACAGGCCAAAGAAAGGCAAGCCACTCCTCAGAAGGAGCAGTCTAGGAGCAGTCTAGGGGCAGGCCTTTCCACAGGCCTTTTTACAAAGCCCAGGCTTCCTCTTCTTTCCCATGGAGGGGGTTCTTTCGAGGGAGAGGCAGGAGGGGGATAAGCAGGGTTGCATCATCTTCCCAGTCCAAGGCTCCTGCCAAGCAGACACCCTGATGTGTCAGCCTGGGTCGGCTCCCATATTCCAGTAGGGGGCAAGCTGGCTTACTACTTCCAGGCCTGGAAGTCTGTTACCTCAGACAAGTGGGTTCTGGAGGTAGTAAGCCAAAGACTGGCCCTCCGTTTCAAAAGGTAACCAAAAATGAGGGTCAGTTCCTTTCCGCTTGCAACTATCTCAGAAACCATTGCTCTAGAGGCAGAGGTTTCTTCTCCACTGGCTCTCAGAGCTGTAGAGAAAGTTCCTACTCCGCACAGGGGCAAAGGTCTGTACTCCAGATATTTCCTTACCCCAAAAAGGCAGGGGAGTGGCGACCTGTCCTAGACTTAAGGTATTTGAACAAACACATCAGAAAACCAAAATTCAAAATGGTGACTCTGGGAATAATTCTTCCCTAAGACTAGGGGATTGGCTAGCATCCCGGGACCTCAAGGATGCCTATTTCCATATTCCTGTCCAGTGCTCCCACAGAAAGTACCTCAGGTTCAAGTTGCCTTAAGGCCATTATCAGTTCAGGGCCATGCCCTTCGGCCTAATATCAGCCCCAAGGGTGTTTACAAAGTGCCTTGCAGTAGTAGTTGCCTTCCTCAGAAGGCAGAGTATATCTGTCTTCCCCTGCCTGGACGACTGGCTCATTGTAGGTCAATCCTCCACCCAGGTCAAGTCAGCCCTGCAAATCACTCACAATTTGCTCAGTTCTTTGGGGTTTCTCCTCAATTTTCCAGTCAGTTCTCGAACCAGTACAACTCCTTACTTTCATAAGAATAGAATTAGATACCGTTCAGGCAAAGGACATCCTCCCATTAGCAAGGGTAAAGGCCTTTACAAATCTTGCTTCCTCATTTTGACCTCTGTTCTCTCACCCAGCAAGACACTTTCTTCAACTCCTAGGCCACATGGCAGCTTCCACTGCAGTGGTACATGGAGTCGGGTTTCAGATGAGGGACATTCAGTTCCACCTAAGATCCTTTTTGTCTCAGAAAAAACTCTCACCAAATTGGTTCCAGTGACTCACTCTGGTCCAAGCTCTCCAGTGGTGGCTGGATCAGGACAATCTTAGACAAGGTATCCCATTCCTCAGTCAAGCTCCCTCAGTAGTCCTAACCAAAGATGCTTCTCTCCTAGGCTGGGGAGCCCTCACGGCTCAGGGTGTTTGGTCTCCACAAGAGTCTCTTCTTCATATCAGTCTCCTGGAACTCAGGGCAGTGTTCCTGGCCCTTCATGCTTTCTCGGACTCGGTCAGAGACAAGGTGGTGCAGGTCAGGACAGACAACACCACCATAATGTGGTACATCAGCAAGCAAGGTTGCACTCGGTCCGTGGCCTTGTGCACAGAGGCCATGAAACTGTGGTCTCTAGCCTATTCCCTTCAGGCTTCCCTGACAGCAGTTCATCTCCCAGGGAAGGACAATGTGCCAGCAGATGCTTTGAGCAGAATCTCCCAGGGACATCATGAATGGTCCCTGGATCCTCCCTTCCTAAAAATAATCAACAGATGGGGCACTCCAGAGATGGATCTCTTTGCAGCCCTGGACAGTCAAAAACTTCCCTTGTTCTGCTGCAGACCTCCAGTCCTAGGGACTGTTCCTCTGGATGCTTTCATATTGGATTGGAAGGGCAGGTTCCTCTATGCCTTTCCTCCCTTCCCACTGTTCAGAGTTCTAGTCAAGATCAGGTCTCAACCCTGTACTGTGATATTGGTGGCTCCGGGCTGCGCCAGACAACCTTGGTACCCCCTGTTGTTGTCCCTGGCAGTGTCATTCCCCCCCATCTCTTCCCAAGAAACACAATCTCCTAACCTCCTCTTGGGGGAGAATTTGGTACCCCAATCTCCAGTCTCTCAATCTCAAGGCCTGGCTCTTGAGGAGTTAGAATATGCAGGCCTGCATCTTTCTTGGAGAGTTCTGGATATTCTGAAGGTCTCCAGGAAACCTTCCACCAGAAAAACGTATAATTCCAAATGGAAAATATTCCACATTTGGTGTTCTCAGAAGGGCATTCTGCCTGATACTGCAGACATTGCTACAGCTTTAGATTATCTAGTTCACTTTAATGGCCTAAGCCTTAGGCCTGCAACTCTGAAGGTTCACTTAGCAGCTGTGTCTGCATTCCTTTCAGCAGGGAAGGGCTCTTCCCTGGCATCTCATCCTGTTTTCAGTAAGTTCTTCAAAGGTCTGGTTCTTATCAACTCTCCCTTTAGAGAGCCTACTCCGGCTTGGGATCAGAATGTCTGCATTACTCAGCTTATGCAGCCACCCTTTGAACCTCTGGCTTCGGCTGAGCTTAAGTACGTAACCTGGAAAACTGTGTTCCTGGTAGCTATCACTACTTCCAGGCAGATTAGTGAATTACAGGCCCTGTCAGTTGAACCTGACTTTATCTCCTTCCATAGGAGGTTCTTACCCAAAGTGGTGTCAGATTTTCATCTGAACCAGTCTGTCTTTACCTGTGTTTTTCACTGACCACCCTTCTTCAGGAGAAGGAAGATTACACAGTTTGACTGTTAAAAGGGCACTTAACTGCTACATAGAGCATACTACAGCACACAGAAATGACTGTCTTCAATTATTTCTCACTTATGGTGACATGGGAAAAGGTAAGCCTGCTACTAAAAGAACTGTTGCCTGGTGGATCGCCTCTTGTATACAATTCTGCTGTGACAAATTGGGCAAAGCACCCTTTTCAGGCCTGAGGGCTCACTCGACTAGGGGCACAGCTGCTTCTCTGGCTGCTGCCAGAGATATACCCTTGGTAGAAATCTGTAAAGCAGCCACCTGGAAAACAGTCCATACATTCACCAAGCATTACTCTCTGGACATCCAGGCTAGGAGTGATGCTAGATTTGGTACCGCAGTACTGCAGATCTTGTTCCCAAAGTAGGTTCTGTATTCCCTCCTCCAGGTATAACTGCTTGGTAGTCTGCATCTTGTCAGAATACAGCCAAGACTTCATGTTGTTTGAAGAAAAAAATAACCATAGTAATGTTGTTTCTCCTAATGGAGTCTTGCTGTATTCTGACCTCTCTCCCTGCCTCCCCTCTCAGAACCTAGTTTTTGGGAAGTGGGCTGGCAGGTACAGTGTTGCAACTCAACCAACACTGGGCTGGCAGTATAGCCTAGAGGTTACAGGAACGAAGTGTGAACGAGCTTGGTACATCCAGTAGACAAGACTTGAGTTTTATTCTCACAACCTCCACTTGAATACTGTGTGACTCTGAGCAAGTCACTTAACCACCCAGTTCTCCCAGGTCACCCCTGAAAACAGGCACTTGTGCCTAGTGGGCCTTATCCAGTTACTAAAATATAAAAATAAAATAAAAACCTTGTACCCTCCCTCTTAAGGGTGGGGTAGTTGTTTTATTGCTGTTGCTTTTATGTTTTTATATATATGTGTGTGTGTGTATATATATATATATATATATATATGTGTATATATGTATATGTATATATATATATGTGTGTATATATATGTATATATTGTCACTACCTTTTTCTTGGGTTCTCTACTTGAATCTTTTGGACCCAGGTTGTTGGCTTTAAAGTTAAACAATTTCCATATTTAGTACTTTGTTTGCTCATAATAATCTGACGATTACACTGAGAAGTACCAGAGACAGGTTTGAAAACCGAGCTCGAGCTCAACGTTCTATGCTGCTGTATAGAGTTAACCCTTTCCTCTCCGGGACAGTTCAAGTGCTGGGGGAAAACTGCATCTTGTCAGAATACAGTAAGACTCCATTAGAAGAAACAACATTACTATGGTGAGTATTTTTTTTCTTTTGGGGGCCTATGCACAAAGGTGCGGTGGGAATCCACCTCCCGGATCCGGGGAGCGGGGCCACTCTGCATCCATTGCGTCCCCTGCACAAGATGCACCAAGAGGGAGAGGTGCAGCCCCACTGCACCCAATCCTCTAGCCTTGCGGACAGCAAACATGCTGGGAGCAGGCTGGGGGCATCTTGCATGCAGAGCCGCCCATGGGGGGGCAGAGGAGGGCACTGGATATGCCAGTGGAGACCCTGCCGTAAACCGCTGCACACCCCCAATGGACCACAACAGGCTGGCGGCAGCAGCACTGGGGACTGTATGGACATGCCAGCCCAGCCCACTGTGTGGATAGGGAGGGCTGGGCCAGCTGATTGATATAGTGGATGCATGTGCTGGTGTCCTGGAATGCGCAGATCCACATCCGTGACCTACACCAGGCGGCAAAGTCTCTGTCAGCAAGGTTCAGCCCCTGCCCCACACATGCTGTCCTGGCCCCTAATACCCCCCAATGCAGACCAGTGCTGCCCCCCCCCAACAGGCTGACAAGACCCCAGTAGCACCAGCAGTACTTCTCCAGCTAGGGGGCCCCCGCGCCATAGCTCTGCCATACGGCGTACCTCCCCGACACTGTCTGCCCACCCACAAAGCCCTGATCCCAGCCCCCTCCCCATTATCAGCAGTGGTGGCCAGTGGTCCCACCACCTGCCGTGACACTGACAACACTGGCCCCATATCTTTCCGGTGGTGTTGCAGCCAGGAACAGGCAGCGGTGCAGCCCTCCTCTCACACCTCCTCAGCTGTCGGCTGTGCAAGGGATGCTGGGAGCGGGTTCCTTAATATAGGCAGAAGTCTCCCAGCATCCCTTGGACAGCCGGCAGCCGAGAGTTGAGTAGGGCTGTGCCTCCGGCTGTTACTGGCTGCAGCACCACCGGAAGGGTACATTCCGGGGGGGGGGTGTTGTTGGTGCTGCAGTGGGTGGGGGACCACAGACCATCAATGTGGGGCTAGGGTTATCAGAGGTGGGACCTGGCCATTTGGGAGCAGGGCATCTGTGTGCTGGGGGGCTGACTCACTGGGGACACATGCATGCTGTACCAGGGTAATGGGGGCACAGTGTGGTGTTCCAGTTGGATGGTCAGCCCCTCTGCACCCTTGGGGGCAAGGGGGTATTTATTGAGGGAAAGGGAACCTGGTGGTGATGGTGACGCACCTGTGGGTTTGGGCAACAGCTGTGGGGGGGTGAGAGACTGCAGGACTTTGGCGGGGTCCCACTGCCAGGGGTCTCTGTGTGCACTGAGAGGGCACCTTACTTGACAGGCTGAGCTGTGTGTTTGCAGGACAGAGGAGGCGTGCTGCGCAGGTCCGGGTTCCTGTTTTAGGCATTCACGCACCCAGACCCATGCTTTGATGTGCGAGGGATCCACTGTGTGATCTATACCAGATGCCGGACTGTGTCCACTACTCCAGCCCCCGGTCACCCCGTGCGGACCCGCATGCAGGGGGGCCACGGAGAGGTGGTGACTGTTGGTGAATTCCAGCTGCGCATACCTGTCTGCAGATGCGGAGCTGCATGGGCAGGTTATGCGCTTTAGGTACGTAACTTATGCCTGTTGTGTATAGGCCCCATTGTGCTTACAGGTTTTGCAGTTTCATCTGTCTTTATCACTTTGAAGGTGCTGATTGTTTTTACTAACACATTACTGAGGCCCAATCCTCCCATGTCTCCACCATCTCACCCTCCCATGGGGCATCCACAGTTAGTCTCCCTGCAGAGTCACAATTCCTGACACCATACAGTAACGGGTACAGTCAGGAGGGATAAGACAGAGTCTGGATGTGTGGACGTGAGGACTACAATGAGAGAGGTATGCTGCCTACTTAGGGTGCCACATACAATGATAGATGGGGTCATCACATACTACACAGGGAGTGCACCATGACAGCATGAGGGTTTAGATAGCAATAGAGGGGGATGTTCAGACAGATAACATATGAAAGCTGCAGGGTGTGGTGCAATGCACAGGGTACAGTGCAGCACTCTTCAAGGGGATATTCTGGGTACAGTGATGGTGGCCCAATATGAAGCCATCTCTCTGCTATGGTTTGAGGTGGTCACTGTCCGGCCAGAGATGTTGGAACTCATGGAGACCTTCATCCACACCCAGATGGCACCATATCAACAGTGACTGCCACAATGGATGATCAGACTGACTGTAGGCCACAGTGGGGTCAGGGAGGTTGGGGGTAGCAGAGCTGCATCACCCATCTTATCAAGCTTGTATACTTCTGCACTGTTTGGGAGGATCAGGAGTGTCCTGCACGTGAACACACGGCAGTCACCAGGCAGATGTGACATTCCTCCAGAAGTGAGATCCACTGGGGGTTGACAGAAGTCCCCAGTGAAGGCAGAGGTAACCCCTGATGGCAGACTCAGTTGTCCAGGGTCTGGGTCTGAACAAGGCAGCATTGAGAAACATGGGTGACCTGTCTCCCGGGGGACAGCTCACAGGAAGGGGACTGAATCCTGAGGATTGCTGAGGCAGTGGCAAGGGGGTGAAGTTAATGTTCACCTGGGAACACGTGTTATCCAAGGACAGGGCAGGCATGGAGCAGGTCCAGGATGATGTCTGGTTGTTGGGTGTGCGGCTGTGGTAGGTGGCATTTTTTGTGGTGCTGGCAGTCCACATCATGGAGGATGGTTGGAACATCCATTTCAGACACTTCGACACATGCTTGTAGAGCAGGTGCAGCAAGTGGGGGGTATGACTTTACTGGCAACTGGGGACCTACCTTGATCAGTGTGGCAAAGTACTGTGGTGCGGGGCAGCATATGTCCAGGAAGGGGACAGTAGTCCTAACTGAGCAGTTTCATTACTTCAGACAACATGAAGTATTGCTGTATTCTGAATATATGCAGCTAGCCCCAGTACTTGAACTGCTCCGGAGAGGAAGGGGTTAACTCTATGCCAGAGCATAGAACTTTGAACTTGAGCTCGTTTTTCAAACCTCTGTCTCTGGTACATCTCAGTGTAACAGTCAGATTATTTTTCTGCGCCTAACTGTAAAGACGCTCCGGAGAATTCTCCTTCACTGCCTTGGTTTGGTTAAAGTAAAATTGGTCGGTTTCATCTGTTTTTTTCATTTATTTTTCGGTGTCAGATCTCTATGGTACAGGTAGTGTTATAGATAGATAGTGAGGTATTTCTGATAAGAAATTGTTTTTCCTTAGTTTTTTTTCCGGTTAGGAACCGAAATGATTCTTGTTTCTGTTTTTGTGATGTTTGGTGTCGTGTTCTGGTACCTATCAATTCCTATAAAAAAAAAAAAAAGATTTTTTTTTTCTGTTTTTTGTAACCGGCCCGTGACACGGTTGGAACCGATAAGCTGTTGTTACATAGCTTGAAGGCCAAAAAGGGTAACTTTAAAATTTTAGGCATGTCTGAGAAACCCAAAAAGAAAACCGGTCCCACTGGGTTTCAGCACTGTACCGAGTGTGGGTCTGCATTTGCCAAGGCTGATCACCACCTTGTCTGTGTATATTGTCTGGGGTTTGACCACCTCAAAGAAAACTGCCAAATCTGTAAAAACTTTCCCAAAGCCACTTTGGAATAACATTTAAGTAGGCTAAAGGAAACACAGACCGAGAAGTCTGCTGATCCAGATGGCCAGCCCGGTTTGGTTCCGACTGAACCTGAGGAGATGCCCACTGACCCGGGCGATACCTCTTCAGGCAAAAGGAGAGCCGATTCTGTGGAATCTGTTCCTAGTAAAAGAAAGTGAAAGTCGGCCAGTTCATATCCTGGTTCCAATGTTCCAACCGCTGAGGAGATTGCTAAGGTGATCACTGTCGTCCAGTCACTTTGCCTGGTTCCGACCGAACCGGCTCCGACACATAGACGGTCGGTTTGGTTGGAGTCTACTCCCTCGGATTACAATCTGGAGGCATTTTATGAGGGTGAATGGGAAGGAGAAGTGGAGGAGGAGGAGGAGGAGGAGGAGGAGGACTTTGAAGGCCTAGATGAGCCAGTAGACCCTGATATTTCCCCAGACAGGCCTTCTAATGTTTCTCCTCCCAGACTTTGAGTCCCCTTCCCACTTTTTGTTTTACAAGAAGGTGGCTGAGTCTCTCCAGCTTCATGTGGAAGAAGCTGAGCAGGATCAGGAGGAGCCTGACTACAGGGAAATGATGGATGTCTGATAGTCCAAAAGAGTGTATATCCCTCTGCACAAATTCCTGGGGAGACAGACACAAAAACGTTTACAATTTCCCACATCTATACCTCCTGTAGACAGGAAAATGGACAGGAGGTATACTTTGTCAGGCCCTGGTATGGAATTCTTAACCACTCATTGCAGCCATGTTGGGGTAGTGCAAGCTGCAGCCTGTGACAAGGGTAATATTACTTTGGCACCTCATCTCCCAGATAAGGATCCCAGGAAAGTGGATGCTATGGCCAAAAAACAATACTTTACATCCTCTTTGGGACTCAGGCAGGCTACCTGTTCAGCATACACAGCCAGGTACCAGAAATCTAGGTGGGATACGGTTCTGGAACTGGCTAAGGATGTACTTCCCCAGCTAGCCAAGAAGCTGGAGCAGGTGGCTGCAGATGGTACTGAGGCATCCAAGGTCCAATTTCACGCTGCTGTGGACTCAGGTGATGTGTATTCCAGAGTTATGGCTACATCTGTCTCCATGCGGAGATTTGCTTGCCTCAGATGTACTGATTTATCTCAGGATACCCAGACTAAGGCCATGGATTTTCCTGTCAAGGGTAATTATCTGTTTGGAGAACAAACAGAGGCTTACATGAAAAAGGTGGAAGAATATAGGACCACTTACAGGAGTGCTGGAGCTAAAAAGAAGCAGACCTCTCCTCACAAGCTGCAGTCTAGGGCTGGCAGGGGCAGGCCTTTTCACAGGCCTTTCTACCAAGCTCAGGCCTCTTCTTTTCAGCAGAGGGGATTCTTTAGGGGAAGAGGTAGAAGGGAGATGAGCAGAGCTGCGTCCTCCTCTCAATCCAAGCCCCCTGTCAAGCAGACACCCTGATGTGTCGGCCAGGGTCACCTCCTCAGTCCCAGTGGGTGGCAGGCTGGCTTACTACTTCCAGGCCTGGAAGTATACCACTTCAGACAAATGGATCCTGGAAGTGGTAAGCCAGGGACTTGCTCTCAGTTTCAAAAGGTTCCCCAAAATGAAAGTAAAGTCTTTCAGTCCTCCTGCTTCCTTGGAAACAGAGGCCCTAGAGGCAGATGTTGCCTCACTGCTGCTTCTGCAGGCGGTGGAGAGGGTACCTCATCAGCACAGGGGAAAAGTACTGTATTCCAGGTACTTCCTTACCCCAAAAGACAGGGGAGTGGCGACCCATCCTAGATTATGATACCTGAACAGACATATCATAAAACCAAAGTTCAAAATGGTAACTTTGGGAATAATTCTTCCCTCTCTGAAACCAGGAGACTGGCTAGCCTCTCTGGATCTCAAGGATGCCCATTTTCACATACCTATCAGACATTCCCACAGAAAGTACCTCAGGTTTGAGTTGCCCTCAGGTCATTATCAGTTCAGGGCAGTGCCCTTCCTAGCAGTAGTAGTGGCTTTCCTCAGGAGAACAAGGCATTTCGGTGCTCCCTTATCTGGACAACTGGCTCATAGTAGGTCAGCCCTCAGACCAAGTCAGGTCAGCTCTAGGAACCACTCAGAAGCTTCTGGAGTCTCTAGGGTTAATCCTAAACCTAGTTAAGTTCATTCTTGAACCGGTCCAGCTTCTCACTTTCATAGCGGCACAGCTGGACACTGTTCAGGCAAAGGCCTTTCTTCCCCTCTCGAGGGTAAAGGCCCTCACAGCTCTGGCTTCTTCTTCTTTTCCGCCACTGGTGTCTCAACTAGCCAGATGCTTATTACAACTGTTAGGCCACATGGCATCTTCCACTGCAGTGGTGCAAGGGACAAGGTTCCTGATGAGGGACATTCAGTTCCATTTAAGGTCTTTTTGGTCCCAAAGAAAGGACCCTCTTACCAAGTTAGTTCCAGTGACTCAAACACTTGTCCAGGCTCTCCACTGGTGGCTGGAAGAGGACAACCTGAGGCAGGGCATCCCTTTCTTCAGTCAGACCCCTTCAGTGATTCTCACAACAGCTGCTTCCCTACTGGGATGGGGAGCTCATCTGGATCATCTCTCTGCTCAGGGAACATGGTCTCACCAGGAGTCCCTTTTGCACATAAATCTTCTGGAAATAAGAGCTGTCTTTTTAGCTGTTCAGGCATTCTCACAGTCAATTCAAGGGAAAGTGGTGCAGATCAGGACAGATAACACCACAACCACGTGGTACATAAACAAGCTAGCGGGCATGCGGTCCACGGCCTTGTGCACAGAAGCCATGAAAATATGGTCTTTGGCGTACTCTCATCAAGCTTTCCTGGTCGTAGTGCATCTCTCAGGGAAGGACAATGTGTTGGCAGATGCACTCAGCAGAATTTCCCATGAATCCCCAAATTCTTCAGGCCATTTTCAAGAGATGGGGCACCCCAGAGATAGATCTCTTTGCAGCCCCAGACGATCATCAACTTCCCCTGGTCTGTTTTAGGCCCCCTCTTTTGGGGTCTGTTCCTCAGAATGCTCTCCTGTTGGATTGGACAAACAGGTTTCTGTATGCATCTCCTCCCTTTCCTCTGATTCTCAGAGTGCTAATAAAGATCAGGTCTCAGCCCTGCAGAGTGATTCTAGTGGCTCTAGACTGGGCCAGGCAACCATGGTACCCCCTCCTATTGTCACTATCAATGACAATTCCTCTTTGTCTCCCCAGGAGGTACAATCTACTGACATCCTCTCGGGGGAGGATACTTTACTCCAACCTCCAGTCTCTCAGGCTCAAAGCCTGGCTTTTGAGGAGCTAGAATATGCAGGCCTGCATCTCTCTGTCAGTTCTGGATATCCTTAAGGTTAGTAGAAAACCTTCTACTAGGAAAACTTACAATTCCAAATGGAAGAGATTTGGCATTTGGTGTTTTCAGAGGCACATTCAGCCAGACTCAGCTGATGTTGCCACTGTCTTGGATTATCTGGTTTATCTTAACAGCTTAGGCCTGCCACTCTTAGGGTTCATGTGGCAGCTGTGTCTGCATTCATTTCAGCTGGGAAGGACTTCCTTAGCTTCTCATCCAGTATTTAAGAAATTCTTCAAATGTCTGGCTCATAGCTGTTCTGGAAACAAAGTCCAGTGCAGAGAGAATACCCAGGATTGGGAAGGGAGAAGCCTGAGAGGGCGAGGGGGGTAACAAGGTCAGTTCCCTGGGTGGGGGCTGACCAAACGAGCAGACATGAAAGACCGATAGGCCCATTCTGCTGGCATTTTAGTATGTTAGTATATCAACCCTCCCTTTAGGGAGCCTATTCCTGTTTGGGACCTGAATATATGTATTGCACAGCTTATGCAGACCCCCTTCAAACTGCTATCTTCAGCTGAGCTTAAGTACTTGACTTAGAAGACTGTGTTCCTGGTAGCCATTACTTCTGCCAGGAGAATCAGTGAAATGCAGGCCTCGTCAGTGGAACCTGATTTAATCTCATTCCACAGGGATAAGGTGGTCCTTCGGACAAATAGAAAGTTCCTTCCCAAGGTGGTATCAGACTTTCATTTGAATCAATCTGTCATTGCCTGTCTTTTTTACGGACCATTCTTCTTCTGGAAAATGAAGATTACACAGTCTAGATGTAACAAGGGCCCTCAGTTACTACATAAAGCACACTAAGGCCCATCAAAATGACTGTTCACAATTGTTTCTCACTTATGGAGAAGTGGGAAAAGGTAAACTTGCCACAAAAAGAACCATTGCCAGGTGGATTATCTCCATATCCAATTTTGCTATTCAAAGTTGGGGAAAGAGCCACCTTCAGGCTTGAGGGCTCACTCCACCAGAGGTACAGCTGCTTCGCTAGCAGCAGCTAGAGACATTCCTTTACTGGAAATTTGTAAAGCAGCCACCTGGAAAACTGTTCATACATATACCAGACATTACTCTCTCGCCATCCAGTCCAGAAGTGATGCTAGGTTTGGTACAGCAGTACTGCAGAGCTTGTTCCCAAAATAGGTTCTGTAGCCTCTCCTCCTGGGGGGGGGGGGGCTGCTTGGTAGTCTGCATATAGGCAGAATATAGCAAGACTTAATGTTGTTTGAAGAAAAAAATTACTCACCCAAGTAATGTTGTTTCTTCTAATGGAGTCTTGCTGTATTCTGACCTCCCTCCCTGCCGCCCCTCTCAGAACCTAGTCTTGTTTTGCAATGTGGGTTGGCAGGAACAGTGCTGCACCCTAGAGGTGTACCTTAGCACCCTTCCTTCTTGGAGGGGTTTTTGTTCTTGCTTTATGTTTTTTGTTATTTATCACTATCTACATAGATTATTTTTGGGTTCTCAACTTGAGTCTTATGGACCCAAGCAGTTATTGCCTTTTGGCTTAAAATTTAAAAATGATTTCTGTACTTAGTTAGTTAGTATGGTGCTCGTCAGAATCTGATGGTTACACTGAGATGTATCCGAGACAGAGGTTTGAAAACTGAGCTCAAGCTCAACGTTCTATGCTCTTGCATAGAGTTAACCCTTTCCTCTCTGGAGCAGTTCAAGTGCTGGGGCTTACTGCATATAGTCAGATTACAGTAAGACTCCATTAGAAGAAACATTACTTCAGTGAGTAATTTTTTCTTATTTGACAAGCGTTTGCAGTAGCCAAAGGGGGGGGGCACAGGATCATGGAAACTGTGGCAACCCACCCCCCAGGTGAAGATGACATAAATGAGGTGCGGGGTGCAAGATGCGGTCAGCAGTACCTAAAGCAGACATGGAGAGGAACGCAGAATACAAGAAACAGCATGAAGGGGGAATTTGGGGGTAGGGAAAGACACAGTGGAGAAATTGCATAGGTACAGCACAGATGGGCAGTGTTATGTGGAAGGCCATGGTTCTGACGGAGTGCAGCATATATAATAACATTGCACACCTGGAGGCATTGTTGATGGGTGCAGACCGGGACATTGCAGCAATATTGGGTACATGGTATACCACTAAGAATGACATGGTATGGTCTCTTCGGGGGCGATATGGGTAGTAAGTAAAGGGGTGGTTGGCCATGTACGTCAGGGGGGTATTGAGACAGCAGGGATGCTGGGTAGTCGGTGACATGTAGTAGTGTGTCACACCCAAGCCAGGCAGTGGCACAGTAATCCACACGGGTGAGCCACTGGCCTTCAGCACAGGGGGTGGTGGAGGATGAGCGGCTAGGGGATCTCAGTCAGGTGTTTCCAACAAACGGCAGGATATTACTGATGGGTGATGTCAGTATCCCAGACAAGGATTGGACCAACCCAGCAGCTGCTTCAACCAGTGTCTGAGACATCCTGGATTACCTTCTAGGGGCAGGCCACAGGAACCTTGTGGCTGATCCCATCAGAGACCAGGCTATTCTGGACCTAGTACAGCCCAAGGGGGACAGACACATGGACATGGAGGTGGAGGATCAACTGGAATCCAGTGACCCTCACATACTGGGATTTAGCATAATGACAGAGAGACAGGCTAGTCACACCAAGGCAAAGGTGCTACATTTGGTGGTGGGGGTGGTAGCTAACATGGGAAATTATATCACAGAGGCCCTGGTGAGGTGGGTGATAGGTGAAGGAATCAGGGAACACCTGAAGGAAGCCATGGAGGAGGTGCCAAAGCATTGCTTAGGATGGTGTATATACACAGGCAAGATAAGGGGTAAACCTGTATGGTTCTTGAGAGGGTGGCAGGGATGGTAAGGGCCACAAGTTCTGATTGCAGGGACTGTGATGTGACCCGAGGGGTGTAGGAACGAGAGTTGTGCCTAAGGAATGCAAAGGGAGTAGGGGCGGCTGGAAGGCTTTCATAGGCGTGGACTGAGAAGGGAATAGCACAAATGGTGCAGACAGAGGACAAGACAATGTATGGGTACATCAGCAACAGTTGTACCGCCGAGTGGGGTGGCATTGTAGGGCACCAAGGGGATATAGGATTGTCTGAAGAGGGGGACCTGGAACAAGCAGACATATTGGACCAATACTTCTGTACAGTATTCACTGCAGAGGGTGAGTCGGTGAACACAGTGAGGATACCGACCACTGGAGGGAGGTTTTCAGACGCCCATTCACAGTAGTGGGAGTCCTGGCTGACCTCACAAAACTGACGGTGGCCAGTACAATAGGCCAAATGGCATGCACCTGAGGATGTGGAGGGAGCTGCTTCTGGAGCTAGCAGTGTCACTGACAGCCATGTTCAATAGCTCACACAACACAAAGGTGGTTCTGGAGGACTGAAGGGGGCACATGTAGTTCCTCTATATGACAGTGGTAGTAGGGAGGCAGCAGAGAAATATAGGCAACTCATCCCCACCTCAGTGATGGATACATTCACAGGAGCACTGATTCAGTATTGAATGGTGGCACACGTGGAATGCAGAGGTGCCCAGGTTCAAAGGCAACATGGCTTCAGAACAGGCCAGTCATGGCAGGCACATCTGGTAGAGGTTTTTGATTGGGTGATGAGGGAGGTGCATCGTGGGGGACAGTGGACGTCACCGTCCTTGATTTCAGCAAGGCCTTGGACACCCTCCCTCAAAGAAGGCTGCTTCATAGGACTGGTAGTCTGGGCATGGTTTACAGGTTGGTATACTGTGTTAGTGCACGTCTAATGTCCCAAGATGCAGAGGGTGGTGGTGGTATTGAGTCCACTCCAGAGAGTGGGTGGTGATTAGCAGAGTACCTCTGGGATCAATCCTTGGACCAGTCCTGTTTGATGATTTCACTTGTGACCTTGCAGAAGGGCTGGAGGACTGTTATCTGCCTGTTTGCAGATAGCGACAGGATCCGCAACAGGGTGAGGGATATGGGGAATCCTGTGCAGTGGATTTGCGTTTTGCATCAAGGGGGTGCACAGGTAATACACCTACGATCGGGGAACCCTGGGGAGAGGTCCGTGGGGGGGGGTTGGTGATGATCACACAGGATGCACCAGATCTGGACGTCAGCCTCTTGGATGACCTAAGGATGTCTCCACAGGATAATACGGCAGCAGAGATGTCCAGTGGTATGCAGGGGTGCATCAGCACGGGCTTCAGTGTTAGATGGTGGGCGGTGGTTATGATGCCATTGTATAAAATGCTGGTGTGGACTCACCTAGACTACCATGTGTGATTCTGGAGGCCACACTATGCAGACTGGCACATGTGTGTCATGGGATAACTGCACCATGACCTACCTACTCTCCACCTAACATCCACCCACTGTAGCACTCTGTACATTATTATAGCCCACCTGCTGCCTAGCGACACATTAGTCCTTAAAGTGACAGCCACTGAAGACACTGATGGACATCAGGGCATGGAGAACCAGTTGCAGACACCTCAGTTACACAGCAGGGCATGAAGCGACCGTGGCAGACATGCAGGGGCAGACAGTGAGGGAGAACATGTGTGCAGGACACAGTGTACAAATAATGAGTCATCTTTTATTTTTGCAGATGTGTGCTATGGTGGGGAATACATGGCATTCAGTGACAGCTGTGTTATGTGTTCCGCTTCCCACACCCATGTGCAGATATTCAGCATACCTGCAGATCATGCTCGTAGCTGTCATCTGTGAAATGTTGCGAGCAGATGATAGTGTTCTGACTTTTTACATTGGGAAGGTTTTCCTTCTTGATTCTGGCTACCCACTTTTCACATAGTGCAGCATCACGGGGGGAATGTATGGAAGGACAAGCCCCTGCACTCTGTTTTGCGGCTGTCACTTTTACAGCCCTCCACACAACAATACACCATCACCCTCTGAGTGTTCAGAGAGGATACACCCGAGTACAGCAGGCAATTTTCCATTTTTTTGCAACATTGTCCTGCTGCACCGGCTTAGTATAGTGTGCCTCATGTGGTACTGATTTTCAAACTTTCCCGGTATTGCACAGCATCCCTGTACTCTGCTTACTGCTATAACGTGAGTATGTTGATGAGGTGAACGAAGGGACACTGTCAGGCTCACAGTCTCACTCACTTGACAAAACAGACAAGGGTATGTAAAAACACTGATTGTATTTGCTTTTTTTGTCTTGCTGAGTTTTAGATGGGATGTGTCTGTGGGGTGTTGGTACAGGGATCTAACTCTGGTGGCCCCTGTTATTTCTGAGGGGGTCACACACAGATTGTGGCTTGGGATTGCAGCACGCTCGTCCCCTTGGTAACATGACGCTAAATGTGGTCATGTGGACAATCAGGCGCACTCATGATCATGGGAGTGGCCTTCCCAGTGACAACTGAGTGTGAAATGCGAGTCTAGCCTGCAGTGGAGTTGCATTGTTTTGAGTTACTACATCTACTGTGGGTGTAGGGCGCGTAACACATTGTTGTTTAGTCCCAAGCCACAAACACCTACTGTGTCTCCCTGAGCAAGTCGCAGGACTAACTTGTGATCCGAGGTCACCCCTGTCAGCAAACTTTATCTTAGTGTGCATTCCCTGGTAAAAGAATTCCCCCATTTCCCTTTAATTAGAGTATGTTTATATCTGTCAACCTTCCACGGTCTCCACGATTGCATTCCCATTTTGTAACTGACAACTTGGAGAAGCACACCCACAGTATGAATCCAGAACTAGCTTTCACACATTGATGTGGCCTGGTACTAAAATGCCAGATCGATGCAAGACAGCTTTTTTGATGTGGGATTAGTCTGTACTACTCGTTATTTCTGTGGGCTTCCTTCGCATGCATCTCACACAGGTTGATGACAGCTAGTATGTGAAGGGTTTTGAAATAAAGTAGTCTACCATCAGGACCGACACTAAGCACTGAAAACTGGCAGCCCTGACAGTGTACATCACACAAATCATTTTGTCTGCTGATGCCTTACTAAGTAAATAATGTTTTTTCTAACTCTGACTGTAATCCAGACTTGTAACTAGCTTTCACACATCGATATGACCTGGTACAGAACTGCCAGATCGATGCAGGAAAGCTGGTTCAGTGCTGGATTTCAGTCTGTACTAAAGTTCTTTTTTTTTTTTTTTTTTCTCTGTGGGCTTCCTTCTAGTGCAACTCCCCCAGGTTGATGATAGCTAGCTTGCCCGAGGAACTTGTCCAGCTACACCAGGGCTCACTGCATGACAATCACATAGAGAGGGTGCAGAGCTCCTGGTTCCCCTGATGAAGCAGTGGCAGCCTGAAGGAGGCTTCCTCCTTCCATACTAGGGCCAGGCTCTTCTCCGTCGCCAAAGTCAAATACTTCTCCTTCCCCAGCTAGAAGATAGCAGAGGCATCCCTGGCACCTGCTTTGCGGCTCTTCTCCGTCGCCAAAGTCAGATACTTCTCCTTCCCCAGCTAGATGATAGCAGAGGCATCCCTGGCACCTGCTTTGCTGTTGCTCCCCAGACCCCTGGCCTAGCGCACAGTCACCTTGCTCGGCTAAGGACATCTTCCTCCTCCCAGTCCCATGTCCCCTAACCGTTTATTTCCTTTTCATCAATCTAGTTTGATGTATTGTATGGGATGGGATTTAAACAGTAGTGTACCATCAGGACCGACACTAAGCACTGAAGACTAGCAGCCCTGACAGTGTACATCACACAAATCCTATTTGTCTGCCGATGTCTTACTGAGCACAAAAGTTTTTTATTCGGACTGTAATCCAGCATTGAATTAGATTTCTTGCATCGATCTAGCATTTTTGTACCAGGCCATATCGATGCTTAAAAGCTAGTTTGATTCTGGATTACAGTCCAATTTAGTAAAAACAGATTTTACTCAGTAGAGCATCGGCAGACAGTATATAATTTGTGTGATGTACACTCTCAGGGCTGTCAGTTTTCAGTGCTTAGTGTCAGTCCTGATGGTACACTAGTTTTTAAAACCCTTCCCAACCATGCAGATAAGGACATCGCATAGACAAGATGCCACTTGGGGGCAGGCTGAGGCAGTTCAGTACTCTCTTGGACCATATTTATAGTGAGCCGAGCGGGCGGTGGTTGTTGTTGACTAATTGAGCACTCAGAGCTGCACTGAGAGGGTCAAGTGGATTACCATTGTTTTTTTGTTTTTGTCTTTTCTTTGACTACACAACAGCACTAATGGATGGAGTCCTGTCCTTGGCTTTTACTTGACTGCGTGCTCCTGCTGTTTGCTGTTATTCCACACAGGGTGGTGGTATCCTCAGTTGCAGCCTTCACCGTATCATATGTCATGGCCCGCCAACTACGCATGCGCTCACTTTGACAAGATGCCGGCACTGTGTGCCTGATAGGGAGGATGTGTCTTGGCTTTGCGGTTGTGGGGAATGCTGACACTTGCGAAACAGAGACCAGGTCCAGGACTCACATAACAGGTATGCCTATCATCCACCTTACATACTCTTCCTGGGCCAGATGGATGTTTCCCTTTAAGATCCTGGGTTCAAGTCCATGCAGCCCAGCACTACCATGCATATGAATGGTTTGTAGCAACTTCAGAACCTCGAAATGCGTGATGGGTACAAGCACCAAAGGGGAAGGAGAGGCACCAGTCGGAACAAGAGGGAGAGATGATGGGACACCTGATTTTGGGGGATATTAGGAATCTTGATAAAGAGGGAGTTAAAGGTACTGGCAATAGTATGGGGGTTGTTGTAATGAATGTCATTAATAAGCATATCATTATCAACTCCGGTTGGCCTGGTGGCACTGAAGGTGAGGCGTTATATGCCACACCTCACACCATGCCTACCACCAGGATTCAGAAGTGGACTTGGGTCTCCAGGGGTTAGCCAGGGAGGGAGAAGATTGCCTCTTTATCAAAGGATCGGTTCCCTGTGTCAGACATGTGTCAGGTTTGCTGGCCCGGTAGCGCTGAGGTGCTGGAAGCCTTATTTTGCACTGTGCCGGCGACCTGGATTCAGGAACGACCTCATGTCATCGGGGAGCTGGTGTGGGGGGGAGGGACGGAGCGGGATCGAGCAGCCGCAAGGCAGCTCTTCCCTCCCAGGGGTGGTTGCCTGTAGCCCTCGTAGTTCTGCTCCCAACGGGTGGAGGTCCAGTGGGAAGTGTAGGTGGGTGGGGGCAGCAAGGGGTGGAGTGGAAGGGGCCAAGCCGGTGCCGGCATGCATATGTGCCTCCACGCTCACTTATTTAACATGTCTGCGGGGTCCAGGAAGAAAAACTGGTACATACCTAATATATATATATATATATATATATATATATATAGATATAGATATAGATATAGATAGATAGAGATATATAGATATAGATAGATAGAGATATATATAGATATAGATAGATAGAGATATATATAGATATATATATATATATATATATATATATATATATATATATATATATATATATATACACACACACACACACACACACACACACACACACACACACACACACACACACATATATATATGAAATGCATCGGGTTTTTGCGGGTCATTTGTGGCACCAATAAAATTCATGCTTTTTTTTTCACTAGAAGCTTGAATGGAGTGGAGTCTGCTTATCCAGATTGTTGAGTGCCCGATTTTGTTGCTTAGTTTTTAGAATCGTGAGATGTCACTGAGGCTGAAGCTATGCTGAACTAAAATGTGGTTAGGCACTGCTTCAGCCTCAGTGACATCACTATAGGACAGACTTAATCATCAATATCTTTGGACTGCTGCCAGCTGCAGGTATACCAATATCTCATTTAAATAAGCTTTAAGTGGGCTTTAAAACTATAATAGCAACTGGTCAGAAATATTCCTCTTTAGCTCTGTTCTAGCCTTGAAGGTATGTCGTAAGTTGCCAACCGACTAAGGAGCATGACTGTTGCATTTCTGTTTTGTGACTGTATGTTGTAACTTGGTCATTAATCTGAACTTTGCTGTGTACAGAGTCACAATTTTAGTTAAGCTTTCACAATTGTTTTGCCCTGAATAAATAAAATTAGATAATCTCATGTGAATAAATAAATCAATAATTGGACAAAAACCTCACCACTCCATCACAGACTTCTTTTCAGTTATCCTCAAAGGAAACTTCATCAGCCTACAAGAAGAAAACATTACCATAAGAATGTTGTTTCTCCAGCGAGATCCCTCTCTGTGCTTACTAGCTACAGTACATCCCAGCCCTTGGCAGATACTACCTCACCTGTCCCTCCAGCAGGGGTCACTGTGGTGTTGGGACAGAGAGTGACAGTGACTGTCAATATAGACAACACCAATGTTTTTTTTCTCTTATTTGGTCCTCTGGACACTCCCTCACTTCTTGGTAGCAGTGTGTTCATACAGAGATAGTTTTGCATGCATGGAGTTGAGTGAATAAAGTCCTGGCCAAATTGTTGAGCAGCTAATCCTCATAAGACAGTCACATATTTGCCAAACATATGATTACTATAATGCTTCACCTGTTTTGGGGGGGAAAAACTACTGGTACTGTTCTTTGTACCTATTTTTTTTAGGTTCTTGATAACTCTGTTCCACCCTCTCCCCCTTCCTGCAGTCTGCTTGTTTACAGTTACTGCTGTGAGTGCAGATGGATCGCAATATGAAAACCTAAAATAAGCTTTCATGTACAACAGCAAGAAATAATCTGATAAAACAGTATCTTTTGCTAGGCTAAATACCACTGCAAGTGAAAACACCGAGGAAGATGTAGGAAGGAACCTTTATGGAAGGTCTATTTTATAGAAGTGATTTTTCCCTGACTACTTGTTTTGTCCTCTTCCCCCTCTCTACTGATTTTCCCTTGTTCTCGGACCAAGACCACTGCAGGTTAGTTTGCCTGTTCTAGCCAACTGTCTTACCTGTGGCCTGGCCTCTCTTCCCTGTCTGCTGCACGTCCTCTTCCTGTGCCCCGAGAGCCCTACTCCATGCCCACACCTCCCATGGCTGCTCCTGCACCTTACCCCCTCCCCCACCCTGCATATGTTAAGTCCTTAATGCCCACACATACTGTACACATAGTGTTGATTTCTCCTCACTCTGTACTCGGCTCCTTCTGTCCCTATTTGCAGTCTTTACCAGTCATTGTCTACTATGTCTACACTTCCTACTGCATTATTCTGTGCCTCCTCTCTTTCTTGCTGTATTATGTATCTTTTGCGCTTATTATTATATTGGATCCCCATTTATTGTATATGTTACTTATTTTATGCTGCATATGCAGATCACCACAGAATATTATGCTGGTTCAACTTTAAGCAGAATTGCATGGTGCCGAAAGACCTCTCACACAGTCTGCAAAGGGCGCCAACAGATGACATAGACATGTGTTTCATCCCACCAGGACTCGTCAGCATGCCTCGTCTGTTTGACACCCCAGTGGAATGAACCAGCTACCCTAAGACGGTCTGTCTGGGTTATGTTGTGGTGAACCCATTAAAACAAAAAACTATTTAAAGACAAAAGAACCTCTATGTGAAACACTGAGGCAATGGTTACCCCTAAGGGCATTTGGCTGGGAAGCCAAGTTTCAAGAAATACAAAATCACACGAGTGATTTGTATTTCCTTAATCTTCAACTCAAACTATCATTAACTCAATGTTCTTTTCTGAAGAGTTCTTTATCTTTTATTTTATGCTGTTAGCTTACCGTCAGGGCTGTTGACATATTTTTTATGCTTCTGCTTTAATGTATGTTTTTGCTTTTCTCAATTCCCCAGCTGGAACTGAGCTGTCACAGCTCTCTAGGCCTTTTCTGGAAACCCTTTTTATCTCTGATTTACCTCCTTTGAAGAGCAGCTCTGTATTATATAATAAGAAGCTTAAAAACACTAGAGTTACACCAGTTATATTTCAACTTTATTGTCTGCTGGTTAGTTTTTTTTTCCGCTTCCACCTGCTGTTTGTTACAAAATATTGTAGATAATGTAGCAATTATTTCCCTAAGTTTTTCAAAATGTATCTGACTCTGCCCTGCTAATCTCACAATTGCTGTTTGTGACAATAGTCTGTTGTCATGGTGAGCATTGTGATGTCATAAACAAATTCACTGTGACGGTAGAGGCAAATATTTTCAATACAGACTTTCTAGATGGACTAGCAAGATGTGCTGTAAATTTTGGAAAGGAACATTGAAAATGAAAAAAAGGTGTCCTCTAGTAAACTGTAACAGCTGAAACATCTTATTTACGAAATCACATGCTGAAGTGCAGAGTTGCTTTTTAAGACGAAGCATTCTATACATACAAGTAACACACACACGCGCGCGCACACAAACAAAAAAAAGGTACACTTCAAGAATGGGAGGTGGTGTAGGGCAAAGCAGCCAGCCTGTTGATTACAAATTAGCAAAAAAAACAAAAAAAACTGCACGCATAGAAAATAACTCAAATGAAAAATAAACCAGCAGTTATGCTCCAGTACATTTATTGTAAGCAACTAGAGGAACACCGAACTTACCCGTTATCCCAGAGCTTCAACCTAGTCCGGGTCTTCCTCTGGGGCGGGTCTGAACATCATAGGGAATTTTTTAAGCCTTGTGCTTAGAGATCTACAAAAACAGAATACAATATACAATACATTCAATGATACAAAATTGCTACAGTACAGAGATACATGCCTAAATATGGGACAAGGGGGGAAAAGGGAGAATACTGTTTCCTGCTTAAAAAGCTGCAATTATTACACAAACCCATAATGTCATTAATCTATTATTATCCTTAATAAATAAGAGATTATCATTTTTCAGTTTTCCAGTAATAATGCATTATAAATAATGTCACATAAACTGAATATTAGTAATATAATTCCCTATGGAAACAAGGGAAGTAAGAGAAAGAGTAGGCTTAATCAGACCAAGAACAAGATTAACCTAGTAAAATAATCCAACGCAAAGATAGAACTGAGAAAAAAAATCGTAATTTTATCTGTATAAATTTCAGAAGGCAGGATATATAGGAAACAAAGTAAAGTTCAAATAAAATGAAAAATATATTGAGCTACTTACTACAAGTAATATAGACTCCAAATCAAAGAACGAGGTCTGAAGACAAAAGCCCATTGCAGGAGAAGCAAGTACGACCCTAATATGAGACTGTGACAGAATACATATGCATATACATGAATGTAATGAGACATGATAAAATTGTTAGGGAGACACAAAGAAAAGAACATAGGTCTGGAACATCAAAAGAAGGAAATAGTGAAGTGTGGAGGGGTTGGGGAAAGAAAAAAGGTATCATTTTTATTCTGTGTGATTATGTACAGTTGCCAAACAAGACAAAATCTGCATAATAAAACATAAACTAAGTTGTAACCCTGCAGTATGAATAACCAATAAGTTGCATCAAAACCAAGTATCACAATACCCATAAACAATGTCATGTCAAAAAAATGACAATACCATGGCCCAAATATTATAGGACCCGAGTGGGATACACTTAAATAGGATCTTCAGAATGGTGACTTGTATGTCCCTAGGCAGTGCCAAAAAAAAATTCAAGGAATTCAACATTCAGTATTCCAGTAAAGGTTCAGTATGATCTGAGAAAAAATAAAACAAGAATTAATAAGCAAATTCCATTACAAAAAATAAATATTTCCATATTGGTCAATAAACCAATATATTTTTTGACAATAATTCACAGGTTTGGAAAAAAATCTCTCTCTTCATTTAATCCTGTAGGAGGAGCAGTTCTCAGACTAACTATCCATCCTGTCTCCTTTTGAAGTATGAGACGAGATGGTCACCCCCCCCATAGGTATGGAACATGTTCCAAACCCATGAATTTCATCATTTTCTCATTTGATTGATGACAGACTAGGAAATGGGCACTCAATGCATTATTCTAATTGCCAATGACTGTAGTTCGCGGGTGTTCTGTGATACAGACCTTTAATGGGCAGATGGTGTGGCCCACGTAGAAAATGCCACAAAGGCACCAGCAAACATAAATTACAGCTGCTGAAATGCAAGTGATAAAATGTGAATTTCTGTATCTTTTCCAGAAATGTTTATCTTACTCCCTGTGTTTGCTTGTTTGCTTTCTTACATGCGCTAGCCATGTTCACCACATTTAAAAATGCCATTCGGCTTTTTTGGTAGCCAGTTTAAAGGAGTGTCGCTTTTTACTGAGGCCACAAAATGCAAGTTTACCAAGAGGTCCCCAGTGCTACGGCCTTTGCTAAATGTCACCAAAGGCTTTGGGGGGGGGGGTGCACCCTTTTAAAATAGGGTCAGTCATTGAAATTGACTGTATCTTGTGGACCATAGTGCCCATTCATCCAGCCAAAGGTCCATACGCTGTTATGAAAGTAAATGCAAGGGGCCACTTCACATCACTAGTTACCTGTTCTCTTTGTTTTTGATGGATCAAGACGTCGGCTCGATTCAGTTTCAAACATGGCTTCATTAGTCTGTATGTCAAAGGAATCTAGCTCCAAACAGTTTCTATGCAGGCGAATGTGTTCTCCATAGGGAATGGAATGAATCAGTTTTTTAGGATGTGCACCCATGTTGTTATTCCCTGTGTGCATTATGCTGCACTTTTGCAGATTCAGCTGCATTCCCCATATGAATGCCCACTTGGATATAGTATCTAGGGCTTCCTGTATGCTTTGTCCTTGCTGGGTGTTGCCACGCTGGCCTCCTAATTTTGTGTCATCAGCATATTTATTATTCCAGTTTACAATTACTGTGTTCATATCACCTATGACAAGTTGGAATATAGTGGTCAGAAAACTGATACTTGCGGCACACTACTCGTAACATAGCCTGTCTTGAAGTGACCACTGACCACTTTTTGTGTTGCTGGATGAATTCCTGGGTCTGACATTTTTTCAGTCACAGCCCAGTTGGGTACCAAATCAAATGCTTTGCACACATCTAAAAAAAAAATCAATTCATTTGGTGAGTATTGAGTTACTTTCTCATAAAAACGGATTATGGTAAATGCATGTCATTCTCTATTAGTTTGCTCATTGGACGTCATATCTTTAATGATGGATTCTAATAATTCACCTAGTATGCATGTTAGGCTTACAGGGTGGTAGTTATTAGTATTTTGTTTCTCTTTTTATATATAGGGACTACACTGGCTATCTTCCACTCATCTGCTACTACACCATTATTTTTAGAGTTTTCAAACAATATTTGAAGTATAGTGGTTATAGACTCTCCCATTGTTATTTCGGATGACACTTTATCTGGACATCGTGGCAGTCTTTTTAATTTTAAGTATTACATCTGTACTTATAGCGATACCATTTTAATTTCGGGTTGTATTCGGGGGCATAGCATTATGATTTAATAAATATTTTTGTTCCAGTTTTAAAATAAAACAGTTGGCTATCTCTACCATGTTTTTAACTAATTCCCCCTCGATATGGATGATTACATATACTGAGGTCAGTATTTTTTAAACTGTTAATGGAGCCATAAAATTGCTTATGGTTGGTTTTATCTGTGCATGTTGCCAGTCTGAGTTCTAGTTTCCTTTTGGCATGGTTTAGTTTATTTTTAAAATGTTTCTGTATATTTTTATACTCAGTCCAGATAGCTTGATAACTGATTTTCAGGAATTTGCCGTATGTCTTGCTATTCTTCTTGATAAGTTTGTTGGCATCCTTATTAAGTCATTTTTTCCCTTTATTATTTTACTTCTTTATCCATTTGATACGCATATTACAGATTTAAATTATGGTGCTTTTAATTATTCACTACATGTCATCAATTGATTTGTCTTTTAGGATATTTGTCCATTCCAGTTTAATTTTTTCAGTTATTTGTTTCTCTGGCAGCTGTTCTGTAAAGCTGTATCTCGGTTGTTTCACGTGTCCTCTAGTCTTCTGTTCGAGTTGAAACCTAACAGTGTTATTTATTTTATTTAGCTTTTGTTTACCGGGTAAGTACACTAGACAAGTAGCATGCCTATTTTCAGGAACGACCCGGGAGAGCACAAAACATACAGTATACATACATGGCAACATTGGAGAAACAGCATGATACAGTAAAAAACAGCTATAACAACGCTTGTATAAGGGCAGAGATACTGCCACACATAGTACAAATTGTTACAGGACATAGATAGACATTAGAATCACTGAATACATATTTCATAGACCATCATGGACTCAGAGTGGACAATAGTGGACTGCAGAGTATTACATTACAGAGACTAGGAGCAGTCGCATCTTGTCGTTGTTTTAGGTGGGACCACAGGGAGGGTGAAAGGTCCCATGGAAGGGGCAGGCGACAGAGGTCCAGAATGGAGTTCCAGAGCCTAGGCACAAAAGCAGCAAAGTCACGATCCCCATAAGGTCCGGTAGGGGAACTTTAAGCAACTCGGTCGGTCTGAGACCTGAGCTGGTAGGGGATGGCGTCCAGTTTTGGGAGGAGAGTGCACGCCCGACGGGGATGCCCGTGAGGAGCACTTTCCTGGTGAAGTTTCACACCAAGGATCAGGAATTCTGCAGGGGGAGCCAGTTGAGTTTGTCGAGAGCTCACATCGGTGGGTGAGTTTGGAAGCAGCAAGTGCAAACCGACAGATATCATTATATGCCATGTTCCACCGATTAAGATGGATTTGGGGTGACCTGGCAAATGGGTGGTATCCATAACTAAGGGAGGGAGAAGCACTCCCCTCGCAAGTCTCAACCTTGCTCCCAGAGTCAGGTTGTATTGGCCCTGTAGGCAGGCAAGCTACACCTGGTGGCTATTACAGATGTTTTGGATATGGCTTCCCATGTCAAGTTGTGGGTCAAGGGTGACCCCAAGATATTTAATTGAGCTTGCTGTTGAAACAGGGGCCTCCATCACAAGCTATTTTGAGCATAGCCGATGGGGCTTTTAACTTGGCCATGGAACCAAAGAGCATGGCCTGAGTTTTGTTAGATTCAATACCAGTCTATGGTTGGTAATCCAGGCAGGACTCTGAAGTCTACAGATAGGCACTGGTTAAGGTCAGCAGCATTACGAGCATGGGTCACTAGCACAAGGTCATCTGCATAAAGCGTGACTTGGCAGTGAGAGTCACCCGTGGGAGTTGATTAATAAAAGTGAGAATAGGAAGGTCAAAGTACCGATCCTGGGGAACTCCATGGTCACAGCCCTGACTCCGAGAGGACCTTTTAAAGCAGGTCGCTGCTTTCTACCGTTAGGTAGCCATCATCCAACTCATGGCATGCGGAGAGAACCGAGAGCCCTGAGCTCCTCCCCCAGTAGGTCATGGTTGACAAGGTCAAAAGCTTTTGACAAGTCAATAAATATAACACCTGACAGTTTGCCGTGATCCATGGCAGATCTAATACTAGAGGTTACAGTAATCAGGGCAGTAGTGGTACTATGACCCTTCCGGAAACCATGTTGGGCCCCAGAAAGCAGCTCATGGGTATCCACGTATTCCGAGAGTTGCTCCGCCACAACCTTTTCCAGGAGTTTACCAAGGGATGGGAGAATAGCAATAGGGCGATAGTTGTCAGGGAGTTTGGGATTTCCCTGCTTCAGAACAGGGACTATCCTTGCCTCCTTCCAGATGTCTGGGATTATCCCCGAGCTAAGGGATAGGTTAAAGATATGGGCAATCAGAGGGGCAATGTAAGCTGCTCCCAGCTTGAGAAGCCTGGGCTCAAGGTTGTCAGGCCCTGCACTGGAGTGCTGGGAGAGGGCAGCCAAGCGGTTCCAAACATCATCAACACTATCCCCGACTGGTTGGTCATTGATGCAGTGACTACTGTTACTGTCCTGGATTGATTGGTCAGTGATACAGTTCCTAATAGGGATATTGTCTGTGTATAGTACAGCATCAAGGATTTTGACCCTCTTGTCACACTAAATGCATGTTGTACCAAGTTTACTTCTGTGCAGGCAGATCATAACAGAATTTTGGCCTTACTGGTTGCTTTTTTTTAATACCCAGTTGATATCTCCCAGGTTTAAATCTCTAGTAATTGTAATATATCACATGTCATCAGCATTTTGTAATTCCTTCAATAATTAGATGTTTTGTATTTTCCTTACTGTCAGGAGGTCTGTAGCAGAAACAGACTATAATATAATTAAGGCCACTTGATTCAGTTTTAAGCCATATAGTTTCAACTGGTGACTCGAGAGACTTGATTTTTTTTTTTTTTTTTAAATATCTATTATCCATATATTATTTATTATGTATGTGGCTACCCCTCCACCCTTTTTATTCATCCTGTCTAATCTGAATAACATAAAGCCTGATTCCCTCTCCCCGCCGGGTCTCAGTAATAAATACCATATCAGGACTCTGTTTCGTCAGCCAGTACAACCTCCAGGTCAGACTGTTTTATTACCCATACTCCTTGCATTAAACAATACACATTTAATTTCATCTGCATGATTAATTGGACAAACCCTTTTACCATTTTGTTTTTTAGTTGGAGTGTTCTGAGGTAGTTCTACTACATTTCCTGCCCAGACCCACTTCCTAATTGGTTTTAATGGTTTTCTTGCAGCTTTTTATTTTCAGTAGGTATACCCAGTAAGGGTTCACCATTTTTATTAAGGTGTAGGTCATTCTTTGCATCTAGATTCCTCTTAAGAAGTGTTCTCAAGTATCAGTAAACATTATTTTTTTCTTTATTACACCAATTTTTTAGTCGGCAATTTATATCCTTCGTCTTTTTTTTTTCTTTGTTTCCATTTGCTGTTGGTAAAATGCTAGAGATGGCCACTTTGCATACCTACCTGGCCAGATCTTTTCCAGTATCAATTAAACTGAGGCATATGTCCTTCTCATGGTCTCTTCTTATATTATTTATTCCAACATGAATGGCCAACAGTTGTATTGCTATTGTTCATAACGATTATTTTTGAGAACCTAATCTTGACATCTTCAGTTTTGGCACCTGGGGGGCATGTTACCATTGTACATAGCTTATTATTTTCACAAATAACAGTATCACAGTGCCTTAATGCAGTCTTCCACCAGAGTTCTAGGGGTAGCCACAGAAGTTTGGTCAGAAGTGGGGTTGGGTTTGACATTTTCTTCAGTGTTTAATACTTAAAATCTGTTTTCTGTTTCTGTCCCTTATGTACCATGTATTTCAACCTACCTTCTTTTGGATTTTTCTTTTTTCTTTTCTGTTAGTTGTAACCATTCACCAGTCGTTGTCTTTGGACTCTTTTCGTTCCTCCCTTCCTCCCTATTTGTCTTTTTTTTCTTTCTATGGTGGCATCATTATATGCACCATCTATCACGTCCCTTTGCCTTTTCCTCGTAACATTATTTTTCTGAAGTTGGCTGACTGTCTAATGGAAGGGCATCTACCTCTGGGGACTTTATAAATTTTATTTCTCTCACGAACATATGTAATGGGCGGGGAAAGCCACTGATGCTGACCGCTCTCAAAATAGCTTGGTCGGGTCAGGGCACAGGTCCACCCCAGTTACAACTTGGAGGGAAAACATGTAATAACTATGCCAACCACCCGGAGGTGGATTTTTGTGTGACGCTTGGCCAGCAGGTGTTGGGGAAATTTCGGGGAAAGGGGGCCCAAGTCCAGTTTCTAGTAACTGGGAACACAAGGAGAGGCGTGAAGCTGACTTGAATGCAAAAACAAGGTCAGAGTTTATTAAACATGCTAAAATATTATTACAAGAAATGTTTAAACTCTAAATGGTAAAAATATCTACACATTACTAAATTTATGTACTGCACTCTGCAGTCTGAGCCAACAATACTCTACACACATTGCTGTATGGTAATTTTAACCAGCCACCCATGTGTGTCTAACAGGGAAAGGAGAACAAGATGGGGAACCAGCTGTCAAGGATAGGGGAAACACAGAACAGGACACAGGCCAACACTATTCCGAGACTGGTGAATCTTCGCCTGAGGTTACCCTGGACCACTGGAAACGATCACCCTTCCAGGAACTAGTTTGCCAACCTCATCCAGCCACAGCCCATATGTGGACTGCCAGGACACGAGATCACCCAGCCACAGCCCCTTTGTGGACTGCTGGGACATCAGGACAGACAAGGACATGGGAATCAAGGAGGGACAGACAGGGACAAGACAGCTGGTCGGGGAAAACAGGGTCAGGGCACCTGGGACCACACACAAGCAGAAGGGTAATGGCACAAGTAAAACATTTATTAAACCTTGTGTCAGTGTCTTTATTTCTAGCAAACATTACCTGGTTTTGGCACATTACAAAAATCAAACAGTTTAAGTCATTTGATTAAATGAAAATCACAGTGGCACTGTCTCTTGGTGACCCTCTTTAGCTGGAGGGCATTGATCCACATTCATTTATTTGCAGTTCCATGGCTTAACGGAGCCTTGCACTTGCTCCTACCCCTTTAAACCTGAAGGGCCTGTCATTGCCCCTTTAAACCACTTTGTCCTTTTGTTTACTTAAGGTTCCTGCCTCTTGCTCATTGTCTATCGGGCTCTTGCTTTTTACTCCATCCCGTGGGCGGTCCATAGGTAGAGCTGTGCACACCCCCACAGTCATTTGGCTCAATGGAGCCCTTCCTTGTTTCCGCCCTGTGGGCGGTCCATTGCTGGGGCATTGCCGTCCCCACATTTCCCTGGCTCAACAGAGCCTTGGTGAAGCTCCGCCCTGTGGGCTGTCCAGTTCCGGGACCTGACTAGGCCCAAACAGTTGCTGCCGGAGCCTGGAACCCAACATTTCTTTATTTTTATTTAAAAAAAAAAAAAAAAAGTTGTTTTTGGATGGCGGCCAGCACCCGAACCTGGTGTTGCTGCCCTCCATCTGCTTTGTCGGCCGGGACTGCTGATGGCTGCATGGGGAGGCCTGGACCACCCACCTCCTCCCAGTAACCTCCTCGGACCTTCGACTGCTGACTGGAGGGGACGGCCTTGTTCTACTGCATTTGCTGCCCCTCCCGATGACCGTCCTACTACTGGGCTAATGGTGGGGGGGGGTGGCCTTCATCTGCTGTTGCCGCTCCTCCCTACGGAGCTGCTGCCACTGGGTGAACTGCTGGAGGGGGCCAGCCTGGACCTACCAGCCCTCCCAATGGGACCCTTTACTGCTGCCTGGGGACTGCTGCTGTGCTGGATTGGGGGGGGGGTTGGCTTTGACTGTCTCCACCCCTCCCAACGGAACTTCGTTGCTGAGTGTACCGAGGACCCAGTGGATTACTGCTGCCATACGATGGGAGCCAGGAGGACGAGCTGCTGACATGCTGGACCGGTTGGAACCTGGGAGAGACGCAGGAGCTTTAGGTTAAGTCCCTCCCCGTGCTCTCCCCTGGCTGGCTGAGTGCTCCTCCTCTCTTGCTGCCACATCCTTTTCACTCCTGCCACAGACTCCAGCGGCGAACAGCTGTTGCCATTCAAAAACTCAGGGCTGCTGGCCCAGTGGCGCTGAGGGTTGAGGTGCTGGACACCACACCTCGGGCTGCACTGGTGACCCAGGTTCGGGAATAGATTCTGGTCGGTGGGGGGAGGGAGGATCAAGTGTCCCAATGGATGCTTTCCTCCCTCTGGGGAGGATTACCAAGGGGTACCTTGCACACCCGCATCCCGAGGAGAGCCGGTGGAAGCACGGGCTCTCCAGGGTTCTGGCGGCTCCGTTCACTGGAGTTGGGGAGGGGGGACGCTGTCAGGTGCTTGGGAGAAGGCGTGCATCAGCACGTCGCCTCTCTGGATGTATGTTCTCGCGCCGGCATCCCAGGGGGCTGGGGGGACCACAGAAAAATAGAAAATGCCTCAGTGAGCCTAGATGACGGCCGTTTCTAACAGCCATCCAGGTCCAGAACCCACAGGCAGATCTCCGCTGTGCAGATACTCCAGGAGGAGGAGGAGGAGGTAAGGAGTAACTTGGCACTCTAAGGGACAGATACCATGGTAGCAGGACCTAGGAGGGACATGAGCAATGCCTGAAGGAGTGGAGCACTGAGGGAGTACAGGAGGGGGTATAAATGGGGCAAAAAGGTGTCCCAAAGTTAAAAAAAAAAAAAAAAAGAAGAAGAAAACTCAGGGCTGAGGATTCTGTTTCGGAATCCTTATGAACCCATCCCTGTCTGCCTGCACTCACGACTGGGCCCACTTGGGCAGGTTTCTGGCGTGAGGTAACTGGGTGGGGTTCTGGTGAGCAGCAGGCAGAGCAAAGCAGCAGAAATAAACATTTTAAATGGGTAATGAGGGCTCTACATTTGAGACTAACAGGGCCATCTGTACAGGGGACCTATATGGGGCACCTCCCTACACCCTGGGGCCCACCTAATGCTGGGGCACAAAACCGGGCACCTCTAACAGGGCACCTAACCTAGCCAGCCCCCAGAGTACCTGGATGCCCATTTTTGGAGGGCACCAGGAACTCTGGGGCACTACACGTATTTTAGTTCTTCTTTAATGTTTATGCACGCTGCGTGCAATTCCACACATGCCAGACATTTGTTGCCTATGAACTCTTTTCCTGCTGCTGTTTTTTGTTTTCCTGTATACATGAGACAGCTTGAATATTAAAGTATCAACTCTTCATTGCATGACAGCATCAAGAGGTCTTCTGTAGGGTCCATATTTAAATGCTTCTTAACTCTCATGTTGTATTACTGAGTATGAAATACTTAACAAGGATACTGGCCATTTCTGCTTCCTCCGCTGCTACCCGCACTTGCTGACCCTTGCAGGGTGTCTGGCCTTTATACCACTGAAACCAGAAGTGCCCCGTCACACTACTGCTGGTTTTGCGATTTACAATAAAGATTAAAATATGTTTCAGAAGCAGGCTTCTGCTGCTAAAACACCTCTTTGAAGCAGTCTCAAGTGCATTAACCTTACTGGTATATTAAAAGGCTCCATCTACTACCTGGATCATTTGGGCAGGCTGGTCCTCCAAATACCCAGTATGCTTCACGGGTTGCACAGAAAATAGACTAGAGATAGATGGGGAATGGGGATTGATTTTGTTTTTGTTTGTATTGCTTATCTTAAGATAGGCATTTAAGATACAATTGCACACGTGTGCACACACAGAGGTAAAATAATAACTATGCAAACAGAGTTCTGCCAGGTACTCCATTTGCCATACAACTGCGCTAGCTAGATTTTTTGGAGCTTCTATTCCCCTATCTCAAAATCATGAATTGGGGAGGATAGCACTCAGACAGATATTTTGGGACTGTGAGGTCGGGTTGGAGGCTTGAGCCTTGGCTGTCATGCAAACTAGGGGTGCTTGGAATCAACTAGTTTTGATCTGCTCGTGTCCTTTGGATTCTTGGAAATTCTGATTCTGAAACTGATTCAGTTCTGATTCCAGGAAGACCTCAGAACTGGTATCAAAGTCTGACTCAGAATTTCCAATTTTGTATCCAACCAAATCCTACAACTGCCCCACTAAGCTACACTAGGCCCAGGCTGCCCCCTGCCTCTCACACCAATAAATGATGTGTTATGATGGTAAGAAATGTTCCTTCCCTCCACCTTAACAGACCACATTTCCGTCTTTCCTCTTCCCATTACGTTAGAAACAAGGTGCCTGACTGTGTGGTCACAGCACCCATGTTATGTGCCACTGACAGTGTGCCACATTTGCTAGCCTGCCTCCATCCATCCATCCGTGGCACTTAGAGACTTGAGCTCTGTATCCGCTGGTCAGAAAGGAAGTACTGTGCCCAAACTGCCAGTACCCAATCAGTATGCTTCCCATCTAGTTAAGTAATCCAAAGTGTGTCTCTTCCTCCCCCCCCCCAATCCAGCTCCTCAATCCTGAAGAATTATGATATACTGTGGCCTGGTGTACAGTGTGGCAACTGGTTGAAACCCTTCTGCATCCATTTGTTGACTGCCACAGACTAAACACAGTTTTGAATGCAGCCATTCCATTGTGGCCAGCAAGGGAAGCAGGAAAGTTTTGAGTAGTCACCCTGCTGTCTCCTGACTAGGCCACATTATTTTATTTTTCGTAAGTCATCAAGACATGCTGCTGGATTATTTAACTTGATGGGGACATTGATGGATGGATGGAAGCACCAAAGCAGGTGAATGTGGCAGACTAGTAGGGGTATGCAGTGTGTGCAGTGGGCACTGTGTTTCTAAGGTAAGGGGGGAAGGGGAGAATAGGGGTTGTGAGGATGGGGGGAAATTTTGTTTTTTTTTATATTTTTTTATGACTCGCTGTGTGCACTGAGCATATTGTGGGGGTGGTGCTTGAGGCCTAGTATAACCAACCTGGAGCTTAGTGTAGCTGGAGAGATGTAGGATTTCCACAGATACAAAATCTGAATCTGAACTGATTCAGATTCCAATTTCTTTTTTAAGAAATTAGGATTTTTGACCTGCTGTTCTAAAACTCCTAATTCCAAAAAAGTTCTGAATGTGACCCGTCTGATTCCATGTCTCGGAATACGAGCAACTGTAATGCAGATTTAAATTTTATATGGGTATTCATCAGGCAGTTACTAAAGAGAGTAGGTGAAAAGCAGGGCTAAGCAAATGTATGGGTTGATTTTAGAATGATGAAGCAGGGTTTGGACAGAAACAGTGGGGAGAGGGGAAGACTGCAAGGGGGGGGGGGACTGCTATGCAAAATGTAAGAACAGCACTTATCATTCTTGGCAAGTGCCATCAGAGTAGGTGAGGTTCATGGCCACACGTAGCATAATATTCTTGTAGTGTGTGCCCCAGCCCAAATGTGTTCAACTGATAAAGGCTTCCTCTCTGACCTGATGGTCACCAATAGCCATATAAAGGTAGAGCTATTATAATTACTGGCAAGGCCCTGTTGATAACCATTTGATTTTTTTTTTTTTAACTACTGTCATTAAGGCAGATAACCCATTTATATTTAATGCCTGGGTACTACAGATTATTAAACTGGCTGAAGCCTGGAGCTCCTACTGTAGCGCAGAGCAGTGCCTTTCGAAACCTGATAAATAAAGGATGAGCAAGCATACCATTTTTCCATCTACTTGATTGAAAACAAACACACACGTATTCATAATATGCAGGTAGATCTGTACCCACACAGAAAACTATTCAAGTTCTGGCAGCATTTGTGTTAAGATTCACAGAAGTAAGAAAAGACAGGACAACTTTGTAGGTAGATTCCCTTGGACCTAAAGTTCTATCCTGTTTAAAAATACAATTTTAACAGCAGCAGCAAGAGAAAGGCATTGTCACTTTCACCTGGCCATGTTTCTAGCTAAAAGTCCTCCCATATTGTTTTTATTTAGTATGCTTTTATTGTTTTCAGTAAAACGTCATGCAACAGACAATACCAAATACAAAATACATTACAGACAATGGTCAGAAAACCTAAGAAACATACAAACAGTAACCCCTGAGAACTATGTACAGTGGTGGGATTCATTTTAAGATAAAATCCCATATTCCTATTAGGTGTGAGATATGAGGCAAGGAAATATTCATATTTCATTCCGTTCGTCTTGATTTGTCTCACAGCCGGGGTACTTACAGATGACACACAAATTAAATGCGTCCCATTTAGCTTAATTTATCTTGTTCAAGTGAGTACAGCGTTGAGTTTCTCCAGTCATTTATCAAATGCTTTGTATCCGTTCAAGTTGGCTACCATCCGCTTCACTCTTAGGTTGATTAACAAGTCCTGTTACCAATCTACATATGCTATGGCTTCCTGATTGAGACAGTGTCTCAGTTAATGTTTTTGGTAGCTGCTGCTATACATGCTGTATGAAATCTTCCTTCTTTTACAGGGATGTCACTTTAATCCCCAATAATGCAGACTTCAGGCGTGACAAGACCCTACAGGCCTAGAAATGGGTCTGCCTCATCTTTAATTGCCTGCCATGGAGGCTGGACACGTTCACAGTCCCAAAGGATGTGGAATAGCTTACCTTTTTGTATCAGGCACTTTGCACATGTGTCAGTCTGCAGCCCGTTCATTTTATATCAATCAATCAATCAAGTCTTTATTTAACCAGGCGTTCATCGTTGAGCAGAAGCTCATTTGCAAGATGGACCTGGGTGGAGCATGAACAGTTGTATATACAGGTCAACACAGGTATTTACAAGGCAATACAGATAATACTCTTTACAGAGAGGAAGAAAAAGAAGTTCATATGTACATAGAATTATACAGATATTGTACAGATTACACGATATTTACATACATAGAAGTGTCTATAGGAAGATAAAGCAGGTTATCTAAGGTTGCAGGAGGAAGTAACGGAAGAAAAAAATAAAAATATACACCAGGTAGAGGTGAAGGTAGGGGGAAGGAGGGAGGGAGGGGAGAAAGGCTAGGAGGGCACAGCGCACAGAACGGAGTTGGTAAAACGGGATGTAGAGAAGGTGGATCGAGAAAAGGAGTATGTGTGAGCCCCGGGATTGAATGCTATAAAGTACGGGGCATGGTAGGATGTCACAACCCAGGGTAGTGAGCTCCTATCTGAGATTGAGAAAGGAAGAATAAGGGGATGGATGGGCCTAGTGTTGATAAGACAGGGGGATAAGAGAGAGAGAGAGAACAATTAGGCTGGTGAGGAGCAAGCTGGGGGTCAGTACTAAAAATTGGGTCTAGGCGCGTATATATGTAACCCCTGCAAATGGGGGTTCCCAAAAGACTTCCAGGAGCTTGCTTGAATGCTCCAAACCTGAATGGTGTTTCATGCTTAAGCCATTTATCAGTGAGTGTTTTTAGAACCTCTGGTACTGTCTCTTTAAAAGCTGTCTGCTTGCAGACATAATTAGTTTGTATGGGGGACTGTGTGCTTCTCGAGTACCACTCGAGCTGCTGCCAATTCACTTCATTTTGCAGTCACTAGGAGTGCAAAGGGAACCTATCTGAAAGATGTAACTGTTTGCCAGAAATTATTTAGAGTAATAATGAAATTACAGTTTGTCTAACCCACTTTCTTTGCAGTCAGAACTGTGTCTGCTAGTTCCCCATTCTAGTTTTGAACTGCTGAACTGGACCAATCAGTGTGGGTAAGCTAGCTCTAAAATGGTGCCTTGGACGAATCAGAACTTGGACTCATAATCTGAGCCAGCCACAAGAGGATTGTATGGGCAGTGACTTGGAGATGTAGTTTAGACTTCAGTGCCTTTTGGACCAACAGCAGCAGTCTATTGTGAGTGACAGCCAATCCAGTCAAGAACTGGGAGGAACTCAAAGGAAGTGCCCGGTTTTGTCGGTTGGAGTTCAGTTGAGCTTTGGCAGTGAAGAAGGAAGGAGCCCTGTGCTTTTTCAGTGTGCAGTTTTAGTCAAAACGTGTAAGGCCCAGAGTTCCGGTCTGCAGCTTGTGTAACAGCTTGTTAGGACTGAATCCGGCCCTGTGAAAAGAATCAAAGGATCTCTGAAGAGTAGAAACCAGGCTCACCCTGTAGAAGACTGGAGGAATTGTTGAAAATTGCAGTCGGTCTGTCAGGAACTGAATCTGCTGTGTGTTCTCCCGGCATTGTGCAGTAATTGCGATCGGGATACAGATGCAGCCTGCCTGGTATAGTGCTTTCTTTATATGGATGTGAAGAGGTTTGTGTACCTCAAGTGAGCCCTGCTGACATTGAAGGACCCTATCTTATTTGGAGGTCGTGAGTACTAATTCAGGGTCGCCCTCGTTGAATTGCCACATTAAATCCAAATGGAATTACTGTACTGCTGACTGTTTAATTCTCCTTTTCTCTGTGAAAGGGCCCCTACCAGCTGCCACGGTTTGGACTAGCCACTAGGGCTTGGGTACCCAGGGACAGTAACTGATAGGGATAGAGCCTGTGCACAGAGCCATAGGTAGATTATTAGAGTGATAAGCTAATTAACCTGATTTCCCCTGTCCTTGTTATATCCCTAAATAAATCAGAGCTGCTTGTTTCAGCAAAGTTATACTCTGAGGTATTTGTCTATGTTAAAGTACTGTACTGTGATTGTTGCACTGTATCTCATTTCACAGGAGGTCCCAGTGCGGAACCACACCTGGGGTAAGTGTATACTGTGAAGGTAATTCTGATATATTGTGTGGGCCACTAGTGGGAAGAAAGGGGGGTTGCAGTGTCCCAGAGGGCTGTGACCAAGTTAGTTTAACTATTGCAAACCCTGACCTCTGGGTGGAGGCACCCGCCATTGGATCCAGGCCCCTCAACCTGTTAGTGGCAAATCAGGCAGGGGTAGTAGCCCCTGGGATAGCGCCATCTAGGGGTTACATATATACCAGTGCAGACACCGGTACTGGGTCTGAGTGGGTGAAGCAGTTACATACTTCTCTGATTGTATAGCTTAACTGGTGTGTAATAAACAGTGTGATGGATGACTCATTATACCTGGAAATTTTTTTTTTTTTTTAAGTCTGTTGCAACAGCACCTTCTTCTCTCCCCCCCCCCCAACACGCTTTCTTCCTTCCTTCCTTTCTTTAAACATATATAGGTAGGCCACCTATATAATGTTCTTTCTATCCCTGTACTTCCATGTTCTAAAATATTTCCTGGTATATGAGTTGAATTCCTTATTCTTTTCTCTGCAAAACCCAAGCAGCATTAGCATGTTTAAATTATTTCTGTAAAAGTGAAAATATCTGTACCGCGCTTTGCTGAATATGTTACATGTTCCTGGGTTTTGTCTGGTTAAGGAGTTTGAATTAAAAACACTCCTAGTGTCTGCTTTCAGTGGCATTGATACAATTTAGTAGAAGCCTATTTTGTTTTATGTAGCATGTGTGGAAGCGCCTGCGTTGCACTAAAGTGTCTAAATTGAAATATTTCCTGCTTTAGTTAGCGGAATAATAGGTTCCTTGTCTGGGTTCTCTGTTTTTGCCATAGTATCTGTTTCTATGGGATAGAACCCTTTTTGCAACCTAGAAAGTTTTGTTTTGAAAGAGAAAGGCTCCTGTTTTACGAGTAAACGGAGCTCAGTTAATGCATCTTTTTTGAGGAAATTGTCCAGGTTCTCGTAGGCATAACCCCACCCCCCCACCCCCATTTTAGTTCATGTTACATCTCGGCATAGGTAATTAAAATATATGATATCAAGAGCTGGGAGTTAGGAAGCACTTGCAGAGCGCCTTTTGCAGAAATTTAAAGCTTGTCTCCATAATGTTAATTTTCGCTCCTGTAGCAGCTCTTGCGTAGTGCTAGTAAAAGCCAGCTTTTCTCCATACAAAATCACCCGAGAACCTGACTCTAGCTTATTTTTCTATATTAGGAACCAAAGTCTTGGTCCTTTCGACATTTTCTGGTTTGTGATTACTAGTTCTTGTAATTTAATATCATAGAAACATAGACTTTGACGGCAGATAAGGACCGCCTGGCCCATCTAGTCTGCCCATTTCACTACCTATAGGATAGGCCGCAGATCCTAGTTAACCAACAGCCTATTTCTTCCTACCCCCCACCAAGAATAGCCACTGTAGCAATTCTTGAGTATCTCCAGCTGGTGGACTTTTCTCCACATTCTCTTCTTCTTCAACTCCAGTGGCCCCACCAATGGCACCTTCCTTTTCTGTTTTCGTTGCTTTGCATCAAACATCTGGTAATCCAGACATCAAAGGTTGTCCTAATTTATCTGTCATTGGTTGAGTTAGTGCTCCAGAAGATTTCTCCTTCTGGGACATTCAAGCTTAGGTTTTTGATAGTTTACAAAGTTGTTTAGGTAGAACACCAAGTAAAGCGTTACTTAGGGTAACGCCCTGTATGACAATAATGTTTTGCAACGGCTAAAAGCTGGTAAGCCAGACATTTTGTTTATTTTTGTCCTGTAGCTATAAAACTCATTATAATAAATATTAGGGTTTAATTCCAGCCATTTCTTTTATCATTCAAACTGTAGCTCATTTGTTTTATGTGCTGTTCTGTTTAGGCTTCAGCATAGATCTTGTCTCTCTGTGTTCTCCCTATAGAGTGAGATGGCCTGTTTCTGCCACAGTTATAGGACTATCAAAAGGGGGCTGAGCTACCACTGGAAGTTTTGTTCTACTTTTTGTTCTGCTTATTATTATTGTAAATGTGTATAATGTAATGATTCCTAGCATTATTAAAATGGACATGTGAATGTTATGTATATTAAAAAGTATATAACATTTCTAGTTTTAGTTTGAAGGGTAAAATGGAAGGAGCTATGATTAGTCACATGATGTATCAGATAAATAAGTTCAGCTCCCTCTCATTCAGTAGATAGCTTGGTGAGGAGCAGACGTATTCTGACCTCAGAACAGAAACACTAGTGCCTTCTAGTGTCCAGTATTTATATTGCTTTCTTTGTATATTCTGTTTTATTTTTGTTGCTTAGTCGGACAAGTCCATTTGTTTTGTTTTGCCTATAATAAATTTTGCCTTAAGTTACATCATCCTCTGGTTGGACACCTCCTTTGTAACCCACACCTTACACGTGGTGGCAGTGGTGGGATCTCTGATACCTGGTTCGAGGAGATTCCTGTAAACCAGTTCAGTGGGTCTGATTGGATACTGTACAAAGTATCTGAGGAGGACATGAATGTCCCAGAAGAAGAAATCTTCTGGAGCACTAACTCGAGCAATGACAGATAAACTAGGACAACCTTTGATGTCTGGATTACCAGATGTTCGATGCAAAGCAACGAAAACAGAAGAGGAAGGTGCCATTGGTGGGGCCACTGGAGTTGAGGAAGAAGAGAATGTGGAGAAAAGTCCACCAGCTGGAGATACTCAAGAATTGCTACAGTGGCGATGTATCCAACAGGTGGCCTTGAAAAAACAAAGAGAACAGGACATGCAGAGGAATGAGACTAGGTGGGCCGACTCCCTACGAGCTATTTAAGCCCTGGGCTCTGGCAGACTACCACCAGCTGCAGATAGCCTAAAGGACATAAAACGTATGAAGCTATGTGAAACAGACGACATAGAGACTTACTTAACCACATTTGAGCGAATAGCCTGAGCATGCCAGTGGCCCAGAGGACAGTGGGTAATTCGTCTTGCACCCTACCTGATGGTAAAAGCTCAACTGGCATATGGACATGTAGACAGTAATCAGAGTGAGGATTATGATGCTGTGAAGGAAGCCATTCTCAAACGGTATGACTTATGCCTAGAAACCTTATGGCAGTGGTTTCGAACTTTGACATTTCAACTCTCAGATACCCCTCAAGAGGCCTATATCAGACTAAAAGACCTGTGTGGTAAATGGCTGCAACCAGCCATAAATACAAAATAACAAATGATGGAGACCATAGTCGTAGAACAGTTTGTTCGAATTTTACCGCAAGATGTACAAATGTGGGTTCGGGAACACCGCCCCGAGTCGGCTGAGAAAGCAGTTCAGTTGGCAGAGGATTATCTTGCTGCAAGGTCAAATAGACAGAAGGGATACTCTGAAGCCGGTGCAACCCATTCCACAGTAAGAACATCATTATCAAATATTCAAATGTCTAGTGGAAATGTTAAAAGACCAAGTAATAGCAGACCCTATAATCCTGATATAATTTGGCACATATGCCAAGAGAAAAGGACACATTGTTCGGTTTTTGCCCAAAGAAGAAAACCACAAATGCCCATTTAGTCCTGGCCAATTGGGGTCAATATATAACACCTGTTAAAATAAATGGGAAATACTTAGTGGGATTATTAGATTCTGGGAGTCGTCAGACACTAGTAAAAGCCAGTTTATTATCCACAGTCTTAAAATCCCAAAACCAAACTCAAGTAACTTGTATACATGGTGATACCCATGTGTACCCCATGCAACAGGTAGAGGTTCAAGTACAGTCCGTCACTAGAGATATGGAAGTTGGTGTGGTTTCTCACTTACCAGTGCCAGTTGTAATAGGACATGACCACCCAGACTTTTCCACACTGCTGGCAACTGCTACGAATTTGGGCACTATGATTACCAGAGCCCAAGAGAGAGATAATACTGAACTGCAGCGTACATTTCCATTTGAAGAAGATTTGTTCAAGGTGCCTGGTAAAACCAGAAAGTTTAAACGGGAAAGACACTTAGACAAACAGATATGACAACAAGCTCACAGAGAATCTAATGACAGTGTTGATCAAAATGACTTGAATATGCAGTCTGTTAATATGAAAATAGATGACTCCTTTGGTGTAGCACAAATTAATGATAATTCCTTGAAACCATTTTATTTTTTTTTTTTAACAGGTGGGGGATAAACAGAATAAAGGATCTAAACTGGTGTTACACAAGGGATTGTTGTATAGAGAATGTAAGAACCTAAAAACTGAGGAACATGTGTCACAATTGTTAGTGCCAAGTATTTATAGGGAACCGCTATTGTCTCTTGCACATGATATTCCTCTAGCTGGACTCCAAGGTAAAGAGTGTACACTACAGAGGCTTCTCTCCAGGTTTTACTGGCCAGGTATATATGGTCAGGTGGAAGAATATTGCAAGACCTGTGAACAATGTCAAAAGGTGACCCCTATTGGTATAAAAGATAAGGTACCCCTACAACCCCTACTATTGGCAACTGCTCCATTTGACCCGAGTTGCAGTGGATGTAGTTGGACCCCTACCCAAGAACAAAAAGGGGAATAGTTTTATTTTAATCATTTGTGGCTATTCCACAAAGTACCTTGAGGTGATACTAGCAAACAGGCTAGAAGGAGGTGTGGAGCAACAATGGGGAATCATCAAAACTGCCATCAGAGAGGCAACAAGCCTTTGTGTGAAGCAAATAAATCAAAACAAAAGAAAAAGCCACTATGGTTCTCAAAAGAGGTGGCTGTGAAAGTCAGGAAGAAAAAGAGCATTCCAGAAGTATAAGGAAACACAGAAGGAGCAGGACAGAGAGCTGTACCAGTTAAGGCAGAAGGAAGCAGGAGGGAAGTCAGAATAGCAAAGGCCCAAACTGAGGAAAAGATCGCCAACTCAGTTAAGAAGGGGATAAACCTTTATAGGTACATCAGCGAGCGAGAAAGACAAAGGGAGGGATAGTGAGGCTGAATAGAATGAACGGTGGGTGGGCAGAGGAGACAGTGAAAAGCAGGGATACTGAACAAATATTTCTGCCTAGTATCACAAAGAGGGGAAGTGCCTAATCCAATTAACAGAAGCACTCTTGATAGGGGGTCGATCCCAGTCCTTTCACAGAAGAAAGGGTTCTGCAAGAACCCCTAAAACTGAAGGTGGACAAAGCAATGGGTCCTGATGGAATTCACCCAGAATTCTAAAAGAATTAAGGGAGGAACTAGTGAAACCACTGGCTACTCTTTTAATAAATCATGGGAGGATGGTGTGGTACCGAGGACTGGAGGAAGGCAGATGTGATTCCCTTTCACAAAGTGGGACCAAGACAGAGGCAGGAAACTACAGACCTGTCAGTCTGACCTCTGTGGTAGGGAAAGTGATGGAGTCACTTGAAGGAAAGAATAGTTGAGTACCTAGAGGCCAGTGGAGCACAGGACCCAAGGCAGCATGGGTTCACAGCGGGAAGGTCATGTCAGACGAATCTAATAGATTTCTTTGACTGGGTGACCAAAGTAGTAGACCAGGGAGGGGCTGTGGACATGGCCTACCTAGACTTTAGCAAGGCATTTGACACAGTCCCACACAAAAGCTTAATAGTCAAATTAACCAGCCTGGGAGTGGGTCCCAGGGTGGTAGCCTGGGTAAAACATTGGCTGCACAGCAGGATACAGAAGGTAATTGTAAATGGAGTCCACTCTGAAGAAAGAGGGGTTACTAGTGGGGTACCGCAGGGTTCAGTATTGGGTCCAGTCCTTTTTAATGTCTTCATCAGTGACATTGCAGAGGGACTGGAAGGAAAAGTATGCCTTTTTGCAGATGACACAAAGATCTGCAACAGGGTTGATACACAAGGAGGCGTGGAAAGGATGAAAAGGGAATTGGCAAGGTTGGAGAAATGGTCAGAAGTATGGCAGCTAGGATTCAATGTAAAGAAGTGCAAAATAATGCACCTGGGAAACAAAAACCCTGAGGAAGAATACACAACGGGTGGGGAGGTAGTAACAACAACAAAAAAGGAAAGGGACCTGGGGTAATCATATCAGATGACCTTAAGGTTAGCAATCAATGTGAGAAGGCAGTAGGGAGGGCCGGGGGGTATACTGGGATGTATACGGAGAGGCATCAGCAGCAGAAAACAGGAAGTTGTTATCCCTCTATACAGACAGTTGGTGAGACCCCATCTGGAGTACTGTGTCCAGTTCTGGAGACCTCATCTCCGCAAGGACATAGACAGGATAGAGGTAGTCCAGAGGAGGGCAACTAAAATGGTGCAGGGTCTGCAAGAGAAGCCGTATGAGGAGAGACTAAAGGAGCTTAATATGTATACCCTTGAGGAAAGAAGGGAGAGGGGGGACATGATAGAAACTTTTAAGTACCTCAGTGGAATCAACAAAGTCCAAGAGGGTAGCATCTTTCAGAAAAGAGACTTACAAGAACAAGGGACACAATTTAAAGATAGAAGGAGGGCGGTCTAGGGGCAATGTGGAGGAAGTATTATTTCACAGAGAGGGTAGTGGATGCATGGAACAGCCTTCCTGAAGAGGTTGGGGTCTAAAACTGTGAGATTTCAAGAATGCATGGGACAGACATAAGGCAATTCTTGTGGGGGTAGGAAGAAATAGGCTGTTAGTTAACTAGGATCTAGCGGCCTATCCTGTAGGTAGGGAAATGGGCAGACTAGATGGGCCAAGCGGTCCTTATCTGCCGTCAAAGTCTATGTTTCTATGTACCTATGCGCACTGTCACAGCAGATAAAGTGGCTGAAGAATCTGTGACAATTTTTTCTAGAATGGGTATTCCTAGGGAAATTCTGACCGATCAAGGCAGTAATCTTTGTTCCCAGGTTTTGCAACGCCTCTATTATTTAGGTGTTCACTCTATTTACACATCTCCATACCATCCACAGACTGATAGGTTAGTCGAATGGTTTAATCAGATGTTAAAACAAATGTTAAAGAAATTTACTAACGATGAAGGTAAACATCGGGACAAATTTTTACCTTATCTCATGTTTGTCTATCGGGAAGTCCCACAGTCTTCTACAGAATACTCCTTTTGAATTACTGTTTGGAAGAAATCCTAGGGAAGTGTTGGCTATAATAAAAGAAAATTGGGAAGGAAAAAAAAAAAATAATGTACCCCCGTTAGCTCTGGAATATGTTACAGCATTACGTCAGAAACTGGCAAAGTATGCTAAGATAGCCCAACTGTGTAACATAGAACACCAGAAATACCAAAAGCAGTACTATGATAAAGGGGTGGGGGCCAAGTAATTTCATCTGGGAGATAGAGTTCTTCTTTTGTTACCACGTTCTGAAAACAAGTTGCTGATGAAATGGCAGGGGCCATATAAAGTCCAAAGACAGGTAGGCCCTGTGAATTATGAAGTTAAGTATCCTGAAAAGAGACAAAAACTAAAGATCTATCATGTCAATTTACTTAAGTTATGGCATGATAGGAGTAAACCATCTTTATTTGTGCACCCAGAATCTGACCAAAGTGAGTTAGAACAAGCCTATGATGGATTGGATACAAAAGGTGAAGTAAAGGATGTGAAGATTAATGAAAATCTAACTGCTGAACAGTATACAGAATTGAAAAATATTTTATCTACTTTTCAGCAGTCATTCACATCAATACCTGGAAGGGTTGAAGGCATTGAACATCACATAGAGGTTAATACCAATAAACCAATCAGGCAAAAACCATACAGGTTACCTGAAAGCTTAAGAGAAGATGTCATCAAGGAAATTAAAAATATGCAACAATTGGGGGTAGTCAAGCCTTCCATGAGTCCATGGAATTTTCATATGGTAGTTGTAAACAAAAAGGAGGGTGATATAAAGGTTTGTCTGGATTTCCGAAAACTTAATGCGATCTCTCAATTCAATGGGTATCCTATGCCCCGAATTGATGACATCATCGATTGTCTAGATAATGCTCAGTACATTAGCACCCTAGACCTATCGAAAGGATACTGGCAGATTCCCCTAGATTCAGACTCTCAAGGTGAGACGGCTTTTAGTACTCCATTAGGGTTGTTTCAATTTACCACAATGTCATTTGGTCTGTATGGTGCCCCTGCGACCTTTCAGCGCTGTATGGATCACTTGTTACAACCTCATATGGAGTACAGTGCTGCATATTTGGATGATGTCATTATCTTTAGTCCATCTTGGGAAGATCTTGTGACACATCTAAATAACGTATTGACAGACATAAAGAAAGCAGGACTGACCATCAACCCAAACAAATGTTCTCTTGCATTGCAGGAAACCAAATATTTGGGATTCATAATTGGAAAAGGTGAAGTGAAGCCTGAAATTAATAAAATAGATGCTATTGCAAATGGTCCTCAGCCTCAAACAAAAAACCAAGTGAGGACTTTTTTAAGGTTAGCTGGTTATTATTGCAGATTTGTGTTTAATTTTGACGATATTGCCAGTCCATTGACTGAGTTAACAAAGAAAAGAAAATCAGATAAAATCCAGTGGACCACACAATGTGAAGAGGCATTCACCTCTCTTAAAGCAAAATTATGTTCTCACCCTATTTTACATAGCCCAGATTTCCAAAAACCTTTCTTGGTGCAAACAGATGCATCAAACCAGGGCATTGGGACTGTTTTGTCCCAAATGGATGGAGAGGAGGAACATCCTGTCATATTTATTAGCAGAAAGTTACACGAACCGGAGATTAAATAACAATCGAAAGGGAATGTTTAGCCATGCATTGGGCAATAAACGCTCTAAAGTTTTATTTATGGGTCAGGGAATTCATTATTGTTACAGACCATAATCCACTGTGTTGGCTTCACATTATGAAGGACAAACACCCTCACATTTTGCTGGGGTACTTAGCCCTTCAACCCTATAAGTTTACAATTCAACACAGATCAGGAAAAAAACATTATAATGCTAACTATATGTCACGCTATGGCGCAGACAATGGTCAGAGTTTGATATCAGACCCTGGGGTAAAAGATGGTAGTATGTAAAGTGAGACACCTTAGTTTTGTATAGTGTCTCTGTACATTTATGAGTTATATGATGGGACCTCGGGGTGGAGCTTTGGGAGTGGGTGGGCTGAAGCTCCATCTTCCCCTTTGGTTTGAATAAAGAGGGGGAAGATCTGAATTTTGTGTTCTTAAAATAAGAAAACATTGGTACTTGTTTTGTACCACTATTTTCTTCTTGGGCAGGAAGGAATGTGATGGATGACTCATTATACCTGGAAATTTAAGTCTGTTGCAACAGCACCTTCTTCTCCCCCCTTCCCCACGCTTCCTTCTTTCTTTAAACATATATAGGTAGGCCACCTATATAATGTTCTTTCTATCCCTGTACTTCCATGTTCTAAAATATTTCCTGGTATACGAGTTGAATTCCTTATTCTTTTCTCTGCAAAACCCAAGCAGCATTAGCATGTTTAAATTCTTTCTGCAAAAGTGAAAATGTCTGTACTGCGCTTTGCTGAATATGTTACATGTTCCTGGGTTTTGTCTGGTTAAGGAGTTTGAGTTAAAAACACTCCTAGTGTCTGCTTTCAGTGGCATTGATACAATTTAGTAGAAGCCTATTTTGTTTTCTGTAGCGTGTGTGGAAGCGTATGTATAGCACTAAAGTGTCTAAATTTTTTGAAATATTTTTCCGCTTTAGTTAGCGGAATAATAGGTTCCTTGTCTGGGTTCTCTGTTTTTGCCATAGTATCTGTTTCTATTGGCATAGAACCCTTTTTGCAACCTAGAAAGTTTTGTTTTGAAAGAGGCAGGCTCCTGTTTTACGAGTTTTACACTCGCAAAATGGAGCTCAGTTAATGCATCTTTTTTGAGGAAATTGTCCAGGTTCTCGTAGGCATAACCCCCTCCCTCATTTTAGTTCATGTTACATCTCAGCATAGGTAATTAAAATACATCATATCAGGAGTGGGGAAATAAGAAGCGCTTGCAGAGTGCCTTTTGCAGAAATTTAAAACTCGTCTCCATAATGTTAATTTTCGTAGTCCGAGCAGCGCTAGTAAAAACCAGTTTTTCTCCATATAAAATCACCCGAGAACCTGACTCCAGCTTATTTTTCTGTATTAGGAACCAAACTCTTAGTCCTTTTGACATTTCCTGGTTTGTGATTACTAGTTCTTGTAATTTAGTATCAGCTTAGGTTTTTGATAGTTTACAAAGTTGTTTAGGTAGAACACCAAGTAAAGCGTTACTTAGGGTAACGCCCTGTATGACAGTAATGTTTTGCAACGGCTAAAAGCTGGTAAGCCAGACATTTTGTTTATTTTGTCCTGTAGCTACAAAACTCATTATAATAAATATTAGGGTTTAATTCCAGCCATTTCTTTTATCATTCAAACTGTAGCTCATTCGTTTTATGTGCTGTTCTGTTTAGGCTTCAGCATAGATCTTGTCTCTCTGTGTTCTCTCTATAGAGCGAGACGGCCTGTTTCTGCCACAGTTATAGGACTGTCAAAAGGGGGCGGAGCTACCCCTGGAAGTTTTGTTATTCTTTCTGTTCTGCTTATTATTATTGTAAACATGTATAATGTAATGATGCCGAGCATTATTAAAATGGACGTGTGAATGTTATATATATTAAAAAGTGTATAACATTTCGAGTTTTAGTTTGAATGGTAAAATGGGAGGAGCTGTGATTAGTCACATGTTGCATCAAATATACAAGTTCGGCTCCCTCTTATTCAGTAGATAGCTTGGTGAGGAGCAGACTTATTCTGACCTCAGAATGGGAACACTACTGCCTTCTAGTGTCCAGTATTTATATTGCTTTCTTTGTATATTCTGTTTTTATTTTTGTTGCTTGGTCGGAAAAGTCCGTTTGTTTTGTTTTGCCTATAATAAATTTTGCCTGAAGTTACATCATCCTCTGTAACCCACACCTCACAAACAGTACTTAAAATATTAAACTGAGTAAGCCTGTATTTGCCGTTTTTCATGTAAAGATGCACCTTAGGCCATATTTGGGTCTATTCAGACTGTCTGGAAACTGTGCTTGCCAGTATGGGTATTCAGCCTCTGATTTATAAGGTGAAAGGACATAAATGGCTTGGTATAACGCAGAGATTGAGTGCAGAAGCAGCACCTGCCATTATTCCCATTACTGCTGCAGATGTGTCAGTTCAAGGGGGTGGACCTGTGTGTTGTGCCACAGCATACATAATCTGTATAAATTTAAAGGCTGCTCCATCTGTGAGATGGTGTGCAGCCTTAAAGGAAGAAAATGGGATGGGTTGTTCTGCAGTAGTTAGATGAGCAGTGGTGGGGGTCTTTGGCCCCCAAAACTTCATTTTAGAGTTACAGCAAATTGGTTGGTTTCCATAGCATTAGGTTGGTTTCGTAAGTATATATATATATATATATATATATATATATATATATATATATATATATATATATATATGACTGGAGTGAGGGTTTTCTGTTGGCTGAGCTATGGCTGGCTGGTGAATTCAAGCTAGCAAAGTATGTGAAGTGCTTTTCATTGTGCATTTTAGCAGTTCTGTCTGTGTAAGTGTTTAAAAACAAAACCCAAAAACTTGTCTACAGTGTAACTTGCAAGGTTCCCCAGCCCCTAGCTAAGCCTGGTGTGTTACCTGATTGCATGCTGGGATAGTGGAGGTGCAGTCCATTCATAAACATAAGAGCACAACTCTGTAAACTACTGTGGGGACTAGAAACTAGAGTTATCAACTCTTTTAGCATTGTTAACACCTAGCATGGTGTTTTGGATAGCTGCTTTTAATTTTTTACATTTTAAAACTATGGGGACCCAAACCTCGCGAAACTGTAAGTACCGACGAGTGGCACTTCTGAGCTGACGGCATAAAAGAACCCCCTCCTTCATGAGTGTCAGAAAGCACGTGGCAGAAGGGAAAGATAGCTACCTTCTTTAACTGGTCATCCTTTTTCCCTCATTTTAGGTACTAGTTGAAGTGAATGGATCCAACTGATGATCTATTGAAGTTACTTTGAGTAGAAGAGTCTATTGTCAGATGCATAACATGTCTTACATATGTTGAAAAAGCCACCTCAGACTCGCGTACAACTTTATATGCATGATAGCTGGCTTATCATGAACTACAGAATGAATTAAAACATTACAGATCAGTACAATAAGTTGGTAGAGCGAAATAAAATAGAATTGTTTGTTAAGCATTTGATTAAGGAAAAGGAACTGTTAAGCAGTTCTAAGGCCTCAGACAGAAATTCAGTAGGTAGGAAAAGGCAGACAGAGGAAGAGGAAGTGAGTCACTCTAGTCTAAATGAAAACCGAAACCAGCCTGGAAGAGAGGAATTGGAGGTCTCTTCAGGTAGTGATTGGACACTAGTACAACATGCTAGAGCTGAGGGAGAAAAAGGATGAAGGGCAGAAATTGGAGGTAACCTAGCTGACAAACTGATGAATAGATTCGAACCTTTAGAGCAAGAACCCTGGAACCACCAAACTGATGTTGGTAGCCACACATCACGACCCCTGAAACAGCATGTAGTATTAGGGGACCCCAATATTGGGAACTGTGCTGCTACTTTGTGTAACCCAGATAAGGCAAATAGGATGCTGAGTTTATTTATTTACTTATTTATTTCTCAGAATTTCAATACCTTTGAGTCAGAAACTCTTTTACAGAGGTTCCACATCTGAGCATACAATAGGTTAGGATACATGTAAAGTACAATAAAATAGTACAGACAATGGGATATTGAATCACAAGGCAGAATTATGTGGTAAGCTAATGTACACACATTTGGGTAACAGTTAGCATTGTGTACATTTGTGGATACAGTGGGTGCAGATGATAATAGAAGGCACACACAATGAGAACATTAGGTGACACTTGAGCCATCAGTGAGGAGACATTGTCAAAAGAGCATGGGGTTCCACTCCCAGTGCAAATTGATAAAATAAATAAATAAATAAATGAGGAAAGGTAACAGCATGAATGTGTAGAGGGAAATGGGTAAGGGGGTTACAGGTAGATAATACAAGTTTACAATATGAATTACAGGTTGGTGCACCAACAGTGTGATGCAGCAACATTTGAGCAGTCAGACTATTGGTTTTATCAAGTAACGGAGTGGAGAGAAGAAGGGGTAAAAGCAGAGCAGTCAGCAAGGAGACTTTTGTCAGGCCGAGGGTTGAAGAGAAGGGAGCTGAGTGGTGGTATGGGGGCAGTGGGAGGGAAGGAGCAAAGAGGAAATGGGGGTGACAGAGAGAAGGATCAGGGGAGAGTGTCGAAAATCTGGGAGCTGTCAGGGGGTGAGGATACGGGGAGTGTGGAGGGGATGACCGGCTAAGGGAAGGGAAGCTGATAGAGTGAGGGAGTAATAGAGTGCTAGCACAAAATAGGGAATGGGGTGGCAGTGTTCTTCTAGGGTAAAAAGCTAGTTGGGATCGTCACAGTTGCTAAGTGCAGTAAAGTACTGTCGGAGTTTGTGTTTGAAGGAACCAAGCTTGGGTTCATCGAGGATATCAGGTGGGAAGTTGTTTATGCTGCTAGGAGCTCGGAACATGAAAGAACGTTGAACCTGGGTAGTCCGACAGAAGGGTATCAGGCAGGTGTGCTTAGATGTACTCCTGGTGCTGTGTAAGTTAGGCATGCATATGAGAAGATACTGGGTGGTTGGGGTGAGCCCTAGACTGATTTCTTTCATAGGCAGACAGGTCTGATAGAAAATCCTCCCTTTAAGGTGCAACCAGTTGGTCAGGTGTATAGGTCACACGTATGGGCACGACTGTGAGCACCAGAGACCAGATGACATGATTTGTTGAGTGCTGTACTTATTCTTTTAAGTGTTGTGTCACTGGCAGAGCCACAAATGACTAATCCATAGTCCACTATCAAGAGTATTGAGCTGGAGACCGCTAACTGTAATGCCTCTGGAGTCATGCTGTGCTTATGTTGATAGAGGATTCCAGTTCTGGAGTTGATCACGTTCCAGATAAGGCAGACATGTTTGGCAAAAGACAGGGCACTGTCAAGTGTAATACCTAGGTATTTAAAGGTAGAGACTTACTCGATGTGGACATTCTGATTATTAAAAATGGTAAGAGGAGCTCATTTTTGCTTGTTATGGAGACTAGCAAAGAGCATAGTCTTAGTTTGTTTTGTAGTTCATAATCAGTTTATGCTGGATGAACCAGGACTCGACCACTGAGAAGTTGTGCTGGAAACTACTAACAAGGGGGAGTGGGTCAGGCTGACTAGTAAATGAAACCGCATCATCTGCGTAGAGGAGAAGATTATTGGTACAATCTTGGGAGAGGATATTAAGAAAGAGGCTAAAAAGTAGGGGGCCCAGTATGGAGCCTTGGGGGACACCCAGTCGTACTGGGAGGCCAATGGAAAGGGTGTCATGGATCTTTACCTGCTGAGATCTGCCATCCAGGTAGCTTCTGAACCAGGTCGAGGCACCACTGGAGATCCTTAGAGCCAGGAGTGACTTGAAAAGGAGAGTGTGGTTGACTGTGTCAAAAGCCTTAGTGAGATCAGTGTATATTAGCCAGCCTGGTGGCGCTGAAGGTTGAGGCATTGGATGCCACACCATGCTGACGACCCGGGTTCGGGAACAGACTCCAGCCACTGGGGGTCGGCAGGGGATGGAAGGGATAGAGTGTCTGGAGGATTGCTCTCCCTTGCTGGGAAGGGATCTGGGTTTAGCACCACTCCTAGGCAGCTCCTAGTGGTAGTCAGGGGCAACACCAGGAACATACGGCGCCAACAGACTTGGGGTGGAGCGACGACAGACGTCCGCACAACAGTACCATGGACGTCATTGCATGTCCGTGCTCAAAGGGGGGCAACCATTAAGGAAAAAAATCCTTGGTGGACCAGGGAGGCGACGAGGACTCCAGGGAGCGAACCCACATCCTCAGCACCAGGCAGTCTCTCCTCCGGGCTCCCCATGGTGCCAACCAGGACTGACCCTCTAATTACAGAAAGGCCACCAGGTAGGTGGGCAGGCCCTCCTCGGGGGGGGGGGGTGGCTGGAAGGTCCTGGGTGGGGAATATCGGGAGAAGAGAGATCTCAGGCAGGGAGTAGAGGCTAGGTCAAGCGAGCACCTCTGAGAGATACTGTGGCCAACCAGAGCAGTAAAAATAGAATTGGAAAAAAAAAAAAAGATCAATGTATATTGATCCCACTAATTGACCCCGGTCAAGTGCTTTGTGAATGTAGTCAGTATATTCTAGAAGGGCAGAAGTGGTACTGTAACCCTTTCTAAAGCTGTACTGCTTGGGACATTGGAGGCTGTACTTGGCCAGGTAATCAGAGAGCTGGTCTAAAACAATGCACTCCAGGGCTTTGGAGAGGGGTGGGAGAATGGAGATCGGACGATAAATTGTGTATAAGGCCCTGTCCCCACTCTTGTGAATGGGAGTCACCACTGCAGCTTTCCACCGTTGGGGAAACTGTCTAAGGTAAAGTGACAGGTTGAGGATTGTGATGAGTGGCAGCAGTACTGCATCTTGGGTAAGGTATAGCAACTTCAGGATGAGGGTGTCACTGCTGAAGCGAGACTTGCCAAGTACTTTCAGAAGATATTTTGTTGATTTCCTTAGGGTGACTTTCCTTAAAAAAGAAAAAGGGTTATTCAGGGCTGAGTCTGGCATAGTGGGGTTAAATGAGCTAGAGGGTTTATCAGAGAAGTCATGGGGGAGTACACCACTGAGGTGAGTGAAAGCAGAGTTGAATGTGTCCGCTATTAGCTGCGGGGTCCTGGATTGTTACTCCATTAACGTTAAGCATGGTGGGAGGGAATCTGTTGGGCTTGCCAGTGAGATCTTTCAGGTTATCCCAAAATTTCCGACTGTCGCCCCAAGAGTGTGAGAGCACATCTTTGTAGTACACAGACTTAGCCAGTCCTGATTTCCCGAGTACAAGCATTTCTGGCGACTTTATACCAATCCCAGTCGACTTGACTCCTGTGGCACGGGCTTTGTGCTAGAGGTAGTCTCTTGTAGCCATCAGGTTTAGGAGGGAAGGGGTGATCTAGGGGTTACTGGCAGCCTTGACCTTCCTTTTTTTGTAGGGGGTGAAGGTATCGCAGGCATTGTTAAAGACAGTTATAAAAAAATCCAGAGCATAATCAATATTTGTTGCAGAGTCCAGGGTGACCAGTTACAATTTAGGAGATGGGCTTGGACATGTTGAAGCTGACCTTTCTTAAGGACACAGTGAGACACTTTTTCCTGCTATTTAGGGGTTTTGTTTGACCAAAAGCAGACAACAGGAGAGTGGTCACTGAGAGAGTCAGGGAGGACCTCCGAGCCAATGATCCTGTCTGGGTGGTTTGTAAAAATTAGGTCCAGCAGAGTGCTATTGCCAGTTCTGTGATTGACTCTAGTAGGGGTTGTAACTACATGGGTGAAGTCAATAGTGGCTACTGCATCCTTGTAAGGGTTGGCTTCAGGGGCAAGCTAATTAACATTGAAGTCCCTGAGAAGTACTGCCTCAGAGCATTGTGGCCGCTGGAGAGGTAGTCCATTACAGTGGAGAAACCATTGGTCAGGTCATGAATGGGAATGTAGATAGAGAGAATTGGGAGTGCTTTACCCTGTTGCCCTAGGATTAGTTTTATTGCAAGGGCTTGGGTACTGCTGTTAGAGGTTATTTTTGGGAGTGCATAACCCTGAGTGAGCCATTCAGGTATATTGCATAACCACCTCCCCTTTTCCCAACCCTGTCTTCTCTGAATAAGGTATAGCCGTCTAGGGAGATGGCAGTGTCAGGCAACCTGGGGAGAGCCAGGTTTCGACCACTGCTAGCACATCAGGTTTCTGCTGAGCCACCCACTTTTGAAGGAGGTCAGTCTTGGGTAGAAGGCTATGAATGTTAACTGAGGCCAGTTTAATAACTCACAGTCTGCTGCTGCCAGAGTGAAACTGATGAGCAAGACATGGATTAGGGTATACATTCCCTGACATCAACAATTGTAGCAGGGAATTCCGGATTAGAAAGTGTTTGAGCAACTTGAGTTGGGCAGATGTTTTATGTCTGTATGGCTTACTGTGCATAGTGAACAGAGAAGTTAATGACAACAAGAAGAGAGCAACTGTGAGGAAAAATCCTCATGTAACCCTACACATAGGCATACATGATATGGGATACAATCATGAGAAGGATATATGCCTCAAAATAATAGAATTTGGTAAAGAAATAAGAAGGAAAAGAGGGAATGTCTCTGTGTTTAATCTGTTACCAACCGCAAGGGGGGACAAGAGAAAAAAAATACCATTAGGAGAATCAACACACAACTAAGTAACTGTTGCTCTAAGGAAGGGTTTCATTTTATAGATAAATGGCAGGATTTTATTAATAAATAGCATTTATTTTGCCCTGATGGGTTACATCCTAATAAATGAGGTGCAGAAATCCTGGGAAATCTTTTAAATGATCATGGACTGGATATTCAAACTGCGCTATTTTGTGGCGCAAGCCCTTGCGCTGCACAAAAGAGTTGCGCAGGGGTATGGCCGAGGCGATATTCAAAGGAGTTGTGCTATTGAGCAACTCCTTTGAATATCACCCCCGGCCACAGCCACTGTGCATGGCGCAGTGGAACTTGCACCACTGCAAGTGGTCAGAGTGGAGCATTCAAGTTGGGTGGGCGCAAGTACCATTGCGACATGCACAAATTTCCGATATTCAAAAGGTGACATGCAAATGGGGCCATAATTCATGCAAGGCGCCCGGGGGGCCATTGCATCTATTTATAGCCCCATTTGCGTACTATTAGCATGCAGGTGCACGATCCCTGAGGGACTTGCCTGGTGCCCTGCTAGGCAGCGGCGTTGGGACTGGCGCCCCCTGCAGCCCGATCGTGGGCAAAGTGTAAAAATCCCCCACTCCCCGACTGGGCCCGATCGCGGGCAAAGCATAAAATCCCCCTCCCCGACTGGCCGATTGCAGGCAAAAGCTTAAATAATCACCCCCACCAGCCCGATCGCGGCGGCAAAGTGCCCCAGAACATATCCCTGGTGGTCAGTGGACCACTAAGCCCGATCGCGAGCTGCATAATGTGGCGACACCCCAAGACCATATCCCTGGTGATCTAGTGTCCCCACACCCACCCACGGCCCCACCACCCGGCAGCATCCCACCCGCCTGCCACCCTGGCCTTGCTGACTTGGCTGCCGGTAGACTGCGCCCGATGATGCAGGCAAGAGGCCAGCAGCCGTGGCTACACAATTCACAAGGCAGTCAGATATGTGAATGAACATTCATTCACATGTCTGGACTGCCTTAACGCATTATGGGCTGCATGCCCATTGGCTCTTGCTCTGCGCCGGGCATGCAGCCTGCCGGGCAGCAGAAATCGGCAAACCAGAGAAGCGGCGGTGCGTCTGCCGCCTCAGGGGAGGCGGGGTGGTGGGGCTCGTGGAGTGGGTGCAGAATTGAGAGGACACTAGATCACCAAGGAATATGTATTGAGGGGGCTCACATTATACGGCGTGATCAGGCTGCGTCACTGGACCTCAGACCTTCTGGTACTGCTGCCCTCGATGAAACGGTTAGAGGTTTATTAGCTTTGCCCTTGATCGAGCCAGTCAGAAGGAAAATTAGCTTTGCCTGTGATCGGGCCAGTCCGGAAAATTTTATGCTTTGCCCGCGATCGGGCCAATGAAGGTGGGGATTTTTACATTTTTGCCCGCGATCGGGCTGCAGGGGGGGGCACAGGGAGTAGGTTGAGGGTCAGCCACAGGTGGCAGCTGCTGTGTTGCACCCTGCAGTGCGGCAGCTCACCTGTGGGTGGCCCTCGACTTACTCCTATTTTTTTTTTTGGCTCAGAGTTGTGAAGGCGCAGGTTGGGGGTTGCGCCTGCCCAACTCTGCACAGCCCGCTGAATATCGGGCTGTGCAGTTTATGCATGGTTCCTCCCCCTCCAGTTCGGCATGCATTCATCTGCATTGTGCTGTTGCTCAGCTTGCCTTGGGGGGTGCAACTGCCTCCTGCTGAATATGGCAGAATGGCGCAATTTCGGACTTGCACAGGCACAACCCTTTTGAATATCCAGCCCCATATGTCTAATGCTTTAAACTACTTAAGAAGGGGAAAGGGAGGCATAACATTGAGTGCATAAAAATCTCCAAAAAAGTAGGGATTGGATTAAAACAAATGAACCTAAGAAGAATAATATTAGATGCTTTTTAACTAATGCTAGAAGCCTTAACCAAAAAAGGGGAGTTGGAGGCGTTGCTGGCCCATGACAACAATATAGATATAATACTAATCACCGAAACATGGTTTTCACCAAATAATGACTGGAGCAAATGTATTGAGGGTTATAATCTCATCAGAAGAATCAGACAACATAAAAAAGTAGATGCCATAGGTGTATTTCAGTAAGACAGGTTTATCGGTGTGGATACATCACGTAAGATAAAAGATGAAAGTAGGGATACTGGGTCCATATGGCTCAAAATTGGAATTATTTACATTGAGCATACGATAGTGGGTTTATGTCAGAGACCTGCTGGTATGAATGATGAAACTAATCAAAGAATTGCAAATAAGAGTGAGATGGCTAGTGAGCTGGGAGAGGTACTTGTAACTGGAGATTTTAACTATGCATACAATAACCTGCGTAACTAGAAAAGCACAATTAAATCAGAACAAGAACTTGCTAAGGATGATCACCGAGCTATATCTGACACAATATGTTACTGAAGCCACCAGAGGCTCAAATACATTAGATTTAGTATTAGGAAGTCCAGACATAGTTATCATAGATGGTAGGGTTACTGCCCCTCTCTGGGTAGTGACCATGTCTGTATTATATTTAATATGGAATTACCTACCAGTAAAGTAAAGGGGTGTACAGAACAATATATGTACAAAACAGCAAACATAACCAAAATAAATAAGGAGATCTCTAGTATAAAGTGGGAGAATGAACTTCATGGGAAAGTGTGGAAGAATGTTGAATGTACATTAACATATTAGCATACTAAAAAGCCAGCAGAATAGGCCAAATGGTCTGTCTTGTCTGCTCGAAAGCCAGCAACGTAATGGCTGCTAATTAAGAAAAATATTGTTAATGCTTGTAACAGATATATTAAAAGAATTAAAAAGTATAGCACTAAAATAAAAATCCCAAATGGTACACTAAGAAAATTAAAAAGCTAATATATCAGAAGAACAGGATATACTCTAGATTTAAAAACGGTAACAAGGTGGAGACACGGAAGCTATTTACAGACATGAGAAGGAGATGTAAAACAGCAATAAAAAAAATCAAAGCAAGTGACAATTAAGTTTAGGTGGTATGGCAAAAAATCAAAATAACAAACTGTTTTACAGTTCGATTAATTCATTAAAGAAATCGGGCAGCTCCATAACTGTACATGAAAATAAAACTATAACAGACCCTGCAGTAATGGTGGATATTTTCAATGATTATTTTTGTTAAATTTTTGATAAAACCAGTAACATATCCATTATAGATTTGACTGTGAATAATCCATTGATATCACTGAAGAGCAAATATTAAATAAAATAATACATCTGAAAAAATATAGTGCTTCAGGACCAGATGGAATTACAGCACAGATGCTGCAAATAATTAAAAGTAGTATCGTAAAACCATTAAAAATGTTATTTACCAAGTCACTGGATACAGGAGATGTACTATCTAATTGGAAATTGTTAAATATCGCACTTATACACAAAAAAGGCTGTAGGCAAGAAATTAAAAATTGCAGACCTATAAGCTCGACATTGATTCCATTAAGAGTCCTTAAATCAATTATAAGGGATCTACTGATAACACACATTGAAGAAAATGGCTACGAGGATCTGGAACAGCATGGATTCACCAAAGGTTGTTCATGTGTTGCCAACACATTATGGTTTTCATGAACAAGTTAATAGGACCTTGGATCAAAAATTGCCAGTCAACATAATTTTCTTTTATTTTTGTAAATCCTTTGATACATACCACACTGGGCTATAATAATAAAAAAAAAAAAAAATGTCAAGTAGAAGGTGTGACGTTCTGATTTCTCTGTATAAGATCGTATGCGAGACCCATTCTGATTATGGTAGTCAGGTGTGGTGCCAATATAAAAGGACAGAGGTAAAGGGTTTTGAAAGAGTGCGACACAGGGCAACCAAAATGATTGACGATCTTTATTTTTTGACGTTAAACTTTTTATGGAAATATAATAACATAAGAACAATAATCCAGGCCAAAGCAATGAAAATCAAAGAGAGAAAATAAGAATAATCATGAAGAATCTAGCACAACAAACATACGTATAACAATAGTGAAAACAAGCAACCTTATAGGATTGACCATCTTTAAAAATAAGAGTTGTGAGGAGAGAGACTGGCTGACTTGAAATTGATGATGAGTTTAGAACAGCGTAGAATTAGAGGGGATATGTTATTCCTGTATGATGTTATGCAGGATCCCTATCCACTAAATGAACTAAATTAGAATTCAAAGACTTGTCCTCATGTACTAGAGGTCACCCACTGTGACTAAAACCTACTAGATTTAATACTACAAAGCAGAAATTCTGTTATACACAAAGCGTGATAAATCCTTGGAATCGTTTACTGGATGAGGTGGTTATAGGTGATATAAAGGACAAGTTCAAAACTCAAAGTCATTGTTTCTGAAACCACTAAATTCACGTATTGCAATTGAACAGAAGCTACAAATGGGCATCCGCCTTTTCAGCTCTTTACCACCATTAGTGACCATTAATTTCTGGAGAACCTACATGACTAAATTTTTGTTTTATGTATTTTATAACTTTTTTACCCAGGATATCACAGCTGAGTTGCAGCATCTCCTATGTGTTTTTTCTCTCTTCAGTGGTGTCTTGCTTTTTTCCATTTCAGCATCTGTATGATGTCTGGACTCTATAAAGAGGCACATGATGAAACATCAGCAGTTTGGGGATTTATTGGTGTTTGTATTTTGATCTGGTTTGTTTTACTTTCTTAGAAGTAATTGTTATTGCCTGACTGAGTACACAGTGTTGGATGTAGTGCATCTATTACCAGTATGTTCAGATGCATGGTGATGTCAGGTGTCCAGATAAAGTTTTGGACTGGGAAGTATTTACTGCTGGCTTCTTCAGCCTAATAGTATTTTCATCTAAATGGCAGTAACACCATCTGCAAAGCTGCTGTGAACTCCCCACCTCTAAATCAAGTCTCAAACCCACTTGGCACCTGCAGCTACGGTTTCTTTTTGACTGGTACTGCCATGGAGTTTGAGATACCTTTTTGATGCTACATAGTACTGTGACCTTATTGTTAAAGGGACGCTTTTAACCCCCTTAGGCCTCAAAATGTCCCTAGTTTAAAAAGCACATTTTATGGTTGGTCACATAAGTGACGACACTAGGGGATTTAAAACGTGTCAAATTAGACTCACTGGTGTAAAAAAAAGATTAAAAAAAATGTGGGTCAAAGTGAGAACTGACTGGGTCAAAATCAAATTGAAAGTTCAGATTTCATCAGTGCAGATGCTAAAACTTGTCAAGAAAAAATACTTTCCTTTTGTTCACTTTTCCATGTTTCAGCTTTTGCTATGGACTAGGTGCACCTGACCAGTATAGATCCACTATCAAGTGGAAAGTTGGTTATTTCTGGGCAGGCTGGAACTTTTTCCCCTTTTGCCCTATCGAGCACTGTCCCTGGGTCACATCTTATAGAGCTTGTTTATGTAACTGGTCATTTTGATTTTATTTATTTATTTATTTAGCTTTTGTTGACCGGGTAAGTGCACTAGACAAATCCTGCCTATTTTCAGGCACGACCCGGGGGAGGGGGATACAGATGAATGCCAACTGACCTTGAACCAGATTAAGCTGTTGGTGGTATTTTTATTTTGATTCCTTTTATAGACTGTCTACCAAATCAGTGTTAACACACAAACATGTTTGTTTACATTCCCTTAATCAGCTCCCATTGCACCTTTCCTGGACTTGCAAACACCCCCAACGCATTCTGTCCACTTATGATGCAGTGGGAGGAGAGAAGCCTTTCAGAATCCTGAGTGACTGCACTGTGGGGGAGGGGGAGGCATCCTAATGTTGTGGAAATAGGCAATAAGAGTAGATCAAAGATGTGAAACAATACAAGGCTGGGTATAATTACATCATTAGCATGCATTTCAGTCCTAATAAAAAAGGAAGCAAGTAAAACAGCTAGCAACATCACTGCATTTTAGAGAACATAAGCCATCATAAAATGTGGGTCATTACCTAGAAATAACATGATGCAAGAAGGATTGACAGTGTTCCTTTAACATCTTGTCAGGTTACAACACTTCTGGTCAGACGACTAGCAACTCCTGACACTGTCTACTGCACATGTACAGTAAGACGCCAGGGTGTGTAATTATGGGGGAACATTGCAAAGCCTGAGGATGTTGTTCTCGAGGGTGTTGTTAGGAATGAGGCACTTGCATCAAGTACCTTTAAACACCCAAGAGCAAACTGCAGTTATTCCCCATAATTACAAATCCCTAAAGTGCTTCATCGCACGTATAACAGAGTGAGAAATATGTCTTTCTAATTTTTTTGCAAAAATACAGTACACTGTGTTTAATGCAAGTAAAACAATACATTTATTGCAGCATTGATTTAAGTAGTCCCTTTCAGCAGTAAGGGAATCCAAGAACAGTAAACAGTGACTGGTAACACTTTAGGTACTGCAGAGTGTCGTGACTTTATGTGGTACACAGGCTCTTGGTCTTAAAGAAGTACTTGAGTATAATTATGGTCTCGGAATTACACTCCTTTACTGGTCTCACAGCCAATCAGGATGCTTAAATTGTTCTTACAATGTTGTAATATATTGTACTGTGTGGTACGGTCACAATTGTTTCTGATGCTCTTTTCATTCTCTGCCCATACTGTTTCCAGTCTGTTGGTGCATGGTGCTGGGGCTGTTGGGATCACATGGGGCTGCTAATTTTTTGTCTGTGTAGCAAATGTACCTTAATTGTGCACAGCGGGGCAAAAATTCTTAAAAACGGACAGTGGTAGTAAATCATGAAAAAAATGGAAGTAAAATACTCCTTTATCCCCTTATCTGTTCCCCTGAGTACTGTACTTTAGAATGCGTTAGAAGGTGGTTTTGGAATGCAGTGCCAGGTGAAGCTATGGAATGTGAAAGTGGTACACAGTTTCAGAGTGTTGGGGGGGACCTGCAGTCTTGGAATGTGGCAGGGATGTGCAATCTTGAAATGTGGTTGGGACAGTCAGTCTTTGGAATGTGATAGATACATACATACAGCAAGGAAGGAAAGCACCACTTGTGCTTAACAAGCAAATCCACAACATCCTGCACATTGACGGCATAGTACCAACATCATTATTGTGCCGTCCAGTAAGATGGTGTTTTTTGCAGGGGGCTGTGCCTCCCACACCCCCTGCATTTAATTATAATCAACTCCAGGTTGGAGTTGTTTCGGTGAGGGGGGTAGAACACTGGGAGAAGTGGTGTCACTGAAACCAGTTGCTCTTAATGGTCTTTTTTTTTTCAGGTTTCGCTCTTGTGATGTCGCGCTTGTGTGGGCCACCAGCAAGGAATTGGGTGAGGACTGACAATTTCAGAATATAGTGAGGATGCACACTATCACAAAGTGACAGGACATATTTTATTCTGTAATTGGTTGTCCCTGCCACATTCCAGAATTGTACACATCCAACACATTTCAAAGTTGTGCATCTCATCCCCACCACATTTCTGACATTGTGCATTCCTACCACATTCCAAATCTGCAGGTCCCTACCACATTCTGAAGTTGTGTGTCAGTGCCGCATTCTGAAATTGTCACCACCAAATTCCAAAATTGTGCATTCCCACCACATTCCAAAACTGCTGGTCACCACCACATTCCAAAATTGTGTGTCCTCATTACATTCTGAAATTGTGTGTCCCAGACACAGTCCCAGATTGTGCATGCCTGTTGCATTCTCAAGTTGTGTCAGTGCTGCATTCCAAAACTGTGCATCCCCCACAGATTCTGAAAGTGCTCGAGCTCACTACATTCCAAAATTTCTGACGCATTTTGAAACAGCATTTGTCAGCCACACTCAAAACTGGTCATCACCAACACATTCTTCTTTTTTTTTATTATTTATTTTTATTAGGATTTTACAGTGTTTTCTTTTTCCATACACATTAAAGTAATACCAAGGAAAGAGACAAAATATGCTGTCTTAAAACAAAGATATTTCAAGGAAGTGATGGGTGGTGGTGGTGGTGGTGGGGGTCTTCTGTATTAAACGAATTAAGTAAATCAAGTAGCCCTAAGCAGACTGCATAATAGAAGTATAGCTTCATTAATTAAGCCATCAATTAATATAAATAATGTTTTATTATGCATTCCCTTCTCTCATGCTTCTCTTATATGAGGGCTAAACGATTACCACCATAAAGACAGTCTGAGAGAGAGCAACAAAAATAAAATATCAAGTCTTTCTTCTGCTTCAGCGATTGCAGACATTTCTTGTTCAGAGGGGGTGGGTGACTCCCTCTCCCTGTTTGAATCTTTATCGTATTGACCTCTTAAGAAAGATGCCAGTTGGTCAATTAAAAAAAATATATATGTTTTTCCCTTATACTGGATTCAGACTTTTGCTGGAGCCAGTAACTGAAATTGCGCTCCCAATTCCAGTATGTCCTACCGGTATGTTAAGTTTATTCTTCGTTGCCGGGGTAGGGTAAGCAAAATCTGGAAACACACTGAACTTGTAACCGATATAGGACAACATTCCTTCAATTCTTGATCATTTTAATATTTAATCCCTATCTGAATCAAATGCGAGTGAGATGAAAATTGTTGCTTTCATTTTGGAATCACGTGTCTGTGTTTGAGTATCAACTTTTTAAAGAACTCTGAATGCCTTGGTTAGAAAAGGTAAGTTATCAGCAGGTAATTCAATATACGGAAATAAATATGTCTTTTACCAAGTCACGAATAGTTTCAAACTCATCTATTTTCAAGGGTAAACCAACAATTCTTAAGTTTTTATATCTAGCTTGATTCTCGAGCATTTTGATTTTTGTATTGGCATTATAGATTTCTTTAGCTATACCTATAGTCGATAATGTGAGTGCTTTCAGCAGGTCATTCATTTTCTGTGTTTGCTGAGAATTTTCTTGAACTTGTTTTTTTTTTATATTAATGGTTTCCTTATTTTGCTTAACTGCTTTTTGTACAAAATCCACTTTCAAACTGAGTGCTTCAAATTTGCAATCTAATCTTTGTAGTCCCTCTAAAATCTTTTCAATCAAGTTTCCCTTTGATTCAGTTGTGTGTTTACCTTGCGCCATTACGATATCCTTTGATTTGGGTTCAGGTTCAAGCACCTGATCAAGTTCATTTTCCTTGATCGAGATAGGGCTGCTTACTGGCATCTGTTCTGTTGCAGAGGAGACTTTTCTAGCTCCGTCAATAGAAGTACTTTTCTCAGAGATCCTGGCTTTGTCCATCAAGGAATGGAGACTCGAAGCTGAGGTGGAAGCAGAGCCTTTTGGGGGTTGGGGACCAGCGTCAGAACTGGCTTCCCCGTAACTCCCGGAGGTAGTTGCAGGCCAGAATGCTTTTTCCAGAGGCTAAATTTGTGGCGAAGAGTATTCTTCTGACGATGGGCTTTGTCTGTCCTTTCTTTTTACAGACATAACTGGTGTTTTCTGCCCGATTCTTAAAGAATTCCTAAAGAATTTCAGTTCTGGCGTCTTCGATGCTTACTGAGGCAGGTCCACTTAGACAGCCATCTTTCCCCCTTTAGTGGAGCACCGTACTCCCCAAGCAATAGGCTTCCTGCTGTTGCACTTCCCACCCAGTCCCCTCTGCTCTAGTTGGGAGCATGTTGCTATGAGGGGGTGTTCATCCCCACCACGTTCTAAAATTGTGTGTCTTAGCCACACTCTGAAATTGTGCCTTCCCACCACATTCTGAAATTGTGTGTCACCACCACATTCCAGAATTACCCATCTTTGTCACATTCTGAAAATGCGCATCCGCATCATATTTCAAAATTGCCCATCCCCACAACATTCTGAAAATTAGTGTCCCTGCAGCATTCCAAAATTGTATTTCTAAGCCACTTTCTAAAATTGCACATCCTTGTCACGTTCTGAAATTTTGCACCCCCACCACATTCCAAAATTGTGCATACCTGCCACATTTCAAAAATGCTTTTCCCTGCCATGCTTCAAAATTACGCATACCACCACGTTCCAAAAATGTGCTTCTCTGAATTGCATATGACTACCACATTCTGAAATTGTGCATCCCCACCATATTCTGAAAGTCCATGTCCATGCCACATTGTGAATTGCATGTTGTCGCCAGTCTGGCATCAAGCATCACTACCACCTTCTGAAATTGTGCATCACACCACCACATGCTGAGATTATGTATCCATGACACATTATGAAATTGCACATCTGTGCCACATTCTGCAACTTTGCATCTACTGCATTTTGAAATTGCATATCTCTGCCACATTCTAACATTTATGACACTGCCACTTTGTGAATTTCTGTATCCCTGTCACATTCCAAAACTGGATGTCCCAGCTACTTTCTAAGGTTGTGCCATTGCTGTATTCCACAATTGCAATCTGGTGGCATTCTGAAATCTAATTCTTGCAGTATTCTAAAAACTGCACACAACTTTACTGGTCACTTTGGCTATTAAGGAATATGATCAATTCACTAACTAGCGACTTAATATTGACAAGACAATAGGCAGACATTTATCCTACCCCACAGCGTCAGTGGGGAGGGACTTCCATCTATCCAAGTCTTGTTTAATAATAGTCACCAGGTCCTCTAAATTTAGCTTTTTAAGTTTGGCCAAATTTCTATTTAACATAATTCCTAAGTATTTAAGTTGTTTCAGGACCCAGGTCCATCCCATAGCCGTATGCAAATGGCGCACTGGGCCACCATGTCACTAATCTGACTGTCCATCCCTGGCCAGAATGAAAGATCTCTGGCCCTGTGCTCTGGATATATCCAAGGCACACTGCCTTAAGGGTAGCTGGTCATCCAAGGCACATTGCCTTAAGGGTAGCTGGTCCATTCCACTGGGGTGTCAAACAGACGAGGCATACTGATGAGTCCTGGTAGGACGAAACACGTGTCTATGTCTTCTGTTAGCACCCTTTGCAAACTGTGTGAGAGGCCTTTCGGCACCATGCAGTTTTGCTTAAAGTTGGACTAGCATAACATTCTGTGGTGATTTGCATATGCAGCCCATGATGCTTTGCATTGTGGAGGCATGTGTGATTTTGTATATATGTTATGAGCTAGCGTGTGCGCATTAGCAAGTCATACGCAAATCACGTGTGCTAATTAACTTCCTTACAGACGGGACCCTCCCTCCCCAGTGAAGGAGTGCATCCTCTGGGATGCTCAATTTCCACCCACTGGCCTCTGACGTCCCTAACTCGGTCACTGGCTTTGCGAGTGGCAGCACTACTGCTGTGCCGATGGGCTGGCACCAGCTTTTCTTTTTTAAATGTTTCTTACAACTGCAGTTTTTCCTATAAACTAGCTTGCAGGGAGGACTAGGCTGTGAGTTCTGGTTATGACATCAGTAGCTGTTCATTGAAATTGGCATATTTGAACAGGCCGTGAAGTTATGGTTACAAAATGACTTGTAATTTTTTAAACACATTTTTGGCATGATGCTGATTGGGGATATGCTGATCCAAATTCTGAATTTTTTAGTACTAGAAATTGTGGCCAAACTCCCTTTTTACTTTAATTATCATGGGAATGATAATTTTACTAATATACATTGCTTTGAATTTTAAGAAATGTTTTATAGATAATCTGCCTACCTGTCACCTCATTACTACTTCGATCCACTTGGACATCCAGGTGTGCAGAAGCATGGGAAGGTCATGTGACTTGCTTTACGTTAACAGTGAGCTGTTGTCAGTGGAAGGAGTGGAACAATCTCCTGTATTATGCATAAGTGTTCTAGTTTATTTTGTTAACTGGGTAAGCACACTGGAACTTGTGTTCGTTTTTCAGAAGTACCCAGAAGCACTAACCATGAGACGTCACCAGCTTCCGTAAAACCCTCCAGTTCCCGGCTCGCTGGTGCAGGATGCCTACCTGTGACGCCAGTGACCCGGGTTCAGGAACGGACCCGGGACATCAGAGGGTCAGCTGGGGGAGAAGGATTGAGCATCCAATGACTGCTCTTCATCTCCTGAGGGGAGGGGGGCCAAGTGCTCAGCGTGATACGGACACCTAGCGGAGGCTGGGTGTACTGATCACGCTGGCACCAAATAGTTCAGGGAGGTGGGGCAGACACTGGATGTCATTGCATGTCCCTGCCTCCGCATACCGGGGGAAAAAATGCTGCTGGACGCCCTTAATGAATTTTTCTGAATTTTATTTATTTAATTGTTCGGTCACAGACCATTACAAACATTTATAGATAAAAATATAAAAATGTACAGCATTCTTTTCATTCTTAAAAAAAAAAAAAAAGGAAAAACACATTTCATTTTGACAACATACTCATTACATACATGCTAATCATAACATTTATAATAAAACTATAAAATCCCTATCAATAATTCACATCAACCCTGCATTCATGTTTGTGTTCTTGTAATCCTCCTTCGAATTTTTACAATAGTTTCCAAATATCTTGCAGTGGACTTAATAATAATTTCATCATTTGTTGTAAACAAAATTTTTTAACAACAACTCTTGATCATCAGATAAAATAGTTCTACAGATTGGTATAATCCATTTATTTCTAGGCTTCTTGTACCAATGACAGTAAATAATTACGTTTTAAATCTTCATAACTTTTTCTTGTACAGGAACATAGTTTTGCATCTCTCTGATTTTCTGCCCTGTATCTTGCATCCATAATATTACTGGGAAATAACTCTAACTTGTATAATGCATACAGTCTTCTTTGATTTGGGTCAATAACAATTTCATAATGATGTCTAAAAAAATGATTAGCATCATTTATTCTAAACCAAGGAGAAATTCTTAACTTAGAAATTTTTTCCAAATCTTTAAGTTTATAAAGATCCAATAATCTCTGGGTGATACTGGGTTGGTAACTAAGACCTATTATAGTACCTTTCTCAGTATTTTTCCTTAGAGAATCCAGACCTATGACCTGCAAGATTTCATATACAGATTTTAGCCAACTGGATTTTAGATGACCAAGGTTTAACCAGTTAAGTTTTTCCTTTAAACAGCAGTAAGTTAATCTGTGCTTTTTATGGTGTTGAATTTTTATCCAGCAATTAACTTTTCTGGCTGCAAAGGATACCATGCCCAATTCTACCCTTATAATGCATATGGGAACAGACTTTCCTAACCCTAAACGTAATCATAATATTTTATTGGTATTTCAATTTTGTTTACCTCCTTTGGTTGCCAAATTTCCCCATTATATAGGGCTTGCGCATTGTACTTCGCCTCAATAGCTTTAATAAGGGGTTTAACTGAATTCCCTCCATAATTTTTATTAAACCTATATAATGAATTAGCTGTCGTTTTTAAGGTTTAAAATCAATTTCTCTGTATGTTTAACCCATTTCCCTTCGTGCGAAAATTGAAGACCTAAATAAGTATATTCTTTAACTTTATCCAGTATTTTTTTCCACAGTCTTCCATTTAAATGAGGAATTGTTGGCTCCAAATACTATAATTTTACTTTTTGTATCATTAATTTGTAAATCATATTCTTTTGAAAAATTATCCAAAATGTTCAACTTCATTTGTAAACCCGATCAAGTTAATGAGAACACCACCAAGTCATCTGCATAAGCAAGAGAAGCACATTTTTGGCCCAATATTTTTGGAGAATCTGTTTCCGATTCCTCCAATTTATTCAACAAAACATCAATGTAGATGCAAAACAGGGTTGGTGCTAAAACACGACCCTGCCTTACACCCCTATTTGTGGAAAGGATCAGAAAGTTGGCCTCCTTTGCCAACTTTCACTTGTGCCCAAGTATAAGTATAACATTCTCTAATAATAGCAATTAACTCCTGTGAAATTCCCTTTTTTCCCATAATTCCCCACAATTTATTACGGGATATGGTGTCAAAAGCAGTACTGAAATCTATAAAAGCCGCGTAAAGTTTTTGTTTCCTTAATATAACATATTTTTCAATTAAATGCCAAATCACAAAGGAATTATCAGTAGTAGAATAACCTGGTCTGAATCCTGCTTGAGCCTCTGAAAAATCCCCAATATTAGACATCTGTTCTCTTAGTCGATTTAAAATCAACCTAGCAAAAATTTTGCCTAGGTGATCTAAAAGAGAAATAGGTCTGTACATTGCTGGATCAGACCTACTACCTTTCTTGAATGCAGAAATTATTATTGCACCTTTCCAAGATGCTGGAGAACTCAATTCTCTACTACATACACTAAATAATACTGTAAGAAGCTTGGCCCATATTACCGGTGACTTTAAAAAAACCTCCAAAGGAATTTGATCTAGCCCTGGAACTTTATTCAGTTTTAACAGTGCTAACGGCTGAAGCACCTCCTCAAATTTAAAGGGGGTAAATTGAGTTAGATTGTAATTTAAACTAACCAGGAATTACCACACTCATTACTAAAAAATGTCTTTGTGTAATAGAGAATCCAAGACTCCATTGTAATATATGTATCAATTTCAAATCTTACTTTATTTGATCCCTTCACCACTAGTAGCCAAAATGATTTATAGTCTTTTTGATTTATAACCCTTAACATCTCTTGCCATTTTTTCGGTTGAAAAGCATTCCTTTTATTAAGTAAAAAGGCTTTATATTTTTCTCTTTGTTTGTTTAGATCTTTAAATGTCAAAGCATTCTTTTGTAACTTTACACCTCTTAAAACATTATTAAGTATCTTTTTTTTTCTTGACGACATTCTTTATCAAACCATGTCTTTGGAGCTAAGTCCCGACTACTTGATTTTATATATGGTTTACTTAGCAATGTTTTAATTTCTTCCAAACATACCGTAGCATTCTGAATAATGGTTCCACTATCATGAACAAGTTTTAATACATTATCCAGTCTGTTTTTTATTAAATTATGTATCTGATCAGCTACCATATCATTCCAAATGATTTTATTGTGACGTATCTCTATTATCTGTGACTGAATATGGTTATCATCAATTCCATAAATCAGTTGTTTGGAAAATAGCACTAGTGGGAAATGATCACTATCTACTTTATCTGCAGTTATTAAATTTTCCCATAATGACACATCCCCATTCCCAAAAAAAATAATCAATTAAAGATGGCCCTTTTGCTAATAGATGAGAATACTTACCTTTTTTGTCACCTTGTAGGCGACCATTTAGTGGTATTAAATTAAATAAATCTAAGATCTTAATTAAGTTCCTACCCAGCCTATTGGTTATATTATCTTCCGAGCATCTCTCATAATTTGTAGAATTTTTATAAACCAAATTATGGTATTCGCTATCGGCGTAACCATCATATCTGCCTATTCTGGCATTAAAATCACCACACAGTAGAAGTTCCTCAAAATCGGAAAGTGCCCAGCTTTTATAGAGCAGGTCTTCTAGATGGGCCCATATAGAGTGATCATAATATTTGGAATTTGGGGGGGGGGATATAAACATTAGCTAAACAGAATGAAAATCCTTTCTTCTTGACTTGTACAATCAAAATATTTTTATTAGAACATATTAATTTTGCTTCTGAATTTCCATCTATTTTAATCCAAGTAATTAGCCCACCTGCTAACTTTCCTTCTTCTGTTTTTTTTTCCCCCACTTGAATGAAACACAATAACAATTTAGGTGGATATCTGAATTTTTACAGTGCCATGTCTCCTGAAGACAAATGATATCAAATGTTTGAATAAATTCCACCCATTCACTATCTACTAATTTATTTGATAAACCAGAGATGTTCCGCGAGAGCACCCCTAGCTTGTTATTAAAGTTCCATCCAAGGGAATAATCTGATTTGTACTGTCAATCACGGGATGCCAATTCTAAAAATTTATTAGATGTTACAATATTATATATTATTCCTGAAGTCTTGGATTCTCTAGTTAATTCTTCTGTCATGCTCTTATTTCCCTGCGAAACATTTTTAGCAGCCTTTATTAAATTGTCATCATTATCCTTCACCAAATATAACCCCAAGGAATCCAACAAGGCCAAATTGTTAACTAATTTATTGTATACATGTATTTGATTAACTGTTAAAATAATTGTATCACAAAATAGATCACCTCTCTCTCTTGTTGCATATAATGATTTAACATCCTCCATTGGAACTTGCAATATTTGTACCAATAGATCTTTAACTAACCTTGCCAGCTTGGTATCATTCTCATTCTCGATCCTTTCAACCCCGTAGAGCTGCAGAAACATTGGATAATTCCCTTTCTTATGTCCCGAGGCATTTTTTACTTTAAAGGAGTTGGGAACTTCCCCATATTCCACTGGTAATATATGTATACCAGCCTTGTCTAGTAGTAATGCCTTCTCCATGATTATATCTACTCATTTTTTTTGATTCCAATAAGGCCTCTACCTGACCAAGTCTCAGTTCTGATTGTCCCCTTCTTACTTCTAGGATTTTAACTTCCTTCTCTGGAATCTTAGATATTTGAGAGAAGAGATTAGTCAAAATATTTTTTAACTTAAAATCGGTAACTTTAGAAGAGACATTTAGTCCAAAAATTAAAACTGATTGTGGATTGTAATTTAGTTTTATTCAACATGTCTCTATTTATATAGTCCAGCTTATAACCCAGCTTCCTCAATGATTCCCTATTAATCCAAATTTGGTTAGCTACCCTTGGAACCTTACAAAAAATGAATAAACAAGCACACCCTCACAATCTTTATCTTCCCATAACTGTATAATATCCTCATTCCCAATATCAGCACCAGTTACTGCCCTAAACAAATTCACAATCTTTTCCTTGAGTAATACATATGGGCATTTAGCATCAGTTGGAAAACCATACAAATTTAATATAGCACAGTCAGTAATATTTATAACTGACTTACTAACTTCAGTGTTTATTGAGGGGATAGATGACATTTGAAATGTATTACCTCCATCTTTACTGTCTCCCTCTAAAACCATAACTGATGACCTGTTAGGTATTTCCCTAACCACTTCTTCAATCCCAAACTGATTTGTTGTTGGGCTGAATTCCTTCAATTGGGTCTTGTTTTCTTTTGGAGAGATACCATCATTATTTGGGTTAACACACAAATGACTGTGCGTGTTTGTCTTAGTTACAGAACAGTGTTGCATATCCACTTGTAGCAATGTTTTATCAGAAACTGTCCAAAGATAAAACTCTTTTTTTCTTCAAATCTCTGTTCTTATCTTCCTTTACCTTTATGTTTTCCTTTCTTTTTTTTCCTGTCTTTTTTATTTCGATTAAGTATTGGAGTTTCAGGAAAAACAATAGAAGGGAAATCTGGTCTTAATTGCTCATTTAGTACTTCCTGATTATCTGACTCATCAGTAACTATTGAAATCGAATCCTCCTGAGGGCTTATTTTGTTCAAATGTAGGAGTAACTCATCCATTCTGCTACCATTAATCACTATATTTTCTTTAATTGTGTCTAATTCAAATTTAAGATTAATTAGATGATCTAAAAATCATATGCGTAATGTGTGGATTTTGAATATAAGTTTTTAAATCCTCACTAAGGGCAAATGGGTAGGTAGTATTAGAATTAAACTTGCAATCTTCTTTTTCCTGAGACAATTGCCTTGATTGTTTAGGAGTTGTGAATTGTTTGAGACCAATTATAGTGTCCTGTAATTCACTAGCAATATTCCTCAAATCATTATGCCACCTAGGTTTAGGATTTGATTCATAAAAATAATCAGGAGACAATTCCAAGGAATTACACAAACTTGAGTGTTCCCTCTGACTTGTATTCCTAGAAGCCTCCAATATTATGTGCAACTCTGTAGCCAATGTTTCTTTCAAAGCTGCAGAACTCAAAGTTGTATCTGCTGCTGCTTTTTGACAATTGTCCCCAATAAATTCATTAAGTTTATTGCTAGGACTAATTGGATTATTGGTCTGATTAAGACATCCCTTGGAAGCCCCTGGCTCGTTACCAATCATGTCATTAGATGTCATTTGAGCAGATTGTAGCTTTTTTTCAACAAAATGATCTTTAATTTTAGTCTGCTTTGTTTTATTTACTGCAATACTACCCTCTGAAATTGTCTCTATAATATCCAACTTATTATTCAGCATTTCCCCTAACATAATTCCTTCTCTTTTAGCTATTGGAATGGTTCTATTTTTTAAGTTCGTAAATCCCTTTGATTTTCTACCATCTTGGTTCATTGTTTGCATTTGAGTGGGAGTACTACTACTTATAAAACCATCCAAAACATTTTCTCTAATTCCATTAACATCACCTAAAGTGGAATGCATAGATAATTTTAATTCAATGGGAGAATTTACCATGTGTTGTACAGAACTATGATCAATCTCTACATTAATATTCGAAATGGAGCCTTTAAATCGTCCATTTCCCCTCCTTTGGCGTCTGGTTTGAACCATGATCTTTATATAGATATCTCTGGAATTAATACGCCCCTAACTAAAAATGTTATGAATATCACAGCTAATCCAAAAACACAGAAATAAAAAAACTAACACCTAGCAACGATAATAAAGTAAAAAAAAAAAAAGTTGATGTGTAGCTTTAAAGTCTCTTTTTTTTTATTTTATATTCCCCCAAAAAAGATGGAAAACTTCTAATTCAGTTTCTAGAATCTGCTTCTTTACCCCGCAAAAACATTAACACCCCTCAAACAACAGTTTACAACTCTTTAAAATTCCCTTTTATCTTCAAAACAGCACCAGTAAATAACATTAAAAGTGAGCTGTTTGTACTCTGGATTTTTTTTTAACTCCAAGTGGCACTCGCCACTCATGCTCGCGCTTGTAGCGCGTGTCTTTTTGTAGGTAAACTGCCCCTCCTCTCAAGCTGACATGCTGTAATGACCACAGGTATCTTCTAGTTTTCAATTATATGCCCCAGGAGATTTAAACAGACAGTTCTAGGGTTCCAGCTTTGTAGAGGAGCCAAGGCACAAAACACTGTTCTGTAAACTCAGGAATCAGTGCAAAAAGCAGAATAACACAGTTCAGTACCTGCAAGTGTCTTTTTGTTTTTCCCAATCCACCCTTAATGAAGCCCGCCTAGGCTTCAGTCAGCTCCCAGGCCAGCCCCTCGACCTATCCTGTCGTCTGCGGCACTGTAGGGGTTCGGTGCCGCAACCCTGCCCTGGGGGGTAAGCCAGGGGGGTATCGAGGGGCCGCAGCCAGTGTGGGAGTGGAAGCGGGGGTCTGTGACCGGGTGGAGGCTCCAGGTGGCTGGCGGCCGAAAAAAGTATAATATAAAAAAGCAAAAAAAAAAAGAAACAATCCAGTTCCCATAGTTTAGGTGGCTTTACCTGCAGGGTGTCACAACTAAGATTTAGTAGTACATTTATGGGATGGAGGGGGGCCTCTTCTGCCTAGATTGTCAGCTGCTGCAACCAAAACACAGGTGGGTCAAGTTGTGTTTTTTGTTTTTTGTTTTGTTTTTGTGTTTTTTGAGACATATGGTGAGCTAGCAGTAAAGGGATGGAATTTGAACCTGAATATCCCCAAAGTAGTTTGCCTTAATCACTAGACCATCCTGTTGCAATCTCAAGCTGTTAAGGGTCGTGAGTCAGTGGTCCTATTAGTCTACCCAGGGATAAACACTGCAGTGGCTAGTACTATTATATGTAGTAGTTTTAGACATTTCAGCTTCAGGTCTTGGGTTCTCTTGGCATACCTTAGTTTTCTTTTCCTTCCTGCGACAGAAATCTCATTTCGTAAAATGACCATCATAAAGGCTGTTAGATTTTTTTTTCAATGTACATTGCTGGTCTCTGGTCTTTATTCTACTTTTCACATCTGTTTACTATAACTTTTCTTAATTCTTATTGTCTGACTTTTTGTCTTCTAGTAGACAATTTTGCCTCTAGTAGTTTTTGTTTGGTTTCAGCTACAGCCCTGTGTCCTCAGTTTACTGGTTATTTGAACTAACGAAAAACAAATCATGCCAGCTAAAGATAGGCTGAGGGAGGAAAAAACAGTGATATGTGCCCAAATGATTAAAACTCTGGTGACTTCTTATCATTTGCCACTTACACAGGACAAACAGAGGTATTATGCAGAGTTAATCCATCAACAGAACAGCCCTAAACCATATTCTCAATTATTAATACACTTGCAAAAGTGCCCTTTGGTACTTCTCAGAGGTTACATCTGTTTTCTCTTTTGACAGCCTACAAGCTGCTTTTATTCAAGACCGACTTCTCTTTACTACAGTTCTTGTTTCCCGAGCCAAAATTCTAGGGCTACTTCCCTGTGGCTGACATTTATCCATACTTTAGAGCCAGCTTGTCAGTGTGGTGGCAGCACAGCTGCTTACACACTGGGTTTGTATCTTGATCCCCGAGGGCCAGCTGGGGGGGAGTGTCTGGGTTGGTGGGGTTGCTGTACTTTGACGTGCATGACCACAGGTGGCAGTGCAGTGGGAGAGAGGCACCAGAAGTTCCAGCTGTGTGATCTGAGTGCTTTTGCCTGGCGTCATTTTGTCAGTGTCCCAAGGAAGAACAGAAGGAACAAAACTGAGCTGAAAACACCCTAACTCTGCAGCGGGAAGCCCTATACATTCAGGCCGTATGCAGCTCCCTGTTGCCTCAACCCACCATTGGTACTCTGGAGGGGAATCTGACCCTCCAGCTCGACCACTGGGTGCAACACCTGGGATTGGAAAGGGGCTGCAGGTAAGGTTGTGTTAGGGCAAGGGGGGGGGGTGCCACAGGGCTGAAGGAGGCAAGGTCAGTGCAGAAGGGGTATGAAGAGTGAGTTGTTAATTTTTTTTTTTTTTTTTTAATGAAGGATGACCTGTAGAAATTGCTGATGGTGTTTTTTTTTTTTTGTATCCATTCACATTTTATTAATGAAGGTGAAAACTTGGTGTCCACTAAATTGATGTTACCACACAAATATTTGTTTCTTTACCGTACTTGATCTACGTCCATGACATCCTTCCTGAAACTGAGGACCCCCACATCGTCTAGCATTCAGGATGCAATGGGAGGAAATGACTGTCTGTGTTGGGACTGTGTGTGGTTTTATAGTTCAAGAAGGATCAAGTGTGCAGAGAGCAAGATACGAGCAAAATGAAAGATGGTATGATGATTACCCCAATAGCCTGATTTTTCATTTTTCCTAACAGCAAGAAAATGAAAAAAGAAAAACAGTTAACTACACAAAAAGTTGGCATTCCTAAGTGTTTTCTTAAGCTGGGACCAGCTTGAGGTCTTGGGGGGATTTTGGCACTTGATTTTAATGATTTGAAACACACACACACACACACACACACACGCGCGCGCGCGCGACAACAGCAGCATCATGACTGGGTGACCACTAATAGAATTGATAATGACCATTGTTAGCCAGCACTGTGGTTCAGTTAGTGAGGTGAGAATTGCAACTGTGGTGACTGCAAGAGCCTGTATCTCTGTGCCATACTCCAGGTGGAGCGGTGCATTTCGTTCTTTGGGGTTTCTGTCTGGCAGGGAATGTTAAGAGAGTCTAAAACAAAGCAGCCCAGCATTGTGCTTATTTATTTCTGTTCTCCCCTCTCTTTCCAGTCTGACCCTCATCTGCCCTTCCTCTCTTGGCCACCTCCCATCCCAGACACCACACTCAAACCCCAAATGACCCCCCCCTTAACTCCAGTGAAATTACCATGGGAACTCGACAGAATCCCCTCTTTAACTCCCGTGGATTTACCCCTAAATGTAGCTGCTTCTTTTTTTTTTCTGCATGATGCCTACAGCTCAGCACCATGGACGCAGGTGGGAGGGAGGTGTGCACAAGTCTCTTCACAAAAGAACGGTTCTACAAGAGCTCGCTAACTCGGGGTGGACAAGGTAATAGGACCTGATAGCATACATCCCAGGGTACTAAAGGAGCTAAGGGTGGAACTAGCAGAGCCATTAGCAGAACTGTTTAGTGAGTCTCTGAGCACAGGAGAGGTCCCAGAGGACTGGAGTAGGGCTCATGTGATCCCGCTCCACAAGAGTGGTAGCAGGGAGGAGGCAGGGAACTACAGACCAGTCAGTCTTACCTCAGTAGTGGGCAAGATTATGGAGGCACTCCTTAAGGAAAGGATATTGCAACACCTGGAATCCATAGGAGCACATGATCCAAGACAGTATGGGTTTACAAAAGGAAGGTCCTGTCAAACTAATCTCATAGATTTCTTTGACTGGGTAACCAGAGCTGTGGACTAAGGGGGTTGCAGTTGATGTCACCTACCTTGACTTCAGCAAAGCTTTCGATACTGTTCCACATAGAAGATTGATTAATAAGCTGGGCAGGTTCAGGATGGGTCCGAAATTGGTCAGTTGGATGGCAAATTGGTTGATGGGCAGAAAACAGTGTGGTGGTAAACGGTATTTATTTATTTAGTTTTTGTTGGCCGGGTAGGTGCACTAGACAGATCCTGCCTATTTTCAGGCATGACCAGGGGGAAGGGGATACAGATCAATGCCAGCTGACCTTGAAACAGATTAAGCTGTTGGTGGTATTTTTCTTATACAGTCAGAAGAGATGCAAGTCACAAGTGGGGTACCTCAGGGATCAGTCCTGGGGCCAGTCCTCTTCAGTATCTTCATCAGTGACATTGCAGATGGACTGGAGGGTAAGGTTTGTCTGTTTGCAGGTGACACCAAGATCTGCAACACAGTAGATTATCCAGATGGTGTGGGCAGAATGAGAAGAGATCTGGATAAACTAGCAAAATGGTCGGAAGAGTGGCAACTGGGGTTTAACGCAAAGAAGTGCAAGATCATGCACATAGGGAAGAGAAACCCTGACACTACCTATAGGTTGGGAGGGGAGTTGCTGGCAGTCACAAGGGAAGAATGAGACTTGGGCATCATCATCATCACAGATTACCTGAAATCATCCGAACAGACCACTAAAGCAGTAGGTAGAGGGATGTTGGGGTGTATTAGTAGAGGGTATCGCAAATAGTAAGAGGGAGGTAATAATCCCTCTTTATAAGACACTGGTTAGGCCCCATCTGTGGGTACTGCTTGCAGTACTGGAGGCCGCACCTGCACAAGGACATTAACAAAATGGAGGCAGTCCATAGAAGGGCAACCAAAATGGTGCAGGGACTGCATCAGAAAACATATCGGGACAGATTAACGGAGCTCAATATGTATACCCTAGAGGGAAGGAGTGAGAGAAGTGATATGATCGAAACATTCAAACATCTTAAGGGCTTTAATAAGGTGAAAGAGTCTAACATGTTTCAATATAAGAAGAATAGCAGGACAAGAGGACACAGCATGAGATTAGAGAGAGGCCGATTAAGGAGTAATGTGAGGAAGTTATTTTTCACAGAAAGGGTGGTGGATGCATGGAACGGCCTACCTCAGGAAGTGGTGTATAGGAATACAGTGCAGGGCTTCAAACAGGCATGGGATAGGCATAAGGGAGCAATACAGATGAGTATGAATAGATAGGCCATTGACAGAGTAAAGGCCTATGACACATTAATAAGGTAGAAAAAATGGGCAGACTGGATGGGCCTTGCGCTCCTTATCTGTCGTCAATGTCTATGTTTCTATTACGTTCATCAAATCACAACCATACAGAAAGCCATAGGAACATGAAAACAGACTGAATTCTGAGCAGTACAGTACACTAAAAAATATGAGACATACATAATGAGTAGAAATGTGCAGAGCAATGCTTATAATATATAACATCTTGTGATCAATGACACCTTGCTCTCCCGTTGCCAGCAAGAAAAAGGGGGGAGATAAAATCCTTCCCTCAAGGCTGAACTGGCCACATGGTCACTGTCTGAGGTCTGTCTTAGGGTTGATATCGGTCTGTGGCTCAGGACAGTAGGTATTACTCACAGTGAACCAGGTGGCGGCCAGCCAGCACACAGCCCATAACTCCCTCCCTCAAAGCATGCCCTCGTGTAAGACAAGAACTTCCGCAACTGGCAAGGAATTAAGCAGTGTGTCCAAGCTTTGCTGGAGCAACTCCTCTCTCCCTTTCAAGATGAACAGTAACTGTTCTATTGCTAATGCCTGCAATGATAGTTTCTTCCAGTACATATGTGTGGTCATCACACAGTACACCATGTGCTCTGCACACACTGTCTGGCTAAAACTAGTAGTACACTTACCCATTGCGGATAGGTGCCAAACACTCTTCTCCTGAGTCCTCCATTCCAAACAATAATGAAAGTGGGGTACACAATGTCGTGCTACCCTCATTCTAGGGAGTTCCTGTGCAGTGGAGGCCCAGTATTGTTGAAGCTGAGTGCGCTTCCATAAATAATGCATATAAGTAACCACTGCCACTTTGCACCTGCCACAGAGGGGAGACCCGGGCGGTAAATTGATGCACAATATGTGGTAGATAAAGTCAATGTAAGAATTTATATTGTGATTCTTTATATTTATTACTTAATAATAGGCCCCTATTTAATCTCAGAACCGCACCCCAATTTTCCTGTCATGGGCATCCTCAACTCCCGCTCCCACAGACCCTTTACGTTAAGTGATGTCTGGTAAAACTTTTGCCTGGCCACTTTAGCAATAAATCCCGTCTGAGAAATTTTCACTCCTAAGATAATCTGTTCCAGTGAATCCAGTAAAGAAGCCTCCTGTGGTACCCTACCCATTCACCTCCCATATGCATGTGCCTGTAAGTATCAAAAGTGATGTGCAGCCAGAGGAACAGATAAGGGGAGTAAAGGAGTATTTTACCACCATTTTTGACTGAAATACTCCCACTTTCTGATTTCAGGAATTTGTTTCCTACTTTGGAAATTTACAATGTGTGGTATGTACAGAGTTGGCAGTACCATGAGATGCTAGCAGCCATGGCACTACACTAGAACCCATAAGGGTGTGGACAGGAGTTCCTCACTGCTGGTTAGAAGGACTGTTGTAACATAACAGTGTTAATAATAAGGTCACAGCCGGCCCGGTGGTACTAAGGGTTGAGACGCGGGATGCCACACCTCGAGCCATGCTGATGACCCGGGTTTGGGAACAAGCCCGGGTTGTCGGGGGTCAGCAGGGATGGGGAAGGATTGAGCGTCCTCAGGATTGCTCTCCTTCCCCGGGGAGGGGGGGATTCCACTCACCGATGCATTAGTGACCGCTAGCAGAGGCTGGTGGTACTACAATGCACGGCCGCAGAATTGCAGGTTTGAAGCTGCAGCGGACGTCTTTCGGGGATGCACGGAAGTGTGCATCAGCCGAGCTGGACGTCATTGCATGTCCAAGCTTCAGGGAGAAAACAACGGAAAAATACCCTGCTCTCGGGGATAGGCGATGGCACTGCCTCCCACCAGCCACCACTCCACCAGTCGGACTTCCTCCTGTCCTGGGCTGAGCCCAGCCTGGCCACAGCAATTGTAGATAGAGCGCCCTGGGTGGATAGGACGGCCCTACCGCGGAGGGGCTGAGAGCCAGGGGGGATGGGCAGGTTGGTGCTGGGACATAAGGAGGAGTTTCAGGCTACGGAGGTAAAGCTGGGGGTAAGACAGATGCGTGAGAGAGTTCTCCGAAGTAGTAGTGAATAAAGTCTACCAAAAAAAAATGGTCACAGTATGACTCCACCGCAGTATTGAACAGTCAGTGACTGCAGGCGTCCAGTGGGATTGAGACTTAAACCTAGAATCATAGAATTTGACGGCAGACAAGGACTGCATGGCCCACCTAGTCTGCCCATTTTCCTACCTAACGGATAAGCTACAGATCGTAGTTAACTAACAGCCTACTTCCTCCTACTCCCCACTAAAATTGCCTTATGTCTGTCCAATGCATTCTTGAATTCCCCCACTGTTTTTGACTCTATGACCTCCTCAGGAAGGCTGTTCCATGCATTTACAACCCTCTCTGTGAAGAAATACTTTCTCACATTGCCTCTGAGCCGTTCCCCCCTCTATCTTCAAATTGTGCCCCCTTGTTCTTGCACATCTCTTTTTCTGAAAGATGCTACCTTCTTGGACTTTGTTGATTCCCTTGAGGTATTTAAAAGTTTCTATCATGCCCCCCCTTTCCTCGAGGCTATACATCTTAAGCTCTTTTAGTCTTTTTTTCATATGTCTTGTGGTGTAGACCTTGCACCATTTTGGTTGCCCTCCTCTGGACAGCCTCCACCCTGTCTACGTCTTTGCGGAGATGGAGTCTCCAGAACTGTACACAGTTCTCCAGATGTGGTCTTACCAACTGTCTGTACTTGGTTTAGATGTAGGGGGTACGAGATGGATCAATGGATGACAGTATTACCATTCGGATGAAAATACTACCGGGTGTAAGGAGGTAGCAGTAAATACTGTTGAGTCCTAAAAATTGTCTGGACCACTGTGTGTAGCCCCTAATTCTAACTTATCCTTTAACTTGTCAAAGGGTCGAATTCCAACTTGGTTGTGTAGGTCTCCTGTGCTTCTAAACCCCCTACTTTCCCAGTCTTTAAAACCTTTGTCCAGCTGGCCTGGCGCAGCGGTTGGATTTCTGCTTGCGATGCCAGTGACCGGGTTGGGAATGAGCCCGGGTCACTCTGGAGGCAGCTGGGGAGGATCGGCGTCCTATGGACAACTCTCCTTCTCCGGGGAGGGTAGGATTGGGTCCGCGCTTGCTGAGCCCCAGCGGAGGCTGTTAGTATCACAGGACGACGTGCCCAATGTTAACTGGGAGGAGCGACGCCAGCTTATGCCGTGATCGCCACCACGCTGCCCCCAACAGAAAACGGAAAATTGCTTGTGGCTTATATTTTATCTTCTAGTTTCCTTACTATTTAATTAATTGCTACCTTGAAGATTTCTGGCTGAACTATCAAACTTGAAGAGGATAAACAGCGTTGGGGGAGATTTCGGTAAAAAGGGGATAAGGAGCTGCAGTAACATACTACAATAACAGCTGGGATTAGTGTTCAGAGCCATCAACAACCGCCAATGCAGGCTATCTGAGTCATTTGCTGAATCCCATCCCTGAATGGTCTGTGAAGGGGTGTGTCAGCTGTCACTGTCTGGTTTGTCACTGCCGACAGCTATCTGGCTACGCTGACCAAGGAGTCAGGCTGAGCTGACTGCAGGGGAGCTAACCAGTGAGGATGTGGCAGCAAAAGAGTGAGAGGAAACAGAACACTGAGCTGAAAATTTGTTTAGATCCACTAATAAAGCCCAAAAGAGATCGGTGACTTAACTACTACCCACTAGTCTCTGTTATGTGCTGTGTTTACTTTAAATAAGTCTTTACTGTCTCTGTTTAACTTCTGTTTGTTGTCTCCGGTCACACCGAGCCCAGCTCCACACTGCTGCAGTTTGACTGGCTGAATTTACATTGTAAGAGGCAACACTGTGAGAGAGAGAGGGGCAACATTGATACTGTTTTTTTAATGGTGTATGACTGGGGCGTGTTTGTAAAGTGCACGTAAAGTCTGAGCTGCCAGTTTGACTTGACTGTGCTGCAAAAGGGAAGCATCTGATCAACAATTCAGTGGCATTTTCCATGGGAGTGAGATGTCTGGGAGCGTGTTGTCATAGGAGCGAGTTGACGTGGGAATGAAATGTCAGGGAGCGAATCATCGTGAACGAGTTGTCGGGAGCGAATTGTCGTGTTTCCCCCTCCATCATTCAAGCTCTGGTAGAATAGTATTAAACAACGAAATATAATTTGATATACAGCCCTCCCATGTCCCTGCCCACCTTCACCTCCGGATAAGTGAGGGCTGTCCCAACTATTTTTAAGCCCCATTGCACTCGTAATCTTTCTTGTGGGTCAGAACCGAAGCTCATCAACTCTGATTTATGTAGATTGAAATGGTACCCTGAGAACTCTGCAAATTGTTTAAGCACATGCAACAAATGGGACACAGATTGCTGTGACTCTGTGATGAATAACAGCAGATCATCTGCATATAAAGTTAGTTTATGCTGTCTTTTAAGATGGCTTTATACCATTAATCTCCTCCATTGCCCTGATTTTAATGGCCTGGGGCTCTATCACAAGAGTGGGGAGAGAGAGGCACCCCTGCCTTGTGCTTCTACTAGACTAAATTCCTCTGAAAGGGTCCCATTAACTAGAATCCTCGTCTGAAGCACCACATACAGCAGTTTCACCCAGACTGAAATAATCATCTCTCAGACCAAATTTCCTTAGCACCATGAATAGATACTCCCACTCAGTGCGAACAGATGCCTTCTCGGTGTCCATTGATAGCACCACTGCCATACCCGGACACCAAGACCCCCAGTGTGCAACATTCAGCAGTCACTGAATATTATGATAGGACAGTCTACCCTTCACAAACCCCATCTGGTCCAGGTGCACTATAGAGGGGAGTATGTGCTCAGAGTGCCGCACCAAGATCGTAGCCAGGAATTTCAAATCACAGTTTAGTACGAAATATGTCGATATGATGCACACTCCGTGGGGGTCCTTTCCAGGTTTAGGTAGAACACATATAGAGTCCATATAACATGAGGTTGACAGTGCCTCATCTAGCATTTCCTGCAAGGGTGTAATCAATTGTTCTACCATCTCCTTATAATATTTGGCCATTAACCCCCTTGCCCCTTTTAAGAGAACCAGTGGCCCTGCCAACCTCCACCACTGGGATTGGTGACCCCAGGACTGCTTCATCTGCCTCTCTCTCCTTATCCTGACTCTCCGCCTTTCAAAGGCTACTATAAAAATGCATGAAAAATTTTCCAGATACCTTCTGAGGTTGTGTCCACCTGCCCCCTGGACCCCGAGAGCTGCCACCCTAGCAGATGTTCATCTGCTATTAGATAATCTAGTCAGGAGCATCCCGGGTTTATTCCCCCATTCAGAGAGCCACTGACAGGCAAAGCACCATGCAGTCTGAGCCTCTCCTGTACAACAAATTAAGTTCCTCCCTTGCAGCTGTTGGCTCCCCCAGAAGCTCATCTTTTCCACCCCTGCTACCCTCCTTTACAGTTCTTTCAGTTTATCCTCCAATGCGTACTTTTTCTCCCTTCTCTTCTGCTTAAGTCACAATGTATGTAGTAATTACACCCTTCATATAGGCTTTTCCTGCCTCCCACTGTACCACCTTAGATTTATTTATATTTATTTAGGTCTCTGATTATAATACCTTTGAGCTGGGAGCTCTTTTACAAAGTTCCATGTCAGTGCAAAAACAAATAAACATACAATGAATAACGGTTACAAAATGGTACAAAAAACAGAGAATATGCAGAGCTATAAATTGTACAATCTATTTGATAGTAATGCTTCTAAAGGTAGGGTTAGTATAGGAGAACTAAATTAGAGCAGCCAGAGGCCTTATCAAGGATAGGAAGGGAGGGGGCATGGGGCAGATGAGGGTGTGTGGGGGAGGTTAGTAGTGGAAAATGTGGGGGTGCGGATGGAGGGGGGGCAAGTATTTTTATTTTTAAATACAAGACAGTAGGAAACAACAATACAGTAATCTGTAGGCATTGTACCAAGTATGCCAGGTTTTTGATCAATACAAGTTTGTGGGACAATGGGAAAACACAAAACCTAAAAATCTGTATGAGCAGCCCATGAGGCTTTGCCAGCAAGGAGTCAGAGGGAGGATATAGTAGAGGTTGATGTAGGGAGAGAGGGGTGGGGAAAGGAGAAAGAAGAAAAAAAGGGGGAGGGAATAGAAGCAGGAAAGGGGGAGATGGAGGCGAGGTTTTGGGAGGGTGAGAGAGGGACTAGTGAAAATTAGGGAGAGGAGAAATCTACACAACTAGGGATAGGAGCTGCATGCTTAGAAAGGCTATTTTAAGATGGGAGTGTGGCTGCATTAGCGGCCATATTGTGACCCCATTGATCCCAGAGGAACCGTTGAAACTCTTCATTCAGCAGTAAGTAGGATAGAAACTGCCATCCCACTTTCTCTCCTAGGTCCCTTATGGTCACCATACTCAAGATCACAATAGCATGATCTGAGATGCATATAGGGCCATGAAACACATTGTGCATTGACCCATATAATTCCATCAAGATGTATATATAATCCAGTCTGGACCATGCCCTATGAGGGTTGAAGAAACGTGCCCCGGGGTTAACTGTACGCCATGCGTCAATGAGATCCAAGTTCTCCAAACCCTGAGACTGTATAGCCAACCCCTTTCTTGTCTGCCAACCCCCCTGGAGTGATCCAGAGCAGGTTCCGCAATGCAGTTAGTCTCTTCCCACAATTAAATTAGGAAACTGCTGTTTCTGGAGGATGCCCAGTATTTGGTGGTAGAAATCAGAATCAAAAACTGGAGGAGGATTAATGCTACCATAGGCGACCTCCTTCCCCTCTAATTCCCGGCATGCAAATACATATCTGCCCTCTGGATCAACCACTGTTCGTGTAACCTATAAGGGGAAATTTTTGTTTATTAGGATAGCCACCCACTGGTACCAAATCAATATGTCATTTCAATTACGGCGAAGTCAAAACTGCGCAACAGATAGAGCGCAGGGGAATATAGCTACAGGGTACAAAATACTGCAAGGATGAAATGATGCAGCTGTGGTTTTGTACCCTGTTGCTAATGGCTGGGAGGCAATGATACAGAGGAGAAGTCCTCTGCTAGGGTGAGGTCCACCGAGCAGCTGCCATGACTCAGAGGGATGAGTAGCTGGCAGTGGAGGGAAGCAGTGCGTCTGTACACCGGGGCTTGAATCCCGGTCCCAGACTACTAGTGTGAATTTTTTGTACTTTTGTTTATTTATTTGTAAGTGTTGTGCAAGTTATTTTTTCCCCCTGCCCGTGTTTCTCCCCATGCTGGTGTTGCCTGCCCCTGGAGTTGATTATATTAATGGGCGGGTTCAAAGGGGGGGCCCCCTCATAGTGTGTGTTTGTGTGTGTGTGTGTAAGCACCCCCCCACAAAAAAAAGGATATATGTTTTATTAGCTGCTGTTTCATTTTGGCATTATGTCTGAGCGCTTGCAATGTATCCGTGGTACTGACAGTGCAGTACTTTGCTGCGCTGTTTTTTGTTTTCAACATTATGACCCCGTGCCCCACCCCCTCTTATGCAAGGAGTACAAGGCTGCATAACATTTCCCCACCATCCTGTAACCAGTTTAGCTTGCTCCTGAGCTGCAAGGTGAGTCTCTTGTAGTAACCCAACCTGTGTCTGATGTTGCTTTAGGGCTGCTGCTTTTTTCTTCCATTTGATGGGTGAGGAAGATCCCCGCATATTCCATGAAGCCACCTTATGGCTAGACATGATGACTGAAAACATTTATCAAGAGTGCCTCCCCTGAGCCCACATCTCAGCTAGCCCCCCAGACATCCTGAGCTCTAGTAAGAAAAACAGTTCCTGCCTGCACCCCACTCCCGGCAACACCAGTTTGGGACCCATAACACTGAATCTTAAATGATGCCAATCCCTGTAGAGAAGGAAGAAGAAAAAGAGACAAACTTCAAATATCAGATTCACAGTATAAGTTAAAACAGTGAACTCTAACAGTGCAAACAATACCAACATTACTCCCAGGTGCCCCAGCCCCACTCTACTAATGAGTACTAAGCATAAGTTTTCCTTGCTGAGCTATTGCTGCTGACACCTCCGCAACCCTGGCCAGCATTTGGGAATGAGCAACTCATTTCCCGTTTGACACGGGTACCCTCTCCCTCCTGTCCACTCTCTACAACTTCATTGTTTGAAACATCGCTAATAAGAACTAAATACAACATATTTGATAAAGTTAGTGACATTCAACATGAAAAAAAAAATATTACCAACAAAACTGTGATGCCTCCACCTCCCGAGAAGCAATAGTAAAGGGCCATATAGGATCCCTGCCGTGCCATGAGTCTCCCACCAAGTATCAAGGAACCAGTGCCGAGAGGCCCGAAAAGGACCCTCCGCCACACACCCTCCCCTGATTGCCCCCCTATAGGGCCACTGTGACTGCACCCCACTAAAATCTCACCCATATACCCTGCTGCATGATAGCAGATTATATAATCTCAGGAGGTGAGTAAGGCCACCCAGAGCCCTGAATACCATAACCCACCCCTACTACCCTGAAGGCTGCCGCCAGTCCCAGACACTGAGTCTGCAATCCTCATGCCCAGGTACAGTATGTTAAGCGTCCAGGAAGTGCTCAACGTTTTGGAAGTCAAACATAGTCATGTACCCTGATTACAGGAAGATGGCCTGGGCCATTCAAATGGCTCTTGTGGGGCCCATTCCCATTATGCACTTCTCCATCCAAGCAGTGAAGATTCCTCAGATAGTCATGGGTTCACCGGAGTCCGTACACCTTCCATCTCCAATCTGATCCCAAGGCAGGGGTGCCACCGAGCAGGGCTGCCACGTGGCTATCGCCATCTTACTATCATTCACACATTCATGCAGTCCAAACTCAGCAACCCCCACCATGCTCATATCCTCCATCGAGCCAGTCTACAAAAATTATCTGTCCGTGTTCAGAGTTAACAATGTTGGGCACAGAGTTCTTGCCCTAGGCCCACGATTGCCCACAAAGTCCGTTACAAAGTCACTGCATAATTAAATCCAAATAAAGGCAAGAGTTCAGGGGAAAAGTCCACAGCGATAGTCCTCGATGGCATTCTTCATTTAGCACAGCAGCAAACGAAAGTTAAAGGCAAACACAGTCCAAAAGCAAAGCTTAACCACGCTTCTTTTCCAATTCCTGGAAGAACTTCTTAACTTTCTCCACCTCATGAAAGGTATAAGTGGCACCCTCCCACTTGGTCCGCACAACCGCTGGATACAGAAAAACAAAGTTCACTTGCTTCTTCCAGAGCTCATCCAGCAGTGGGGCAAGGGCTCTGTGCTTCATTTGCGGGTGAGTAAAAAAGTACTGAAAAATATACAGCTTGCTTTCTTCATATATCAGCCTTTTTCTCAGTCTTTAAGCACTCAAAATAGCTTGCCTTTCTCCAAAATGGTGCAGATGGAAGATCAGCTGGTGAGGAGGTTCATCAGGTGGTGGTTTGGGAGCCAGGGCTTGGTGTGCTCTTTCAACTTTGAATGGGCTAAGACCAAGGATCTTGGGTAGCGTTTCAGCACAGAACGTCAGTGCACTTTCACCACCTTTGCCCTCTGGAAGGTCCCTGATTCACAGGGTGCTCCTGCGGTTATAATTTTCTTGATAGTCAAGTTGTACAGACAACTTTGTCAGCTCCTTCTCCAGCTATGCTACTGTCTCTAGGAGCCTGCCAGTAGAGTCTTCAAGCACTGAAACTATTTGCTCCACTTCCCCTATATGTTTAGCTTGCCCTGCTGATTGTGTAGCCATCTGTGCTATTTTGTCTGCTAGAGAGTCCTGTTTGGGTGGTAGGGCTTCAGGAACTTGTTCCATAACAGTGCAGCCCAACACAGACATTTCTGCCGCCGACAGGGTGATGGTCACAGGGCCAGCCAGTGACTGTGCTGTCGATGTTGCTGCTGACTTCTTACCACTCTTCGTCCCTCCCTGCAGCAGTGTAGCATTTGCATTTAATAAATACTTGTCCATCGCACCTTTCAGTAGCTTGCTGGGCTAGAAAAATTTGTCACTAAGCAGTTTCACTTATCAAATCATTGGTTAATTTTGCTCGAGTGGACAGAGCTCAAGTTAACAACATCTGTCCCTCAAGCTACTCATCCGCGCCTGCTAATGTGGCCTTTTTAATCTTGGAATTGTAAACAATTTCTGATCGTGAAGTTCTGTTCTGTTCTGTTCTGTTTTGGGTTAGTGCAGTGGGCTATGCATTGACAACCTACAGGACATACATGCTGCTTCCCATATCTTGGTGACGTGATTTTAGCACACTTGTCATCATATTCATAAGTAATGGAGTCATGGCACTGCACATTAGGATAGGTTTCACTTGTTAATCAAGTTGGCCTCTGTATCTTGGAGACAAAATACTTGCTTTATGGAAACAGTGGCACAGATTAAGGGTTATGTGTTTAGCAAGGTCAGTCTTCTTTACCAGCTTCTGAAGGTAAATGGTTAGATTCTTATGTAACATATAATTCTGTTATTGGAAATAGATTTTTGTGATGGATTTCAGTTGCCCTGAGCTGGTGGCTGTGATGCTGCAAGCTCGTATCAAGCTCTGCATTAAAATTACACTCTTGAAGCAGAAGCAGCCCATGATTGTCCGGAGAAAAATATTTAGACAGACATAGCAGTTGCTCAGCTTTCAGGATGCAGGTGCTTAGGAATATACAGATCTTATCTGTGTCAGTCTTCACCATTCATCACATTTGGGTATATGGCTGGAGATCATGACCCTGTGAGAGCTTTTTTTTTTTTGGTGGAGGTGGAGCAGAAGCGTGCTCTCGGCGCTGCCTTGAGGTCGGCGTGCTACGTGGCACTCGCGGGTTGGCCATTAGGTGCCGTCGACTCCACCTGCCTGCCAGTTCTTCATCTCCCGCCGTCGAGGTCACTTCGTGGGATGCTTTCTCTGAAGAAATCAAGGCCTACTTGCTTCACAGTTCATTTGTTTCGACTCCAAACAATTTTTGGTGCCAAGTCCATCGGATCCTCCTGCTGGTTGTGGTAGCCACTCGGCGTCGCAGGTAAGATCCTTCCATATTTACTTTATTACAGCGACGTCGAGTGTTATTTTTTGTATTATTTCCGTAGGTCATGTCTATGTCGTAGGGCAAGAAGACTTCAAAGACGGGTCGGCTCCCCATGCGACGGTGCTCATATGGCCGAAAATTTTCCATCACCGACCAGCACAGCCGTAGTCTTATGTGTCTTGGCCCGCTTCACGACATAGATTTGTGTGATGCCTGCTTCTCCGTGGACCACTGGGTCATCGAACAGCTTGTGTGAAAAGTGGGGCGAGCTCCGCTGACTTTCGGGGGTTGGGTGCGCACTTGTTGGGCCAAGCCACATTCTCTCGGCCTTTCCTCCGGGTCCCCTCCCGGTTCTATACGGACCGAGGAGGAGGAGGGAGCCTCGGCTTTTAGTAGCCTAGCCGAGGCACCTCCCGCGGTGCAGGAGGCCCAGTCCGTTCTCTTGGTGGGCGGGGGGAGGCAGGCACCGCCATGGCAATTGCCCCTTGGGGGGCGAAGGCTCCTCCGGTGTCGGACCCGCGGTTCACAAGGCCTGGGTCAGTGTCGTCCTCGATGCAGTCTGTCAGCACCGTGGGCCCTGCTGGAGTCGTTGTTGGTGCCGGTCCGTCGCTCAGCTCCGTGGCTGCTGTCGGCATCGTGGGAGGCTCTACGGCGATGTCCCTTTCCTCTCCTCGGTGCCGTCCGCGGCACTGAGGTTGAGCACGGTGTCATGTCCAGCTCTGCGGTCGTTTGCGATGCAGGACATGGAGCCACTGCACACTGTGGGGGGTCAGACAGGCGCTGTTGTTGGCGCCGTCCCTGCCGTCGGCGCGGTTAAGTAGGTGCCGTGGCAGGTAGGGACGGGGCCGTGGGGGGTTTCTGACTTTGGTGCCATCCACGGCGTCGAAAGTGCCTTCGGAGCTGTCGTCGGCGCTGTCCCTGCCCTCGGCGCCTCTTGTGGCGCCACGGGGTGAGATGGCGCCGTGGCAGGTTCTGACTCCGAGGCTGCTGTTTGGGCTGGAGCTGTGTCCTCTTTGGCCGCCGTTCACAGTGCTGCGGAGGGCACTGGCACCAGCTGGTGTGGTCTCCGTTTCTGGCACCCTGGTAGGGATGGCGACAGGCACCCACCTACGGTTTGGCACAGGGCCTCGGCCTCCACCTCTTCAGAGGCGGAATCGGACTCTGAGTCAGACGAGCAGTCTGGCTCCTTGGAGTTAGCTGCTAGTGTGGGTAGCCTTGTAGTGTCTTCCACAGGCCGGAGTCAGCCCCCCTCTGAGGAGCGGTTGGTGACTGCCAAGACTGGGGTCAGGGGCTCTGACCAATGGGCAGTGGTGCATGTCACCATTGCACTGTAACCCGGCCTCTGAGGGTTCACTGACCCCTCAGCGGTGGTACCCACTCATGCGTTGTGCCTGGATCACCCAACTTTGGGGACGATCAGAGCACCTACGGGAGGGGAGGGTACTGTGCCTTGGGTAGCTCCTTCGGGTGCTGACCAGGGCTGTCAGTTACCTAGGCTGGCCATCTTCTCATCTGGAGTACTGTGTGCAGTTCTGGAGACCCAGTCTCCGCAAAGACATAGACAGGATGGAAGCTGTCCAGAAGAGGGCAACTAAAATGGTGCAGGGTCTGCACCGGAAGACACATGAAGAGAGACGAAAGGAGCTTAATATGTATAGCCTCGAGGAAAGGAAGGAGAGGGGGGACATGATAGAAGCGTTCAAGTACCTCAAGGGAATCAACAAAGTTCAAGAGGGTAGCATCTTTCAAAAAGAGGTGTGCAAAAACAAGAGGCACAATTTGAAGATGGGGGTGGCTCAGAGGTAATTTAAGGAAGTATTTTTCACAGAGAGGTTGTGGATGCATGGAGCGGCCTTCCGGAGGAAGGTTGTGGAGTCAAAATCAGTGGTGGAATTCAAGCATGCATGGGACAGTCATAAGGCCATTTAGGGGTGGGGTAGGAAGAAGTAGGCTGCTGGTTAACTAGGATCTGCAGCTTATCCGGTAGGTAGGAAATGGGCAGACTGGGTGGGCCAGGGGTCCTATCTGCCGTCAAATTCTATGTTTCTGTGTTTCTATGTTTCTATCTTGAGGAGGAGGTGCTCTTGGATTCCGAGGTGAGGTATGGGGTCTGTCTGGCTGACCTTTTCTGGGAGCCCACCCGAGCTCTGGAAGAAGCCGCAGTGCAGATCTCTGCTCTTCCTCTTCACTTTCTTTGAGAGAGCCCCATCCCTTTTGAGGTAGGGGACCATCCTTCTGGACCTATAAGGCTCCGGTCGCCTCACAGGGGGGATTCTTCCAGGCGCAGCCAAGACAGTTCCGAAATGGTTGTTCAGCTGTCAGTTGTGGAGTCTTCTGGGACATCTTCATCTTCTGGCACTCCTGGTCTGCTCCCTAGCCCAGGTGGCGGTCAGCTGACTTCTCTTCTCGGCTCTGTCCCCATCCCTCTGCCACATTCTCCTGCACTCCCAGGCATCCTTGGTCCTAGCGGGCCTCTCTCTCCTGGGAGCAGTTCAGGGCTGTGGCTGCTCATTTCCCCGCTTACGTCAGGGCAGTGGACAGACAGGTTTTTCAACCTCCTCCCGAGCAGCCACCCTCTGAACAGTTGAGGTCCTCTAACTCTTCATCCCACTCTTTTGGAGGAGAGGAGCCTTCTGTCCACATCTCCCCGGCTGCTGTTCTCGTGGAGTATCAGCGATTCCTCGTGAGGATGTTGGAGGACTTGCACATCTGTCCTGCCACTTAGAGCAATCCGGAGCACTTGGCGCATGCCTTTTTTGGGCGACTTCAGTGAGGACACCCTTGGGGTGCCCCCCCTGGACTGCTCCCTTTAGGGGGGTGTTGTTGCGCTCCTGGCAGAGACCTTTTTCCGGAGTTCCCTCCCCTATGGATCTCTGCCAGAGGTTTTGCGCTCCCCCAAAGTCTCCAGGTTCCATGCCTCAGCCTCAGTCAGGACTGACGCAGCTGGTTATTCCTGATGGGCTTCGCACCCTTCACCGTGACTAGCCCCCAGACCAAGATTCCTTGGATTTTTATTTCTTGGGGAGGAAGACCTACTCAGCACGGTTGCTGCTTTCTATTTCTGCACATCAGGGCCACTATGTAGCCTATGACAGGTTCTTGTGGTCCAGGCTAGGTCAGCTCCTAGCCTCATTGCCTGACACAGAGCAAACCAGACAAGCCATTGCACACTCTGCGTGTGGCCTGGAGCTAGCAAGGCACCAAGCAAGGGCATCATATGACGCCAGTGAGGTAGCTACCAGGGTCGTAGGGACAGCGATCTGCACTAGGCGTCTTTCCTGGTTGTCACCCTTGGCCCGGCGTAGGGTGGTTAACTCTGTGCACCAGAGAACCTATCTCTTCTCCGGCAGCGTGAGGTGGCGTTTGTCGGGGCAACTTCCTTCCCCCTCCTGGGGGTCCCCGGTTCGCTCTCCCCATTCTCAGGCCTCTTCAGGACCAGAAGGTTCTCCCTCTTAGTGTGTCACCCACTGAGAGCTAAGGGACTCTGTCCCTTAGGGTTTTCAAACCCCCTTTGGGGGGGGGGGGAGCTCGGCACTCACCCAGATGTGATGAATGGTGAAGATTGACACAGATAAGATATGAAAATTACGTACCTACTTTAATTATGATCTTTCTGTATATCTTCACCATTCATCACAATCCCACCCACCATCTCCCTGGGGCCTCAGTCTCTGGATCCCCCTTCCTCTCTGTGCCTTTCCTTGCCCCCTCCTTTCTGTGTCAGGGGAAGGGTAATCCGGGGAATGTAGTGGGATGGTATTTCTAGAAGGAGAATGGTTGGGATGGGGCGGCACTCCCTCTCTAGTGCTCTGGCTCCACCCCTGTGGGGTGGGAGTGGGCGGTTGCCCTCCATCCTCTCCTCTCCTCCTTCCTTTCCTCTTTCTGTCCCGTCAATCCTCAGTATTTTACTTGTCCACTGGGCATGGTTTAAAAAGAATCTATCTCTGCTTAAAATTTTGATTTTCCCGTGGAGAGGGGGGAGAATCTCTGTACCTTGTCCTCTTTAGAAGATCTGTTTTTCTGCCTTAAAGGAATTTTCTTTTGCCAGTGATTCTGTGCCATGAATTCTGGTGATTAAGCCTCTTGGCTACTCCTTGCAGTTCCTATACAATCTAGAGACAGGGCAGAATCCAGCATGTGGCTGGTGTTTTTTTTCCCCCCTCTCATGTTAAGTTTTATATTTTATAAATCCCTATCCCTCCCTAACTCTCTCCTTTTCTGTTTCCAGAGATTGGGGCCCCTTCCCAATCTCCTTAGCATCTCGATTTTTCTTCTTACTCTGTCCTCTCAGTCGTTTATTTCTCCTTTTGGTTTTACATCTTTTCCTTTCTCTGTTCCTTGGACTTTCTTGTCCCACCCTCAACCCCTTTTCCTCACCTCTCTGGCGACTCAAGTGGCAGGCAGGCTGAAGTCGACAAGCGCCCTAGCGCCCGACCCGTGGCGCTCACGTAGCACATAGGCCTCGAGGGTGGCGCCGAGAGCGCGTCGGCCCCACCTACCAAAAAAAAGCTCCTGCGGGGTCATGACCTCCGGCCATATACCCAAATGTGATGAATGGTGAAGATGCACAGAAAGATCATAATTATGATTGGTACGTAATTTTCATTTTTCTTTCAGTCACTTTCTTCAATTTTAAACATTTTTCTTTTTCTTGTTTTTCCTTCTTTTATACTTTTTAGTGATGCAGCCAAATAGATAAATACCAGTTATATGATTAACCATAACTAACAGATTCAAATTGATTGTCAAACTGTTTACAGTTAGGTACTTCATGTCATGTGGAAATAAAATATTAAATTATAATGTTCTTCAGTATGTTAAAAGTGTAAATAATGTTACCGCCACATTGTTGCATACTAACATACTAAAATGCCAGCAGAATAGGCCTAACAGTCTTTCGCGTCTGCTTGTTTGGTCAGCCCCCATCCTGGAAGCTGACCTTGCTGCCCCCGTCGCCTTCTCTGGCTTCTCCCTTCCCAGTGCTGGATATTCTCGCTGCATTGGAATTTGCTTCTAGAACCCTTCCTCTGTACCTGTCCCACCCCCTCTTGAACCCCTCCACCAGCCCCCTAGGCAGCGCATTCCATGGCTCCACCACCCTCTCAGTGAAGTAGCACCTCCTCTTTTCTCCCTGAATCTTCCCCTCCAGCTTCCACCCATGCCTCTAGTGGCCCCTCCTCCTTCCTTCGGAGCACCCAGACTGTTCCTCCCCTATTTACCCCCTTCATGTACCTGAAGATCTCTATCATGTCCCCCCGGTCCCTTCTCTCTTCCAATGTGTACATATTTAGCTCCTCGAGTCTCTCCTCATAGGTCCTGTCCCCCAAGCCCCAAATCATTTTGGTTGCCCTCCTCTGGACCCTCTCCAGGAGTTTAATGTCCCTCTTTAAGTGTGGCCTCCAAAACTGCACGCAGTACTCTAGGTGCAGCCTCACCAAGCAGTTATACAGAGGGAGTATCACTTCCCTCCTTCTGGAGGTGATCCCCCTAGCGATGCATGCCAGCATCCTGTTGGCCTTGGCTGCTGCCCTCCTACAAGTCTCCGAGATGTTCATCTTGACATCCACCACCACCCCCAGGTCCTTCTCAGTCATCGAGACTTGTAGCAATTGTTATTGACCTTACATTTTGTTTTGTTCACTAATAAATCCTGGCCAGCGGAAGAGGGATAAAGCTTTAACTACATTAAATACTCAATATTAGAAGCAAACTACTTTTGCTGTGACACCTGGCTATTCTCCTTTATGTGAGTAGTTCTCTTTATAACATGGGGTAGAGAAAGACGGGTACTTAACTGGTACAGAACTTATTCTAACCCCAGTAATGCTCAGAACATTCCTAACTTTATGCAGTAAGCCTGGAGGGTTGGACTGCCCGGAGAGATAGAACACATGCAAATGATGGAACTCTCTGCACATGAGCATCTGTCTAACACTACCTCTACTAACTGTCTGTGTTCTAAACCTCTTCAGATTTTTCTCTCCGCCTGAGAAGTCTGGTAGCTCAGAGTTTCAGCTCGTCCACTCCTACGTGAAGAAAACTACTAAAATATCTGCTGAGTATATTTCTGATTTTCATTTACTGCCTCTACTGATTGTTTAGCTTTATTTACATTTAAATTCTTTGTTTTGCCGGTTCCTCTGGGTTCAGTATTACCATGAGGGAACCGGCTTAATTTCTATTAAAATTGGGGTTCTCTGATTAAAGAACCGCCTTATTTTTGCTTAAAACTTATGTTTATTTTGTTGTTTGTAACCGATACTTCTCGGTTACCTGAACTGTTGATCCGGTTCCAGACCGCTATATTGGTTCGGTTTCTCCGGTTCCTTTTCGGTTCCAGAACCGACAGTTTCTGCTGTTAAAACATTATGTCTGAGAAACCCAAGAAACGAACCGGTGAACCCGGTTTCAAAAACTGTTCCCAGTGTGGGGAAGTGTTTGCTAAAGCAGACAAACACACTATCTGTGTCATGTGTCTAGGTTTTGATCATCTTAAGGAGGAATGTGAAATTTGCAAGACATTCCCTGACAGAACTTTAGAAAAATGCCTTGAAAGGCTCAAGAAAGTCTGTTAACGGTCCCTCTGGCTCTGACCAGCTGATACCGCATGAATCTGTGGCTGAACCCACACCTAGCACTGTGCCTGCCCCTGTTACGGGCAATAAGGGCACAGAAAGGGGAAGTGAACCCGCTGACTCCCTGGTCCCTTCAAAAAAGAGCAAAAAACTCATGCACACAGAACCCCCAGCTGTTACACAGGGGACTTCTGTGTCTGCACCAACGGCCCAAGAGATTGCTCAGGCCTTTAAAATTATTCAGTCATTACAGGCTATAGTCCCTCGTCGGAGGAGTCGGAGTCGGAGTCGTCTGATGATCCAAGGTGACTGAGGATTTTTCCATCCCATTGTATCAGGAGGATGGCAGATGCACTCTCTGGCTGTGCGGGTATCTCAGCGCTAACAACACACAGCCTGTCTTACTGGCAGATCCACCACCGAACAAGTAGAGGGTGAAGAGGAGGTAGAGTATTTGGAAATGATGGGTCTGACACCCACCAAAGCTCTACTGTTGCCGGTGTGCAAGTTCTTCAAGAAGGATGCCTTGAAGATTCTTCAGACACCAAATTCCACACCTCCCATAGATAGGAGGATGGATAAAAATTACCAACTAGAATGGGAGGGAGTAGATTTTCTTTTCTCCCACCCACACCATCAGGGGGTAATTCAGCAAGCTGCTTGTGACAAGGCCAAGGTCCCACTGTCCTCACACCCTCCAGACAAGGACTCCAGAAAAATTGACAGCATGGCCAAAAAAGGGTATACGCCAGGCTACCTTCCAGGATTATGCTGCCCAGTACCAGAAGTCACTGTGGCAGTCAGTCCTGGCTATGTCCCAGAAGGCTCCCTCTTCCTTGTCAGATGACCTGGCAGAAACTGCCAGGTTTGGTTTAGAGGCAGCTAAGTATCAATTCCAGATGGCTGCTGACACCAGTAATACTGCAGCCAGATGGATGGCAAATACGGTGGCACAGAGGAGTTTGCATGGCTCAGGGCCACAAACCTCACTCAAGATACCCAGTCTAAGGCCTTGGATTTTCCTCTAGAGCGAAACTCTCTCTTTGGGGAGTTCACTGTGGCGTACATGAAGAAGGTGAATGAGTATAAGGCCACTTACAGAAGCAACTCTGCTAACGAGAGAGCTTCACCACCCAGCAGGCCTTACGGAAGGGGAGGCTGGGGCAGGTCTTTTTTATACCAGGCCCTTATTCCAGCCAGTGGCCTTACCCCAGTACCAGCAGTATCCACAACAGGGATAATCCAGGGGCAGGGGAAGGAGGGGCTCGAGATGAGGATCCCAAACTCGGCCTCAGCCATAGTAAAAACAGACCCCCTGAACCACAGGCTGCTTCTTCCCTACCAGTGGGAGGCAGACTGGCTCGCTTCCTCCATGCCTGGTTACAAATTACCACAGACAAGCAGATTCTTGAGGTAGTGGGTCAAGGTCTGTCTCTGGAACTCAAATCCCTTCCTCCACAAAAAATCAGAGTTTTCAGCTCCCCCTCACTAGCAGAGAAAAACATCGCTAGAGTCAGAGGTTCAAAACCTGCTACAGCTGAAGGCAGCAGAGCCAGTTCCAAAATCCCTGAGGGGAAGGGGTTTTTATTCCAGGTATTTTCTAACCACAAAGCAAAGTGGGGAGTGGCGGCCTATTCTAGATCTCAGAGCTTTTAAACAAGCATATAAAGAAAAGAAAGTTCAAAATGGTAACTCTAGCTGTGATTTTGTCAATGCTCTAAAAGGGAGACTTGCTAGCATCACTGGACCTAATGGATGCCTATTTCCACATCCCCATAAGACAGTCTTACTGCAGATATCTCCGGTTCAGACTCCCTTCAGGTCATTACCAATTTTCAACCCTGCCTTTTGGCCTTTCTTCGGCCCCAAGGGTATTCACAAAGTGCCCAGCTGCTGTAGTGGCACATCTTCGGAGATGGGGCATCACTGTCTTCCCTTACTTGGACGATTGGCTAGTGGTGGGGAAATCTCCACTGAAAGTGCAGCAGGATCTAAAGGTCACTCAGGACCTCCTGGAATCCCTGGGATTTCTGATAAACCACAAAAAGTCTGCTTTCACCCCCACACAGGTGTTGCAGTTCATAGGAGCAGAAATAAATACCCTGCAGGCCAGAGCCTATCTGCCCCTGGATAGAGTGCTAAACCTTCAGTCAGTGGCAAATTCCTTCATCTTGCACAAAGCAAAAACTGCAAGGCAGTTTCTCCAGCTGCTGGGTCATATGGCTGCTGCCATAGGTACAGTGCAGGGTTCCAGATTTCACATGCGGGACATCCAGTTCCACCTCAGGGCTCACTGGTCCCAGAAAAAAGACCCTTTTTCAAAACTCATTCCAGTAACAAGGGCACTATTACAGACCCTCTTGTGGTGGGAAGAGGAATCAAACTTAAGAAAAGGAATCCCTTTTCTAAAGGTGAATCCTTCAATGGTTCTCACAACAGATGCATCCCTATAGGGCTGGGGCGCTCATCTAGGGCAGCATACCACTCACGGTACCTGGTCAGCTGCAGAGTCCCTCCAGCATATAAACTTGCTGGAACTCAGAGCAGTTCTGTTAGTTCTGCAAGCTTTTTCACCCTTAATACAGGGAAAGGTGGTACAGAGCAGAACAGACAATACCACCATAACGTACTACATAAACAAGCAGGGAGGCACCAGGTCGGACCTGCTTTGTACAGAAGCAGTTTGCATCTGGACTCTAGCTTACTCTCTGGGAATATCCTTACAGGCAATCTATTTGCGAGGAAAGGACAACATTCTAGCGGATGCTTTGAGCCGAATCAATCAGGCCCATCACGAATGGACCTTGAACAGACAGGTGGTACATGCTATTTTCAGAAGGTGGGGCACTCCACAGGTAGACTTGTTCGCATCCCACCAGAACCACCACCTGCCACAGTATTGTTGCAGGCCACCGGGCAAGGGCACACTTCCTTTGGATGTCCTAACCCTGGATTGGTCAGGGAGGTTCCTGTATGCTTTCCCTTCTTTTTCCTCTAGTTCACAGAGTACTGCTCAATCTCAGATCCCATGCGGCATCACTGATCTTGATAGCTCCGGACTGGCCAAGGCAGCCACGGTACTCTCTTCTGCTCTCCATGTCTGTCACAAAACCCATACATCTCCCTCGGAGACACAACCTACTGACTTTCAGTCAGGGCCCTCTGTGGTACCCGAACCTGCAGTAACTCAACCTCAAGGTCTGGCTCTTGAGGACATAGAATATGCAAAACTTAACCTTTCTCAATCTGTGCTAAACATTTTGAAAGCCTATAGTAAACCTTCTACTAAGAAAACCTATCTAAGTGGAAGAGGTTCTCTTTTTGGTGTTCTAACAGATCAATCACACCAGGACAGGCTGAGATTCCAGCTGTCCTGGATTATCTCTCTCATTTGCATTCCTCTGGGTTACAACCCAGCTCCCTGAAGGGTCATCTGGCAGCTATCTCTGCTTACCTTTCTGCTGGAGCCAAGGGTAACCATAGCTTCGGATCCCATTTGTAAAAGATTCTTTAAGGAAATTATCTGCATCCACCCCATAGGGCACTGATGCCTACTTGGGATCTAAATGTCTGTATAGCTAAACTCATGTGTTTTCCTTTTGAGCCCATGGCCACAGCTCATCTAAAATATGTAACTTGGGAAACTGTTTTCCTCGTGGCTATGACTTCTGTAAGAAGGATCAGTGAGCACCAGGCTCTATGTATAGATCAGGACTATATCTCCTTCCATAGGGATAAGATAGTCCTTAAAATAAACAGAAAATTTCTCCCCAAGGTAGTCTTGGACTTCCACTTAAACCAGTTCATCACTCTTCCTGTCTTTTTTCACTGACCATTCCACTTCTGGTGAAAGAAGGCTCCACAGTTTAGATGTGAAAAGGGCTCTCAGTTACTACATGACAGCCAGAAAAGACCATAGACAGGACAGAAAGCAACTGTTCCTGATCTATGGGAATGTGGGGAAAGATAATCCAGCCTCGAAAAGATCCATTTCTCGATAGATAGTCCAGTGTATCCAGTTCTGTTACACAGAGACTGGTAGAGGGAGCCCCCATCAGGTTTTGAGGGCTCATTCCACAAGAGGGACAGCTTGTACTTTAGCAGCTGCCAGGGATGTTCCATTGCTAGACATATGTAACGCAGCTACCTGGAAAACAGTACACACCTTTACAAAGCATTACAACCTGGATATTTTATCAAGGGGTGATGCTAGGTTTGGCACAGCAGTCCTGCAAAGTCTGTTTCCAAAATAAAGTTCCCCTGCCTACCTCCAGTGGTACTGCTTGGTAGTCTGCATAAAATTAGGAATATTCTGAGCATTACTGGGTTTAGAAGGAAAAATTACTCACCATAGTAATCTTCTTTCTTCCCAGTGATGCTCAGATATTCATAACTTTCCTCCCTCCTCCCCTTCAAGAACTTCAGCCTCTGCACTCTGCATGCTGGTGCCACCCTGATTATCACACACCCTTGGAGTGTTCCTTACCCCACACCTAATAATAGTTTGGGTAAATCAGTTTTCACTGTGTTCTGTCTCTTTTGGGTGTTTTTTCTCTCTCGCATTTTGCTCTAACCTGCTTGAATTGTTCTTCTCTTTTTTTCTGCAGTTGGAGTTTTTTATTATTATCTTAAATTATACAATACTGAGAAAACCCAAATTTTAATTACAAATTTATAGTACTGTATAATCCTGGGCCTACTTTTCCAGGCTCCATTTATAAAATCTGAAGAGGTTTAGAACACAGTTAGTAGAGGCAGTGATTGAAAGATGCTTACTTGGAAAGAGTTCCATCATTTGCATGTGTTCTATCTCTACGGGCAGTCCAACCCTCCAGGCTTACTGCATAAAGTTATGAATATCTGAGCATCACTGTGAAGAAAGAAGATTACTATGGTGAGTAATTTTTTCATCCTGTTCAGCAGTGGCTCCCACAATGAAGAAATTGTTTCTTTTCCTTAATCGGAGAAAGTGATTTCCTGAGTCATTGAGCAGGAGTGATAGCACCAAGGTTCGATGCGGAGGAAGTATTCTTGCTGGCCTTATCTTTTGAACTTTGCAGATTCATTATTTGTAGTGTGAGTGTTTCATGTGGGAATGGAGAGCTACTTTTGTACATGATATACAGTATGTCCATTTATTATGTGAGCCAATATTTTATGTTCTTGACCCATAAACATTAATACTGAGCAGTCTAATCGTATTATTGTATAGTAAAAAAAAAAACTTCTACTGAGATGAACTTTGTTTACATTCATTAATGTGCTACATAAATAAATGTCTGATATTATTTTTCTTTGTTGTATTGTGCAGAAATATCTAAATAAACATGAAGTTTAAAAAAAAAAAAAAAAAGTTAGGTAGTGTCTTTTGCCCTCACTTTTTCCTTAGCTGCAAAGGTCACTGCACTCTTATGCTTGCTTTACAAAACAGATTTCTAAGAGAGAAAAACTAACTAGACAGAAAATGCCACCAGCAAATTATTAGGTGAAAACCGAGACAAAAGCTTTGTTTCCAAAGGCTTAATAATGTAGTTCTCAGCGGCACAGGCCACTCCCTGGCATGCTTACTGTTCCCATGGAGGCAACAATTACTGGGAGTTTAGGTGAGACCAGCAGTCTTAGTACTGTAGCTTGGGTGTACTACCGGTTTGATGTGGGTGGTGACTGTTCTTCTGTCATCACAGCTACTGAGGATAGAAGTAGATATGGGTATGATGGGGAATATACAGTTTTCCTTTTCGGTTACATGTTTAGTTGTTTAAATGCATTATTTTCAATATTTTGTTTTATTTTCCACTTGGTGTCCCTCCTTCCTTACCTTTCCCTTATCTTCAGGTTCCCATTGCCAGCAGTAGTCCTTCAGGCTGCCCCACACACTGCTAGTAGTGAATCCATCACTGAACTGCCCCAGTGACAGGGCCGCCACGACCTGGGGCTGACCCAGGAGAAGGACCGATTCCACCACCAGCTGAGGTATGGGTGAGCACTGGTGCCATCATGCTTCACATCAGTGCTGAGGCTACATATTCAGTGATACATGGACATTAATGGCTGATAAAGGCCTACCAGCCCATCCAGTCTGCCCACCTTACCTGAATACCCTGCTCTGGTCCTAGTGGCAATCCTGATCTTAGTTTCTGCCCCCCTGACTAAGTCCATATGCCTGACCCCCTTCCTTGGAACTGCTGAATGATTTGGCCCTTAACCACTTCTTCTGGTAGCTTGTTCCACTTGTCCACTGCTCCTTTAGTGAAAAAGTATTTGCAGACATCTTTCTTAAATCTCCCTTCTGCTAGTTTGAGTGACTTTTCCTTCATCCCTGTATTTGAACTTTATTTGCTCAAGGAAAATAAGACCTTGAAGGTCAACCCTGTTTATCCTGTGTACATTTGTCATGTCAACCCTTTCCATTCTCTTCTTGAGGGTGTACATGTTTAAGTCCTGCAGTCTCTCAACATAAGTCATGCCCCCTGACTCTGGAGCATCTTGGTTGCCCTGCGCTGTACTGCTTCCTCCTTACCATAGTCTTTCCTCAGGTATGGACTCCCATACCTTGCACAGTACGTCAGATGTAGTCTCTCCAACAGCCTGTACTGTGGGATGATTACCTTCCAGCTTCTGCTATAGATTTCCCCTCCCTATGCATCCCAACATCCTATTTGCCTTTTCCACAGCTCTGTTACAATATGCTATGGATTTTAGGTTTTCTGATACAGTATTATTACTCCTAGATCCTTTTCATCTGTCATGCATTTCAATACCACACCTGCAATCTATACTACACACTTGGGTTCCTTTTCCCAGTGTGCATTACTTTGCATTGTTTTTGATTTGACCCAAGTCACCCATCTTTTTTTCCACACTCAAGTCCCTTAGTTTCTTGACCAGTCGGGGAAACTGAGTCAAAGCCTGGATGGATGCACACTACCTATGCAATCCAGTGTCAGGGCCTACTGAGTGTCAGGGAAGCTCCATGAGTAAGAGAGATCTGGCTTCTGGCTGGTTCCCCACCCCACTCCATCTGGCCTTCAGGTCAGAGCTATACAGTGAGAACTGCACTCGTCCTTCTCCAGAGTCCCGTGTGGACTGTGCTCAGCCTCATGATGGCTTGACTGGGATTATGGGTTTGAGCATCGAACCCAGGTCCTCAACATTGGAAGTGATACTGCTAACCACTAGGCTGTCAGGATACTGAAATGTTTCAGTTTCTGTCTGAGCTGTGCTCGCTGGTCTTAATACACAGGGACACCAGGCTGGATATTCAGACACGTGTCACGGACTTGAGGCATGATCGTCCTGTATACTAAGGCTTGTGCTGATATGTTAGACCACCCATAAGGTAGTCTTAACTACTGTGACTTGTGGCATTATTATTTTTTCGTAAAGCACTTGGAATTGCTGAAAAATGCAGCAAAATGTTTAAAAATAGTATTCAAATGTTTTGCCTGATGCTGGTGCAGCCAAAATGTTGGTCTTGCACCTGTGGCTTCCTGTTTGACAATCCAGCCCACTTTCTTCAAGTGATATGTAAAGAAGGGCTATCTGCAGATTCTCAGTCTCAGTAGTTGTATTTTTAACTATTTATGTACCCAGGATAGCCCAGCTAGGATGTAACATTTCGTTTTAGTGCGGTGCTTTTTTATTCCGTTTAAAAGTGGTGATGACAGAAGCACTTAAAGGGGGAGGAAAGTTTGTTGGGCCTTTAAAAAACGCCCATGAAAATATCTTTCAATTCAAACAACATGAAGTCTTGCTGTATTCAGACATAATGCAGTTAGCCCCAGCACTTGAACTGCCCCGAGAGGAAAGAGTTAACTCCATGCAGAAGCATGGAATGTCGAGCTCAAGCTTGGATTTCAAACCTCTGTCTGTGGTACTTACCAGTGCAACCGTCAGATTCTTTACTCCGCCTAACAGTGAAGTCGCTCCGGAGATTCCTCTGCTCGGTTTGGTAAACGTAAAGCGTTCAGTTTAAAACTTATTCTTTATTGTTTTTGTGGATTTCCAGCCTCTGTCTACGGTACAGGTAGTGTGGTAGATAGGTAGTGACTGTGTTTTATTTTAAATAACTTGTGGAAATTGTTGGTTTCTTGGTTTCTTCGGTCGATTCAGTTGAACGACCTTGACTCACTCTAATTTACAAGTTATTATTTTAGAGTGGTGTTCGGTGCCGATCGGTTTCAAAAGAACAGGTTTTTCTCTGTTCTTTTCCAAACCTGTGACATGGTTGTTACCAATCGGTTGGTATTACCTGGCTTGAACACTTCTATAGGGTAATTTTGGTAGGTTGGCCATGTCTGAGAAACCCAAAAAGAAAACTGGACCCACTGGGTTTCAACACTGTACTGAGTGTGGGGAGGCCTTTGCCAAGGCCGACCCCCACCTCATCTGTGTTTATTGTCTGGGGTTTGACCACCTCCAGTCAGACTGCCAAATTTGCAAAAACTTTCCTAAAACCACTCTAGAAAAAAGACTGAGTAGGTTGAAGGAAAGGGAGGCCGAGAAGTCCGGAGCCTGGATGGCGGCCCGGTTCGATTCGGCCAAACCTGGGAGGTGCCTACTGACCTAGGCAATACCTCCTCAGGCAAAAGGAGAGCTGACTCTGAGGGGTCGGTTCCATCAAAATAGAAACGAAAGTCCGCCGGTTCGGATCCAGTATCGCTTACTCCAACCGCGGACGAGATAGCCAAAGCGATTAGTATTGTCCAGTCACTTCGTCCGGTTCCGTCCGAACTGGTGCTGCCGGTTAGGCGGTCGGTTCGGTCGGAACCGGCTCCTTCAGATTACGATCCGATGCTTTCTATGCGGAGTGGGAGGGAGAATAAGACTATCCCAACAATGATGACGATGTCTACGACGGTGACTTCACAAGGATGTGCCCATTGAACTGGACATCTCCCCAGACAGACCCTCTGATGTCTCCCCTCCCAGGCTTTCTGAGTCCCCTTCTCACTTCTTGTTTTACAAGAAGGTGGCTGAAGCCCTCCAGCTCCCTTTGGTTGAAGCTGCTAAGGAGGAAGAAGAGCCTGATTTTGTGGGGATGATGGACATCCCAGAGTCCAAAAAGTTGTCTACTCCCCTTCACAAGTCCTTGGGGAAACAGATAAAAAAGATTCTACAGACTCCTAACTCTTTACCTCCTGTAGATAAAAGAATGGACAGGAGATGCAGTTAATCAGGCTCAGCTGCGGAGTTCCTTTATTCACATAGCAGCCATGTTGGGGTAGTGCAGGCTGCAGCCTGTGACGGGTCAAACATTCCTTCGGCTTCACACACCCTCAGACAAGGACTCCAGGAAAGTCAATGTCATGGCCAAGAAACTATACTTGGCATCCTCTTTGGGACTCAGGCAGGCAAATTATATGGCCTACACAGCCAGGTACCAGAAGTCCAGATGGGATGCGGTTCTGGAACTGACTAAAAAGGCCTCCCCCCAGCTAGCCAGAGAGCTGGAGGAGGTGGCTGAGAATGGAATTGAGGCATCCAAAGTACAATTTCACGCTGCTGTCGACTCCAGCAATATGGCATCCAGAGTCATGGCTACATCTGTGTCTCTCAGAAGGCATGCTTGACTCAGATGTACTAGCTTATCACAGGGCACCCAGTCTAAGGCTATGGATTTTCCTGTAGTTGGTAACTCTCTGTTTGGGGAGCAGACAGAGGCTTACATGAAGAAAATGGACAAATATAGAACCACTTACAGGAGTGCACAGGCCAAGGAAAGGCAAGCCACGCCTCAGAAGCAGCAGGGCAGGGGCAGGCCTTTTCACAGGCCTTTTTACCAAGCCCAGACCTCCTTGTCTTACCCACAAAGGGTTTTTTTCTGAGGGAGGGGTAGAAGGGGGATGAGCAGGGCTGCTTCTTCCTCCCAATCTAAGGTTCCTGCCAAGCAGACACCCTGAGGTGTCAGCCCGGGTCGACTCTCCAATCCCAGTAGGAGGCAGGCTGGCTTAATATTTTCAGGCCTGGAAGTCTGTTACCTCAGACAAGTGGGTCCTGGAAGTAGTAAGCTAGGGACTAGCCCTCGGCTTCAAAAGGTATCCAAAAAGGAGGGCCAAGTCTTTTCCACCTGCATCAGTTTCAGAAACCCTTGCCCTAGAGGCAGAGGTTTCCTCTCTCCCAGCTCTCAGAGCCGTAGATAAGGTTCCTACTCAACACAGGGGAAAAGGCCTGTATTCCAGATACTTCCTCACCCCCAAAGAAAACAGGGGAGTGGCGACCCATCCTGGATCTAAGGTATCTGAACAAACAGATTTCAAAACCCAAGTTCAAAATGGTAACTCTGGGAGTAATCCTTCCCTCTTTAAGGCTAGGAGATTGGCTAGCATCACTGGACCGCAAGGATGCCTACTTCCATATCCCTATAAGGTGCTCCCACAGAAAATACCTCAGATTCGAGTTGCCTTCAGGCCATTATCAGTTCAAGGCCATGCCTTTTGGCCTAACATCAGCTCCAAGGGTGTTCACAAAGTGCCTTGCAGTAGTGGTGGCTTACCTCAGAAGACAAGGCATCACCATTTTTCCATATCTGGATGACTGGCTCCTAGTCGGGCAGTCTTCAGACCAGGTCAGGTCAGCTCTGCAAACCACTCAGGACTTGCTCAGTTCCTTGGGGTTTCTTCTCAAAAAGCTTTCCTTCCTCTGGCAAGGGTGAAGGCCTTAGTAGACCTCGCTTCCTCCTTTCGGCCTCAGGTTTCTCTTCCAGCGAGACAGTTCCTCCAACTCCTGGTCCACATAGCAGCCTCCACTGCAGTGGTTCAGGGAGCCAGATTTCAGATGCAGGACATTCAGTTCCATCTAAGGTCCTTTTGGTCACAGAGAACAGATTCTCTCACCAAACTGATTCCAGTGACCCGAACTCTGGTCCAGGCTCTCCTGTGGTGACTGGATCAGGACAACCTCAGACAAGGGGTTCCATTTCTCCCTCAACTTCCATCAGTAGTATGGACTACAGATGCTTTTCTCCTAGGCTGGGGAGCCCACCTGGGAGCCCTAACAGCTCAGGGGATCTGGTCCTCGCAGGAGTCTCTTCTTCATATCAACCTCCTGGAACTCAGGGCAGTTTTTCTAGGCCTTCAGACCTTTTCGGATTCAGTCAAAGGCAAGGTGATCCAAGTCAGGACGGACAACACTACCATAATGTGGTACATCAACAAGCAGGGAGGCACTCGGTCCACGGCCTTGTGCACAGAGGCCATGAAGATTTGGTCTCTGGCCTATTCCCTTCAGACTTCCCTGGTAGCAGTTCATCTTCCAGGGAAGGACAATGTGCTGGCAGATGCCCTGAGCAGGATTTCACAGGGGCATCACGAATGGTCCTTGAATTCTCACATTCGGAGGATAATTTTCTCCAAGTGGAGCATTCCAGAAATGGATCTATTTGCAGCACCAGACAATCAACTTCCTCTGTTTTGCTGCAGACCTCCAGTCCTGGGGACAGTTCCCCAGGATGCCCTCATTCTGAACTGGAAGGGCAGGTTTCTCTATGCCTTCCCTCCTTTCCCTCTCCTGTTCAGAGTTCTGATCAAGATAAGAACTCAACCCTGCACAGTGATACTGGTGGCTCTAGATTGGGCCAGACAACCCTGGTATCCTCTGCTGCTGTCCTTAGCTGTCTCACGTCCCCTGTCTCTTCCCAGGAGATACAGTCTTCTCTCCTCCTCCCAGGGGCGGATCGGGTACCCCAGTCTCCAGTCTCTCAACCTCAAGGCCTGGCTCTTGAAGAGTTAGAATATGCAGCTCTACATCTCTCTCAGGGAGTTCTGGATCTTCTGAAGGTCTCCAGGAAACCTTCCACTAGAAAAACTTGCAATTCCAAATGGAATCAGAAAGGTATTGTGCCGGATTCTGCAGCCAGTACCACAACCTTAGATTATCTAGCTCATCTGAATAGTCTAGGCCTTAGACCTGCCACTCTGAAGGTTCATCTAGCAGCTGTCTCCGCATTCTTTTCAGCAGGGAAGGGCTGTTCCCTGGCATCTCATCCTGTTTTCAGGAAGTTTTTCAAAGGCCTGGTTCACATTAATCCTCCCTTTAGGGAGCCTAATCCACCTTGGGATCTTAATGTCTGCATTGCTCAGCTTATGCAGCCACCCTTTGAGCCTATGGCTTCGGCTGAATTGAAGTACTTGACCTGGAAAACTGTGTTCCTGGTAGCTATTACTTCTGCCAGGCGGATTAGCGAATTACAGGCCCTGTGTGTTGAACCTGACTTCATATCCTTCCATAGGGTAAAGTGGTCCTAAGAACTAATAGGAGGTTCTTGCCTAAAGTGGTATCAGATTTTCACCTAAACCAGTCTGTTTCTTCCTGTATTTTTCACTGACCATTCTTCCCCAGGGGAAAGAAGATTACATAGTTTGGATGTTAAAAGGGCACTTAGCTACTACATAGAGCATACTAAGGCACACAGAAATGACTGTCTTCAATTGTTCCTCACTTATGGTGAAGTGGGGAAAGGTAAGCCTGCCACTAAGAGAACTATTGCCAGGTGGATTGGTTCCTGTATACAATTTTACTATGACAAATTGGGTAGAACACCCCCTTCAGGCCTGAGGGCTCACTCAACTAGGGGTACAGCTGCTACTCTAGCTGCGGCCAGTGATGTACCCTTGTTAGAGATCTGCAAAGCAGCTACCTGGAAAACAGTACATACATTCACCAAGCATTACTCTCTGGACATCCAGTCTAGGAGTGATGCTAGGTTTGGCACAGCAGTACTGCAGAGCCGGTTCCCAAAGTAGGTTCTGCATTCCCTCTTCCATAGGGGACTGCTTGGTAGTCTGCATTATGTCTGAATACAGCAAGACTTCATGTTTGAAGAAAAAATTACTCACCATAGTAATGTGGTTTCTTCTAATGTAGTCTTGCTGTATTCAGACCCCACCACCCCCCACCTCCACTCTCAGAACCTGTTTATGGGAAGTGGGTTGGCAGGCACAGTGTTGCACCTCAGGGGTGTACCTTGTACCCTCCCTCTTGGTGGGGTAACTTATGTTTTTCCTTTTTGTGTTGGATAGTTTGAATTGTCACTACCTTATTTCTTCTTGAGTTCTCAAGTTGAGTCTTTTTTTGACCTCAAAAAGTATTTTGCCTTTTGGCTATGTGTTCAATTTCCACATTTTAGTGTCAAGTTAGTTGCTCATAAGAATCTAATGGTTGCACTGGTAAGTACCACAGACAGAGGTTTGAAAACCAAGCTCGAGCTCAACGTTCATGCTTCTGCATGGAGTTAACTCTATCCTCTCGGGGCAGTTCAAGTGCTGGGGCTAACTGCATTATGTCTGAATACAGCAAGACTCCATTAGAAGAAACAACATTACTATGGTGAGTAATTTTTTCATGAGGTACACTGGGTCTTCAGACACAGAGTGATGCCACTGAGAGACATTTATTTTAAACCCGCTGAAAACATATATAACCATTGATTTTGAGGTACCTGCTTGTTTTGTTTAAAAGTGCTCCCTGTGAGCTTCACTTACATGGTAGGGTTTTTGGAATAGTGAACACCAGAAAAGGGGTGTTTAAGTAGACTATAAAATGCTAGTGCAAAGCTAGTCAGTAGGTGAATTTCCAGCAGGATCAATGAATTTAAGGAAGAGTATTATGGAGTGCCATAAGCCCCTGAAAGAGGAAGGATTTTAAGGCCTCTCTTAAAGGCATCAAATGAGGGGCCCTCTCTCAAGGCTCTGGGGAGCCTGTTCCACAGGGCAGGACCAGCAGATGAAAAGGCCCTGTCACTGGAAGATTTCAGCCTTACCCTTGGAACAGCTAAGAGGCCCACCTCAGAGGAGTGGAGGGGGAGACAGGTTCGATGAGGAGCCAGTAGGACACACAGGTAGCTAGGACCCAGACCATACAAGCCTTTATAGGTCAATGAACTGACCTTGAAGGTGATATGACAGTGCAGTTTACGCAGGACCGGGATTATATGACATGACCTTGGAAGGTATATCAATAACGGGGCTGCTGCATTCTGCACTAGCTGCAGATGCTAAAGGACACCCACACTAACCCCAAGGTACGGAGCATAGCAGTAATCAAGTCTAGAGGTAACGAATGCATGTACCAGACAAAAGAAAGGTCTTCAGGGAGAAATCAAGGTTCTAATCCGGGCAATGTTCCTCGGATGATAAAAGCCACTCCAGACTACAGCCAGCACCTGAGACTCAAGTGTCAGCCTTTCGACCAGAATGACCCCAGCTTATCAGTCTTATCAGAGGCCACCAACTCGGAAGAACCAAGCCATAACTCAGTGTCCACTACTATGTTATAAATCAGTTCTCCAGTTGGTGGCCACCCACACCCTCTTTCTGACCACACTCAATCACCAGTACTTCTGTCTTTTCCGGATTGAGTCACAACCAGTTTAATGACATCCAGTTCTGAACCCAGCCAAGCACACATTTATTACCTTGATGGCCCCTGACATTCCGGGCGCAAAAAACAAAACAGCTGGGTATAATCTGCATAGCAGTGAAAACCCAGCCTGTGTCATCCAATGATCCCACCCAGGGGCAGCATATACACTGAAAACAGATTTTGGAGAGGTTCAGAAGCTACTTGAATGACCATTTAAAGTTGCTGGGGGAGGTGTAAAAAAAAAAAAAAAGGGAGGCAGCACTTGCCTTCACCCAGATAATAGGAGGACAGGTTGAGATCTCGAGGGGTGACAGTACCCCAGGGACAGCATCACAAGAAATCTGTGACAAAGACAAGGCAAAAAGGGGTAAGGGACGCAGTTGGGAAGGGGGTGGTAAACTGATCAAATGGGAGAAGGAACAGGACAAGCAAAACGGGTGGGTCAAAAGGAACAGCAGGCAGTGTTATGGACAAGCAGAGAATTGAAGCACAGGGCATAGGGCAGGGGTGGGGTAAGAAGGAGTTGAAGATCCATGTGTGCTAACACCAGGAGCCTCTGAAACCAAATCTGCAACCTGGAGGCTATCATGACAGAGGCTAACCTAGATCTAGTGGCTATTACAGAGATTTTGTGCACTGCGCACCATACGAACATACGAAATTTGCCAGCAGATAAAGGCCTAGAGGTCTATCAAGTCTGCTCGAATGTGCAGCTAGCACCCCTTATTCTGCAGCTGCCCCTCCCTTCCACCCTTCCCCTTCATTAACCCTCCCCCTTGTCCTGTCCCATCCTCGTTTGAAGCAGTCCACTGTTGTACTGCATACCACTTCAGCAGGTAATGCATTCCACCCAGCCACCACCCTCTCTGTAAAAAAGTGTCTCCTCATCTCCCTCCTGAACCTTCCTCACTCCAGTCTCATATCACGGCCCTGGTGGCCCTCCTCTCCCTTACTTTGAACAGCCCCTCTGTACCCGTCTTGTTTATTCCTTTCATGTATTTAAAGGTTTCAATCATGTCACCCTGTCTCTCTCTCCTCCAGTGAGTACATGTTCAACTCCTTCAACCTCCTCTCGTATGATAAGTCCCCCAGCCCCTTGATCATCTTTGTTGCTGTGCGCTGCACCCCCTCCAGTAACTTAATGTCCCTCTTCAGATACGGACGCCAGTACTGCATGCAGTACTCCAGGTGTGGTCTAACAAATGACCTATACAGTGGCAGAATCACCTCCTCCCTCCTTGAGGATATACCCCTTGCAATTCAACCCTGCATTTTGTTGGCCTTTGCAGCTGCCTTCCTACATTGTGCCGAGTTGTTCATTGACCCTGTAATGGGCACACGAGATCCTTCTCCTCCTCTGTCTGGGCTAGCTGCACTCCCCTAGCTGGTAACTCCTCCTTGGGTTCTTCATCTCAAAATGCAGCACCTTGCACTTTTGGCATTAAAGCCCAGTTGCCAGGTGTCTGACCAGGTTTCAAGCTTTGCCAGATCATCCTGCAACCCTGCCATCCCCTAGGTCATCCACCACGGCCTACCTTGGTATCATCAGCAAACAGACTGATCTTGCTCTTGATGTCCCATGATATGTCTGCAGTGAATATCCCAAACAACACTGGTCCCAACACTGAGCCTTGTGGAACACAGCTCGTCCACTGCCTTGGGTGTGAGAGCTCCCCACCCACCACCACCCTCTGTTGCCTTCCCTGCAGCCAGTTTCCTACCCATCTCACCAGCTTTGCACCCGCCCCTGTGCCTACTAACTTCCTTCCCAGCCTTCCATGTGGCACTGAGTCAAATGCCTTACTGAAGTCCAGATACAGGACATCCACTGCATGGCCCCTGTCCAGTTGCCTAGTTACCCAGTCATAGAACTCGACCAGGTTGGTTTGGCAGGATCTGCCATGTATGAAACCATGCTGTCTGCTGTCCTGTAGTCCTTTGGCCTCTAGGAGGGCCACCAGCCTCTCCTTCAGGATAGTCTCCATTAGCTTACCCATGATGGATGTGAGGCTCACTGGTCTGTAGTTTCCCGGTTCATCCTTGGGGCCACTCTTGTGGAGGGGCACCACATGAGCCATCCTCCAGTCCTGAGGTACACACCCGAATGTAGTGAGAGGCATTGATGGGTCTGCCAAGGTCCTGCAAGGACCTCTGCCAGCTCCTTCAGTACCCTGTGGTGGATGCCATCTGGGCCTGCCCTTGTCCACCCTCAGTGCCTTCAAACCCTCTCGAACTCTGCTCTCCATGATTTCCCCATCTGTCACCACTTCCCCCCCTGCTTCTGCCATTTCTCCCACCTTGGGTGTCACCCCCCTCTTCTCTTTAGTAAATACTGAGCAGAAGTACTCATTTAGTCTTCCTCCTTATCGCACCCTGCTTCCACCCAACCCCCCTCCTTCCTAATCCTTACTATGTGATCCTTACAGCTCCTTTTCTCCCTGATGTACTTAAAGAAGTCCTTCTCCCCCTTCTTAATGCCTTGTGCCAGCCTGAGTTCCGTAGATGCCTTGGCTCCCCTTACTGCCTTTGTCACCTCCTTCGATTCTGTCAAGTACTCCTCCTTGTCCTCCCCCCTTCCTGTTTTCTTGTACTTCCTAAAGACAGCTCTTTTCCTCCTTGCCTTTTCCATGACCTCCTTGCTCAACCAGATCGGTTTCTTAGCCCTAGCCTTCTTGCTCTGGGCTTTGCAGCAGGTTTTGGTTGCCTCCACTATCCCCAGCTCATGAGCTCCCACCTCTGGTTAGTGTCCATACTAGATTGAATTCTGGCCAGGTACCCTTTTACCACTTCCCCATCCTCCCAAAGTCGGCCCTCCTGAAGTCCAGCACTATTGAGCCAGATTCCACTCCTTCCTTGCCCATATCTAATGTGAGCCATACTGAGCGGTGGTCACTCCCTGACAGCAGTTCCTCCACTGTAAGTTCTCTCACAAAGTCCCCATTTGCCAGCACAAGGTCAAGGGTATTTCCTAACCTGGTTGGTTCACTGACCATTTGCAGCAGGAAGCTGTCCTGGAAGAACCATACCATACCAGGCCACTCCCTTTTTAGAAGAGACAAGGCTGGGAAGAAGGGCGATGGGGAGGCACTGTATGTGGGGAAGGGAATAAAAGCCACTGAATTGTGGGTACAAGAAGGTGAGGGTCTAGAGGTGCTGTGGGTCAACCTGGAGACAGGTGGTGAAATGGCTGTCCGTACAGGGGTAGTTTACAGGCTAGAAACATAAGGGGAAGAGATGGACAGGTCCTTGGGGGAGGCCATCATTAGTGTGGCAGGAAAGGGGGAGGTGCTGTTAGTTTTAGATTTCAGTCTGCCAGAAGTAGAGTAGAATCTACCAGCTGCAGCTTTGGCAAGGAGCAGGGCCATCCTAGACTCCCTACAGGGAGCCTTTCTCAAGCAGTTTGCAAAAGTATTTATTGGGGTAGGACTGTATTGGGCTTGGTACTCACAAACAGGGACATAATTGGAAACCACACAGTGGGTGGGAGGTCCCCTGGGTATTAGTGATCACTATATGTGTGGTTCAGCATAAGGAGAGGAGCTGAGGAGAACCACAGAAGATGAGGGTCCTGGATTTCAGGAGGGAGGATTTCAAATAAATGGAAGACTGCCTCAGAAAATGCCTTGAGGGAGTTATGGTCAGGGAGGGGTGGAGGCTCAGTGGAAGGGAATAAAGGAGGGCATCATTTGGACAATAAGCCTCTGTGTGAAAGAGGCAGGAAAAGGCAGGAGGAAAAGGAGACTATTATGGTTCTCCAAGGAAGTGGCAATGACCATGAAAGAAAAAAGGTCAGCCTTCAGAAGGTACAAGGAAACTCAAAGGGAGGAGGACAGGGAAGTGTACCAAGCCAGGCAGAAAAACGACGAAAGGCAGTAAGGAGAGCTAAGGCACAGGCAGAGGAAAGGATTGCAAGGGAAGTGAGGAAAGGGGGTAAGACTTTTTTCCACTGATATTTCAGCAAGAAGAGAAAAGCTATGTGAGAGATACAATAAGAAGGGTGGTTGGGGAAGAAGACTGTGAGGAAAGAGACTAAGAAAATGCTGACATTTTGAACAGGTACTTTTGCTCAGTCTTCTTAGTGGAGGGACAAGGGAGCAGGCCACCAGCGAGGAGCAGGGACAGAGGTGGGGAAGGGGTGAACAGAAGACCATTTTCAGAGGAGGAGTACTGAAAGGACTTGCAGCTGTGAAGGTAGATACGATTATGGGACTGATGGGATACATCCCAGGGTAGTGAGGATGCTCTGGGAAGTGCTAGTTGCTCCACTGACAGCCTTGTTTAACAACGTATTGGGAACTGGGGGGTCAGAGGGCTGGAGAAGGACTGACATGGTCTCTTTGCATAAGAGTGCCAGTAGGGAGGAATCTAGTAACCACAGGCCAGTCAGCCTAAATTCAGAAGTGAGGAAGCTAGAAACCCTAAAAGAGAGACTGGTTGATTACTTATTTATTTAAGTCTTTGGTAACTGGGTAAGTGCACTGATCCGGGGGACAGTTTTCGGGCATGACCTCGGCCACATAGGTGGCAGTTACAGAGGTTACAAGTTATACAATGAGTGCAAGCCATGTGGATAGACAGACATCACTGGTGAACAAAGTGGATGTACAGACATCATTGGTGAACAAAGAAAGTAACATAGGAAAGTAAAATTAATGAGAGGCTGAAAAAAAACAATCCGTACATCATAATCAATAATTATGCAATTATTTACAAAGGATAAGTGGCCAGTACAAATGAATGCATGATGTAAAAAAAAACACACAAAAAATATGAGACAGTAGCCAAGTGGGAGAGCTCGAGAAGCAGGTAGTGAGGGTTGTAAGACAGGAGTGCAAAGAAATGAGAGAGGGCAGGTGAGGCCATAGCAGCCCAAGAGGGTGTGTGTATATGTGTGTGTGTGGTGGTGGTGGGGGGGTGTTATCCAAGCTAGCAATGGCATGTGGCCTCATCAAGCAGCCAGGATTTGAGGTGTGTCTTGAATGTGGCATGGGAGTCCAGAGAGCGGATGGGTGTGGGGATTCTATTCCACAGAGTGGGAGCAGCTATAGATAATGCTCTGCTACCCATAGCCAAGGAGACTTTCGGGATATCCGGGTGAGGGGAGGGACTGAGGATGCACGCAGACACTGCGAGGGAGTTCTGGTCTTGAGGAGAGACATAAGGAGAGGCTTCACCATGCTTAATGGCACTGTCCAGGAGGCAGCCAAGCCCGTAATCAAATCTGCAGTGTAGTGGGAGCCAGTCAAGAGTCTGGTAGAGGTGGCAGTGGTGAGTGGAATATGGTGCCAGGAGAGTGAAATGACATATGATGTTGTTGTACGTGGAGCAGAGGCACGCACTCAAGGCTGAGGATGTATGTGAGTAAATAGGGGAGCAGTAGTCAATCAGGGGCAGCAGGTTGCCTTGGGCAGTGGCTAAACGGACTTCCCTGGTCAGGAGTGACTTTATCCGATAAGCCGCACCAAGTTTCTGGTTAATCCGGCAGATAACAGAGGAGATATGATCGGAAAAGGAGAAGGACAGGTCCAGGATAACTCTGATATTTGAAAATTGGTACATTTTCAAGTACAGTGTCGTCTGGTGAGACTACTGAGAGGGTGGACCCAGCCTTGGCAATCTTAGATAGGAAGGGTTTAGATCCAAATAGCATGGCTTTCGTTTTTGTAGCATTAACAATTAGGCAATGTGAGTGGAACCAGGTGTGTGCTGCAGAGTAGCTATCGGATAAAACCCTGGATATATTCTCAAGAGCCTTGTCACTACTGAAAAGGACAAGGTCATCTGTATAAAATAGGGCATCACAAGTGACACAGTCTGAGGGGAGAGAGTTTATAAACAGGGAGAATAAGAGTGGGCCCAGGATGGAACTCTGGGGTACACCAGTAGTGACTGGGAGGGCAGGGGAAGGGAGGTGGAAGGGCCTACACATACTGACAGATCTATCTGAAAGGTAACTTTGGAACCACCGCGTGGTCTCGGTAGAGCAGCCAGGGGTGCGGAAGGAGGAGAACAGGGTGTGGTTGACCAGATCGATGCTTTAGATGGATCCACAAAGACTGCTCCTGGTGCTGTTCCAAGGTTCATGTTCCTAAGAATATGATTGGTAAACAGGGTGAGGGCAGATGTGGTGGAGTGATGTTTACGGAAGCTGTGTTGCTGTCTGGACAGTAGGTTGTGTGTGTCAATACAGTCACAGTTGTTGGTGGACAATCCTTTCCAGGAGTTTACTAAGGTGGGGGAGCAAGGATATAAGCCGATAGTTATCTGGGGATAGCTGGTAACCAGTCTTAAAAATCGGGACCACCCTGGCATGCTTCCAAGTGCTGGGCACTGAGGAGGTAGTCAGTGCCAGGTTAAAGAGGTAGGTGAGTGGGTTTAAGATGACAGGTGATATAAGTTTAAGCATAGCAGGGAAAAGACCATCGCTGCCCGCATGTCATGGCAGTTACAGAAGTAGTGACAAGTTATACAATGAGTACAAGCCATGTGGATATACAGACATCATTGGTGAACAAAGAAAGTAGCATAGGAAAGTAAAATTAATGAGAGGCTGAACAGGTACTTTTGCTTAGTCTTCTTAGTGGAGGGACGGGGGAGCAGGCCATTGGGGGTGATGGTCTGGAAGTAGAAAGAGAGGAGGGAAGGAGTATGAGATGTACAGTATGGTGAGGGGGATTATCAGAGAGACCAATGGTCATCAGGGGCAGCAGCTTGCTAAGGAGGGCAGATAAGTCTGTGAATTTCTTTTATTGAAGACCTCGGCCACAGCAATGGGATCGGCCAGATGTCCAGAAGGAGTATCGAGGTGAATAATGGAGTTATGAGTGCATGGGTTGAGTAATGAACCGACCTTGCCCCAAAAGCGATGGGGGTCATCAAGACTGTCCCTTTGTTTGCCCTGAAAGAAGGCACACCTTTTGGCATGGGCTGACTGTTTACAAAGGTTTCGTAGCCACCAGTATTCGTTCCATTGGGCAGAGGAAGGGACTTTTTTGTAGAATGACCATAGCTTATCCCTTTCCCTCCTCATGGCCAGGAGATCTTTGGTAACCCAACATGTACAGCCATCCCTAACTCTGTGAGTAGTCAGGGGGAAATGTTGATTTTTGGAGATGGAGGAGTGTGGTTGTGAAGAAACTCTCAACCTTGGACAAGGCAGAGAGGGTGTAGAAGGCTGACCAGTGTATCGCTCAAGACATTAGTGAGGGAGGGGATGTCTAGGTGATTGACATTACAGAAGGAGAGTAGTTTAGGGGACGGCACTTGGTCTTAGAGTCCCAGACAGGTAGGTGGGGGAGTGATCGCTAATGGCATTGGACAGAGTACCCGATAGGAGCACAGTGTCCTCTCTACTGGTGATAACCTAGTCAAGAAGTGTATGGTTTTTGGTACTAGGGTTGTGCCTGGTGGGGATGGTGATAACTTGGACTAGGTTATAGCACTTGAGTTGGTTAGAGCAATCAGATTTCTGGACACTAAGCCAGTCCAGGTTGAAATCCCCATGGAGGATGGTGTCCCTAGCGGGAGAGAGGCTTCCCATCCCTTCACGGTGGGTGGTGAGACCTGCTGGGTGTCCTGGAGGGAGGTTATAGCAGCAACCCACATACATTTTTTTTGCTGCACCTATGGTCAGTTCCACTGAGGGCCACTCACTGGGTGAGCTAGGGTTGGAGGGGAGGACTGCGGTAGCAGAGAGAGGCTCACGGATGTAGAGAACCACCCCCACTCCTTTTCTTATCAGGCCTGTCATACCTCAGCAGGGAGTATCCTGGGAGGTAGTAGGCCACATCAGAGAGATTGGGTTTTTAGCCACATTTTGGAGATGCCTAGCACATGTGGCTTGTATAGGACGACCCAGGGTTCAAGGTCGATGAATTTGGAGGAGAGGCTACAGAGGTTGATGAGAGTGACTTTCAATCCAAAGGAAGGGTTCCATATAGGATTTGAATGATCAATGGCGGTACATGGGGGGGGGGGACAGGACTGGTCTCAGTGTCTCCTGCTAGTAGAAGCAAGAGAAGAGCAGGTGGTATGTTGTGGGCAAATGCGGAAGGGGGATAGTAGTAGAGAAAAGGAGGGAGCCAAGATGACAGGCATCCTGTTTGGAAAGAAATGCAAAAAAAGCAAGGCCCATGAGTGTACCCTCCCACCTGACAGTGGGACAGGGGGGATGTCAGGGCTGAAGGAGGGGGTAAGGCAGGATAGGAGCTTCTGTTCTATGGTGAGTATGAAAGCACCAAGATCTGTAAGGAGTAGGGTACCTAACAGTGAGGCTGCCAGCAACGGTAGCATAGCCCACCACATATTGGAGAACAAGTTTAGTGACTGGTAACTAGACAGTCGAAGTATCGGGAGGGGGGGTGGCAACAGACATGAGGGGATAGGAAGGTAGAAGGAGTGAAAAAGTACACAGCCAAAATGGCTGCATCTGTGGTGTAGTGGATAGAGTGGAGGGTCAGGGGTTAAAACCCAGGGAGGGGACAGAGAAAGCACACCTGGGTGAGCAGGAGTTTAGTGCGTGTCCCAGCAGGGGATGTAGTTGTTAGGGCAAGGGAGAAGTACAGTAGATAAAAGGATGTAGGAAAATTGAAGGGACAAGACGCTACAGCTGTAGGGTTGCCACCTTTAGAATCAGATTTCCAAGGTACGAACCCAGGTAGCGGGGAGAGAAGAGAAAGCGGGGAAGAGGAAGAGGCAGCGAAAGCAGAGGAACACAGGAAAACTGAGCAAAAAGTTGGTAGAGGAAAGAAACAGTAAGTCCCGGGTCCCTGCCTCAGCACTCCCGTGAGTCTAGCCTTCCTCTATGACTCACTCTTTAGCACTTAAGACAAAAGAACTGCTGCCCATCAAGTTGTTGCCTCCTTGCATATAGTATTAGTTAAGTATTTTACAGACTATGTCATCCTCTGTTCCCAACCTGATTAGCTCTATGTCCTGTAGATTCTCAAGTTATTCACTTAAACTTCTTGTCAACCTAGCCTGCGATAAATTATGTATCTGTATATATTTGTACTTATGTAATCCCTGTAACTGTAGTTGTATAACCTCTGTAACCTGATGTACTCATGTCTTTCTAAGGCATGGAACCTCCTTGTATCTGCTTTTGTACTTGTAACCAGGGCTCCAGATAAGGTGTGTACTGGCCTATTTTACTCACCTCATTTTAGGGAATACTCTTCAGAAATCTTTTTAATGAGTGCCAGTACTCACCCAACATTTGTAAATACTCCACACGCCAAAGAATAGTGCTTCATAACATAACTGATGATTCAAAAGGAACAGTTTTTTGTCAGATTTACAGTACTTGTATGCATCCCACTTTTGTTTTACTCACTATGTTTTAAAACTGGTGAGTAAATTCCTACCTGCCAACATTATTTGGAGCATTGTTGGCACCTGAAATTCTTGTCTAGAAAAAAACATTTTTTTAAATAAATGTACTCCTCTGTCCACTCTAGCAAGACATTTGTACACATCTGAATTTCGTTATACTCGCCTCACTTTCAAAATGAGTACAGGTACTCATCCCAAACAATCTTATCTAGAGCCCTGCTTGTAACCATTGTTAATGATGTTATGCTCATGTATTACTATGACGTGGAACCACTGTAAAAGAGCCTTTGGCTCAAAGGTGCTTCCTAGAAATAAAGTAAATATGGAAGTATTGCAGACTTGATGCTGACCCCTACTGATCAGTAAGTATAAAGAACAAATGAGAAAGTATGGAGTGCTGTCATGTGACCAGCTGTGACCCATATAAGTAGGTGTATAAGTTAGTTGCCCAAGTGGCTGGTACAGTGCCATAGCTTGGAGCACTAAGAAGGAAAGCAGTCGGATATAGAGCAGCCTGCAGTATCTACAAGGTTAGGCTAGAGAGCGAATGAGGGTGGCCTATAGGTCACCGTGAAAGATCCTCTTACTTCAGTCATGCTGCAAAAGAACTAACTTCCCTCTAGTGGCAGATCTTTATAATCTGCTGATGGGAAACTGGAGAAAAAAAACAGTACAGCTCTAACATACAATTGCCAAACAGTTCCAACAATACATTTGCAGTTTTACATTAAGAAACTTTCAAATTCAGGGGGAGAATATGCAGTTTACCTTAACAGCAGTTAAAAATCAGGGATAGAAAAGGCACAGAGAGGCAAGGCGGCAGAGCAGTTACAATTAAAAAATTCAGACGGGGAAGCAGGGATAGAGTGAGCCCAGCTGAAAGCTCAATTCTAAAGGCTGGGAGCTAGCCTTTAGTGGTTCAAGGTATCAGCCAACAAGGGGCAGTGAGACCAGAGAGCTATCCAGTCAGAGCTTGGAAGGCAGTAGTGGATTATCGGAGGTGAAGACCGCTAGGTAAGCCATATCTGAGAGTTCAGTGGTGGTCAGTAGGAGAGGGGACAGCGGCTGAAGCAGAAGCTACGTCCCAGGTGCTGGAGATCTGTTGCAGGTGCTTCTGCCCGGTCCTACACCCACTGCCTGGGGGAAGAGGGAATGGGAAAGGAGAGTGGGTTAGATAAGGGCCAGAGATGGGAAGGAGGGGGCAGTCTGAGAAAGGAGACAGGGGAAACAGCATGAGATTTAGAGAAAAAAGTGAATCATTTTTCTATATTGTACTGGTCATTTGGTGATGAATCAGACACTGGTGGAAGCTAATAAGACTTGTTGATCGACCAAGTGTCCTTGATTCATCACCATAATCAATTAATATAGAACAAGCATTGTCAATGCGAATGTTGCTTGCTTCTATGTGCTGTTTAGAAATTTGGAAGTCATTAGATTGCAAATAATTGAAAATTAGCGAATTTCACGGTGTACTTTAGGAACCATGCAATGCACCGTAAAACAGTAATTTTTAGGATTTTTTACAAAATTTTCAACATAGCCATTTTAAGACCTCTGCTCATGAACAGTGTCACTGTGATTTTCTTAATGTGTCCAGCAGTGATTTACGCACATCGACTGCGCCATTGTAGCTGCATGAAGTGAAACACGTTCAGGTGAGATGTGAAAAATGACAGCTGTACTGCTCATAAGGAGGTGTGGTAAAATGGCAATGTTGAAAATCTGGAGTGAAAATATTGAAATTGCAAAACTTACGAAATGCATAGGGAACTTCGCACAACGATGTCAGAAAAACAGTACGATGTTTTCCACCAAATTTCAAAATAGGCTTTTGAGAGCCCACCTTATGAACACTGGCAGTGTCGCTTTAGTTAATCATTCCGGAAAGGTGATTTTGTGCAGTGGCTGCGAAATCACCCTTAATGACCAATAACGCCATGACAGTGCAATAACTCATGAGGAGGGGTCCCAAACCCCATGTTGAAAAATTTGGTGCAAAAATTCCAAAAAATGCCTGAGATATGCAACAAAGTTGAAAAACCCTATCTATCCCATTATACAGCTTACGGCATTTCCTCAGTTCGCTGGCGGCTTTAGAAAAGTGCAGGCGTGTTCCCAGTCCACGAAGATCGTCGGCGAGACTCGGTAGTATGAGGTGTGGGAGGCGGGGGCGCAGTGGTGTGAGCGGGTGTGGGGGGGGCAGGGAGACTGCGTGGACCGCTTTTTTTTTTCTTTACAGGTTTTTTTTTTTTTAATGGCGGGATGTTTGCCACGCTGGGTGGGCTCCCAGCATGGCAGAAGAGTGGCTGGGCGTGGAGCCAATGGGGATTGGGCACCCCTGTCGGCCATGAGTCTGTTGCCATGCTGGGTGAGCTCCCCCAGCATGGCACCCTGGTACCGGGGGGATTGGGCAACCCCTGCCGGCGACAGCATTGGGAGGGGGAGAGACAGTGGAGCCGATGGGGATTGGACACCCCGCCGGCCATAACATAATTTTGCCACGCTGGGGTGGGCTCCCAGCGTGGCACCTAGGCTCTTTGGAGGCGTGGAGCTGACGGGATCGGGCAACCCCTGGCCGACAGTAGGGGAAGGTGCATGAGCACACAGTGTGCATGCGCATGCGTGGGGCCCTTCATCAACTGTATGCCACTGCTAGTCATAGAAGCTGCAGCAGTGATTGAGTACTGGGCGCGCCTGCAAACACACTGACTGCATTGGAAGACAGGCTGACACACCTCCGAAAACTCGGATGATGGCACTATGTTTCTTGCACATGCGTGCAAGTAACATAAAAATGATTGGAAAGCTGCCCCCCCAGTAGACTGTAATGGAGCATGTCCCCACGCTCTCCCTAGGATCTGGTCATAACTTTGCTGTGCGTGTGGGCGGCTCTTCAGACCAGGAAGTCCTCTGGACATGGTGCTGGCAATTTTACGAGTCCTCATACATCTTAACTACTGGAAAATTTCAGGTGTCCTATGGGTGAAAAGCTTTTTGCAGAGGTAAGGCCCCTATGTATAAGGTGCTAATCTTAATTAAGTTACCTTGGTTAATCTCTTTGAGAATGTTTTGGGAGTGAACCCTCCCTTATGCTGCAGCACTGCTTGCTTTCTGTGTAGCATGGTTCACAGTGGGTGGATTCTCTCGGTTGCAAGGGAAGCCCTATGAGGAGAAACTGAAAGATCTCCATATGTACACTCTTGAGGATGAAAGAGCGAGCGGTGACCTGATCAAGGCTTTCAGGTACCTCACAGGGGTAAACAGAGTGCAGGGAGGGAGCCTCTTTCAAAAAAAGATGAGTTCTAGGACTAGGGGACATGCAGTGAATTTGGAGAGGGAATTTCAGGGGGGATGTGAGGAACTACTTCACTGAAAAGGTGGTAGAACCATGGAACTTACTGCCAGTCGAAGTTTTGGAGGTTATAACTTTAGAGGGTTTCAAGCATGCATGGGATAGACACTGGCATATTAGTACAGAAACAGGGAGGGGTAGGATCCCCAGAGACCAATTTAGGGTCTGCTGAGGTACAGTAGTCAGGGAACTCTTGGGCAGGCTGGGTGGGCCTAGCAGTTCTTTTCTGGTGACAAATTATGTGTTTCTCTGCCTCTATTAAGATATTTTCATGGACTTTCAGAACATGATGGACCTGGCAAACCTTCCTTATCCTTTCAAGATTAACTGACCTGCTTAGGGTCATGCACAGCAAGTAAGTGGTTCTAGTGGGATTGGAACCAAGGTCTTCTGGTTCCCAAGCCTGCACTGTTAGATCATGCTTCCCTTTGTATCCTTTCTTGTTTGAGCTGCTCTTTCATTGGATTGCTGCTGCATAATGACAGGAGGCGACAGAGCAGGAGAGAGAGAGAGAGAGAGAGAGAGAGAGAGAGAGAGACAAAAACATGGGCTGCCGTAATTAGAAGTTCTTACTCCTGGGAATGTTCCTCCTGATGTCAGTGTCAGGCAGGTCCAGAACTGCGCAGCAGAGGGTTATAACAAGCCCTCCACATCCGGAGATCTTCAGTCTACTTCCTGCCTTTGGTGAAGCAGGTACTCTGCAGCAGAGCCCTGTCACAAGTGGCAGGGCTGAAGATTTTCTGATAAAAGAACAAAGAATAGGCTTCCTTGGGGAGACCGACAAAAACTGTAAGTGCTCTCATCTTTATCAACATGGAGGTAGCCTTGGTGAGATCCAGCCTTAGCCCTGCAAACTACACAGGCTGGTCTCATCTCACAGAGGCCTCGCTAAGCAGGGTTTTTCCCGCGCGTTAACTCCGACGATCGCGCAAGACTCCATCAGTGAGCCGGAGGCACATTTTCAGCCAAAGATCCATCAGGGAACTAAAGAGAGGCATTTTTTTTGCACCGCAGTGCGTGATTCACTCTGCCAATTGAAGCGGTCGGAGGAGCTTTTAGGAGACCGCTTGCTACTTCCTCACACCCAGGGGGTTGTTTCTTGGCGCTAAAATGTTCAGAGGGATAGCGCCCATCGCTGGCCAGGTGCAGAGGGACTTCATTAGGCTTGAGGGGCATCATTGAGGAAGCGCTGCCACATTGATGAGCATTCGGGCAGGCTGTACTTCAAGGCTTAGGCATAGCGCCCCCCAGCCAATCAAGCAAGTGAAAGCAAGCAACAGAAGGCATACAATGCCTAAAGGCTTACAGGAGCCATCGTAGAAAGCATACAGTGCCTAAAGGCTTCAAGGGGCCATTGCTAAGGGGCCTTCACGGCAGTACTTAAAGTGGCCATCACATCCTTCACAGCAGTACTTAAAGAGGCCATCGCTAAGGGGCCTTCACAGCAATCTGAAAAGTGGTTAGACTGCCCCCAGAATCGACCCCTTGATTTCCAACTTGACCAAGAAAACTGTCATCCCAGCCGAGGGAGGGGCTTCGCTAAGAGACCCAGTGGACAGAAAGGTGGACTCATCGCTCAAAAAAGCCTTTCAAGACTTGGCAGTCTTCCTTAAGGCTGCCACAGCAAACCTATTCTCCGCCAGAGCCGCCTTATCATGGGCATTGGATTTAGCTTTCCAGTTCACAGATGATCCAGAAAAGAACTCCCCCAGTATCCAACAGCTACAGTTAATGGGATTGGCCTTCGCCTATGCAGCTGATGTATCAGAAGAGGCAGTCTGATGTGCCGTACGGACCATTTTTTTAACAAACCTCTGCTCGATGCAACCTATGGCTCCGGGCATGGCACATGGATGCTTCCTCAAAGAGCCATTTGGTGAATGCACCATACGAAGGCAACCTCCTGTTCAGGTCTACGCCGAAGGAGGTGGTAAAGGAATCAGGTGAAACAGCAAAGATGCATATGCCCTAGTCTAGGAGCCGGGGCAAAGCCTGGTCTTCAGGTGCAAAGTGTAATTTTCGTGACAGAGGTTACAACAAGGGACAGAATCCCAATTCTTCAGGAAAAAGGCTGTGGTTCTCCCGACACCAGCGGACTTTTAGGGGAGGCAGGTCAGACGGAGGGGGAAATCCCAGAGACACAGGAAACAGCAACAAGAAAGCACAATGAAGAAATGCGGGCTCATCCTTGAGTAGGGGGCAGACTTTCAGATTTTCTCAAGGAATGGGTCCAAACAACATCAGACAGATGGATGTTAGACATTATCCACCAGGGATACTTAATAAAATTCGAGTCCAAGCCCCCATTACCTCACGTTGTGCCCTCTCCTATTTAAAACAACTCATCCAAAAGACAAGTCACACTGCAGGCCATCACCAATTCTTCTGCAAACCGGGGCTATTGAACAGGTTCCCCCTACAAAGCTCAACTGGGGGGGGGGGTCTACTCCCTGTTTTTCATTGTGCCCAAGCGCACAGGAGGTCACAGACCAGTCCTAGACCTCAAATTCCTAAACCGCTTTGTGCGCAGCAGACCATTCAAGATGGAAACATTGTCCTCAATTGCCAAGGAAGTGCTGCAAGTAGACTATCTAGCATCCATCGACCTGCAAGATGCCTATCTACATATTCCGATTCACAGCAGGCACAGGCAATATCTGAGGTTCAAGCTGGGCAACCATTGCTTCTAATTCAAGACTCTCCTGTTCAGTCTGTCCTCAGCCCTAAGAACCTTCTCGAAGGTCCTGGTAGCAGTAGTAGCCCACCTACGGAACCGGGAGATCCAGCTATTGCCTTATCTGGACGACATCCTCATCAAGGCTCCGCAGCTTGACCAAGCGGTACAGGCAGTGGTGGATGTAGTCCAGTGCCTCACGGCTCACTGTTTTCTAATCAACCATAAGAAGAGTTCCCTAATTCCGAGTTAGATCCTGAACCACCTGGGAGCAGAATTCAGGATGCTGGTCAACAAGGTATTTCCCCCCGACTCAAAGTTCAGGGACCTGTTAAAACTCATCAGCAAATTCCAAAGGAACAATCAACTGCTGGCTCAGTCCTTTTTACAGTGAATCGGGACACTAGTGTCACTGGCAGACTCAGTCCCATGGGCTCTGGTGCACATGCAGCCCGTTCAGACGCACCTGCTCAAGCTGTGGTCCCAGTCCAGGCACAGTCGGCTCCACCTCATCCCAGTGTCACAGTAGATATAAAGCGCCCTTGCATGGTGGTCTTGGAGAAAAAAATGTGATGAGAGGTCGAGACCTAGGCCATTCACGTCAAACAAGAATCACGACGGATGCAAGCCTCAGGGGGTGGGGGGGCTCACCTACAACAGATGTCAACCCAAGGCAAGTGGTCCCTGATGGAATCGAGATACAGTATAAATGTCCTAGAGATGAGGGCAGTTCGTGTAGCCCTGATGCAATTTCATCAGCAGGTGCGCAACAGGGATATATTGATTCTAACAGACAATCGAACAGCAGTGGCCTACATCAACCATCAGGGCGGCACAAGAAGCTCAAAAATGCTTCAGGAATCTCTTCTCTTTCGCTGGGCAGAGAAGCACCTGGCAAGCATAAGAGCAGTGTACATACCAGGTCAGGAAAATAACACAGCAGACTGGCTAAGCCGCAAGGACGTTCTCCCGGGAGAATGGGAACTGAAGGACACTGCTTTCCAGCTCCTCATTCAGAGGTGGGGCATTCACAAGTGGATCTGTTTGCATGCGAACAAAACTTAGACTCGGCAGTTGTTCTTCCTAGCCAGAGACGATCTAGCATTAGCTCAGGATGCCTTCTCCCTAAACTGGGGTTGCCTCGGCCTCTTGTACACTTTTCCTCCAATCCCACTACTCTCCAGGGTCCTGCACAAGGTGGCCAGAGACGAGGTGGAAATGATCCTAGTCTGTCCCAGGTGGCCACGTTGCTCCTGGTTCCCTCTACTCACTCAGCTGTCAAAGGCACAACCTTTTGTTTTCCAGTTCACCTCAGACCTTCTTCATCAGGGTCCGGTTGTGCACCACAATCTGAGCAATCTATCCCTCTCGGCTTGGAGAGTGAGCGGGAAACTTTCAAAGAGTTAGGTTACACTGCTCCAGTTATTGAAATGATGGTCAGCTCCCGACGCGCCTCATCCTGCAGGGTGTATTATAGGATATGGAGAAGATTCTTATTCTGGCTCCGCTCCAAAGATATACAGGATCATCCAATAACCCTCCCAGTGCTTTAACAATTTCTCCACGAGGGATTCGACAAGGGGTTGCAGCCAGCCACCTTACGAGTTCAAGTTTTGGCACTGGGGGCACTTTTGTTTGCCGACTCGGGGGATACACTTGGGTCCCACCCTCATGTCAGGAGGTTTTTAAGGGCAGCAATGTTAAAACGTCCCCCAATTAAGCCAATTGTACCACCTTGGAAACTTAATCTGGTCCTCAAGGCCCTAACAAAAGCACCATTCGAGCCTTTGAAGGAAGCATCAGTCATGCATCTTACAATGAAGGTGTTTTTTCTGGTGGGCGTTACGTCAGCCAGGAGAATCGGTAAACTGAGGGCGCTGTCAACCAAATAGCCCTACACAGTTTTTCATCTGGATTCAGTGGTACTTAGGACGGATCCAGGCTTTTTGCTAAAGGTTATGTCTCTCTTCCACTGTAACCAAGAGTTCATACTTCCTTCTTTCTGCCATCACCTGAAAAATGAAAAGGAAAGAGATTTTCACATTCTAGATCCGAGGAGAGCAATCAGAATCTATATTAAGAGAACAGAAGCTTTTCACAAAACATCAAGCTTGTTTATTTTGACTGCAGGCCAAAATATGGGTAAAAAGCGTCAAAAGACTCTATGGCCAGATGGATTAGATCAGTAATCACCATAGTGTATGACAAGGCGGTAGTATCTCTGCCTGGTCCAGTGAGAGCCCATTCCACCAGAGCGATGGCCACATCATGGGCAAACTTCAGAAGCATCTCCAGTAGACTTATGCAGAGCAGCCACGTGGTCATCCATTCATACTTTTACTAAATTCTACAAACTGGCTGTCATGTCCTCGGCGGAAGCATCTTTTGGCCGCCGAGTGCTTCAGACAGTGGTGGAACCCTAAGAACACTTAACATTCTTCCTACCCTGGATATCTAGGGATGCTTGCTTTTGGATATCCCAGGAGTATGGAAGCCCGGAGACCAGCCCAGGAGAGAGAGAAACAGAAATTTAGATACTTGTAAATTTTCTTTCTTCAGCTGGTCTCCGGGCTTCAGATGCCCTCCCAGAATGTATATAGTTGGTGGGCCTCCGGGCCTTTATTCCGTAACTGTTCATGTTCTTTGTTTCCTAGTGCTCATAGTATTGCCTCAGGGGAACTGCATTGGAAATGACTGAAGATCTCCAGATGTGGAGGGCTTGTTATACCCCCCTCCTGCACAGTTTTGGACCTGCCTGACACTGACATCAGGAGGAACAGCCCCAGGAGTAAGGAAGCCTGGAGACCAACCGTCTGAGAAAGAAAACTTACAGTTACCCAAATTTCTGTATTTCTCCACTTATGATTTCTCTTTTAAACAAAACGAGCTGAAACAAAAAAAAAAACAGAGTGGTTTGCATCTACTTTAAATCCTTTTGAGATGCATCACTGGGATATAGAAGCCTAGAACTGACATGAAATTAGGGAGAGAAATAGGATTTAGCAAGATGTACATGGCGTAGCCCCTAAGCTGAGAGATGCATGTAACAAATATTTTTCATATTTTTATCAACCCATTTAGAATGGGAGTTGAATATATTCTGCCTCTGATATTGTAATGTATACTGGAAGTCGGCATGTGTGGTGTTAATATGTATTAACACTAATAATGTGGGATTGTGCATAGAGTAGGTTTTTAAAGGTTACTAAATAATTAATTAACTAATACCAGCTAGAAGTACCCTGTTATGGCTGAAGTTTTAAATGCGGGCTGTAGTCACCAGAATAAAATTATGTTTTGCCGCAGCAGAATGCAGTTATACAGGCAATCCAAGTGAAACTGAATTTCAAGGCATTCCCTCCCGCCCCTTTTTTTTTCTCTTGTTAATTACTCTTTCTACTGCTCCGGCCACAACCTTGATCCACTAGCCTCTATCTCAAGCAGCCACCGCCCAGCCCGGTCAAGCATACTAAATGCCAAGGACCTACTCATCACTGCCACCATAAATAACCCCTCATGGTGAGGGCCTTTGGGGGAAACACCACCCTCTGTGGACCAAATTTAATAGGAGAGACGGCTACTGTAAAACCTGGATGTGTCGTTGGAAAGCCGCATCATCCTGTCAACACTGGGAGTTTCCCCATTCTCTTGACCACAGATATGTATACTCCGTACGCTTGTGCATACACGCAGCGGGTGAGTTTGTTGCAGTCAAAGTGAATGATTTCTGACCCATGGAAGTTTTGAAAAGTGGATGAGTTGCTGTTGGGGCAACTGATAGCCATAGTCTGTTATCAGTTTTTGCAAATTCCATGGTTTCGAAGATTGGCCAGTTCCTTCCTGTTTTAAACAAGTTACAGATGGTACTACCCACAGATAGTGTAGCTTATCTATTTCTTTGAGCGGTAGCCACTTCAGTTTTTTGTACATATCACATTGGCGCGCTTGTCTTTTTTCCCCCCAAAGGACTAACCTGCAGATGGCATTGTACAATATTATTTGTTTGGATAATATTTATTTGACTCTCCCCCCACCCAGATGTACTTCATAATCAATGGAGGGAGTAGGAAGCTTTAGCAATTATCCTCCTTGTGTCATCCATAGGTAAATCTTTGACCGCGCACACAGTCCTGAGTTTTTTGTGCAATTCGGTAGCAACATGCTGCATATGTTAGTTATATAAGAGGTGGGAGTCCAGGTAAATTTTCCAGATACCTGAACTCACTCACCACATCTGACCTGTCATCCCCATCGGTCAGAACCTGAAATTCAGTTTTGCCACCTCTTCTCTTTTGAGCTGAACTGGAAAGCATTGCCTTTGTCTATTTTTTGGTAACTATTAGTCTGCTGTCTTTAAACCAGGTTGCCTTCCTACCATATTCTAGTTCCAGTGTTTTATTTAACTCTTTTTTTGCAGAATAGAAGACCATATCATCTGTGCAGAGAATAAGATGTGAATCGTCACAAACAATTGGCAAATTATTTATGAATAATGAGAGTAACAGGGGTACCAATATGGACCCCCTGAGGAACCCTAAAGGATACTGGATGTGAGGTTGATAAAATCCTGTTTCTTTTATCAGTTGCTTTCTGTTTATTAAGTAACTTGAAATCCAATTCACTGAAAATAGGCCCAAACCCAATCAGGCCAGCCTTGGCTTCAGAAGGGAGTGACCGACTAAATCAAATGCTTTGGTCAGGTCAGTGACCATCACAGCCATGTGTAGGCCCCCTCTGTATTTAGGTTCAGGTAGTTTGTGAACTTAAACAAGGTAATCACGGTACTACAAACCCTCCTGAAGCCATGCTGGAAAAATGCATAGAAAAATAAAAAACAGGCTCAGCCCCTGAACGGTATCAGTGTGACCTAAACTATAAAGTACAAGGGTAAGGTCATGTTGTCACACATCTCTCTTTATTATTAAAGCAAGTAGTAGCTTCCGATTCATTTTTAGAATGGGATCTGCTGATGCCGTCATTTATCAGAAAAGGCCAGTCAGTGCAATGGTAGGTTTACAGCTCATGACTCTGGTGACTTGAGTTTGGGAACAAGCTGGAGCCATCGTGGGCTAGCTGAGGGGAGACGAATTGCGCGTCCCAGAGGATGCTCTCCTTCTCTGAGGAGGAAGGCTTCTGTCCTCAGCTGCAGTAATGCCACTTGGATGACCACAGGTGGCAGTGCGGCTGAAGGACTAATGGGAGGGAGGAACATTGCTGATGTCTGGGTGTTACCATGCTGTGCATGCAAACAGCCCATTGACCTCCATGCTGTGACATCCTGTAAGAGTGCAGCAGAAAAAATGAAAAAGGCCCTACTGTCTGAAGACTAATGACTCCAGTATATCTAGGTCCAGCCCTACCCCACCAGTGTGCTTTCTGACAAAACTTGAGGCTCAGGAGATATACACCTTCCACCTGTCCCCACCCAGGGGCAGACCACCAGCTGGCGCCCTCCCGAATCTTGCCAGAATTTCCCGAGGTCAAGGGGCCAGTGGCTGTAAGGGACCCTACCCCACCCCCAAATCTCACCAGGTACGTCGGATCGAGTCGCCATTTTTCTAGCAGAACTGTCGGCGTATGTCTGTTGATAGTCTCCTGCTGTGGCATTTTTATAGTATGCATTCAGTATTACCGGTGCCTAAAGAATGGTGCCTTAAGAATCTATTTGTCTTTAAAGGAGCTTTATGTAGCTGAATGTAGACTTTTCCTCTGTGCATGCCTGCAGTGTAATTTATTAGTATATTGGGAATCTATTCCATGTAGGGCTCCCCCAGATCTCTTCCTAACAGTGCTGGCTCTTTTGTTGTAAAAGACTTAAGGTTTAGCAGCCCACAGTTTGAATTTACCCCCCCCCCCAAAAAAAAAGAAAAGTTTAGCAGCCTAAAATGAACGTTTACTCGGCTCACTAATTTGACTCCTAATCAGGAGTTCACTTGTTTCTTTAATCCCTCTCCCTGTTCTCCCACCCTAACTATTTAATCCCTTACCTTTCCATACTTTCTCCACAGAATTCCCCCGGAGGTCGAGAGGGCCAGTGGCTATAAGGTGCCTTCCCCCACCCCCCTGAATCTCGCCAGGTACGTCTGATCGAGTGCGCTGAGCTGTGAAGGACTTTGTTGTTTGGCCCCACCAACGCAGAGCATCGGCTCCCCACCTCCCTCACCGCCATCCTTGGTGAGCATTCCCTTTTATAGGCGCGTGAACTAATCATGCTAGATTTCCATTAGCGGCTTATACACTCCAGCCACTAGAGGCTGCTCTATTGCATGTTATCTTGTGTCACTGTTCTCCCTTAAGCTTTACATATTTAGTGTTAGGATGCTTCCTATAATCCTGCTGCTTTGCCATTTGTTTCTCTCTGCTCGGTCCCCCTCCCTGTTCTACCTCAACTCATCCCCCCTCCCTACTCTGCAATTGGCTTTAGCCTGGACTCATGGCAGCTTGTGAACATATGGGTAGCTTCTCTCTCCCCCAGGACCCCAGGAAAGGGGCTGGGCATACAGCCTACACTCCTGTCTCACTCTACGAATGCTTGCCTAGGCACACAACTCTGGCTGTGCCCCTTGACGCTTGCCAGTCCCAGCTACTGCAACATATGAAACTGCCGTCCACTCCAGAGTTTCATCTTCTCCTCCTCCAGGCCTATCTCAAGGCTCAGGCCCTCCCCATTCCTACCTTCTCCCCCCCGTGCGACTTACCCAACTCTCCCACTATAACAAGAGGAAGTGTTCCTGGAACCCCACCATAAGGTTCCTTCTCCTCCTTCTCCTGTCAGGTAATGTCCGTCCCAGTCCAGGACCACCAGTAGTCATGATGCCTCCCCAACCTACCCCCGGTGTGCTGCGCATTGCCTCCCTCAATATTTGTAGCATTTTAAAAAAGTGGGATTCCTTTCAGGGCTGGGTACTACAGCATCAACCTGATGTCATAGCTGTGTGGGAAACCTGGCTCACCCCTCGGACCCCCGGTGCCTCGGTATCCCTTCCCGGGTTCACCCTCTACCGTGCTGACCGACAGGGTAAGTGTGGGGGTAGTTGTGCCCTTTACACTAAGGACATATTACACGGTCACCTACTCCCCTTCCCTCAACTGGGAACAGGCCCACAGGCCCTCACTGTCAAACTGTCCTTGGGACGAGCCCAAAACCCTTTACATATCACAATGGTATACAGTCCCCCTAGGAATCAAAACAGCCTGCGGTGCTTTATTGTCATATCTGGACACAATACCATCTCATTCGGAATTGATTGTGCTTGGAGATTTTAATATCAGTTGGCTAGGTAAGGACGCAGTCCCTCTCATCGATATCGCCACAGCCCAAGACCTAACTCAGTTGGTCACTTCTCCTACCTGTTTTGACCCACCTGCTGGATCTTCCTCCCTGCTAGACCTCGTCTTCTCCAATCGCCCACACAAGATCATTAGTGTCTCCGTCCTACCAAATGCCCTTAGTGACCACTCACCAGTTCTGTGCTCCTGATCCTGTAAAACTCCTAGATCTCCTCCCAAATTAATTGAGCGATATAAACTTGGCCATGGTAAACTGGCGCAATTAAAAGCTCACCTCAGGGCCTCGGACTGGTCCTTCATTACAAAATCCATAAACCCTGATAGTGCCTTGGACCTATTCACCATGTCCTTCAATAATGTAAGCGACATCTTTGTACCATTCACAAAAAGAATGGTTAAAGGCAATCATGTGCCTTGGTTCACTGAATGCCTCAAGACCTTAATGCGAACCAGAGACTCATTGTGGCAGCTCTCCAATGAGTCCGGCCTCCCTCATGATAGGCATATGTATAGAATGGCTCGGAACAAGTGCACTTGGGCTATTCGCAAAGCCAAAGCAGAGTACTATAAATCCTCCTTAACCTCATCTTGGGGCTCCGGGTGCAAGTTCTGGAACAACATTAAGGAAATATGCGGTAAGGACTCTAATCCGGTTCCCACTCAAGTCATGGGAAATGGGTCCTTGACCACAGACCTGACTCAGATCACCGCTGTTTTCAACAATGCCTTCTCCAACCTTAGCCATGTTCTCCCCCAAAATTTCTACGATCCTCCAGCTCCTAGAGCATCTTCTCCCCCTCGGTGCTCCTCCCTTTTATCTGCACTGTATCTCTCCTAAGTCAGCAGAACCATAATACTGCCCTTAGCCACGCCTCCTCCAGCTCCGACTCCCTTGATTTGAAAATTCTTCCGCTCACCCTTAAGGAAGTCCTTGTTCCCCTGACCCACATTCTAAACCTCTCCCTCTGTCTAGGTAAATTCCCTGACAAGTGGAAATCCGCATCTATTACACCCATATTTAAAGGTGGGGACTGCTCCTCTGCTAACAACTAGCATCCTATCTCCATACTTCCTCCCTTCTCCAAGGCCTTAGAGAGGAATTTTTCTGATCAGCTCACTGAGCACCTCAATAAATATAACCTTCTCTGCAAACAACAACATGGTTTCCGCAAAGGGCACAGCATGACTACTGCCCTGCGTGAACTTACCTCACACATCCATACTGCACTGCGCTTGATAAAGGCCACATCACGGGTGCGATCTTCATAGACTTCACAAAGGCTTTTGACACCATCCACCATTCCCTCCTCCTAACCTCCTTGATCAACCTAGGTCTCTCTCAGGAAGCTGTGGGATGGTTCTCTGACTACCTCTTGAACAGGACTCTACAGGTCAAAATTAGTAATGCCCTATCCATCAAATCTTCTGTCCTCTCGGGTGTCCCACAAGGGTCCATTTTGGGACCTCACTTATTCAGCCTTTTCCTAAACTCCCTCCCTGAATCCTGCCCCTCCAACCTTTTACTATATACATATGATGCTGTCATCTTCTCCTCCAGCACAGACCCCCTTCAACTTCACCAGTCCCTCCAGTCCTCCTTCAACTCTGCCGAAAGCTGGTTCTCCTCACAACGCCTCATTATTAACTATAAAAAAAAAACAAAGTTATGCTATTTGCATATCTGCAGAATACCAGGACGGGGCTTTGGACGGGGCTTTTCCCTCAAATACTAATGGCAACCCAGACTCCCTTGGAACTAGTGGATTCCTTTACGTATCTGGGCATCACCTTGGACACAGGCCTTACCTATCACGAGCATATTCACCAACTATCTAAGGCCCTAAATATTAGGCTTGGGCTTCTGCATCGCTTCAAACATTGCCTTACCCCGATGCCCTTAGGCTTGCAGTCTCCTTCTCGGCACACTCTCTGCTCAACTATGGCTTACTGATTTTTTGGAAGGTCAAGCACCTTGTTAGACTTCGACTTGTCCTAAACAAGGCCTGTCGTCTTGTTTTGGGGTGTGATAGACTCACCCATACCTGTTCACTATACAAGGACACCAACTGGCTTAACCTTGACAACAGAATCAGATTCCATACCTGCATTCTGGCAAAAAAAAAATCACCTTAGGCCTCTCCCCCTTGGTCCTCGCCCCTTTAATCCCCCCGGACTCCAAAGTTAAACATACCAGTAGCTCAGACACTCATCTCTTCTCGATTCCTTCCTGTCGTATTGCTCAATTCCAAAGATCCTTCAGCTGTAGGGCCCCCTTGTAGATGAACAACCTACCCTCCTCCTTGGTTTATGAACAAAGAATTGGACAACTTAAAATGCACCTTAGGGCCCACCTCCTGTCCACAGGTGCCTGCAATTGTAACTGAACCTGGCCCTTCCCTTCCCTCTACCACTGACAACGGCTCTGGCCCGCCTCCTACTCATAGTTCTTAATCCTAATCTCCCTGGGGTTGTTATGCATCCTGTTTTTAACTGTCTTAAACTGCTCTAGTACCTGAATGTTAGCCTGACTGTTCCTTGTAACAATCTGAACTTTTACTCTGTAACAATCATTGTAATGCTTGTCTTTACCTAATCTGTGTGACGTGGGACCTTTGTAAAGGAGTCTTTGACTCAAAGGTATTCTTTCCGAAACCCGAAATAAATAAAGACCTTGGCAGCCTGGAGGATGGTGCCTGGGTTACAGGTAGGATACCGGATGGGAAGATACTCTGGGAGCTCTGGAGGGAATCCGGCAACATAGGCATGAAGCGGACTTACAAAATAGAAAAAAAAGGGCAGTATCTGCCAAGTGGGGTCATCTAGTTGTGAAAGCTGTGAATTATGAATAACAGCTAAAAGTAGTGCCGAGTAATTGCAACAACAGAAAACTACTTGTACTGGTAGCTGGTAGTCTCTTGGGATAGCAAGTATGATGGTCAAAGGAGCTTTTGAGCTTACCTGGTAGTGGAAGCAAGCAATAAAACGTGATGAGGTGTGGGTTATCTCCTGATGAAACACGCCCAGGTGTGTTATGAGAGCGCGGCGCTTGCACGAGTGCCTTATTACCGGTGTGTTATTGCACTTATAAATTGGCCCCCAACTAGTTATTTAATGGGTAAAAACAAAAAACATAAAAAAATATAAAAAAGGAGGTTTCAGTACGTCAAGCACCTCAAATAGTAAAAAAATAGTCTGCCTATTAAGTCTCTGTTAGAGTTTGATTGGCAGTACAGGGTCCAATGTTGCTGCCTCCAAGTCTTCTCCCTCCACCCCGCACTCCCGTAGCCAGAGTCAGAAATAAATAGTGGCAGAAAGAGAGAGTGCTTATTTTCTTCATATTTTGTATGGAGTGTTTTATTTATTTATTTTTTTGTGTGTGGCTTTCTTTTGCATTTTTACATTTTTTTCTCATCTTATCCGTGTCAATATTCGCCATTCATCACCTTTGGGTAGTGGCCGGAGGTCACGACCATGTGGAGATCATTTTTTATTTATTTTTTTTGGATGGGCGGAGTCGACATACCATCGGTGCCTGCCTCGAGGCTAACGCGCACTGCGTGGTGCCAGCGGGTTGGCCGTGGGTGTTGTCGACTCTGCCTGCCACAGTTCTTTGTCTCCGCCATTGAGGTCGCACCTCATGGGTAGCTCTGCTGCGTGAGAGGCCTGTTGTGTACTTTGGAGCGTTCGGCTCTGTTCTCGAAGTACATCGACTCAGTTGAATTTTCGACTCCGTTGAATTTAAAGTTTTCCTGCCGGTTCCGCTGTTCGCTGCACTCAACGTCGCCTGGTAAGACTGTTCCTTTCTTTATTTCACAACGTCTAGTCTTGTTTGGTTGTGGTTTTCCGTAGGTCATGTCTCAGTCGGGGGGCCAAAAAACTATGAAGACGGGATGGCCCCCTATGCGTCGGTGCCCGTGCGGCCGTAAGTATTCTGTCACCGTTCAACATGACCGTTGCCTCGCGTGTCTTGGCCCACTACACAACATGGATTTGTGCAATGCCTTCTTCATGGATCGTCATGTCATTGAACAATGCGCATGGAAAGCTGGACGAACTCCGCCGACTTCCAAGGGACAGGCGCACACTTGTTGGGCCAGGCCACGCTCTCTCGGCCTTCCTTGTTGGTCCCCTCCCAGTTCTATCCGAACTGCAGAGGAAGGGGCTTCTGCTTCTTGTAGCCTAGCTGTTGCAGAAGCCCCTCCCATGGTGCAGGAGGCCCAGTCCATTCCCCTTGGCGGATGGGTGGAAGGCACTACCTTGGCAATCGCCCCTTTGGGGGTGAAGGCTCCCCTGGTGTTGCGCCGTCTGCTCGAAACACCTGGGACGGCGCCATCCTTAATGCCATCTGTGGGTGCCTTCTTGGACCTCGGCACCGTTTGCTGTGCTGTGGGCCCTGATGGTGCCATCGTCTGTGCCGGTCTGTCGCTCGGCGCCGTTTCTGCTGTCGGGTCCATTCGTGGAACCGATGGTGTTAATGCTTTTCCGTGGGAGCTCTACGGGGCCTCCCTTACTGTTTCTCACCTCGCTGGCACCGTGGTTGAGCATAATGCAGTGTCCAGCTGTGAAGCCGCTTGTGGCGCCAAGCGAGTACACGGCGCTGTGGGGGTTTCGGTTCTCTGTGCTGTTCGCGTGGTTGGATCCCTTCTCGGTGCCGTCTTTGGCCTCAGTGCCGCTCACAGTGCCGTGGGTCGGGATGGCGCCATGGGGGTTTCTGGCCTCTGCGCCATTTGCAGCACCGAGAGCACAGTCGGAACCATCGTCAACGCTGGTCCCGGTGCCGCAAGCGGGTCGGTACAGTGCCGTGACAGGCTCTGGCTCTGATACTACTGCTGTCATTGGTGCAGTGTCTTCTTCCTGCACCGTTCGCAGTGTGGCTGAGGACATCGGCGCCAACTCTGGTGCAGTCACTCGATCTGGTGCCCCATTCAGTCTGGATGGCAGCGGGTGTCCATGTACCGTTTGGCACAGAACTTCGATCTCCACCTCCTCGGAGCAAGAATCTGACTGAGTCAGACAGGCAGTCTGACTCTTTGGAGTTGGCTGTTCATGTGGACACCTTGGTAGTGTCCTCAACAGACTGAAGCCAGCCCCCCTCTGAGGAGCGGGCAGTGGCCCCTGGGTCCAGGGTCAGGGGTTCTGACCAGCAGGCGGTGGTGCAGGCCACCATTGCCCTGCAGCCTGGCCTCAGAGGGTTTTCTGACCCCTCAGTAGTGGTACCTCCTCAGGTGGTGTGCCTGGATCACCCAATTTTGGGGCTGATCGGAGCGCCCACATGAGGGGAAGGTGCTGCTCCCTGGATAGTCCCTTCAGGGACTGACCAGGGCTGTCAGCTGCCTAGGTTGGCTTTTTTGAGGAGAAGGGCTCTTTTGGACTCCGAGAGGTCGAGGGGTAGAGGTTCAACACGGCAACCCTTTTCTGGGACCAACCCGGGTTCCAGGAGGAGTCGTAGTGCGGATCTCCACCCTTCCTTTTCGGTTTCCTTGAGAGGGCCCTGTTCTTTGGAGGTAGGGGACCGTCCTTTTGGACTTTCAAACACCATGAAGTCTTGCTTATATTAGGACCTTTGCAGTATGCCCATGGCTTTTGACTGCCCCGGAGATGAAATAGTTAACTCCAGAGTAATCTGGAGTTCCACAGCGCGAGCGCGCTAGTGAAAGCTCTCTCTGGGTTGTTTGAACCCAAACTGTCAGATTCTTTACTCTGCTTTCGCTGAACAGACGCTCCGGAGACCAGCTCCTTCAGTTCGGTTCGTTTTTGCGGTTTTAAGTATTTTAATCGGTTCATTTTACTGAGAAAGTGTTTAAAATTACCGTGGTTTTCGGTTCAAAGCTCTATCTGGTAACCGTAAGTAAATAATTTTTAGTCTGTGTGGAAACTCATTATCGGTTCACTCTGAACCGATCAGTTTGATTTAAAAATAATTTTCTTTGCATTTAGAGTAAGGTACCGGTTCTTATCGGTCCTAAAAAACCTGGCATTAAAATTGTTTTTCAAATACCGTGATCACGGTTAGGGACCGATAGAGTGTCTTGTCCTGGCAAGGCCGGAAAAAAGGACAAGTTTGGTTGGGCTGGCATTATGTCTGAGAAACTCAAAGAAAACCGGGCCCACTGGTTTCAACACTGTGATGTCTGTGGGGAAGCCTTTGCCAAGACTGACCCACACACCACTTGTGTCTATTGTCTGGGGGCTGACCACCTCCTGTCAGACTGCCAGGTGTGTAAAAATTTCCCTGCAGCCACTCTGGAAAAGAGATTGGGCAGGCTCAGGAGCAGAGGCCAAAAGTCGCTGACCCGGATGCCTTGGCCAGTCCACTACGGCTGGACCAGAGGAATGCCCTCTGACCAGGGCGAGACTTCCTCGGCAAAGAAAGGCTGGTCCTGAGGAACCAGTCAAAGCAAAAGACAAAGAAATCAGCTAGTGTGGAGTCCAGTTTGTTTCTCCTTCTGCTGTAGAAATAGCTAAAGCCATACAGATTGTCCAGTCTTTGTCTCAGGGACTTGTTGAACCCTCTCTGGTTGGAAAAAGGGGTTCGTTCAGGTCCAGTGGTTCAGGATTATGATGTTGAGGATTTTACGAACCACAGGAGGGAGGAAGGTTTTGATGATTGTAATTGTGATTGGGAAGGTCTGGAAGTGCCAATAGAACGGACATTTCTCCAGACAGACCCTTTGAATCTCCCCTTTGTTGTCTGAGTCTCCCTCTCATTTCAGATTTTATAAGAAAGTAGCAGAAACTCTCAGCTCCCTTAGAAGAGGCTGTGGATGAGCAAGAGGAGCCTTGACTATGTGGAAATGATGGATATTCCAGAGGCTAGAAGGTTGTCTATTCCTTTACATAAGTCATTTAGGAGGCAAACCTCTAAGATTTTAAAAATCATTTTCTGTCCCTCCTGTAGATAAAAAATGGACAGAAGGTATACGTTGTCAGGCCTAATACAGACTTCCTTACTGAACAGTGTAGTCATGTAGGTGTTGTTCAAGCTGCAGCCTGTGACAAGGCTAATATTCCCTGACTCACATCCTCCTGATAAGGATTCCAGGAAGATTGATGCCATGGCGAAGAAACAGTATGTGGCAACTTCTTTGGGACTCAGACAAGCTAATTATATAGCTCATGTGGCTAGATATCAGAAATCTAGATGGGACACTATATTGCAGTTGGCCAAGCAGGCTCAGGGCCCGTTGGCTAGTGAGTTGGAACAGGTGGCTGCTGATGGCATTGAAGCCTCTAAAGTTCAATTTCATGCTGCTGTTGATGTTAATGATGTTTCCTCTAGGGTCATGGCCACTTCTGTAGCTCTCCGAGGTTGGCATGGCTCAGATGCACTAATCTGTCCCAAGATACCCAGTCAAAGCTATAGATTTTCCTGTTATAGGAAATTCTCTGTTTGGAGAACAAACAGAAAATTACATGAAAAAGATGGATGAATACAGAACTACTTACAAAAGTGCCCAAGCTAAGGAGAGGCATGCCACTCAACATAGGCATGCCCCAGGGGAGTGAGGGGCAGGCCTTTCAATGAGCCTTTTACCAATTCAGGCATCCTCTGCTTTTGCGCAGAGAGGTTTTTTCAGAGGCAGAGGCAGGCGGGGGCTGGGCAGGCCCTCTCCTCTCCCAACCTAAAGCTGCTCCTGCCAAGCAGGCACCCTGACGGGGTGTCTGGGGCCGACTCTCCTGTACCGGTGGGGGGCAGACTGACTTATTTCTGCCAGAACTGGTTGTCCCTAACCTCGGACAAATGGGTTCTGGAGGTGGTAAGCCAAGGCTTGGTTCTCAGTTTCAAACAGTTTCCCAAGATGAGAGCCAGGCACTTTCCCCCTCAAGTCTTTTGGAAACCCTCGCACTAGAAGCGGAGGTTTCTTCTCTTTTGGACTGCAAGGCAGTGGAAAGGGTCCCCCCTTGCCACCAGGGCAAGGGTCTTTACTCAAGGTACTTCCTGACCCCAAAAAAGACAGGAGACTGGCGGCCCATATTGGATTTAAGATTTCTGAACAAGCATCTTGTAAAACCAAAGTTCAAAATGCTAACTTTGTAATGATTTTGCCATCCTTGAGGCCAGGGACTGGTTAGCTTCCCTGGACCTCAAGGCCTCCTCCATATTCTAATCAGGGCCTCTCACGAAAGTACCTCAGGTTCGAACTGCCCTCGGGCCACTACCAGTTCAGGGCAATGCCCTTGGACTCACTTCTGCTCCAAGAGTTTTCACAAAATGTCTAGCTGTAGTAGTGGCCCACCTAAGAAGACAAGGGTAGCTGTGTTTCCCTATCTGGACGACTGGCTCATTGTGGGTCAGTCACCAGAGCAGGTAAAATCCCACTTGCAAATCACTCAGGAACTCCTCACCTTTCTGGGGTTCCTGTTGAAAGTTCCAAAGTCAGTTCTCGAACCAGTTCAGGTACTAACTTTTATAGGTGCAGAGCTGAATACAAAGTTAGCCAGGGCATTCCTCCCCTCCGAAAAAGTGGACAAACTCATTGCCCTGGCATCTTCCTTCACCATGCAGGTCTCTCGACCAGCAAGGCACTTTCTACAACTCCTGGGGCACATGGCTGCCTCTACAGCTGTTGTGCCAGGAGCGAGATTTCAGATGAGGGACATTCAGTTCCACTTGAGGTCCTATTGGTCTCAAAGGAGGGACCCCCTTACCAAATTGGTCCCAGTGACCAAGACTCTGATCCTAGCTCTCCAGTGGTGGCTGGATCGAAGCAACCTGTCCTCTGGGGTCCCATTCCTTCCTGTTCCTCACTCCCTCACCCTCACCACGGACGCGTCCCTGTTGGGTTGGGGGGCTCACCTGGGCGACCTTTCAACTCAGGGAGTTTGGTCCCCTCAGGAATCTCTGCTTCACATCAACCTACTGGAGCTCAGAGCTGTCTTCCTAGCTCTCCAGGTTTTTTCGGAAACTGTCCAGAGCAAGGTTGTTCAAGTCAGGACAGACAATACCACAACAATGTGGTACATCAACAACAAGGGGCACTCGCTCTTCAGCCTTGTGCACGAAGCAATGAGTTGTGGTCTCTGGCCTACTCCTGAACACCTCTCTGATGGCGGTTCACCTCCCAGGGAAGGACAATGTCCTAGCGGGGCGCCTCTCAGCAGGATTTCTCAGGGCCATCACGAATGGGTTCTGAACCGTCAAGTGCTGGGTCGGTCTTTGCCAGCTGGGGCACCCTCAGATAGATCTCTGCAGCCCCAGACAACCACCAACTTCCCTGTTTTGCTGCAGGCCCCAGTTCTGGGGTCAGTCCCCTGGATGCTTTTCAGCTGAATTGGGAGGGAAAGTTCCTCTATGCTTTCCCTCCGTTCCCTCTCCTCTTCAGGGTTTTGGTAAAAATCAGAACTCAGCCTTGCAGAGTGATTCTGATTGCTCCAGACTGGGCCAGGCAGCCTTGGTACCAGCTTCTTCTGTCCCTCTCATTTCACCTCCCTGACCTTGCCCAGGACTCACGACCTGCTGACCTGTGCGCGGGGAGGTGTGGTATCGGATCTCAACTCCCTCCACCTCAAGGCCTGGCTCTTGAGGAGTTAGGGAATCTCATTACACCTTTCTCCAAGGTGTCTTGGATATTTTGAAGGCCTCTGGAAGCCTTCCACTGAACCACTTATAATTCTAAATGGAAGAGATTCTCATTTTGGTGTTCTGAGAGGCAAATCACCCCAGAATCAGCTGACCTGCCTATTTTGTTGGACTATCTGGTCCACTTAAATTCCTTAGGCCTCAAACCAGCTACCTTAAAGGTTCATTTGGCAGCTGTTTCTGTTTTTATTTCCGCAGGGAAACCAGTTTCCCTTTCTTCTCACCCTGTGTTTTCCAAGTTTTTCAAAGGGTTACTCCATACTAACCCTCCCTTTCGGGAACCAACCCCTGCATGGGACTTGAATGTTTGCATTGCCCAGCTAATGCAACCTCCCTTTGAGCCTCTGGTTTCAGCAGATCTTAAGTTCCTAACTTGGAAAACTGTTTTTCTAGTGGCTATCACTTCTGCTAGGCGTATAAGTGAATTACAGGCCTTGTCAGTGGAAGAGGATTTCATTTCTTTCCACAGAGATAAAGTGATCCTCAGGACTAACAGAAAGTTTTTACCTAAGGTGGTTTCAGATTTTCATCTTAACCAGTCCATCTCTCTTCCAGTATTTTTTACTGAGCAATCCTCTTCTGGTGAGAGAAGGTTGCACAGTTTGGCCTTGGTTTAGTGTGTGGTTACCAGTTCTTACCGGTTTTAAAAAAAACATGTTTTGAAACGTTTTTTTCCAGGACCTGTGACACGGTTAGGAACCGATAAGGGAGTCTTGCCTGGCGGTTGCCGAAAAAAGGGTAAGTTTGGTTAGGTTGGCCATGTCTGAGAAACCCAAGAAAAAAAACTGGCCCACTGGGTTTCAACACTGCAGTGAGTGTGGGGAGGTCTTTGCTAAGGCCAGTCCCCCACACCACTTGTGTTTATTGTCTGGGGTTTGACCACCTCGATTCAGACTGCCAAATTTGCAAAAATTTTCCCAAATCTATCCTGGAAAAGAGATTAGGTAGACTGAGGGAAAAGGAGGCAGAGAAGTCTGCTAACCCAGATGGCCAGCCCGGTTCGGTTCTGACCGAACCAGGAGGAGTTCCCTCTGACCAGGGCGATACTTCTTCTGGCAAAAGGAAAGCTGATCCCGAATGGTCAGTTCCGACTAAAAGAAAGCACAAAGAAAAATCGTCCGGTTCAGATCCAGAAGTCCATGTTCCGACCGCTGAAGAAATAGCCAGAGTGATTCGGATTGTGGAATCGCTTCGCCCAGTTCCGACCGATCTGGGCACCTTTTGGCAGGGACTCGGTTTGGTCGGTTCCCCCGGTTCACGATTATACTTGGGAAGAATTTTAGGAACCGGAGTTTGAGGAGGAAGGGGAGTTTGAAGATGATGATGGTGGTGATGGTGAAAGTCTAGATGTGCCTGTGGAACAGGACATCTCCCCAGACAGACCTTCAGGTGTATCCCGTCCTAGGCTTTCTGAGTCTCCTTACCACTTTATGTTCTACAGAAAGGTGGCTGAGACCCTCCAGCTTCCTATGGAAGAGGCAATGGAGGATCGGGAGGAGCCTGATTATGTAGAAATGATGGACATCCCAGAGTCCAGGAGACTGTCTATTCCCCTCCACAAATCTTTTGGGAAACAGACACAAAAAATTCTGAAGTCTACCAATTCTATACCTGCTGTGGACAGAAAAATGGACAAAAGGTATACACTCTCAGGCTCAGAAACAGAGTTTTTATACCACCAATGCAGCCATGTTGGGGTTGTGCAGGCTGCTGCCTGTGATAAGGCAAGCATTCCCTTGGCTTCACACACCCCCAGACAAAGACTCTAGGAAGGTTGATGCCATGGCAAAAAAGCTGTATGTGGCATCTTCCCTGGGACTCAGACAGGCGAATTATATGGCCTATACAGCTAGGTACCAGAAGTCCAGGTGGGACACTGTACTGGCACTGGCTGAACAGGCCTCCCCCCCAGCTAGCCAAGGAGCTGGAGGCAGTGTCTGCAGATGGGATTGAGGCATCTAAAGTTCAGTTTCATGCTGCTGTGGACTCTAATGATGTGTCATCAAGAGTCATGGCTATATCTGTGGCTCTTCAGAGAATAGCTTGGCTCAGATGTACTAGCCTCTCGCAGGAGACCCAGGCTAAGGCCATGGATTTTCCTGTACTGGGTAATTCTCTATTTTGGGAGCAGACAGAGAATTACATGAAGAAAATTGATGAGTGCAGGGTCACCTAGAGGAGTGGTCAGGTCAAGGAGAGGCAGGCAACTTCTCAAAGGCAGCAGTCTAGGGGCAGGGGCAGGCCTTTTGAAATGCTATTTTACCAAGCACAAGCCTCTTCTTCCTTTTCCCAGAGGGGGTTCTTCAGAGGGAGAGGGAGAAGGGGGATGAGCAGGGCTGCATCCACTCCTCAGCCTAAAGCCCCTGCCAAGCAGACACCCTGATGGTCCTGCCCGGGTCGACTCTCCTATTCCAGTAGGGGGCAGGCTGGCTTACTTTGTCCAGGACTGGATGTCTCTTACATCAGACAAGTGGGTCCTGGAAGTAGTAAGCCAGGGACTGGTTCTCAGCTTCAGAAAATTTCCAAAGATGAGAGCCAGATCTTTTCCACCTGCAAATCTCTCGGAAACCTTTGTCCTAGAGGCAGAGGTTTCTTCTCTTCTAGCCTTAAGAGCCATAGAGCGAGTACCTACCATACACTGGGGTAAAGGGGTGTACTCCAGGTACTTCCTGACCCCAAAAAAGGCATGGGAGTGGCGACCCATCCTAGACCTAAGATATCTAAACAAACATCTTTTAAAACCAAAGTTCAAGATGGTAACTCTGGGAATAATCCTTCCCTCTAAGGCCAGGGGACTGGTTAGCTTCCCTGGACCTCAAAGATGCCTACTTTCACATTCCCATCAGGTGCTCCCACAGAAAGTACCTCAGGTTCGAGTTGCCTTCAGGCCACTATCAGTTCAGAGCAGTGCCCTTTGGCCTAACCTCAGCCCCAAGGGTTTTCACAAAGTGCCTGGCAGTAGTAGTTGCCTTTCTAAGAAGGCAAAAGATTTCCATTTTTCTATATCTGAACGATTGGCTAATAGTGGGCCAGTCTCCAGACCAAGTCAAGTCTCACCTGCAAGTGACCCAGCAAGTGCTCACTTCTCTAGGATTTCTTCTCAACCTTCCCAAGTCAGTTCTCAAACCAGTCCAGCTTCTTACCTTTATAGGGGCAGAACTGGACACGCTCAGAGCAAGAGCCTTTCTTCCTCTAGAAAGGGCAAGGGTTCTTATGGAACTAGCCTCTTCCTTCAGCCTTCGGGTATCTTGACCAGCAAGGCATTTCTTCCAGCTCTTGGTCCACATGGCAGTTTCGACAGCAGTGGTCCAAGGGGCAAGATTCCAGATGAGGGATATTCAGTTCCATCTGAGAGCTTTTTGGTCTCAGAGGAAGGATTCCCTTACCAAACTGATCCCAGTGACTCTGACCTTGATCCAAGCCCTCCAATGGTGGCAGGATCAGGACGATTTAAGATGAGGTGTTCCTTTTGCCACTCACCCTTGTTCAGTGGTCCTTACCACGGATGCTTCTCTTCTGGGCTGGGGAGCCCATCTGGGGGCCCTCACTGCCCAGAGTCTGTGGTCCCCCCAAGAATCCCTTCTCCATATCAATCTCCTAGAGCTCAGGGCAGTTTTCTGGCCCTGAAAGCTTTCTCTCAGTCAGTACAGAACAAGGTGGTTCAGGTCAGAATGGACAACACCGCCACCATGTGGTACATCAACAAGCAGAGAGGCACTGGGTCCACGGCCTTGTGCATGGAAGCCATGAAATTGTGGTCCCTGGCTTATTCCCTACAAACCTCTCTGGTAGCAGTTCACCTTCCAGAGAAGGACAATGTGCTAGCAGATGCACTGAGCAGGATCTCTCAGGGCCATCACGAATGGTCCCTGGACCCTCAGGTGTTGAAAGTGATTTTTTTCAAGGTGGGGCACTCCAGAGATAGATCTCTTTGCAGCCCCAGACAATCACCAACTCCCTCTCTTTTGTTGCAGACCTCCAGTCTTGGGCTCAGTTCCCCTGGACGCCGTGATTCTGAATTGGGAAGGGAAGTTTCTGTATGCCTTCCCTCCCTTCCCACTCCTGTTCATAGTTTTAGTCAAAATAAGGTCTCAACCTTGCAAAGTGATTCTGATTGCTCCAGATTGGGCCAGACAGTCCTGGTACCCTCTGTTGCTGTCCCTAGCAGCCCATCTTCCCCTGTCTCTTCCCAGGAATTACAACCTGTTAACATCCTCTCAGGGGAGGATTTGGTACCCCAGTCTTCAGTCTCTCAATCTCAAGGCATGGCTCTTGAAGAGTTAGTTTGCAGATCTGCATCTTTCCCAAGGGGTTCTGGATATTCTCAAAGCTTCTCGAAAGCCCTCCACCAGAAAGACTTATAACTCCAAATGGAAGAGATTCAGCATTTGGTGTTTTAAGAAGCATATTTCTCCAGATACTGCTGGATTGCCTGCGGTTCTGGATTATATGGTCCATCTTAATGGCCTAGGCCTCAGACCAGCTACTCTCAAGGAACACTTGTCAGCTGTTGCTGCGTTTCTGTCTGTGGGAAAGTCTTCCTCACTATCTTTTCATCCTGTGTTCTGTAAATTTTTTAAAGGATTGCTTCACACCAGTCCTCCTTTTAGAGACCCTGCCCCTGCCTGGGATTTGAATGTTTGCATTGCTCAATTTATGCAACCCCCTTTTGAGCCTATGTCTTCAGCAGAGCTTAAGTACTTGACTTGGAAAACTGTGCTCTTCGTAGCCATTACCTCTGCTAGGCGTATCAGTGAATTACAAGCCCTGACAGTGGGACCGGATTTTATTTCCTTTCACAGGGATAAAGTGGTTCTTAGAACCAATAGAAGGTTCTTGCCCAAAGTGGTTTCAGACTTCCATTTAAACCAGTCTGTGTCTCTTCCTGTCTTCTTCACTGCTGATTATTCTTCCTCAGGAGAGAGGAGGCTACACAGTTTAGATGTTAAAAGAGCCCTTAGTTACTACATAGAGCGTACCAAGGGTCACAGGTTTGACTCCCTTCAGTTGTTCCTCACTTATGGAGAAGTGGGAAAGGGCAAACCTGCCACCAAGAGATCTATTGCCAGCTGGATTGTGTCTTGTATACATTCTGCTATGAAAAACTGGGAAAAACTGCACTCTCAGGCCTGAGGGCTCATTCCACAAGAGGTATAGCTGCTTCCCTGGCTGTTGCCAGGGATATCCCTCTCTTAGAAATTTGTCAAGCAGCCACCTGGAAAACAGTCCATACCTTTACCAAGCATTACTCTCTGGATAGCTAGGCTAGGAGTGATGCTCGGTTTGAACAGCAGTACTTCAGAGCCTATTTCCAAAGTAGGTTCTGTCCCTCCTCCATGGAGGTATTGCGGTAGTCTGCACTTGTCAGAATACAGCAAGACTTCAGGTTTTTTGAAGAACAAATTACTCACCTTAGTAATTATGTTTCTTCTATTGGAGTCTTGCTGTATTCTGACCTCCCTCCCTGCCTCCCCTCTCAGAACCTGGTTTTGGGAAGTGGGTGGGCAGGTGCAGTGTTGCACCTCAGGGGTGCTCTTTTTACACCGTCTTTTTGTGTGGGTGTTTATTTTGTTATATTCCTGTTTGGTTTGGGTTTTGAGTTTTGGGTTTCCTGACTTGCCTTCTTTTGGTAGTCCAAAACTTTTTGGTTGCCAGTTGACTATTAAAAATTTTGTTTTACAATTTCCACATAGAATACTGTTAGAGTGTTGCTCGTAAGAATCTGATGGTTAGCTTTCAAAGGGAAACAGACAGAGACATCAGCTGAGCTTGAGCTCAGCATTCTATGCTCTGCATAGAAAGGTTAACCCTTTGTTCTCCGGGGAAGTTAAAAGGCTGGGGCTAACTGCACTTGTCAGAATACAACAAGACTCCAATAGAAGAAACATAATTACTAAGGTGAGTCATTTTTTTCTTACATCTTCACCACTTTCCAACATTATGCATCCCTGCCAGATTCTAAAATTGCACATTCCTGCCACATTCCCAAATTGCACATCCCTGCCACATTCTGAAATGGCACATGCCCCCAAATTCCAAAATTGCACATCCCTGCCACATTCTGAAGTTGTGTTGCAATGCCACATTCCCAAATTGTGCGTCATCACCAAATTCCGAAATTGTCACTGCCACATTCCAAACCTGTGCATCACCACCACATTCCGAACCTATGCGTCACTGCCACATTCTGAACCTGTGTGTCACTGCCACAATCTGAACCTGTGCGTTACTGCCACAATCCGAACCTGTATGTCACTGCCACATTCCGAAATTCTGTGTCCCAGCTATTTTCTGAAATTGTGTCATTGCTGTATTCCATGGTTGCAACCTGGTGACATTTTGAACTCTCACACCTGCAGTATTCTAAAAAATTGCATACAACATTGTCATTCTAAAGCCATGTTTGCCGCTGCATTCCCATCCCTGTTGCATTCTGACGTGCTGTACCTTGCACCTACACATTATGGAAGTGCAAGAGTTGACCCCCCAGTGTCAGTTTTGTCAGTTTTCCTTTTTCAGATGTGTACTACAACCGCTGTTTTAAGTAACATAGGATAAATAAGTCATATAAGGTAGCTTGCAGGGAGGACTAGGTTGTGAGTTCAGGTTATGACATCATCAGTAGCACTTCTCTGAAACTGGCTTTTTTGAACAGGTAGTGAATTAAGGGTCACAAAATGACTTGTAACTTTTAACGAAGTAACTTACAGATCTGATGTTTGGCATGAGGCTGATTGAGGATATGCTGATGCAAATTCTGAATTTATTGATGCCAGAAATGTTGGCCTGAGTCCTTTAAACAGGTCAATCCTTTAAAGCACATTCTCACACACACACACACACTGTTTCACTCTCTTGTCTTATTCTCTCTTTTTCCCACCTGTCTCTGATCTCTGTCCTGTTTAAATCTCCCTTTATGTTGAAAACTGTATCAACATTCTCTCCCCTACCTCTTGGATTGTACAGTGTTTTAATATATTATGACCAAGACCCCTGGAATTCTGCGGTTGCAGAATTTTCCGTAGAATTTGCATCATGCCGCAGAATTCATAGTGTTGCAGAATTCATTGTTTTTGGTAAATTTTCATTCAGATATACAGTTTTTCCATACTGCCAGCCTCCCATACGCATCTTGTTCATCCTGAAGCCCTCCTCAGTGCTTGGCATATGATGTCATCAGTGACATCACATCATATTTTAGCCAGTGACAGGACTGCATTCTGCCACAGACATGAATAAATCATGCCACAGAAATCAGAAAATGCTGCCGCAGAGCACTAGGGGCCCTGATTATGACCCCTCAAAGCACTTTGATCTCACATTTCATGTTAAATATGTGTAAAACCCTGGTTTGGGGAAGGGGCAGGGGCACTAGGGCATCAAAGAGCAGGGTTACCAGGCCCAGGGTTCAAGGTAAGGTAAGAACAGAAAAATGCAAGGTGTACAAAAAATGAGACACACAGCACACTGTTAAATGCTGCAGAAAGGCACGTGAATGCTTTATCGTACAAAGATAAGATGGCCAAACACAAACACTGGTTCTTCGAACTCCTGTGGGTTCATTGTCGTCCTCTGTTTTGTTCAGACCTTTGCTCAGTTGCTGCAGTTTCTTTCCAGTGCACCCAGTATCTGCATTGCTTTGTACAAGGTGACATAGTTTAGTTGTAAAGATTAGGGTTGCACATTCCCATTTATATTTATTGTTGCCTCTCTCAAGTTGTCTGTGATTTTATTCAACCTAGAAAGCAGAATAGGTGCTGAATGACACCCCTCAACCTCCGGAGAGAGTGACCAAAAGGTGGGAATCGCACAGATGCCTATTTCCCTCTCTCTCTCTCTCTTTCTACCATGGAGATGCTTTAACCACCTAACCAATTCTTCATCCCCAACCTACTCCATCGGACAGGCTCTGTTTGGACCACAAACACCAAATACTCCCTTGTCTCCAATCCTAGCCAACATATGGACTTTCTTGGGAACTTTCTCCTATTTCAGGGCACAGGAATACCTGGGACCTCTAAACATCTTAGAGGTGAAATGCAAGGCTGGCAGTATAGTAGGCTACCCCCGTGGCAATCTTCCACTTCTGCCTCAGCTGCTATTTATACTGGAGCCCCTTTACTGGTCTCCTCATCCTGTAGCCCAGCCATACTTGTGTAGCTAAAGTGGCAGTGCTACTGCTTTTGGTGATCGTGACCTGGGTTCAGGAACAAGCCTTGAGCATTGGGGGGGGGGGGAGGAAGCTTGAGCCTCCATAAGACTGCTCTCCTCTGTGGGGGAAGGATGCAGAGCTTGATGTTAGCTTGCCACTGGAGGTGATGGAGCTCACACCGCCAGATTTGGAGAGCTGCGGAGCACCGGATGTCGACCTGTCATGTGCAGGAGTGCGCATAGTAACATCTTCGATGTCAATGCATGCTCACTCCTCCCAGGGGTCTAGGAAAAGAGGAAATGTGTGTCAGTCAGGAGGATGAAGCCTCACCTGCCCACAACCAATATTGAACCTCTCTCCCTAGGCCTGGGTGCACTCTGGACCTCACCTCTGCTGGGGACTGACCATATGGTGTGGGGAGGATGCCTAGAAGCTGAAGGCAGCCCCACCCTTGGGGGCAAGCTGGGGGAATGGTATCTTGATGTGTCACAGGTGGTCCAGGAGATCCAAGACCTAGGTAAGAGGCCCTCAATAAGACATGGAGGAGGTGCTGGTAGATGACTGAAGGAGGTTCTGATCAGCAGGGTCATGGAGCATAGAGGAAAAAAAAAATTGTGTGTGTGAGCTCAAATGGGCAGGCAGTAGATATGGTATGGTAGCATGACTGTTCTGCGAGTGTCATTAGGGCACAGTCAATACTGTGTAGCAAAGAACGTGAAAGATGTATGTGCTAAGGTGATGTAATAGCGATGTCATGTACCGTGCTATAGGGATACCTGCTTCCATCCTGGCCAAGCACTCTTAAGTATGTAGATGTGCGCCATGCTGCCGAGCCGATAGTGACAGCTTATGAGTAGATGGGACTATACTGGGACCACGATTCAAGTCTGCTATCCTCATCAAATTTTTTTTTTTTTTTTTGTTAATGTATGTGTGCTGTTATACAGATATGCATTTAAGGGTGGTGTGGGGGGTGGTGTCGCCTCACACAGCGAAACCGTGCTGGTTCGAAAACCTTCTCCTTTTTTTGAATTATGTGTGACCTGAGAGTTGATTATAGGGGGGTGAGGTTTCAGGGGGCAAGGCCCCCGCCCCCCCCCGATTAAAAATTAACTTGCATAACACCAGTGTACTAATTGTGGGCAGTTAAGAAAATGTGCTGCTGTTCTGTGGTTGTTTTCTGGAGGGTGTTGTTATGGGTAGTTGCAACGAGTTGACTTTCAACATATTTTATCAGCACTTTACTGCCAGCATGCTTAATTTACTGCTGTGATTTGTACCATGCTTATATGAGTTTCGCTGAGCTGTCGTAGAAGGCTAGTTCCTTTTTATGTTGCCTGCAGGCATGTGCAAGAAACATAGTGCCATCATCCGAGTTTTCGGAGGTGTGGCAGCCCTCTTCCAATTCAGTCAGTGTGTTTGCAGGCATGGCCGCGGTTCTCCAATCGCTGCTGGAGCTGTCTATGACAGCAGTCTAAAATGCAGTGGCGTACAGTTGAAAGGGGGAGCTACGCTTCAGTGAGCAGCGATAAGATATCGCCAGGTCATGCGCGCTCCTCCTACACACATACACACACACACACACACACACACACACACACACACGCTGCGCCTGCGTGCCGGGCCACTGTATAGCCGATGGGGGGGTGCCCAATCCCCATCGTCGTGCTGCACGCCCCCAAAAACTGAGTTGCACATGCCACGCTGGGTGCCCACCCCAGCGTGGCAAAACATATTCACTAGCCGATGGGGTGCCCAATCCTCGGCTCACTGCCCCCAGTACACAGTACCACGCTGGGGAGCCCACCCCAGCGTGGCAACAGATGCTATCGCCGACGGGGTGCCCAATCCCATCGGCTCCACACACCCCAAACAGCCCTTAGGCAAGCTGGGAGCCCACCCCAGCGTGGCAAACATTCTGTGTCGCCTCCTGTTTTAAAAAAAACAACAAAAACAACCTGCAGCACAAAACGGTCCTCGCTCTCTGGGCCCCACCCACACCCCACCTCCTTACTTACCTCCGGACCTCAAGCGCAACGATCTTCGGTGGACCAGGAACACGTCTGCACTCTTCAAAGCCGACCGCGAACTGAGGAAATGCCAGTAAGCTGTATAATGTAATAAATAGGGTTTTTTCAACTGTGCTGCATATCTCAGGCAGTTTTTGGAATTTTTGCACCAAATTTTCAACATGGGGTTTTTGAGACCCCTTCTCATGAATGCTCTCACTGTCATGGCGTTAATCAGGCCCGAAGGGTGATTTCACAGTCACTGTGCGAAATCACCTTTCGGCACTGATTTAACAAAACGACACTGACAGTGTTCATAAGGTGGGCTCTCAAAAAGCCCAAGTTGAAAATGTGGTGGAAAAATTCCTTAAAATGACTTTTACGAGCGTGCGTTGCGAAGTTCCTATGCACGCTCGTAAGTTTGCGAATTTTCAATATTGTCACTCCAGATTTTCAACATTGTCATTTTATCACACCTCCTTATGAGCAGTACAGCTGTCATTTTTCACATCTCGCCCAAAACGTGTTTCCGCCCATGTAGTGCACAGTGGTGCAGTCGGTGTGCAAAATCACTGTATGGGACACATTAAGAAAATCACAGTGACACTGTTCATGAGCAGAGGTCTTAAAATGGCTATATTGAAAATTTGGTGAAACATTCCTAAAAATGACTGTTATTACGAGCCTGCGTTGAGCACTTCCTACGCATGCTCGTAAGTTTGCAAATTTTCAATATTTTCACTCCAGATTTTCAACATTGTCATTTTACCACCTCCTTATGAGCAGTACAGCTGTCATTTTTCACATCTACTCTAGCATGTAACGCACAATGGCGCAGTCGGTGTGCGTAAATCACTGTATGGGACACATTAAGAAAATCACAGTGACACTGTTCATGTGCAGATGTCTTAAATGGTTATGTTGAAATTTGGTGACAAACTTCCTAAAATGACTGTTTCGCGAGGTGTCGTTAGCATTCATCTTCCGTAAGTTTGCTAATTTTCAATATTTGCACTCCACCGAATTCCAAATACTTACACAGCACATACAAGCAAGCAACATTCGGCATTGACAAATACTTGTTTAGGGCTGTTCTGCATAGCAGACCAGTTCCTATTGCAGTCAAAGTCAGGAAGTGCATTGGGGAAATTGGAGACACATTTTTATGGCTGTCAGTGAGTGAGTGCGTGCCCTGCTATATTGCTCATTGCAGCTGTCTGTAACCATTGCTAACTGCATATTGGCTACAATGAAGACAGTGCATGAAAGCTGAAGAATAGTGCATGAGAGCTGAATAAAAGCAAGCAGTGTCCTTTTCAGGAATGCGCAGCTCGCAGTAGTGCCAAATCACTGAAACTCTCCCCCCTTTTAGTCATTCTCTCTCTTGCTCTCACTCTAGCGTTTCCCCTCCCATCTTATGATGTGACACTGGGGTACCCACCCCCTAGTACTGGTAAACAATGCCTCCTCCTATCTTAGGAGGCAACACCGGGGTATCTCACCCCCCAGTGCCGCCAAACAGTGTCCCCTCCCAGTCCATGTTGCGCCATCCCTCCCCCAAAAAACAGGATACCTGAAATAAAGGAAACTGTTCCTTGTAATTTTTTTTTTTTTAACTTGTGGGATTTAAAATTATCCATGACAACTTCTGCTCCTCTGCCCCCCATACCCACCCTGACCCACCTCTCGGCACCTCCACTCCACACCCACACTTTCTGACTTACCTATCCAGTGGGTCCAGCGCTGCCTCGTGAATGTCCTGCTGTTTCCAAGATGAACTGTGAAGTAACTGTAAATAAGGTAAGATTGGTTAATGGCTTTTCAAACCATTTACAACTTTTGCTCATAAGTTTGTCATTTTTTTTTAACATTTTTCACCCAAATTTTCACCATGTTTTTTTTTAACCCCACCTCATGAACCAGATAGGTGGAACATTTCAAATCCCCACCAGAGATGTGTTTTTGCAGGCGCTCTGAGAAATCACATTTCAAACTGGATTTAAAATTTGTTACCGGTCTTCATCAAAAGGTGGAGTCATCAAAAGACTATGTTAAATTTGGGGTCAAAATGTTAAAATCAACAAAGTTATGCAGAAATGTTAAATTTGCCAGCGTTTACTCATAGCTTTGTCATCTGTGCAGACTTTGACCTCAGATTTTCCGTATAGCCCTCGTGTTACCCCACCTCCTGAACATGGCAAGTGCCATTTTTCAAATCCCCTCCAAAACATGTTTTTGCATTTGCTTTGTGAAATCACCTTTTGAATGGGATTTAAAAAATTACACATGTCTTAATCATAAGGCGGGATCTTAAAGTGAAGTTGTAAGATTCACTGGTGGGCTTCATAGCTCGTTACCCAGCTGTGGTAATAGTCCTTCTGTAGCAAAATTATAAAGTTTACTGCTGTCCTGTAAGTGAGGGAAGGGATCAGAACTCAGGCCAAACCGCTGGCCAGCCAATCCCTTCCACTTCCTGGTCTTCTCACCATGCCCCTGCGCTCGGATGTTTTGTGACATCTTACCAGGGAGAGAGCGGGTACATGCCTCATTGAATCCTATTGGGGTTTTAAACCTGTACTATGCATCTCTAAGCTGCCGTCAATACAAATGAAAACCACCAATTCAATCAATTAATAGGACCCCACAGACCTGAAATGTACCCATATAGATTTTTGGTTTTGGAAAATGAAAAAAAAAATTTAGTGAACCTGTTATCTATTGCTTTGAATAAATCAAATGATCTGCCGCTCTCCTATAGTCCTCTTCCTCTAAGGAGTTCCTTGGCTAGGGTAGTGAATACAGATCACCCTGTACCGAAAGAGAACCATGAAAAGTTTCTATCAAACTTAAGCATTAAGGGGAACTATTCATGGAGGATATGTGTTCACTGTTCAAACATTCATTGTTTGAAAGATATACAGAAAGCAGCGACTGGGGATAGGGTGCCTAGTAATAATTTTATTTACTGTCAAACCACAGGGGAAGTATATGGGATTAAATGTCTCTGTGACCTTATATACGCAGGCAAGACCAGAAGGGAACTAAAAAAACACATAGGGGAACAAAGAAGTGATATTGGATTGAGGATTTCACACCCCCATAGCACAGCATTCTAAATCAGAGAAGCACCCTACTCCTAGCCTGCATTCTTCGAAACAGAAAAGGTTACTGTGGGATGCAGCAGTGGCAACCTAGATCAGAAACCCCTCACGAGGGAAGATTTTTCTATTGATTTTATTCAAAGTAACAGATAACAGGCTTGGACTAAAAGAGAGGATAGATTGGTTTCCAATAATATATCTACGGTTTTGCTTTCTGCTTCTCATTCCTGACCTGTATTTTGTAATTTTCTGCTTTTATCTTACTGTCCGGATAGCAGTGACTTCTGAACACACAAGTCTATCTTTGCCTTCAGGTGGTCAAGTAATCCACACCATTTTTACTAAATGAAGAGTTTTTATTTGGTTTAAATAGGTGATTGCATCATACAGAATGTTTTCCCTAATATTCTGATCCTTTTCACCCCTACTCCTTGCACCTTTAGGGCTATCCTTGATACCTATAACCTCCCCCCTCCCTTACTCCATTTTTTCTAACGCTTTTTACCTGCTTATATATATTTTTTCAAGAACTATTGGGAGACCTATTTCGGAATAAAGATTTTTAGAATGAAATCCTTTGATGTAGATGGTACCATCAGTAGATCCCCACTCAATGACATCCTCTTTGATCTTTTCTGAGGACATCTTTTTAGCAGTTCTTTATAGAGATCGGGGGAATGCATTCAAAACCAGAATCTATTCAGGTGAATATTGGGTCTCTGTTTGACCTCCTGCATCAAATCTTGACCTCTGGGTCATGGATAGCTATAGCCAAGAACATTGCTGTGGTATATACTCCATACAGATGTTTGGTTAAGAGATTGTAGAAAATGAATTATAATGTCCTCATTAGCTGGCCATGGTAGGCACATTTATTAATTAATTAGGAATTGGTTCTCCACTAAGGCTTTTGGCCAGATAGTGCTGCTACGAATATCAGGTCGGGAGCATGGTGAGGCGCCACCTCACCGTGATGTCATTGGTTGTTTGGCATCTGCATGCTGGTGCTTGGACCCGTGACAGTTTCCCCTGATGGGAGCCTAGAAAAGGAACTGCATTTATTGGCATGGCGCTCACTCTAGAAAAGGCGAAGTGAACCATGAACTTTGATACTATACAAAGGTAAACTCCTGTAGGAGAATGCTTATATGAAGCATATATAATGGCAATTGTTTTCTGGTAGGTTTACATGGAGGAGCCTTCTTGCCTAGGTAAAAATGCTGTATATTCCTTCCGTGATAGAGAAAGTTTTTACTGTGGGTAACTAAGAGCACAAGGTGGTGGGGTGTTCAAGCAGCACTGATTTGGTTCACTTGTATAATTATTTGTGGTGTGACTGAGAATAAGAGCAGCATGCATACTTACTGCCTTTCAGGAATGAATAAGCAGTATTGAAGACAAGCAGGGTGAGAAAGATCTCATTTCTTTTAGCATTATATTACCTGTGAATATTGTTCTTGGTTTTGGGAACTAAATGAGCAGTTTCCGACTAATGTATTACAAAGAAAAAATATATGAATTTATTTCATTTGTGATGTGCTACTATGCTTCCCTAAATGTGTAATAGAGGACTATGTAATACTGTCTATATTTATACAGCTTTGCATAGCTTAGGCAGATAAGTATGCCAGAAAAAAAAATTTATATTTCAAATTTGTTTGTTGATATTCCATGATGAAGATACATTAATAAGTTTTATAAATATATGTACATGATTATTTAATTTATATTTAGACGCATGTACCACCCTAAAGGAGGGGTCTTGTGGCACCCAGAAACACTGGTGGAGTGAGGTGGCTTGACTGTTTGCCATAAATAAACCCTGTTTAAATTACCATATGCTGGGTGAGTGATCATTTTTCTCCTGTGTCCTTAACAGCTACTAATTTCAGGACCTCTTGATTCTGTCACCTGTCAAGGTTCACTTCACTAGAGCTATGGCCGCATTGTACACTGAGCCCATCTTGTTGCCCTGTTAATGCTATGTAGGTTGCTAGTAGTTTCGGGCCATACCTTTTCAAGGCATTATTGCCTAGATGTTTTTAGCACCATCAGTATGGCATTGGTGGGGGGCACTTAAGCTGTGTTGTACAGCACTGGCCCTCGCAATCTCTGGTCTGCTTCTTAGGGCCCATATCATATCTACTACCTGCCCATTGGAGCAAACAAGCAAAGGGGAATTATAATTTCAAACAACATGAAGTCTTGCTGTATTCTGACAATTGCAGTGATTCCCAACCTTTGAACTGCCCCGGAGAACTAAGGGTTAACTTTCTATGCAGGGCATGGAACGCTGAACTCGAGCTCGGTTGAAGTCTCTGTCTGGAGTGTTTTAAACTCAAACCGTCAGATTCTTTACTCTGCCTCACTGAACGGTCGCTCCGGAGATTTTTCTTCAGCTCGGTTCAAAAGTCGGTTAAAGTTTTCAGTTTTTCATCGGGTTTAAACTGAAAAAGTATCCGTATAGTTGGTTCAGTCTCTGTCTGTGGTGCCGTGAGTACTAGATAGAAATTGTTCTATTATTTCTGTGTGGAACTTGTAAAGTGCGGTCGGTTCAGCTGAACTGACCATTTGATTGTGAATTTTGCTATATTTAGTGTGTGGTTACCGATTCTTATCGGTTCTAAAAAAAAAAAAGGTGTTTTTACTGTTTTTTTCCCTTACCTGTGACAGGTTAGGAACCGATAAAGGATGTCTCATGTCACAAAAAAAGGGTAGTTTGGTTAGGTTGGCCATGTCTGAGAAACCCAAGAAAAAAAACGGGCCCATTGGGTTTCAACACTGCAGTGAGTGTGGGGAGGTCTTTGCCAAGGCCAATCCCCACATCACCTGTGTGTATTGTCTGGGGTTTGACCACCTCGATTCAGACTGCCAAATATGTAAAAATGTTCCCAAATCTACCCTTGAGAAGAGATTAGGTAGACTGAGGGAAAAGGAGGCCGAGAAGTCCGCTGACCCGGATAGTCAGCCCGGTTCGGTTTCGACCGAACCAGAAGGAGTGCCCTCTGACCAGGGCGATACTTCTTTGGGCAAAAGGAGAGCCAATTCTGAGGGATCGGTTCTGATAAAAAGGAAACGCAAAGATAAATCGACCAGTTCGGATCCAGAGGTTCATGTTCCAACCGCCGAAGAGATTGCCAGGGCGATTCAGATTGTGGAATTGCTCTGTCCGGTTCCGACCGATCCGGCTCCTTCTGGCAGGGGTTCGGTTCGGTTGGTTCCCCCGGTTCAAGAGTATACCCTTGAAGAATTTGATGAACTGGAGTTTGAAGAGGAAAGGGAATTTGAGGATTATGATGCAAGTGAAGGTCTGGATGTGCCTGTGGAACCGGACATCTCCCCAGACAGACCATCAGGTGTTTCCCCTCCTAGGCTTTCTGAGTCCCCTTTCCATTTTATGTTTTACAGGAATGTGGCTGAAACCCTCCAGCTTCCTATGGAAGAGGCTGTGGAAGATCAAGAAAAGCCTGATTATGTAGAGATGATGGATATCCGAGAGTCCAGGAGACTGTCTATTCCCCTCCATAAATCTTTTGGGAAACGGACACAAAAAATCTTAGTCTCCTAACGCTATACCTCCTGTGGATATAAGAATGGACACGAGGTATACACTTTCAGGCTCAGACACGGAGTTGTTATATCAGCAATGCTGCCATGTTGGGGTAGTGCAACCTGCTGCCTGTGACAAGGCAAATATTCCCTTGGCCTCACACCCCCCTGACAAGGACTCCAGGAAGATTGATGCCATGGCAAAGAAGCAGTACATGGCATCTTCTTTGGGACTCAGGCAGGCGAATTACATGGCCTATACAGCCAGGTACCAGAAGTCCAGGTGGGACACTGTACTGGCACTTGCTAAACAGGCCTCCCCCCAGCTAGCCAAGGAGCTGGAGGCGGTGGCTGCAGATGGGACTGAGGATTCTAAAGTGCAATTTCATGCTGCTGTGGACTCTAATGATGTTTCATCAAGAGTTATGGCTACATCTGTGGCTCTTCGGAGGATGGCTTGGCTCAGATATACTAGTCTCTTGCAGGACACCCAGGCTAAGGCTATGGATTTTCCTGTAGTGGGTAATTCTCTGTTTGGGGAGCAGACAGATAATTACATGAAGAAGATGGACGAGTACAGGACCACTTTTACAGGAGTGGTCAGGCCAAGGAAAGGCAGGAAACTCCTCAAAGGCAGCAGTCTGGGGCAGGGGCAGGGGCAGGCCTTTTCAAAGGCCTTTTTACCAAGCACAGGCCTCTTCTTCCTTTTCACAGAAGGGGTTCTTCAGAGGGAGAGGCAGAAGGGGGATGAGCAGGCCGGCATCCACCCCTCAGCCTAAAGCCCCTGCCCAGCAGACACCCTGATGGGTCTGCCCGGGTCGGCACTCCTATTCCAGTAGGGGCAGGCTGGCTTACTTTGCCCAGGACTGGACATCTATTACAACAGTCAAGTGGGTCATGGAAGTAGTAAGCCAGGGACTGGTTCTCAGCTTCAAAAAAAATTTCCAAAGATGAGAGCCAGATCTTTTCCACCTGCAAATCTTTCGGAAACCCTTGCCCTAGAGGCAGAGGTTTCTTCTCTCCTAGCTTTAAGAGCTATAGAGAGAGTACCTACCCTACACTGGGGCAAAGGACTGTACTCCAGGTACTTACTGACCCCCAAAAAGACAGGGGAGTGGTGACCCATCCTAGACCTCAGATATCTGAACAAACGTCTTTTAAAACCAAAGTTCAAGATGGTAACTCTGGGAATAATCCTTCCCTCTCTAAGGCCAGGGGACTGGTTAGCCTCCCTGGACCTCAGAGTTGCCTACTTTCACATTCCCATCAGGTGCTCCCACAGAAAGTACCTCAGGCTTGAGTTGCCCTCAGGCCACTATCAGTTCAGAGCAATGTCCTTTGGCCTAACCTCGGCTCCAAGGGTTTTCACAAAGTGCCTGGCCGTAGTAGTTGCCTTTTTTAAGAAGGCAAAAGATTTCCATATTTCCTTATCTGGACAATTGGCTATTAGTGGGTCAGTCTCCAGACCAAGTCAAGTCTCACCTGCAAGTGACCCAGCAAGTGCTCACTTCTCTAGGATTTCTTCTTAACGTTCCCAAGTCAGTTCTTGAACCAGTCCAGCTCCTTACCTTTATAGGGGCCAAACTGGACACACTCAGAGCAAGAGCCTTGCTTCCTCTAGAAAGGGCAAGGGATCTTATGGAACTAGCTTCTTCCGTCAGTCTTCAGGTATCTCGACCAGCAAGGCATTTCCTCCACCTCTTGGGCCACTTGGCAGCTTCAACAGCAGTGGTCTAAGGGGCAAGATTCCAGATATGGGATATTCAGTTCCACCTGAGAGCTTACTGGTCTCAGAGAAAGGACTCCCTTACCAAACTGATTCCAGTGACTCCGATCCAGGCCCTCCAGTGGTGGCAGGATCAGGACAATTTAAGATGAGGTGTTCCTTTTGTTGCTCAGCCTCGTTCTGTGGTCCTTACCACGGATGCTTCTCTTCTGGGCTGGGGACCCCACCTGGGGTCCCTCACTGCCTAGGGCCTGTGGTCGCCCCCCCCAAGAATCCTTTCTCCACATCAGTCTTTTAGAGCTCAGGGCAGTTTTTCTGGTTCTAAAAGCGTTCTCATAGTCAGTTCAGAACAAGGTGGTTCAAGTCGGAACAGACAACACTACCACCATGTGGTACATCAACAAGCAGAGAGGCACTCAGTCCACGGCCTTGTGCACAGAAGCCATGAAGTTGCGGTCCCTGGCTTATTCCCTGCAAGCCTCTCTTGTAGCAATCCACCTTCCAGGCATGGACAATGTGCTAGCAGATGCACTGAGCAGGATTCCTCAGGGCCATCACGAATGGTCCCTGAACCCTTAGTTGTTGAAAGTGATTTTTCCAAGGTGGGGCACTCCAGAGATAGATCTCTGTGCAGCCCCAGACAATCACCAACTCCCTCTCTTTTGTTGCAGACCTCCAGTCTTGGGCTCAGTCCCCCTGGATGCCCTGATTCTGAATTGGGAAGGGAAGTTTCTGTGTGCCTTTCCCCACTTTCCACTCCTGTTCAAAGTTTTAGTCAAAATAAGGTCTCAACCTTGCAAGGTGATTCTGGTTGCTCCATATTGGGCCAGACAGCCCTGGTACCCCCTGTTGCTGTCCCTAGCAGTCCATCTTTCCCTGTCTCTTCCCAGGAATTACAACCTATTAACATCCTCTCAGGGGGGGGGATCTGGTACCGCAGTCTTTAGTCCCTCAATCTCAAGACATGGCTCTTGAAGAGTTAGAGTTTGCAGATCTGCATCTTTCCCAAGGGGTTCTGGACATCCTCAAGGCTTCTCGAAAGCCCTCCACCAGAAAGACTTAGAACACCAAATGCTGAATCTTTTCCATTTGGAGTTGTAAGAAGCATATTTCTCCAGACACTGCTGAATTGCCTACAGTTCTGGATTATATGGTCCATCTTAATGGCCTAGGCCTCAGACCAGCTACTCTCAAGGTACACTTGTCAGCTGTTTCTGCATTTTTATCTGTGGGGAAGCCTTCCTCACTATCTTCCCATCCTGTGTCTGTAAATTTTTTAAAGGATTGTCTCACACCAATCCTCCTTTTAGAGACCCTGCCCCTGCCTGGGATTTGAATGTTTGCATTGCTCAGCTTATGCAACCCCTCTTTGAGCCTATGTCTTCAGCAGAGCTTAAGTACTTGACTTGGAAAACTGTGTTCTTGGTAGCCATTACCTCTGCCAGGCGTATCAGTGAATTGCAAGCCCTGTCAGTGGAACCTGATTTTATCTCTTTTCATAGGGATAAAGTGGTCCTTAGAACCAATAGAAGGTTCTTGCCCAAAGTGGTTTCAGACTTCCATTTAAACCAGTCTGTGTCTCTCCCTGTTTTCTTCACTGATCATTTTTCCCTCAGGAGAGAGGAGGCTACACAGTTTAGATGTTAAAAGAGCCCTTAGTTACTACATAGGACGTACAAAGGGTCACAGGTTTGACTCCCTCCAGTTGTTCCTCACTTATGGAGAAGTGGGAAGGGCAAACCTGCCACCAAGAGATCTATTGCCAGGTGGATTGTGTCTTGTATACAGTCTCTGCTATGAAAAACTGGGAAAACTCCACCCTCAAGCCTGAGGGCTCATTCCACAAGAGGTACAGCTGCTTCCTGGCTGCGGCCAAGGATATTCTCTCCTAGAAATTTGTCAAGCAGCCACCTGAAAACAGTCCATACCCTTACTAAGCATTACTCCTGGATATCCAGGCTAGGAGTGATGCTCGCTCAAGTACAGTACTTCAGAGCTCATTCTCAAATTAGGTTCTGTCCTCCTCCTGGAGGTACTGCTTGGTACTTGCATTGTCAGAATACAGCAAGACTTCGTTGTTTGCAGAAAAATTACTCACCTTAGTAATTATATTTCTTCTAATGGAGTCTTGCTGTATTCTGACCTCCCTCCCTGCCTCCCCTCTCAGAACCTGTTTTTGGGAAGTGGGTGAGCAGGTGCAGTGTTGCACCCCAGCGGTGTATTTGCTGGCACCCTCCTCCCTTTTGTTTGGGTGCTTATTTATTATTGTTATTTTTTTAAGTACATTGGGTTTAGTTGTTGGGTTTCCTGACTTGAGTCTTCTTTGGGGATCTAAAACTTTTCAGCCAGTTGGCTAGTAGAATTTTTTACAATTTCCACATAGAATTTTTAGTTTAGTTGGGCTCGTAAGAATCTGACGGTTTGAGTTTAAAACACTCCAGACAGAGACTTCAACCGAGCTCGAGCTCAGTGTTCCATGCCCTGCATGGAAAGTTAACCCTTAGTTCTCCGGGGCAGTTCAAAGGTTGGGAATCACTGCAATTGTCAGAATACAGCAAAATTCCATTAGAAGAAATATAATTACTGAGGTGAGTAATTTTTTCTTCCTTACCGCTAATACCAGTTTTGTGTAGGTTCCGTCCATGAGCAGGCAGGCCTGCCCAGTTTCAGTGCTGTATGACTTATAAAACAAAAAAAACATTCCTTCTGTCCTAGATCCCCTAATTCAGGGGTGAGTTGAGTAGTAGGCTTGTTGCCAAGGCACAGGTACATCATTGTGTGTTATAGTTTTAGTCTACTGACACGGACAGAGGTGTGACTGAAAGTTATTTGATAGGAGGCGTCTCCCTATAATCTCAAACATTTATATCTGTCCCATCTGAGAGGTGAAGACCGTTGTCTACTGCCTGCCCATGAAAGGAACCTATACACAGCCAGAATGAAGGTAAGGAAATTATGGACTTCTGGTGGTGCTGTGAGCACGCTAGAAAGAGAGCATCCTCCTCAGTTGAGAGAAACTACTGCAAATCAGCCTAATTCTGCAAATCATAATGAAAGAACTTATACCAAATTGGACATATTTCTGTAGAGTATTGTTTTCTGAGCAGACAGTCATGAAACCATTCCAAATACTGGCGGAGGAGGGAGATACGGGCGACAGCCTGTCTGAGTCCAAGATGGCGCTAACTACCGCGAACGAAGGGAGTAAAGGCCACTCTGTCAAACAACCACAGAGCAAAAACAAAAATCAACTTCATTCCATATTGATGGCAATTCAGGAGTTCAGGGCCAAAATGAAAGAAGCCATTAAGGTTCTGCGAGACGACTTGGAGACCCTACAGGGGCATATGGATTATGCTGACAGACAAATTTCTACTAATGTGTCCCACCTTGACTCAATTGAAGGCACTGTTACTGAACTTGCTCGCACCCAGCTGCAGATCGTTCTCCTTCAGGAAGACGCTGAGAACAGAGGCAGGCGCAAAAACCTGCAAATTTACAGAGCTCCCGAGGGTGAGGAGGGCACCGATATGCTGGCTTTCCTGGACCATCTATTCCGAACCATGCTGGACGTGGGGCCTGACTACCCCATTGACATCGAGTGAGCCCGCCGTGTGCTGGGCCCAAAGCCGACTGCTCCGGATGCACGACCACACTCGATAGTGGCGAGGTTTTTAAATTATGCGGTTAAAGATGTGCTGCTTCAGAGGGGGTGGGGCCACAAGATCCTATGATTTGGCCCTAAAAGGATCTTTGTGGACAACAACTATGTGCTAGTCACCCAGAAGTTAAGATGGGAATATATCCCTCTGTTCCCCCTGTCTGCGGGCAAACAACCTTTAGCTCAAAAAGCCCTATCCAGCCAAGCTAGTGGTGTACTTTCCAAATGGCACAAATATCTACCTGACAGCGGAGGAAGCCAGAATGGATCTTCGAACCAGGGGACTCCTGCTAGATAGAGAAGGTTGCAACGCCGTTCCCTGAGGGAAAAAAACAGCTGATGTGGTTGGACCGAAGATTAGACCAGAGAGGTAACAATAGGCCCAGGAACTCCCTCTTGAGGAGATTCTTCAGTGACTGTAGCAATTTCGCTCCCAGCCGCTCTACCAGTGAAAAGGAAGCACCTGAAAGAAAACTTTGCACATTAAACCAGTCTTAAGAGGCCTCAAGAGGAAGCTCAAGTTAGTGGTGGTTATGTGGGGGGTATTAATGCCTGAGCCCCAATGTGGGCAGGGCCTCTGAGGTTCTCATAGGCATCATTAATTGCCTTTTCCAGGTGGCAGAGTTTTTTTTTTTTAGCTTGGCTGGGAGACTGGCTGATAACCGGAATCCTTGTTGGCTCCACGCTATATGGGGCCTGGGCCCCCCCTTCCCCCTCCTTGCTCCCTTCCAACTTTGAGCGCCTTGACGGCCACCTCCCCTCACTAGCCTCTTATAACACCACCAATAAGGATAAGCACAGCACCTCCCTGCCTTTTTTTTTTTCTACTTTCTGTTTATACTCCTCCTCTCCTGCAGCACTCCACTCCCTTCGGGAGACGCCTATGGCCATTCTAGTCCCCACCTCCTGCCTGTATCCCGTGGCGTTCTGTCCTCCACATAGCCTTAACTTACCCCCAGGCAGGGACGAGGTGGGGGGCAAGCACCCCGAATCCCTGAGTCTTGTTAGGATGCTGGTCACCGGGCCAGGTAGTGGTATTGGGGATCGGTGCCTGGCACTCTGTCTACCCGGGAGTGCCACAGGTGTTTTTCTGATGTTCTGGGGGAGTGGCCTACACCCCAACATCAAGGCATCTCCGCTGACGTCCACCACTTCCCAACGCTCTGTACGCGCATGTGCCTGCTATGCCTTCGGCTTCTGCCAAGGGCCAGTCAGGCACCGAGCATGTATCCCCCTTCCTCCTGGGAGAGGAGAGCTGTCCTCGGATGCTCAATCCTCTCCCTTCCTTGCCGACCCCCAACGTCCCGGGCTTGTTCCTGAACCCGGGTCGCTGGTGTGGCGTGCAGCACCTCAACCCTCAGCGCCACCATGCCGGCCAGTACCTCCCTGCTTTAAAGACCCCAGTTCCACCCTGATGCTTGAACAACACACAATACTCCGCCAGTGGGGATGGCCAAGCTATCAGGGGCTTTCGCACTGGACTCCACGCAGCCTTCAGAACAGCCACTGTGACGATGAGCAGCAGGTGGGACCACGTGGCTCGCATCTACTCCGTGCCTTGAGATCTGAAAGCAGGAAGTGAGATACGAGAGGCATGGGAACAATAACAATGGGGGAAGACACACTGGAGAACAAAGGGTTTTTTTTTGTTTTGTTTTTTCCTTTTTCCTCAGTCTCAAAATTTCCTATCTGCTAGTGCAGCTGAGCTGCTGAGCCTCTTCCACTTCAAATAGACACGATGCCAAAACAGGCGTTCTGGCATATGCCTAATCTTGACATTAACATGCTTTTTTTTTTAACCCCAGATGCAGATTGCCGATGACAGCCCCCCTAGGTGATTTGACTTCAAATCATAGCTGCCAAAGAAGCGGTTGTTGCGCAGAGGATTTACAGGTTCATAGGGAGAGGGGAATCTGACCCCCCGCCCCTGTTGTGCGGGGAAAGGACGGGCATCATGCTCTCCCACCCATGCTCTCCCCCAGGGCTCACAGGAGATCTCTCACATATGAGGGCAGTAGAGCGACTGGTGGAGCTTAGCAGAACTCAGATTTATCTGAGACAGCCCCCTGAGGGAGCCAAAGCAGGTAACATACCCACATTCCTCTCTTTTTTTTTTTTTCTCCCCGCTCCTTGGATAGTCCATTTGAGGGAATGGGAGGGGCTATTCTCGCACAGGGCTGCTGACCCAGTCCCATCCTTGCTAGAGTAGCCACTGACTGGTGCATGCCTGCAGGGCTTCTGGTGTTTTGACCTTGAATACTCCCTCAGATGATTCTCCAAGCTTATAGTTATAGTTGTAGGATAGAGGGGCTCACCACAGTTCCTTGAGAAGGGTGGACATCCAGTTTTTCCTAAAGGGGTGGTGCCCCAGAGGGGAGTGACTCCTCATCACATCGGCGGGGGGGGGGCAAGATGATAAAGCCCCAAAATGTTTACCTAGGCAGCTGCCTGGAACAATAACAAGAATAAATGAGGGGGGAGATCAACGGAAACACAAGGACAAGGAGACTTGCTGTTTCTGATTTTTGTCTTGCTAACCCTTACTGGGAGGAAGGAGGGGGTGGCTTGATAACCTCATTGGTTCACACTCATGAAGCCACCACACAGCTTCATGGTTAGTTCCCTAGCCATGTTCTTCCTTATTTGGAACATTATTGTTCCATAGGGGGCCCTTGCCCACTGCCCTCAGAAAACCACATGTTGTGGACAGTTTTCCTGGGAGACCTAGGAGGTGGAAAATAGCTTCCATCTTCTCTCTGGGAGTCAAAATATACATACGTTCTTGTTCTATGGGGAAACGACATGTTACTACCCCATTATGGAGAGTTTCTTTGTTTACTTTAATGGAACAGTTGGGGGGTAAAATTGGTTGGGGTAACTGGGTGGGCAACAAATAAGGGGGGAGGGACGGGGTTTTGGTTATTCTTACTGGTTTAGCTTAATAAGTTATACAATTGTACCAAAAAAAAACCCAAAGCTCACAACTTTAGGTTGGTCACTAAATGATCTTTATTTTATGATCACGGAAAAGAAATCTTCCTTTGCCAAGCAGGGGATCCTTGATCTGACTTCTCCTGCTCTTCACACGGTCGGCTGTGCTGCTTCTTTGGGAACGGCTTGATGGGTGCGAGAGGGGCCTTGTCTCAATCTCCTGGCTTGACCTTCAAGAATAGTACAGAGAAGAAATCATCATTAATACTGGGTGGAAGGCACCCCCTTTTCGCAAATTCATAACGACAAATCCTGTAAAAATATTCTCAGAGAATATAAATGGTCTCCACAGCCCCATCAAAAGAACAAGATTCCTGCAGTATCTTAAAAGACAAACAGCTGATGTCTGCCTCGTCCAGGAGACACACCTGTCTGAAGTAGAACACTTAAAATTGAGGTGGGGACAACGCTATCAGGTATATGCAGCCTTCTATGCTAGTGGAAGAAGAAGAGGTACGACTGTTTTAGTGCCTACCTCCACTCCCTTGGAAGTTCGCAAATCACATATAGACACTCAGGGTAAATACGTTATCCTCCAAGGGCAGCTTAATTCACAAGAGGTCACTTTAGTGAGTGTATACTTACCTCCTCAATCCAAACTCCCAGTGGTGCGGTCCTTTCTTCATAAAGTCTTAGGTCTGCTACAAGGCCAACTGATAATGGGGGGGGGGGGAATTTTAATGTGGCCCTTACTCCCCAGCTGGACTTCTCCAAGCCACTGACTTACAGGACTAATAACGCAGTTAGATACCTAAAAGGGACACGGGACCATTTGGGTGTAGTAGACATTTGGCGCACACTGTTTCCCCAAAGGGGCAGGTTATACCTACTATTCAGGATGTCATCACACCTATTCCAGGTTAGACTACTTTTTTACCACATGCGAACATTTAACCAAGGTCCGTGACCTCACAGTAGGCCCCAGACTTCTCTCAGACCATCATCCCCTTCTACTGAAAATTGACCTGGGGGAAAAAAAAAAACACTATGGCATTTCAATCTCCTGCTCCTAAAAGACCCAGAGTATATAAAACATGTTTCAATGCACATACCACATATTATACAGGAGAACACTGATCCTCGGATCTCTGGCCCCATTTTGTGGGATACCTTGAAAGCAGTTATACGAGGTAAAACATTAGCCTACACTGCGCAAAACAAATGTAAACAAGAGGTAAAATATGACTCCTGCTTTTACAACTTCAAAACTGCCAGTTATTATATAGGGAGGGTGACAAGGACCTACAGCAAGAAATTAGAGACACCAAATCTGAAATCTAAAAAATCACTGATCTTAAAATTCAGCAAGCCCTGACATATTTACAAGAAACTAATTATGAAGGAGGGAGTAGGGGTACGTGCACCCTGGTGCGAAAGATAAGGATGCGCAAAGAAGGATCCACTATCTTAAAAATCAAACAACCTGACACCAAACAAACTTTATTCCAGGAAAACCAGATCCGATCGGCTTTTGTATCATACTGCCAAGCACCATACCATGCAGGACCCCCCCCCCCCCCACAACAGCAGACACTAGAAACACCTTTTTATCTGGTCTTCGGTTACCGAAATTACGGAGGAACAAGGTAAGGCCCTTGAGACCCCTATAGGGGCACAGGAGGTGCTACAGCATATCGGAGCAGCTAAGGTAGCGAAGTGTCCAGGACCAGACGGCTTTATAGCTGAATGGTATAAAAAGCTTTCTAGACTATTAATACCCACTATGTTGGTGACTTACAGAGCAGTGGCTGAAGGAGAGTCCCCCCTTCCTCCTGGGCCTACTCAGTTATAGCAGCAGTCCCTAAACCAGACAAAGATTTAACAGAAACTGCATCCTACAGACCCATTTCCATCTTAAATGTGGATTACAAAATCTACATGGGAATATGGGCCTCATGTTTAGAATGACTATTACTCACCCTTATACATCCATACCAAGCTGGTTTAATTAAACACAGAAGCACCACAGATAATATTCGACGCACACTCCTGCTTCTAAAATATATCCAGACTAGAAAGATACCTGCGGCCCTTTTTAGCTTAGATGCAGAGAAGGCATTTGACAGGGTGTCCTGGGACTTTCTCTGGGACACCCTGTCAGCCTTCTATTTCCCAGACCCCTTTGTAAAATGGCTACAAAATATTTACCATTGCCCCCAAGCATATATCCATATAAATGGAGCTCTCTGTTCCCCACCATATCAATGCAGCAGGGCACCCACCAGGGTTGCCCTCTATCCCCACTCCTCTTCGCTCTTTCCATGGAGCCTCTGGCAGCGGCCTTGAGGCTGGAGAGACAAGTGGAGGGAATCCCACTGGGACAACAGGCGTATGAAACATCCTTATCTGCTGATGATATCCTTCTGATGGTAACATCCCCTGAAACATCAATACCAGCCATCTGGACTGTATTATGCACCTTTGAGAAAGTAGCCTACTTTAAGCTTCATTTAACCAAGATGGACGTCCTCCTCTTGAATTTTACTCCTTTGGAGTCGCTGAGAAGAACTTAACCCTTGAAATGGCAAGGAACTAAAATGAATTACCTGGGCATTCATATTCCGAAGAACTTAAACAGTACTGAACTGGTTAATTATGAACCATTGTCCGTACAAATACAAGATGATCTGAATAAATGGGGTAGTCTTTATCTCACTTTCTTCCAAAGGATAGAAATAATCCAAATGATTGTCCTTCCCCGCTTGATGTACCTATTTCAGAATATACCCACATTCCACTCAAGATTCGATTTTAGATCATGGAATAGGATGGTATCCAACTTTATATTGGGGGAAGAGACCCCGAGTGTGTCTCTCTATACTTCAGCTCTCCTTGGCACAGGGGTGAGTAAACCTCCCTAACCTGGAATTATATGCCAAGGCTGCTTTTTTGAAGATCTCACTCTTCTGTTTGTCCTCATCCTTCACGGCTCCCTGGAAAAGCATTGAGTTTAATGACCTACATGACATTGAAAAAATGTTTGCCACCAGAGGGTGATCTCCACGGCTTAGTTTCCTTACCAAGTATACCGCCAGTGTTTTAAAAACTTGGCATCAAATCACACGACACCCAGCCCTGCATAATGTATTCTTCTTAAATAGGTTAACATCAGAAGATGAACACTTTACATCCATACACTCGGATCTGGGTTTCACTTCCTGGTGGAGGTTGCAACTGGCCTACATTTATCAACTCCAGGGCTCCCAGTGGCATTCTCCCTTTTGAAAGTTTGCAAAGAGACTATGGGCTCCCCTCCTGAGATTTCTTTAGATATATACAGGTTAGGGCTGGCAGTATAGCGTTGAGGTTAGAGTAACGAGGTGTGAACAAGCTTGATACATCCAGCAGATCAGACGTGGGTTTGATTCTCACAACCTCCACTTGCATACTGTGTGACTCTGAGCAAGTCACTTAACTGCCCAATGCTCCCAGGTCTCCCCTGAAAACAGGCACTTGTGCCTAGTGGGCCTTAACCGGTTACCAAAGACTAAAATAAAAAAAATAAAAAAAGGAACTACTTACTGTGCCAAAGAACAAATGTCTCACAATTACCTACTCCCTTGCCTACCCTCTTGAGTATGTTCAGGGACATGACAGTGGATTCTACATGGGGACACATAATAGGTTCTCTGTATAAAACTCTTTGGGAAAACCTAGGAGACTCTACTCAGATGATACTGGAGGGGTGGAGAAAGGTTCTGGACCTGGAGGTGACGGATGACTCTTGGACATAAACATCAGTAACTGCAATAAAAATAACATCCTCCAATACTTGGAAGGAATTTGCATGGAAGTGTCAGAGCAGGTTTTTTCACTTCCTAGCAATCCTTGCAAAATACCTTCTAGCCTCCTACGGGACCTGCTGGAGAAATGTGGATGCCAATTAGCAGACCTTGGCCACACCTTTTGGTCTTGCCTCATGCTAACACCCTTTTGGTGCTCCTTACAGGAGGAGCTGCTTGATTGCTTAGGAGACCAGGTAGAATTAGCAGCGGAAATGGTTTTGTTGTCCATTTTCCCTGAACACCACCCACCCTGGAATAAAACTATGCTGCCTCTTTACCTCCTGGCAGCCAGAAAGGCGATAACATGCAGGTGGATGTCCACGAACATACACAATCTGCTGGAGTGATGACAAATTGTCATGGATATATATCGGTAGAAGGACTGATGGTAGTGATCCATGATAGGCTTTCGTCCTGCAAAACCAGATAACAAAAATGGATGTCATACATGGCACAAATTGATGAAGATTTTATCCCATAGTTTTAAAGAAATGGAAGGGATTGAGGGGGTGCCTTCAGGAATTTTAAGTAGAAAATAAATCAGCAGGTAGGGAAACCCTTAGTAAAATAACTCTAATAGTAACTCATGGAAGAGAATATAACCTGGATTACTTTGTGAAACAGCCTTATTGAGTAGTCAGATTCTTCCCTTTTTATTATGTTTTCTTAAATGTATCAATTCAGTTCAGTAGTAAGCCAAAGCGATCTATTTATGTGATAAACAAAACCATTTGCATTTCTCTTCTAGTAATGTAAACATGAACTAAGATGTATAGTACTATGTAATGACTTTGTATTTGCATGTGATGCTTCGATTACTAAAAAGTAGATTAAAAAAAAAAAGGTAAGGAAATTATAATTCCCATCTTATGTCCTGAGTAAAATATTTTTTTTAAAAACATTGTTAGATAAGCAGATTTTTAATAGTTAAAAAGTAAGAAACACTTAAAGGGGAAGTAAAGTTTACATGACCTTTAAAGTCCAAAAAGCCTCTGAAAAACTCGTTCAGACAAAGCATTGGGATTACCCATAGGTGTTCACAGTCTGATGATATCTAAATGAGCCATGAATTAAAAGAAGGTAGCAGCCTGAGAGAACTAAGAGTGAAGAAACTGATTTATGTACTCCAGAAGGGACCACTAAATTTATTGTAGCAAAATGCATGCACTAAAGGCAAAGTCAAAACTTTTCTTGCAGTAGCTTTCGTCATATGTATTATCATATAAAAAAATTCCAACACTCATGCAAGATACTTAAAAACAGACTATTAAAGTTTGTATTGCAAGTTCAATAAAATATTACACATAGATAGAACCATAGATCCACTCATTCAGCAAGAATACTGTAATTAAGCAATTTAGAAATAAAAACAAGAGACCAACATTCTGGGAGGGTAGAAGGAAGAACATGATTTAATGGTGTATACCAAATAATGAATGCAGACGTAGAAACAAGTACTTGAATTTAAACAGGGGGTTCATGTCTGGATGCTTATACTCGTCCCTGTCCAGTGATTCATCCTGCAATTCCAATTATAAGAGAAGAACATGGCTAAAATGGTATTCCGTCTAACCTCCCAGTCAACAAGTCAAGTTTTATTGATGTTATCTACTATCTTGAAACATTAAACCATTAGATCATGCAAAAATACATAAGCAATATTATTAACATCCAAGTATGCATTGTAAATTACAAATTGCGGTCAGAAGACTAGCATAATATGAGAACAGGGAGAATTCTGTCTTGTTCATATCTGAATAGCTTTTAGCTTTTGTAATTATTTTATTTCTGCCACTTAATACATAGGAAACCATTGAGACTGGATCAGAATTTTTTTTGATAAAATATTGGCAAGAAATGACCTAAGAGAGGAATAACGTGGACATACCAGCAAGAAATGGCAAATATTCTCAACATCCGTACTGTGACAAGAGCATGTGTGTGAGGGTAAAGGTGATTTATAATACATTGTCAATAAAACTGATGTGGAAGCATATTAAAGTGAGTTTTTTTTAATGGAGTGTGCGACAGTGGTGAGTCAAGGTAGTTCAAATACTTTTTCCCTTGCATAAGATTTGTTAACCAAAGGGTGGTGAATTGCAAGACCTGCCAGAGCCATTGAAGCCAGTATCGGATGCGTGGCTATATCCACTATCCTTTATTTAACCAATTAAAACATTGATGGGCTATCTGTAGAGTAACAGGAATTCCATAATATGGCCTTGCCAATTGAATATAAAGTATCCCAAATATTTCTCACCTAGGGAGAGACTCAATTTTTGAATAAGTGAATTTCTGATGCATCTCTGTAACAAATGTCAGGCAGATGCAAAGCAGGTATATGTATAATTTTAGTTCAGTGTTTGAATATTTTGATAAGGATTTGCATTTTATGTGAAGAGTTCTTATTTCCAAATGAAGCAAATGGAGAAGGATTTATAAAGGCACTTTCAAAATCATTCTCCAAAAAAAAAAATATTCAAATATTTCTTAAGTCAGCATTTAACCTACCCCATATTTCAGCTGCATATAATATTTGAGTTAACCTGTATTTGAAAAAACATAAGGGCAGCAACCATAATATTTCCACCGTATTTTGAATCTAATTTCAAGATTCCTACTGATGACTACTTCCAAAGGATGCATTTAGACTTGACGTGAATATTCCATCTGAGAACTAGAGAATTCTGTCCTAGATGTACAAAATCTTTGACCACTTCCAATTTACTACTAATAAGAAACCAACTAAAACATTGATTATTAGTTCTGAAAGCCATTATTATATATTCATATTAATTTACAGGCCCCAGCTACTAGTAAGTGCACATAGACACATTCTCGGGATACCATTGTGAGACATGGATATCAGGATCAAATTGTCAGCGCGTAATATAGCATAGGTATCCTGACCTCTAGCATCTTTGGGGCATGCAAATTCAAGTCTGCAAAATATAATGACAAATCATTTGGGAACATGAATAAACAGTGGAGGTGCCAGGATACATCCTTGCTGAACATCAACATGAGACATGATTATACCTGACAGTTCACAGTTTAAACCTGCTCCTCACTTGAATCCGACTACCAGTGTGATAACTACGAATCTGATGAATATGAAGACCTTCCAATCAGCCTTAGTTTCTCCCATAAGACAAATCTATTTAAAGTATCCAAGACTAATTTAAGGTTGATGACTGCAGCAAAAATTGTACCCTTTTAATTGTGACATGCTTATCTACAGTAGATGAAAACATGCAACAGTTATCAGTTGTATCATAACCCCACCCTAAATCCTGCTTGTTCATTACCTAAAATTCAGTTTTTTATCAAGTCATTCATTAATCCTGTCAAGAACTACTGAAAATGTTTTCTGTAACATTGACGAGGTTAATTGGCTAATAATTTGAAGGGTCTATTCTGTCACCTTTCTTTGTGAAGTGGTACAACAATGATAGCTTTACAGGAGGACAGACTTAATCCCTGTCAAAAGAACTGTATTGAATAGTCTAATATCCGAAGCCAGGAATCCATGTCTGATAAAGATACTTCAACAGGTATCAAATCAATTCCTGGTGCCTTGTCCTTAGTTTGTTGCATTACATAATGAATTATCTTCTCACTCAGTGGTTCTAAATGAACTGAGAATGACAGGCATTTAGTAGTCCTAAATTTATGTAAAAAAGGAAACATAGTAGTATAATGCTGAGAATGCTCACATTATTAATGCACTAAGTACTGAATGCCATTTTTAAAAGAGGAAGGCTGCTTGCAAGAAAGGCTTTTACTGATTTTATGGAGTATTTCCTTTGAAAAAGCAGTATACATAAAACCACAGAATGTTGGGGATTCGTGCAATGTCCAGTAAATTGTTGTTTTAAAAAAAAAATTAAAAAGTTTGGGAATATATTGGTGCATGAGTGGGCCTCATATTCTTTCTTCCAGTAATGTAGTCTTATGAGAGCCTACTGAAGAACTGGATTTCCTGAGACACAGTCATATATTCAAACAACATGACGTCTTTCTGCATTCTGACAATTGCATTTAGCTGCAGCACTTGAACTGCCCCAGCGAGTGAAGGGTTAAAATTCTATGCTAGGCATAGAATGTTAGGCCCGAGCTCGATTGAAAACTGTCTGTGACACTTTGAAACCAAACTGTCAGATTCTTTACTCCGCCTCACTGAACAGTCGCTCCGGAGTTTTATCCTTCTGCTCGGTTCAAATGCGGTTAGTGTCAGTTTTAGTCCGCTTTTCGGTCTGTTTGTCGGTTCGAGACGCTATCTGTGGTACCGTAAGTACGTAGGATAGTATTGTGGACAGTTATTAAAAAGTGGAAATTGTAATTTTTTTTCCGATCGTTCACTGAACCGATCCCTTTAGTCAAAATCTTTCTAAAAAGTTGGTGTGTGGTTACCAGTCCGTATCGGTTTAAAAAAAAACAAAAAAAACCTGATTTGAACTTTTTTTCCAACACCCGTAACATGGTGAGAAACCGATAGGGGAGTCTTGCCTGGCTGTTGCCGAATAAAGGGTAAGTTGTTAGCTTGGCCATGTCTGAGAAACCCCTCCCCAGAAAAACAGGCCCACTGGGTTTCAACACTGCAGTGTGTGTGTGGGGGGGAGGTCTTTGCTAAGGCCGATCCCCACACCACCTGTGTTTACTGTCCTGGGGTTTGCCCACCTCGATTCAGACTGCCAAATTTACAAAAATGTCCCCAAGTCTACCCTGGAAAAAAAGGCTAGGTAGACTTAGGGATAAGGAGGCCGAGAAATCTGCTGACCTGGAAGGCCAGCCCGGTTTGGTTCCTACCGAACCAGAAGGAGTGCCCTCTGACCAGGGTGTTACTTCTTTGGGCAAGAGGAGAGCCAATCCTGAGGGACTGGTTCCTACAAAGAGAAAACGCAAGGATAAATCATCCGGTTAGGATCCATAACTTCATGTTCTGACCGCCGAAGAGATAGCCTGAGCGATTCGGATTGTGGAATCGCTTCATCTGGTTCCGACCGATCCGGCGCCATCTGGCAGGGGTTCGGTTCGATTGGTTCCCCCAGTTCAGAATTATTCCCCTGAAGATTTTTACGAACCAGAGTTTGATGAGAAGGGGGATTTTGAAGATGATTACGGCGATGAAAGTCTGGATGAGCCTGTGGAACCAGACATCTCCCGAGACAGACCTTCTGGTGTTTCCCCTCCTAGGCTTTCTGAGTCCCCTCTCCACTTTCTGTTTTACAGAAAAGTGGCTCAAACCCTCCAACTTCCTATTGAGGAGGCTGTGGAGGATCAAGAGGAGCCTGACTGTGTAGAGATGATTGACATCCCAGAGTCTAAGAGACTGTCTGTTCCCCTCCATAAGTCCTTTGGGAAATGAACCCAAAAAATGTTTAGGTCTCCCAACTCTGTACCTCCTGTTGACAAGAGAATGGATAACAGGTACACCTTGTCAGGCTTAGATACGGAGTTTCTTTATCAGAAATGCAGCCATGTTGGAGTAGTGCAGGCTGCTGCCTGTAACAAGGCAAACATCCCCTTGGCTTCACCCCCCCCCCCAACAAAGATTCCAGGAAGATAGATGCTATGGCATCATCTTTGGGACTCAGGCAGGCTAACTGCTGTATATGGCCTATACAGCCAGGTACTCAGAAGTCCAGGTGGGACACTGTACTGGCACTGGCTAAACAGGCTTCCCCCCCCAGTTAGCCGAGGGGGTGGCTGCTGATGGGATAGAGGCATCAAAGGTGTAATTTCATGCTGTTGTAGACTCCAGTGATGTGTCCTCAAGAGTCATGGCTACATCTGTGGCTCTTTGGAAGATGGCTTGGCTCAGATGTACTAGCCTTTCGCAGGATACCCAGGCTACGGCCAGGGATTTCCCTGTGGTGGGTAATTCTCTGTTTGGGGAGCAGACAGAGAATTACATGAAGAAAATGGATGAGTACAGGACCACTTACAGGAGTGCCCAGGCCAAGGAGAGGCAGGCAACTCCTCAAAAGGCAGCAAGCTAGGGGCAGGCCTTTTCACAGGCCTTTCTACCAAGCGCAGGCCTCTTCTTCCTTTTCTCAGAGGGAGAGGCAGAAGGGGGATGAGCAGGGCTGCATCCACCCCTCAGCCTAAGGCTCCTGCCAAACAGACACCCTGATGTGTCAGCCCGGGTCGACTCCCCCATTCCGGTATGAGGCAGGCTGGCTTACTCTTCCCCAGGACTGGACATCTGTTACCTCAGACAAGTGGGTCCTGGAGGTTGTAAGCCATGGGCTGGTTCTCAGTTTCAAAAAATTTCCGAAACTGAGACCCAGATCCTTTCCACCTTCAAATACATCAGAAACCCTTGCTCTAGAGGCAGAGGTTTCCTCTCTACTGGCTTTAAGAGCCATAGAGCGAGTTTCTGCCCTATACAGGGGCAAAGGTCTGTACTTCAGGTACTTCCTTACCCCAAAAAAAGGCAGGGGAGTGGCGACCCATCTTTGATTTAAGATATCTAAACAAGCACCTGCTAAAGCCAAAATTCAGAATGGTGACTCTGGGAACAATTCTTCCCTCTCTGAAGCCAGGAGACTGGCTAGCCTCCCTGGACCTCAAGGATGCCTATTTTTACATTCCCATCAGGTGCTTCCACAGAAAGTACCTCAGGTTCGAATTGCCCTCGGGCCATTATCAATTCAGAGCAATGCCCTTTGGTGTAACTTCAGCTCCTAAGGTGTTTACAAAGTGCCTAGCAGTAGTGGTGGCCTTTTTAAGAAGGAAAAGGATTTCTATTTTTCCATACCTGGATGACTGGCTCCTTGTATGCCAGTCTCCAGACCAAGTCAAGTCAGATCTGCAAGTCACCCAGCAAGTTCTCACTTCCCTGGGGTTCCTTCTCAATCTTCCCAAGTCAGTTCTCGAGCCAGTACAGCTCCTCACTTTTATAGGAGCAGAGCTGAACATGCTCAAGGCAAGAGCTTTCGTTCCTTTGAAAAGGGCAAAAGCCATCTCTCAGCTGGCCTCTTCCATTCTCCCTCTGGTTTCTCGACCAGCAAGGCATTTTCTTCAGCTTCTGGGCCACATGGCAGCTTCCACAGCAGTGGTCCAAGGGGCCAGGATTCAGATGAGGGGCATTCAGTTCCATCTGAGAACTTTTTGGTCCCAAAGGAAAGATCCTCTTACCAAGCTAGTTCCTGTTACTCAGACCTTAATTCAGGCCCTTCAGTGGTGGCATGACCTGGACAATCTGAGGCAAGGTGTTCTATTTGTCACTCAGACTCATTCTGTGGTTCTTACCACAGATGCTTCCCTTTTGGGGTGGGGGACCCATCTGGGGGCTCTCATGGCCCAGGGATTGTGGTCCCCTCAGGAATCCCTTCCTCATATCAACCTCCTGGAGCTCAGACTGTACTTCTTGCCCTCCAAGCTTTCTCTCAGTCAGTACAGGGCAAGGTGGTTCAGGTCAGGACGGACAACACTACCACCATGTGGTACATCAACAAGCAGGGAGGCACTCAGTCCACGGCCTTGTGCACAGAGGCCATGAAAATATGGTCCCTGGCTTATTCCCTGCAGACCTCTCTAGTAGCAGTCCACCTCCCAGGAAAGGACAATGTGATAGCAGATGCATTGAGCAGGATTTCCCAGGGCCATCACAAATGGTCTCTGGATCCTTTGGTGTTGAAGGTGATTTTCTCAAGGTGGGGCATTCCAGAGATAGATCTCTTTTGCAGCCCCAGACAATCACCAACTTTTTCTGTTTTGTTGCAGACCCCCAGTCTTGGGGTCAGTCCCTCTGAATGCTCTGATTTTGATCTAGGAAGGGAAATTTCTTTATGCCTTCCCTCTACTGTTCAAGGTTCTAGTCAAGGTAAGGTCACAACCTCGCAAAGTGATTCTGATTGCTGCAGACTGGGCCAGGCAGCCGTGGTACCCCCTGTTGCTGTCCTTAGCAGTCCATCTTCCCCTGTCTCTTCCCAGGAATCACAATCTGCTAACCTCCTCTCAGGGGAGGATTTGGTACCTCAGTCTCTGGTCACTCAATCTCAAGGCATGGCTCTTGAAGAGTTAGAGTATGCAGATTTAATCTATCCCAAGGGGTTCTGGATATTCTCAAAGCTTCTCGAAAGCCTGCCACCAGAAAAACGTACAACTCCAAATGGAAAAAATTCAGTATTTGGTGTTCCAGGAAGCATATATCCCCAGATACTGCTGAGTTGTCTACAGTTCTGGATTATATGGTTCACTTTAATGGCTTAGGCCTCAAACCAGCTACTCTCAGAGTTCATTTTTCAGCTATTTCTGCTTTCCTGTCAGTGGGGAAGTCTTCCTTTCTGTCATCTCACCCTGTATTCTGTACATTTTTCAAAGGATTGCTTCATACCATTCTCTCTTTTAGGGATCCTGATCCTGCCTGGGATTTGAATATTTGCATTGCTCAGCTTATGCAACAACCTGCCACCAAGAGAACCATTGCCAGGTGGATTGTGTCCTTTATCCAATTCTATGAAAAACTGGGAAAAGCTGCACTGTCAGGCCTGAGGCCTCATTCCACTAGAGTTATAGCTGCATCTCTGGCTGCAGCCAGGGATATTCCTTTGTTAGAAATTTGCCAAGCGCCACCTGGAAAACAGTTAATACCTTCACCAAGCATTACTCTCTGGATATCTAGGCTAGGAGTGATGCTAGGTTTGGCACAGCAGGACTTCAGAGCCTATTCCCAAAGTAGGTTCTGTCCCTCCTCCTCCTTGGAGGTACTGCTTGGTAGTCTGCAATTGTCAGAATACAGCAAGCCTTCATGTTGTTTGAAGAAAAAAATACTCACCTTAGTAATTGTGTTTCTTCTAATGGAGTCTTGCTGTATTCTGACCTCCCTCCCTCTCAGAACCTGTTTTGGGAAGTGGGTGGGCAGGTGCAGTGTTGCACTCCAGGGGTGTCTTTAGCCCACGCCTGTTGTGTTGGGTGCCTTGTGTTTGATTAGGTAAGAGTTTTATATTCCTTATTGCTTGGATTTTGGTCTTTGGGTTTCCTGACTTGAGTCTTTTGGGAATCTAAAGTCTTTGTTGCCAGTTGGCTAGTAGGAATTTTACAATTCCCACATTATATACTCAGTGAGTTTTAGCTCGTAAGAATCTGACAGTTTGGTTTCAAAGTGTCACAGACAGAGCTTTCAACCGAGCTCAAGCATAACGTTCTATGCCTAGCATAGAATTTTAACCCTTCGCTCTCCAGGGCAGTTCAAGTGCTGCAGCTAACTGCAATTGTCAGAATACAGCAAGACTCCATTAGAAGAAACACAATTACTAAGGTGAGTCATTTGTTCTTGCTATCCATGGTGGTGGACTTTCACATATCACTGGTTTGTGAGTTGGAGGACTTGATCTGCTGTATGAGTCTCATTCATGTCTACAACACGCCTTTTGCCTCTGGTTGGTTTATACTTGTTTTGGGGTTTTCTTGTTTTGTGTCTGATAATCAGCTTCTGTCACCATGAGCCTTTTTGCACTTCTTGTTATTCTGCATACTAGGTCATGCTGTGTATGTAACTTGCTTATCAACTCCAGTACTCCATTCTGTAGTCTCTTTTGCATCTTAGACATTTTGACCATTGTTGTACTTTGTCAGTTCAATTTTTCTCTTGTGACCTCCCAGGTCATGCCTGAAAATAGGCAACTGTTTGTCTAGTGAACTAGTTCCAAAGCAGGGAGCACGCCAACAAATGAATAGTTCAGGACTCGTATACATATACATAATCACCTTTAATAAATCCAGAAACCTGGATCCAAGTACATAAAAAAATCATCACACCAGAAACAGGTGCACCTCAGTGCTTCACCCAGAAAAGGGCTTCGTCAGGAGGTGGAGACTTATACTAACAGTTTTCATTTTATAGCATATCATTATTACATCAACATCCAGTTATTATCTCATGTTGAAAATGAGTTTTACATTATGTTATGACAAGAGATACAAAATAAAATATAGAAAATAATCAGCAAGACAGCTCCATTAGCTATAGAACTTGTGTTCCAGATAGGAATATATGCATTTGCTGGGTTCAGCTTATATTAAAATGTCTTATGCTACATTGCTTGTGATCACCCAGTACAGTCGTGGCATCATAATTCCTGGGAATCCACACAGGTTCAGCGTCTGACTTCCAAAGCAGACCTTCATGGTGCAAAGCAGAAAATATCTGGGACGTAAAAAGGAAACAGAACAAAGCATAATTCAAATCAGGTATTGCCAAAATCCTAACCTATTTTATTTTATTCCCAATAATAGATTAGTAAAAGTAAAAGTAAAGTAAGTAAAGTAAAGTAAAAGTTAATTTTTAAGCGCTTTTCGAAATCAAAGCGCTGTACAATAAAACAGTTTAAATACATATAAAAACATACATACAACATAACAAACAACAATAAATTATAATTACAATACAGTGCAATAAACTACTCCCCATACGCCTTTTGAGATAAATAGGTTTTCAGTTCTGACTTAAAGCTTTCAACGGTCAGGCAGCTTCGTATCCGACGAGGTAGAGAATTCCACAGGGTAGGGGCAGCATAAGAAAACGCTCGTGCCCCCGATGTTTTTAAACGAACCCTGGGAACCTCTAGCAATCCCTCGCCGGTGGAGCGGAGTGAGCGAGAGGGACAGTAGGGAACAAGCAGATCTTGAAGATATCGCGTCCCTGTTGTGTAGGGGCTTTATAGGTCAGTAAACCGACCTTAAAGGTGATCCGCCACTGAACTCGGCAGCCAGTGCAGCCGCTGTAGCACAGGCGCATATGATTCCTCATAGATGTCCCCTGCCAAAGCCTGGCTGCTGCGTTCTGCACCAGCTGCAAGCGGCGGATATCAACTCCTCGCAGCCCTAGGTACAGGGCATTGCAGTAATTCGAGGCGAAGTAACAAAGGCATGGACTAATGTCGGAGGTCAGCCGGAGGAACAAGGTGTTTCACCGAGCAATATTCCTCAGATGGTAAAGGAGGATTTGACAGCAGATGACACCTGGAATTTCAGCGTCAAACTGTCGTCAATAATAACGCCCAGGTTACGCGAGACCCGGTCTGAGGTCGAGAGCTGGCACCATCGATCCTGCCATGCCCAAGGAAGACCAGCCCTCAAGCAATCCGCCTCACGACGACCTGGGTCCACCACCAACACCTCAGTCTTATCCGGTTTAACCTTAGCCAGCTGGCACTCATCCAATCACTGATCCTCGATAGACAGTTGTTAATATAGAGACTGCATCTTCTTGCTCGGGACTAAAGGACAAATATAGCTGGGTATCATCTGCATAGCAGTGAAAACCCAAGCCATATTGCCTAATAATGTCTCCCAATGGCAGCATATAGACAGCGAACAACATGGGTGCCAGAATGGAACCCTGCGGAACCCCACAAGGCAAAGAGACGGCATCAGAGGAATAAATTCCAGTGATAATCCTATATCTCCGCCCTGTGAGAAAAGATTGAAACCATTGTAGAACCGCACTCAGACAGTCCACAATAAAACCGCAGGTGTTCTAAAAGCACACCATGGTCCACACCATGGTGGATTACAGAGAAATCACAAATAATATTATGGTCAGTCAAAGACCTATGTAGGGGGTTATCTTTTTATATATATATATATATATATATATATATTTGAAAATGGGTGGAGGTTGTGGGGAAGGAAATGCAGTCATATATTTATTAGGCCCATTGCCTTGCTTGACTCTTTATCTACATAGAAACATAGAATTTGATGGCAGATAAGGACCGCTTGGCACACCCAGTCTGCCCATTTCCCCACCTAAGGGATAAGCTGCAGATCCTAGTTAACCAGCAGCCTACTTCTTTCTACCCCCACCCCCTAGAATTGCCTTATGGCTGTCCCATGCATGCTTGAATTCAGCCACTGTTTCTGACTCCACAGCCTCCTCCAGAAGGCTGTTCCATGCATCCACAACACTCTCTGTGAAAAAATACTTCCTTACATTACCTCTGAGCCGCCCACCCCTCTACCTTCAAATTGTGCCCCCTTGTTCTTGCACACCTCTTTTTTTGAAAGATGCTACCCTCTTGGACTTTGTCGATTCCCTTGAGGTACTTGAAAGTTTCTATCATGTCCCCCCTCTCCCTCCTTTCCTCGAGGCTATACATATTAAGCTCCTTTAGTCTCTCTTCATATGTCTTCCGGTGCAGACCCTGCACCATTTTAGTTGGCCTCCTCTGGACAGCTTCCATCTTGTCTATGTCCTTGCGGAGATTGGGTCTCCAGAACTGCACACAGTACTCCAGATGGGGTCTCACCAGCTGTCTGTACAGAGGGATAACAACTTCCTGTTTTCTACTGGTGATGCCTCTCCCTATGCATCCCAGCATCCCCCCAGCCCTCCTTACTGCCCTCTCACATTGCTTGCCCACCTTTAAGTCATCTGATATGACTACCCCAGATCCCTTTCCATTTTTGTTGTTGTTAGTATCTCACCCCTCATTGTGTACTCTTCCCCTGGGTTTTTTTTCTCCAGGTGCATTACCTTGCACTTCTTAGCATTAAATCTAAGCTGCCATACATTTGACCATTCCTCTAACTTTGCCAAGTACCTTCTCATGCTTTCCACCCCACCTTGTGCATCAACTCTGTGGCAGATCTTTGTGTCATCTGCAAAGAGACATACTTTTCCTTCCAGTCCCTCTGCAGTGTCGCTCACAAAGACATTGAAGAGGACTGGTCCTAATACTGAACCCTGCGGCACCCCACTAGTAACCCCCCTTTCTTCAGAGTGGAGTCCATTTACTATTACCCTCTGTGTCCTATTCTCCAACCAATTCTTTACCCAGGCTATCATCTTGGGACCCACTCCCAAACTGGCTAACTTGTATATTAATCTTTTATGTGGGACTGAGTCAAATGCCTTGCTAAAGTCTAAGTAGGCCATGTCCACAGCCCCTCCCTGATCTACTACTTTGGTCACCCAGTCAAAGAAATCTATTAGATTCATCTGGCATGACCTTCCAGCTGTGAATCCATGCTGCCTTGGGTCCTGTGCCCCTCTGGCATCTAGGTACTCGAAAATTACTTCCTTCAAAAGTGATTCCACTTGTTCAGTGGTGTCACTAGTTCTACCCTTAGTTCTTTTAGAATCCTGGGATGAATCCCATCAGGCCCCATTGCTTTGTCCACCTTCAGTTTTAAGAGTTTTTTCAGAACCCTTTCTTCTGTAAATGGGCTGGTATCAACTTCTGTATCTAGAGTGTTTCTATTATTTGTCTTAGGTACCTCCCCCTCTTAGTTTGTAAATACTGAGCAAAAATATTTGTTTAGTATCTCTGCCTTATCACAGTCACCCTCTGCCCACCCCCTTCCCTTTATTAAGCCTCACTATCCCTCCCCAGTCTTCTTTCACTCCCTGATGTACCTAAAAAAGGTTTTATCCCCCTTCTTAACTGAGTTGGCTATCTTTTCCTCAGTTCGGGCCTTTGCTGTTCTGACTGCCTTCCCAGCTTCCTTTTGCTTTTACTGATACAATTTCTGTCCTGCTCCTTCTGTGATTCCTTGTACTTTCTGAATGCTTTTTCTCTTGAACCTTCACTGCCACCTCCTTTGAGAAACGATAGTGGTTTCTTACATCGTTTGTTTTGTTTATTTGCTTCACACAAAGGCTTTGTTACCTCTGTGATGGCAGTTTTATTATTCCCATTGTTCTTCCACCCTCCTTCCTGCCCATTTGCTAGTGCATTCCTTAGGCACTCACCCATTTTGCAAAGTCAGCCCTCCTGAAGTCCAGTACTTTTGACTTTGTATGGCTTGACTCTATTGCTGTGTTTGTGAACCATACTTTCGATGGTCGCTAGTTCCCAGATGGCTACCCACTTCTACATCTGTGATCTCTCTCCATCTCCATTTGAGAGGACCAGGTCTAAGATTGCTCCCTCTCGAGTGGGTTCCAATACTAGTTGTCTAAGGCATGCCCCCTGTAGGGCATCTAGAATAACCCCACTCTTAGAAGTGGCTGCTGCAACTGCACTCCAGTTAACATCTGGCATATTCAGATCACCCATCAGCAATATCTCCCCTTTATCTGCCATTCTAAGTATACTTTCTATCATTTCCTTGTCCATTTCCTCCTCCTGAGAGGGGGGGTCTGTATACAACCCCTGTGCGGATTGTGGTGCCATTGCCTGCCTCCAAATTGACCCACAGTGCTTCTTCTCCTCCCTGTTTACCCTTTTGTTCTGTTGCTTTGATTCCTTCTCTTATGTAGAGAGCTACTCCTCCTCCTCCTCTTTTACCCTCCCTGTCCCTCCTGTAGATAGTGTATCCTGGTATGTTTACGTCGCAGTCATGGTTCTGTGTGTACCATGTTTCTGTGACTGCCACGATATCCAGATGTTCCTCCTCCATCAAGGCCACTAATTCAGGAAGCTTGTTATCCAGACTATGGGCATTGGTATTCATTGCTCTCCATTTTTTGATGGCTTTACCTTCTGTAGCAGCATCCCCCATTGACCTTTCTACCTTGGTCTTTTTCTCATTTAGTACCCTGTTTTGTAGGGGGAGGCTGGGATTTTCCTGCTGTTAATCAGTGCCTCCTCCCCTTGACTAGTTTAAAAGCTTTCCATAGAAGCATTTAAACAGATTACCCAAAATACTTGTTCCCTTCCTGGACAGATGCAGACCATCCTGCCAGTATAGGCTGGTGTCCGTCCAGGTAGAACCCCAGTCCCCAATGAAGCCAAACCCCTGTGCTCCACACCATTTTTTCAACCATTCGTTAAACTGAATGGTGCAAAGTACCCTCGCCTCACCCATGCCACTGACAGGCAGCACCTCTGAGAAGGATACTGTGTGTGCTACTTGTCTTAAGCCCCTCCCCAACTCTACACAGTCCTTCTGCACTGCTCTAATCTCATGCTGAGCCAAGTCATTTTTCCCTAGGTGGACAATGACATCCAGCTCAGACTCCCGTGCAACTGTCTCGTGATCCTAAGGATACGCTTCCTGTCCCTACAAGCCATGGCACCAGGCAGGCACCTTACTTCAGTTTTCCTGCTCCCCAGTTCTATCCCCTAATAATTGAGTCCCCACCAGGAGCTGCTTCCTTCCCTGTGGTGCCCTCTGCCTCCTTCCTGAGGGCCTCTTGTGACAGCTGTCTGCACCCTCCTTAGTCTCTCTCATGGGGGCATCCATAGGGGAACTATGCTCCCCAGAATGGTGTATGGATTGTGGAATGGAACAACTGACTGGGTGTGCCTCTGTTCACCACCCTTACCCTCCCTGAGCCCACTGTGGTCCAACTGCTGTGCTTTCTTCGCAACCTCTGAGGTAGCGGTGGTGGCTCTGGTGCTCCCTGGATGGGGGAGGTTCCCTTGCTACTGTCCAGTGCGGCCTGAAGACGGGCAACTTCCTCCCTCAGGGCAGATAATTGTCTGCAAACAGGGCAGCATCTCAGCCTCCAGAAGGACTCCCGGAAGACTGCTGCACCACAGCCATTACATTGCACTACTCCCCACATAACTGTCTACCTTGTTTAGTTTTTTGTGTATGTGTGTGTGTGATTGGTTTGTTGTATAGAAATATATGTATTTATATAATGTGTCTGCTTATATTGTCAGTGCAGTGTGCTAGAGAGGATATGACAGTGATATGCACCTTGCCCTCTTGAGGAAATTATGTCAGAACCCCATGTATAAAGGAACTATTTCCAGAGGTGGGTGGGGTGAGGGTGGGAAGGGTTTGAGCCCTAAACTGTGCCCTTACAAAACAATTAGCTTAAAAGCTCTGACCTACCGCTGCGATGAGTGCCTTCCTGTCAGCAAGATGCCCTACACGACAGTTTGACAGAGGAAATACCCTGCTAATCAAACAGAGAAAAATCAAACATCCAAGTCAGACACAGGTAAACCTCCCCAGCCCCAAAACAGCCTGGTGACTTGTGCTCTGAAAGCAGTCAGCCCCAAAACACATCAGCTGTGCAGAAGGGCAGACACAGAAAACAGTATTTATTAAACCTGTGGGTTCAAACTCTTCCTGCACTGAAAATTTTAACAATTGTAACAAAAGTAAAGCAATCTCCACCTCCCACTGTTGATTGAAAGACTGCCTTTTCTGATAATTCTAAGTTCCTTATTTCACCCTTCAGTTAGAAGTATCTTCCACCTGAAGAATATTAACTTTCCTAAGGAATCTGCTTCAGACCAAAGACAATTGTAAATTGTAATGTTCACCTCCCTCTGTTGTGAGCACAACTCGCTTTCTTGCAAATCTTAAGTCCAGTGTTGCAGCTTCCAGCCAGAGGTAGCTTCACCTGAAGACTCTTAAGACTCTGTCTCTTAAGAAAGGTTTGAGATCCCAAAATTCATCGAGTTCATATGGGTTCATAATTCTCAACTTGTAAATCCAAAAACCCTTAAGTAAAAGGTTTGTTCTGTCTCCCCCTCTCCTTGATGGTTTCACCGTTTCTAATCCCACAAATTTGAGATATGTAGGGTCACAGTAGTGTGCTTCTAGGAAATGGTGCCCCGCTGGTGCGTCCAGTTTCCCAGTCTCAACCACCAAGGAGGGGGCAACAGAACAAGCCTTTCACTTCTGAAAGAGAGATTTTGGATTTACAAGTTGAGAACTATGAACCCTTATGGACTCAATGAATTTTGGGATTTCAAACCTTTCTTAAGAGACAAAGAGTCAGACAAGACCAAAAACCTAATAAATATATGACTTCAGTCCCCCCCCCCTTTTTTCATCCCACAACCCGCCCTTTTTTTTTAAATGTATAAAAGATAACCCCCTACAAGCCCCCCTCTTTCTGCAAGGTCTTTGTCTGACCATAATATTTGTGATTTCTTTGTAATCTATTATTGGGAATAAGATAAAATAAAATGTTAGGATTTTGGCAATACCTGATTTGAATCCGCTTCCCCGCTGATGGTTGTGAGGGCACACGGAGGCGCCCTCCCCCCCAAGCCGAAATCTCCCAGCTGAAATCTGCAGCTCCCCTGCTGGTGGTCATGAGGGCACATGGAGCCTCCCTCCCCCTGAGCCAAAATCTCCCAGCTGAAATCTGCAGTTCCCCCGCTGGTAGCCCCGCTGGTGGCCATGAGGGCACACATAGCCGCCCGCCCCCCGAGCCAAAATCTCCCAGCTGAAATCTGCAGCTCCCCCACTGGTGGTTGTGAGGGCACATGGAGCGCCCCCCCACCCCTGCTGAAATCTCACAGCTGAAATCTGCAGGTGTGACATTGAGGCACGGCAGCCTAATTCCTTGTGTCTCGGAGGACTGTGTTTAATTTTTGGCACCAGGTTTAAATTTGGTCTGGCCAGCACTACTATGACTCTAGCCCCAAGGGTAGAAAACATTTATATTCTGCTGCTAGGGAGCTAAATTATTATTTGTGTAGTAGTAAAGATAAAAAAATATATATAGAAAAAAAAAAAGAATAAAAGATGCATCTGTTGTATGTTAAAGTAAAGTACTCATGCAGCCAAATGTGTTTAAGCAAATGTTAAGCTCCAGGGGACTGTGCTATTTAAACTACAGAGCTGTATTTTAGTAAACTGTGTGTCTGGTTTCAGCAGCTTCAGGGAATATGTTTGTTAGGAAAGCAGAGCGTTTAAATGTAAAACTACATTGGAGCTTGTTTTTAGTACAGGAGTTCACTTGTCAGGAACTTGTTATTTAGCAAATCCTGTACCCCGTTTCTACTCCAGGGACTGTTAGGATTGCTAGCTCCAGGGACAGTGTTTTAGGATCCGGAGCCTTTTTTTAAATGTAAAACCAAATCGGAGCAAATCCTGTGTCCTGTTCAGCTCCAGGGACTGTGCCTAAGACTGTAGCTTGCATGTAGCATTACCCGCCCCCCCAGCTACCATACCTATAAATACCTCCTCTTGTGTTTTCTCCTCAGCTCCCCCGCTGGTGGTCATGAGGCCACACAGAGCCACCCTCCTCCCCCCGAGCCAAAATCTCCCAACTGAAATCTGCAGGTATGACATTGAGGCACAGCAGCCTAATTCCTTGTGTCTCAGAGGACTGTGTTCGCTCCGCTGACTCTTTGCGTCAGCTGCCCCACCGCCCCCACCACCACACTTGGTGAGCTACTTACTATATAGGCAGAGTCACGTGTGGTTATTTCTCACATGCCGATCACCCTACTTTCCCCTTTGCAGCTTATCTGATCTCACCACTAGTGGCCACTACAACCAGTTTACACTCAATCTTCCATCCAGCATCACCATGCTGCACATAGCCTATAAAACTACCTTAGATATAGCCTTACTTGCCACAGTAGCACCCTTCCCAACCTTGTATCTCCCTGAATCGCAGCCTAGTCCCACGCTGACCACCTACACTACCGAATGCTTAGAAATGCCCGTACCAGGCTTATCCGGCAGGCTAAAGCCTACTATTTCACATCATCCTTCCGAAACAATCTTAAATCACCCGGCTAAATTTTGGAAGTTGATCAAATCACTCTTCTCCCCTCCCACCCAGCCCCCACCTCTGTCCTAGTGGTAGGCGGCTCCACACTATCAGAATCACACTCAGTGACCACTGTTTTCAACACCGTTTTCACTTGTAGTACAATCTCTCTCTTCACAAATCCACCGCCTGCCACAGACCGTCCTGCAACCACATCCCTACCCACCCAAACCCCCAACCCAGCTCTCCTTCTCCCTGGTTACTCTGTCTGAAGTACTCAACACCCTGCTTGCCCTCAGTCCCCCTAAGGGTAAATGCCCCTCTGGTTTGGATGCCAAAATGCTTTACCTTTCAGCCCCAGCCATCGCCATCCCCCTAGCGTCCCTCTACAACCTCTCCTTCTCTATCTCCGCTATCCCCTCAGATTGGAAGCATGCCACTGTCATTCCCCTCCCTAAAGGTGGTGACCCATCCTCCCCTGGTAACTTCCACCCCATCTCCCTCCTTCCTATTTTAGCCAAAATCCAGGAACATCTAGTCCTCTCGCAACTTTCTTCCTTCCTTGACGCCTCCTCTTCCTTTACTCCCTACCAGTCGGGCTTTAGGAAATACTGCTCCACTGTCGCTTCCCTCTTCAGACTCACTGATTCCATCCTTACAGGCATGGACAAAGGCCACGTCACATCTGCCATTTTTGTTGACCTAGCTAAGGCATTCGACACTGTCTCTCATACCCTTCTCCTGTTGAAGCTCTCCTGCGCAGGGCTCTCCAGTGCAGCTATCAGCTGGTTCAAATCATACCTGGCAGACAGGTCCCAATTAGTCAGAATTGGTGCATCCACTTCCGACTCCCTCCCTGTCACCATCGGTGTACCCCAAGGCTCTGTCCTTGGCCTAATCTTGTTCTCCATCTTCCTGAACGACCTGCCATCAGCCTGCCCACACACATTCATTCACATGTATGATGACGATACAGTACTGTGTACTTCAGGCCCCTCCCCCCAAAAGTGGCACCCAGACTCCAGCAAGACTTCAACGATGCAGCAACTAAGGAAAAGTAAACAACTAATAAAAATGGAAAAAAGTAAATTGGAATTCAGGCTGGCACTTACGAAAGATAATGGAAAATCATTCCTCGCCTACGTAAATAAAGCAGTGGATAGGACAGTGGGTCCTATTAGAGTAGGAAACACAGAAATCATAGAACCTATCAGTCAAGTCAAAATATTTAATGAATATTTTTGCTTGGTGTACAAGAAAGACGATGTTAGGGAGAGCACTAGAGGGCAAAGTAGGAATACGACATCAGAAGAAAATTATGAAACATTTTCTAAAATTACTAGGGCAGAAATAATCAGCAAATTCAATTGTATAGACCCATCCAGATCAGCAGGTCCATACGCTTTACACCCCAGACTAATAAAGGAAATAAGGCACTGTCTGGTGGATCCGCTATCAAAACTATACACTATATCTTTAGAATAAGGTGAGGTTCCCGAAGGTTGGAAGACAGCAGTAGTGGTCCCCATTTTTAAGAAGGGGGATAAAGGAGAGGTGGGGAACTATAGGCCTATCAGCTTGTCATTGGTGCTGAGCAAGCTGATGGAAGCTATCTAAAAGGATAGGATAGATAACGAAGTGAACATCAAAAATCTTAACGATAAAAACCCAGCATGGATTAAGAAAAATAGATCCTGCTTGACAAATACCTTGGTGTTCTACAACAAGGTCAGCAACGCATTAGATAATAACCAGTGGATGTTGTGTACCTGGATTTTAAGAAAGCTTTTGATAAGGTACGGTATGGCACATTAGTACAAAAACTTACAAACCTTGGCATTAACAGCAAAGTGATTAGATGGGTAAACAAATGGTTGATGGGGAGGAACAAAGAGTTGGGATTAGTGGCCATGTGTCAAACGGAGGACTATTGACCAGCAGGGTACTGCAGGGGTCGGTACTTAGCCCGGTCCTGTTTTAACTGTTCATCTCTGATATGAATACAGGGACTAAGAACTGGATTACAAAATTCGCTGATGACTCGAAGTTGGGAGGGGAGGTCAGGTAGCAGATGAAAAACTGGTGGAGCTACTGAGACATGATCTGGAGTGTTTGGAAAGGTGGGCAACATGAAATGGCATGGTATTTAACACAGATAAATGTGTAGCGATGCACCTTGGGGCCAAAAACCAACAAAATACCTATACCCTTGGAGGTGTGCAGTTAAAAGTTGTAGAAAATTAGAGACCTGGGCATTATAATAAATAAGGACCTAAGCTTTAATGCTCACTGTAACCAAGTAATTCAGAAATCAAACAAGATCATGGGATGCATTAAAGAAAGCTTTTACAATCAGGAGTAGAGCATACATAGTTCCCTTTTGTACAGCATTTGTTCGATGCCACTTCAACCACTGTAACCCCTTGTGGAGTCCGCATCTGAGAAGAGACATAAATAGCCTAGAGGGGGTACAAAGGAGAATGACAAAGATTGTTCGAGGCCTGGGGGAGGAGTCATATGAGTCTAGACTGGAACAACTGAAACTGTACCCACTGGAATTAAGGTGAAAGAGAGGAGATTTGTTGGAAATGTTTAAAATTACAAAAGATAGTTAACTTTTCTCTACCTAACGGATAAACTGCAGATCCTAGTTAACCAACAGCCTACTTCTCCTACTCCCCCCCCCCCCGGAATTGCCTTATGTCTGTCCCATGCATTCTTGAATTCCCCCACTGTTTTTGACTCCACAACCTCCTCAGGAAGGCTTTCCATCCATCCACAACCTCCTCTGTGAAAAAATACTTCCTCACATTACCTCTGAGCCATCCCCCCTCTATCTTGACAGTATGGACAATAGCCTTCTACTTGTCTTAAAATCCAAGTATAGAACCAAGTATAGGTAATGCTGATTGGATGTTTCAAATGATAATGTAATACTGACATGCTATAAAATGAAAAGTGTTAGTACAAGTTTCCACCTCCTGACGAGGCCCTTTTCTTGGTGAAGCACTGAGGTGCAGCTGCTTCTGGTGTGATGATTGTTGATGTACTTGGACCTGGATTTCTGGGTTTATTAAAGGTGATTTTGCATCTGCATTTGAGTTCTGAACTGTTCATTTGTAGGAGTGCTCCCTCCTTTGGAAATGATCATGTGTTTGGGGGTAGCCAGCCCCGTGAGAGCACCTCCTGTCATTCCCTTGGTGCTGCTGTGTGTTGGAACCATGTCTAGTGAACCAGCCTGGTGAATAAAAACAAAATAAATACGTTCAGTTTTCATAGCAATGAGTTCTTATAACATGGTCCCTGCTTTGTGCTGAAAGTGTACTGTGTATGATTCTGTCAACCACATTTTACACTGATTGGGAGTAGGTGGGTTGCAAGGGATGCCATTCTTGTTTAAACACAGATTCTTCCTTTAATAAGCAGTCATGAATTGGGCTCAGCACAGCGGTAGACATATGGCCTCCTACACTGGCAACCTGGGTTCAGGAACAGACTCTGATTGTTTGATGGCTGGTGGGGGAGGGAGGATTGAGCATCTCTGGACAGCTCTCCTCACTCGGTGGGGGATGAATGTGTCCTGTTGGTCAGTTGCTTCCTGGAAGAATCGTGGTGGCAGTGCAGCAGGACCATACGAGGGAAAATACCCCTTGCACAAATCCCTTGGATGTCTCTGTGAAGGTATTACTGCTATATGGTGTCATTGCACGTGGATGGCCCTGGGGAGAAAATGGAGGAAACCCCCTCCGATCATGGCTGGATGATGGCCCAGTTTCCCTCAGGCCCTACACCGGTGACTGGGTACCACTGACTAAGGCAGTGAAAATAAGTCCCAGAGATGGTGGGTGATGGGGCTTGTGGGGGGCTTGGTCCAGATGGGGGAGGTCGGGATGAAGCTGGGGAGAAATAATAGATTAAAAAATACAAAAAGCAGTGATGGAAGGGAAATGCTGACAAAATGCAACCTGGCTAAATTATAGAGGGAGCTCCTACTAGCTCATGCTCCTCTAGCTTGGTGAAGGAATCCTAGGTTGGGAGTCAGAGGGCTACAAGTTCATGTCCCAAGTCCTGTGGTTGAGAAATATGAGACTGCAGTATTAGGGAGTGCTCAGCAGGTGAAGAGGTGCAGGAGTGGTCTGATGTGGTGTTAATTTTGGGATCCTGAACAAGCCCATGGACAGAGGGTAAGTTGAGTAATGTTAGGCAAGCGGGTTCCCTCTTCAGCAGGGTATGTTATGGGATGAAGTACTAAGGGGAGAGAAATGAGCAGTTAGACTAAAGTATATATGTGTTTCCTACTATTTTAGCGATGGGAGCTGCTGCTTTGACTTGGTAGTAGAACTGTGGGTTGGGAACCAGAAGTTCAAATCCAGAGTCCACCGATTTGAAAATGGGCAGGTTCATTCAGTACTTGGGATTGCTCTGCAGCTATCATCAGCTTTTAATGTTTTACAAGTGTGGCAATCCCTATTTAAGCTTGCTTTCGTTTTCAAATGCTTAGCTGTTACGTAATGTTTCACAGCAATAATTAACTTTTATTTCTCTGTGTTCACCTAAGCCGGGGGAGAAGGTCAACTGCACAGATTTTTCTTAGGGGTGGCTTGGCCTTAAATTAAAGGGAAATAATGGGATGGCAGGGCTCTGATTGTAGTTTTTAGAAATATTTTAATATGTATGACATTTCAAAATCATGCACATCGGTTCTGCTGTGGTTATGCAACAGTACAGGATGCATACAGTACTTGATGGAGTCACCATCTTGTCAGTATGCATGTGGTGCATTCCTGCTGCCTGAACTGGCAGCTGTTAGTGCTGTTGCTCCAGTTATACAGCTGTAGAGTGTATTGGCATCATATGCTAGGGTGAGGATGAGAGTCTCGTCTGATTGCCGAAGAGATTTTCTTTCTGAACCGTGGTCCGAGAAAAAAACAATGGCACATGGACAGTCTTCCAGTTTCCAGGTTTGAAGAGTACAAGTTTTGAACCGAGGGTATTATTTGAGCTTTTAGCCACACTGCAATTACAAAAACAAGGTTTGCTGACTGGGTGTAGTAAGGGTGACGGCTGTTGGGGAATGGGTCTTGGTGATTGTGAAGAACAAATCTGGACCTTTACAGATAAAACTTTACTTATCTAAATCTATTGGAACTGGATTTGTAGCACCACACAGGAAATGTGGCACATCATAACATACAGTATTTTGGGAAATAGACTGTGGCTGGTGGGAGCCCTTCTGCAGACAGTCCCACACTGCTGCCCACGTAAAGGTACACTGTCAACCCCCTTAGGTCTCAAAGTGTCCCTGGTTTAAAAAAACACATTTTATGATTGCCAGCATTCTGTAAAGATTGTTGATGCAGCTGGTAGTTTGATTCTGACTCTTAGTTTCTGTAAAAAAAAGACTGCCCAACATACTGGTGTTATCACACCAAAACAGGTTTGTTTACATTCCTTGATCAACTCCAACTGCATCTTTCCTGGATCTAGGAACACCCAAAAAAGAGTCTAACCTCTCATGATGCAGTGAAAGTTTAGGAGGCTACTTTCTCATAAGTGATTGCACTGTTTAGGTGTGTTTCTAATGCCCAGGAAGTATGCAGCAAGACCAAAACCAGGATTATAAACAAAAACAAAGTTGTTTATAAACATACATTGCCATGCATTTCAGTTCTACTAAGTAAGGAGACAGACAAAACAAACAACATCAGTGAATTTTAGAGAGAGTAAGCAATCATTAAATGTGGGGTTTTAGCTAGAAATAATATGATGAAAAACAGGTTGACAGTGTCCCTTTAAGCACTGTATATACTGAGTAGATGTAAAGAGTTATCATAGAGTCCATTTGTTCTCTGTTTTATTGTTGTGTGAGAAGCTGCCTTTGCCCCCAAGATAATCTTGGATGAATTTGCTGGTTTCCAAAGTCACAGGGCTGATAGCACTGGCAGCTGTTAAGAGCGTGTATGAGTACTGTGCAGAATTCTGTGCTTCTCCAGTGTAATCATTACTCAGCCTGGAGGGAAAGGGCAGTGGTGTTCATTCATTGGAATGGGGCTGTTGCTCTGACAAGCAAAAGTTAGTGTCTGACAACTCTGGCAGTCTCACTTTGCCCTGGCAAGCCAGCAGAGATGTGAATTCAATTGAGATTTTAATGTTGAAAGCATCTGGCAACAGGCACTTCAAATCAGCCAGTCAATTTCCCAGCTCTTCTTATGCCTAGGGGAGAATAGCATTCTTCTTTCTTTTGTAAGGTCAAAGGGCAAAAGAAGGTAGTTACAGTGGAAAGTGAGGAAGACCGATCAGAATGAAAGGCGGAAGAGAAGTCAGAATTGAGTGGCTTGTGCTTTTGAGACAGTGGCGGGGGGGGGGGTGAAAAACTATCAGAGTATGTATGCAGATGTCTCGTGTACGCAGTTTCTCTCGCAACAGTAGCTTACAACCAAGCTTGACAGTTCCTATATCCATTTTGAATATTTTCTAAGTCTTCCTTCCTGACACACTGACTCACCAAGAAGGTGCTCTGAGCAGAAAAGTCAGCTCATTACCAGATGCGTCCCAGGGAAGAAGGGAATGAGATACATAATATGAATAAAATATAGAAATGAACAGAATACAGAGACAAAAAAGGTTATAATTTCAGAGTGAAAATGACTGTACAGGTAAAATCCAATGTAAGGGTACAGACTGAAGATCATTACATTACAAACAGAACACAAAAACCAGTGCTGGCCCAGTAGAGTACTGGTAGTGCTACCATTCACCATGCCAGTGGCCTGGAAGCAAGCATGGACAGCAGGTGGGGGGGGGAGATGATCGTCCCAGAGGACGCTGTCCTTCGGAGGGGAGACAGCAGGCTCTGCAGCGTGATCACTACCTGAGAACCTCAGGTGGCACCCCAGTGGGAGCTGCTTGAAAAGGGTGCGTGGTTGTCACTTGATGAAGCATGTGCAAATGTGCAGTTTGCACTATTTGTGGTGCCCTGAGGATGGGCCAAGGGAGAAAGAAGTGGCAGAAAATTCCAGCCACAACAGGATGGAGCAGGCCTGCATCGTTGACTGGGCACCCTCCAACTAGATCCTGTTTGGAGGAGGGATTTGGGGCCCCCCCCAGCCCTACCATGAGGGCTACGTTTTGAGGAATTTGCCACGTGAGTATTGGGAATGATGGGGGCTGTGGCTGACGGGAGGCCAAGCAAGAAGGGGAAGGCTGGCACCAAGTGAATAAAAACCTATATGGAAAAATAGAATACAAAGTCAATAAAATTCATAAGAAATTGGAAGAAATCCAGAGTAAAAAAAAGTCAGAGCAGGAAAAATCCAGACTGAATGTGCAGACTGATAATTGTTACAACTTGGTAGCAGAAGATCATGCATAAGGGAGAGGGAGATAAATGCCAAGGGTAACCAGATGGAAATAGGAGAGGGGAGGGTGGAGAGAAAGAGGGAGATAATTGGGAGGGGGGCAGGGAAGGAAGGAAGGAAGATCTGGGGAGGGAATGGGAGGAAAGAGAGAGAGAGAGAGAGAGAGAGGTGGAGGAAGAAGGGCCAGGTGTACTGAGAAGGGTGAGAGTTAGAGGACTAGGAATAGTTGCAAGTGCATTTATTACAGGTCAGACATGAAGTAGAGCTTCTAGGGAGGACAAGGATGGGGGGTTGAAAGACCATAGGCAGAGAGCACTGTGTAATCCACAGACATGTTGATGTTCCAGGAGACATGGTATTCGGGGTGGTCATTAAAAAAAAAAAAATGAAAAAAATTAAAATTGAGGATAGGATGGGGACCAGGACAGAACATTGGGTACACCTGAACCAGTTGCAGGAGGGAAAGGATCTCCTAGAAGGGCTGCCTGGGATCTGTACACTAGGTAGGAGTCAAATCGTTTGACTGAGACATCATAAAGACCAGGTCCAGCAAACATATTGGGGTGGGGGGGAGGCTTGAAGGCCTTCTTAGATCAAGAACTATAGCAAAAGTAACTAGTCCCTTGTTTATCCCGCCTTCAAGATTAGTCAGTAGGCCTGAGGAAGGGATGGATATACAGTAGAGTTGGTCATCCTGAATTCCATTGAAATAGCTAGGGAAGGAGGAGGAGTCAAAGTGTGGAGAGCTGAAAAATAACCAGTTGCTCTCAAATTTTAGTAAGTGCAGGGTTAAGAAAGTCAGTGCAGTTATTTCCAGGAATAGAGGGATCCCCCTCTTTATGAAGGGGAGGACTTGGGCTCTCTTCCAAACACCAAACCCTTAATCATTGAGTGAGGAGAAGTAAGTGAGAGCTGAGATTGAGAGAATAGTAGAAGAGAGGTAAATCAGTTTGAGAAAATGGCAAAGGAATTCCTGATCTTATGTGAGGAGCTAAGTCTAACAAAACATGCAACATTTCCAACTAGAGGCACTAATATGTTGGACATTGTTTTGGGTAGTGAATCTGTCATAATTAAATAATGTTGTGCCCTGGCCCCTTTAGGTACTAGTGACCAGTGTATTGTCAGTTTCAAACTTTGCAACTCATTTCTAAAATCAGAAAATGTTGCAGAACTATATGCCTTTCATAAAACAGACATAACGGCACTTAATAGTCACTTGTCAAATATTGACTGGCCTACTCACTTGAACCATGACAATATAGATGTTACATGGAATGCCTTCTCTTTTATCATTATGGATACTGCTAACAAATTCAACCGAGGATCTATAAAAGAAAAGCGCACTCGCATCCAAAATGGCTTAATAGTAGACTACATAAACTAATTCAAAAGAAAAACATAAAGTATTGTTCATTCAAATGTGCTAGAACATTAACAGCAATTAAAAGAATACAAAGAACTTGCAAGAGGGAAATTAAAAAAGCAAAAGTTACGATGGAAAGTTCACAGGCTTCTCATGCACAAAAAGGAAATTGTAAAATGCTATACAGCTACATTAACTCTTTAAAAAAGCCGGAATGCAGAGTAGGCCCAATTACTACCATTGACTCTGTTCTTCAACATCCGAAAGAAATGGCTGAATTTCTTAATTTACATTTCTGCAAGGCATTTTCTTCTGACACTAATACTGGCAATCATTCAGCTCTAGCTTGCTACTCATCCTATAATGTGGGCATTCCTTTAGATACTATTAAAACGAAATTAAATGAGATTAAAAAAGGCTCCTCGCCAGGCCCTGATGGTATTTCTGGGGACCTGATATGGACAATAAAAGAGCACCTTTCTGTACTGCTTAAAATTATGTTTGACAAAAGTCTAAATACCGGAGCTGTGCCCTTTGGATGGAAAGTAGCAAACATTATTCAAAAAGTGTATGAAGAGTTCAGCAGACAACTATCGTCCTATTAGTCTGGCATCCATTTTTTGCAAAATGTTGGAACGTATAGTCAAGGATGAATTATCCTTGGCTATGACAGGTTTAGATCAAACTCAGCATGGGTTTATAAAGGGTCAATCATGCGCCACGAATCTGGTGGGCTTTTATAATCACGTAAGTGAAAATTTAGATAAAGGCAAATCCTGTGATGTCATTCTACTAGATTTTAAAAAAGCCTTCGATTCTGCACCTCATAGGACTTTAGTTCAGAAGATGTAGTTGTGTAACATCAATCCTGTATTTACTCAATGGATTTCGAACTGGTTGTTGGATAAGAGGTAAAGAGATAATTATTGATGGTCACACTTCTGGCTGGATAAAGGTAGAGAGCAGGGTCCCTCAGGGATCTGTTCTGGCACCATTAATTTTCCAAATATTTATATCTGATTTATCCAGTAATATTAAAAGCAAAATTGTCAAATATGCAGGACGATTGCAAAATTACCAACATATGTGTGACCGCAGAAGACCATTCAGTTATCCAAGAAGATCTGAGTAAATTAGAGGAGTGGTCTATCAGATGGAATCTTCGCTTTAATCCTTCAAAATGCATTGTTCTGCATTTTGGAAAGAATAATATTAAAAAACAATATCTTCTCTGTGACAAAATATTGGCTACAAAAAGTAGTGAGAAAGACTTGGGGATTACTGTTGATATATCTTTGAATTTTGACATTCATATTACCAACACTATCAGTAAGGCTAATAAGATTTGGTGGGCAATACGTCATAATATCTCATCCAAAGATCCTGATATTTTGCTGCCATTATATAGAGCTAATGTAAGACCCCACTTCAATTACATTTCGCAATTATGGAGTCCTTTTAAACGAAAGGACATAGCTAGAATTGAAAGGGTACAGAGAAGAATAATCAAGTCTGTTTCTGATAAGGCCCTGTTGTACGAGGATAGATTACTCAAATTTAACTTAATGTCACTAGAGAATCGGAGAATCAGAGGCGATCTGTTATTTACATGGGATATTATTCAAGATCCTTATTTAACTGAATCATGCAGCCTAGATTTTAAGCAGGTTCACGTTAATACCAGGGGTCACCCACTTCAGCTTGCCAGAGGCAAATGCAAGACAAAGAAAAGGGCCCGCTACTTCTCTCAGAGAGTGGTTGGGCCCTTGAATATGTTGCCCCTAAATATCATTGTTAGTAAAAAATAAGATCCCATTTAAAAATAGATTAGATAGTTATATGAAATCTGGATTTACTTTAAAATAATATATGTAGACACGAAGCATTATGGGCCTTTTTGCCTTTCAGCGTCTTTCATTTCCTAGTATGATCAAGCCCTTACAGGCAATTACATTTAGAGGAGTTAACCAGAGATGAGAGTGGATAGCAGCATATGAGGTGGGAGAGAAGAGACAAAGATCACAAGTGGAGAGAGAGGCATTAAAAGAGGAAGCTATAAGGGATCAGAGATAGCGAAACTACCTAGTAGGAGGGCCAGAGTGGTAAACTGAGAGGGAGTACTGAATAAGGAGTGAATTACTTCCAGAATTACCTTCCAGAATTTTGATGGGTTGATAATATTATTCTCAAGTAAGTAAGACTTTTATTTGTGAAGTGCCCTATCCCTGAGACTCTGGGCACTTTCAAACAACATGAAGTCTTGCTGTATTCAGACATGATGCAGTTAGCCCCAGATTCAGTTTCATCTGAGGTCCTTTTGGTCTCAAAGAAGGATTCACTTACCAAACTGAGTACAGTGACTCAGACTCTGGTCCAAGCTCTCCAGTGGTGGCTGGACCAGGACAACCTCAGATAAGGGGTTCCATTTCTCCATCAAGTCCCATCAGTAGTTCTAACTATGGATGCTTCTCTCCTAGGGTGGGGAACCCACCTGGGAGCCCTGACGGCTCAAGGGCTCTGGTATCCACAGGAGTCTCTCCTTTGTATTAATCTCCTGGAACAGGGCAGTTTTTCTAGCCCTGCAGAGCTTCTCGGATTCAGTCAAGGGCAAGGTGGCCCAAGTCAGAATGGACAACACCACCACAATGTGGTACATCAACAAGCAGGGAGGCACTCGGTCCTTGGCCTTGTGCATAGAAGCCATGAAGCTGTGGTCTCTGGCCTATTCTCTTCAGACTTCTCTGGTAGCAGTCCACCTTCCAGGGAAGGACAACATACTAGCAGATGCTCTTAGCAGAATTTCACAGGGACACCACAAATGGTCCCTGATCCTCACATTCTGAAGGTCATCTTCTCCAGGTGGGGCACTCCAGAGATGGATTCTGCAGCACCGGACAATCATCAACTTCTTCTGTTTTGTTGCAGACTCAGTCCTGGGGATGGTTCCCCAGGATGCTCTCTTTTTGGACTGGAAGAGCAGGTTTCTCTATGCCTTCCCTCCCTTCCCTCTGCTGTTCAGAGTTCTGATCAAGATCAGGACTCAACCCTGCACAGTGATACTGGTGGCTCCAGCCAGACAGCCTTGGTATCCTCTACTGCTGTCCTTGTCTGTGTCACGTCCCCATCTCTGCCCAGGACATACAGTCTCCTGTCCTCCTCCTGGGGCGGATCTGTTACCCCAATCTCCAGTCTCTCCATCTCAAGGCCTGGCTCTTGAAGAGTTAGAACATGCAGCTGTACATCTTTCTCAGGGAGTTCTGGATATTCTGAAGGTCTCTAGGAAACCTTCCACTAGAAAAACTTACAACTCCAAATGGAAAAAGTTCCGTATTTGGTGTTCTCAGAAAGGCATCCTGCCCGATTCTGCAGACATTTCCACAACCTTAGACTATCTGGTTCATCTCATTGGTTTAGGCCTTAGGTCTGCCACTCTGAAGGTTCATCTAGCAGCTGTCTCTGCATTCCTCTCAGCAAAGAAGGGCTCTTCCCTGGCATCTCATCCTGTTTTCAGAAAGTTTTTCAAAGGTCTGGTTCACATTAACCCTTCCTTTAGGGAGCCCACTCCACCTTGGGATCTTAATGTCTGCATAGCTCAACTAATGCAGCCACCCTTTGAACCTACGGCTTCTGCCGAATTGAAGTACTTGACCTGGAAAAAATGTGTTCCCGGTAGCTATTACTTCTGCCAGGCAGATTAGTGAGTTATAGGCTCTGTCAGTGGAACCTGACTTCATCTCCTTCCAAAGTGGTCCTCAGAACCAGTAGGAGGTTCTTGCCCAAAGTGGTATCAGATTTTCATCGGAACCAGTCTGTATCTCTCCCTGTGTTTATCACTGACCATTCTTCTTCAGATGAAAGAAGGTTACACTGTCTGGACATTATGAGGGCCCTTAGCTACTATATTGAGCATACTAAGGCACATAGAAGTGACTGTTTTCAATTGTTTCTCACTTATGATGAAATAGGGAAAGGTAAGCCTGCCACTAAGAGAACTATTGCTAGGTGGATTGTTTCTTATATACAATTTTGTTATGACAAATTGGGTAGGACGTCCCCTTCAGGCCTGAGGGCTCACTCGACCAGAGGTACAGCTGCTTCTCTAGCTGCAGCCAGAGATATACCTTTGTTAGAGATCTGTAAAGCAGTTACCTGGAAAACTGTACATACTTTCACCAAACATTACTCCCTGGACATCCAGGCTAGGAGTGATGCTAGGTTTGGTACAGCAGTACTGCAGAGCCTCTTCCCAAGTAGGTTCTGCATTCCCTCCTCCATAGGGAGCTGCTTGGTAGTCTGCATTATGTTTGAATACAGCAAGACTTCATGTTGTATGAAGAAAAAATTACTCACCATAGTAATGTTGTTTCTTCTAATGGAGTCTTGCTGTATTCAGACCTCCCCCGCCTCCCCTCTCAGAACCTGGTTTTGGGAAGTGGGCTGGCAGGTACAGTGTTGCACCTCAAGGGTGTACCTTGTACCCTCCCTCTTGGGTGGGGTAGATATTCTTATTATTTGTTCTGCTGTTATACTTAAATATTGTCACTACCTTTCCTTCTTGGGTTCTTGACTTGAGTCTGTTGGGGCCCAAAAAGAAATATTTTGCCCTTTGGCTATATTTTGAACAATTTCCATACTTTAGTATATTAGTTAGCTCATAAGAATCTGATGGTTACATTGGGAAGTACCACAGACAGCGGTTTGAAAACCGAGCTCGAGCTCAGTGTTCTATGTTTCTGCATAGAGTTAACTGTTTCCTCTCTGGAGCAGTTCAAGTGCTGGAGCCAACTGCATTATGTCTGAATACAGCATGACTCCATTAGAAGAAATAGCATTACTATGGTGAGTAATTTTTTCTTACAGTATGCAGTATACAGATAGGAATAGCAATGAATCTACAATTCAAGAACAAATCTAAGATAAAATGCTAAAATAATTTAGTTAAGATCATCAACCCATATTGCTCAAGTCACAAAAGCTTCTTTGAAAAGATGTGTTTGGGCCCACTTAAAGGCCTTCAATGAGGGTTCCTCCCTCAAGGATGTTGGAAGCAAATTCCACAGGGCGGGTGCAGCGACTGCAAATGTATGATCACCAGATGTTTTTAGCCAGGCCCTGGGAATTGCTAGGAGGCCATCCTTGGATGAGTGGAGCGAGCACTGAGAGCGGTAGGGGATCAGGAGATCACTCTGATAGCTTAGACCTAGGCCTTATAGGGCTTTTTAGGTGAGAAGACCCACCTTGAAGGAGATTTTCCACCTTACCGGCAGCTAGTGCAGACCACGGGTCACATGACAGGACCTGGGGAAGGCCTGTCAGTAACCAAACCACCGTGTTCTGAACTAGCTATAGGCGATGCAGGACTCCTCCACTAACCCCGAGATAGAGAGTGCTACAATTATCAAGTCAAGACGTCACAGATGCATGCACCATTGAGTTCAGGTCTTCCGGCGGGGTAAGGGCTTTAATCCGGATGATGTTCTTCAAGTGATAGGAATCACTCCAGGTGATGGACGACACTTGTGTCTCAAATGTCAGTCAGTCATCAAAGATAATACCCAGTTCTAGAGACATGGATATGGTGTACTATACACACTTCTGGCAGTATCCTTTCCCTTTAAATCTCCTGTTGGAAAGTGTTCAAGCTAGCTCCTCCCACCCACCCAGGAAGTAACTCCCTTGGCACTGCCCCATGATGTCAGATCTTCCTTTCCACTGGAAGAAAAAGGTTCACTCTTTTCTACTCTTGCGCCGAGTAGGCCCTTTGCTTTCAAAAAACGTTTTGCATTGTGAATACTTCATCTTCAGGTGATTCCTTCATCTCATCCGTGATGGATGACTCAAAGTCCGCACCGAGATTTAAAAAATGCTTATGCAGGCATAAAATGTCCTGGATGTCCCGGACGGACCCGCTGACCATGTGCTTCTAATGCCTTGGCCATAAACACAGTCCTCAGGTGTATGACCTGTGTTGCACCTTGCATCCAACCACATTAGAAGACTGACATGCATGACTTCTTTAGGGCACCTGGATGAATGGGATTCTCCCGTTAAATCCAAAGAAACCCATCGGGTGGTCTCTGTGGTTGGGGGGCCTGTTGAACAACTGGTGGCATTTGAAGAAGCTGTGGCCCAGGCCGTTCAGCATGCTTCTTTGGCTTTGGCCTTTTTGCCGCTTCCTTTGGGCACCACCTTTTCGGAGGTGTTCCGAGATTTATGCCAGGCCCTTCCTATCTTTGGACAGGGCCCTTCTTTGGCACAAAATCTAAGTCTAAAAAAGAGAATAAGAAAAAGTCTTGTCATTGATTGTGGGATCACGCGCGCTCTCGGGTCCCGGATTCCCACTCTTCCATGGATGTTTTGACTGTGGTCGATCCTTTGGCCCAGGTCACTGGCTCCACGGTTTCCCCATCAGGCCAGTTGGTTGAGACACCTGTCGACCAATCTGTCAAGATTTTTCTGAGCCGGTTGACCAGTTGTTGACAGATGAGGCCAATACCTTCCTCTCTAGGACTCCAGTCCTGCCTGTTACTTCCCAAGGAGGGTCAGACTAGAATGTTGATCTGCTCCCCCCTCCTCCAAGATCTGGTGAACCCGGAGGATCCTTGGCTTTCGCTGGCACGCTCTGAAACCCACCGTTGGCAGCCTCGATGGCTGAGGTTGAGGTCTTGATCCAGAAGTCCCGAGTTTAGCAGCCCACATTGGCATCGTATGTTTCTGCTCTCAACATTCGGGAAAACGGCATTGCCGCTACTTCTCCTCCTCCTCTTCCTCCTCAGATGAGGAGAGGTGTTGGTGCAAAACATGTTGATGCTATGAGGAGCTTATGTGGCACCAGGTCATGTTCTTTGGGGTTAAACATCTTCAAGCTTCCACCCCTGCTATAACATGGCTCCCACCACCCAGTCCTCAGCCTACTCTGGCTTGGCTGGATCCATGGATCGACCTGTTTGGCTTCTTCACTGATTCAGGTAGAGCTGCCACCCAAACGGCCTCCCATGAGTCTCCCCCCCCCCCCAAGGATGCCTGTACCGCCCCTGGGCTTCCAGGGTGGCTGTCAGTCACCGTGACTCCGGATCAGGCCCATAGGGTCACCGGGAACTCTGGCAGTTGACTGCTCATCGATGAATCCTTGGAGTAGGAGGGTTTCTCTTTGCACTTTCATCTGTTGGATGCTGAGTTGGTCGAGGATTTGTTCGTGGAGCATGGTCCCACTTCCTTCTTGGGCCTTCTCTGACTTATCTTGGAGTCGACGGGTCTTCCAATGGAGCCCATCCAGAAACAGGCTAAGTACCTGCTCACTGAGATTCTTGACTGGGGTGACTCTCCTAGGGGACCTTCCTGGTTGCTGAATACCTTCTTGGCCCTGCTCTGGAGCTTTGGCAGCATCCGACCTCTTGCCCTGCACCTTCGGCTTGGATGGCCTGCAAGTACGTGGTCCCTACCAGTTCCCTCTCGGGATTCACCAAACACTCCTTAACTGAGGGTCTGGTCGCCAGCTCTGTTTTATGGTGTACTGGCAACATCAGGGATTTGGATAAGCCTCCTGACAGGGAATCCAAGAAATTGGATCATGTGGCCAAAAAGGTTTATGCTGCCTCCTTACTTAGCCTTCGGCAGGTGAGTTTGGCCCTTTTGATGTCCCACTTTGCTCATGCCCTTTTAGGCATGCTCAGCAAGGTACTTCCACAACTTCCGGCTGGCTTACAAACTACGGTCAAGTAGGTCTGGGATCGGGGCCAACCTGTGGTTAAACGGCCCCAGACAGCCATAGATATTAGCAGCTTTTGCACTCTGTCCTTGACGGCCGTGAGCCACAGGGCTTGGCTGAGGATGCTGACCTTTATGGCGGATAGTCAGTTGATGGATGTCCCCTTCTTTGGCACTGTCTTGTTTGGGTTGAAGTCCAGTGCCTCCTTGGACTTGGTGACCTCTACCCAGAGGGATCCCAAGGGCTCTAAGGCTCAAAAGAAGAAGCCCTTTTGGCTCGTCTCTGCCACTGCAGTCTAGCTGACTTAGTCTCAAGCTGGGCAGCAGGCCCAGATTTGGCCTCCCCAAGCGAAGTCCATTTCTTTGGTCGTCCGGAAACCAAGAGGTCAAGGTCCTGGTGGTCCTTCAGCTGGTCTCTCCTCCGCCTCCAAGCCTGCCCAGTGACAGGATGAGATGTGTCTCCCTCATGCCTGTCCTGACTCCCCTAGGTCCTCCCATGGGGGAGCTGGCTCCACCACTTCCTTTTCGCCTGGTCCACTGTTACCACAAGCAGGTGGGTCCTCAAGGTAGTTGGTCAGGGTCTACCTCTGGAATTCGAGGCCTACCTGCCTTGCCGAGCCCATTCCCCATGGGAGGACCTGGTGGTTCCACTGACATTCTGTCAGCCCTTCAGGAAGACATTGCCCAGCACCTCCAGAAGGAGGTAGTGGCTCCTGTCTTGGACCCTCCAGTACACCCAGGGTTTGTCTCCAGGGATTTCCTGATGCCAAAACGGGCGGTGGGGCTGGCACTCCATCTTAGATCTGCATGACCTGAACAAATTTCTTCGGCCGTGCACTTTCAGGACTGTCACTTTGTCTCAAATCATACCATCTCTGGAACAGAACATGTGGTTCTGCTAGCTGGATCTTCAGGATGCATTTTTTCACGTCCCAATCCATCTGTCCCACCACCAGTTCCTTTAGTTCCGAGCGGAGGAGGTTCGATGTGAGTTCCAGGACATGCCCTTCGGCCTCTCCTCGGCTCCCAGGGTTTTCACCAAATGCATTGCAGTGGTGGCAGCCTACCTGAGGTGCCGCGGGCTCCAGGTATACACCTACCTGGATGACTGGCTCATAGCGGGTTCCTTCAGGGAGTAGATGGAGCGGCCCAGGGATCTGGCCCTCCAGACTCTCCATATGCTGACCCCATAGCGAAACATCCTCAGTGAGGACCATTACAGTGACAGGAATCAACAGGTCACTGTAATGGTCCCCACTGACACCAGCAGTGCATCTCCTGGTGTTTTGCCCCCCCCCCCCCGCTTGAGACAGCTCCTACTCGGAGTTGGATATGTAAATAGGGGGTGAGGGGTTTGGAGCCCACCCACATGGGGGGTTTGGGCGGCACAGCCCCCTGAAGAAAACACACCAACATCCCCAACAGCACAATGCCGACACTCAGCATTGTGTCTTGTCGATGTTGGGGGTATTGCTGTTGCTGTGGCATAGGTAAATCCAGACCTTCGTGTCCCTTGGCCTCCTGGTCAACAAGGCCAAGTCAGAACTCGTCCCCTTGCAGGTGATTCATTTAATCGGGGCAGAGCTTGACTCTTGCAGAGTCAGGACTCAGCTTCCAGCTCTCTCCTCCTTTGCCCAATCATTTCAGGTTGGGCAATTGCGCCCTGCTCGGGACTTCTGTGCGTCTTGGGATACATGGCAGCATGCACCAGCATGGTCCATTGGGCCCAATGGAGAATGCGCTCTATGCAGTGGGAGCTTGCCTGCCAGTGGTCTCAGTGCAAGGGCCACTTTGACCAGCCGGTCACTCAAGACCCAGCTGATGTGGGATACCCTCCAGTGGTGGGTAGTTCCAGAAAATCTTGATGTGGCAAGTTTCGTTCTGGTTGTATGTACAGATTCTGAGATCGGGATAGTGTAAAAAAGTAAAAAGTCACCACTTTTTACAGTTTTTTCCTCATCGCCTTGTTCCCAGATGGTGTGGAATTTTGATGTGCTTTTGTTATGGTAGAAAGAACATGGGTAATAAAACTGCCAGTGTTTGTTTGGTGCAAAAATATTAACCTGTTACAGAGTTATTCACTTTTAAGTTCCCATTATTTCCTATGGGAAGTTCATTTTTCAGGATAGATATAAAAGGTTTGACAAAGGATTTGATCTCGTGAAAAAGGATTCATTCTCATGAGATCAGTTCCTTTTTCTTGAGGGAAAAGTCCTTTTTCGTGAGCCAACGTCTTGTTTTTTTTTTCCAGCAACTAAAAAGTCTGGAAAATACATTAAAATGTCATTTTTACAAATCAGACACCAGAACCTAACTAAACAGGCTCTGTTTAGCTAGATTCTGAATTTTGTTTTTCAAAATTAGGGCCAGAAATACTTTGGGCACCTAAAATCTCGGGTGCCCAGCTTAGCAAGAGGAGTCTTCCCCACATTCTCCAGCAGATTTTCTTGGCTTCTGCAGCTACAGCTGAACTCCTGCTGCCAGCTGTAGTATGAGCTGTAAGCTGTGCTGCCATTTCCCTGGTGTTTGGTGGTGTGACACACTGTTCCCATAAGTTATATGCAGTAAATCAATTATAGTAGCAGGCTGAACCCACCTTCCACGCTTACTGCAGCACTGAAGCCAGAATTGAATTGATAGCTGAGCATTCTGCATAACCCACCTGCCCGCTGATGCACTGACCCATCAACAACTATGGCCAGTAAGTGTCGATGTGTTTGGGGTGCATTCAGGCCAGATGATGAACTGTACTGGCCACAGGACCTGAGAGATCGGGACCGAGGGATGCAGCCTACATTTCTGTTAATGTATTCCTAGTGATACGAGTGGGACTCGGAGATTGGGGACGGAGGGGTGCAGCTTACTGCTTCAAGACTGCCATATTATTTCCAGCCCCATTCATCTGTTGTGCTGCGCGGTATTGATCTTTTTTTTTTTTTTCGGTAAGAGAGTAAGAATTTATGCTGCACCTTAAATCAGTTTCGAACTCTTGGAGCCCTGCATGGACCTGCAGGTGTGTGTGTGTTGTGTCCTTTTATGGTTGCTGAGGATCCATAGGACACACAAACAATGGGGACCTCGTTCATCTGAAATCGTGTTTATCCAAATGTCTCATGTCCCCCAAGACATTCAGATAAACGGGGTTTTACTGTATTCCCTGGTTTCTAGTTGCACACCCACCCTCTGGTCACCTTTTTATATTAGTCCCTGGTGTCTAGTGGCACCCCCCCCCCCACACTCCGATCTCTGTCTCCTGTCTTTTTTAAATTTATATTTATATAATCTGACACCGGGATGCCCACCCCTGGTGTTGGATGCCCCCCAAGCCCATTGTTTTATGTACAACTATCTGCACACTGGAGGGGCCCAGTCCCCAGTGTCAGCTTATTCAACAGTATGTATATATATTTTTTTCATTGCCCCCAGCCTATTTTCATAAGTTGTTGCCAACATCGGGGGTGCCCAATACCTTGTGTCGGTGTGCCCCCCCAAGTAGTGTGGGACACTGGGGAGCCCACCCCTAGTGTCCCGAAGTAAGTTATAACTGTACCTGCAAAAAAGGAAATGGTCTATTGACGTCTTTTTTTTTTTTATTTTGTACCTGAAAAAAAAGAAAATGATCCCTTCAAACAACATGAAGTCTTGCTGTATTCTGACTATTGCAGTTAGGTCCTGCCTTTCAACTGCCCCAGAGAACAAAGAGTTAACTTTCCGTGGCCAGCATGGAACGTTCAGCGCGAGCTCGGTTGAAGCCCCTGTCTGCTGTTGTTTAAACTCCAACCGTCAGATACTTTACTCCGCCTCACTGAACAGTCGCTCCGGAGATTTCTCCTTTGCTCAGTTCAAAAAAGTCTGTTAAAGTGTCATTTTTCACTTGGTTTCTACCGAATTTCTGCTACCGAATCTGTCGGTTTAAGTCTCTGTCTGTGGTACCGTGAGTACTAGATAGGTTTTACATTTAGTTTTTGTGTGAAACTTATAAATTTCGGATCGGTTCAGTTTGAACCGATTAGTTTGGTCTTAAAAAGTTTTGAATTTGTTTAGAGTGTGGTAACCGGTCCGTATCGGTTCTTAAAAAAAACAAAAAAACGGATTTAATTACTTTTTTGCCAAGACCTGAATACTTGTCAGGAACCACAAGGGAGTCTTGCTCTGGTGGATTGCTGAAAAAAGGGTAAGTTTTGGATAGGATTGGCCTTGTCTGAGAAACCCAAGAAAAATAACAGGCCCACTGGGTTTCAACACTGCAGTGTGTGTGGGGAAGCCTTTGCTAAGGCTGATCCCCACACCACCTGTGTTTATTATCTGGGGTTTGACCACCTCGATTCAGACTGCCAAATTTGTAAGAGTTTTCCCAAAGCTACCCTGGATAAGAGAGTAGGTAGACTGAGGGAAAGGGAGGCCGAGAAGTCCGCTGACCCAGATGGCCAGCCCGGTTCGGTTCCGACCGAACCAGAAGGAGTGCCCTCTGACCAGGGCGAAACTTCTTCGGGCAAAAGGAGAGCCAATTTTGAGGAGTCTGTTCCGTTAAAGAAAGAGAAGAGGAAAATCATCCGGTTCGGATCCACAAGTTCTTTCTCCGACCGCTGATGAAATAGCCAAAGCGATAAGGACAGTGCAGTCGCTAACTTCCGTTCCGGCTGAACCAGCACCATCTGGCAGGGGCTCGGTTCATTCAGTTCTCCTGGTTCCGGATTATACTTCAGAAGAATTTTATGAACCAGAGGAGGAGGGAGGGAGGGGATGATGATGATGATGATGATGATGAAGGTCTGGATGTGCCTGTCGGCCCGGACATCTCCCCAGACAGACCTTCAGGTATTTCTCCTCCTAGGCTTTCTGAGTCCCCTTCCCACTTTATGTTTTACAAGAAAGTGGCTGAAACCCTCCAGCTTCCAATGGAAGAAGAAGTAGTAGAGGATCAGGAGGAGCCTGATTTTTTTTGTTGAAATGATGGACATCCCAGAGTCTAGGAGGCTGTCTATTACCCTCCATAAATCTTTTTGGAAACAGACATTTAAAATTCTAAAGACTCCTAACTCCATATCTCCTGTGGACAGACGAATGGACAAGAGGTATACCCTTTCAGGCTCGGACACGGAGTTCCTTTCTCAGCAATGCAGCCATGTTGGGGGTAGTGCAGGCTGCTGCCTGTGATAAGGCAAATATTCCCTTGGCATCACACCCCCCAGATAAGGACTCCAGGAGGATTGATGCCATGACAAAGAAGCAGTACATGGCAGCATCTTTGGGACTCAGGCAGGCTAATTATATGGCCTACACAGCTAGATACCAGAAGTCCAGGTGGGACACTGTGCTGGCTGTGGCTAAACAGGCCGCTGATCGGCTTGCCAAGGAGCTGGAGTAGGTGGCTGTGGATGGGATTGAGGCATCCAAGGTGCAGTTTCATGCTGCTGTGGACTCCAATGGTGTTTCATCTAGAGTCATGGCTACATTTGTGGCCCTTCGGAGGATGGCTTGGCTCAGATGTACTAGCCTATCACAGGATACCCAGGCTAAGGCCATGGATTTCCCTGTCATTGGTAATTCTCTGTTTGGGGAGCAGACAGAGAACTACATGAAAAAGATGGACGAGTACAGGACCACCTACAGGAGTGCTCAGGCCAAAGAAAGGCAAGTCACTCCTCAAAGACAGCACTCCAGGGGCAGGGGCAGGCCCTTTCAAAGGCCTTTTTACCAAGCCCAGGCCTCCTTTTCTGCTTATGCTCAGAGGGGGTTCTTCAGAGGGAGAGGCAGACAGTGAATTAGCAGGCCTGCTTCCACCCCTCATCCTAAAGCCCCTGCTAAGCAGACACCCTGATGGGTCTACCCGGGCTGATTCTCCAGTACCTGTAGGGGGCAGGCTGGCTTATTTTGTCCAGGACTGGAAGTCTCTGACATCAGACAAGTGGGTCCTGGAAGTAGTAAGCCAGGGACTGGTTCTCAGCTTCAAAGAATTTCCCAAGATGAGAACCAGATCCTTTCCACTTGCAATCCATCAGAGACCCTTGCCCTAGAGGCAGAGGTTTCTTCCCTCCTGGCTCTCAGAGCCATAGAAAGGGTTCCTACCCTACACAAGGGCAAAGGATTGTACTCCAGGTACTTCCTAACCCCCCAAAAAACAGGAGAATGTCGGCCCATCCTGTATCTAAGATATCTGAACAATCACCTTTTAAAACCAAAGCTCAAAATGGTGACTGTGGGAATAATTCTGCCCTCTCTAAGGCCAGGGGACTGGCTAGCCTCCCTAGACCTCAAAGATGCCTACTTTCACATTCCCATCAGGTGCTCCCACAGAAAGTACCTATGGTTCGAGTTGCCCTCAGGCCACTATCAATTCAAAGCAATGCCCTTTGGCCTAACATCAGCCCCAAGGGTGTTCACAAAGTGCCTGGCAGTAGTGGTTGCTTTCCTAAGGAGAAAAAAGATTTCCATCTTTCCATATCTGGACGACTGGCTCATAGTGGGTCAGTTTCCCAGACCAAGTCAAGTCACATCTGCAAGTAGCTCAGCAAGTGCTAATTTCCTTAGGATTCCTCCTCAACCTTTCAATGTCAGTTCTCGAGCCAGTGCAGCTCCTCACCTTCATAGGGGCGGAACTGGATACAATAAGGGCAGGAGCCTTCCTTCCCCTGGGCATAGCAAGGACCCTTATGGAACTGGACTCTTCATTCACCCTACAGGTGTCTCGACCAGCAAGGCATTTCCTTCAGCTTCTGGGGCACGTGGCAGCTTCCACAGCAGTGATCCAGGGAGCAAGATTCCAGATGAGGGACATTTAGTTCCATTTAAGAGCCTTTTGGTCCCAAAGAAAGGATTCCCTTACCAAACTAGTCCCAGTGAACTGAACCCTGATCCAGGCTTTGCAGTGGTGGCAGGATCAGGACAATTTGAGACAAGGAGTTCCTTTTGTTGCTCAGTCTCATTCAGTGATACTCCCACAGATGCTTCCCTGCTGGGCTGGGGAGCCCACCTGGGGGATCTTACCACCCAGGGACTGTGGTCACCTCAAGAATCTGTGCTGCACATCAAGCTCTTGGAACTCAGAGCAGTGTTTCTGGCACTGCAAGCCTTTTCCAAATCTGTACAGAACAAGGTGGTCTAGATCAGAACAGATAACACCACCACCATGTGGTACATCAACAAGCAGGGAGGCACTCGGGTCTACGGCCTTGTGTACAGAGGCAATGAAGTTGTGGCCCTGGCCTATTCCCTGCAGACTTCTCTGATAGCAGTTCACCTCCCAGGGAAGGACAGTATCCTAGCAGATGCTGTCAGCAGGATATCCCAGGGCCATCACGAATGGACATTAGATACCCTAGTTTTGAAGGTGATTTTCTCGAGATGGGGTACTCCACAGATAGATCTTTTTGCAGCCCCAGACAATCACCAACTTCCTCTCTTTTGTTGCAGACCCCCAGTCTTGGGCTTAGTCCCCGGATGCTCTGATTCTGAATTGGGAAGGGAAATTTCTGTATGCTTCCCCCCCTTCCCGCTCATGTTCAAAGTGTTAGTCAAGATCAGGTCTCAACCATGCAAAGTGATTCTGATTGCTCCAGACTGGGCCAGACAGCCCTGGTACCCGCTGTTGCTGCCCTTAGCAGTCCACCTTCCCCTGTCTCTTCCCAGGAATTACAACCTGTTGACATCCTCTCAGGGGAGGATTTGGTATCCGAACCTCAAATCTCTCAATCTCAAGGCATGGCTCTTGAAGAGTTAGAGTTTGCTGATCTGCACCATTCTCAAGGGGGTTCTGGATATCCTTAAGGCTTCTTGAAAGCCTTCCACCAGAAAGACTTACAACTCCAAATGGAAAAGGTTCACTATTTATTGCTCTAATAAGCATATTTCTCCAGAATCTGCTGGGTTGCCTACAGTTCTGGACTATATGGTCCATCTTAATGGCTTAGGACTTAGGCCAGCTACACTTAAAGTGCATCTGGCTGATGTTTCGGCCTTCTTGTCAGTAGGCAAGCCCTCTCCTCTGTCAGCCCATCCTGTGTTTTGTAAGTTCAAGGGATTGCTGCACACCAGTCTCCCCTTAGGGACCCTGCTCCTGCTTGGGACCTTAATGTTTGCATTGCTCAGCTTATGCAACCACCCTTTGAGCCTTTGTCCTCTGCAGAGCTTAAGTACTTGACTTGGAAAACAGTGTTTTTGGTAGCCATTACCTCTTCCAGGCGTATCAGTGAATTGCAAGCCCTGTCAGTGGAGCCTGATTTCATCTCTTTCCATAGAGATAAAGTGGTCCTAAGAACTAACAGGAAGTTTTTGCCTAAGGTGGTTTCAGATTTCCACATTAATCAGTCTGTCTCTCCCTGTTTTCTTCACTGACCATTCCTCCTCTCTGGAGAGAGGAGGCTGCACAGCTTGGATGTTAAAAGGGCCCTCAGCTACTATATAGAGCGCACCAAGGGTCACAGGTTTGAGTCCCTCCAGTTGTTCCTCACATATGGAGAGGTCGGTAAGGGCAAACCTGCTACTAAGAGATCTGTTGCCAGGTGGATTGTCTCTTGTATACAATTCTGCTATGAAAAACTGGGTAGAACCCCACCCTCAGGCCTGAAGGCTCACTCTACTAGAGGTACATCTGCTTCCCTGGCTGCTGCCAGGGATATTCCTATCTTAGAAATTTGTCAAGCAGCCACCTGGAAAACAGTCCATACATTCACCAAGCATTACTCTCTGGATAGCCAGGCTAGGAGTAATGCTCGGTTTGGCACAGCAGTACTTCAGAGCCTATTCCCACAGTAGGTTCTGTCCCTCCTCCATGGAGGTACTGCTTGGTAGTCTGCAATAGTCAGAATACAGCAAGACTTCATGTTGTTTGAAGAAAAAAATTACTCACCTTAGTAATGTTGTTTCTTCTAATGGAGTCTTGCTGTATTCTGACCTCCCCCGCCTCTCCTCTCAGAACCTGGTTTTTGGGATGTGGGTGGGCAGAAGCAGTGTTGGCACCCTAGGGATGCCCCTTTTTCACCCTCCTTTACTTGGGTGTGTGTTGTGTCTTGTTTTTTGGGTTTCCTGACTTGAGTCTTTGCTTTGAAAACAAAAAACTCTTTTTTAATAAATTTAGTTGCCTGTTGGCTAGTGTGAGTTTTACAGTTTCCACACAGAACTTCTAGTGAGTATTGCTCGTAAAGATCTGACGGTTGGAGTTTAAACAGCAGCAGACAGGGGCTTCAACTGAGCTCGCGCTGAACGTTCCCTGCTGGCCATGGAAAGTTAACTCTTTGTTCTCCGGGGCAGTTGAAAGGCAGGACCTAACTGCAATAGTCAGAATACAGCAAGACTCCATTAGAAGAAACAACATTACTAAGATGAGTAATTTTTTCTTGTCGTCCCCACTGTCCCCCTACAAATTCCGACCCTCCCACTGAGCACCCCCCCCTTACCCAATACTTGCCACCAAAGGTCATGGGCTGTCACCTTCTGTGGACTGAGACACTTCTGCACTCTTCCAAGCTGAACTGCAAACTGAGGAATCAAGGTAAGTAACGTATAATGTATTTTAATGGCATTTTGAACTTCATTTCATAACTTCGCCATTTTTTTTTTTTTTTTCCACCAAATTTTCAACACGGCCTTTTTGGGACACCCCCACCCATGAACACTGCAACTGTCATTTTGTTAATGGGACCTAGAAGGTGATTTTGCAGTCGCTGCACAAAATCAGCTTTTGAGACTGAATAATGAAATGTCGCCACCAGTGCTCATGAGGTGGGATCCCAAAAAAGCCAAGTTGAAAATTTGGTGAAACACTTCCTAAAAATGGCGGAGTTACATGTGTTCATTTAAATTTTTCTACGCATGCGCATAACTTTGGTAATTTTCAATATTTTGACTCAAAATTTTCAAGTCATTTTTTCACACCACCTCATGAACAGTACAGCTGTCATTTTTCACATCCTGTTCGAAACATGTTTTCGCACCTGTGACACAGAATGGTGTTTTGGCATGGATTTCAAAATTTTCACCTACGGGGTTTATGAGGTGGGGTCATAAGAAGACAATGTAGAAATTTGGGGTCAAAATATGAAAAAATGCCAAAGTTATGACCATTCATTGCAATTTCTCTACCCCTGCTCGGATCTTCGGAAATGTTAAGTATTTTTTCCTCAGATTTTCAGCATAGCCCTTTTATTATCCCACCTCTTGTATGTAGCAGCTGTCATTTTTCAAATCCTGGCCAAAATGTGTTTTTGTACCTGTGGCATGGAATGACATTGCAGTTGCACAGAATTACGTTTTGGCTGGGATTTTAAAATTTTCTGTACACAGTAAATGAGGTGGGTTAATAAGATGGCTATGCTGACAATTTGGTCACTGTTGTCCTATAAATGGAAGCGCAGGGCCCGGAGAGCCCTGTGTTTCCACAGCCACATACATATATGCATATACGGGACCCTGCGCTCCCACAGTCAGATGAGACTACTATTATACTATCTCAACAAGTAAGGAAAGAAGTTGCAAAAAATGAGGCATTAGGGTTTTCCTAACACTCCACCCTCCCAAACCAGGCAGGAGAGCAGGTGTGGGGCGTGCCTTGGGTTTCTCAAACCTAACACTCACCCATTCTCTTAAAGTCTACACATCTGACCTTGTTTACGGATGGAATTTCCCAACATTTGTCACTTTGATCCTAACTGGAGTATTAGCAAGTTTTTTTGCAACTTATATTTATGAAATCTCCTATCTGCTTCCCCTGTAGGTTGATTGTCATATTATATTCAATTGTTTTCTTCTCTTTCTGTATCCCTTTCCTTTTCCTTTATCCTTTCTATCCTGCAAGCATAGCTTGCCCCACTTTACTCACTCTTGTGGTGAACTGAATTGAGGTAGGCTAGGGGGCCAGAAACAGTTATTTGCGGGTGTGGGTTGCTGTGCCGCACCATGGGTCAATGACTGTTGCTGGCCTCCTGACCAAAAGACTTGTCTCTGCAGGGTATTAATGCCTCTGGCATAGACCCAAGAATGGTACTCCCTGGAGAAGATATTCTGGAAGTTCTTCAGTTACTGTAAGCACGCAACTTATGTTTAGGATGACATCTTTTCACATTTTTTATACTTATTTATTGAAATTAATCTTGCAGGAGAACAGCAATCCATAAACTCAAAAAAAAAAAAAAAAAAACTATGCAAAACGGTACCTCTTTTAAAATTTTGCCACATTTTCTGCCAGTATTACAATTCGGAAATAAATTTTGCTTTAAAAGATACAGGCAATAATACATTAAAAATAACCTTTCTGTCACCAAGTGGTTTGGGTCAGTGCATTCAGCTAAAAAGTATCAAGTAACCTTTGAGACTAATTGATGATAAAATAATGGTCATAAGCAAACTGTATACAACAATTCATAATGATCCAAAAGGAGGACCTAAGGCATTAGCCTGTTCGTAATAAAAGGCAGTTGAGTCCTTTTCTGGAGTTAGTAACTCCTGATATAGGTCCCGTCTAGTCCATCTGTTTAGTATAAGCAGAGAGTCTGTGTTGAACTAGAAAAGTTACTCTTTCTGTTGCCTGAAGTTGATTTATTACTTCGACCCAGTTGGAGATGGTGATGGAGGGCTGGGGGGTCTACCTGCATCCACTTTCTCGTAATGGCCTTAGCGGTAGCTATAGTAAGAATGGACCACAGGTATATGCCCTCCCAATCCTTTAGAGACCTTGGTGGTATTCTTAGGAGCAAATTGTCAGAAGCGAGAGGGGTACTAATATTCAGAATCTGTGCTATATGACCAGTAATTGCTGTCTATGAGCTCCTTGTACATCTTGCTAGCCATGTGCACCAGTTTATTAAGGTGGTCCTTGAGTTGGAAGTACCTGAATCTGTTGATGCGTTTCCGTGTTCTCCAGCAGGAGTTGCCATTCTGAATGAAGGCTAGCCTTTGCCTGTCTGCAACCAAGAGTCTGTGGTAACCAGCAGGAAGGAGTCATCCCATGCCCACCACCTATACCTCTAGAGAACCCATTTGGTAATGCCCCTCCTCATACCCAACTTCCAACCTTTTAAGACTGTTTGAAGCCCACTGAGAGAGACCTTAGGGATTTTATCAATAGCCTTTGGAGAAAATAATAAAGCTTGAAGAGGGATTGGGAATTCTTCTAGATCTACCATTTTCCAATGGGATGAATACGCTCCATTTCCCTATAATAAAGCTATCTGCATTTGAGCTACTACCCAGTATCCTATAATTAAAGGGAGGGCCCAACCCCCTAGCATCTTGGGAAGGTAAAGCATCTGGTACTGGATCCTAGGTCTTGCACCTCGCCAAATGAAGGTTTGAATTTGATTTTGCCATTTCTTTAACTCCATTGAGGAGATAAAGCAGGGCACACATTGACATAAATATAAAAATCTAGGTAATACATTCATTTTGATTGCACTCTAGAATGTAACGGTAGTGACAGTAAAGACCAGTGCCTATAATCCGCTGTCTGAGTAGTTAAGAGAGGGATATAATTATCAGTAAACGTTTTTGTGTGGTGTCCCAGGTTGATATCCAAGTACTTAATGGTGCTAAGATTCCATTTCATAGGGATCTGCTGTTTAATCAGAGCTGAAACTGAATGGAAAAAAAAACAGGACCTCTGTCTTGGTATTAAGGGAGCAGCCTGAGAGTTTGGTAAATGCATGAATTAGCCTAACAATCTCTGGGAGGAAATCCTCAGTCTCCACAAGGTATAAAATAAACATTGTTTGCATACAGGGCTAGTTTGTGCTCTGTGCCCTGTAGATTAATGCCCTTAATATTTGCATTAAGCTGTATACTTTGTGCATGTGGTTCTGTGTTCAGGGCAAACAAGAGTGAGGACAAAGGGCATCCCTGCCTTGTGCCTCAACCTAAGAAGAAAGGACTGATATGTGACCATTTGCCCTCACATAACCAGATGGTTCTGTGTACAGCATGGAACTATTTCAAATAAAATGGTTGGCGAACCCAAACCCATCAAGGACCCCCTGTAAGAATGGCCAAGAAACTTTATCAAAATGCTTTTTCTGCATCAGATCTCATCAAAAATGATGGTTGTTTTGTCCTGTTTCGATGGTCAATAATATGGACCATCTGACGAATGTTATCTTGTGCTTGATGGCCAGGGAAAAAGCCGGATTGGTCTGTATGAATAAGCTGAAGTATAACTTTCTCCATTCTCCTTGTCAGGATGGCTGTCAGTATTTTATAGTCAACATTTAAAATAGAGATTGGTCTATACCAGGAGCAACTCTTGGGTCCTTGCCAGGCTTAGGGATAACCAAAATAATTGCCTGGGCCCAAGAGGGGCCATCTGTCCCCGCTCACTCAGAACCAATGTATATGCTGTATGTGACAGAAGGGATACAAAGTCCTTAAAGTGTTTATAAAATTCCTCGCCAAACCCATCTGTCCCAGGACATTTTCCCGTTTTAAGCCTACCAGTCTCCTTTTTTGTTTTGCGCTGAATAATTGACGCAGTAAGGGCTTCATTTTGTGTCTCTGAGACCTGGGGGAGATGGAGTTGCCTCAGGAAGAAAGCTGTGGCTCCCCCCTCAGTGGAGCCTCTACCGCGCAGAGGTTCGAATAATGGATGTTAAGGGCCTCAGAGATATCTTGAGACCATATGCAGTTGTTGTTTTTGTGAGTGGGTGGACTACTCTATGAATACCTACCCTGGTATTCGAATCTGCAAGCTGCCTGCCAAAAGTTTTAATGCTCTAGGGCTCCCCTTATAGTAGTGCTGCCCTAAGAATTTTAACTTCTGTTCCACCTGATAATCTAGGATGGAGCCTAATTCTTTTAGTCGGATCCGGAGTTGCTTCCTTTGTTTGTTCAGTTTTAGCTTTTGGAAGGTCTCCGCCTCCCTGATTTGGATTAATAATTCCTCCCTACATGCTTCCCTCTGTTTCTTTTCCTGAGAGGAGAGTTCAATAAACATTCCTCTTAGCATGACTTTAACAGTGTCCCAAAGCATGCATACAAGGGGACACATCTAGGGAGGCATTTTCCTGTGTTCACTGCAGGGGGTGCTCGGCCACCAGAGGGACTACTCCCCCCATAGGCTGACTGCGGCGCCTCTGCATGTAAATTAAGCAGCGCTCCGTGCAGCATGCTCCACCGCCGCGTTTTGAGCCCACACCCAAATGTGCAATCAGAAAGCCAGGACAACCGCCGAGATAGGGAAAGGACTGGTGCCGCTGACCACTCATCTCCATGAGGGTGAAAAAAGGAAAAAGCAACTCTTCCCTTCACCAGAACCTAGGTTGTGTTCCAGTAGTCCAGAACCTCTGCAATAGCAAAGACCCCCCTCTGACATATCAAAAGCTGTTACTTTTTACCTGATATTCGAATTATGCATATACTACCCCCCCAAAAAAAGTTCACACCCTCCCTTTAGGAAAGCCAGTCATGAGGGCCTTATCATATTGTTCCTGATAGTGAAAGTCATTTAACCTCAAGTCACAACATTTCCCAGCAGTTTGAGTCCCTTGATTAAAACATTGCAAGCCTGCCAGTACTCACAGAGGTAACAGTTATGAGGCAGAAATTGAAGTCACAGACTGTCCTTTTCAGCTGTATCTTCTGAGTTGGGGACTTCTTGGGTGTTCTGCAGTCCCTGCAGCAGTTGCCGAATTTGGTGAATGGCTCTGGGAGCAGCAAGCCAACCTGAAGCCCATGCCTTCTGGGATCGCATTGTCTGTACTCTGACTGCTAGGATTTATGTATCTGAGATGGGCCTTCTGGTGATGCGGGTATCTGGATCCCCTTCACATTAAGAGGCTTTAGAGTTGCTTCGAGTGAGTGATGTACAGCTACACCATCCTCCCAAGATACACGAAGCTTCGCAGAGAATGGGGTATGGAACCTTTTTTTTTTCTTTTCACAAATCACCTTTAAAATGTCCCCATATGCAAGCTACTGCTTCTGAATGTCTAGATGGTAATCGTGATCAAAGACAATATGGACCCCCAAGTACTTTGTCGCCTTCTTTTGCCAGGCACGCTAAGCACATCTTTTTTGGTTTTAAAACTATTAAATATCATAGTGATAGATCTAGGTCTGAATTTGGAGCCTTGGATTTCAGTTGGAGGGCCTGGTGGGCTTGTTCTATGATGATGGCTTAATCAGGGGCAACTCAAGGATATCTTTTAATAAGTTGGTGAGGAAGTCAGTCATTTGACTAGTCTCCGAACCTTCAGGGAGACCATACAAACAGATTATCTGTGATCTACCTTCCTAAGTCGAAACATTTTTCCTGTAGAGCATTTGTCTGTTGAATAAGGGTTTCAACCGCCTCACTAAGTTAAATAGTCCCATATTCCATGACCGTAATCCTTTCCTCAGTGGCCTGCACCCCCAATTCCACCTTTGCCAAGTTTTGGTTCAGTTTGTGAAACTCCTTTTTGTTGTCTGCTCTGGAGTCTTCAAGCAACATGAAGTCTTGCTGTATTCTGACTATTGCAGTTAGGTCCTGCCTTTCAACTGCCCTGGAGAACAAAGGGTTAACTTTTCTATGCCTTGCATGGAACGTTCATCACGAGCTCGGTTGAAGCCCCCTGTCTGTTGTTGTTCAAACTGCAACTGTCAGTTTCTTTACTCCGCCTCACTGTACAGTCGCTCTGGAGATTTCTCCTGCTGCTCGGTTCAAAAGTCGGTTGAAGTGTCTGTTTTCGTTTGGTTTCTACTGAATTGTTTCTGCATAGTCAGTTCAAGTCTCTGTCTGTGGTACCGTGAGTACTAGATAGGTTTTTGTTCTGTTTTCTGTGTGGACAGATCAATTTGAGGTAAAAACTTGTGCTTTACTTTAGAGTGTGGTTACCGGTCCGTATCGGTTCTAAAAAAAAAAAAAATTTTAATTACGTTTTTTTCCAAGACCCGTGACACGGTCAGGAACCGATAGGGGAGTCTTGCCTGGCAGATTGCCGAATAAAGGGTAAGTTTTTGGTTAGGTTGGCCAAAAAAAACAAACCGGGCCCACTGGGTTTCAACACTGCAGTGTGTGTGGGGAGGTCTTTGCTAAGGCTGATCCCCATACCACCTGTGTTTATTGTCTGGGGTTTGACCACCTCGATTCAGACTGCCAAATTTGCAAGAAGTTTCCCAAAATCTACCCCGGAAAAGAGATTAAGTAGACTGAGGGAAAGGGAGGCCGAGAAGTCCGCTGACCCAGATGGCCAGCCCGGTTCAGTTCCGACCGAACCAGAAGGAGTACCCTCTGACCAGGGCGATACTACTTCGGGCAAAAGGAGAGCTGATTCTGAGGAATCGGTTCCGACAAAAGGAAAAAGAAAAGACAAATCGACCGGTTCGGACCCAGAATCTCATACTCCGACCTCCGATAAGATAGCCAAGGCGATTAGGATTGTGCAGTTGCTTAGTTCAGTTCCGACCGAACCGGCAACATCTGGCAGGGGCTCAGTTCGGTCGGTTCCCCCGGTTCCAGATTATACTTTGGAAGAATTTTATGAACTGGAGTTTGAGGAGGAGGGAGAGTATGAGGATGATTGTGGTGATGATGAAAGTCTGGATGTGCCTATTGACCCGGACATCTCCCCAGACAGACCTTCAGGTGTTTCTCCTCATAGGCTTTGAGTCCCTTTCACACTACATGTTCTACAGAAAGGTGGCTGATACCCTCCAGCTCCCTGTGGAGGAAGCAGTAGAGGATCAGGAAGAGCCTGATTATGTTGAGATGATGGACATCCCAGAGTCCAGGAGACTGTCTAGTCCCCTCCACAAATCTTTTGGGAATCGGACACAAAAATTACTTAAGTCTCCCAATTCTATACCTCCTGTGGACAGACGAATGGACAAGAGGTACACTCTCTCAGGCTCAGACACGGAGTTCCTTTTTCAGCAATGCAGCCATGTTGGGGTTGTACAGGCTGCTGCCTGTGATAAGGCAAACATTCCCTTGGCATCACACCCCCCAGACAAGGACTCCAGGAAGATTGATGCCATGGCAAAGAAACAATACATGGCAGCATCTTTGGGACTCAGGCAGGCTAACTATATGGCCTATACAGCCAGGTACCAGAAGTCCAGGTGAGACACTGTACTGGCACTAGCTAAACAGGCTCCTACCCAGCTTGCCAAGGAGCTGGAGCAGGTGGCTGCAGATGGGATTGAGGCATCGAAAGTACAGTTTCATGCTGCTGTGGACTCCAATGATGTATCATCAAGAGTCATGGCTATATCTGTGACTCTTCGGAGAATGGCTTGGCTCAGATGTACTAACCTCTCACAGGATACCCAGGCTAAGGCCATGGATTTTCCTGTAGTTGTTAATTCTCTGTTTGGGGAGCAGACAGAGAATTACATGAAGAAAATGGACGAATATAGGACCACTTACAGGACTGTTCAGGCCAAAGAAAGGCAAGCAACTCCTCAAAGGCAGCAGTCCAGGGGCAGGGGCAGGCCTTTCCAAAGGCCTTTTTACCAAGCTCAGTCCTCCTCTTCTTCCTTTTCGCAGAGGGGGGTTCTTTAGAGGGAGAGGCAGAAAGGGGATGAGCAGGCCTGCATCCACCCTTCAGCCTAAAGCCCCTGCCAAGCAGACACCCTGATGGGTCTGCCCGGGTAGATTCTCCAATACCAGTAGGGGGCAGGCTGGCTTACTTTGTCCAGGACTGGATGTCTCTTACATGAGACCAGTGGGTCCTGGAAGTAGTAAGCCAGGGACTGGTTCTCAGCTTCAAAGAATTTCCCAAGATGAGAGACAGATCTTTTCCACCTGCAAATCTCTCAGAGACCCTTGCCCTAGAGGCAGAGGTTTCTTCTCTCCTAGCTCTCAGAGCTGTAGAGAGAGTTCCCACTCTACACAGGGGCAAAGGATTGTACTCCAGGTACTTTCTAACCCCCAAAAAGACAGGAGAGTGGCGATCCATCTTGGACCTAAGATATCTGAACAAACATCTTTTAAAGCCAAAGTTCAAAATGGTAACTCTGGGAATTATCCTTCCCTCTCTAAGGCCAGGGGACTGGCTAGCCTCCCTGGACCTCAAAGATGCCTACTTTCACATTCCCATCAGGTGCTCCCACAGAAAGTACCTCAGGTTCGAGTTGCCCTCAGGCCACAGTCAATTCAGAGCAATGTCCTTTGGCCTAACATCAGCCCCAAGGGTCTTCACAAAGTGCCTGGCAGTAGTTGTTGCCTCCCTAAGAAAACAAAAGATTTCCATTTTCCCATACTTGGACGACTGGCTCGTAGTAGGTCAGTCTCCAGACCAAGTCAAGTCACATCTGCAAGTGACCCAGCAAGTGCTCACTTATTTAGGATTCCTTCTCAACCTACCAAAGTCAGTTCTCGAACCAATGCAGCTCCTCACCTTCATAGGTGCAGAACTGGATACGGTAAAGGCAAGAGCCTTCCTTCCCCTGGAAAGGGCAAGGACCCTTATGGAACTGGCCTCTTCATTCACCCTTCAGGTGTCTCGACCAGCAAGGCATTTCCTTCAGCTACTGGGCCACATGGCAGCCTCCACAGCAGTGGTCCAGGGAGCAGGATTCCAAATGAGGGACATTCAGTTCCACTTAAGAGCCTTTTGGTCCCAAAGAAAGGATTCCCTTACCAAACTAATCCCAGTGACTCGAACCCTGATCCAAGCCTTGCAATGGATAGCAGGATCAGGACAATTTGAGGCAAGGGGTTCCATTTGTCACTCAGTCTCATTCAGTGATACTCACCACAGATGCTTCCCTGCTGGGCTGGGGAGCCCATTTGGGGGATCTTACCACCCAAGGACTGTGGTCACCTCAGGAATCTCTGCTTCACATCAATCTCTTGGAACTCAAAGCATTGTTTCTGGCACTGCAAGCTTTTTCCAAATCTGTACAGAATGAGGTGGTTCAGGTCGGAACAGACACCACCACCACCATGTGGTATATCAACAAGCAAGGAGGCTCTCGGTCTACGGCCTTGTGCACATAAGCAATGAAGTTGTGGTCCCTGGCCTATTCCCTGCAAACCTCTCTGATAGCAGTTCACCTCCCAGGGAAGGACAATGTCCTAGCAGATGCACTGAGCAGAATATCCCAGGGCCATCACGAATGGGCCCTGGATCCTCTGGTTTTGAAAGTGATTTTCTCGAGATGGGGCACTCCAGAGATGGATCTTTTTGCAGCCCCAGACAATCACCAACTTCCTCTCTTTTGTTGCAGACCCCCAGCCTTGGGCTCAGTCCCCTGGATGCTCTGATTCTGAACTGGGAAGGGAAATTTCTGTATGCTTTTCCTCCCTTCCCTCTCCTGTTCAGGGTGTTAGTCAAGATAAGGTCAAAACCATGCAAAGTGATTCTGATTGCTGCAGACTGGGCCAGACAGCCATGGTACCCGCTGTTGCTGTCCCTAACAGTCCACCTTCCCCGTCTCTTCCCAGGAATTACAACCTGTTAACATCCTCTTGGGGGATGATTTGGTACCCGAATCTTCAGTCTCTCAATCTCAAGGCATGGCTCTTGAAGAGTTAGAGTTTGCAGATCTGCATCTTTCCAAGGGGTTCTGGATATCCTTAAGGCTTCTCGAAATCCTTCCACCAGAAAGACTTACAACTCCAAATCGAAAAGATTCAGCATTTGGTGTTCTAAGAAGAATATTTCTCCAGACTCTGCTGAATTGCCTACGGTTCATCTTAATGGCCTAGGCCTCAGACCAGCTACCCTCAAGGTACACTTGGCAGCTGTTTCTGCTTTCCTGTCGCTAGGCAAGTCTCCCTCTCTGTCATCCCATCCTGTATTCTGTAAGTTTTTCAAGGGATTGCTTCACACCAATCCCCCCCCTTTAGGGATCCTGCTCCTGCTTGGGACCTTAATGTTTGCATTGCTCAGCTTATGCAACCCCCCTTTGAGCCTTTGTCCTCAGCAGAGCTTAAGTACTTGACTTGGAAAACTGTGTGTTTGATAGTCATTACTTCTGTCAGACTTAATCAGTGAATTGCAAGCCCTGTCAGTGGAATCTGATTTCATCTCTTTTCACAGAGATAAAGTGGTCCTTAGAACTAACAGAAAGTTCTTACCTAAAGTGGTTTCAGAGTTCCACCTCAACCAGTCTATATCTCTCCCTGTTTTCTTCACTGACCATTCCTCCTCGGGAGAGAGGAGGCTACACAGTTTGGATGTTAAGAGCCCGTAACTACTACATAGAGCATACCAGGGGTCACAGATTTGAATCCCTTCAGTTGTTCCTCACTTATGGAGAAGTTGGTAAAGGCAAACCTGCCACTAAGAGATCTATTTCCAGGTGGATTGTTTCTTGTATACAATTCTGCTATGAAAAACTGGGTAGAACTCAACCTCAGGCCTGAGGGCTCATTCCACAAGAGGTACAGCTGCTTTCCTGGCTGCTGCCAGGATATTCCTCTCTAGAAATTTGTCAAGCAGCCACCTGAAAACAGTCTGTACTTTCACCAAGCATTACTCTCTGGATATCCAGGCTAGGAGCGATGCTCGGTTCTGGCACAGCAGTACTCAGAGCCTATTTCCAAAGTAGGTTCTGTCCTCCTCCATGGAGGTACTGCTGGTGTCGTAGTTCAGAATACAGCAAGACTTCATGTTGTTTGAAGAAAAAATTACTCACCTTAGTAATTATGTTTCTTCTAGTGGAGTCTTGCTGTATTCTGACCCCCCACCGCCTCCCCTCTCAGAACCTAGTTTTTGGGATGTGGGTGGGCAGGAGCAGTGTTGGCACCTTAGGGGTGTCCTTTTACACCCTCTTTTTTGTTTGGGTGGAATGTTGTGTTTTGGATGTGTTTTTGTTTTTGGGTTTCCTGACTTGAGTCTTCCTTTGAAACCAAAAACATTATATATTTGCCAGTTGGCTAGTAAAAATTTTGCAGTTTCCACACAGAACACCTAGTGAGGTTTTGCTCGTAAAGATCTGACGGTTGCAGTTTGAACAACAGACAGGGGCTTCAACCAAGCTCGTGATGAACATTCTACGCAAGGCATAGAAAAGTTAACCCTTTGTTCTCCGGGGCAGTTGCAAGGCAGGACCTAACTACAATAGTCAGAATACAGCAAGACTCCTCTAGAAGAAACATAATTACTAAGGTGAGTAATTTTTTCTTTTATCTCATTTCACAAGATTTCAAAATAGCTTCTAGTGAGTTTTTCCACCTCCTGATCTGTGTCATAATCCCAATCCTGTGCACTAGATGGGGATGGGTTGCAGCTGCTATCCGAGCTACGGGAGTGCAGTCTGCCATCATCTTGCTCCTTGGATTAAAACTGCTGCATAGATCTGCTGCAACTTTCATCCTGTTTACCTCCACCAGCCATTTCTATTAGTTTGGGGGCTAAATTAGCAGGATTGTGGAGGTTTAATTGCCAGGTGGGTTAGGAGCTGGCGTCTTAGCCACAAGCCGGTCCATGACGTCACTGGAAGTCCCGTCTTTTCACTTTTTAAGTTGAGCAATGTTAATATCTGTATATAACCCTCAATTTTGCAATGCATGTTCCGGATACTGTGATCAATATGAATATTAACTTAAAAACTAGAGTCTAGCCAAAGACCAAGGTACTTACAAGTGGATGATTTTCCTGTGTAATGTAGCTAGGTTTAAAGTGGTATTTAGTTTTGCAACCCATTGTCTAGTCTAAATAATACTGAAAAAATGTATTTATTTATTGAAAGAGCTACCAGAAAAGGCCTACTGAGCCAAAGTAGCTTGTTTCCAGTGGCATCCTGTGGGTAGGGTGCACAAGAAAGAAAACAGTAAAGTCGTATGTACAAAGCGACTGTTGTCACTCGGGATATGAAGAGGTGTGGGACAACAATAAATGTACTATAAAACTAGTCATTTTCATGTTAAAAGTAATTTTAGCACAAACACAAATGCAACAGTAATTGCATAATGGAAGAAGTGCTAATAGCACTAATTAGTGCAAATTTATTTTCAGCAAATTAGTGCTTTAACGAAAATGGTGAAAACTATTTGACAGTGAAAATTTCAAATTTTACAGTACTTGTGTAAATACAGATTACAGTATACATAATTTACATTAATCATTACAGCTTCTAATAAGGTGACCTAGGAGTCAGGCAAGTGCAGCAGGTACAATAAGAGTCAAAGAACAATTTAATATGCATCATTTACAGTTCATTGTTGGTCCTAGGGCAGCATGGGAAATTATGGGTTGATGTGAGTGGTGTGCATGTGGAGAAGAGCCTTCAGAGCAGCAGGACTTGAGGTGGAATGAATGGAGGATGGAAGGGAGGACCAGAAAAGAGGGATGCTGTAAAAGAAAGCAGAATGTTCAGCAGAGGTCTTGGCTCGGGCAATGGAGAAGGAGTGGACGTCAGTAGGGTGGAGGGAGTAGGAGAAAGGGGGCTCAGGAAAGGAGGGAGCAGTGGAGAATGCCAAACCAGTACTTGGAAGTGAGGGAAGTGCAGTAAGGTTGTGGCCATCAAGGGAATGGAAGAAGAGCGAGGTGTACCAGGAGCAGTGATGAGTTTGGGAGAAGGCAGTCAAGAGCAAAACAGCAGAAGGAGTGGAATAGGGGTCCGTTCTGGCCAGATTGGATCTGGGTGCAGCACTGTGAACCACATCACTGAAGTCAAAGGCAGAGGGATTCATTTTGAAGACCATCTCACACCTGGAGGGAATTTCTTTTTTTTTTTTTTTTTTTTTACATTGTTTATTCCTGTAGTAAGCTCCCAAACTTAAGGAGGAGCTTGGAGCAGATCGCATCAGTGTGGGTTGAGAAGTTAAGGTGGTGCTCAAGCCAGACTCCCAATGTACTTAATGGAGGGGACTGTCTCAATCCTAGTACCTTCAAGTGTTGTTAAAACTAAGTGAATGGAGTTGACGGTAGTGAGATGCTGCTGCTGCTGAGAGCCCAAAGAAACTGGCTTTTTTTTGCTTATAAGTGACAGCTAGTTTTCCAGGAACCAGGTCTGGACACATGAGAAGTCAAACTGGACTGGGCAGACAACTTAGGGACTGAGGAACCTGAGGCAAATAGGACTTTATTATCAGCATGCAGATGAATGTTTGAAGATGCACCTGCCCTGGGGAGGCCATTCAAGAATATTAAGAAAAGGGGTGAACCAAGGACTGAGCCCTGAGGGACCCCTGACTCAATGGGGAGTGGATAGGACACCAGTGACAGAAACTGACTGGCCTCCCAACCAGGTAGGAATAGAACCAGCTAACTACTAGAGTTGTTAGGTTCACAAAGTTAAGTCTGGACAGCAGTAGAGAGTGAGAGACTGTGTTGAATGCCATCACCAGGTCGATAAAAATGGAGGCAGTGATATGGCCTTGGTCCATCCCTTTAAGGGCCAAGTCTGTTGGCCGAAGGAGGGAAGTAGTAGTAGAGTGGGATGTGCAGAAAACAGAAAGAAGAGAGCTAATGAAGGCAGAGGAATCAAGGAAAGGAGAGAGCAGAGAAAGAACAAGACCTTCTTGAAGCTAAGCAAGGTGAAGGAAGAGGGAGATAGGGCAGTAGTTCCTAGGGAGGGTCGGGCCACTTCCCTTGTGATATGGGGATGACTTTAACAACCTTCTAAGTTGTTAGAACTGTACCCAAACAGAAGGAGAAATTGAAGAGGGCAGTTAGGGTGGAGGCAATAGCAAGAACTGATTGAGGAGTTTGAAATTGTGCCCCTATAGGGGTTTTAAAAAAGTAAGAAGAAGGGGTTAGTGGAGATGGTGGTAGGATGGAAAACTAAAACCAGTTAACGGGGGGTGGAGTTGGGGGAAAGGAGGAGGGGATGGAGGGAGGAGGAGGGAACAGGCGCAGGTAGGGAGAAAGTGGTTAAAGGAGGAGGCTGCCTCTGGGGGGAGCAGATGATGGAGTCACCAATAGAGTGGGAGCGGAGGGGATGGAAGGGGGTTTAAAAAGAGGGAGTGGGCAACTTTCTAAACTTCAGCAGGGTAGTTGAAATTTGTTCGGAAATTTGCAGTGAAGTATTTGGTTTGGCCTGTCTGGTGGCATAGGTGCTGGCATTACGAAGCATTTTATATCTTAGGTAGTTGGCTTGTGAACCTGAGACCTTTAAACATTTACTAGGCAGAGGCTCTGGCTTGCAGATAAGAGATGGCATCATTGTTACCCCAAGGGAGATGGGAACTCATGACCCGGGATTTGAGAACTGGGGTGAGTTTATCCCACACCAAGGAGACGTGGGAGTTAAATTTGGTGAGAGCATTGTCCACATAGTGGGATGATAGATTAAAGGCCAGTGGTAGCCAGACAATATGTCGAATACAAAGTCTCGCAGGCAAAAATGTTGAAGTCAAAATGTTGCATACAGAAATTTCCCATGGGCAATATTACCACAGTGTGACATGCAACATTCCTTTTTCTCCACTGTTAAGTGGACTGGAGTTTATCTGTAGGACGGGGGGGTTGGGGTGGTTGGCCAAGCCCCCTGCATTAGGGCCTGGCATGTTTCCATATTTTGCCATGTGGTATTATTTCTTTGGGGTATTTTTGTATTCGACAAAATTCTGTTGACATTTTTTCCACAGTAGTATTGTATGCAACATTATCACATAGTGCCAAGACCAGTCACTGTCAATAAAGAAAGATTGGAGAGCAGATAGATTAAGTGACATAGATGACCGAATCGCAAGAGGTCCTGCATTCTACTCCCAATCCTCCTGCACAAAGACGTTTGTATAGGAAGATTGCGTGGCCTGTACTGTATTTCTCTTTTTTTTTTTTTTTTCTCTGTTGATTGCCATTTTGTTTGTGCAGCGCCAGCCACGGGTGCTGCCCTTCTCAGTTATTTTTGCCAAGTTACATGAAATTTGCTTTCCTTGAGTTTAAAACCAGCATGGTATCAATTAAAAAACTGAAGCTTTTTTTGAAATCAGTTCATTAGGACTCCTTTAACTGATCAGTATTTTAATTTTGATAATATATATACTTGTATTATCCATGACACAGAGATGAGTTTCACAGTAGTCACATGATAATGGTAGTTCATTTATCTATAACAAAGAATAGAGGATGTGTCCCAGTCAGTGTTCCTGACTGGATCACCATGGGACCAGCCTCAGGCAGTTGTGCCCCCAAAGCCTGTGCTACTGAACGTAAAAAGGCATGTGGTCTACCATGACCCTCTGGGAGAGCCTTCCCAACATTGGCCCTTGGGTTGATAGTCGAGGCGTTGCTTGCGCTCTTTATCCCACTCAACTAGGAGGCTCCACCACTGATGCTTCTTGGCCTCCCCATCCTTGAGTGAGGAGAGGCACCATCACAAGATACGTCAGTGCCACGAGTAGCTCCTCTGGCAGCAGTGGACCATTGCAGGGCAGGATAGGGCTGCACCCTCTGGACTGTCTGCCTGGCAACTGCCAATAATACCCACTTCGGTCTACCCAAGGCAGATGTCCCCAGCATCTGCTTCTTCCCTGCTGAGGGTGGAGCCACCACCACTGCAACATTTGGAGGGTGCTCCTTCAAAGGACTTCTGTGCTGCTACAGGCTTGCCAGGCCAGTTATCAGTGGAGATCACAAAGTCAGAAGACATCAGGGTGGTCCATAGTGGTAAACAATTGAGATCATTTTTGAGGAGTCCTTGGATAACTCTGAGCAGTCATCCTTGCCTTCATCGAGCACTTGCATTTTTGACCGTGGCTCAGTAGAGGATGCAACTTCCGATCAGGGTTTGGTGTCATGTGGGGCTTTTCTCCGCCTCATGTCAGAGTCCATGAGTGTGCCCTTGAAGCCAGTTCAGAAGAGGGCTGTGTATCCCTACACTGATATCCTGGACAGAAACTAGTCCCCGGGGGTTGCCTTTCCCATGGCTGAGGCCATTTTGTTACTGGCCCTGTAGTTTAGGAAGCATTCAGCATCCTGCCTGGCACCCTCCACCCAATTGGTCCACAAGTATGCAGTCCCTGCCTTGTCCCTTTCAGGGTTCTCAAATCACCCTTTAATGGAAGGGTTGGTCTTGTACTTGGCCTTCCAGAAATCTGGTGGTCAAGGGGACATGGACAAGCCTCCAGACAAAGAGTCCAAAAAGATTCACCACATGGTTAAAAAGGTGTACGCTACTGCATTGTTGGGACTCCATCAGGTGAATTACACCATGTTGATGTCCAACTTTGGTCGCTCACCGTTGGGAGTGTTGAATGAAGTCCTCCCTCACCTCCTGACTGATTGTCATCTACCAGAGAAGCTGGTCAAAGATCAGGATCAGTCACTGGCTAAACAGCATCTCCAGATGGTTCTGGACATGGGTGATTTCTTGTGCCATGGCAACAGCCATCGCAATGCCTCACTGGGCCTGGCTGTGGCTTTCCACCTTCATGATGGATACCTAGCACAAACTGGATGATGTCCCTTTCCTGGGCAATGACCTCTTTGGCTCTGGGGTGGAGGAACATCTTACCAGGATTGAGAAGTCCAGTGCCACCCTAGATTCTGTGGCAAAAACTGTTAGTACAGGTCCTTTCAGTCACAGCAGCAACCTGAACAGTTGCAGTACCAAAACTGGTGCCTAAAGTCCAAATTCAGTGGTCAGGGGCCAAAAAGAGGTGGTGGCAGGGGTAGTGGTGCTGCCCCAGTGGCCAGTGCCTCCTGCAAAGCTTCCTAGTGATGGGTCAGGGATTGTCATCCTTCAACCTGTTCATTCTCTGACCTAGCTGCCGGGGTTGGCTGCGCCACTTCTGGCCACAAGGGTCCCTCATTACTACAGACGAGTGGGTGTTAGAAGTAGTTGGCAGAGGGTTGCTTCTAGATTTCAAGACTATCCTGCCTTACCGAGTCCATCTTCCTCAGGAGTCCAGGGTGTTGCAGAACATGCTGTTTGCCCTCAGGGAGGATGTAGCTCATCTGCTTGCAAAAGGAGCAATAGTCCATGTCTCAGACACCCTGACAAGTCAGGGGTATGTGTCCAGGGATTTGCTGGTCCTGAAATGGACGTGGCTGGCGCCCCATACTGGATCCGCACAGTCTCAATCTGTTCATGCGGAAGTGCTTTCTGGACCTCCAGGATGCATTCTGCATCCCAGTTCATCCATCCCACTGGCGGTACCTTAAGTTCCATGCAGAAGCGGTTCTGTACCCATTGAAGGTCATACCCAGGGTTTCTACCAAATGCATGGCAGCGGTGGCCGCTTTCCTGAGTCGCAAGGTCATCATGGTGTATCCCTGCTTGGGCAACTGTCTGATGGCTGTGTTGTCCAAGGATGCCATTGAGCAGTCCAGAGATCCAGCCCTCCAGTCGTGTTGATATTTGGGCCTCTTGGTCAACCCAGACAAGTTTGAACTGGTCCCCTCCTAGGTGAACAAGTTAATTGGGGCAGAAATAGACTCCCTGCAGGCCAAGGCACATCAACCTGCTGCAGCTCTGTGCAGTGTAGCTGGCTCTCACGGAATTTGCTCCTCTGATCAGGGTTCAGATCAAACAGGTCCAGACAGACAACACCACAGTCGTATTCTACCTGAACAGGCAGGGCCGAACTCACTTCCTTCCTGTGTCGGGAGGCTCTCTGCACCTGGGCATTCATGCATAGCCTGGGTGCAGATCTCTTGGCGATCCATGTCATTGGAGTTCACAGTCACTTGGCATATGCTGTCAGTCAGGTGGGAGAGATGTTGCACAAGTGGTCCCTGCGTCAGGAGGTGGTATGCCACATGCTCTCCCAAATTTTAGATTTAGATGTGTAAGATGCAATGAGAAGGATCAAAACGAAAAAAAGCATTTGGTCAAGATCATATAGAAAAGCAATTCCTTAAGGATTCAGTTCAAATGACTGCCCCAGTTCTAACTAAACTATATAATTGGAGTCTGATGGACAGAATATTTCCACTTATCTGGAAAAATGCAAATGTTATTCCAGTCCACAAGGGTGGAGAAACCACGGAACCTACAAATTATAGACCTACTGCATTATTGTCTATGGTTTCCAAAGTATTTGAGAGACTGGTGCAGGTACAGCTAAGTGATTCCCTGGAGAAGTACTCCTTGCTATATATGTACCAGTCTGGTTTTCGCAGAGGTTATTCCACGAACACCACACTCACCGATATGGTGGACATTATAGCTTCTAAACTAGAGGGAGGCCTCTCGGTGGGCGTGGTGTTCATGGATTTATTGAAGGCTTTTGATAACGTGGCCCATGGGCTACTGGGAGAGCAATTAGCTGTGATTGGATTGGCTAAGAAGACATGTGGATGGTTCACTTCTTACTTACAAAATACAACTCAACAGGTGTGTGTAGATGGTCAACTATCTGACAAGACTTTAGTTCAAAGAGGAGTGCCTCGGGGTCCAATTTTGGGGACTACACTGTTTTTAATTTATATAAATCAATTAGCTGACATTGCAAACTGTTCAAGTCAAGTATACACTTCTATGCTGACTACACCTTGTTGGTTGCTAGTGGTAAAACTAATGTTATTTCATAAAGGTGGTAAAAAGATAGGCAAAATTAAACATGCAGTAACTATAAAAACAACAAACAATGGTATCTTAGCCCAAGTGTCAGAATATAGATACCTGGGCATGTGGATTGATGAATGCCTCAAATTTGATGATCATATATATGACACAATATCAAAAATAAATAAAAGGCTGGGGGCATTTAGGCGGACTAGTTTTTGTACAAACAAACATATTTGATCCATCATAGTAAATCAACTTCTACCAGTCCTTGAATATGGAAACCACTTATATGGCCTTGCAACAAAAGGAATGTTAGCCAAAATTGATATTATCTATAATCGTGTGACAAGATTCATATTGAGAAAGGACCATAGATCCCATCACTGTGACCTCTATGAGGAACTTGGATGGCTTTCACAGGAAAACAAAAAAAAGTTATCTTCGGCCAAACAAATCCATAAAGTATTGTACTTGAGTAAGCCTACTTACTTGTATGACAAATTAGAAGGGAAAACATACCAAAACAATTTAAGAAATATAAATCTAAGAAATTTTGCATTTCCAAAGTTCATAAATAAGTACAGTAACATCAGGTTTCCGTTTATCACAATTACATTATGGAATTCAATAAAACATATAACATAAAATATACAAAACTTCAAAATTATTTATATCAGATCTAAAACAGGAATTAAGTACACGTTGCAAGTGTAATGGTTGAATTAATCCAGCTGATTCAAATATTTCCATTGTTTGGCACTGTATGCATTTGTGATCCATTTTCTGATGGTAAAAGATTTCTCATGAAATGTATTATTGTATATTGGATGTTTGTTTTGTAAATGTCCTTGGTAACTTTGATGTAACAAATTACTTACAGGACCATCTTTTAAATAGGACCTTGGTCCTAAAGATGTGAAACTCCATCTATCTCCAGTCTAAAAATAAAGATTTTTACTTACTATACTTACTATTCAACTCTGTGCACAGGTGTAGGATGTCACACCTGTCATGGAAGACAGCCTTCTTGGTGACTAGCACGCCAACCAGAAGGAGTAGTGAGCTCCATGTGCTCTTGGTGGAGTCTCCTTACCTGGTCTTCCACAAGGACAAGGTAATCCATCGCCCCACCCCAGGTCCCTACTGAAGGTTGTATTGGAGCTTCACTTTAGCCAGATGATCAACCTTCCAGTGTACTTTACCAGCCCATCTTCGGAGGCTGACCTTAGACTCCATACTTTGGACCCACAGAGTAAGTTTTAGGACCCATTTTATTCAGTCTGTACATGGAAAAGATCGGGCCTGTCATTAAGGAGGCCCAGCACAATCTGTATTCAGATGATATTGTAATATGCTTTAGAGGGCAAAACAATACCAGACATACAGGATAGACTGCAAAGAGATTTTGATAGTATATAAGATTATTTTTCAGATCACAGATTGATACTGAATGAAAAGAAATCACAGGTGATGAGTTTTGGAAATAAACATAACACCAATCAACTAATACATATTTCAACTAAAACTGGTTCCATTTTGAAGCAAGTGAATTCCTATAAATACCTGGGAGTCTGGTTGGATTCTCAGTGTAAATGGGATGTACACATAGATAATCTAATTAAAAAACTGAACACGAGGCTAGGGGCTTTATATAGAGTCAGAAAATGTTTCCCCATGGATGCGAGAAAGCAAATTGTAAACATGATGGTTACCCCACTATTTGACTTTGGGGACATGGTTTGGGGGGCGACTGGAAGGGAAATTAAATGCTGTGTGTAATAGGTTTGCACATTTTATATTGGATGCCCAACTGTTAACTCGCCATTGTTCATTGTATCGCTCATTGGGTTGGTTAAATGAACATAGAAATTTGCATTTCTAGGGATGTGGATATGTTGTTCTGTCCACACTTGTTGGCAGATCATCTTTCCCTTTAAGGGTCGCCGGAACATCTTCAAGTTGGCTCCTCCCACCCACCTGGGTGGTAAAACACTCAGCTCTGCCCCATGACACCAGATCTTCCTTTCTGCTGGAAGGTTCAGGTTCCCTCCTTAGCGCTTCCGTGTGTGGTAGGCCCTGGCTCTCGAATCTTCGGTTTGGCTTCCAAAACTTACCTTAAAACTCATTCGAGTTTCATCTGCTGCTGCTTCTCTCGCTTCCGGGATGGAAGAGAAAACCGTTCCCAGGTTCCACCGGTGTCCCTGTGGGCAGAAAATGTCTCAGGTCGACTCTCACACCACGTGTGTGTACTGCTTAGGTCACGACCACAATCCGCAGGCTTGCGATCTCTGTTGGTCCTTTCACTCGTCGGTTCTGGAAGACTGTGCTGCCCAACTCCAGCTGGGGTGACCGGAAAAGCATTACCTGCCGGTTAAATCCAAGGATGCCTGTTGTGTGGTCTCCACGGCTGCGGGGTCCGCTGAGCAACTTGAACCGCTCAAGGCCTTCGGGTCAGACGAGGTGGCTCAGGCCGTGGCTAGTTCCTCTTCAAGATTCAGCCTTCATTCTGCTCCAACTGGGCTGCACTTATTGGGCTTCCTTCAGAGAGCTGTGCCAGTCTCTCTCGACTAAGGGAGAAGGCCCTTCTTGGTCTCACATTTCACGCTCTCGCAAGAAGGAGTCGAAGAAGGAAAAGACTCAGTGTCGATGCTCTTGGGATCGGGAGCAGTCACGCTGCCAGGAGACTCTGGTTTTGACTTTGGTCGAAATGCGGCTGAGGCCGCTGGTTTCATAGAGCCCCCGTCAGACCAGTTGACAGATGCGCCAGTGCGGCCAAGATTTTTCTCGAACCGAGCGACAGGTTGTCGCCAGATGAGGTTGACAACTCTCTCTTTCAGACTCCGGTGTTTCCGGTGTCTACTGATGGGTCGTCTCAGCCTGCTGGGTCAAACCTGACCACTCAGGAACCTGAACTGGAGGAGCCGCGGGGATCCCCGGCACCTTCTGACATTCTCATCGGCCCTGCCGATGGTCGAGGTCTCGGTCCTCCTCTACCGGGTCAGACAGATCTCATTGTCCCCGGCGATCTCGCTCCTGACATCACGGTAAGCAGCGGCGCCACTACTCTTCTTTGTCTTTCTCGGATGAGGAGAGGCTCCGGCGCAAGTTGTGTCAGCGCTACAAAGATATTTGATGTGGCAACAGTTAGTCTTGATCGGTACGAAGCCCACACCGGTTTCTACCCTGGCTATCAAGTGACTGTGGCCTGAATGGCCGATGTCGGCTCCTGCCACAGTCACCCCCTGTGGAGGTGCCGGCTTAGGCCCAGCCGAAGCAGGCTTCTCTGCCGATTGTGATGGAGCCACCACTTGAACAGCCAAAGTCTGGGGCCCCAACCAAGGATTCTCGGTCTGCAGAAGGGTTGCCCCATCGGCTGTCAGTCACCCTCCCTCCCGATCACCCAAGGCAGGTCGAGGGCGACTCAGGTGGATGTCCACTTTACGCGGACTCCTTGGAGTCCGTTGGCATATACGTTCCCTTCAATGGGAACTGGCCAGCCAGTGGTCTCGGCGCCCAGGTCACCTCGACGATGTGGGATGACCTTCTATGGTGGCTGGTTCCAGCTCACTTGCAGGAAGGCATCCTGTTTGTCTGCCCCGAGCCAGCAGTCATCCTGACAACCGATGCCTCACTGATGGGTTGGGGTGCCCATCTGGGGAGCACAGAGCCCACGGGCTCTGGCCCCTCAGGAGTCCTGATGCCACATCAACCTGCTGGAGCTCCGTGTGGTTCGGCTAGTCCTGACCACCTTCGCTCCGTTCATTTGGGGTCAAGTGGTCCATACCACGACCATGTACTATCTCAACAAACTGGGTGGGACGCACTCCTTGCCTCTGTGGAAGGAAGCTCTCTCCACATGGACTCTCGTGCTCAGCCTAGAGATGGATCTCCTAGCCATTCATGTGGTAAGAGCCTCGAATCAGCTGGCCGATGCTCTCAGCCAGATAGGTGAGGCATCTCACAAGTCACTCCACCAGGAGGTAGTACAAGATCTGTTCTCCCACTGGGGCACCCCTCAAGTGGTCCAGTTTGCCTCCAGGGAGAATGCAAAGCTGAGGCTGTTTCATGCCTGCCCCCCTCAGTAGGGCTCACTGCAGGGGGATGCCTTCTTAAGGTCATGGACCCCAGGCCTCTTATGCCTTCCCTCCACTTCCCTTGATACACAAGGTGTTCATCAAGGCCAGGAGGAACAAAATGCTGGTGATCCTGGTAGCCCCAGACTGGCCACGCCAGTTCTGGTAACCAGATCTCCTCAACCTCAGCTGCAGGCTCCCGAGGCGTCTTCCAGCATGCCCAGACCTGCTCTCCACCAGTCAAGGGAAGGTACTCCATCCAGACCTTCAATCCCTGCACCTGACAGCCTGGTTATTGAGTGGCTAGAGTTCCAGGCTTTAGTCTCTCAGACGGGGTTCTCACGGTTGATGAGTTATGCTGTAAGGAATAGACCAGAAAATGCTATGCCTTCAGATGGAAGAGATATTCCATTTGGTGCCAGGGCAAGGGGTTGGACCCTTCGTCCTGTCCAGTGGCTAGCATTTTGGACTATCTGTGGTCCCTCTCTCAGCTGGGACTTTGGTCGACGACCCTTAAGGTGGTCCTGGCAGCCATCTCTACCTACCAGGCACGGGCTGGTATGCAGTTGGTGGTGCAGGAGAAAGTGGTCTGGCGCTTTTTCAAGGGCCTAGATCACATATGCCCTCTGGTGCGTGAACCTCCACCTCTGTGGGATTTACTGCTGGTTTTGGCAAAGCTCATGGGCAAGCCATTTGCTCCTATGCGCACAAGTGTGACATGTCACATTTGTCATGGAAGACTGCCTTCTTGGTGGTGATCATGTCAGCTAGAAGGACTGGGGAGCTCCAGGTGCTCTTGGTGGAGTCTCCTTACTTGGTCTTCCACAGAGACAAGGTTGCTCTGCGCCCCCACCTGAAATTCCTTCCGAAGGTGGTGTTGAAGTTTCACCTTAACCAGGTGTTGACTCTGCCAGTGTTTTACCCCGATTACACCTCAGAGGCCAAGCACTCGCTTAATACAAAGAGCATACGGCGGAAGTTCAGGGAGAGGTTCGCCAGCTGTTTGTCACCTGCGCCAAAACCACACCTGGCAGATCTGCAGCCAAGCAGACGATTGGCAGGTGGATCACTTCCTGCATTGATCTTTGCTGTAGGTTGGCAGGTAGGGAACCTCCCGTAGGGCTAAGGGCTCATTCCACTCACCATACTGCTGTGTCAGTTGATGCTTCTAGGGACGTCCCTATCCAGGAAATCTGCAGGGCTGCCACCTGGAAGTCAGCAAACACCTTCATTTCCCATTACCACATCAACCTCGAGTCATACCGGGATGCTAGTTTTGGGGCTTCAGTTCTCCAGTCCCTGTTCCCTAAGTAGGAGGGGTGCACCTTGCCTCTCTCCTCCCGGAGAACTGCTAGGAGTCTGCCAACAGGTGTGGCTAGAACAACATATCCACATCCCTAGAAAAATAGGTTACTCACCTGTAACAATAGTTCTAGGAGTGGTATATGTTGTTCATCCACACTGACCCACCCGACCTCTCCATCTTCAACACAAACCTCGGCTTCCAGCAGGCTAGATCTGGTGTCATGGAACGGAGCAAAGGATTTTACTACCCGCGTGGGTGGAAGGAGCCAGCTTGAAGATGTTCCCGTGACCCTTAAAGGGAAAGGCAATCTGCCAACAAGTGTGAATGAACAACATACAGTGGCGTGAAAAAGTATTTGCCCCCTTCCTGATTTTCTCTATTATTGCATATTTGTCACACTGGATGTTTTCAGGTCTTTAGAGAAAATGTAATATTAGATAAAGGGAACCTGAGTGAACAAATAACACTTGTTTTTTTTTTTTTATTTCACTTATTTAATGAAAAAAGTTAACTAACACCAACTGGCACTGTGTGAAAAGTAATTGCCCCTTACACTTAATAACTGGTTACGCAATTTAGCTGCAATGGCTGCAACCAAACACTTCCTATAATTCAATATCAGTCTTTCACATTGCTGTGGAGGAATTTAACCCACTCTTCCTCGCAGAACTGCTTCAATTCAGTAACATTTGGTAGGTTTTAATGAACTGCTCATTTCAGGTCCTGCCACAGCATCTCTATTGGGTTTAAGTCTGACTTTGACTAGGCCACTCCAAAACTTTAATTTTACTTTTTAGCCATTCTGATGTGGACTTGCTTTTGTGTTTTGGATCATTGCCTTGCTGCATGACCAAACTACGCTTCAGCTTCAGCTGATGGAAGGATGACCGGACATTCTCCTTAAGAATTTTCTGGTACAGAGCAGAATTCATGGTTCCTTTAATTATGGCAAGTCATCCAGGTCCTTAGGCAGCAAAGCATCCCCACACCATCACACTACCACCACCATGTTTGACTGTTGGTATGGTGTTCTTACTGTGGAATGCTGTGTTTGCTTTACGAGACATTATGGGATCCATGTCATCCAAAAGTTCCACTTTGGTCTCATCTGTCCATAGAACATTTTCCCAAAGACTTGTGGATCATCCAGGTGCTTCTTGGCAAATGAGAGGCGAGCATTTATGTTCTTCTTGGTTAGCAGTGGTTTCCGCCTTGCTACTCTCACATGAAGCCCATTTTGCCCAGTCTCTTTCTGATTGTGAGTCATGAACACTGACCTTAGCTGAGGCAAGAGAAGCCTGCAGTTCTTTGGATGTTGTTTTGGATCCTTGAGACTTCCTGAATGATTTTACGCTGCTGCCTTTGAGTAATTTTGGCAAACCGCCACCCTGGGAAGATTCACTACTGTTCCAAGTGTTCTCCATTTGGAGATTATGGCTCTCACTGTGGTTCGATGGAGTCCCAGAGCCTTAGAAATAGCTTTGTAACCCTTTCCAGACTGATAGAGGGCAACAAATTTTTCTGATCTTTTCAGGAACTTCCTTTGATCATGGCATAATGTGCTTGTTGAATCTTTGTGCTGGCAACGTGACTCTGATGGTAAGGGTCAAAATAAGTGAGATTTATATTGAGCAGGGCTGGCTGTAATCAAGCCTGGCTGTGTTCAATCAACTGACTCTAATTATCCCTTTAATTGGGTTGATTTAACTAGGGGGCAATTACTTTTTCACACAGTGCCAGTTGGTGTTGGTTAACTTTTTTCATTAAATGAATGAAATAAGTAAAAAAAAAAAGTGTTATTTGTTCACTCAGGTTCCCTTTATCTAATATTATATTTTGTCTAAAGACCTGAAAACATCCAGTGTGACAAATATGCAATAATAGAGAAAATCAGGAAGGGGGCAAATACTTTTTCACGCCACTGTATACCACTCCTAGAACTACTGATACAGGTGAGTAACCTGTTTATTTTACATTTAATTCATCAAACTCTTAAAAAAAAAAAAAAAAGTCCATTGTATCTAAATAATTTGCTTCAAGTTCATCCGATAAAAAGTAGCCTAAGATCAGCTGAAAATCTGGAACTAAAAATTCCAGTCCTTAAAATGTCTAAAGGTAACGTGACCACATTTAGTCTCAGACCCAAGGTCTGGAATAATCTACTAAATTTCTTACTGGTAATAAATGGGAAAGCATCCTGGAACCTGATAAAATCTTGGTTCTTAAATGAATCCTCCCTTCCTCTAATCTCATGCTGTGTTCTCTTATCCTTTTTTTTTTTTTTTTTAATGTATTGAAACATGTTAGATTCTTTCACCTTGTTAATGCCCTTAAGATATTTAAATGTTTCTGATGTTTATATATTTTTGTATATCTAAATACATTATTTGTATGAATTTTGTAACACTGCATGTTTGCTTGAAGGACCCCATTATAAATGAGCCTTGGCTCAACTGGGCTATCCTTTTCTTGATTTTTAAGAATAAACAAATACTACTACTACTACTACTACTACTACTACTACTACAGAGAGCATCTTCTTGCTATAAGGAGCACACAGCTGGAGTTTGGGGTGAGGCTCACCAGCTGTTTGTAACATACGCTGAAGCAGCACCTGGCAGACCTGCAGCTAAACTGACGATTGGCAGGTTGATAACATCCTGCATTGAACTCTGCTATAGATTAGCTGGTAGGGAGCCTCTCAAAGGACTTGGGGCTCATTCCCGCAGACATACTGCTGCCTTGAAGGCGGCTTCCAGGGGCATCCCGATATGGGAAATCTGTAGGGCTGCTACTTGGAATACAGCAGACACCTTCCTATCCCATTACAGCATCGACATTGTATCTCGTCAGGATGCTGCATTTGGGTCCTTGGTTCTCCAGTCTCTAGTTGCCAAATAAGGGTGCACGCTTTTTCCCCACCTCCTGGAGAGCTGCCAAAGTGTAGATAGTGACCTGTTTCCATGCCCTTAGAAATACAGCTTTACTCACCTGTAACTGTAGATCTTCCACAGAGTGGTCTCTTGCAGCAGGTAATACACTTGGGTCATCGCCAGAGGTCACTGTGGCGCATGGCAGCTCTTCTAGCAGTTTTTTCCAGGGGCTACCTACGCATGGCATCAGCTTTCTGTTTCCTATGTAAGTGTGGGTGATCCCTGGTATCCTTAGTTAAGTTTTCCACTATCTTCAGCTAGCTCGCAGCAGCTAGTGCAACTCAGTAGCAGTCATCAATGAGAATCTGAGTTTAGAAGCGGATTTTTCCGTTTCACTTTCTTCATCAAGTAATGTCCAAGGAATTTACAAGCAAGACGGTGCCATCTCGTTCAGTCGTTGCAGTAGAAAAATCTACTGTTTCAACAACCACACCATTTGTGTAAGGTGTCTGGGACCCACACACGACACTGCCTCCTGTATACATTGCCAGGAGTTTAACCAGGCAACCCGTCGACGACGACTGCACGAAATCGAAAACTATTTGGAGCAGAAATTGTCTCTACTGGAGAATCAGGGGGCTTATCCCAAGAGCTCCCCATCCACTGATTCTCACAAATGGCACAAAAAAGAAGCCAGCCTTCTCAGTCGCCAGTCTGCACACGAATGGATACTTCATCACAAAGTGTTTCAGAAAATCTTTCATCTGAGGGGGACCCCGCAACTGGATCTGTTTGCCTCCTCATTCAATCACCGTCTCCCCAGATACTGTTCCATTATCCCGAGCAAAAAGGGATGGTCTATAGATGCCCTGTCCCAAGCATGGATATGACTCTTCTTATATGCTCCCCCCTGTCCCTGTCCTGCAGCGGATTCTGCTGAAATTACAGCTCGAACCTGCCACCATGATTCTCATAGCCCCTCTGTGGCCTTGGCAGGTGTGGTTCCCCATACTTCAACAGTTCTCAGTGGAGGAACCCATCCCATTAGCAATAAGACCAGATCTCTTGATGCAGAATCAAGGGACCCTCCTATATCCCAACCTGAAGTCACTACACCTTCACACTTGGCTCCTGAGGATGCTTTAATAGCAAGTCTACAAGTGTCCTCCCCAGTGGCCAGTATTCTACTGGCATCACGTAAACCAGTGACTACGGATACTTATAATGCTAAATGGAAACGCTTTTCTATTTGGGCTGCTTCCCGGTCATTGGATCCTTATTCTTGTCCACTAACAAAAGTATTGGATTACCTGGCCTCGATTGCCGAGACAGGATTAAGCTATTCCTCCATCAAAGTCCATTTGGTCTCCATTTCAGCCTTCCATGAACCACTTGATGACAGATTACTGTATCAACATCATCTAGCCAGAATGTTTTTAAGAGGAATGTTACATATTAAGCCACCTATCAGGTGACCCACTCCTCCATGGGATCTCAATTTTCTGATGGAGAAGTTAACTCTTGAACCCTTTGAACCAGCGACCACTTGTGACCTCCGTTTTCTTTATTGGAAAACACTATTCTTAGTGGCTGCCACTTTGGCTCTACATATTTCCGAGCTTCATGCCATCACATGCAAAGAACCTTACTTAATTTTTCACAAAGACAGAGTGGCACTTCGTACCAAGCCTTCCTTTCTACCTAAGGTAGTGTCTGAACACACCTTAAACCAATCCTTGGAGCTATCAGTATATTATCCTGAGCACTCCAATTGAGGTGAATACATCCTACATACTCTAGATGTCCATCGTATATTACGGTACTGTACTAATCGAACTAAATAGATTAGAAAAAACTCTCAACTTTTTGTTAACTTCGCCTCAAGCAAGGAAGGTCTTCCGGTCACTAAATGGACCCTCTGCAATTGTCTTGCACATTGTATCACGGTTTGCTACACAGAATACAACAAGCCATTACCAGGACCTGTCCAAGCCCGTTCTACCAGAGCTATGGCCACCACAGAGGCCTGCTTTAAAGGGGCCTCTATCACAGATATCTGCAGTGCAGTTACCTGGTCCACAATTCATACTTTCACGAAGCATTACAACTTAGACATTGCTTTGTGCCGTAGGGCGGCCTTGGCCGAGCTGTCCTAAAAGGCTTCCCGTCAAAATTACCACCCTTCTTGGGTTTACTGCATGGGATTCATTCTAGTTGTATTACCTTCTGCAAGAGACCACTCCATGGAAGATAGTACAGTTATGTAAGAACTTACCATAACAGTAGATCTTTGAGGAGTGTCTCTGGCAGCAGGTACAATCCCACCCTCCGTCCCCCTCCTTCTCTAGGAGAACAAATTCTGGTCCAGTGACTTATGGGTTGGGATACCTATGGTACCTCGGCTTCCCCTCGGTCCTCGCTTAGCGAGCTGAATCCGGTGGGGCAAACTGAGGATACCAGAGATCGCCCACACTTACAGTATATAGGAAACAGGAAGCTGATGTCATGTGTGGGCAGCCCCTGGAAAAGTCTGCTAGAAGAGCTGCCATGTACCACAGCGACCTCTGGCGATGTCCCAAGTGTATTACCTGCTGCAAGAGACGCTCCTAAAAGATCTACTGCTACGGTAAGTTCTTACGTAACTGTACTTTCTAGGAGTTGTATACAGTTCACAGCCACACAATCCACCCAGCCTTCCCTGGCCATGTGGCACCCGGATCCCTGCTTAGGGCATGCAAAGATCTGACGCCATGGGGTGGAGCTCGAGGATATACCACTCAGGTGGTGGGAGGAGCTTAAACTTTCAGATGTCTGATGAATCAGCCTGTTCAGGGAGCTATGGTTACAGGTGAGTAACCTATATTTTGTGACCCATTGCTTGATTCCCACTCCCACAAAAAAAAAAAAACTGCCAAACTGGGATGGCGGTTTCCTTTTAGGGCCCTCATACTAACCAGAAAAAAAAAAGAGGGGAGGAGGTAGCTCCTTTCTTCTCTTTCTTTCTTGTCCTCCTTCTCCCTGCCCAGATTATGTCCCCTTTTGTGTGGTATATCCCAATTAATTGTTAAATGCCACCTGTGTCTCAGAGCACTATTCCAGTCTAACTCCACTTGACGGCAGCACTGTCTTTGGAGTAGTGATTTGCATCAGATTGGATCAGGTTACACCAGTTTTTACACAGGTTACATCCCTGATGTGGTAATGGAAGCAGTTCATTTTCTGATGTTTTTTTTTCTTCTGCCAGTGCCAGATTATCCTTCATCGATATGCTCTTTCTCTTTTATGCCAGCTGTGATATTAGTTCACTGCCCTTAGGGGTAACTGGGGAGATGGACACATCTCGACTCCTTGGGCTGTTAAGCCCTACAGTTTTACATGCAGCAGAGACCCCTTTTTTTTACCCTTTTCCTGATGCAAAGATTGGGCATAGAGTAACCGAGTTTTCGGTCAGTCCTCTTGTCTGGTGGCACAAGGTTGTTTTGCCAGGAGGCTGTATGGTTCATTTCTATTTTAGCACATTTGTACTGTCTCAGTTACAAGGGGTGGGGTGGAGTCTTAGTTCTTGACATCACCCTCTTAATTTTCTACCAGAGCCACACACTTAAGACTGCTGTCTTAGAAATCATTACTCATCTGCTGTCTGGCTAGAGGTCTGAGCACTGGTTCCATACCCAACTACTCCTTGTGCCACATGGGGTGCCCCTCACTGTATCCAGACTTTGGTAATCTGGTCTTCTGTAGTTGTTTACTTTTCCTGTAGCCTTTGGGATAGGGACTTTCTAAGTCCTATCTTTTTTAACCCCCACTTTGTTTCTGTCCTGGCGAACAGAACTGAGTTTGGTGAGAGACCAGGAACAGTTATTGTCTAGCATGCAGCACCATGGGGGGGGAAGGGAGTGCACAGATACCATGCCCAGTAGCTGTAGCTAACCCCCTGGCCAAAAGCTTTGTTCCCGCTTGGTCCTGTTGCCTCCAACCTAGACCCATAAGTGGTAATCAGTGGTGAAGATTTTCTAGAAGAGCAACAGTTATGATTGTCACGAACCCGCTCCTGGTGGCTGGGTACATGGAGTTCACAGTGCCCTTCCCTAGTACAACCTGTGACAGGAGTGTCAGGAAATACGCTTCTCATGTTCTTTTAGAATGCTCGCTGATTTCACAACTGAACACTCACCACGAGGGCCCAGGGCTTCCTCTCTCTGGATATCGGTAAAATCCAGTCTCGAGTCTGTAGCCAGTCGAGAACCCTGTTTGGTTGCTGCACTGGTGGAGGGAGACCCAGGCCTTACGGGGTCTTCAGGGCTGCTCTTGTAACCCTGATTGTGTCTTCTCCCGCAGGGGTGCAGGAACCTGATTCAGACCCCTCAGACCCTCTCCAGATACCTAGTGTACTTTTACCCTACTGTAGGGCCCCAGATTCCCATCCCGGATCCCAGTTTTGGTAGCGAGGAGCACCTTAGCACTAAATAGGCATGATACAGATTGGATAAACCTTCCCAAAACCCTCACGCACACACACAACAAAACACTCCCAGGCAGTAATATTTTAAAATAAAAGCAAAAGCTTTTACTGATTAATTACTTAAATAAGTATCATACAAACATACAGACACGTTATTTAGATATTTGGTTACAGGATAACTACAAAAAAAAGTTGGAAAATACATACAAAACGAACTGGTGAACTAACAGAATAATTTCTACCTTTTCCATAGAGAATCGGAGTCCAGAAAAAAATTTGTTTTACAAAGTCTCTCTCTATTCTCTGCTATGTCTCAAAGTACCAGCTTTTCTTGCAGTGATCTTCAGTGTGTCTGGAAGTTTTCAGGTGTCAGGAAATTTGGCTTCTGCCCAGAGTCTCTGTTTAAGAGGACTTGTGTGTAGCCCTCTTCTGCAGTCTGCAAAACTGGCCTGTGATTGGCCAGTGGCCTTAATTTTTCCAGGTCCAACTGTTCATCTTTAGGCCAGCAGGGGTCTCTCTTTCCAAAGTTGTAAGGGAAACAAAATTATTAGTATTCTGATTTCCTTGAGTCCCACCTCCCTGGGCTGGCTTTGATCTACATCATGTTCCTAACACTATTAAAATGGAAATAGACTGTGGCAGTTGGTAGTGAATTTAACAATGGTTTCCTAGACTAGGCGTCTGCAGAACTCCTGCTCTACAACCATTTCTCTCTGAAATTCAAAGTGTTATAACCAAAGGAGATGGCTCGCTCATGTCATTTATGGAATCTTTCCATTTGATCAGTTACCAGGAAATTCCAATCCCCTATTGAAATTTAACTCCTGTTTACCTCCAAGCAAGCCTTTGTACTAGGCAAAAGGGAGATGTTAGACACTGAAATACACATCAACTCTTCCCAATTGCCCTTACAGTAAAATGGACATCTTTCTGACAAGCCTTAGGTCCTGGCCTTTTGGACATTAAACATAAAAAAAAAATTACAGAGTGGTCAAAACACCACATCTCTCCCTCCTAAGGCTGAATCTGTGGGAACACGCCCCTGTTGTATAGCGGGGTTTCCACAATTCGGTGACTGCTCTAATTGGCGAGCTAGGCCATCTGCGTTCACTTTGGCAGACTCTGACCTGTGTGTAATGGTCATGTCATAGGCCTGCAGGGCACTTCTCCATCTGAAGAGCTGTCCATTTGCTTTGCCCATTTGATTTAACCACACCAAAGGTTTGTGGTCAGTCTGTACCTCAAAGCACCTGCTCCAGGGTTTTAAATAAGCTGAGAAAGCTGATTAGCAGTTTGATGCGTGAAAGTGCTAATTAGTTGTGAAAATGCATAGCACTTGGCACAGATTGATTAGCAAAATTAAAAATATAGTTTTAAATGTTGTGTACTGTGTCATAGACTCGATCAAAAAATGGTTAGCAGTCTACTGCTAAGCATTTCTGAAAATGGTTAACACAGTCTGGTTCCCAGTTTGCCTTTTTGGGCTGTCTTTCCTTTAACAAGCTAGATAGGTGAGCCATCAGGGTGCTGTAATTGGACACAAACTTTTGGTAGTACCCCGTGGTCCCTAGGAAGCTCCTAACTTGCTTTTGGGTTTCCGGCATGAGCCACTCCTCTATTGCCTCAGTCTTTGCTTGGTTAGGATGGAGCTGCCCCTGCCCCACTACATGGCCTAGGTATGCCACCTCTGCCGTAGCCACCAAGCACTTTCTGGCCTTTACAGTGAGCCCTGCCACTTGTATGCTGCCCAAGACTTCCTTCAGATGGGACAGGTGTTCCTTCCAGCCGGTACTGAAGATGGCAATATCATCCAGATAAGCCACTGCGTACTCTTCAGTACCCTGTACCACCTGGTTGACCAATCTTTGGAATGTGGCAGGGGCATTCTTCATTCCAAAATTTGAATAATCCTATTGGAGTGATGAAGGCTGACTGTTCTCTAACTCTGGCAGTTAGCTTCACCTGCTAGTACCTTTTTGTTAAGTCAGTTGTGGTATGTTTCCAACATGTTTAGTAGCTCATCGGTCCATGGCATTGGGTAGGCGTTGGAATTCGTGACTGCGTTGAGTCCACAATAGTCTACACAGAAATAGGTAGATCCATCTGGCTTGGGGAGTAGGACTAGGCCCAGGGACTGTTTTTTTTGGGGCGATTATCCCTAAGTACAACATTTCCTCCACCACCCTCCTAATGTCCTTTAGGATGATCTCAGATCCCCGGTAGGCTATCCGTTGGACTGGCGTTTGCATCCCCATGTCTACGTCATGGGTCAGTAAGGGAGTTCATCTGGGCTTGGCTGTAAATAAAGAGGCAAAGTCCTCTAAAACCTCCCTCACTTCCTTGGTCTGTTCCAGGGTCAACTGGGGCGACAGCTTGATTGTCTTGACAGAGGATTCCTGCTTGTTTTTCTTCTAGAAAATCTAAGAGGGGATCTTCTTCGCCGTCCCCTCCCCAGGACTACACACTGCAAACACCATGTCTGTCCTATTTACATATGGCTTCATTATATTGACATGGTCCATCCTAAGGGTATGTCTCCCGTCAGGCAGTTACACAGTATAGTTCATGTTTTTGACCTGTTGCACTACCTTGTATGATCCCGCCCACTCACCCTGCAGCTTGTCCTTCCGACTGAAATTAGGACCATTAGTTCCTGGCCTGCGCTGTGCGAGCGAGCTCTGGCTCTGCGATCATACCAGACCTTTTGTTTCTGTTGGACAGCTAACAGTTTGCTTTGGGCCACACCATAAGTTCCTTCAGCTTCTCCCTAAACTTAAGGACATACTCCACTAAGAGAGCTCCCTAGGTGGCATGCTTGCCTCCCAGTCTTCCCAGATCAAGTCTGTGGGCCCATGCACCCAACATCCGTATAAGAGTTCGAAGGGGGAGAACCCTGTTGACTCTTTGGACACCTACCTGTATGTAAACAACTGGTGGGGAAGGTATTTCTCCCAGTCTCTTCCATGCTGTTCAGCAAACGCTCAGCATCGTTTTTAGGGTGCCATTAAATCTTTGCATGAGTCCATTGGCATGTGGGTGATAAGGTGTCGTGCATCTCTGCACCACCCCACACTTCTTCCACAAACACTTCGTCAGGTCCAACATGAAGTTACCCCCTTGATCAGAGATAACCTCCTGCAGAAACCCAACACAGGAGAAACTCCCTAGCAAGGTGTCTGCCACTTTGTCTGCCTTAATTGAAGAGAGGGTGACCACCTCTGGGTACTGGGTGGTGAAATCGACCACTGTCAGGATAAACTTTTTTTCCCGGAGGAGCTTGGGGTATTTGAAGGTCCCACAATATCCATTACTAACTTCTGGAATGGCTCCTCCACATTGGGCAAGGGAATTAGCGTAGCTTTTTGTTTTACTACCTGCCTTCCCTATCTGTTGGCACCAGTGGAAGACCCGCAATTTTCCTTCACCTGCTGGGTGAAACTGGGCCAATAGAAATTTGGGGCTAATTGCTACGTGGTGCAAGCGATGCCGAGGTGCCCGGACATGGGGATATCATGAGCGATCTTGAGCAATCGCTTAAGATACCCCTGGGGAACGACAAGCGAACACACAGTGTCCTTCTCAGAGGTGCTGCCTGTCAGTGGCATGGGTGAGGCTAGGGTACTTTGCACCATGCAGTTTAATGAATGGTTGAAAAAATGGTGTGGAGCACAGGGGTTTGGCTTCATTGAGGACTGGGGTTCCACCTGGAGGGACACCAGCCTATACTGGCAGGATGGTATGCATCTGTCCAGGAGGGGGAACAAGTCTTTTGATCAGTCGGTTTAAATGCTTCATTGGCAAGCTTTTAAACTAGTCAAGGGGGGAGGCACTGATAAGCAGCAGGAAAATCCCAGTCTTTCCCTACAAAACAGGGCACTAAATGAGAAAAAGACCGAGGTAGAAAGGTCAGTGGGGGATGCTGCAACAGAAGGTAAAGCCATCAAAAAATGGAGAGCAATGAGTACCAATGAGTATCAATGCCCGTAGTCTGGGTAACAAGCTTCTTGAATTAGTGGCCTTGATGGAGGAGGAACATCTGGATATCGTGGCAGTCACAGAAGCATGGTACACACAAAATCATGACTGGGACGTAAACATACCAGGATACACTATCTACAGGAGGGACAGGGAGGGTAAAAGAGGAGGAGGAGTAGCTCTTTACATAAGGAAAGGAATCAAAGCAACAGAACAAAAGGGTAAACAGGGAGGAGGAGAAGAAGCACTGTGGATCAATTTGAGACAGGCAATGGCACCACAATCTGCACAGGGGTTGTATATAGACCCCCTCTCAGGGGGAGGAAATGGACAAGGAAATGATAGAAAGTATATTTAGAATGGCAGAAAAAGGGGAGATATTGCTGATGGGTGATCTAAATATGCCAGATGTTAACTGGAGTGCAGTTGCAGCAGCCACTTCGAAAAGTGGGGTTATTCTAGATGCCCTACAGGGGGCATGCCTTAGACAACTCTTATTGGAACCCACTCGAGAGGGAACAATCTTAGACCTGGTTCTCTCAAATGGAGATGGAGAGAGGATCACAGATGTAGAAGTGGGTAGCCATCTGGGAACTAGCAACCATCGAACAGTATAGTTCACAATAAACACAGCAGTAGAGTCAAGCCATACAAAGGCAAAAGTACTGGCCTTTAGGACGTCTGACTTTGCCAAAATGGGTGAGTGCCTAAGGAATGCACTAGCAAATGGGCAGGAAGGAGGGGTGGAAGAACAATGGGGAATAATAAAAACTGCCATCACGGAGGTAACAAGCCTTTGTGTGAAGCAAATAAACAAAACAAAACGATGTAAGAAACCACTATGGTTCTCAAAGGAAGTGGCAGTGAAGGTTCAAGAGAAAAAGAAAACATTCAGAAAGTACAAGGAATCACAGAAGGAGCAGGACAGAGAATTGTATCAGTTAAAGCAAAAGGAAGCTGGGAAGGCAGTCAGAACAGCAAAGGCCCAAACCGAGGAAAAGATAGCCAACTCAGTTAAGAAGGGGGATAAAACCTTTTATAGGTACATCAGGGAGTGAAGGAAGACCAAGGGAGGGATAGTGAGGCTTAATAAAGGGGAGGGGGTTGGCAGAGGGTGACTGTGAAAAGGCAGAGATACTAAACAAATATTTTTGCTCAGTATTTACAAATGAAGAGGGAGAGGTACCTGAAACAAACAATAGAAACACTCTGGATACAGAAGTTGATACCAGCCCATTTACAGAAGAAAGGGTTCTGAAAGAACTCTTAAAACTGAAGGTGGACAAAGCAATGGGGCGTGATGGGATTCATCCCAGAATTCTAAAAGAACTAAGGGTAGAACTAGTGACACCACTGACTACCCTCTTTAACAAATCATGGGAGGATGGGGTGGTACCCGAGGACTGGAGGAGGGCAGATGTGATTCCCCTTCACAAAAGTGGGAGCAGGGCAGAAGCAGGAAACTACAGACCTGTTAGTTTAACCTCAGTGATAGGGAAAATGATGGAATCACTTCTGAAGGAAAGAATTGTCGAGTATCTAGAGGCCAGAGGGGCACAGGACGCAAGGCAGCATGGATTCACAGCGGGAAGGTCATGCCAGATTAATCTGATAGATTTTTGATTGGGTGACCAAAGTAGTAGATCAGGGAGGGGCTGTGACATGGCTTACCTAAACTTTAGCAAGGCATTTGACACAGTCCCACACAAAGATTAATATACAAGTTAGCAGCCTGGGAGTGGGTCCCAAGATGACAGCCTGGGTAAAGAATTGGCTGAAGAATAGGACACAGAGAGTAATAGTAAATGGAGTCCACTCTGAAGAAAGGGGGTTACTAGTGGGCACCGCGAGGGTTCAGTATTAGATCTGTCCTCTCAATGTCTTTATGTTGACATTGCAGAGGGACTGGAAGGAAAAGTATGTCTCTTTGCAGATGACACAAAGATCTGCAACAGAGCTGATGCACAAGGTGGGGTGGAAAGGATGAGAAGGGACTTGGCAAGGTTAGAGGAATGGTCAAATGTATGGCAGCTTAGATTCAATGCTAAGAAGTGCAAGGTAATGCACCTGGGAAACAAAAACCCAGGGGAAGAGTACACAATGGGGGGGTGAGATACTAACAACAACAAAAATGGAAAGGGACCTGGGGGTAGTCATATCAGATGACCTAAAGGTGGGCAAGCAATGTGAGAGGGCAGCAAGGAGGGTTGGGGGATACTGGGATGCATAGGGAGAGGCATCACCAGTAGAAAACAGGAAGTTATTATCCCTCTGTACAGACAGCTGGTGAGACCCCATCTCGAGTACTGCGTGCAGTTCTGGAGACCCAATCTCCGCAAAGACATAGACAGGATGGAAGCTGTCCAGAGGAGGGCAACTAAAATGGTGCAGGGTCTGCACCGGAAGACATATGAAGAGAGACTTAAGGAGCTTAATATGTATAGCCTCGAGGAAAGGAGGGAGAGGGGGACATGATAGAAACTTTCAAGTACCTCAAGGGAATCGACAAAGTCCAAGAGGGTAGCATCTTTCAAAAAAAGAGGTGTGCAAGAACAAGGGGGCAAATTTGAAGATGGGGGCGGCTCAGAGGTAATTTACTGAAGTATTTTTTCACAGAGGGTTGTGGATGCATGGAACGCCTTCTGGAGGAGGCTGTGGAGTCAAAAACAGTGGTGGAATTCAAGCATGCATTTGACAGTCATAAGGCAATTCTAGGGGGTTGGGGTAGGAAGAAGTAGGCTGCTGGTTAACTAGGATCTGCAGCTTATCCATTAGGTAGGGAAATGGGCAGACTGGGTGGGCCAAGCGGTCCTTATCTGCTGTCAAATTCTATGTTTCTATGTTTCTAAGCTGCCTGCCCATCACCCCTCCCTCAGTCCTCGCATCCTGTGTATACATCAGTCCGTTGTCCCAAAATACCCTATGTCTCATGTCACCTCCCTGTGTCCCGTCAGATTCTGTACAAGCCCTCCGCCTCTCCAAACTAGGGTCAGTCCTCTGAGCGGCTGCAGAATCTTCACATTTTCCCAAAGCATAGGACATGTCCCCCTTAGTTCCTAAACTGGGGTCCTTAGCTGTAGCATCAGTGCATTCAGAGTCACTGCCATCCCTAACTTTCTTTCTTTTTTTTTTTCCCCATACAGATTTTTATGGGTCGGAGCTGGCAGGCGCCTACTGCTCCTCTTGCTGAGGAGCTCATCTCTGGCCCCTGGCATTCCTGCTCCAGACCTCCCCGGGTTATCCCCCACAGGTTGCCCTCCTGTGACAGGGCCGGGGGTGAGGGGTGTCGACTTTTTCCCGTCCCCCAGAAAGCCAACGTCCAGATTCTGTGGGAATGGTACGGGCACAGCTTGGGCTATCATGGAGCCTGCCAGCCCATTTTTACTTTTCTCTCGACCTCTCCCGATGTCGATGTGTCGGCTACGTGCCTTCAGACCCCAGGAAATCTTACTGTATTCTGACATATGCAGTATGGTCTCACCATATGACTGCAGTAGAGCCAAAATGGTTAATAGAACCTAGCTAATCATGGAATATTAGGCTCGAGCTCAGTTTTCAAACCACTGTCCTGGGACTACGTCTTGCAACCATCAGATTCTTTACTCCACTTGCCTAGTACAGATGTCTTGGACAGTCCTCCTTCATTTTTCTTGAAGATTTTATTTTCTCAGTTTTTTTGAAGTAAAATTAATTTCTGTTCATTTTTAAAGCACTGTCCTTGAGTTTACAGATAGATTAGTCTAGATTTATTGTTATTCCGACAAGTTTTTCGGTTTCTTCTCTGTTCATTTAACTGGGAGGGAACCGAACATTTATTTACATTTTAAAAAGTAAATTTCTATTTTAAAACTTTTCCTGGGCCGGTTGTTTGAATTTTGGTATTTTAAGCAAGAAACCGGGGTAGCTCTCTGTTCTTTCGCCAGTCGCAAAACCGACCGCAAAAAAGAGTTTTGTTTATCTGTGTGGGGTTTAACTCGCAGAAAACCCACTTTTTAGGGTTTTCTTTTGGTTATGTCACTACGCAAAAGAACCTGCCCTATGGGTTTTCAGCATTGTACAGAGTGTGGGGAACCATTTGCTAAAGCAGATCCTCCCTTGATTTGTGTTTTCTGCCTGGGTTTTGACCACCCGAAGGCAGATTGTGAAATCTGTAAAAATTTTCTTCTGTCGACGCTTGATAGGCGTTTGAACCGACTGAAAGAAAAAATGTCCAATAAAGCTGCTGACCCAGCTTCCGATAAACCTTTCTCTTCTCAGAAGGAGAAACCCAAGGAACTGGTTGAACAACCCTCTGACCAGGGTGATGATTCCTCTGGTAAAGAGAACCGCAGACACTGCTGCTGAACCGGCAAGTTCTGCCAAGAAGAAGAGGAAGGGAAAACACTCAGTTAAGGAACCACAACCAATAACTCCATCGGTTCTAACTGCAGAACAAATAGCTAACACTATAAGGGTTCTTCAGTGGCTGCAAACCAGTACCGTGGTTCCAGTTCAGTGGCCTGGTTCACAGGCCTCGGTTCAGGACCTGGGTTCCTCCTCGGTTCCCTTGAGCAGTGTGCTGCAGTTAATGCTGAGGGGGAAGATGAGGATGATGAGGATTTGGGGGAACCTCTTGAACTGGATGTATCCCCGACCCTCAATGCTGTGAATCCCCTGATAAGGGAACTGAGGATTTTTCTTCCCACTTTGCCTTTATGAAACCGGTGGCCCAAACTCTGGACCTCTCCACCCAGGAATCCTCAGAGGAGGAAGAGGAGCCAGACTACATGGAGATAATGGATGTGCCAGCAACAAAAAGACTGTTGTTGCCCACCCACAATTCCTTAAATAGACAGTCCTCCAGGATCGTACAGACCCCCACATTCATCCCTCCAGTGGACAAGAGGATGGACAGGAAGTACTGGGTGGCCAAGTCCGGAGCAGAGTTCCTCTTTGGACACCCCAGCCATGAAGGGGTGGTGCAGGCTGCTGCATGTGACAATGCAGGTATTCCTTTGGCATCACACCCACCTGAGAAGGATTCCAGAAAAAATGGACTCTTTGGCCAAGAAGTCCTACTTGGGGGCCTCTTTGGCCATTAGACTGGCAATTTATATGGCTTATGTATCTAGATACCAAAAGAGTCTCTGGAACATGGTTCTAGAGATTGCCAAGGCATGCCCTGGACCCATGGCATCAGACTTGTCTGAAGCTGCAAAAAGGGGCATAGAGGCTTCTGAATGGCAGTTTCAGATGTCAGCGGATGCCATTGATATTGCAGCCAGGCAGATGGTAACCTCAGTGTCTCTGTGGAGATTTGCTTGTCTGAGGACCACTAATTTGTCCCAGGACATCCAGACAAAGGCTCTGGAGTTTCCTTGCGAGCCCACATCTCTCTTTGGTGAGTAAATAGAGGCTTACATGAAGAAGATGGATGAGTACAAGGTGGCCTATAAGAGTGCTGCTGCAAAGGAGAAAGCAGCAACACCCCAGAAGTACTAAAGCAAAGGGGGTAGGGGTAGAACCCATTACAAGACCCTTCTTCCAGGCTCAGGCATTGCCAGCCTACCAAACTCAGAGAGGATACTTCAGAGGCAGGGTAGAAGGGGCAGTAGCCATGCTGTCCCCAGCACTCAGCCAAGTTCACAGACAAAGCAGACCCCCTGAGGGATCTGCCAGGGTCGCCTCCCCACTTCCAGTAGGAAGCAGGTTGGCTTACTATCTCCAAGCCTGAGAATCCATCACCACAGACAAGCGGATCCTGGAAGTAGTGAGCCAGGAGCTTGCCCTCAGTTTCAAGGTTCTGCCAAAACTGAGGGCAAGACTTTTCAGACTGCCAGCCTATCAGAAGCTGTTCTGTTGGAGGAGGAAGTAGCAAAACTCATTCAGGACAAAGCAATAGAGCCTGTTCCTTTGGTCCAAAAGGGAAGGGGGTCTCTACTCAAGGTACTTCCTTACTCTAAAGAAAACAGGGGAGTGGCAACCCATACTGGATCTCAGACATTTAAACAGACATTTGACAAAGCCAAAGTTCAAAATGGTCACTCTGGCTACCATTCTCCTTACACTTAGGAAGGGAGTTTGGCTGGCATCTCTGGACTTAAAAGATGCCTGCTTCCATATTCCCATCAGACAATCGCACAGAAAGTACTTCAGGTTCAGATTGCCATCGGGCCACTACCAGTTCAGGGCCATGCCTTTTGGCCAGACCTCTGCTCCAAGGGTGTTTACCAAGTGCCTAGCAGTAGTGGTAGCACACCTAAGGAGGCAAGGGGTGGCAGTCTACCCATACCTGGATGACTGGCTAGTGGTAGGCCAGTTACCTCAGCAAGTAAGAGATGCAGTGACCATCACTCAGGATACCCTGTATACACCGGGCTTCCTGGTTTCAGCGTGGCTCAGTTGGTAGCACATCTGCCTCTGGACCAGAAGGTCGTGGGTTCTCGTCCCACACCGGGATTAGACTTGCCCCTAAAAATCGCTGGCATTCGAGTGCAGTATTGGGGGGTGCTGTACTACTGGGGTGTGCCGTCCTTCGGATGAGACGTTAAACCGAGGTCCCTTCTGCCCATCCTGGTGTTGTCCTGGTGGGTGTCCAGGTGGAAGTAAAAGAACCCAGGGCACTCTTTGCAAAGAGCAAGGAGCATTCCCAGTGTCCTGGCCAACATTCCCCTTCCCACAAATCTGTTCATGCAATTATCCAGGCTGTGTGTGGGTGATGATGTGCGATATGGCTGCCACCACACATTCAGTCACTTCACTACCAGTCTAGCATTGCTTGTAAAGCAAGTTTGGATACAGTGTATGAAAAGCGCTGTATAAATGCTGATTCATCTTCTGGTAAAGCAGAAAAAGTTAGTGCCAACACCAGTTCAACTCCAAGAGTTCGTAGGGGTAGAACCAGACACTCTGAGAGGTAGCGCCTTCCTTCCTCAGGGAAGGGCAGACAACCTGATGCAGCTGGTAAGCTCCTTCCAACTGCATACCGCCAGATCATCAAGGCATTTTCTTCAGCTGTTAGGGCACATGGCTGAATCAACAGCAACAGTGTCAGGTTCAATATTCCAGATGAGGGACATTCAGTTCCATGTCCAGTCTCACTGGTCACAGAAAAGAGATTCCCTGTCAAAAATGGTACCAGTCACGGGAACCCTGCTCCAAGTACTCCAATGATGGCAGAAAAAGGACAACCTCAGGGAAGGTGTACCTTTCCTCCAACTGCCACCATCGGCAGTCTGTTTTTGTTTTGTACATTTTCTTTATACTCCTACTTGTTTCCATCACTGGACTCTGTTCAGTGAAGCCACTCAAGCCTCCACTTTCTTCCACCCTGTCTGAAGTCTGCTGCCTCGTCCGGTGGGGAAAGCCCCTGCCGACCGGACCACCTACCCTCCTGGCTCTGAGTACCCCAGGGTGGGACCACCGACTCTTTACTGGCACTCTATCTGTAATCGAGTTGAGCGGCCAAACAAGGCACCAGATGAGGACCTAGACCCGATGGCGGGCATGGGTGTGGAGTTCCCGGGACCCACCTTTATCTGCCAAAAACAGGGCACACTACTTTTACGTTTTCTCCCCTCGGGACACGGGGGTGTGCAGTGGCATCCTGTGCAGCTGCGCCGCTGGAGCCTGCCGACATCCCATCCTTTCTGTGGCCCGAAGTGTCTTGTGCTGCCACTGGTTTCCACCAGTGGCCGCTGTTGTGCTGGGTGGCCCCAGCAACCCACTCCAGGAGAGGAGACCAGTCCTCCAGATGCTCAGTCCTCTCCCTTCCCCACCGACCTCCTACGGCCCGGGTCTGTTCCTGAACCCAGGTCACTGGCATGGTGCAAGATGTGACGTCCAGCGTCTCAGCCCTCAGTGCCACCGGGCTGGCCCACCATCAGCAGTCTTAACAATGGATGCCTCCCTTCTAGGATGGGGTACCCTCCTAGGGGAGTACACTGCACATGGTACCTGACTTCATCAGGAGTTCCTACTCCACTTAAACCTGCTGGAACTCAGGGCAGTTAATCTGGGCATTCAGTCCTTTGCTTCAGTGCTGCTGGGCAAGGTGGTTCAGGTCAGAACAGACAACACAACCACAATGTACTACATAAACAAGCAAGGGGGCACAAGGTCATCTCTCCTGTGCACAGAAGCCATGAAAGTGTTGAATCTGGCTTATTCCCTAGGGATCTCCCTCTCAGTGGTTCACCTCCCAGGGAAGGACAATGTCCTTGCAGATGCCCTCAGCAGGATCAGCCAGGACCACCACGAGTGGTCACTGGACAGGCAGATCCTGCAAGTGGTATTCAGAAGGTGGGGCACCCCAGAGGTGGACCTCTTCACAGCCCCAGACAATCACTAGCTGCCACAATTCTGTTCCAGACCTCCTGCAGTGGGCACAGTCCCTCTAGATGCACTGCTGTTGGACTGGACAGGGAGATTCCTATATGCCCTTCCTCCATTCCCCTGTTGCTCAGAGTACTGAACAAGCTCAGGGCTCAACCAGTGACAGTGATCCCCATTGCTCCAGATTGGGCCAGGCAGCCCTGGTATTACCTGCTACTGACCCTGTCAATCTCCCTACCCAGGAGGCACAACCTGTTGACCTCTTCTCAGGGCAGGGTCCTTTACCCCAGTCTCTAATCCCTCAGACTCAGGGCTTGGCTCCTGAGGGCTTAGAATGTGCTGACCTGCACCTCTTGGAAGAGGTGCTACAGGTCCTCAAGGTCTCTAGAAAACCCTCTACCAGAAAGACTTGCACCTCTAAATGGAAGAGGTTTTCCATTGGTGCAAACAGAGACAGATAGATCATCGCCAGGCTGGTTTATCAGTTGTTTTGGACTATCTGGTACACTTGCATTCCCTTGGCCTTAGGCCTTCCACCCTTAGTGCATATAGGTATACCTAGCAGCTGTCTTTGCATACCTCTCAGCTGGAAAAGGGGCATCCCTGGCTGCCAACCAGGTATTCAGAAAGTTCTTCAAGTGCCTACTGCACTTGCATCCCCCTCACAGGGAATCCACTCCTGCATGGGACCTCAATATATGCAATGGCCAGCTAATGCAACCATTGTTTGAACCCGTGTCCTCAGCAGAGCTTAAGCATGTGACATGGAAAACAGTGTTCCTGGTAGCCATCAGCTCAGCCAGGAAGATCAGTGAGCTCCAGGCTTTGTCCGTAGAGCCAGATTACATTGTAGTCCATAGGGATAAAGTGGTCCTTAGGACTAACAAGAAGTTCCTCCCTAAGGTGATCTCGGACTTTCACCTTAATCAGTTCATTACCTTCCCAGTATTTTTCACTGACCGCTCCAGTTCAGGGGAACATAGACTGCATAGCCTTGCTGTCAAGAGAGCTATAAGTTACTGCTTGGATCACACAAAGGGCCACAGGCAGGACAGAAGCCAGTTCTTCCTGATCTGTGGAGAAGTGAGGAAGGGCAAACCTGCTTCAAAGAGGTCCACTGCTCACTGGATTGTGGCCTGTATTCAATTTTGCTACAGCAAAGTAGGTAAAGAGCCTCCTGTAGGCCTCAGGGTCCACTCTACTAGGGGTACAGCTGCTTCAGTAGCAGCTGTGAGAGAGATCCCTTTGTTGGAAATCTGCAAAGCAGCTACCTGGAAAACAGTTCACACCTTTACCAAACACCCAGGCCAGGAGTGGTGCCAGATTTGGCACAGCAGCACTGCAGAACCTCGTTCTCAAATAGGTTCTCTACCCTCCTCCAAAGATACTGCTTGTATAGTCTGTATATGTCACAATACAGTAAGATTTCCTGGGGTTTGAAGAAAAAAAATTACTTACCATAGTAATCTTGTTTCTTCCAAAGGAATATTACTGTATTCTGAGCTCCCACCCTGCCTCCCCTACTAGAACCTATGTGCACTTCAACACAGATGTCCATGCTGTTTGAAACCTATGAGCGTTTCTTTATTTGGCTTAGTGACTTGAGTCTTGGTGTTGCCCACATTTTTAAATAAAGTGTATTATTTGCTGTTGGATGTTGTTAATTAGTTAATTATTATTAGTATAGTTTAGATAGTTTGTTATTATGCATGAATTTGACGGTTGCAGGATGTATTCCAGATCAGTGGTTTGAAAACCGAGCTCGAGCATAACATTCCGTGATTAGCATAGGTTCTGTTAAACATTTCGGCTCTGGGGCAGTCTTATGGTGAGACCATACTGCATATGTCTGACTACAATAAGACTCCCTTAGAAGAAACAAGATTACTATGGCAAGTAATTTTTTCTTCCCGACCCAAACCACCCTCCAGCCACTGCTAGAGGGAGATTAGTGAGCAGGATGGCAAATCCTCCAGACGCTCAGTCCTCCCTCTCTCCCCTCCCGACCCCCGGTGATCCGGGCTAGTTCCGAAACCCAGGTCACTGGTGTGGCGTGAGGTGTAGTATCCAGCACCTCAACCTCCAGCGCCACCAGGCCGGCTAACCCATCCCTAAATTTCTGACTATTTGTTTACCCCTCCCTCCTCAGAGTAATCTTCTGTAGCTGTTTGGTGACTGGCTACTTGGGGAAGTCCTACCTCACTTTCACTATTCTCCCTTTCAGGAGACACAGGCTAGGGAACCAGCCTCCTGTTCTTTTCTACAGGGGCTTTTGTGGGGTTCAGGGGATTACAAGTGGCCTTCGTCGTCTGACTGTGGGTAACCGCACACATCACCTCTGCTGGAGATTGTTCCCTATAATCACATCCAGGGCAAGGTTGTCTGTCACTGCTACTTTTTGCACCCTCTCTCCTATCTCACCCCAATCTAGGAGAACACTATCTAGTGGCGGGGTTTTCTCCTCCCCAGTGATTCAACTCACCATTACAAACTGATTAGGTATAAGTTGTTCAGGCCCAAACAGAGCCTCTTTTACTAGGGTTAGAGATGCCCCAGTGTCCCTTAACCCGTGGGTCTGCACCCCATTTATGGTAACCAGATGTATGTGCTCCCTCATGTTCACAGGCATACTCTTAGGGATACACAGTGCACCCACCTCCTTTTGAGGGACACTTTGTCCATTCTGTGCCTTTTTAAGACACTGTCTAGCAAGATGCCTTGGCTGCTTACAAAACCAACATTCATCACTTTCTTTATCCAAGAAATCCCTTTTTGGTAACTAGGGGCTTCCCCCTTTCTGCAGAGGCAGTGAGGGTTTTAGCTGCCCTGAAGGCACATTTTTTCCTTTTGCTCTTGCATTATCTGTTCCCTCACTTCCTTTTAGAGCAGGCCAGCTCCTGGCATAGAGATCTGAGAGTTCAGCAGCTTGCTGTGCTGTTTTATGATCCCAGTTCTCCAGCCAGCTTTTCAGCTCTGCTGGGCAGGCCCAAAAGAACTGTTCCAATAGCACAACCTCCTCAATTTTCCCCACAGAGTTTGCCTTCACCCCCTCCCACCAGTGTTTCAAAAACTGACGGTTGCTTTGTGGCGAGTTCCTCAAAGCTCATTTCGGAGCTTTTTTGGAGCTGTTGAAATTTAACTCTGTAGGCCTTAGGAGTTAGTTCATACTTTTTCAGTAAAGCAGTTTTAAGTTTTTCATAGTCTTTACTGTCCTCATTGTCCATTTGGCCTAGCACCTCATGCCCTTTGCCAGTAAGCAACAGGGATAGCTGAAAGCTCCAGGCCTCCTTGGGTATCTTGGCCTGGATACAGGCCTTTTTGAACTAATTAAAAAATGCATCCATATCCTGCTGCTCTTTAAATTCTTCTATTAATTTAGAATTGAATTTATACCCCAGCTGTGGAGTTTCAAGTTCACCCCTGTCACTTATATGCTCTGGTACTGGTTGTTGAAGCTTCAGTCTCTCCAGTTCAAACTGTCTTTGACACTGTTTCAATCAATCAATCAAAATCTTTATTTATCCAGGCGGGCACCATTGAGCAAGGCACATTTGCAAGGTGGACCTGGTCATGAATACATCAAAGTACAGTACAGAAGCAGGTATACAAAAAGCAATAATATACAAGGAAGAAAAAAGTATGTACAGTGCATACAGTACAGTACAAGGTTGAAATAAATAATACAAAAAAAAAGCATTATTTTACAGTTAAAGAAGTCAGCAGATGTACAATCAACCATAGGCACACGGGTTATAAGCAGAGATCTTTTGAGTGAGGCAGCTGGCAACTTCACATATAGGGGAAAGAGGCCATGTATAGGGTGGCAGGTTAGAGAGGTAAAGAAGAGGAGAGATATATTACCGACGACTGGGGGGAAAAAATTGGGCTAAAACTACAGAAAGTGACGATGGCTGTCGTGTACCTGTTTATTATGATAATGACTGAGGAGGGGTAGATAATTGGGACACTGCTCTGGATGGGGTGGGATTTTAGCCAGGCTGGAGTGGACAGGGAAGGGTAGGTGCAGCAGGAAGAGTTAATAGGGAAAGAGTGAGAGCCAGGGGTAGAAACATGGTGAGCGTCAGGATGGAAAGGGGGAGTTGCAGAGTTAGTGGGCTAGCGATGAGGAAATCATTTGCAAGGTGCTTTCATGTAGTGATCGTAGAGCGCCTTGAAGATATTCAGGCTAACAGGGCAGCTCAGCTTCAAGTTCCTTTGTAAACTGTTCCACAGTGTGGGTAAAGAGAAGCTTAGAGCAGCTTTGCCGAAATGAGTTTTGACCCTTGGAACTTGGAGGGCAATTAGGGAATAGCTCCTTAGAGCGTAGGTGCCTAACACACTCTGGGAAATACAATCTGAGACATATGAGCGGAGCTTGTTGGTCACCACTCTGAAGGCCCATAGGGAGGCATTTCTATTCCTTCTGTAGTGAAGGGAAGTCCAGCCTAACGATGAGTAGAGGGAGCAGTGATGTGTGGAAAGTGGAAGGCCAGTAATGAACCTGATAGCTCTGTGGTAGAGGGTGTCCAGCTTACCAGTGCAGTGGCTGTACAGCAGGTCCGTGTAAGCTATTAAAGATAGGAAGGTAGCTTGAACCAGTTGAATCTTGGCCTCCTTTGTGAGCAGTTGGTTAATTCTGTAGAATAGTCCAAATGTTTGCCATAGTTTCTTCTGTAGTTCTTCGAGATGGTCGGCGAAGGAAAGTTTATGATCGAGCCAAAGTCCTAGATATTTGAATTTAGCTACATACTCTAGTGATTCTCCAAGAACAGTGGTAATTTATGGGATAGCTCCCCCACCCCAGCAGGAATTGCCGGATGCAAGGAGGGGGAGTAGAGCATGGCTTTTGTCTTTTTCGCATTGAGCAAAAGCTTTTTGTTTATGAGCTGGTATTGTAGAGGGTTAAATTCAGCTTGGAGGTCTTCACAGGCTGCTTCCGGCATGGGACGACTCAAGTACAGTACAGTGTCATCTGCGAATAAGTGGATGTTTTTTTTTTGATGAGGTCATTGATATTGTTAATGTAGACTGCAAAGAGGAGGTCACCAAGGATAGAACCCTGGGGCACGCTTCTCGGCATAGGTTTTAATGGAGAAAGATCACCTTCAGCTTTAACCTGATGTTTCCGTTCTCCAAGGTAGTCTGCAAACCAGCACATAGATTTATGGTCCAGTCCTAAGGTACTTAGGGAGGAAAGAAGCAGGCTGTGATCGACTATGTCGAATGCCTTACTAAGATCCAAGAAAATGACACAGATATGCTTCTTGTTGTCAATGCCTAGGAGCTAATCATTGCTCACCTTAGTTAGGGCTGTTATGGTGCTGTGCTTTGCTCTGAATCGAGACTGAATTGGGTTTAATAGGCTTCTGGATTCTAAGTGTACCTCTAGCTGGCCACACACTATTTTTTCTAATAATTCAGATAGGATGGGGAGGAGGAAGATCGGTCTGTAATTATTTAGATCGTAGGGGTCACCTGCTTTTAATAGAGGGATGACATGGGCTATTTTCCATTGAGGGGGAGACTACCGAGGGAGAGTGACATGTTGAATAGGTGGGTGATTGGCACTGCAAGAACATGGTTTGTCCTCCATCTCAGCCTCTTTGGTGCCGTTTGTCCTCCATCTCCATTTCAAGTCTTTTCTGCCTGTGTTCCCTCTGCTGCTGGGCTTCGCTCTGCTGCTGGACTTGTAGGGCAAGCTGTACTCTCTGCAGCTCCAACTGAAGCTTCGGCTTTTCTAGCTCCCTGTCTGTGCTGGACTTCACCTGGTGCCATGGCTCTGTGTTCCCTCTGGTCTCACTGTCCTCCCTGGGACTGGACACTGCGATGTCCCTTGGCACCCCCATGCCCAAGCTGTGGTCCTTTCCAGTCACTGGTCGTGACTCAAGGTCCTGGGCAGTCACTTGCTCATCGGCTGCCATGAGAGCCTCTGTCATGTTCTTTTTGCTTCACTCCTCATAATGGACCTCTCTTTCCTGACACAACTGCCTTAGCTGGTCTGTAGTGCAGTCGCTGTACTTGGAAGCCATATCTTCCCTAACTACTGCTACACTAGCTTACACCGAACCAAAAACAAAAAACAGGGTAGGGAACTTTATACTGTAACCAAATGTTCTTTTTTTTTTCCCCAGTCTCTGCCATTTGTGTGTGGTTTGTTTACAGTTTAACAGTCTGATACACAGGTCTCGAATCTGACCGCTATGCCACCAATATCTGTCACAAATCTACTCCTGGGGGCCGGGTCAACTGAGTTTGCAGTGCCCTTCCCTAGTGCAGCCCATGACAGGGGGATCAGGAAATACCCTCCTCGTGTCCTCCTAGAGTGCTTGCTGATTTCACAACTGAATACTTGCCATGAGGGCCCAGGGCTTCCTCTCTCTGGGTATTGGTAAAATTTAGTCTCGAGTCTGTAGCCAGGTGAGAATCCTGTTTTGTTGCTGTGCTGGAGGGGGGAAAACCCAGGCCTTACGAGCTCTTTGGGGCTGCTCTCGTAACCCTGATTGTCTTCTCCCACAGGGGTGCAGGAACCTGATTCAAACCAGTGGTGCAAGTGGTAGAAAAGAAGTACAGGAACTCAGGCACTGTCAAATATGAGATGCAGAATGAAGATCTTCAATCTGAAGGATAATTGTGTGAAGACACGTCTATCTGTTTAGACACTAGTAGATTCAGTTAGAGATATTAAAGTATTTCTAGCAAAATTGCACTGTTGTACAAGTCAAATGTTGTTATGGAAACCCTGATTTTAGGTTACATGGCCAGAAACTGTCATTATGTTGTTGGTTTAAGAATTTCAGTTCCAGTGTTAGTGGGAAGAAGTACAGGAATTCCGTTCCTGCTGTTCACTTTCATCTCTGATTCAAACCCCTCAGACCCTCTTCGAAGACCTTGTGTACTTTTACCTTACTGTAGGGACCCAGATTCCCTTCCCGGATCCCAGTTTCTGTAGCGTGGTGCACCTTAGTGCTAAACAGACGTGATGCAGATTGGATAAACCTTCCCAAAACCCACACACACACACACACACGTACACACAATGAATTACTCCCAGGCAGTAGTATTTTCAAATAAAAGCAAGAGCTTTTACTGACTACTTAAAATAATTATCATACAGAGAAATGATTTAGGTATTTGGTTATAGGATAACTACAAAAAAAAAGTTGGCAAAATGCTTACAAAACAAACTGGTGAATTAACTGGATAATTTCAACATTTTCTGTAGAGAATCAGAGTCCAGAAAATAAATGAGTTTTGAAAAGTCTTTGTCTTCTCTCTCTGCTGCTGTATGTCTGAGTCTCGGCTTTTCTTGCAGTGGTCTTCAGTGTGTCTGGCAGTTTTCAGGTGTCAGGAAATTTGGCTTCTGCCCAGAGTCTCTGTTTAAAGGGGAACTGTCATTATGTGAACTGTCCCACCCCCAAAAGCTTTAGTCCTGATTAAGCTTTTGGCACCTTAAAGCAGTTTTCTTCTGCATGTTTACTTACAGAATTTTATTTATGAAAAGTCCGCACTTCCTAAACATGGTGGATGGTGCGTGGCTCCATTTCAGCTGAAGTTGTGGCACCGCATCGCTAGCCCGGGCAGCACCGCAACTTCAGCTGAAATGGAGCCGCGCACCGTCTCCGTGTTTGGGAAGTGCAGACTTTTCAAAACTGAAATTCTGTATGTAAACATGCAGAAAAAAATTGCTTTAAGGTGCCAAAGGCTTAATCGGAAACTAAAGTTTTATGGGTTGGTCTGTTCACATAAAGACAGTCTTCCTTTAAGAGGACTTATATAGCCCTCTTCTGCAGTCTGCAAAACTGGCCCATGATTGGCCAGTGGCCTTAATATTTCCAGGTCCAACTGTGCATCTCTAGGCCAGCAGGGGTCTCTCTTGCGCTTTTCAAAGTTTTAAGGGAACCAAAATTATCAGTATTTTGATTTCCTTCAGTCCCACCTCCCTGGGCTGGATTTTTTTTTATCTGGTCATCTCCCCCACGTTTTGATCATCCTCTCCTTCAGGCCATTGCCAAAGATCCTCCCCCAGGACCCCGTCGCTGACCTCCGGCCTCATATCGCAGCCGGCCCAGGGTAACCTGACATATCCCTTTGTTGGGCGGGTTCTCCCCTTCTGGGGACAAAGTGCCTTATGGCAACCTTCTTGGCCCTTGGTGCTGCTGAGGTCAGGTTGGCTTGTTCGGGGCTCCATGGTGGCAAGGGTCCGGGCAGCCGTCATCCAGTTGATCGAGGCGCCATTTTCTTATTTTTCGTCCAGGCTTCCCTGGTTGCACTGCATGTATAGAAATCCTTGTCTCCACCAGGGGACACTACAGAGTGAGGCACCTCCCCAACCCACCCCAGGAGAGGAGAGCAGTCCTCTGGATGCTCAATCCTCTCCTCCTCCTCCTCCTGACCCCCGATGCCCAAGTCCATTCCCAAACTTGGGTCGCCGGCGTGGTGCGAGGTAAGGGGCCAGTGCCTCAGCCCTCTGCTCCACCGGGCCGGCTTCCCTTGGCTGGCTTTGGTGTACATTATCTTCCTGACACTATTAAAATGGAAGTAGACCGTGGCAGTTGGTAGAAAATTTAGCAATAGCTTCCTAGACTGGGTGTCTGCATAACCCCTGCTTTAAAACCATTTCTCTTTGAAATTCAGAGTGTTGTAACCAGATGAGATTGCCCTTCCATCTCCTGTCATTTATGGAATCTTCCTCTTGGATCAGCTACCAGGAGATTCCAATTTCCTGTTGAAATTTAGCTCATGTTTACTTTAAAGCAAGCCTTTGTACTAGACAAAGGGGAGATGTCAGACACTGAAATGCACATCAGCTCTTCCCAAGTACCCTTGCAGTAAAATGGGCATCTTTCTGACAAGCCTTGGGTCCTGGTCTTTTAGACATTAAATATAAAATTACAGAGAAATATGACAGCAATATGACTGAGTGGCCAAATTGCCACAAATATAAGTATGTAATATTCATGTCTCATGATGCAGTGTGCGCAAACAGAAGTTATTGCTAGGAATCAGCAGATGAGCTCAGTCTTTCTCTAATGGAGAAGCAATGGAATCAAGCTTGCATAACCGCCTGTTGGGTCACAAGCTTGCATATGTGGCATTACAGTATGCTTGAAAGCACTTGATAACGCTTTTTCTGTATGGTGGTAATTGGTGCCCCCAGCACACAGGTGGACAGACTACCTGTTAGAGAGACTGCAGGGAGATTTGAGCAGCTCATTTTTCTATTATGTAAACCTGCCCCAAACATAGATGCTTTTCTCAGTCCCTGGAGAAAGAACTCAGATTTGCTACAGAATCCCATTACGCTGACATCGAAAGATTACCTGTTCCTGCCACCCCAAGCTGGCAAACGAGATAAGCATACTAGATGCCTTTTAAATATACTACTTTTAACCATTAACATAGGCCATAACTTGTCGATGGCTTACTTTCACCATTGCTGCTGTTGAGACTTGGAGGGACATTGCTCAACAAATGCATAAGGTGGAAAAAATTATCCATGCATTAAATGAACATGTAAAAATGTTCAGCTCATGATAGACGAGGGTGCTATTGCATCTCATGGAAAGAGAGCCTCAGGTTGTCCCATACCCATTTTAAGAATTGGTAGTGAGTTATTGGATCAGAGCCTCTTGTATTAGATTTAGAGAACTTAACTGTGTGAGCAGGTCATTGAATCTGCACCATGCTTACAGTAACCCCATTGTCCTCTGGCTCCTTTCCTCCTCAGCTCACACCCATAGGTACCATATGAACATACATAAATGCCAGCAGAAGCAGGTCTTATTGTGTATCAGGGCTGCTTGATTGTGCAGCTAGCTCCTCAACTTGCAGCTGCCCACCCCTCTTTATCATAACACCCCCTCTCATCTTATCCCAACCCCTCTTAAAGCCACCCACCATTCTACAGGACACCACCCCCCTCGAGCAGAGCATTCCATCTGTCCACTACTCTTTCTGTGAAAAAATTTCTTCTGATTTCCCTCCTGAATCTCCCCCAACCTCAACTGATGCCCTCTCATGTCTCTCCCACTTCTAAGCTGGAAATCCCTTCTGTATTAACCTTATTTATCCCCTTAAGGTATTTAAAGGTTTGTCATATCCCCCTTTTCCTCCTCTCCTCCAGGGAGTACATGTTTAGCTTGGCTAATCTATCCTCAAAGGACTTTCCCCTCAAACCCCTGGATCATCTTTGTCACCCTACGTTGCACCCCCTACAACAACTTGATGTCCTCCTTCAGGAATGGGTGCCAGTACTGCATGCAGTACTCCAGGTGAGGCCTGACCAGAGACCTGTACAAGGGAAGGATCACCTCCCTATTCCTGGAGGACCAGCAGAGCGACTCACATGTAGTCTAAAGTTATGAAAGTGTCCTTATTAATTGAAATAATATACCCTTCTCCTGCACTGTACGTTTTAAAAAGTTTTCATTTTTCACTTTTTCAATATAACTTTAATCGTATTGTATAGTAATTCAAATGCATGTATAAGTACAGTATGAAATAGAAAATAAATAATTTCAGTTGACTTTAGTCAACCAACAAATAATGTATAAACTATACAGACTTGGTCCTCAGAAAGGGTATGGGGAGAGAGAGTTTTGTAAGAACATCATAAATTCTTGTTACTTGTTAAGTTTATACTACAGGCTAGATGACAAAAAAGGTTACTTCTCTTTGCAGACCTCAAACATGACGGGTAGAGAGATCAGCACTATTAATTACATGCAAAATCCCTAGCAAACACTTAAGTGATTCCCAAAACCTCCTTTCCCACTAAAAGCACATAGCAACTCACATTATGAACAAAAAGAAACCATTCAAATAACTTATTTTAATCTTTCCATTTGGTTCCTCGAAAGGCAGCCACTCTCCCCCCACCAAACTTATCAAGAGAGGGAATTAATTGGATCTAACGTAGTCCAAAAAGAAAAAAAATAAGCAGCCTATTAATTAACACATAATTTCAGCATGGGAATACATACTCTGCCCAGTTTGTAGTTTGGATGCTAGCCCATATGTCATTTAACATATTTTTATTTTTTTAAGAAAGACAGAAACGTAAAAGATTTATACTTATCTCAAAAAGCAAAGTGCTTAAATCACCACATAAATTGTCTTACTCTCCTAGAGGTAGTTTGTAGCTGGGGAACAATTCCATGACCAAAACATAAAAGGCCCTTGCTTTGTTAACTTAGCATAAATTGATAGCTTAATATTAATTTAAATCCATTGAGTTAAGAGGCGACGGTGTTGGGAGCTCCAACTCCGGGTACGCCATTGTCCAGAAAGTCTGTGGCTATGTCTGCAGAATCTGAGCTCTCTTCATTCTTGGGTCTCTGCCGATTTCTTAAGAATGCTGACAGCTGGTCTGGGTCATAAAATATATACCTTGAATTTTCAGTTGTGACCCAAGCTTTGCATGTGTATAGAAGAGAAAACCCTTCCACCAATCAGCTGTGCCTCAGAATGGAACTAAATTAATCCCCTCTTGCGAGTCTGTGTCTTGGGGACTTGCATCTGAATAGGTGTAAACTTGTACCCCTCAAAATAGCAGTGCCCCTTTGATAGGGGCCTGCTTAAGCAATAAGGCCCAACAGGGTGTGGGTTATTGGGGATTTACCCACGCCTTGTCTGGTGTGTCACGAAGTGCAGCCGAGTAACTTAACCACACAAGAAGTGGGTAAATCACCTAATAATTCACACCCTGGCGTGCCTTATTGTGATTATACAATGGGCCCATGTGTAAAATAAATTTAAAATGGCTTTAATTATGTTCTTTATAAATGCCATTCCTCAGCTGTGGGTTATGCAGGATTTACCCGTGGTAATGTGACATATTTTGATCAATGAGATTACAGGATTTTCTTTCACACACCATTGTACAAATTAGTGATAACCTCACGGTTGCTGTCAAGTGCAAAGTGTACAAGCACAGTTGGTGGGGTTTGGGAAAGAAGCTGTACTGGAGACAGTGTTTCTATTCAGAGTTGCAGAATATGGTTTTCTTGTGGGAAGATGGAAGGCTTTGATGAGGGGGCATATTTTTGGGAACATATCTGAAACATTGTGATAGGAACCATTGTACCACATCCCAAGTGCAGTAACAGCCTCTCCATTTTCTAAAGTGTGCAAACCAAATATGTGCAGGATGTTCTTGCGAACAACATTCTCAAGGTTCTGTAATTTTCATGCCTGTGCAATATTATCTCTCAACATTGCTGAGATTAAAACTGACAAAGATTCTATTTTAACAGAAACAGCAGTAAGTTCCTTGTGGATGTTATCAATTTTTGTTTCCGAGGCTACCTTGTACCCTCGCAGCATACTACTAAAGAATCTAGTTTTTCGTCAAACTTTTAGATAACTTTTAACAAAACTTGATAAGAACTTTCCTCTTCTGCGAATGTTCCCAGCTCTAGCGGGAAGGGTTTTATCTGGCTCTGTGCTTGCTGCACGTGCAGTACTGCCTCCGGTGAGCTGAACAGATTTCCAGGAGTCTAGGGCTGACGCTCCAGCCGTAGCTGCAGAGCTACTCTTCTTTGGGCTTTCCAAGACTGCAGGGGATAGGAACTTGTCCATCTGTCCTACATGCTTTTGTTTGGTGTAGTTGTGTCTGAGAGAGCGAGGGAGAGGTACTTGCCTGTTTTTTTTTCTTTTCTGTCTTGCTTAGGGTTACCACCTGTCTTGATTTTCGCAGGACAGTCCTGATTTGAGCTGCTATGTCCTGCAAAAAAACATGAAAAATACTACATGTCCTGACATTGTAGTAGAAAAAAATATTTCTGACGTTCCTCTAAATGTTGCAAAAAACTATAATATCTTAACTAAAATACTTTAAAATGATAAGAAATACTAGAAACAACTAAACAGCTACAACATTTAGTCTTAATTCTGATTATTTAGAGAAAACAAGTTTGTTGCATTGGTCAAGGTTACATATTGTCCTGTGAAAAATCATGTTTTAGTAAGAAGTGTCCCACTTTGGGCTTCTTAAAAGGTGGTAACCCTAGTCTTGCTGTTGTAAATTTTTTTTCTTTTTTTTTTTGACTGAGCTTGCTCAGGTCAGCTTCTGAAAACTCCATTAGTGATTTTAACTAAAAGAACATACTTAAAACTGCCCAAATTTGAGTGTATAACAGAGCAACTCAAACAAGCAGCAGCCTGTTGTCAACCATTTTGTCGCAGTGTACCTCAGGGGGTGGAGTTGACACTCCTTATGTTATACTTTTAGCGTTGGCATTGTCAGCTATGATATGTTATCGGCTACAGTACTTTGCTTATGGTATTAGTATATATCGGAAGTGATCCTGTACTGTACAGCATTTTATTGATGTTGATGTATCACACAGGCACTTTATAAAAAATTACATTTACAAGAAAAAGAAGGTACTTTCTAGGAATAATGCTTCATATAATAGTATCTGTCCACAGCTACACATAGCCTTCCCATCCTTTCTAACTAGCACTATTTATTTAGTTAGATCTTTCTTCGAGGGAGCTCTTGCAGCAGGTAACACCTTTAGGGCTGAAGTCGGCTGGTGCCAGGACCCCACGGAAAACTTCTAGCTAGCAGTCTATAGCGGGGGACCGCCCCCTGACATTGGCCCGCCTCTGATGTTACATTTGGTATAAAAGGGGCAGTCCCTCACCCAACCTCAGTTGTTTTCCCTCTGTCGACCCACGCACATTGGCTCCACGGCCGCCTTCTGCTCTGTCAGCCGCCATTTTTGTGATCACTTGCGCTTCATTATTTTTGCAAAAAGTCTTTATGCCCACAGGATCTTGTGCATGTCTTCTTCTCCACCCTCCTCCATTGAGCAGCAGCGATCGAAGTGTGCCTGTGGCAAGCAGATCCCTCACAAGGATGGCCATCTGGCTCGCCTGTTCTGCCTAGGTCCAAACCATGACACAGAGGCCTGCCAGCATTGCCTAGATGTCAGCTAGCGCACTCAACTCCGATGCCAGAAGACCCTCAAAGCCTTCCTACTTTTGCTCAACGCTAACTGAGATGGAGAAGGAGCTTCACCAGAAAATTTCATCTTCTTTCCTGGTTTTTGGGGCTTTGGCTTTTTCCCAATTGGAGAAGTCGTCGAGTGGCAAGCATAAGCACCGGGAGAAGCATAGGGAGGAACCTCGGTCAGCTTCCTGCTCCGGGTCCATGACTAAGTCTGTGACTGCTTCTGGGTCTCTGTACCCCGCCTCTCAGCCCCTGAAGCTTAGTCCCTTAGTTCCTGCAGGTCCTAAGTCAGGTGGCTCGGCCAATGGTTCTTCAGGTGGCAGGTCTTTGCCTCTCGCTCTCCCGGCCAGGGTGTCTGCTGAGTCCTCCCTGATGTCAGGGGCAGACTCCACTAGATGACACCCAGGACAGGCGCTCTTCTCCCCTGTGAGAGTGGTGCCTTCGTCCCACTCAGGAGCCAGCTCTCCAGTGTAGGCTACTCCTTCTAGGCGGATGCTGGCTGTGTCTCCAGTCCGACACCCACCTACGCCTATGCCTTCGATACCGGCTGCTCCAGCATTCCTTCCGATGACCCCACTGCTGCCTCATCCTTCTGAGTCGCTGGCCTGGCTTGATGCCGAGGATCCAACGCCTGATGGCCTGACGCCCAGTCTGACTCATCTGACATTGGATGGCTCCATCCCCCAGGGACCAACACTGGGTAACCCGAGTTGACTGTCACCAATGCCTGGATTACCCCAGCCTGATGACCTGATGCCAGGGCCCTCTAAGCTAACCCCCCCCCGATGCTGGACACACCAGCCCCGCTGCTCAATCCTCCATAGGCTTTAAATGAGCTTTTGACAGCCTGGCGGGCCTTTTTTATGACACTCCTAAGGAGCCCTCCAAACCTACTCCTCAGGGTCCACATCCTGACAAACCTCTGGTTCGCCCTCCTACTCCTCCACCTAGGGGAACTGCTCCAACGCCGGATGGCACTAGTACCCCCCAACCAAAAGGGAGGCTGTGCAAGCAACCACGGTCTCCTTCGCCCTTCCCAGATTCGAGGGATTCGGATGGGTACTCTTCCTCCTCCTTCTCAAGACGCAGTGACTCTGACCTTCCATCAGAGCCGGTGGGGGGCTAAAGACACCCTTCGGTCTCTCCCCCCACAATGATCCAACTTTCATGGATGTCATGCAGCATATCCAGCAGCTGAATGGCTGGGACATGGAGGAGCTGGACCTGGAGCGACATCGGCTAGCCTCCTTTCTTAGAAAGAAAGACACAATGCCCATGGTTGTTCCTCTCTTATTGACTCCTATAAGGACGTTCAACAGGACCGCCTGAAAGTGCCCATTTTCGATGCCTGTGATCTCCAAAAAGTCAGACAGACTGTATTGTGCTCCTAGGGATGATCTCTTTTATGGGGAGCACTCTGAGGCAGACTCTGTCGTTATTAATGCCTCCCACGATTGTGCCAAGAACCATAGGCATCTGAGTTCTCAGCCTTCAGATAAAGACTCCAAACAAATTGACCAATTGGTCAGAAAGGTTTATTCCTCAACCACAGGTGCTATACAGTCTCAAAATTTCCTCACCCACATGGTCCAGTATCGGAATGCCCTTTGAGACAAGGCTGTGGAGGTGGCTCAGGCCATGCCTGACTGCCCCGGTAGGGTGGAACTGATGGCCATTCTGAAATCGGGCTCGGAAATTGGCAACCATGTCCTCCGAGCCTCTTACGATATGGTAGACTCCACAGTAAGGGCTGTGGCCTCAGCAATCTGTATTTGTCGATACTTACGGCTGAGAGTCTCTGGTTTTGCACCGATATACAATCCAGAATAAAGGATGCCCTTTATAGGGTCTTGTCCTGTTTGGCGAGTACTCACAGAACATTATTACCCACCTGCAAAAATCGGGAAAGGCTGTCAGATCCATACATACCATGTACAAATCTCAGCCTAAACAATTTCCCTAGCAGTCCTTTTCATAGGAATGTCAGACAACAACCTAGAGGACAGCAGCACAGAGCAAGATTCAAGTGTAAAGTTTCCACCCCTGCTTCTGGGGGTTCCGCCCCTCAGGCTGTTAAGACCTCCCAGGCAGCGCTGCCTCTCCCCAGTTCTTAAGCCTGACTCATTGCAGGACCCCCTTCTCCCAGCCGAAGCCTTGAGGGAGGCGGTGGGGGGTTGATTCTCCTTGTACATGGAAGTCTGGCGTCAGATAACCTCATACCAGTGGGTCTTTCAGCTAGTGGAAAAGGGGCACACTCTGGAACTCGTGGAATTGCCCATGTACAACCCATCTGTCCCCTCCCATTACCCACAGGCTCACGTCACCCTAATTCAGGCCCTGCTGCAGAAGCAGGCCATAGAGCCGGTTCCTCTGGAACAAAGGGGAGGAAGGTTTTATTCCCTCTTTTTCCTTGTGCCAAAGAAGACATGAGACCTGTGTCCTAGCCTCAGTCTCAGCCACCTGAATTAGTACATAGAGTACAAATGGTTCAAAATGGTCACACTGCTCGGTCTTCCTCCTCTCCTCCATCAAGGGGATTGGCTATGTTCTCTGGACATGCAGGATGCATACTTCCATATACTTGTTTTCCCACCCCACAGGAGGTTCCTGCACTTCTGCTTCCAAGGAAATCACTACCAGCGTTGGGCTCTGCCTTTTGGCCTGTCCTCAGCCCCCAGAGTTTTCACCAGAATGCCTCGCGGCCGTGGTTTCAGCCTTAAGGAGACCAAGTCACTATGTCTTCCCTTACCTGGAAGACTGGTTGTTGACCACCACACCAGGGACTGGCTCATACACACCATGATGGCCACCTTCATCCTGGTACAGGACCTAGGGATTACCATAAACCTCCCGAAGTCCTATCCTTGGCCAAGTCAGAGGCTGTAGTATATTGGGGTGATCTTGGACACAGCACAAGGCAAAGTCTTCCGACCTCCAGACAGAGAAGAGCACCTTCAGATGCATGCTCAGCAAGTCTCTTCCTCTCGTCAAGTTCCAGCCAGGTCTGTCCTAAGACTCCTGGGACACATGGCAGCGGTCATTGCCACAGACCCCCTGGCTCGACTCAGCATGAGGGTGGTCCAGTGGAACCTGAGAGTCTAATGGGACCAGCGTTCAGACATCCTGGAGCAGCCTGTTTTGGTGTCAGACCCCAAACGACAGGCCCTAGCATGGTGGCTAAGCCCCTCCAATCTTTCCAAGGGGATTTACCTGCAGAAGGAATCTCCCAGTCAGATTCTGACCACAGATGCAATGGGCCAAGGCTGGGGAGCCCACTTAGGAGACCGTAAGACACAAGGAACCTGGTCTCAGCATGAGCTCCAGCTCCACTGTAGTGTCTTGGAGATGCGGGCAATTCGGTATGCTCTTCAGGCCTTTCAGACAGTTTTGCTGCCCAGCCCTCTGTTGATCCAGACAGACAATATATCAGTGGTCTTCTACATAAACAAGCAAGGGAGGACTCATTCTTATCCCTTCTGCAGGGAGGCCATGAGAGTCTGGTCATGGGCAGTATCATCGCCTGGACTTGACAGCAGTCCATGTCCCAGGCGTGCCAAACACCCTAGCCGACAGCCTTGGCTGGTCCCAATTCAGGGCTCACGCATGGGAACTTCTTCCCTCAGTGATCAAAGACCTCTTCGCCAGATGGGGACGTCCAGAATTGGATTTGTTTGCCTCCCCATCCAACATAAAGCTGCTCAGTTTCTGCTCGCTAGATCCAGGGCGTGGTGTTTTGTGGGGAGACATGTTGTCCCTCTCCTGGACAGGGAGGTTCCTTTATGCATTCCCTCCCTTCCCTTTACTGCAGAGAGTTCTTCTCAAGCTGCAGTCTGAGGGAGTGGAGATGATTCTAGTGGCGCCATCTGACCGTGCCAGATTTGGTTTCCACTCCTAGAGCAACTTGCAGTAGAACCTCCGATCTCCCTGCCCCTGCACTCAGACTGCTCTCTCAGGAGAAGGGGACCCTGGTCCATCCGGATCTCAAATCTCTGCATTTCCATGCATCGCTCCTGCAGATCTAGCCGTATCCCAATTCAGGGAGAGTGGCGGATGTCTTAGTGGCCGCTAGGACACCTTCCACCAGGATGAAATTGAGGATGCGATGAAATTGAAGCGGTTCTGCATCTGGGCCTCCGCTTAGCATTTTGACCTTTTCACCTGCCCTGGGAATTCAGTACTGGAGTATCTTCTATCACTGTCATACTCAGGTCTGAGCTACTCCTCTCTTAAGGTGCATCTGTCTGCCATCTCTGCCTACCATGCACCTACTGAGGGCAAAACTCTCTTTGAGATGGATCTTCTCCATATGTTCTTATGGGGCATTCTGCATTTGAAGCCTTATGTTAGGGACCCAGTACCGCCATGGGATCTTTTGTTTATTTTGGAATACCTTACCTTGCCTCCCTTTGAACCAGCTGCAAGTTGCGAGCTGCACTTTCTGTCGTGGAAAGCATTATTTTTAGTTGCCATTACTTCTGCTCAAATGATTCCGAGCTTCAGGCTCTTTTGTGTAAAGAGCCTTATTTGATGTTCCACAAGGACAGGGTGTCCTTGTGGACTAATCCCAAGTTTCTTCCCAAGGTGATGTCAGAGTTTACATTGAATCAGGACATCCAACCTTCCTGTCTACTACACAGAGTACTCCAACTACGGGGAGGCACTGTTTCATACTCTGGATGTTCATAGGGTGCTTCATTATTACTTGGAGCGCACCCGAGTTACTAGGAGGTCTGAGCAGTTGTTTGTGTCTTTCACCCCCAGAATGGAAGGGGCTCCTGTTTCTAAGCAATGCGTATTCAAATAGTTGGTTAACTGCATTGTTTTCTGCTACAACAGGTATGACAAGCCTTTACTGGGCTCGGTTAAAGGTCACTCTACCAGGCGCATGGCTGGCTCTTTTGCCTCTTTGAGGAATGTATTAGCCGCTGACATTTGTACAGCCGCTACTTGGAGTTCTGTCCACACCTTTGTCAAGCACTACAGTTTGGACATTGCAAGTAGACGCAGAGCAGGCTTTGGACTGGCAGTCCTGCAAGGCTTCTTCTATTAAACTTCTTGGGAGACCTCTACCTCCACCCAGCTGACCCAGTTCTCTCCCTTACTGCTTGGGACTCGGTCCTAAAGATGTTTCCTGCTGCAAAAGGCCCCTCAAAAAAAGATAGTACAGTTATGTAAGAACTTCGTGTAACAATAGATCTTCGAGAGGAGCTCTTGCAGCAGGTGCTATTTTCCCTCCCACCTTCCCCCTGATGGCTGCTTCTCCATCATGGTTACCTTTGTCTTTCCTCGTTTTTGAGGAACTTGCTCGATTCTCCAGTTTTACTCCTTTTGCCGGGGTCTCCAGTGGGAGAACTCGGGTTGGGCTGTGGGACCACCCCTTTTATACCATACGTGATACTGGGGGTGGGACAACATTAGGGGGCAGTCCCCCACTATAGACTGCTAGCTAGAAGTTTTCCGTGGGGTCCTGGCGCCTGCCGGCTTCAGTCCTAAAGGTGTTACCTGATGCAAGAGCACCTCTCCAAGATCTACTGCTATGGTAAGTTCTTACATAACTGTACTTCAATTTTTACCTTTCAATCACGGATTTTGCATTGTGCACAAAATATAGTTGATAAGAAAGCAAGACCGTTAAAGAACGGTGTCAGACTTACCACAGTAGTGTTGTTGGCTGACTTGCGTTTGTCATTTCCTAGGAGGGAAACTTGGGACTCCCTAAAATGGGAAGGGCTCGTTTCCACTTATGAACTGAGGGGGAAGAATGCATGGGAGAAGCGGGGAGAACAATTTTCATTGCATTGCATTCAAGAAATAATATACAGGCAAAAATATATCTATAGATATAAAGGGGCTATACAGGATGGACAGTATTACTAGAAGCAGGACAGTAATGTACGCCATACAGCATTCAAAATATGTACAGACATATAGTTATTTATGTATACAGTGAGACTATTGTAGGGCAAATATACAGAAACCATGTAACAATGTGACTTGGTAACATGACCACGATGCAGGAGATACCCATAATGAATGAGGAATAGCAGCTACCTTATGGACAGTTATGACATGTCAAGGGAGTCGTATGGTACTATATAAGCCAGGCCTTCACAGAGTGTTAGCTAAGGGAGGTGGCTAGGGTGGAATGAAGGCTATTCCAAATGCTTGCGAGTCTATACCTAATACAGGCTTGATCCACATTATGCCTGCAGCAAGGGATTTGGAATCTATTTTTCTCTTCTGATCTAAGAGAGTAAGAACATTTAGAAGTGGTAGTAAATATGCCATTTAGAGAATCGTGTAGTTTATAGACCAATATTTAGAACCTATTAAAGAGCACCTTTTCTGTTTTACCAGTTGCCCCACAGAAACATATAATGTCTGTTACCTGCCCCTGAGTTGATTTATGCCTAAATTGGAATTTTCCTCTGCCTCAGATTTGGAAAGGAAGGGAAGAGATTGCAATTTGGCTCTGTATAGCTGAGCCGCCATCCCTTCCACTTCTTGATCCTCAGCGCTGCGCCACGTTAGCATGTTTTGTGATGCAATAATATGGAGAGTGCAGAGGCATGCTCAATACAAAGTAATAGGGACTTTTTTTAAAGTTCAGATTTCAGTAGTTTACATGGCCAATACAAACCCATTAAGGCTACTGCTCAACTAACAAGGGTCTTGTTAGTTGAGCATTAACTGTATTGCTATGTAAACTGTTGAAATTTGAACTTCAAAAACATCCGTATTACTTTTATAATGAGTTGCTACCTTCTGCACTTCTTTCATTTTATTGCATCACAAAACATGCTAGTATGCAGGCGGCCCTCAGGACTGGGAAGTGGAAAGGATTGGATGCTCAACTTCAGGGAGCCAAAATACGATCTCTTCTCATCCGAATCCAAGGCAGAGGAAAATCCAGTTCAGGCATACTGTAAATCGACTCGGAGGCAGGTAAGGGTACTTATGTGATTGTGGGATGAGCATCAGAAAAGGTGCTCTTTAAGGCAGTATGAAGAAGTCTTCATTAAAGGCAGGGCCCAGTCTAGCTCTGTGTATATTGTGTAGTGATGAGTGTGAGGGGGCAGGTGGAGGCAAATAGACGTAGGGTGTTAAAGAGGGTAGAGAGTTTGAAGGCAGCTGAGTTGGAAGCACCAAAGAAAACCACATCTCCTTAGTTTAGTAGAGGGAAGAGCATCTGTTTGACAGTTATTTCTTGGTGCTGAGGGAAAGGCAGGTTCACTCTACAGAATCCCAATTTAACAAAACACTTGGTTACAATGCTACTGATGTATTCAGAGTAGTCAAGATGTTGGTTGAAGAGCAGACCAAGATACTTCTAGGAAGCTAAAGATTCAAGAAGGCCACATGACTGGGAATGTGTCTTAAAGAAGATAGGAAAGTGCTTAACATTGTTTGGTGCTAAATAACAATGGGTTTCTTGTGTTTTCCTAGCTAGCTGGTTCATGGGAGAACCAGTTTTTGTTGTTGAATAAGTTGAGCTATAAGGCTTGCTCAGTGATCGTTGGTGAAGATTCTGAGGAGAAAACTATAGTGTTTTCTGCATATATATGGATATTACAGGTAGTTAGGGGGCCAGGGAGGATGTTGATAAAGACAGAAAATAGCAGGGGACCTAGAACAGATCCTTGGGAGACGCCTATGATGTCTGGGAGTGAGGATGAGATGGAGGACCCCAGCTTGGCCAGTTGTGTCCTCCCAGACAGATAGGCCTGAAACCAGTGAAGGATGAGACTCCTGGGGATGGCAACTTCAAAAGGAGCAGGAAATGATTTACAGGTCAAGCACTTTTGCCAAGTCTATGCACATAGCCCCAGTGGCCTGCCCAGGGTCTGTATGGGAGATTATATGGTCAGTCATTCTGAGAAGAAAGGTAGAGGTGGAGTGGTTAGGCGGAAGCAAGATTGAGGGGTGGGGTGATAGAGCCAAAGCGGTTGTAGAACCTGGAGATTTGTCTGCCAACCCGTCTCTTGAGGGCTTTGGATAGGATAGATAATGATGCCTCCTTTATAGAGGGAGGCACCATAGCATGTATCCAACTGGAAGGAAAAGAACTTGGGGAGTATCAAAAAGGGAATACCCAATGTTATATAAATTAGATGGGGAAATTAACATTATTTTAGAATATGAAAGCAACAAATTCAGACTTGGCTTACCTAGTGACCTTAGTACAGGCATTATTAAGCTGTTTATACCTTTACAGTAGGCACTCGGGGAAAGGGCCACCATTCAAATGGCCTGCAGGGCTGCTCACAATTACTTAGTGGCTCACACTGGGCTGCTCACACCTCACAATACCCTTTCTCTTTTTACTGGCTTCAGCAGGGTTGCATCATTGCAGGAGGCACAGCTGGTGCCAGATGGCCAGAAGTCTAGCTGCATGGATGGGGGGGTGCTGCAGACTGTTAGGACAGGCGAGCACTGTGGTGGTGTGGAGGCCTGCTAGAATAACAGGGAGAACTACCATTAAGGGAACTGTTGGGGGGGGGGCACTGGGCTACCAGGGCAACTCGATAAAGTACATCACGGGGGGACGGGGTATGGGGAAATGCATTTTGTCTGGGTTGCTATGTCCCGTCAACAATATGGTATAGCTTTGGCATTGTGACAAGCATGTCGCAGTGCCATGCTGTGCTGAGTGTGCTCACCTGCTGAGGTGTTGGGAGGTGCAACCATCTTTTGTGCCAGCCAACTGCTGGATCATCAGTTTGACTTGTACCATAGTGACATGCACCACTATTTGAGAATCATAGTTTTGGATGGTGGGGCAGTATTGCAGCTCAAGACTGCCCATTTTGTGTCACCCCTGAATGTGTCTGAGAATCGGGCCCAGCGTTTGGGCAGGAGGCAGTACTTTGGAAACTTGATTGATTGATTGTACAGAGAGGAAGCTAATGTTTTTTCATTTTTTTATTTTACAGGAACAGTTCGAAGATGCCTTTGAAAACATCCCAGTGTAAGTACAGCTGCACATGTACCTTTCAACTATTAATCATACTGTCACAGCACGATTTCAGGAACAAACTGTGGACTTAGTTTAAATCTATTACAAAAAAAAATAGTTTTTTGTTTCGCCTTGCTACCAGATTATTCTAGATACCTCCCTTAAAACTTCCACCTTGCTTATTTTCCTTATAGCTGCTTCTCAGGTCATTAGGAGAAATATTTGAGAGTGAGGTATGCCAGTGAGGTATTGAGACATTCATGGGCAGCACTGTTTCCACACTTGCTTGAAACCAGGACATAACACACACTGTGGGGTAGGGAGTCACTGTATTACTGTAACTGGCCATATTTTTTTTCAGCAGAGATGGACAGTTATTACTTGCCATAACCAGCCAGTTATTTTGGCATGGACATACACAGTCAGTGCTTTGAGCACATGTGCTCACTTTAGTCAAGCTGTGGCAGGGCTTTCGATAATGCAGATACACGTATCCTTTTTGCACATTTTGGCCGTCGACATGCTCCAGAATTTTGGCAGCAAGGCCTAGAGGTACTCACACTAAAAGCTGTAGGAGTTCTGTACCTGCTGCTTTAAGAAATGGCATGCTGTGAAGTCTGCCTTTGCAGCAGCTCTCTGTGTGCGATGTAGGGAGAGGGGCATGCCGGAGCTCCACAGCAGTGATTCACAGAGCTGAATTCGGAGCGAGACCAAAACAGGGTGTGTGAAGTATGTAATTTCCATACTTAAATATATAAATAAACTGCTGTACAGCCAAGCACAGGAGTGTGGGTGAGCAGACTTCAGGAGAATTTGGGGGGTTGGGGATTAAAAGAGCAGAGAGACGATGTTCCTCAGAAGCAGCAACATATGCCTGGCTCTTATTTCAGTTTAGCTAATGAAATGGAAAGTAAAGTAAAACTACAGTACAGTACTGTACTATATCTATGAGTTAGGGAAAGGGAGGAGAGCAGGAAGGGCCAAGCAGAGAGCCGCCATTAGAATACAGTGACTATCAATACATGCCTGCCATTCCTGTGGTGGGACTTGGTAAGCAAACCACAGCCAAATATATATTTTTTTCTGTTTGTAAAACTGTAGAGATCCGACCAGCTGAGAGGGAGGGGGTACCATTGTCGCAGGGAGAGTAAGAATGTGGTGTGTAGTCATCTGACAGTATCAGAGAATGCAGAAATCAGGTTCACTTTTTGGCTGCTAAATCTGGCTGCAATTCCCAAAGTAGTGGGCACTCCATGCATTTAGAAAGACACGATTGGACCAGTTAAGTGTTTTTTTCAGTATTTATTTTCAGGCTCAAAAAAAAATTGGCATACATACAGACGGTCAGAATCAACTCAACAAAAACAATGTACCACAGCGCTTTGCCTTGGTTGGAAGAAGCACTGGAGAACAGTGTCTGAATAAATGACGATCTGCCTGTCTGTGTGTGTGTGTGTGTGTGTGTGTGTGCAGTTTTTTTTAGCGTGAAAATAAATACTGAAAAAAGACTTAACTGGTCCAGTCGTGCCTTTCTAAACACTTGGAGTGCCCTCTACTTTGGGAACTGTCTTGGGGGTTAGCCACCTGCACCCAGTGTTACCACTTCATTAAAGCACAGAAACAAGTCAGGTCTGTGTAAATCTGGCTGCAGAAGAACATAATACCAGTATATTACACTTTCTGTGTCCCCCCCCCAATATGTCCATCTTGGAGTTTTTAATTTTATCTAGTTAAACAAGATCGAAGAGACCATTACAAGTTTGGACTGTAACAAGTTATGACAAACTTTGTTATTGCCGAGCTGGTGGTGAAACTGATAGGATACTGTGCCCTATTTTATGAGCTTTGTGAAGTCTAAATGAAACTGCAGCTAAAGAAAACACAGTGGGTCCAATTTTCAAAGGGCTTTAGAACAACACAAGGGATTTGCATCACTGAGTTCGACGCAAGGGGCAACTGTCGTCAGAAATTGCGGCAATCTGAATTTTCTAACACGGCCTGTAGTCAAACCCCTGATGTACGCTCCCTTGCTCCAAATGCCACAAGTTAGACCAGCTCCCCCCTGGTCTAACTTGCACCACTTGGGGGAACCCTTTTTATGGGGCTTGCGCAAGCTGCTGTAAATTGCGAAAACTGTTGCAGCTGTGTCCAGTGTACTAAAATTGGACACAGTTGCATCAAAGAAGTTTAGCACAGTTGCGCCAAACATTGGTTCAACATTAGATTGGACATAGGCCCCGCGCTTCCTTTTGAAAATCGGGCTCAGTGACTGTTAATTATAGTAAAGAACCGAAGACTTGGTGAATCTTCGATTTCTGTACTGATTAAATTTCTAACTTTTTTTTGTCCGAGAATTTAATCCTTCTGTTTGGTTTAGGATATAGTTTATAAGAAAAATTGCACAACGTGATCTCGGTTTAATTCTTTAAATTAGCAACCAGAAACGGAGATCAGCTGTGCTTGTGAGAAGTATACAACTTTTAACATGAGGCCAAATTTGCTAGGAAAAGAAGGGCTGCCACTTGAGGCTGCAGTTCAGATCAGCTGATCATACACTCCATGAGCTTCAGTCGCTAACAACGGTCCAGGAATGAGGTCAGTGGCTATTACTATACAAACAATATTACGGAAAAAAAACAAAGGAAGGTTCAGTGATACAAGGCATATTAAAACTTGTTAGGATGGGTACTAGTAGGCAAAATAAATACAGTACACAGAGATTCTTTTTTTAACCGTCTGATTTCAGTGTAAACAATGTGAAACTTAGAAAAACAAATGAAGCATTGCAATTGATCTTTGAAGTCCTAGGGTACAGTTTTGGTATCTCTGGTACCAGTGTGGTGAATTACGTTGGTGCGAGTGGCAGTGGTACAACGAATCATGGCAGTGCGAGCGATAGTGGTGAGTGCGTGTAGCACAAAAGGCAAACTGATTCTAAAACATGACTTTAGTAGTGTGCATACTATTGGGAGGGAGTCCCTGGAGTCACTTCAGGTCACAGTCTGCGAGTGTGAGCAGTAATGTTGAGTGTAGCATGCAGCAAATGAGCAGTAATGTTGAGTGTAGCATGCAGCAAATGATAAAGTGATTCTAAAAATTACTCACCATGTGTATGAAGGGTTTCGAGACAGACTTTGGGAGAAATGTCTGTATTGGCAGTGGAAGAATGGAGTTAGCTTGATTCTGCTTGCTAATATATCTGTCTGTCACAGAGTTACAAAGAAAGAGCAGTTGATTCAATGCCATGAATGCTTTGAGTGCCAGATGGAGTCAGATACTGTCATCTCATGTTAAATAAAAAAATAAATAAATAAATAAAAAGACAACCTTGATGGCTTAAAATGTTTTATTATTGATAACATTTGATAGAGAATCCATTTCCTATCTTCTTTAATTGGTGTAAGCCAGATGCAATTTTATTGCACGTTTCAAAAAAAAAAATGATGGCATATAAGGAGGCTAGGAAATATAAGCATAATATGGATGTACGGAAATACTATTTCACAGAAAGAGTAGTGGGCGACTTTGTCTGTCGTAGCTATCCTTTACTTTGTTTCATCAGTTACTGATTTGCAGTTCTTCTCCCCTTCATGTTTTTATTTTATTTTTTTTTTCAACTGTTACTTAAGGCGTATTAGGACTTTAGCAAATCATTTCAACTGAACCACTTCTGCTAGAGTTACATTTCAGCCTTTTGGCAGTTTTCAACATACTGCACAGGACTATACTTTATTGTGCTCCTACATGCTCTTTTGGCTGGTGAATCTTTAAAGTCAGTGCCATTTACTAAATATTGTTTAACAGATTTTGCTGTTGTATCCCGCATTTCATTATTTTTTTATGCTTGGATTCAGGAACACACAGGGTTGTTTTTTAAAATATGAATCAAAGGGAGTTTTCAAACAACATGAAGTCATTCTGTATTCCGACAATTGCAGTGATTCCCAACCTTTGAACTGCCCGGAGAACAAAGAGTTAACTTTCCATGCAGGGCATGGAACGCTGAGCTTGAGCTCGGTTGAAGTCTCTGTCTGGAGTGTTTTGAACTTAAACCGTCAGATTCTTTACTCCGCCTCACTGAACGGTCGCTCCGGAGATTTCTCCTTCAGCTCGGTTCGAAAGTCAGTTAAAGTTTTCAGTTTTTGTCTGTTTTTAACCGAAAAAAGTATCTGCATAGTCGGTTCAGTCTCTGTCTGTTGTGCCGTGAGTACTAGATAGGAATTGTTCTATTTTTCTGTGTGGAACGTGTAAAAGTGCGGTCGGTTCGGCTGAACCGGCCATTTGATTGTGAATTTTGTTATACTTAGTGTGTGGTTACCGGTACTTATCGGTTCTTAAAAAAAAAAAAAAAAAAAAGTGTTTTTAACTGTTTTTTTCCAATACCCGTGACACGGTTAGGAACCGACCAGGGAGTCTTGCCTGGTGGTTGCTGAATAAAGGGTAAGTTTGGTTAGGTTGGCCATGTCTGAGACACCCAAGAAAAAAAACAGGCCCACTGGATTTCAACACTGCAGTGAGTGTGGGGAGGTCTTTGCTAAGGCCGATCCACACACCACCTGTGTTTATTGTCTGGGGTTTGACCACCTCGACTCAGACTGCCAAGTATGTAAAAATTTTCCCAAATCTACCCTTGAGAAGAGATTAGGTAGACTGAGGGAAAAGGAGTCCGAGAAGTCCGCTGACCCAGATGGCCAGCCCGGTTCGGTTCCGACCGAACCAGGAGGAGTGCCCTCTGACCAGGGTGATTCTTCTTCAGGAAAAAGGAGAGATGATTCCGAGGGATCGGTTCTGACAAAAAGAAAGCGCAAAGATAAATTGACCGGTTCGGATCCAGAGGTTCATGTTCCGACCGCCGAAGGGATAGCCAGGGCGATTCAGATTGTGGAATCGCTCCACCTGGTTCCGACCGATCTGGCTCCTTCTGGCAGGGGTTCGGTTCGGTTGATTCCCCTGGTTCAAGAGTATAACCTTGAAGATTTTTATGAACCAGAATTTGAGGATTATGATGTAAGTGAAGGTCTGGATGTGCCTGTGGAACCGGACATCTCCCCAGAGAGACCTTCAGGTGTTTCCCCTCCTAGGCTTTCTGAGTCCCCTTCTCACTTTATGTTTTACAGAAAGGTGGCTGAAACCCTCCAGCTTCCTATGGAGGAGGCTGTGGAAGATCAAGAGGAGCCTGATTGTGTAGAGATGATGGATATCCCAGAGTCCAGGAGACTATTTATTCCCCTCCATAAATCTTTTGGGAAACGGACACTAAAAATCTTAGTCTCGTAACATTTACCTCCTGTGGATAGAAGAATGGAGAAGAGGTATACACTTTCAGGCTCAGACACTGAGTTCTTATATCAACAATGCAGCCATGTTGGAGTAGTACAGGCTGCTACCTGTGACGAGGCAAATATTCCCTTGGCTTCACCCCCTGACAAGAACTCCAGGAAAATTGATGCCATGGCAAAGAAGCAGTACATGGCATCTTCTTTGGGACTCAGGCAGGCGAATTACATGGCCTATACAGCCAGGTACCTGAAGTCCAGGTGGGACACTGTACTGGCACTGGCTAAACAGGCCTTCCCCAGCTAGCCAAGGAGCTGGAGGCGGTGGCTGCAGATGAGATTGAGACATCTAAGGTTCAGTTTCATGTTGCTGTGACTCTAATGATGTTTCATCAAGAGTCATGGCTACATCTGTGGCTCTTCAGAGGATGGCTTGGCTCAGATGTACTAGCCTCTCGCTGGACACCCAGGCTAAGGCCATGGATTTTCCTGTAGTGGGTAATTCTGTGTTTGTGGAGCCTAGAATTATATGAAGAAAATGGATGAGTACAGGACCACTTACAGGAGTACTCAGGCCAAGGAAAGCAGGCAACTCCTCAGAGGCAGCAGTCTAGGGGCAGGGGCAGGCCTTTTCAAAGGCTTTTTTACCAAGCACAGGCCTCTTCTTCCTTTTCTCAGAGGGGGGGTTCTTCAGAGGGAGAGGCAGAAGGGGGATGAACAGGACTGCATCCACTCCTCAGCCTAAAGCCCCTGCCAAGCAGACACTTTGATGGGCCTGCCCGGGTTCTCTCTCCTATTCCAGTAGGGGGCAGGCTGGCTTACTTTGTCTAGGACTGGATGTCTATTACATTAGACAAGTGGGTCCTGGAAGTAGTAAACTGGGGACTGGTTCTCAGCTTCAAAATATTTCCAAAGATGAGAGCCAGGTCTTTTCCACCTGCAAATCTCTCAGAAACCCTTGTCCTAGAGGCAGAGGTTTCTTCTCCCCTAGCTTTAAGAGCTATAGAGAGAGTACCTATCCTACACTGGGGCAAAGGACTGTACTCCAGGTACTTCCTGACCCCCAAAAAAGACAGGGGAGTGGTGACCCACCCTAGACCTAAGATATCTAAACAAACATCTTTTAAAACCAAAGTTCAAGATGATAACTCTGGGAATAATCCTTCCCTCTCTAAGGCCAGGGGACTGGCTAACCTCCCTGGACCTCAAAGATGCCTACTTTCACATTCCCATTAGGTGCTCCCACAGAAAGTACCTCCGGTTCAAGTTGCCGTCAGGCCACTATCAGTTCAGAGCAATGCTCTTTGGCCTAACCTCAGCCCCAAGGGTTTTCACAAAGTGCCTGGCCGTAGTAGTTGCCTTTCTAAGAAGGCAAAAGATTTCCATATTTCCTTATCTGGACGATTGGCTAATAGTGGGTCAGTCTCCAGACCAAGTCAAGTCTCACCTGCAAGTGACCCAGCAAGTGCTCACTTCTGTTGGATTTCTTCTCAGCCTTCCCAAGTCGGTTCTTGAACCAGTCCAGTTTCTTACCTTTATCGGGGCAGAACTGGACACTCTCTGAGAAAGAGCCTTTCTTCCTCTAGAAAGGGCAAGGGCTCTTATGGAACTAGCTTCTTCCTTCAGCCTTCAGGTATCTCGACCAGCAAGGCATTTCCTCCAGCTCTTGGGCCACATGGCAGCTTCAACAGCAGTGGTCCAAGGGGCAAGATTCCAGACGAGGGATGTTCAGTTCCACCTAAGAGTTTTCGGGTCTCAGAGAAAGGACTCCCTTACCAAACTGATTAGTGACTCTGTCCTTGATCCAAGCCCTCCAATGGTAGCAGGATCAGGACAATTTAAGGCAAGGTGTTTCTTTTGTTGCTCAGCCTTTTTCAGTGGTCCTTACCACGGATGCTTCTCTCCTAGGCTGGGGAGCCCACCTGGGGTCCCTTACTGCCCAGGGGCTGTGGTCCCTCCAAGAATCCCTTCTCCACATCAATCTTCTAGAGCTCAGGGCAGTTTTTCTGGCTCTAAAAGTGTTCTCACAATTCAGAACAAGGTGGTTCAAGTCAGAACGGACAAAACCAACATCAAGTGGTACATCAACAAGCAGGAAGGCACTCTGTCCACAGCCTTGTGTACAGAAGCCATGAAGTTGTGGTCCCTGGCTTATTCCCTGCAAACCTCTCTTGTAGTAATTCACCTTCCAGGCAAGGACAGTGTGCTAGCAGATGCACTGAGCAGGATTTCTCAGGGCCATGACGAATGGTCCCTGGACCCTCAGATTTTGAAAGTGATTTTTTTCAAGATGGGGGCACTCCAGAAATAGATCTCTTTGCAGCCCCAGACAATCACCAGCTCCCTCTCTTTTGTTGCAGACCTCCAGTCCTGGGCTCTCTCCCTCTGGATGCCCTGATCCTCAATTGGGAGGGGAAGTTTCTGTATAAACAGGAGAGGGAAGGGTGGAAAGTCAAAGATTTGGTAAACAATAAGGTCTCAACCATGCAAGGTGATTCTGATTGCTCCAGATTGGGCCAGGCAGCCCTGGTATCCCCTGTTGCTGTCCCTAGCAGTCCATCTTCCCCTGTCTCTTCCCAGGAATTACAACCTGTTAACATCCTCTCAGGGAAGGATTTGGTACCCCAGTCTTCAGTTTCTCAGTCTCAAAGCATGGCTCTTGTAGAGTTAGAGTTTGCAGATCTGCATCTTTCCCAAGGGATTTTGGATATCCTCAATGCTTCTCGAAAGCCCTCCACCAGAAAGACTTACAACTCCAAATGGAAAAGATTCAGCATTTGGTATTCTGAGAAGCATATTTCTCCAGACACTGCTGAATTGCCTATGGTCCTGGATTATATGGTCCATCTTAATGGCCTAGGCCTCAGACCAGCTACTGTCAAGGTACACTTGTCAGCTGTTTCTGCATTTTTGTCTGTGGGGAAGCCTTCCTCACTATCTTCTCATCCTGTGTTCTGTAAATTTTTTTAAAGGATTGCTTCACACCAATCCCCCTTTTAGAGACCCTGCCTCTGCCTGGAATTTGAATGTTTGCATTGCTCAGCTTATGCAACCCCCCTTTGAGCCTATGTCTTTAGCACAGCTTAAGTACTTTACTTGGAAAACTGTGTTCCTGGTAGGCATTACCTCTGCCAGGCATATCAGTGAACTGCAAACCCTGTCAATGGAACCTGATTTTATCTCCTTTCACATGGATAAAGTGGTCCTTAGAACCAGTAGAAGGTTCTTGCCCAAAGTGTTTTCAGACTTCCATTTAAACCAGTCTGTCTCTCCCTGTTTTCTTCACTGATCATTCTTCCTCAGGAGAGAGGAGGCTACACAGTTTAGATGTCAAAAGAGCCCTTAGTTACTACATAGAGCGTACCGAGGGTCACAGGTTTGACTCCCTCCAGTTGTTCCTCACTTATGGAGAAGTGGGAAAGGGCAAACCTGCCACCAAAAGATCTACTGCCAGGTAGATTGTGTCTTGTATACAATTCTGCTATGAAAAACTCCACCCTCAGGCATGAGGGCTCATTCCACAAGAGGTACAGCTGCTTCACTGGCTGCGGCCAGAGATATCCCTCTCTTAGAAATTTGTCAAGCAGCCACTTGGAAAACAGTCCATACCTTTACCAAGCATTACTCTCTGGATATCCAGGCTAGGAGTGATGCTCGGTTTGGCACAGCAGTACTTCAGAGCCTATTCCCAAAGTAGGTTCTGTCCTTCCTCCTTGGAGGTACTGTTTGGTAGTCTGCAATTGTCAGAATACAGCAAGACTTCATGTTGTTTGAAGAAAAAATTACTCACCTTAGTAATTATATTTCTTCTAATGGAGTCTTACTGTATTCTGACCTGCCTCCCCTCTCAGAACCTGTTTTTGGGAAGTGAGTGGGCTGGTGCAGTGTTGCACCCTAGGGGTGTTTTTTGCTTGCACCCTCCTCCCTTTTTGTTTGGGTGCTTATTTATTATTGTTATTCTTAGTACATTGGGTTTTTGTTTTTGGGTTTCCTGACTTGAGTCTTCCTTGGGAATCCAAAACTTTTTTCAGCCAGTTGGCTAGTCGAATTTTTACAATTTCCACATAGAATTTTTAGTTTAGTTGGGCTCGTAAGAATCTGACAGTTTAAGTTCAAAACACTCCAGACAGAGACTTCAACCGAGCTCGAGCTCAGTGTTCCATGCCCTGCATGGAAAGTTAACTCTTTGTTCTCCGGGGTAGTTCAAAGGTTGGGAATCATTGCAATTGTCAGAATACATACAGCAAGACTCCATTAGAAGAAATATAATTGCTAAGGTGAGTAATTTTTTCTTTTCTGACATAGCAAAAAAATATGTTATAATGCAAGAGACCGTCAAATTGCTCAATCATTGAAGAGCTTAGTTTTGTCACTAATTATGTTCCTAAGTTTCACGGCTCTCCCCTGATTGCTCCTGATTAGGTTTTCACTGTGGTTCTTTGATACTTTTTGGATTGATTATATGGTTTAAATGTATGATTGTTTACTGGTGCTGGCAGATTGCTGATGGACAAGTGATGTTTAATTGTTTAACTGATGTTTAATTAAGAGTCACTATATAAATACTTCTTTGATTGCCCTTGGCTCCACCCCTCTGAAGAAAACACATCCCAAGTTGAAGAGGTGGGGGTTTTATTGTGCTCTCAAAGCTTGATGTGGCAGTAAGTGTTTGCAGATCTACCTAAGTAAAGAAACGTTTGTAGTACCAGCCTTTAACCGAGCAGGTAGTGTTTTTTGATCCCATGCTGGTGAGTTGTAATGTCCTTCCGGATGAGGTGTTGGAGGGAGGTATTGATATGATGTGTACCGTACTTCCATCTTAGTTCAGACTGGTACTTCATTTCTAATCATGTATTGTACAAAGAACTAGGCCCCTTCAGGCGGAAGGAGATAAGACTGTTCCAACATACCTGTATAATGTGTACGCCCTGTGACTGTTAAAAACAGATTACTTTCTGAAGCAATCCACATTGTCAATAGGTAATTAATACATATGGGTAATGTGCACTTCTGTTAGGAGTAGTGGCACAGCCCAAAGCTGTGAATCAGCATGGAACACGGGGCACATGAACATTCTGAACAGCAGAGGCTCTCCTATCTTTGATGTGCCACTTAGGGGTAAACAACATGGAAGATTCTCTCCAAGGAATCCTTTATTATTTTTTATTTTTATTTTATTTTTTTTAGTCTTTGATAACCAGGTAAGGCCCACTAGGCACAAGTGCCTGCTTTCAGGGGCCACCTGGGAGCACTGGGCAGTTAAGTGACTTGCTCAGAGTCACACAGTATGCAAGTGGAGGTTGTGAGAATCAAACTCAAGTCTGGTCTGTTGGATGTACCAAGCTTGTTCACACCTCATTCCTCTATCCTCTAGGCTATACTGCCAGCCAGATGGCTTTTCTGTAAAAGACGTGGCTCAGGAGCAGGATAGGGCTGTCTGGTGACTGGGAGCACCCCTACATTTAGAAATCGTACCTATTAAGCAGCAGCTTTCAAATTGGATAACCTACCTTTTCCCCATTTCCAGTTCCCTGTCTGCATGGATTGGGGCCACGTGTCACTGTCTTGAATTAGAGTGTTCAGGTCTCCTTGTTTCCATTTACCTTGGTGCCTCAGGTAAGCAAGTTATTCATTGTTTCTGTTGGGGGGCACAGTCAATCAGTTTTGAGGTACTTCTAAACATGGTACATTTAAACCTTCCCTGTCTCTCTACAGTGTCTATTACAGCATCAGACCCTCCCTTGGCAGGGTCTGTTTGACGTATTGGTCAGTGGGGAGTGCTTTTTTTATAGGGCTTGCATGTTTTGTGATATGAGAAGGCTCGATTCTCACTTCAGTCAGAATAGTCAGAACAGGAATGGTCTGTGTTTGTTTTTGTCCCCTTTAATTCTGAGCCACTACATTATTAGGCTCTTATAAGGGTGTTTCTGTGTCTGCCCGGCTGTCCGACTCTGGTTACAGTGCTCCATATTGCTCCTTTCCCCTATTCAAACAACATGAAGTGTTGCTGTATTCTGACTGTATGCAGTTAGCCCCAGCACTTCTACTGCTCCAGAGAGGAAAGGGTTAACTCTATGCCAGGGCATAGAATGTTGAGCTCGAGCTCGGTTTTCAAACCTTTGTCCCAGGTACTCCTCAGTGTACCCGTCAGATTCTTTACTCCGCCTAACTGAGAAGTCGCTCCGAAGATTCTCTCCTTCATTTCGGTTCAGCTTAAGTAAAAAAATCAGTCGGTTTGTCAACCGTTTACTTATTTTTTCGGTGTTCGCATCTGTTTCCTCTGTAAGTAAGCATTTAGTAGGTAGTTTAGTGTTTTGTGGTAGAAATTGTTTTTTTGTTCAGTTTCTTCCCGGTTAGTCCGGTTAGGAACCGAAGCAGTTTTGTTTTGTTTTTTTCTGTGATTTGTATTGTGGTTACCGGTACCTATCGGATCCTAAAAAAAAAAAAAAACTGATAATTTCCTTGTATTTTTTTAACTGACCCGCGACATGGTTGGAACCGATAGGTTTGTAGTTGCCTGGATTAAACGCTGGTAAGGGTAACTTTTTTTCCTTTAGGCATGTCTGAGAAACCCAAAAAGAAAACTGGTCCCACTGGGTTTCAGCACTGCACTGAGTATGGGGAGGCTTTTGCTAAGGCTGATCCCCCCCACCTCGTCTGTGTTTACCGTCTGGGGTTTGACCACCTCAAAGCGGACTGCCAAATCTGCAGAAATTTTCCCAAAGCCACTTTAGATAAATGTTTAAGTAGGCTGAAAGAAAGGGAGGCCGAGAAATCTGCTGACCCAGATGGCCAGCCCAGTTTGGTTCCAACTGAACTTGAGGGGGTGCGTACTGACCTGGGTGATACCTCCTCGGACAAAAGGAGAGCCAATTCTGTGGAATCGGTTCCATCTAAGAGAAAGCGCAAGTCAGCCAGTTTGGATCCCGGATCCCATGTTCCGACCGCTGATGAAATAGCTAAAGCGATTGCTATTGTACAGTCACTTAGCCCGGTTCCAACCGAACCAACACCGACTCAAAGATGATCGGTTCATTCGGACTTGTCTGCTTCTGAATATGATCCTGAAGCATTCTATGAGGGCGATTGGGAAGGAAATGAAGATTATGAAGAAGAAGAGGATTATGAAGGCCTAGATGAGCCAGTAGAGCCTGACATCTCCCCAGACAGGCCTTCCAGTGTGTCTCCTCCCAGGCTTTGAGCCCCACTCCCATTTCTTGTTCTACAAGAAAGTGGCTGATACTCTTCAGTTTCCAGTGGAAGAGGCTGAACAGAATCAGGAGGGACCTTACTATGTTGAGATGATGGATGTCCCAAAGTCCAAAAGGGTGTCTATCCCTTTGCATAAATCCCTGGGAAAACCAACAGAAAATTCTTCAGTTTCCAACATCCATACCTCCTGTGGATAAAAAGATGGACAGGAGGTATGCCCTGTCAAGTCCTGGGATGGAATTCCTTGCAGATCATTGCAGTCATGTTGAGGTAGTGCAAGCTGCAGCCTGTGACAAGACTAACATTCCCCTGGTATCTCACCCCCCAGATAAGGATTCCAGGAAAGTGGATGCCATGGCAAAGAAACAGTACTTCGCATCCTCTTTGGGGCTCAGGCAATCTAACTGCATGGCATATACAGCCAGATATCTGAAGTGTATGTGGGATATGGTTCTGGAGCTGGCCAAGACTGCCCCTTCCCAGCTGGCCAAGGAGCTGGAGCAGGTAGCTGTGGATGGTATTGAGGCATCAAAGGTCCAGTTTCATGCTGCCATTGACTTGTAGAATGTACATTCTAGGATCATGGCTACATCTGTCTCCATGAGGAGATTTGCTTGGCTCAGATGTACCAGTTTATCAGAGGATACTCAGACCAATGCCATGGATTTTCCTGTCACTGGTAACTCTCTGTTTGGGGAGCAAACAGAGGCTTACATGGAAAATGTGGACAAATGCAGGACCACCTACAGGAGAGCTGCAGCCAAGGAAAAGCAGGTCACTCCTCAGAGGCACTGATCTAAGGCTGCCAGGGGCAGGTCTTTTCAAAAGGCGTTTTACTAAACCCAGACCTCCTCCTTCTTTCCAGCAGAGGGGGTTCTTTAGGGGAAGAGGCAGAAGGGGGGATGACCAGGACTCCACTCAGTCCAAGCCCCCTGCCAAACAGACACCCTAATTTGTCAGTCAGGGTCGCCTCCCCGGTTCCAGTAGGGGGCAGACTGGCTCACTGTTTCCAGGTCTGAATGTCTATTACCTCAGACAAATGAGTCCTGAAAGTAGTGAGCCAGGGACTTGCTCTCAGCTTTAGAAGGTTCCCAAAAATGAGAGCAAAGTCTTTCAGTCCTCCCTCTCCTGTGGAGACAAAGGCTTTAGAGGCAGAAGTCTCCTCTCTACTGCTCCTGCGAACAGTAGAGAAGGTACTTCTCAATCACAGAGGAAAAGGACTGTATTCTAGATACTTCCATACCCCAAAAAAGACAGGGGAGTGGCGACCCATCCTAGATCTACGATACCTGAACAAACGCATACTAAAGCCAAAGTTCAAAATGGTGACTCTGGGAATAATTCTCCCCTCTCTGAGACCAGGAGACTGGCTAGTCTCCCTGGATATCAAGGATACCTATGTCCATATACCTGTCAGACATTCCCACAGAAAGTACCTCAGGTTCGAGTTGTCCTCAGGCAACTACAAGTTCAGAGCAATGCCTTTCAGCCTAACATCTGCTCCAAGGGTGTTCACCAAGTGTCTAGCAGTAGTGGTGGCCTTTCTCAGGAGACAAGGCATCTTACTGTTCCCTTACCTGGATGACTGGCTCATAGTGGGTCAGTCCTCAGACCAAGTCAAGTTAGCTCTAGAGATCACTCAAAAGCTTCTGGACTTCTTAGGATTCATCCTAAAGCTAGACCAGTCTGTTCTGGAGCCAGCTCAGCTTCTCACATGTATAGGGGTGGAGCTGGACACTGTCCATGCCAAGGCCTTTCTTCTTCTTTCAAGGGTTCGGTCCCTCGTCACTCTGGCTTCCTCTTTTCGTCCACTAGTCTCTTGGCCAGCCAGATATTTCTTGCAGTTACTAGGCCACATGGCAGCATGCACTGCAGTAGGGCAAGGTTTCAAATGAGGGATTCAGTTTCATCTAAAAACCTTTTGGTCTCGGAAAAAGGACCCCCCCTCTCCAAGTTAGTTCCAGTGTCTGAAACTCTGGTTCAGGCTTTCCAGTGGTGGCTGGAGGAGGGCAATCTGAGGCAAGGTGTCCCCTTCCTCAGTCCGGCCCCAACAGTGATTCTCACCACAGATGCTTCCCTGCTGGGATGGGGAGCCCATCTGGATCAGCTTACTGCTCAGGGAACATGGTATCATCAGGAGTCTCTCCTGCACGTAAATCTTCTTGAACTCAGGGCTGTCTTTCTAGCACTTCAGACATTCTTGAACACAATTCAGGGGATAGTGGTGCAGATCAGGACAGACAACGCCACAACCATGTGGTACTTCAACAAGCGAGGGGCACTCAGTCCTCGGCCTTGTGCACAAAGCCATGAAACATAGAAACATAGAAGCTGACGGCAGATAAGGACTGCAAGGCCCATCCAGTCTGCCCATTTCTTTTTGTACCTTATTAATGTGCCATAGGCCTTTGCTCTGTCAATGGCCTATCTATTCATACTCATCTGTATTGCTCCCTTATGCCTATCCCATGCCTGTTTGAATCCCTGCACTGTATTCATATCCACCACTTCCTGAAGTGGGCCGTTCCATGCATCCACCACCCTTTCTGTGAAAAAGAACTTTCTCACATTACCCCTTAATCAACCTCCCTCTAATCTCATGATGTGTCCTCTTGTCCTGCTATTTTTCTTATATTGAAACATGTTAGACTCTTTCACATTGCTAATGCCCTTAAGGAGTTTGAATATTTCAATTAAATCACCTCTCTCTCCCTCCTTTGCTCTAGGGTATACATATTGAGTTCAGTTAACCTGTCCTCATATGTTTTCTGATGCAGTCCCTGCACCATTTTGGTTGCCCATCTCTGGACAGCCTCAGTTTGACTAATGTCCTTGTGAAGGTGTGGCCTCCATTACTGCACGCAGTACTCCAGATGGGGCCTAACCAGTGTCTTGTAAAGAGGGATTATTACCTCCCTCTTCCGACTTGTGATACCCTTACTAATAAACCCCAGCATCCCTCTAGCCTTACCTACTGCTTTAGAGGTCTGCTTGGATGATTTCAGATCATTGGTGATGATGATGCCCAAGTCTCTTTCTTCCCTTGTGACTGCCAGCAACTCCCCTCCCAGCCTGTAGGTGGCTTCAGGGTTTCTCTTCCCTATGTGCATGATCTTGCACTTCTTTGCATTAAACCCCAGTTGCCACTCTTCCGACCATTTTGCTAATTTATCCAGATCTCTTCTCATTCTGCCCACACTATCTAGATCATCTACTCTGTTGCAGATCTTGGTGTCATCTGCAAACAGACAAACCTTACCCTCCAGTCCATCTGCAATGTCACTGATAAAGATATTGAAGAGGACTGGCCCCAGGACTTATCCCTGTGGTACCCCACTTGTGACTTGCATCTCTTCTGACTGTACCACCACTCTCTGTTTTCTGCCCGTCAACCAGTTTGCCACCCAGTTGACCAATGTCTGACCCACCCCGAGCCTAGCCAGCTTATTAGTCAATCTTCTATGTGGGACAGTATCGAAAGCTTTGCTGTAGTCAAGGTAGGCAACATCAACTGCTCCCCCTTGGTCCACCACTCTGGTTACCCAGTCAAAGAAATCTATGAGATTAGTTTGACAGGACCTTCCTTTTGTAAACCCATGCTGTCTTGGATCCTGTCCTCCTATGGATTCCAGGTGTTGCACTATCCTTTTTCTTAAGGAGTGTCTCCATAATCTTGCCCACTACTGAGGTAAGACTGACTGGTCTGTAGTTCTCTGCCACAACTCTTGTGGAGCGGGATCACATGAGCCCTTCTTGAGTCTTCTGGGACCCCTTCTGTGCTCAGAGACTCACTGAACAGTTCTGATAATGGCTCTGCTAGTTCCACCCTTAGCTCCTTTAGTACCCTGGGATGTATGCCATCAGGTCCCATTGCCTTGTCCACCCTGAGCTTATTGAGCTCTTGTAGGACCCTTTCTTTTGTGAAGGGACTAGAAATATGGTCACTAGCTTACTCCTTGCAGGTTTCTCTGATAGCTGTGCATCTCCCAGGGAAGGACAATGTACTGGCAGATGCTCTCAGCAGGATTTCCCAAGGTCACCACGAATGGGTCCTGAATCCTCTAATTCTTAAGAGAATTTTCAAAAGGTGGGGCACTCCAGAGATGGATCTTTCTGCAGCCCCGGACAATCATCAGCTCACCCTATTCTGCTGCAGACCCTCTCTTTTGGGGTCTCTTCCTTAAGATGCTCTCCTGTTGGATTGGACAAACAGCTTTCTGTATGCTTTTCCTCTGATACTCAGAGTTCTGATCAAGATCAGATCTCAGCCTTGCACTGTGATTCTGGTGGCCCCAGACTGGGCCAGGCAGCCTTGGTACCCTCTACTACTGTCAATGTCAGTGACAATTCCTCTTTGTCTTCCCAGACAGTTCAATCTTCTCACCTCATCACAGGGGAGGATACTGTATCCCAAACTTCAGACACTCAGACTCAAAGCTTGGCTTTTGAGGAGCTAGAATATGTAGGCCTGCATCTTTCCCAATCAGCCCTGGACATTCTTAAGGCTAGTAGAAAACCTTCCACTAGGAAAACCTACAATTCCAAATGGAAGCAGTTTGGTTTTTGGTGTTCTCAGAGGCATATTCAGCCAGATTCAGCTGACATTGCCACTGCTTTGGACTATTTGGTGCATTTTAACAGTTTAGGCCTCAGGCTTACCATTCTCAAGGTGCATTTGACAGCCATCTCTGCCTTCCTTTCAGTTGGGAAGGGTCCTTCCTTAGCCTCCCATCCAGTTTTCAAGAGATTTTTCAATGGTTTGGTTCATATCAATCCACCTTTTTGGGACCCTACTCCTGTTTGGGATCTGAATATCTGCATTGCACAGATTATGCAGCCTTCTTTTGAACCATTATCTTCAGCTGAGCTAAAATACTTGACTTGGAAAACTGTGTTCCTGGTAGCCATTACATCTTCCAGGAGAATCAGTGAGTTACAGGCTTTATCAGTGGAACCTGGTTTCAGTTAATTTCACAGGGATAAGGTGGTCCTTTGAACGAATAGAAAGTTCCTTCCCAAGGTGGTGTCAGACTTTAATCTGAACCAGTCTGTGTCATTGCCTGTATTTTTCACTGACCATTCTTCCTCTGGGGAGAGAAGATTACACAGTCTTGATGTAAAGAGTGCCCTTAGTTATTATATAGAATTCACTAAGACCTATAGAAATGACTGTCCACAACTGTCTCGCTTATGGAGAAGTGGGAAAAGGTAAACCTGCCACTAAGAGAACTATTGCCAGGTGGATTGTCTCCTGTATACAGTTCTGCTACTCAGAGTTTGGGAAAGAGCCACCCTCAAGCCTGAGGGCTCACTCCACCAGAGGTACAGCTGCTTCAGTCGCAGCAGCCAGAAACATACCCTTAGTGGAAATCTGTAAAGCAGCTACCTGGAAAACTTTTCACACATTTACCAAGCATTACTCTTTTGACATCCAGTCAAGAAGTGATGCTAGGTTTGACACAGCAGTACTGCAGAGCTTGTTCCCAAAATAGGTTGTCACTGCCTCTTCCAAGGGGGTACTGCTTGGTAGTCTGCATATAGTCAGAATACAGCAAGACTTCATGTTGTTTGAAGAAAATATTCACCATAGTAATGTTGTTTCTTCTAAAGGAGTTTTGCTGTATTCTGACCTCCCTTCCTGCCTCCCCTCTGGGAACTTAGTAGTTTTTGGGATGTGGGTGGGCAGGTGCAGTGCTGCACTCCAGGGGTGTACCTTAGTTACCTCTTCTGAGGATGAGGTTTTTGTTATTACTTTAAATATATATTATTAAGTTTTACTACCTACTTGGATTCTTTTTGACGTTCTTGTGAGTGTTTTGGACCCTAAAATTCTGTTTATTGCCTTTTGGCACAAAATTTTAGAAAAACAATTTCTGTTTCTAGTTAGCATAGTGCTCGTAAGAATCTGACGGTTGTACTAAGGAGTACCTGGGACAGAGGGTTGAAAACCAAGCTCAGGCTCAACGTTCTGTGCCTTGGCATAGTTAACCCTTTCCGCTCCAGAGCAGTTCAAGTGCTGGGGCTAACTGCATATAGTCCGAATACAGCATGACTCCATTAGAAGAAACAACATTACTATGGTGAGCCATTTTTTCTTGTGCCTGTTTGACAGGATCAGAGCCCCTGTCTGAATTTGTGCTGAATTTTCTTTTACACTGTCCTGCTCTTGTAAATTCATTGTTCTAGCTACAGGCTGAAATCTGGCCACTTTCAGTCTTGTAGTCTCACCCCCTTCTCCCATCTACTATATAAGGAACATATAAGTAAGACAGGAGGCAGTAAGTTGCTCGCCTTCTCCTGTGCTGTACTGCAGGCAGACACAGAGGGAATGTAAGTAATGAAAAATAATTGAAACACAGCCTTGCACTCAGTGTTTTATTCTGTATAAATTGCTTTGGGTTTGCAAGAAGCTAAAAACAAAACATTCAATCCTAGATGAAGCAGAGGTGTGTAAAGGTCAGATGAGTCAGCCTGTCTGTTTATTTAGGATGAGGCAACCCTGCCTGTGTTTACTTAGAGAATTATAAGTCGGACTGCTTGCATGGTGCTGACATCATCAGTAGGCAGGGATAAAAGCCTTCCTTCTAAGAAGCAAAACAGATGAGTCAGATAGGGGAGACCTGGCTGTTGTGGAGGAAGCAACTCAAAGTACATGCAAGTTTTCATGTGCTAGGAATCTAGCTTGCTGGAACGAAGCTTGGAAGTTGTGCACTGAGGGAATTGTGCACTGTTTTTGCAAAACTGTAGGACTAATCTCCTGTTTCCTTTCTGTATGTTTATTATTTTATTTTGGAAAATAAATACCGCAAAGTGCGTTCTGCACTGTTTACCAGAGTCTGTGCATCTGTCTCACCCACTAACCGTCACAACCTGACAGTGCGTTTTTTCAGTTTTAACAGAGTTGCATAGTCAGTTGGCCTTTGTTGGTAGTTTGCCAACATTTTTTTTGCGCTCATAGGTGATTCTTTCTGAGGGAAGTCTCGCACTCTGCTATTCAGATGTGCTCACACAAATGGCCTGATGTCACACGCATATGTGTGACGTCATAACAGTGCATGAGCGTTATAGCAGTGTGTGTGTTCTGGGACACAGCAAAAGGGAGGACTTCTAACAACGTTTTCTGGCATAGTATTACTTCGGAATTAAAACTGAATGCCATACGCTGCTACTAAGTAGCTTTTGTTAGAACATGGGAATTTACATTGACTGTCATACGCTGCTACTAAGAAGTATTTTTTCTCCATAGGCAGTTGGATTGATCACAGTAAGTCCCTATACTTAAACTTTTTGCACTCCACCAACATTGAGGTGGATTAAAAGAGGCAGCTCTCATAATAGGCTTGCATATTATTTGTATGTCAAACAGTTGTTATTTAAAAAAAAAAAAAATGACACCACCCTGACGTACCCGACCTGTTGTATTCAAATGGTGTAGGACCTGCAAGAGGATGATGAAACCTTCACCTTTAGGCTCTTATTGCCCTAATTGTGTAATGCAATCTAATGTCTACTTCGGTCTCCTTGTTGACCCCTGAGCTGGGGGCTGCACTTGGCATACTGACTGGCAGCGGCAAGGCTGAGTTGCACAGATCTCTTCTGTCGCTGAGCTGCTGTGCCCTGATGTCCTGCAGGATATCTCCACGAACACACCCAAACCCAAAGCGGGGCCTCTCAGGTCGGGGGGGGGCATACAGGCACATCCAGGTACACCAGAGCAGGACACCGCTGCTCACACAGATCATCAGGCACCCGAATGTACTTTTTTTTTTTTTATTCTCTATTTACTACCCTGCTGCCTGGCACCTCAGCCCGGTCACTGGCCACAGGCTTCCACCCCCACAACAGCCATGACCCTCTGATACCTCCTGGATTGCCCCACAGGGTGGGGTTGCAGCGCCAGACTCCCCAGCACTGCAGACAACGAGATAGGTCAGAGGGCCAGCCTGGGGACTAATTGAAGCCATGGCGGCTTCATCGAGGGCAGCCGCAACTTCTCTTTTTCCTGTTTTTTTTTTTTTCTGGGGTGGGAGGGTGCTGTACGTCCTGCATCTTCCCCAATCCCCTGAATGTGCTAGGGCGCTGTGGCTAGCATCCCTGCCTCCCAGGGGTCCATTGAGCACCGGACACACCTCCCCACCCTTCCCCAGATAAGGAGAGCAGTCCTCGGATGCTCATCCTTCTCCCCTGGCTGGCCCTCCAGCGACTCGGGTCCATTCCAAAACATGGGTCACTGGCGTTGCAAGCTGAATTCCAACCGCTGCATGGATGGGCCAGCCTCCTCCTGAATGTACTTTTTGACGAGAAGAGTGACCCCCTCTGAAGAGGAGGAGGGTGTGAATGGATGGAACCTAAGAAAAAGGTTCCTATCCCTCCTCTGTTTGATACAAAATCTCTGTCCTACCTCATAATGGAGACTTGTAGGACATTACAGTGGAGGGAGGTGCACATCAGGGAACCACTGGATGTGAATCTGATCCTGTCTTTGTCTTCATCCCGCACCAAAGTATTTTTCCGAACCTTGTGCACTGCAACTAGATTATTGAACAGGAATGGGCAGGCACGGTCCAACGGAACAATGTACTCATGCTGAGGATAAGATGCTATCTGTTTATGGAGGAGAACTCCTAGCATTTGGAAACCCCTGCCTTAGCAGATAAGGCGTTGTTAAGCACACCACTATTCTGACTGAAGGATCTCAGGCCTTAACTGATAGGCATGATAAGCAAGTGGACGCCATGTGCAGAACATCCTTTGCCTCGAATATAGTAAATATTTGCACAGTCTGTGCATTTTTTTTTATTGTTTCCAGAGACTTTAACACATGGATTGTGGCTCTGGGCAGTTTCATCCCCAGTTTCTGAGCAGGCACATTTTACAGCTGGTATCCATGGCCACCACCTTTCTAGGGGATGGCACAGTGGACAGTTTATGAATGTCTGCACACTTGGCTTGCCACACTGTGTTGGCCATGTGAGGTGTATGACTCAGGCACTGGGTCACAGATCCGGAGTTGAAGGCTAAATTGTTTAACTTGTCATTTAAGGGAGGGCTGCTGTTCAGATCTGGCTTGGATGACATTTTCAAAGATATGTAAGATAAGAAGGGACACCTTCAGTTTCAAAGCTGCAACAGGAAACAAGTTCACTGCCAAGGGGTCGAGGAGGCAGCCACCAGTGGCAGTCTTGAGCTGGTTTTCATCCCTTTAAGAAACCAAAGAAATAAAGGAGCCTATTCTGGATTTAGGGGCAGCGATAACAGAGGATCCTTTGCCCGTAGGCATAACAGGGGTGCAGGATGAAGAGGAAGTAACTCAATGACAGTTTGCAGTCCCATTTCTGCCTCCCCTTCCTTGGTGGAAGACTGCAGAACTTTTTACGAGATGGGCCCAAATAATGTCAGATGCATGGATACTAGAGATACTAGTACTAGGTTATGCAGTACAGTTTGTGACAGTACCCACAAAGGGGCATTTCCTGTCATCCCCTGTACCAAAAGAACCAGCGAAGAGACGGGTGGTATATTGAACCTTAGACCAACTCGGGCAGATTGGGGCAGTTGTTCTGGTGGCCCACGATGAGGAAGGTCGGGGATTCTACTTAATTTCCTTTGTGATCCCCAAGTAGTTGGGGGGGGTTCAGATCAGTTATGGATCTGAAGCACGTAAACAAGTTTATAAGCCACATGGCCTTAAGCCACACGGCCTTAAATATGGAGTCCCTATGGTCAATGATGAGGGCTGTCCATCCAGGGGATTATCTAGCATCCTTAGACATGTGGGATGCATATCTCCACATCACCATTCATTAGTCTCACCAGAAGTTTCTGAAGTTTGTAATTCAGGGACAGCACTACCAATATAGGGCACTTCCATCTGGGTTGGCAACAGCACCCAGGGTGTTCGCAAAGATCTTCATAGTCCTTGTGGTGCTGCTGAGACAGGAGGGACATCATGTATAGCCCTACTTGGACATCGTACTCATATGAGTGCCATCTATCCAGATGGTGAGGAAATCCATGTCCAGGACCCTGGAAGTACTGGAGTCACATGGTTGGATAGTCAATTAGGAGAAGAGCTCACTCAGCCTGTGACAGAGTCTGGGACACTTGGGCATGATGCTCAGGATGGACGAGGGGAGAGTTTTCCTCTCATCAGTCAGAAAGAGGACCTTGAGATGAGAAGTTTAGTGGTTGAGAAGTCAGTCGTTGGCCTCTGCTTACAAGCTGCTGCATAGTTTGGGACTGATGACTGCAGCAGTAGAGTTAGTGCCGTGAGCATGTTTACAGATGCAGCTCTTAAGAATGGGGTGGTAACATTCTGGAATCTGGTATCGGAGGACTACTGATCCCTGCTCCCACTTCCTGGGTCACTTTGGCAATTGCTGACCTGGTGGGAGAGTTCAGAGAACCTAAACAAGGGGATCCCTGTTAGAAGCCCTGCCAGAACTGTTTCTGATGGCCGATGCTAGCCTGTTGGGCAGGGGTGCCGTTGTGGTCCAAGTTCCAGTCTTGAGCACTTAGACTGTGCTGGAATAGCAACTACAGATAAACATATTAGAGATAAGGCAGTACGGTTTGTTCTTCTTCACTTTCACAATCTGGTTTGGTGAAAGGCTGTAAAAGTCAGGTTGGACAATGCTACCACAGTGGCATACATAAACTAGCAAGGGGGCACAAGAAGCATGAAGATGCTAGCAGAAGCAACCTAAGTGCTGCTGTGGGCAGAGGAGAACCTCTCTCTCTCTCTCAGTAGTTCATCAAGCAGGAGAGCTGGACATTCGGGCAGATTGGCTGAGTCAAGAACCTGTCCATCCAGGAGAATGGACATTGAAACCGGATGTGTTGGACCATCTGGGCAGTAGATTCAGTTGTTCTCAGCTTGACCTATTTGCATCAAGTCAAAATGTTCAGGTACCAAGGTTCTTTTGTCTGTACCGGTGTCCACAGACAGAATCAGTGGATGCTCAGTCCTAGATGTAGGATTTCTTCAGAGCATATTTGTTCCTCCTCTGCCAATTATTCCCAAGGTCATTTGCAAAGTAAGGCACTCAAAAGGAGGTTTCGTTCTGATAGCACCAGTATGGTCAAGAAGGCTGTGGTTCTCAGACCTTCTGCATCTAGCTCATCACACACCATTTTGACTGTCACTCTGGGGGGACTTTCTCTTTCAAGGACCCATTTGGCAGCTTGGCTCCTGCGAGGAAGATATTTGTTAAAACTATTTTTCAAGAAATGTAGTGGATATCCTGATGGCCAACAGGAAAGTCTCTACGTCTGTAGCTGATGACCGAGTGTGGAACATCTTCTCGGCCTGGGCCAGAGAGAGAGAGAGAGAGAGGTGTCAGGCCTCCTAACACTATGGTTCTGCATATTTTGGAATTTTTGTAGGCGGGGGTAAACAAAAGGCTTGCACTGAGTACCCTTAGAAGCTAGGTTGTCAGTAGTAGGAGCAGCACTGGGAACCTCCATGGGCTCGTCTCCGTTCACAAACTGGGATGTCATCAGATTTTTCTAAAAGTGGTTAGCAGAAGTAGGTCCACTGTTTTGATCCCATGTGCCACTGCAGGATCTGAATCTGGTGTTGAATGCTCTTTGTAGAGCACCCTTCAAGCTTATTTCTTCAGTGCTGCTGGACATTCTGTCCTACAAGATGTGTTTCTTGATTGCAATCTGCTCTGCCAGCAGGACTGGTGAACTTCAGGCCTTGTCATGCAAAGACCTTACCTTATCATTCACAAGGAAAAAAGTAGCCCTGAGGATGCTTCTGTCCTTTGTTCCAAAAGTTATTACAGTATTTCATGTATACCAGGAAATCTGTCTGCCATTCTTCTGTTGGAAGCCAGATCATGCCAAGGAGCATGAGCTGCACAAGTTAGATTTACGCAGGACATTCGGACCATACCTTGAACGAACTGTGGAGTTCAGAAAATCTGAAGGTCTATTTGTTCTCTTTGGAGCAGAGATAAGAGTTGAAAAGCATCCAAAGCCACCTTGGTCAAGTGGGTGAGGGCTTGTCACCAAGGTCTATGTGGCAGAAAAGAACAATGCTCTGGTTTTCGTCAAGGCTTACTCCACCAGGGCATTAACCTCTTCCTGGGTGAAGAGAGGGAAGGCAGCTGTGTTAGAAGTGTGCAAGGTGGAAACATGAGCCTCCGTCCACACATTCACTAAGAACTACAGATTGGATGTTCAAAGTTCTGCCAGTGCAGCCTTTGGTCGCAGAATTCTGCAGGTGGTAGTTGGCAGATAATCATTTTTCACCCGTGCGGGTTTTGTATATGGGACAATATCCCCCAAAGTTGGGAAATGGGTACTGCTTTAACAGAACACATATGTATTAATTATCAGATTGACAATGTGGGCGTTACAAAAGAGAAATTCCTTTATACTTACCGTAATTTCCTTTTCTGTTCGCTCCAACATTGTCAATGGGGCTTCTCCCGGGAGCCTTGGTTTCTTCTGGAGAATATTGTCCAATATGTATCTAGGATGTTATTTTCAGAAATTGTTGGTTTGTAAATATTGTCAGCATCCTACCTAGATTTATCTGCTAACGTAAGGAAACAGGTTACAGTTTATTGGATTACAAGCACACAGTTTGACGGGTTGATATTTCTGAACATGGGGTGGTACTTCCCTGTTACAGGCTAGTGTTTATACTCTTTCTACAGTCATGCTTATTGTTGCTGTTGTTGTTACGGTTGTATACTTTCTGTGTTATCAGCATCCTAAGCAGTATAGCAGAACTGTCACGAGTCCACTGATATGACAACATGGAGTAGGAAAGGTCAATGATGAGACATCCAACTGTCCAGAGAGAGGTAGGACATAAACTTGTTTGTTGTTTTGACAATTTTTGTGTGTGTGTGTGTGTGTGTGTGTGTGTGTGTGTGTGTGTGTGTGTCTATAGTTATATAGATATGTACTGTGTCAGTAGCCTGCAAGGGAGGAATCAGTGTTTTTGGGCCATTCACATAGTTTGCTTACATACGACTACTGCGAGCGCGGTTGTGACTGGAGATTCTCTGTTATTCGGAATGTTCATGTGCCCAGTGTTCCATGTTGATTCACAGCTTTGGGCTATACCACTAACCCTAGTAGGGGTGCACATTACCCATTTGTATTAACTACTCATTGACAATGTTGGCGATAACAGAAAATGAAATTACAGTAAGTATGGAGGAATTTTTCCACTGTGCCTTACATATGATTTTGGAATCAGCCTGGTGTTTTAAAAGTAGCCACCATCTGCTGAGCAAGCACTCCCGCCATCCGGTTTCTGTGACAGTAATCTGGGGACCAACCTGGACATGCACCTATTCCTGACCTGCAGCTTGTGGCATCTAGAGAATGCAAGCGCATGAATGGTTGGCCTTGCCCTGAGCAGTACAGGCTGAACTCTGATACTGATAGAAAGATAGCAACATGGTAGCATAGTATTGTGATGACAGAAGGTAATTATGGTTCACCTTGTCTACCTCTACATCTGCATGACGGTGACTATACCTATTTTAAGTATGGACGCACTTCCCAGCTTGTGAGTTAAAATGCTACCCCTACTCATACTGTGTAACCCTTAATGCCATGCTCCCTCAGAAATCTGCCTAGTCCTGCTTTGAAAGCTTGAACATTGCTAGATTTTTTTTTTTTTTTTCAACCTTAGTGGGTAGGCATTCCACACATTAACCATGCTCTTGGTGAAGTAATGCTTCCTAATGTTTCCCCTTATCTGTGCCGCCCCAACCCCAGTTTGAGTGCAAGTTCTTTGGTTTTGCTTGCACTCACCAGCTCAAAATCTGCATGTACACCTATTTCTTTTAGTATATGGAACACCGTGAATCTTCTCTATACTGAATCATCTTAATATGTTCAGTCTTTCCTTTTAGGCCTTGCCCCATAAGCTACTAATCTGCTTGGTGTGACTATTTGCTGGGCCTTTATGATTTCTTCACTGTACTTTCTATTCTGCGGTGACCAGAACTGCACACAGTATTCCAAGAGTAGGCGAATGGAGTTGTTGTTCTGTTTATTTTAGAACGATAGAGAAGACCGCTGAGCATGAGCTTATTTAGAATGGTATCCTGCAACTCACAAATAGTACAAGGGGGTGATCACCTCCCTACACTTGCTCCTAACCTTTCTGAATGCAAGCCATCATTGCATTTGCTTACTTTAATGCGGCAGTACAACCACTATTATTTCTACTAATTGCACTGTTTTGTGATCTAATGTATTATTGTATTGCCTTTTCTTGCATGTACTCTTTCCCCCAGGATCCCTATGAAAATGCACTATACACAGCTCAATAGGCATTTTGTGGTAAAAGAGTTTAATAAACAACTAAATAAATAAAATATGTAAATCAGTAAATCAATCATTAGTTAATTATGTTGTCTGCCTGCCTTTAGCTTACTATTTTAAAGCCGTCTGCTGAGGAAGAAACTCCCCTCACAAAGTGCTGGGGTAACTGTTTGCCATCACTGGAGCACTTACAGTAAAAAGATTTGGCATTGTATCAATGGAGTGTACCTCGGTTATTTTTCATGACCTGCCAGTATCTGCCTGGACTGCTGTTCCCACAGTGGAATCCTCTCCTTTTGAACAACAGCACTATACATCCTGATTTGCTCCCTGACCTCCTGCCTTGTCTACAGTTGACTATATGACTTCAGCTTACTGTCCACAGTTGCTCTGAGATCTCTCTCATCAGATGTGTGTTGTACACTGTTGCACCGCAGAGGGTGTATGTGTGTCCCAGATTCCTCACCCCTACCGTAGCAGTGCTCTCTAGCACTTCCCCACATTAAATGTTAGCACTTATTTCTCCCCCATCAACTCTGTTTGCAGGTCTCCCAGCTGGGCGTCATGTTTTGCTGAACTGTCTGGGGGCCTGTACCATACCCCAGGATTACCCTATCACTCTCCTGCTCCCCTAACATAACCCAGATGGACTCTGTGATACTGTTTCTCCCCCCATATCATCCTTGACCGGTGCCAGTGTGAGGCTGACTGGCTTGTAGTTGCATGGGTATACCCTTGCCCCCTTCATGAAGACAGGGGGCCACACTGGCCACTTTCCAATCCTCCAGCACCACACCTGTCCAGACAAACTCCTGAAAGATTACTGCCAGTGGCCCAGTTGAAGTGTTCCCTTAGCTCTACTATGATCCTTGTGTGGTTCTTGTCTGTTCCTTGGGGCTTAGCTTGCTTGATCTTCACCAGGTAGTCTTCAACCAGGGTATATGTGATATGCTCAACCTATAGCATGACTACTCCTAAAGCAATAAACCCTACCAATGAGCACCCCCCTTCCTGGGAACCCCATGTTGAACATCGAAGCAAACTGCTATTATTCAGCACCTGTCTATCTCCCCAGCTCTCTCTGGTTCCTTTTCCAGTTCCTTGTTTTCAGAGGCCCAATCCTCTCATTCACCTCCCTTTTTTCCATTATATATAGTACTGAAAAAATACTTTGTTGTTGTCTGCAGCTCCTACTGCCATCCAGGTTTCCATTCCCTCCTTTGCTTTCTTAATTCTAGTCTTGCAATCTTCGTGATATTGAAGAAACATACAGTCGTGGCCAAAAATATTGGCGCCCTTGCACTTTTTCAAATAACTCACAATTCCTCTAAACATAAGTTGAAATTAACAGTACAATATTTAGTCTCCACAATTCTTTATTTCTCTGTTAATATTACAGAACCTTTGTTTTTGATTCAGAATTTAATATATCCTTTTAAATCAGAAAATGAAAAGAAATGGCATTGACAAAATTATTGACACCCTAGACTTAATATTTGGTAGCACAGCCTTTGGTCAAAATAACTGCAATCAACCACTTCCTATAGCCATGGATGAGCTACCTGCACCTCTCTACTGGCAGTTTGGCCCACTCTTCTTGTGCAAACTGCTCCAGTTCTCCCAGATTTGAAGGGCGCCTTCTCCCAACTGCTGTTTTCAGATCTCTCCACAGGTTTTCAATGGAATTTAGATCTGGACTCATTGCTGGCCACTTCAGAACAGTCCAGCGTCTTGTCTTGAACCATTCCTGGGTGCTTTTTGAAGTGTGTTTGGGGTCATTGTCCTGCTGGAAGACCCGTGACCTTCGACGGAGGCCCAGCTTTCTGACACTGGGTTCAACATTGCGCTCCAAAATGGCCTGGTAATCTCCAGATTTCATGATGCCATGCACACGTTTCAGGCACCCAGTGCCAGAGGTAGCACAGCAACCCCAAAACATCACTGAACCTTCTCCATGTTTGACTGTAGGGAAGGTGTTCTTTTCTTTGAAGGCTTCATTTTGTTTTCTGTAAACATGGAGGTGATGTGCTTTACCAAAAAGCTCTAATTTGGTCTCAGCTGTCCACAGGACATTCTCCCAGAAGGATTTTGGCTTGTTCAGGTGTGTTTTGGCAAACCCCAGTCAGGCTTTCTTATCTCTCTCTCTCTCTCTCTCTCAGCAGTGGGGTCCTCCTGGGCCTCCTACCATATAACCCCCTTCCATTGAGTTGGCGACGGATGGTGCGAGTGGAAACTGTCGTACCTTGTGTCTGAAGGTCAGCTTGAGTCTGTTTGGCAGTTGATCGAGGTGCTTTCTCCACCATTTGAACAATCCTGCGCTGCAATCTTCGATCATGTTTTCTCTTGCGGTCACGTCCAGGGAGGTTGGCTACAATGCCATGGGCCTTAAACATCTTGATAACATTACGTACGGTGGAAACAGGAACATTAAGGTCTCTGGAGATTGGTAGCCAAGCATGGACAATCTCAAGGCTACAAATCAATCTTCTGTCTGACCTCCTCAGACAATTCTCTGGCTGTCTTTCTTTTCTCCATGCTCATTGAGGTACACATAGTGACACAAAACAGGAGAATGAGTCCTTTTCTCTATTCAGACTGGTTGAATGAGTGATTTTTTATATTGCAGGCACCTGCAACTCACCACAGGTGAGTTCAGTTCCAAAGTGAAGGAGAATCACCTGCTTGAAATCTAATTATTTCTAACTACTTCTAAAAGGTGCCAATAATTTTGTCCGAGCCATTTGAGGATTTCTGTGTGGAATAAGCTAAGACTTAGTAAATTTTTCTGCTTTTTGTGTTTTATTCCACTACAAACCAAAGAAATACATATGCGGATACCAAAATGTTTTTTAATTTCAACAATTTTCTGGAAGGGATGGTGCATTATTAGAAAAAACTGTAAGGGCGCTAATATTTTTGGCCACGACTGTAGAAGTTGACGGCAGATAAGGACTGCAAGGCCCATCCAGTCTGCCCATTTCTTTTTCTACCTTATGACTGTGCCATTGGCCTTTGCTGTGTCAATGGCCTATATATTCATACTCATCTGTATTGCTCCCTTATGCCTGCCCCATGCCTGTTTGAAGACCTGCACTATATTCATATCTGCCACTTCCTGAGGTAGGCTGTTCCATGCATCCATCACCCTTTCTGTGAAAAAGAACTTCCTAACATTACCCCTTAATCGGCCTCCCTCTAATCTCATGCTGTGTCCTCTTGTTCTGCTATTTTTCTTTTATTGAAACATGTTAAACTCTTTCACCTTGTTAATGCCCTGAAGGTGTTTGAATGTTTCGATCATATCACCTCTCTCTCCCTCCTTTGCTCTAAGGCAGGGATCAACCGTAACCTTTTTTTGCACTAGCCAGCACGGCAAGTTGATTCAAAATTGCACTAGCCCACAGATGGTTGCACTAGTCCTTAATTATAATGGTAAATTTTGCTCACTTATACAGGAAATAATGCAAGCAAAGTCAAGAAATACTCTGATTATTGCACATTTATCCTGCTCCCACATTGCTTCCAGCTCCCCAGCAGAAATAAAAAAGATTGCAATGCCAGTCATCACAGACAGTGAGCCCCCTCCACCCCCATTGTTCTGTACCATGGCCTCCTCTCTAGCTCTTTCTGCCCCCCCCCACACACACACCAAACAGAGGATATCACAACAGCAAATGTTCAATCAAGCAGTCCTAGCTCTGCGCACACAGTACCTGACATCATCATTCACCTCACCACACTGTCACCACCACCCACAGGGCAATGAACAGAGTCGTGCAGAGAAAGACACTTGCAGTCCCCACCCTATAGTCAACTGGAGACCTGCACTTTTGAAAGTTTTTGCACAGTCTTAAGTATTAACATTGTCCTTTCAACAGCCCAGGGAAAACAGTACACATGCATAACACTATACTATTTCTGTTTCCATATAGGATGCTCTATGCACCCCCAGCAATGCCTATTTCAATGTTTCAAATTATATATTTTATCAGGTTTTATTTTTATACCATATATGATCCAAAGCTTTGTTTTTAGGCTGAAAGGACATGCTGAGTGGGATAAGGGTGGAACTGTATGGATGGTGATGGCTGGCATGGTCCATTTAGAAGAGCTGTGGACCCCCTACACTTGCCAGTAATGGAAGCTATGGATCTATGGATGGTCACTTCAGAGTCTGGTCTGCAGTGGTGTCCAGGGAAAGAACAGAGTTAAGAGATTTGGGAGAGGAAAGTTATGGTGAGGCTGGGGTAAAACCCACCACCTGCAGGGCCGATCCTGAATACCTCTTTGCATTTTCTCGCTGAAATGTTGGATACAAACACTCAATGTAGAGAAATGAGGGGCACTGGTCTTAATAATATTGGACAAATTGTTAGACATAGACACATTCAGCTAACTGGAACCTAGTGACTTACATAGAAACATAGAAGTTGACGGCAGATAAGGACCGCAAGGCCCATCCAGTCTGCCCATTTCTTTTTCTACCTTATAAATGTGCCATCGGCCTTTGCTCTGTCAGTGACCTATCTATTCATAGTCATTTGTATTGCTCCCTTATGCCTATCCCATGCCTGTTTGAAGCCCTGCACTGTATTCATAGCCACCACTTCTTGTGGTAAGCCATTCCATGCATCTACCACCTTTTCTGTGAAAAGAATTTCCTCACATTCCCCTTAATCGGCCTCCTCTAATCTCATGCTGTGTCCTCTTGTCCTGCTATTTTTCTTATATTTAAACATGTTAGACTCTTTCACCTTGTTTATGCCCTTAAGGTGTTTAAATGTCTCGATCATATCACCTCTCTCTCCTCCTTTGCTCAAGGGTATACATATTGAGCTCGTTAATCTGTCCTTATATGTCTTCTGATGCAGTCCCTGCACCATTTTGGTTGCCTTCTCTGGACTGCCTCAATTTGGTTAATGTCCTTGTGAAGGTGTGGCCTCAATACTGCACGCAGTACTCCAGATGGGGCCTAACTAATGTCTTGTACAGAGGGATTATTACTCTCTACGACTTGTGATACCCTACTAATACACCCTAACACCCCTAGCCTTACCTACTGCTTTAGAGGTCTGCTTGGATGATTTTAGGTCATCAGTGATGATGATGCCCAAGTCTCTTTCTTCCTTTGTGACTGCTAGCAACTCCTCCCAGCCTATAAGTGGCTTCAGGTTTCTCTTCCCTATGTGCATGATTTTGCACTTCTTTGCATTAAATCCCAGTTGCCACTCTTCTGACCATTCTGCTAGTTTATCCAGATCTCTTCTCATTCTGCCCACCCCATCTGGATCATCTACTCTGTTGCAGATCTTGGTGTCATCTGCAAACAGACAAGCCTTACCCTCTAGTCCATCTGCAGGTCACTAATGAAGATGTTGAATAGGACTGGCCCCAGGACTGATCCCTGAGGTACCCACTTGTGACTTGCATCTCTTCTGACTGTATACCATTTACCACCACTCTCTGTTTTCTGCCAGTCAACCAGTTTGCCACCCAGTTGACCAACTTCTGACCACTTTGAGCCCTACCTAGCTTATTTATCAATCTTCTATGTGGAACAGTGTCAAAAGCTTTGCTGAAGTCAAGGTAGGCGTACATCAACTGCTCCCCTTGGTCCACCACTCTGGTTACCCAGTCAAAGAAATCTAGAGATTAGTTTGACAGGACCTTCGCTTTGTAAACCCATGCTGTCTTGGATCCTGTGCCCCTATGGATTCCAGGTGTTGCACTATCCTTTCCTTAAGGAGTGCCTCCATAATCTTTGCCCACTACTGAGGTAAGACTGACCGGGTCTGTAGTTCCCGCCTCCTCCCTGCTACCACTCTTGTGGTGGGTGATACCTTTCTCCAGTCTTCTGGGACCTCTCCTGTGCTCAGAGACTCACTAAACAATTCTGCTAATGGCTCTGCTAGTTCCTCCTTTAGCTCCTTAAGTACCCTGGGATGTATGCCATCAGGTCCCATTGCCTTATCCACCCTGAGCTTAGCAAGCTCTTGTAGGACCCTTTCTTTTGTGAAGGAGTAGTGCTCACCTCCCTCCCCTGTGTCCATGATGCTGAGCTGTGGGCCCTGCCCTACCTTCTCTTCAGTAAATACTGAGCAAAAGTATCTATTTAGGATAGATGCCTTTACAGGGTCCTCCTCCTCACATGCTCCCTTTTCTCCATTAAGCTTAGCAATACCCCTCGGACTTTCTCCTTTCACTAATGTATCTATAGAAAGTCTTGTCACCTTCTTTACTGTTCGTGATGTGTTTCTCAGTTTGGGACTTTGCCTGCCTTACTGCCTTACCTGCTTCCCTTAGGGCAGTTTGGTATGCCTCCCTATCTTCATCCCACTGTGTTCTTTATATTTTCTGAAGGCCAGCCTTTGGCTCTGACCTTTCTGCTACTATATTTGAGAACCAAAGTGGTTTCTTCTTCTTTGCACTTCCTTTTCTGTCTAACACAATGGGATGTTGCTTCAAGTATTGTATCCTTAATGCTTGCCCACTTTGCCTGTACCTCCTCACCTGTGTTTCTTTTGCCAGGGCTAGCTTAACTCTGTTGGCCATCTTATCAAAGTCAGCTCCTCTGAAGTCCCATATTTTTGCCTTGGAATGGGATGATTTAGATGTAGTAGCCAAATTGAACCATACCATGTGATGGTCACTGGCCCCAGGTGACCTTCTACCTGGAGATCTGTGATCCCTTCTTTGTTAGTCAGTACTAGATCTAGGATAGCCCTGTCTCTTGTGGGTTGCTGTACCAGTTGTTTGAGGCCCTCCCTGCAGGGAATCCACTATGAGTCTAGTTCTGGCAGATGTTCCTGCTGGTATTGACCAATCTGTATCTGGCATGTTGAAGTCTCCCATTATCAGAACCTCCCTTTAGCTGTCATGTTTTGTATATCTTCTAACAGTAATGTGTCTATGTCCTCCTCTGGTCTGGGGCCTGTAGACAACCCCAGTTCTTATGGCTGTCCCATTACCTGTTTCCAGGTGACCCACAGTTCTTCTGGCTCCTTATGTGTATTCTGAATTTCTGTAGCTTTGATATTTTCATTAACATACAGGCCACCCCTCCCCTTTTTGCACCTCGTCTCTTCTGAACAATACATATCCAGGTACTGAAGTCTCCCAAGTGTGGTTACTGGTAAACCACGCTCACTAATTGCTACTATGTCCAGTTTAGCCTCTGACATTATTGCCTGCAGGTCTGGGATCTTATTTCCCAGGCTGTGAGCATTTGTGTACATGATTTTCCATTGGCCAGATTTTGGTGTGTTAGTTGTTGGGTGAAGTTTGGCATTACCCTGTGCATCGTATGGGAGACAAACCTTTTTCTTACCTGGTGATGCAAATGAATGGCAAACACGCTGAATTCCTGTTTGACCACTAGCTGAGGGGAGGGTGTTCTTCCCATTCGACGTATGGTGCTGCACCCTCTCCCATTTGCTAGTTTAAATATTCTGCAAAGACATCAAACTTCTGCCCCAATGCACTGACTCCCTTTAGTCAGATGCAGTCCATCAAATTTAAAGAACTTCGCTCCCATAACTGTTGCCAGTTCCCTACAAATCTGTGTCCTTTTCCTGGCACCAGTCCTTGAGCCACGTGTTTAGCTCCCCTCATCTCCCTTTCTGACCTTCCGTCCATCTGCTCCCTTCTCCCAGACTGGAGGATCTCAGAGAAGGAGATGCGACTAAATAGATGATAGTTTGTCACCCAGCCTAGTCAGGTGTTCCTTGGTCTCCTCAACTGACCGGTTGGCTAGATCATTAGTCCCTATGTGTACTAGGACATCAGTGTTTTCTCCTGCTTTGTGAACAATTTTAGCAATGCGGTCAGTGTCTCTCCATGCTGATGTACCTGGGAGACATCTGACCATCACCCTTGCTGGAGATGGGTATCAACTCCCAATCATGGAGTCTCCTATGATCAGAAGTTTTTGGATTTCCTTTGTGCTTGTTTAGTTTTGGTTCCTGATTTGGTGAGTATTGTTGTGCTAGCTCCTGTGCCGCAGTGTCCTGCTCTGCAGTGTCTTCTGCCTCTTTATTTGATTTCAGAGATAGAGGCAGATACCTGTTTGTAGTGTTTATATGGTTTTTGAGGTAATGTTGGAGAGCAGAGAGTGATGGGGCACCTGATTTGCTCCTCCTAACCACCTGCCAACCTCCTGGACCAACTACCCTCTGCGGTCGAGGTTTTTCTGTTGGATGCTGGGGAAATGGCGGTGGTTCTTATAATGTATTTCCTCTTCAATGAAATTTGAGGCGCAATCTCTGCCCATGCTGCCCGGAGCTGAGACCTAAGATCTCCAAAGGCCCAGCATGTAGGACAGTGTCCTAAATCCTGTAAGACTGTCCTTCTGAAAATTGTTCCACAGTACCTGCAGTTAATGAAATCCATTCCAAATAAGTTGCTGGGTTTGTAACCTAGTCAGAGTAATTAGAAGGAAAAAAAATGCAAGTAATGGTTTAATTGTGCTTTGTTTAACTTGTTATAACAAGTTAAATTACTAGTGCCCTGTAAATGAGATCACCTTGTGGAGGCTCCACTGATCCGCCTTTCCTGTTCTGCCACAGGAAATGTTACAACTGTGGTACCCTATAAAAGGAGTGTAGGGTGGTTGGGGATGGGGTGGGTGGCTGGGCCCTTCCTGCCAAAAAGAAGAACCAATGGACGAAAGAACAAGGAGGTAAGAGCAGAAACAATCAGTCAACAACAAATGCAGTAACCCTGAAAGCTTATCCTAATGTTAGATAAAACTGTAAAACCTGTAAAGCACCACCTGTAATAATTTCAGAGAAGATATACCCTGTAAGAAACACTTTGCTCCAGAGAAAAATAAAGCAGTAACAGAAGATATACCTTGCAAAAGACAATTTGAATCAGAAGATTACAGCAGTAATCTGTTAGCACACACCTGTAGGCACACCTTGTAATAATGCAGAAGAAGGTATACCAGCAACAACAATTTGAATCAGAGAAAAAAATAAAGCAATGAAATGTTAGCAACAAACAGTAGCAATCCCTGTGAGTAAAAAATAAAAACACCACCACACAGTAAATCTGCTTAGCCAAACTAAGTCTTAATCCTTCTCCCTTGCTCTGGTAAGTTTCTCTACTCTGCCTTTCAAGCAGTCTTAGAAGGAAAGAGCTCAGGTGAAGCTAGGTGCCTTGGCCAGCAAACCAAGTCTTCTACCTTTAACAGCACTCTACCCTTGATCACACCCTGGACACTAGCTGAAAGTCTTAACAGTGGAGTGATAATGACTCACATTGAGCCATTTGTGGGATCCCTCTCTTGAACTGCCAGATAATTGCAGCTCTTAATGAGCTGTTAGTCGCACCTGGCCATCTGGAACATTGAGGGAGATTAGCATGAGGACTACAGAATGCTAAAGTAGAGAATTTTTTTAACTTCATTAACAGCCATGGAAATCTGCACTAGTCAAGCTGGGCAAGTAGAGAGTTAGCTGCAATAGCCCTGGTCAATTTGCACTAATGTTTGGGCTAGTAAAACAATGTTAAGATCGACCCCTGCTCTAAGGTATACATATTGAGCTCCATTAATCTCTCCTCGTATGTTTTCCGATGTAGTTTCTGCACCATTTTGGTTGCCCTTCTCTGGACTGCCTCAGTTTGGTTAATGTCCTTGTAAAGGTGCACTTTCCAGTACTGCATGCAGTACTCCAGGTGGGATGTATGCCATCGGGTCCCATTGCCTTGTCCACCTGGAGCTTATTGAGCTCTTATAGGACCCTTTCTTTGTGAAGGAACTAGTGCACACTTCCTCCCACCCACCCTGTGTCCATGGTGCTGAGCTGTGGGCCCTGCTTTACCTTCTTTTCAGTAAATACTGAGCAGAAGTATCTATTTAGGATAGATGCTTTTACATGGTCCTCCTCACGCGCCCCCTTATCCCCTTTGATCTTAGCAATACCCCCTCTGGACTTTGTCCTTTCACTAATGTATCTATAGAAAGTCTTGGCAACTTATTTTACTGTTTGTGCTAGTGTTTCCTTGGTTTGGGCCTTTGCCTGCCGTACTGACTTCCCTGCCTCCCTTAGGGAAGTTTGGTATGCCTCCCTATCTTCATCCTGTTGCATTCCCTTATATTTCCTGAAGGCCAGCCTTTTGGGTCTGACCTTTTCTGCTACTGTGTTTGAGAACCAAAGTGGTTTCCTTCTTCTTTAGCACTTCCTTTTCTTACTAACACAATGGGATGTTGCTTCAAGTATTGCATCTTTAATGCTTGCCCACTTTGCTTGTACTCCCTCACCTGTATTTCTTTTTGCCGAGGCTAGCTTAACTCTGTTGGCCATCTTATCAAAGTCGGCTCCTCTGAAGTCCCATATTTTTGCCTTGGAATGGGATGATTTTGTTCTAGTGGCCAAATTGAACTTGGCAAGGTTGGAGGAATGGTCAGAAGTATGGCAGCTAGGATTCAATGCAAAGAAGTGCAAAATAATGCACCTGGGAAACAAGAACCCAGGGGAAGAATACACAATGGGGGGGAGATAGTAACAACAACAAAAAAGGAAAGGGACCTGGGGGTAATATCAGATGACCTTAAGGTTAGCAAACAATGTGAGAAGGCAGTAGGGAGGGCTGGGGGTATACTGGGATGCATAGGGAGAGGCATCAGCAGCAGAAAGCAGGAAGTTGTTATCCCTCTGTACAGACAGTTGGTGAGACCCCATGTGGAGTACGGTGTCCAGTTCTGGAGCCCCCATCTCCGCAAGGACATAGACAGGACAGAAGCAGTTCAGAGGAGGGCAACTAAAATGGTGCAGGATCTGCAAGAGAAGCCGTATGAGGAGAGACTAAAGGAGCTTAATATGTATACCCTTGAGGAAAGAAGGGAGAGGGGGGACATGATAGAAACTTTTAAGTACCTCAGTGGAATCAACAAAGTCCAAGAGGGTAGCATCTTTCAGAAAAAGAGACATGCAAGAACAAGGGGACACAATTTAAAGATGGGGGTGCAGTTCAGGGGCAATGTGAGGAAGTATTATTTCACAGAGAGGGTAGTGGATGCATGGAACAGCCTTCCTGAGGAGGTTGTGGGGTCTAAAACTGTGGGAGAATTCAAGAATGCATGGGACAGACATAAGGCAATTCTTGTGGGGGTAGGAAGAAGTAGGCTGTTGGTTAACTAGGATCTGCGGCCTATCCTGTAGGTAGGGAAGTGGGCAGACTAGATGGGCCAAACGGTCCTTATCTGCTGTCAGTCTATGTTTCTATACCATGTGATGGTCACTGGCACCCAGGTGACCTTCTACCTGGAGATCTATGATCCTTTCCCTGTTAGGCAGTACTAAATTTAGGATAGCCCTGTCTCTTGTGGGTTGTTGTACCAGTTGTTTGAGGCCCTCGTCCCTGCAGGGAATCCACTATGTGTCTAGTTCTGGCAGATGTTCCTGCTGGTATTGACCAATCTGTATCTGGCATGTTGAAGTCTCCCATTATCAGAACCTCATCTTTAGCTGTCATGTTTTGTATATCTTCTAACAGTAACGTGTCTATGTCCTCCCTCTGGTCTGCAGGCCTATACACGACCCCAGTTCGTATGGCTGTCCCATTTCCTGTTTCCAGGGTGACCCACAGTTCTTCTGGATCCTTATGTGTATTCTGAATTTCTGTAGCTTTGATATTTTCATTGACATAAAGGGCCACTCCACCCCCCATTTTGCCCCTGTCTCTTCTGAACAGTATATGGCCAGGTACTGAAGTCTCCCAAGTGTGGTTACTGGTAAACCATGTCTCGCTAATGGCTACTATGTCCAGTTTAACCTCTATCATTATTGCCTGCAGGACTGGGATCTTGTTTCCCAGACTGCGAGCATTTGTGTACATGATTTTCCATTGGCCAGATTTCGGTGTGTTAGTTGTTGGGCGAGGTCCAGCATTTCCGCTGTACGTCATATGTGGAGCTGGACCTTTTTCTTTACCTGGTGATCATGCAAATGAACTGCAAACATGCTGAATTCATGTTTGACCACTAGCTGGGGAGAGGGGTGTTCTTCTCATTCGACGTATGGAGTGCTGCACCCCTCTCCCCATTTGCTAGTTTACATATTCTGCAAATATGTCAAACTTCTGCCCCAATGCACTGACTCCCTCCTTAGTCAGATGCAGGCCATCAAATTTAAAGAACTTTCACTCCCAAAACTGTTGCCAGTTCCCTACAGATTTATGTCCTTTTTCCTGGCACCAGCCCTTGGGCCACATGTTTAGGTCTCCTATCTCCCTTTCTCTGACCTTCCGTCCATCTGTCCTCCTCTCCCAGACTGTCAGGATCTCAGAGAGAAGGAGATGCCGGATGAAATGGATGATAGTTTGTCACCCAGTCTGGTCAGGTGTTCCTTGGTCCCCACAGCTGACCGGCTGGCAAGATCGTTAGTCCCTATGTGTACCAGGACGTCAATGTTTTCTCCTGCTTCCTGAACAATTTTAGCAATGCAGTCAGTGTCTCTCCAAGCTGATGTACCTGGGAGACATCTGACTATTACCACTGGCTGGAGATACGTATCAACTCCCCGAATCATAGAGTCTCTTATGATCAGAAGTTTTTTTTGGATTTCCTTGTTGCTTTTTTTGTTTTGGTTTCTGTTCTGGGTGACTTTTATGTGGAGGTTACCTGTCTGTTTCCAGTAGTCGGACTTTTTTTGTGGTTCAGAATCACTTGCCTTAGGTCCCTGTTAAACCAGGGGGAAAAATTTTTTGGCCCTTCCCCCTATTACTTAAAGGATGCAGACCTGTGCTACTGGTACAAATTCTCTTTTCAGCAAATCCCACATGTGTTCTACAGTACCACCCTTATGCAGCTCCTCCAGACCTTTGGTCGTCCCATCCTTGTTGTCAGCAAAGTCTGCTTTTCTGAAGTTCCAAGTCATGGTGGCTGAGGCTTGGCTCGTCTTGCCCTGTTACCAGAGAGAAGACTACTTGGTTGTTGTTGCTGCCTCCCTCCGATTCCTTGATGTTCACAGTGGAGATGATCCCATCCCCACTGCTGAGAATAAGGTTGTGTAGTCTCGGCCCTAGTCCCCCGTTCAGCATGCTGTTCTAGGAAGCAATCCTTGTAGGTGGACAGGAACTCTGTCTCAACCCTGCCAGTAGCCCTCTTGAGATGCAAGTCTTTATGCAGAAGACAGAAGTCCTATCATCACTACATCCAATTTGTCTACTTTCGTAATTTCCCCGATCAACTGGGCATCATGCTCCTCTAAGTGGTATAGAGGCTGGGCCTGTAATGCAGCCCAAAGGTCACTCTTGCCCTCCTTTTCCCATAGCTTGACCCATAGGAACCTAGTGACACTGTTTGCTTCCCTCCTTTGTTTTCATATTTATTTATTTATTTAAAAGTTTGGAAATCAGGAAAGGCATACTGAGCTGGAGCTCATTTCTAGGTGTTACCTGGGGGAAGGGTAAAATGGAACAAAACAGCGGCAATTACGATGAAATATCATCAACAGAAATGAAGTAAAAAGTACATTGTAGGTATAAAGAAAACTAAATAGAAAAATAAATACTCAGAGGGATAAAGGAACATTATGATAATTAGTGTCAAAAAGGATTTCCAAGGGATGCGCAGGGGGTGAGATCTGGAGGGCCAAAGTAGCGAGGCCCTCGGATGAGGGAGAGGAGGCAAGGGAAGTGTGAGGGAGCAAATAGGTAAAAAGGGAGGGACAGCAATGGGTGTAGATGAAGGGTATGCAGCAGGGGGGAGAGACAGGGAGATGAGGACTAGGGCAGTAGGGAGAAGGGGGAGAGAGGTGGGGAAGACAGGAGCAAGTAGGGGGAGGGTGGCTTTAGTAAATGTTTTAGGGATAGTAGGGATGGAGCATGTCTAAGGACAGGAGGGAGTCGATTCCAAACAGAGGGAGATGTTAAGAGAAGGCTGCTTGACCAGCACTAGAGCAGGGGTGAGGAATCAAGAAAGAACGGGGGTCTCTGGAGTGAAGGGGATAGGAGGAGGAGGAGGAGGTAGCAGAGGGAGAGAGTAGAGATGATAATGGGGGAGGGAGGTGAATCAGAATTTTCCAGTGATGGAGGAGCAGTGGGAGAGACAATGCAAGGGTAAGGGGGTAATAGTGAGACGGAAATAAAGGGAGCAGTAATACGTGCAGGGAGGAGAGTTAGTAGCAAAATGACAGAAGGCACTGAAGGGAGGGGCTGCGCTGTAGACTACCTCATCATAGTCAAAATAGGGAGGATCATTTTGACAAGCAGATCCCTGCATACGTCGGCAGAGAGACAGTCACCACACACCGAGGTATTTATACGTGTGGACAACCTCCAGTTGGATGCCGTTGAGGGTGGGAAAGACAGAGAGAAGATGGCCTTGGTAGCTTTTGACTGGTGCCATCCGGGTCATTGATAACATCTTTTTGGTATTTACTTTGAGCTGGTCAGCTTGAAACCAGCATAGTATATCATGGAAGTCTTGTTGCAGCGAGGGTGATACAGCGGATGTGGAGGGGTCAGAAGTGTAAATTATGGTATCATCTGCATACATATGAATGTGGGAGGAGACACAAACAGAGGGTAGGTCGTTGAGAAAAGTCAGGAATAATATGGGGTCTGGATTGAGCCAGGAGGACACCTGTGAGAATGGGGAGGGGGAGATAAAATAGTACCCACCTGCACAGATTGTTGGCAGTTGGTTAGATAGGAGTGGAACCACTGAACTGCTGAAGAGGAGAGACTGGCTGAGGCCAGCTTGTTTAAGAGGAGTGGATGGGAAACCAAGTTGAAAGCTTTCGTGAGGTCAATAAAAATAGCCACAGTGATGAGATCCTTATCCATCCCTGTGAGGATAGAATCTGTTACGCAGAGAAGGGAAGTGATTGTGGAGTGTGTTTCTTCTAAAACCAGATTGGTAAGGGAATAGGAAGGAGGAGGAAGAGTCAAGTTGACTAGTCTGGAGTGGACTAGTGACTCCTGCAGTGTGGCTTGGGAGGGTAGGAGAGAGATTGGCCTGTAGTTGCTGAGGGATGATGGATCACTCCCTTTGTGGCGGGGGAGTTCCCAAGCGGTTTTCCAGGTAAGGGGGACAGTACAAAGGATGAAAGGGAGGTTCAGAATTGGAGGCAAGTGGAAGGAGAATGGTGGGAGCAGAATTGTGGAGTTGGGGGTCTAAGCCATCAGAGCTATATTTGGAGTGGTTGAGAAGTTTGAGGGTATGGAAGACTTCCTGAGGGAAAATGGGAGGGAAGTGAAAGCCAGCCAAGGAGGATGGATGGGCGGGGTGACCAGTTATGACGGAGAGGGAGCAGCTGCCAATTGTGAAGTATTGTTGAAGAGGGAGGTGACAGTAAGATTGTCAGACACCAGTGAACCGTCAGCTTGGGGGGGGGGGAGTAAACTATTTTTCAGAAGTTTGAGGGGGAGCGTAGGTTGGATTGAATGTTGGCGTTGAAATAATGGGCCTTGGCTGAACAGATAGCCTTAGTATAGGAGGTTCTGAGGTAGTTGTAGTGCCGGTGGTCAGAGTGGGAGGCCTCGAAGCAGGACCAAGCCTGGTCCTTGGTTTTGCAGAGCTGTAGGAAGTCTGGTGTAATCCGGGGCCTTAACTCTGTTTTTTGGGGAGGGGCTTGAGGGGGGCATGGGTGTTTCGATAGTGAGGATGGCAGTGAAGTGTGATAGAGCAGAGTAGACTAAGGACCAGTCTGCAGAGGCTAGATTGCACAAGAGTGCATCAGAGTTGACAGACCATAGGGGTCCGTGCCAAGTGTACTGTGGGGAGGATTCTAGGGAATGAGTTTTCCTGACACAATAAACAAGACCGTGGTCACTGAAGACATTAGGGAGAACACCAGAAGATGAGGCATGGTGGGGATAAGAGCATAGTACCCAATCCAAGAGGGAGTGGTTAGAGGAGTGGGGTTTTAACCTAGTGGGTTCAGAGATCAGTTGCGAGAAATTCAAATATGCAGTGGAATGCTGGACAAGCTTTGAGTCTGGGGATAGCTAATTCAAGTTAAAGTCCTCAGGAAAGAAGAGTTCACATTAGGCAGAGTGGAAGACAAATGCGGAGAGGGAGTTGATGAGAGAGGAAGGAGAAATTTTTGGGGAGGTATACAGGACATCAGCGAAGGTAGGGGGTGGAGGAGAGAGAGAGAGAGCTTGAGTAGTAAGAGCTGGTGGGAGGAGGGGATGGCCTCTTTGAAAGTGATAGAGCAGGAAATGTTATGGTGGATGTAAGTGGCGACACCTCCACCACATTTACCTCTGTCCTCTCGGAAAAGGTGAAACTCGGGGAGGGCAAGGTGCGAGTCCAGGGCTCTAGAGGATAGCCAGGTTTCAGATATTATTTATTTTCAAAAGTTTCACCAGGAAAGACATACTGAGCTGAGAACAGCTTGTTTCCAGATGCGTTCGGGGGGAAGGATAGTAGGGAATATACAAATTATTTGCAGCGTAGTATATAATCGCATAACTCATTGGGTCCAGTAGAAGCCATATGGCATGTGAACCATCAACTACAGAACCTGACCCAAAATGGCCATAAGGACTCAATGAGTTAAATTAGACAGTGAAATTGGTATACAGCATTACAAGACAACATCTAGGGAGTGTTGCAGTACCCATGCTTTAAGGGGGTTCAACTTCGGGAGGAGGCTTCGAGCATTGAAATGGTAGAAACGTAGACCTTTGGACATGGGAGGGCGAGAAGGGGTTGGGGCCAGGATTTGGGTCCACATGTCCAGCCAGGAGCAGTAGGAAGAAGATGAGGGCTAGGTAGGATGGGGCTTTACACGTTTTTGTGGCTGGGGGGATGAGGGCAAGGAGGCTGCAGTTAAATGAGCAGAGGGAGCGGTGGAGGACTTTGAGGTGAGAAGAGGGGGTAGGAAGGAAGCCAGGGTGGATAGAGAGAGAGAGTGGGAGAGTAGAGAGATAGGGCAGCAAGAGGAGATGGGATGGGATGGGAGAGGAGGGGGAAGTGAGGGGGAGAGGGAGGGAATGAGGTAGGAGATAGGAGAGGACAAGGGCAATATGGGGCGGAGTAAGAAGGGGGGTGTGGAAGGAAGCAGAGGGAGGTAAATGAGGCAAGTGGGTAGCCAGAGGAGCACAGCTGGAGAGGAGATGAGGGCAGGCAGAGCAGAGGAGGATAAAGGGAAGCGAAGGGGGTGGGGAAATTTGGTGATGGGAAGGGATTAGGCTAGAAGAAGATGAGACCTGGGATGAGGGAGCAGCAGGTGTAGCAGGTGGGTGAAAGAGAGACTAGAACAGTGAGAGGATTCGGCAGCTGGTGTGAGGGGGAGCAAAACTGAGTAGTGAGAGGTAGGCGAGGGAGTGGGACAGTAGTTGGCAATCAGAAAAAAGCATAACATATGTAACATGAGCATATGGTTAAACAGCAGTCATGGATGGAAAACCTTCAAACACAACAATAGCTAGTTGACTAGAGAAACAATTAAGCAGGCCAGTTCTAAATAAAAAATGGCTAAACCATATAGCTGTTTGCTTCTTGGATTGCCACCTCTGCCTGACCTTATGGCTTGCCCAGCAACCTCCCAGCTCAGTCAGATGCTCCTACCACCATCTGATCAGTGATCATCTACATGGAGACGTGCCCTCGAACACTGGGGGCCTTCATACAGTCAGCAGGGAGACATGGGGGTTTTCTGGGCTCTCACCCTGTTCCCGAGTTCCACCCACCTCCCACTGATACTTGGTGGTGCCCCATCAGACCTTGCATATGTTCAGTGATGTCCATGCAGAGGAGGCAAGATTCCTGACCAGCCACAGGGATTACTGCAGTGGGAGAACCCAGTTGGTGTCCCTCCACTGCTGGGAGTGCTATCGTGCATCAGTGCTACACCTAGCCCCCTCAGCCATCCAACCCAGTTCCCAGGCCTGCTTCTGAACCTACGCTGCTGGCATGGGAATGCCACACACTACCTGCTGGGCCATCAGGTGTCCCTCTGTTTGCCACCCCCCGATGTCCTCCTTGTCCTTTATAGTGTCAGTGTCACCGAGGCCGGGAAATCAGAGAGCTGTGGGTTCAGTTCCCACATCTGGCAGTTGGGTTAATATCCCAGTACTGACACTGTAGTGCAGCATGAGAGGGGTACTGCACTTCTGAGGTGCTGTCTTTCGGATGAGATATTAAACCGAGGTCCCATCTGCCGGGATTGGTGGTAGTTCAGGTGGATGTTAAAGATCCCATGGCACTTATTGAAAAGAGATGTGGAATTTCCCTGATGTCCTGGCCAAATTTCCCTCATTCACTAAAAATACCACCAACAGCTTAATCTGGTTCTAAGTAAGTTGACATTCATTTGTATCCCCCTCCCCCGGGTCGTGCCTGAAAATAGGCAAGATTTGTCTAGCGCACTTACCCGGTCAACAAAAACTTAAAAAAAAATAAAATAGTGACTTCTTTCTTTATGAAGAGAGACCCCACCACCTTTCCTGTTAGGTCTGTCCCTTCTGAATAGTCTGCATCCTCTTATTTTGGTGTCCCAGTCATTTTCTCCCCCAACCCCCACTCAGGTCTCTAGGAGTGTCCTTAAGTTTTAGTCTTTAAAGCATTAGGCCCTTGAGTTCGCCTGTTTTACAGAGTGCACTCATTATCTGGTCTGCATGCAAGTCCAGATAGTTTACCTTTGTGCTTTCTGACCCCTTTCCAGGGCTTTATCTCCTGGCACTCCCCTGTTTTACTGGCTTGTCCTTATGTTTTCCCTGCATCAGCCCCCTCCCATTTTCTAGTTTAAATCAACCCCTGTTGCCCTGCCCATGAGCCGTCATGCCCATGGTGTGTGCCCCACCCAAATCCCATCCAAGTATTGCTTTTTGGGCTGATGGTCTGTAAAAGCATAATTTAGTGCCATCCCTTGATTAATTTTTAGTTGCATGTTCCCTGAGAAATTTTCGTGGCATGACGTTCCATACCGCCACTCCCTTATTAGCCTTAGAAGGTCCTCCTTAAAAGGTCCTCCATTTGGCCAGAAAAAAAAATCCAACTTGCATCAAACTCTTAGCCTGCCGAATAGACAAATGCCCCTACTCATGAATTCCCAGGACTGGGAAGATCTTTGTAAAGATCACCCTGATACTTGTCCCTTTAGGAACATACCCAGTTCCATGAACGGCCTCCTTACTTCCTCAGGACTTGTGCTCCTTACGTGATCACAATAGCATGGATGATGACAGTCAATTCATCTACCAGCTGTGTTGCTTGGCCCTAGGTGGCACTCATTAGGCCTGTGGTCCTGGTTGGCAAACCACTTTGCCTGAGCTACCATCCTACTTAGATTATAGACTGTGCTCTAAAATCAGAATGGTTACTCCTTTTATGCATTGCAAGCTCTGGTATCTCATGCTGCTTGCTTTTCTGTTGTCAGGTGATGTGGAACTGAACCCTGGTCCCTCACATCCTTAGCCATGCAATAATGCCTACTGGGCTACCCCCTCAGGGCTCCGCATAGCCCATTTAAACATTAGGAGCTTCATGCGTAGTTTTATGGAGCTGGAGGCGTGGGTCTCCACCTACAACCCGGATATACTGTGCCTATCTGAGACGTGGCTCAAGCCTTCTACCCCTGATTCAGTCTGCTTGCTACAAAACTATAGCCTCAGCAGGAATAACAGGCTGTCTCCTAAGCTGTGTGGGGGAGTTGCACTGTTTTACAAAGCTCATCTAAACATCTTGCAGAATACTATATATCTCAATCCTCCCCTTGTGAATCCCTTCATGCACTTCTCCGATTGGGTGCTAAAAATCTACATATAGTTGTTGCTTATAACCCGCCCCAGGGAGGACTGTCTGCCTTCACTAATTTACTGGAGGACACGGTAAAACTAGCAGGCCAAAACAAACTGCTTATTCTTGGGGACATGAATTTAAACTGGGTTGGACAAACTCATGGCTCACTTCTATCTGTAATCCAAGGCTATAACCTGCATCAAGTCATAACAGAGCCCACAAGGATCTCCCCTAAAGCAATGTCAGGCACACTGCTGTATTGGGTGTTAACAGATAGTGTTGATAGAATTGTGGATGCAGGCACTCTGCCCGATACTATATCAGATCACTCCCCTATTTTTGTGTGCGGCAACACTCTTAGCTCCCAGTCCCTGCCCCCACGCTATATCACTTTCAGGAACTATGCTAATCTGAATCGGGGAAGTTCCTGTATGAAGCCTCGTCTGTTGACTGGTCTTATATTTCTTAGTCCCTGGATGCACAAATGGCTCTTGACTACTTTCTAGACCAATTTTGGGCAGTTCAAAATAGACATACACCCCTTGCGATTTGATGTGTTCGTGGGACACCCACAAAGTGGTTACACAAAGATCTCCTGGCTGCATTACATGTCGGGGATAAGAGCTGGAGGAGTTTCAGAAAATCTGGACTCATTACTGACTACCACACCTATTGGACCCAGAGAAGTGATTATAAAAAGCAGATCAGACTAGCAAAACGCACATATTGTAAGGGGGCTTCTGCTGGAAGCAACAGGTGACCCCAGGAAATTCTGGGCACACGTGAAATCATTCCTAGGCACAAAGAACAGTGTTTTAAATAATTGATTAGCAGTTTTTTCTTGGGACAATACTAACTGTACAGAAATAATTTATATATGTTTTCTAGAAGTGTTATGTTTGTTAAACACAGTGAGGCAAGTGCTATGCATTTTCACAATGTTTTAGCACTTTTATGAGCAAAACGCTAATCAATTTTTGGAGTTAAATAAAACCCTGAAGAAAACTCACTTGGCTGATGAAATGATCATTAGTGGAGTCCACTGCAGCAACCCCAGGACCATTGCGGAAGCGTTTAATAAGCAATTCTCTGACCCGTCCAACTTTACATCTGTCGTCTTCCATAGTCAGTCTTTACCTCCACCCACCCCTACTGTACTTCCTCCTCCTTTTAATTTTACGGCGGCATCAAAATTTGATGTCGGCCTGCTGAATATCATTTCTGACAACACTAGTGTAGGCTCTGATGGTATTGAACCCAAACTTCTAAAACTGGCCGCACCATTTATTGCCCAGCCTTTGGCAAGGATCTTTACCCTCTCTATTTGTAATGGAATTGTCCTGGATATCTGGAAAATGGCCAGAGTCACACCAGTCTTTAAGAAGGGGGATAAGAGAGATGCAACTAATTATCAGCTGCTAGCTATACTATCAGTTCTGTGCAAAATAATGGAAAAGTTAGTATCAATACAAGTTATTGAATTCATGACTAAATATAATCTTCTCTCGCCAATTTAGTATGGCTTTCGCAAAGGTCATAGCACCTCCACGGCCTTGCTGCACCTTGCAAATGATACTCTAACTGCTATGGACAATGGCCACCTCATGGGGGCAGTTTTTATTGACCTGACAAAGGCATTTGACCTTGTTGATCATCCTCTTCTTCTAGATAGTCTCCTAGTCCTTGGTTTCTCTCTAATCTTGGTTGCCTGATCTAATAGCTATCTATCAACTAGAACTTAGATTGTTAGATTCAACTCTGCTGTGTCCAGCTCTATGACTATTAACCTAGGCATTCCCCAGGGATCAGTATTAAGACCCCTTCTCTTCTCTTCTCTATTTTTATTAACAATATCTCGTCAAATATCCCTGATTGCTCAGCTATCCTCTACGTGGATGACCTGGTCTTGTACTGTAGTGATAGGAATACACACCACATCAACTGGACCCTCACTACTGCTTTTAAGTCTATTCAATCCTGGCTCTTCCACCATAAACAAATCCTTAATGCTGATAAAACGCATACACTATGCTGTTTGATAAATAACAACTGGGACCTATTTAACGGTTTTGGTCGGGGTAGGATGGTCCTTGAACCAATTCATTCTTTTAAGTATCTTGGAGTACTCCTTGACGAAAATTTTAACTTTGATAAGCATATAACGTCTACCTGTAAATTAGTTAATGCTAAAATTGGTGTAGCCTACAAACCCAGCTACGTCCTTATGCAGTCAGCTAGATTAGCCATAGCCTGTGGGATCTTGCTCCCGTCGTTATGCTATGGGGTGGTCACTTATCCCAGTGCATCCATAATTCATCTCAGGAAGTGGGATACTACTTATAATAGCATCTACAGGTATGCCTCGGCCTCTCCCTGGTCAAAACACCATTGTCCGCTTTATGCTGATCTAAATTGACTACCTCCTGCTTCTGCTCGAACTCTTGTTCTTGGCTCCCTGACTGATAATGTTATTAGAACAGGAATCCTTGTCTCGCTGGCTTCCCTACTAACTCCGCTGCCCTCCTCCCATGGCCTCTGTGCATCTGATAAATCGCTGCCGCTGCTAATACCTAGGTGTAAATCTAACAAAGGAACCCTTGCTTTCTCTCACTTGGCGGCCAAACTCTAGAACTCCCTGCCTCTCGATGTTCGCCTAGCCCCCAGTCATGCCCAGTTTAAAAGCAATAGTTGCTCCTTCCTCTTTAGCCAGGTCTCCTGTGCCTGCTTCAAACCCCCTGAATTTGCATTCAGACTCTCTCTCTCTCTCACTTCCCCACTGCTGCAGACTGCTCTCTGCTTATCCCATCTAGTCATGTTATTAGGCACCTCTGTCTCATTTTGTTTTTGCTTCAGCTGCTCTTAACCCAGTTGTTTGGCTACATGTTATTACTAGTCGCTGAATTTATGTTACTGTCTATGATCACTCTGACCTATCTTGTTACTTACTCAGGTAATTGTGAAATCTTGATTTGCTTTGTATTATTGTTGCTTCCCTGAATTCAAAATATATTTCCCCGATTATCCCTACCTATTGTAATCTCCCGGGTCGTGCTTGAAAATAGTCATGTCTTGGCTATGGTACTTACCCGGTAAACAAAAACTAAATAAATAAATCCTTGTTCAGCAATGCTCCCTCCACCTTTTCCACTGCACTGAAAATTGTATGCCCAGTGACTACTATTTTCCTGCCCCTCCCCCAACAATGGCTGGTTGAGTGTCCTGGTGCCTTGACTGCCTACCAGCTCCAGTCACTTGGTCACTCCCTCAGCATGGCCAGTCAGAAACCGATACCTCTTGCTGGAGTCCATTTGGGATGGTGCTCTCTCTTGACACCTGCTATGTTTCTTCCCCGCTGTGATCCATTTCCCATCCCTTCTTTGTCCCACAAGCTGTAGTTTGGACCCTGGACCGACTCCCCTAATTTTGGGTTGTATTGATATCATCAGTCCAGTCCTGTTGCAAATAGACGCGAGCTCCTTGGAGTCAGGTGATTTTCCTAGCTCCCTGAAAGAGGCCGTGGTGACACCTCTCTTGAAGAAAGCTACCTTGGACCCAGACTGTTTCTCAGACTACAGACCCATCTCTAACCTTCTCTTTATTGGGAAAGTTATTGAGAAGGTAGTGGCCGCCCAATTGGAAGACCATTTAACCATCCATAATATCTACGAATCCTTCCAATCCGGTTTTCGTAAAAGACATAGAACTGTGACTGTGCTGGTTCGGGTGCTTAATGATCTTCTGAGGGCAAAAGATTAGAAGAGATGTTCCATTCTGGTTCTTCTTGATCTCTCGTCAGCTTTTGCCACTGTGGATCACCTGGTGTTGATAGCACGCCTGAGGCAAATCTGTGGAATGTCAGGAACTGCTTTACAGTGGTTCACCTCATTCCTCACTGGGAGATCACAGAGTTGTGTTGGGAGTTTTTCTTCTGGACCAACTTCTTTGTTGTGTGGGGTGCCTCAGTGTTCCGTTCTGTCACAAATGTTATTTGCAGTGTATATGCTGCCCCTCGGAGACATTATAAGATGGTATGGGCTGAGGTTTCACTGTTATGCAGATGATACCCAGCTATACCTGTCTTTTGCACCCGACCAGGATGGAGCTCTCGTGGTGTTTAACAACTATCTGGAAGAAATCCAGGGTTGGATGGATTCTAGTTGGTTAAAGTTGAACTTGGAGAAGACAGAGGTTCTGGTTGTGGACCTGGGAGGTCAGATAGAGAGGTCGTGTGATGGCACACCTTCTGGAATATTTCTTGGTGGCATGTGACTTCCGACCTCTGAACGGGTGCGTAGCCTTGGGATTGTCCTAGACCAGGGGTTCTCAAATGGTGAGGCCAGCCTCCCTGGGGAGGCCCCAACCTGTTCCAGGGGAGGCTCAAGCAGGTCTGAAAAAGTGCTGTATTTAAATTTTGAGTTTTATATAGTTTGTGTGAAAAGATGACGCAAACTGAAAGAGGATAATGTAGGTGAAATTTATGTATTTATTTACTAATAGGTGACAAGGGAAGGTGAATGAGCCAGGCTCATTTCAGGAGAAACCGAGAGTGTGACCCATTAAGGGACTGCAAATAACGGGTAACAATGGTTCAAGAATGAAAATAGTGGAGCAAGTAGGTTGGCCTGTTGGGGGGGGGTTTACAATAAGCTGAAAAATAATATTTATTTTATTTGTTATTCAGATAACACCTTTGAGCACATGAGCGCTCTTTCAAAGGTTCCATGTCAAGTACTGCGCAAAGTACAGTATGTTATTTTTCTTTGGGGAGGCCCAAGATTATTTCCGTTTTTTGGGGAGGCTCAAATTCTTTTCCATGGATTTGGGGAGGCTCACTGTGACAAAGTCTGAGAACTATTGTCCTAGACGACAGTCTGACATTACAGCCTCAGGTGTCGGCCGTTGTCAGGACTTCCTTAGGAACATTGCCAGGGTTAGGAACCTTGTTCCATCTGACTCTTTGACAACGTTGGTCCACGCCTTTGTGTCCTCGTGTTTGGACTATTGCAACGGCCTTTACATTGGACTTTCTGGGATTGAAATCCACCGGCTGCAGCTGGTGCAGAACACTGCACTGGCCGCCTGTTCGGTGGCGGATCACCTTTAAAATCATTTTATTAACTTTTAAAGCCCTTCATGATCAGGGTCCGGCCTATCTGAAAGAACTTCTGGTGCCTTACTACTCCGGCCGATCACTCCGCTCAGCCGACAAGGGGTTGCTAGAGATTCCGAGAGCGAGTTTAAAATCTTCTGGCTGCAGAGGATTTTCTCATGCTGCCCCCACTCTCTGGAATTCTCTACCACGTGGTTACGGGAGTGCACCTCCGTGGAGGAATTCAAGAAGAACTTGAAAACCTATCGGTGGCAAATGGCCTTCTTGGATGCTTAAGTTAATTTATTCTGCTGAGATCTTAATTTGTACTTAATTGATTTTAATATTTGATGTTACTATGATATTATTTTATTTATATGTATTACTGATTTTATATTTGATGTTGTGGTTTTAATATGTTCAGCTCCTTGGTATGCTGAAAGGCGCTATACAAATAAACTTATTATTATTATTACTAGAGATCACAGTACCAGCCACCTTCCTTATTACCTGTCCCTCCTCCCTCAGCTCAGTGCCCAAGTCCCCAATCTCTCCTCTCCCCATCCTTCTGAGCTGCCTAGTCAGCTCTCTGTTCACCTAAGATGCCTCCATTTGCCACTCAGATTATGGTTGATAGATCAGATGACAATAGTCAGCCCAGGAAGTGTGTACCCATCTCCAGCTGTGACAAGAATAGAGCATTTGGTGAGAATTACCAAAGTAAATGGGTGGGGGTGTTATAAAAGGGCAGTTGTAGGCTTGTCAGTCTTTTAAAGCAGTGTCCGAGAAGTAGTTCTTCCTCTAAGTTGAATTGTGTAATACTGCAATATATTGACTGATGAGAAAATGGTAACGTGGATTCTTTTTCACCTCTTAAATAGCTAGTACAAGCTGACCTGTAAATATTGCAATAGTAATTTTTTAACCACAGAGTTAGTAGTTTTATGTGTGCTGAGCTTAGCAAATTCAGAGGTTTTTCACCATCCAGAAAGGCACTTGGCATACGCTACAGGAAATGTCAACATGACACAAGTTCTGTGGAACAGGCAAAGAGGTTGCTGTACGTAGTAGGAATGTACACTTCATGAATATTAATTCCCGCATGCCATGAATGTAAGGCTTTCTGAATATTGGTCTGAATAACAAATAGTTTTCACTATTTGTAATCTGTCAAGGGTATTTGGAAATTAATTTAAAAAAGAAGGCCCCCCCCCCCAAGATATCCATTGGTAGTCTGTCCAACCTCATCCTGATTCTGTGGTTTTCCCACCCACCTCCCCATTTCCTTTCCAGGGGCAGCTGTCTGTTAGGCAGGCTGAGGGTTTGGTGTAAGAGGGAGGATTTTCTTACCCACCTAACCCCTTCCCCAGTGTCCCACACAGAGATGGAAGTGATGGCCGACTCCTGTCACTTTTGCCAGGGGCAGAAGGCATCTTAAGAGTGACACCCCCTTCCCAGCCTGACTACCCTGTTGCTAAAAACAGTAAATATAAAATCTTCGGGGGTATCTCAGTCATCAGATCACGCAGTAGAAACTTCACCATCGGTGAAGCAGGATCCACACGAAAGATTTTCAGCAGTACAACTGGGGCCACCCATGCGGTCAACATCCGTTGACGTCATCAACCCTATAAAAGCATGAGTGGTCCTGCTCCCTCCTCAGTTCTCGCCTGCCATAAACGTGATTACATGGATCTCCACAGAAACTCCAGCACAATATTCGTGCCATTTTTTCGCCTGCAGCTTTTTCTCTGTTATTTTTCAGAATCTCTTTTATTAGAGATTCTTTCAATTTGTTTGTCAAGAGTTAATCCTTCGATATTTCTCTTCTGTTGATGCCGCTACAGAAAGAAGATTGCCTCCACTGATGAACACTCTCTTTGTGTCTGCTGTCTTGGGCCTGACCACGAAGTTTCTGACTATGAGCTCTGCTAGAAGTTTAGCCAGACAACCCCCAGGCGATGCAGAAAGGCTCTTAAAAATTTCCTGCTGGATCAACAGGTAGCCAGTTCTGGGCAGGGATCCTCCAGGGTCCCAGCCTCTTAGTCGCTGACAGGGTCGTCGAGCTCCCAGGCCTCCAAGGCCTGAGACAGGTCCTCGGGGGGGTCATAAAAAAGACTGAGATCACTATTGCCCCCCCGCGGCAATCTTGCTCCCCCACGGCCTCTTCTATTTCCTCTGGGGGATCCTGGTTGGCTGCGGCTGCACCGACACGTAAAATCGATGTCCAGGTCTCTGTGCCCTCAAGACTCACACTGACAGCACCCCGCCCAGATCAGAAGGGTACGTGCCGTCGACCTCCAGGTAGTCAGCCCTTCCTTAGTCAGTGACGGGCTTGCCATTGACAGCCATCCTCCCCCCACATCGAGGCATGATCCCTCTCCCTCCAGGACTCCAGGCACTTTGGGTTCACAAGGCCCATCAGGCGGGTCGGCGATACCTGTGCCATTGACACCCCCCACCGACGACAAATTTTGTCGACCTAAACTATATTCTGACTAAATTCACGTAGGTGATTGTGCATCAGCTAGATGTGTACAGGCCCACCTTACTGGCACCATCAATGGCTGCTTCATCGTTGACTCGTACTCATTGGCCATGGGGGCTATCCGTGGTGCATCTGATGTCAGACCTGGATCTGGAAGAGGTTGATGTCAAGGAGGAGTACCATCCAGACCTCATTCTTCCCGAGGATGAGGAGGAAGAAAAGGAAGAGATCCTGGCCTCTGACAGGTCCACAGCTTCCTCTGTCAGTGAGGACTCGGTTATGTATACTCCTAGGTCTCCTTCTGAGGACCTCACATTTTTCAATGTGATGAAACAGCTGTTCACAGCCATGGGCTTCCACATGAAGGATGAGGATGTCGCCAGGAAAGAGCTGGTGGACTTCCTGGAGATCCCATAGTCACCCCCCCCCCCAAAAAAAAATTCCTCCAGTTTTGCCTGCCTTGAGGAATGCAGCTATGGTAGCCTGGCACAGGCCCGACATGGTACCAGCTATGCCCCGCAGGACGAACAAACTCTACCGTGCCCCCCCAAGGGTTCTTCTGTTATGCTGTCCAGCCTGAAAAAGGCTTAATGATCATTAAGGCAGCTCATGACAGGTCTAAGGTGCCTAAGCACTTTAGCTGCCTCCCCCCCAGACAGAGTCCCACAGAATTGACCTTTAGGGTATGGGGGTTTATGCCTTCTCCACACTTGTGCTCAGGATTGCAAACTACCTGTCTCATATGGTGAAATTGACTCTGAGTTTGTAGTGTTTAGGAAGGAAAAGGTCACTTCAACATTAGTGTTTAATAATAATTCTTTTTATTCATGTTTCTTATGCCCTGATGTTTCGCACTCTGACAGTGCTTTTTTCCAAGGGCTGAAATAAATACAAAAAACATTTTTAACCATCATATTCAATAATTTTTATCTCATTCCTTCTAGATCATAAATATTTCTTAAATTGGAACTCTGACCAATAATCCATACATATCTTTCTTAAGAAAACAGTATTTGTTTGTCTACACTCCTTGTGCTATGCACAAGTGTAACCCCCCCTATAAATGGGGGTTCCCAAAAGTCTTTCTTGGGTGTGCTTAAATGCCCACTGCCAGGTGGGCTTTCTGTGTCTTTACAGGTGTAAAAGTGCTTGCATGCGAGTGCCCTGTTGGCCTCTGTGCCTGTCCCTTTAAGAGACATTATTTTTGTAGTGTATAATTAAGCTGGGTAGGGGTCGAGTGTTTTCAGGCTCGAGTCCTACCTGAGCTGCAATAATATTGCTCTGTTCTGCCATCACTAATGATGCAGAGGGAGCTCTGTTAGACCTGGTAATTGTTTGTTGATTAGTTGCTTTAATAATAATGATATTATAGTTTTTCTAACCTGCCTTTCTTTGCAGCATGTACATTTCTGTATTGCACCAACAGTACCCTTTGAGGACCTTAAAATGGAGTCTGCCCCCAGGGGTCTTGTGGGAGTGAATTTCTGTAGGAATTGTAGTTTTTTCATTTTGGTGCCTAAATGGACCTGGAGGGGGGAGCCCTTGCTTTGACAGACAGATGAATCAACCAACCAAACCCTTTTTGGATCAGAAGGAAGTCCTGGTGCTGCCTGCTGCAGAGTGCCAGTCTGAGTTTTGGAGTTGAGAGGGTGAACTGCTCAAGACATTCGCGCAGCTGCTCCTGCGTAGTAGCGCGGGAAACTGGTGGGAAGGCTGTGTCTGGCCTGCCTGCTTCATCTTCCCTTCTGACTGATCTGCTAGTGAAATTAATCGGACTGAATCCGAACTGGCTTGTGACCAGAAAAACGAAATTGTGACTGCCCTATTACCTGAAGAAGACCGAAAATTTGCGTCACGCGATCGGCCTGTCAGGAAGTCTGAAACCACCACAGAGTGTATGGTTTGTGCAGAGACACTGTGATTGCGACCGGACTGTCATCCAAACTGTGGTACTGCTTTTTATTTACTATACTGTAAGTGTGCTGAATGTTCTCAGTGGGTCATGATTTGGTTCCCCACTTTCCAATTGTGTCATGCTTGCTGGAAAGCTGAATCCAGCACTATTGGACTGCCATCCAATTGTTCTCCTGGCGTGGGCTTTGCCACCTTTGCCCTGCCAGCTACTTATGCCGCAGAGAAGACCATCGACGAGAGATCTACCTGGGGATCAAACCCTGCTCAGCGTCGTGCGCAGGAACACCATGGCAAATCGTGTGGGCTTTGCTTCTCCTGGCAAACCAGCAAGTCATTCTGCAGTCTCAATTTCTACCATCCTGCATCTTGTACTGGGTAGTGTGATTAAACACCATGATAGCTCCCTGCAACATCAGCTAAATCAAAGTGTATCATCTGATTTGATTGTTTTGTTTGATTATCATGAACTGAGCCATCTGGCTCCGGATTACAAATTGTGAGTAACTGTGCATGACTCTTTCTTCCCATCATTAGGGCCTCGAGCAGCTGCAATGCCGGCCTACTCCGGGCAACACTTCAAGCTAGTCTGCATCAACAACTGGGTAACCAGTGTGTGTGTGTGTGTGTGTGTGTGTATCTATGACTGTGTTGAGGTACTTTAAAGTGTACCTTGTAGCCTGATTGAATCAGTTACTAGACCAATCAACCTGATTACACCCCTCCCTTGTTCAAATCTCCTGAATAAATCAGATCTGACTCTTTTTGTACTTAAACTGTTTGTGGTGCATCTCTGTACTAATAGCACTGTATTGTTGTTGCTGGCTGTGTCTAATCTTATTTTACAGTGGGTCTTCAGGGTCAGACAGGTGGAACCAGCCCTGGTGGTAAAGTGCAGTCAGAGTGTGGATATATTTGTGGTTTGGGGGCTATTGTACATGTGTATTCTGTTCATTGTTTAGGCCACTAGATGGGAAAGAGGGCATGTCACAGTGTCCTGGAGGGCTGTACCGAGGTCTGCTATGCTGCCACCAGCCCTGTCCTCTGGGTGGAGGCACCCGTTTTCAGTACCCAGGCCCCTTAACCTGCAACTAGTCATGCAGGTAGGAGTAGTAGCTCTTGGGATAGCGCCACCCAGGGGGTTGGATCTTGGAGGCATACCGCTGGGATTAGCCCCCCTAATGGCCAAAATCAAGAATTGTTGTCAAAGTTTAACGGCTACCCCAATAGAAGTGGCTGTGCACCAGTTGGTGGGGTGGTGTACGGGGCAGGAAATTGACCCCCAAAATGCCTTGCTTATACTGGATATCCCCTTGGGTATCAGCAAGGACACTGTAGAAGGAGCACTCTCCAAAGCTGAATGTTTAAAAAAAATGCTGTTGTGGTGAGTCGACAGGCTAACTTGATCACCCAAACTTTCATGGCCTTAGTAGAGAGTAGTGACCTCATGGACAGCTCTAGAGTGCCACAGACTGTTACCTCAGAAGGGGTTCTAGCTGCCTGGAGAGTGGTAACAAAGGACAGTAAAAACTCCAGGGAGGATAAGCCCCCATCATTATCCGAGACTTATGAGGAGAAGTTTGCTAAGTTGGTACTGGAGGAAGGGAAAACCATATAGGACTTTTAAGAAATTATTCCTGCCACCTGGGGTTGTTCCTTCTCCAAACCCCCCTCCACTTCAGCACCTGTTCCTGCCCCGCCTTCTGTGCCCATGCCATTGCCTGCCGCTATGTCTGTGCTTGCCACTTGTCACGACTCCTACCGAAGGCTGAGAATCTTCTTGTGCACCCTCCCCCCCGGGAGGATGACTGGGAGACCTGGATAGACTGTGTTGCGCCTCTAGTATCTGAATGGCAATGCTCAGAAGCAGAGAAGCAAAAGAGGTTGAGTGAGAGCCTCCGAGGTCCTGCCCTGGCTACCATCCATGCCAAGCAGGCCAATAACCCCGAAGCAACTGCGCAGGACTATCTTGATGCATTGGAGAATCTATATGGGAGCCCGGATTCAGATCAGGACCTATGGTGGAGAGTAAGAAATGCTCAGCAGTACCCAGGGAAGCCATTATCTGTGTATGTACCTCGATTTGAAAAGGTGCTACAAGAGTACCTCAGAAAGGGTAGTTTGGCATCAGATGAATTAGATCGAACTAGGTTGGACCGGATCCTTAAGTCTGCTCCATTTTCAGAATTGTTACTGCTTCAGTTGTGCCTTGCCACCTGACTGGAATAGTCCCCCCCCCATGATGAGCTAATGAAAGAAATTCGGGGTGAGCAAAGGAGACCGTGTGGGGGAATTGCACCAATATCTGCTGCTACTGCGCAAGTGACCGAGAGTGATCAGCCAAGTGAGGTTCAGGGGCGAAAGTCAGCACCTAATGAGCAATCTGAGACTGCAAAGGACTTTCCACCCTGGGCTGAGTTGTGGAAAGACGAGCTACTAAAGGAAGTCTGAGAGTTGAAGGTGGGCTCCTCTGTAAGGGTTTTCCTCCATTGAATAAGATTCAGGCCCTTCTCAGAGCATGTCGGCCCTGGGGGTGGGAGTGCCTGCCCCAGCACCCCCTGCACAGGGCAGCTCCAGTGTGGAAATCAGAGAATTGACTGCCACCCTAAAGGAACTGTTAAGATGCGTTGCACCACCCTTGCCACTGCAAGCAGATATTTGACCCTGATCCCTTGCTACTGCTTAAGTCCCTCATGCAATGTTCTCTCCAAGGATGACCCAGGAGTCTATCATTTGTCACAACTGTGGAAAGGATGGCCATATGAAGAGAGAATGCCAGTCTCAGAAAGGCTTAGAAAAAGTAGTAAACAGACTCCAAGGGGAGCTCTGAAAAGCAAATCAAGTGGCGGAGGGGTGCCCGAAATGACCTCAGTGGGGGCTCAAGATAAACTAACTCAGACTTCTTTGTGGCTAAGTCGTCTGTCCAGGTCCCTGCTATCATCCCTCCAGACTGGTCCAAATTATTTATTTATTTATTTATGTTTTTGGTAACCAGGTAAGTACACTGATCCAGTGGACCATTTTCAGTCATGACCCAGGCCACAAAGGTGGCAGTACAGGGAAATACATGGGTGGATACAGCTTCACATTGGACAGTACAGTGGTTACAACATTAGGACAGCTAGAAACAGTCGTCATTTACATAAAAGTATACAGGCGTTGAGAGAACAAAACATTTGTCAAAGAATACAGGTCAAGATACTGAGGAGAATTGGTTAAGCATACGCATAGAGTATCTAGATATTTTCATTTATGCCATATCCGACTGAGACGTGGGAGCATACAAGGTAGGTAGTGTGAGTCATCAAGCGAATCATGTTTGTTCATAGTGCTCTGGAGAGTAGGTGGCAGTGCCAACAGATTACGGTAGTTTATGGTGGCTCACAGGGCTTTGCTCTGTCTGTTGAGCGTTTGCAGGTGCATCCATCAGTAGCCATGTTTTAAGGTTGTCTTTGAATGACACTTGGGATGGGGATGTACGAATGGAGATGGGAAGACTGTTCCAGAGGGAGGGGACCATTACAGAGAAAGCCTTGCTGCCCATCATCTTAGAGACACGAGGAACTTCGAGGGTTGGAAGGGAAGAGGCCCTGAGTGGTCTAGTGGCTGCTCTAGTTATGAGAGGGGGAGTGTAAGGGGATAGCAGGTTACTTCGGAGGGCGCTGTCCACCAGGCAGCCAGCAGCATAGTTCAGGCGTCCTTGGAGTGAGAGCCATCCTAGGGACTGATAGAGGTTGCAGCGGTGGGTTAACGAGGGGGCGTTGAGGACAAAGCGACAGATAGCATTATATGCCATATATAGGCGGGGGGTTTGCTTTGTTGTTATTGGGGAGTGGATGGGGGAGCAGTAGTCCAGGAGAGAGAGAAGGTTGCCTTGCGCTATGGCAAGGCAAGCTTCAGGCGAAAGCAGGTGAATGGCATGATAGGCCGCACCTAGTTTCTGATTAATCTTTTTAATGATCAGGGCTGTATGATCATTAAACATGAGGGAGGAGTTGAGGGTAACACCAAGGTATGAGAAGGAGGTGACCTGCTCAAGTGGGGGACCAGCAGGAGTAGATACGGTCAGGGCGGTGTTAGATCTAGCAGTCTTGTTTAAGAAGGCTTGGATCCGAAAAGCATGGCCTTCATCTTTTTCTCATTTACTAGGAGTTTTCTGGATGTGAACCAGCTTTCAGCCGCCCCGTAGTTGTCCGTGAAGGTACAGGAGATGGATTCCAGGGACTTGTCACTGGGGTGCAGGACTAGGTCATCTGTGTAGAGAATCGCATTGCAGTTTAGCCTCTCAGCAGGTAGTGCATTGATAAACATAGAGAAGAGAAGGGGGCCTAGAATTGATCCCTGGGGTACACCAGTGCTTGTGGGAAAGGGGACGGAGGCAGCTTTGCCTATGAGCACGGATTGGGATCTGTTTGTGAGGCATCTATGGAACCAGGCTGTGGGTCCAGGTGCACAGCCAAATTGTTGAAGCATGGAGAGAAGAAGGTTGTGGTCCACTAAGTCGAAAGCTTTTGACAAATCGACGAAGACTGCACCTGCAGCCTTACCCATGTCCATGTTCTTGAGAATGTGGTTAGAGAAGACCGCCAGGGCAGAGGAGGTGCTGTGATGCTTACGGAAGTCATGCTGGAGGGGACATAGGAGGGTGAACTTATTTAGGTGTTCAGATAACTGGATATGGACAACCTTCTCTAACAGTTTGCTAAGATGAGGAAGCAGGGAAATGGGTCTGTAGTTTTCTAGGGCGAGGGGAACTCCTGCTTTGAAGATGGGTATCACTTTGGCGTATTTCCAGGTGTCTGGCACAGTTGATGTGGACAGAGCGAGGTTAAAGATGTGTGTTAGTGGTCTTATCAGGGCTGGGAATATGATCCTCAGTAAGGTGGGGTAGAGTCCATCACTGCCAGGACTGCCCCATGGGGTAGGGTTTCCAGGAGTCTTACAGTAGTAGTGAAACCAATGGCTCTGAAATAGAAAGGGGGGGGGGTGGAGGCACAATGGTCTTGAGGAGTGAGGGGGCTACCGATTCTGTTTTGGTTGGAGGGCGAGTGAGGGGGAAGCTTGCTAAGGTACGGGGTAAGTTCGGTGAACATGGCGTTAAAAAGGTCTGCGATGCCTACAGGGTCATTTATTTTGCCTGCTGTAGACGCAGGTTGTGTTATTTGCTTGTTGATCTTGGGGTTTAGTATAGACCCAATTGTTGCCCAGAATTTACGAGGATTTCCCAGTGTGCTTTGTTAAAGGTCATTAAAATATTTTCTTTTGAGTGACTTTGTCATTTGTTTGCACGTGCTCTGTAGTTGCCTATAGGCATTCCATAGATGGGGGGGATGGGGACGCTTTAAAAACTTTCCAACTAGAGTCTTTGCCCTTCATTTGCAGCAGCAATTCTTTGGTTATCCAGTGCATGCAGCCACCTCTAACCCTCCTGGTTTTTATGGGAAAATAGTAGTCCTATAGTTTTGGTGGGTCCTTCGATGGAGACTACTGTGAGTGTCAGTGGTATCTATGCTTGGGCTGTGCTCGACAGAGGGTCGCAAGTGACCATTGTGTTCCAGGACTGGTATGACAAACACTTATCTGATGTGCCATTACAATCTCTAGAAGGTCTACATGTGTGGGGCCTGAGTGACAAGTCTTAGCCCTACCTAGGGTATGTCTGGCTTTGGGTGTCTGTTCCTGCGGCCATGACTGGTGTAGATGAACAAGTAGAGATGCTAGCCCTGGTGTGCTCCCCTACAGGGATGTATGATGAGATCCCCCTACTCATTGGAACCAACGCCCATGTGTTAGGGAGGTTAGCGCAGTTGTGCCAAGAGAAAAGAGATCGACAGACTGGCTGGGCAGTCAGAATTCCAGCTCTGATCAAGAAAGCTTATGACCTGCAGGGGCAGTCTGTGGCAGAAGACCAGGATGAGCCCATTGGAATTGTCTGGAAGAAGGACCCTGATTCCTTGGTATTGCCACCCAATACTTAGTAGACTGTTCATGGAGAAGTCCATCTTAAGAGAGACGTGAAAAACAAAATATTAATGCTGGATGCACCAGGTGAAGGACTGTTGCTGGAGGGGCTCATGGTCAAGCCCAGTATCCTACCTGCCATACCCATGCTTATGCATGCTGAGTGATGGTCCAAATTCAGAATGTGTTGGATCGGGAAGTCCGTGTGAGCAGGGGATGTACGCTGGCTACAGTACACTGTGCAGACACTGTAGTATTATCCAGTAACAAGCACTATGGTGGAAAGGAGAAAGTGACCCCCAACCTATTTGATTTTGGCGATTTCCCCCTTGTCTGCTGAGTGGAAAACCCGAATTAGCAGGAAACTTGCCCAGAGAGATCAAGTGTTCCCATTAATAGAGTGGGACGTGGGATGTGTCCATGGTGCTGAGCATAACATATGCATGCATGATGAACGACCATTCCGAGAGAGGTCCCGACGCCTTGCTCCAGCTGACATAGACGATGTTAGGAGGCACCTACAGGAAATGCTCACTGCTGGCATTATTCAAGAATCAAGAAGCCCCTATGCATCCCCCATTGTAGTTGTGCATAAAAGGAACGTATCCGTGAGGATGTGTGTGGATTATTGGACCCTCAGCTGATGGACTGTCCCTGATCAATACACCACGCCATGCATACAGAATGCCCTAGACTTCCTGAACGGGAGTCAGTGGTTCTCAGTACTTGATCTTCTCTGCAGATACTATCAAATTCAAATGGCCCTAGAGGACCATGAGCAAACAGCTTTCATCTGTCCACTGGGGTTCTATGAATTTCTGAGAATGCCACAGGGGATCTCTGGCACCCCCGCCACCTTTCAGAGGTTGATGGAGCATGCGGTAGGGGATATGAACCTGCTGAAGTGCCTGGTATACTTGGACGATGTCATCATATTTGGGTGCACACTGGAGGAGCATGAGACCAGATTTTTCAAAGTCCTTGACCGATTGGAGGAATTCGGCTTCCAGTTATCCATAGACAAGTGGCAGTTCTTTCAAGCATCTGTGAAATATGTGGGATATATAGTGTCTGTCGAGGGGCTATAGACAGATCCCAGTAAAGTAGAGTCCTTGACCACCTGGCTCCAGCCTACAACCTAAAAGAGCTACAGTGTTTCCTGGGGTTCTGCAGCTACTACTGCTAATTCATCAAAGACTATTCAAGGGTGATACGGCTGCTCCTTATATCTTACCCAAGGCTATCCCGCTACCAACTGCAGATACAAAAAGGGGGCCATCAGGGAAGAAGAAAATTTGTACTTCTGGACAAGTGAACGCTTTGGGCCTTGGTGGACTCCCGAGTGTGAGGCAGCTTTCTTCGAAGTCATCTATCGGCTCACCCACGCCCCCATCCTTGCCTATGCTGATTCCACCAAGCCATACGTTCTGCATTCTAATGCCAGCTTGAAGAGGCTTGGGGCTGTGCTCTACCAAGAATACGTGAATGGCCAGAGACCTGTGGCTTTCGCCAGTCACAGTCTAGGTCCACAAGTTGGAATTCCTTGCTCTAAAGTGGGCCATAGTCGACCAGTTTCATGAGTACCTTTGTGGGATAAAGATATTAGTGAAGACTGATAAAAACCCTCTGCTGTATGTGTAGACCTCAGCTAAGCTGGATGCCACTGTGCACTGGTGGCTTTCTGCCTTGTCAGCTTATGATTATGCTGTTGAATACGGGCCTGGACTGAATCATGTTGATGCTGATGCCCTGTTATGGAGGCCAAATTCTAAGGACAACTGGGTGAGGGTGTCTGAACCCTCCATTAAAGTGTTATGCCAAAAGTTTGATAAAGATGAGCAACTGTCTGCAGACACAGTGGACTGCCTGGTGGATTGCTTGCCCCCCCCCCCCCCGATATCTGCATACCAGCTGCCTATTGCCATTTGTTTGCATCAGATATCAGTGTGCTGCCTCAATTTGATAATGACAGTATTCAGTGGGCTCAGTCCCAGGACCCCATGATTCAATCCGCACTCGACTCCCTGTATGCGGGAAAAGATGTGTCCAAGTTACGTTCCACCAATTTGTGAACTGCTTTACTATTGAAGGAGGGCCCCAGGTTAAAGTTGCATGATCTCATACAGAGAGACAGTGGATCTTCGAGGTCAAGTGGACAAGCACAGTTGGTCATACCCACGGCCTTTAAACAGCTGGTATTGAGGTCCCTCCACAGCCACATGGGACATCTTGGTATTGACCGAACTCTTGACCTAGTACGGTCCTGATTCTACTGGCCAAAGATGGGGGCAGATGTCGAGCATCACATAAAGACCTGCAGTCGGTGCCTACAGAGAAAAGCCTTGCCCCAGAAGGCTGCCCCACTTGTCAGTATCACTGCCAGCACCCCTATGGAGCTAGCTTGCATAGACTTCTTGTGCTTGGAACCTGACCAAAAGAACACTGGCAATGTGCTGGTGGTAACTGATCATTTTACTTGATACGCACAAGCTTTTCCAACCAAAGATCAAAAGGTCTCTACAGTGGCCAAGGTTCTAGTGGAAAAGTTCTTTGTCCTTTATGGTTCCCCCCAATGTATTTATTCTGATCAAGGCCGAGACTTTGAAAGTAGACTAATCAAAGAAATGCTCTCCCTATGGGGGGTGCTGAAGTCCAGAACCACTCCCTATCACCTGCAGGGGAATCCTCAACCAGAATGCTTTAACCGAACCCTTCTGGACACGCTGGGTACTCTCCATCCTAAAGACAAGCCTAAGTGGAGTCAGCAGATTAGCACCTTGGTACACGCTTACAATTGCACCAAAAGTGATGCTACTGGATTCTCTCCCTATTGTCTCACATTTGGGAAGGAGGCCCGGCTGCCCGTTGATGTTTGCTTTGGGGTCTCTCCGGATGGAGTCCGAGCCGAGAATTATTTGCAGTATGTGCAGAAACTGAAAGATTGATTGAACCATGCGTATCAACTGGCACAAACTATGACTGCCAAACAAAATCTTGCCAACAAAGAAAGATGTGATCGATGAGTAAAAGCCCAAGAATTGTTACCCAGAGGTACGAGTACTACTGCGCAATTTGGGACTGCATGGGAAGCACAAAATCGTTGACAGATGGCACCATCTTTCCCACATAGTAGTTGGTAAACTGGATGATCTGCCAGTGTACAAAGTGCACCCTGAGAATAACACTAGAGCTGTTAAGACCATGCATTGCAATCACCTACTGCCCATTGGTCAAGTGATCATTGATGCTGAACCAACACCCGACACTTCTCCCGGGCCAGTGACTCATGCTGGTGCCAAAAGGAGACAGAGACAACCTGCCCCTGTTGTTCCAGACCTAAGGCCCCCCACCCCGGCAGGCCCTGAATGATGATGACTATCAGTCCATTTTTGATAAAAGTGAATGTGACAATGCCTACTAACCTTGTTATGAACTGAGCCAGTTGTTTCGAGGCAACCCTCTGCAGAATCGTGGGGATGTAGCTGGGCCTTCAGAGCTGCCTAACCCCCAACTTCTTTCCTGGAACCAATGCCCCTGAAAGTTAGGTGCAGAGTATTACGTCTGAAATAGCAGATTCCTTGTGCCTAGTGGAACTGTTTGAATTATCTGAGGAGGAATCTGCTGTGGAAAATCTCTCTGGTGACACACCAGAACCTGCAGAGCAATATGACAGTGTTGACAGCACCCCTTCAGCACCACAAAATTCAGTGATCCAAGAGTTCCTTCAGGATGAGCAACCTGGGCCCTCTTCAGGAGAGAATATTGAGCAAAATATTGTGGAAACAGAAACTGCCATGCAAGGAGACAATAATGTTCTGCTACTGGAGACTTCGCCCAGTGCAGAGGTACCCCTTTCTACTGAAGAAGAGACTGATGCAAATGCTGGTACTCCAGAGACTGTACCTGTTTCCCCAAGGAAGTCTGGGAGAGCAGTTAAACCCGTAATACATCTAAGCTACAACTCCCCTGGAAGGCCAGTAGATCTTCCTTTAATAGTTGTCCACAAGGGTATCTATGTTTCAGAGTTCACTGACCAAACTGAGCCTTTCTGCTACTTCCAGGTTGGTGGTCCATCCTTCAGGACATGGTGCCTCTGCCCCGTCTCGCCCCATGTCAGCTGATAGGGATGGGACCCCATTTATGTTGTTTAGAATGCAAGAAACTATAACATGAATGAGTATAGTAATATTATTGTGCGAATCATAGTGAAATCATTATTGAATGTATGAAAACTGCATAACTGATGCCATAATATATATTCATGTGTATAAGTTATTTTGGATACCATATAGTAATGGTAATGAAGCATGCATTTTGCATAAGTATAATGTCTTCAAATAACGTTGTTGTGAGCATGGACTTGATGCAGACACCAAGTTCTTTCCAGACAGGGAAGGGGGTAACCCCCTTATAAATGAGGGGTCCCAAAAGTCTTTGTGGGGTGTGCTGAAATGTCCAGTGCCAGGTGGGCATTCTGTGTCTTTACAGGTGTAAAAGTGCTTGCATGCGAGTGCCGTTAGCCTTCGTGCCTGTCCCTTGAAGGGACATTATTTTTGTAGTGTATAATTAATCTGGGTAGGGGCCGAGTGTTTCCAGGCTCGAGTCCTGCCCGAACTGCAATAATATTGCTCTGTTCTGCCATCACTAATGGTGCAGAGGGAACTCTGTTAGAACTGGTAATTGTTTGCTGATTAGCTGCTCTAATAATACTGGTATTATACAGTCGTGGACAAAATTATTGGCGCCCTTGCAGTTTTTTCAAATAATGCACCATTCCTTCCAGAAAATTGTTGAAATTAAAAAATATTTTGGTATCCACATATGTATTTCTTTGGTTTGCAGTGGAATAAAACAAAAAAAGCAGAAACATTTACTAAGTCTTAGCTTATTCCACACAGAAATCCTTAAATGGCCCGAACAAAATTATTGGCACCTTTTAGAAGTAGTTAGAAATAATTAGATTTCAAGCAGGTGATTCTCCTTCACTTTAGAATTGAACTAATCTGTGGTGAGTTGCAGGTGCCTGCAATATAAAAATCACTCATTCAACCAGTCTGAATAGAGAAAAGGACTCATTCTCCTGTTTTGTGTCACTGTGTATACCGCAATTAGCATGGAGAAAAGAAAGACAGCCAGAGAATTGTCTGAGGAGGTCAGACAGAAGATTGGGTAGCCAAGCATGGACAATCTCAAGGCTACAAATCAATCTCCAGAGACCTTGATGTTCCTGTTTCCACCGTACGTAATGTTATCAGGATGTTTAAGGCCCATGGCACTGTAGCCAACCTCCCTGGACGTGGCCGCAAGAGAAAGCTTGATAGAAGATTGCAGCGCAGGATTGTTCGAATGGTGGAGAAAGTACCTCGATCAACTGCCAAACAGATTCAAGCTGACCTTCAGACACAAGGTACGACAGTTTTAACTCGCACCATCCGTCACCAACTCAATGAAAGGGGGTTATATGGTAGGAGGCCCAGGAGGACCCCACTGCTGAGAGAGAGAGACATAAGAAAGCCCGACTGGGGTTTGCCAAAAACACACCTGAACAAGCCAAAATCCTTCTGGGAGAATGTCCTGTGGACAGATGAGACCAAATTAGAGCTTTTTGGTAAAGCACATCATCTCTATGTTTACAGAAAACAAAATGAAGCCTTCAAAGAAAAGAACACCTTCCCTACAGTCAAACATGGAGGAGGTTCAGTGATGTTTTGGGGTTGCTGTGCTGCCTCTGGCACTGGGTGCCTTGAACGTGTGCATGGCATCATGAAATCTGGAGATTACCAGGCCATTTTGGAGCGCAGTGTTGAACCCAGTGGGTCTCTGTCGAAGGTCATGGGTCTTCCAGCAGGACAATGACCCCAAACACACTTCAAAAAGCACCCTGGAATGCTTCAAGATAAGACGTTGGACTGTTCTGAAGTGGCCAGCAATGACTCCTGTGGAGAGATCTGAAAACAGCAGTTGGGAGAAGGCATCCTTCAAATCTGGGAGAACTGGAGCAGTTTGCACAAGAAGAGTGGGCCAAACTGCCAGTAGAGAGGTTCAGGAAGCTCATCCATGGCTATAGGAAGTGGTTGATTGCAGTTATTTTCACCAAAGGCTGTGCTACCAAATATTAAGTCTAGGGTGTCAATAATTTTTTCAATGCAATTTCTTTTCATTTTCTGATTTAAAGGATATATTAAATTCTGAATCAAAAACAAAGGTTCTGTAATGTTAACAGAGAAATAAAGAATTGTGGAGACCAAATACTGTACTGTTGTTAATTTCAACTTATGTTTAGAGGAAATTGTGAGTTATTTGAAAAAGTGCAAGGGCGCCAATATTTTTGGCCACGACTGTAGTTTGTCCAACCTGCCTTTCTTTGCAGCATGGACATTTCTGTATTGTACCAATCAGTACCTTTTTGAGGACCTTAAAATGGAGTCTGTACCAGGGTCTTGTGGGAGTGAATCTCTCAGAGGACCAGTTTTTCATTTTGTCGCCAATGGAAGGGGGGGGCTTGCTGTGAAAGACAGATGAATCAACCAACCGAACCCATTTTGGATCAGAAGGAAGTCCCGGTGCTGCCTGCTGCAGAGTGTCAGTCTGAGTTTTGGAGTTGAGAGAGAGAGTGAACTCCTCAAGACATTCGAGCAGCTGCTCCTGCGTAGTAGCGCAGGAAACTGGTGGGAAGGCTGTGTCTGGCCTGCCTGCTTCATCTTCCCTTCTGAGGGATCTGCTAATGAAATTAATTGGACTTAATCCGAACCGGCTTGTAACCAGAAATACCAAATTGTGACTGCCCTGTTATCTGAAGAAGACTGAAGATTTGCTTCACGTGATCGGCCTGTCGGGAAGTCTGAAACCACCACAGAGCATATGGTTTACGTAGAGACATTGTGAGTGTGAACGGACTGTCGTCCGAACTGTGGTACTGCTTTTTATTTACTGTAAGTGTGCTGAATGTTCTCAGTGGGTCCCGATTTGGTTCCCCACTTTCCAATTGTGTCACGCTTGCTGGAGGCTGAATCCAGCACTACCGACTGCCATCCAAATTGTTCTCCTGGCCTGGGCTTTGCCACCTTGGCCCAGCCAGCTTTCCATGCCGTGGAGAAGACCATCGACAAGAGACCTGCCTGGGGATCAGCCCCCTGCTCAGCGTCACCAACAGGAACAACACCACGGTAAATCGTGTGGGCCCTGCTTCTCCTGGCAAACCTGGCAAGTCATTCTGCAGTCTCCATTTCATCTATCCTGCATCTTGTACTGGGTAGGGTCAGTAATCACCATGGTAGCTCCCTGTAACATCAGCTAAATCAGTGTGTCATCTGATTTTATTGTTTTGTTTGATTATCATGGATTGAGCCATCTGGCTTCGGGTTACAAATTGTGGGTTACTGTGCATGACTCTTTCTTCCCATCATTAGGGCCCTGACCAGCCGCGATGCCGGCCTACCCCGGGCAACGCTTCAGGCTAGCCTGCATCAACAACTAGGTACTGTGTGTGTGTGTGTGTGACTGTGTGACTGTGTTGAGGTACTTTAAAGTGCATGTCTTGTAGCCTGATTTGAATCAGTTGCTAGACCAATCAGCGTGATTATGCCCCTGCCTTGTTCAAACCCCCTGAATAAATCAGATCTGATTCTTTTTGCACTTAAACTTTGTGGTGCATCTCTGTACTAATAGCACTGTATTGTTGTTGCTGGCTGTGTCTAATCTTATTTTACAGGGGTCTCCATGGTCAGACAGGTGGAACCAGCCCTTGTGGTAAGTGCAGTCAGAGTGTGGATATATTTGTGGTTTGGGGGCTATTGTACCTGTGTATTCTGTTCATTGTTTAGGCCACTAGAGGGGAAGGGGGGGTCACAGTTTCCCGGAGGGCTGCACCCAGGTCAGCTGCGCTACCACCACCATGTCCTCAAGGTAGAGGCACCCGTTTTCAGTACCCAGGCCCCTTAACCTGCAACTAGTCACACAGCCAGGGGTAGTGGCCCTTGGGATAGCGCCACCCAGGGGTTACACAAGGAGTGTACACAAACGAATACTGTTTTCTTAAGAAAGGTGTGTATGGATTATTGGTTGGAGTTCCAAGTTAAGAAATATTTATGATCTAGAAGGAATGAGATAAAAATTATTGGATATAGTGGTTAAAAATGTTCTTTGTATTTATTTCAGCCCTTTGAAAAAGCACTGTCACAGTGCTAAACGTTAGGGCATAAGAAACATGAATAAAAAGAATTGTTATTAAACACTAAGGCTGAAGTGACATTTTCCTTCCTAAACACTACAAACCCACAGTCAAGTTTTTGTCCTAATAGGAAGGAATTGTATATAAGACATCCATTACCCACGGGAACACAAAGATTGTTTTTCATGGGGTGAAATACCAGAATTCCAGCTGAAAGAATGGCAAGGACACTACCTAGGCCCTTCCAGATGGCACACAGAAGCAGGAGCTTCTTAAGTGCCTGCAGATGGCTGAGGACATTAGCAAGCACCTCCACAGGGCCCTATGTGACATGGCTGATAGTATTTCCAGGGCTGCTGCCATGGGCATATGCCTATGTAGGCACATCTGGCTGAGGGTCTCTGGTTTTGCTGCTGATATTCAGCAGAAGGTACTTAGTGCCCCTTTCAGTGGCACTAAGCTATTTAGTCCTGACATCCAGGATATTATCAACAATCTGCAGGCCTCCGGCAGGGCCATCAAGTCTGTTCACTCTCTCTACCATACTCAGTTGAGAAGTAGACAGCGCCTTCCCTTTCGCTAGGCATCCAATAGACCCAGTGCAGCCTTTCGCCCCCATGGGAGGCACAGAGCCTCTGCTGCCTTGCCTGTACCCTCCAATGCTGGAACTGTGGCCAAGTGACCCAGAAGTGAGGGATCAGCTTCTATGACTGGATCCATCTTGGCTTGACTCTTTGCCAGACCCTCCTCTTCCTGTCCCCGACCAAGAGGTAATGGTCAGTCAGTTCTCCCTCCATCTAAATCAATAGAGAACCATAACTGTGGATGCCTGGATTTTGCAGATCATAGAAAGGGGTCATACCCTGGAGCTCACCAAGCAAACCCCTCCTCCACCGTCCAGTTAACCCCCGGCTCACTTATCTGTTCTCCAGGAGGAGGTACAGTCCCTTCTGCGCAAGCAGGCCATTGAGCCAGTACTCGGGCACCAGAAAAACAAGGTGTTTTATTGCAGGTTTTTCCTGGTCCCCAAAAAGACTAGAGATTTGAGGCCCATTCTGGATCTGAAGGACCTCAGTCTGTATGTCCAGTACAAATAGTTCCAAATGGTAACTTTGCCAGGCCTGATGCCTCTCCTCAAGACAGGAGATTGGCTCTGTTTGCGGACATGCAGGATGGTTACCTGCACATATCGGTCTTTCCCCCTCATAGGAAGTTTCTCCACTTTGCATTCCAGGGCGAGTATTATCAGTTCAAAGTGCTGCCCTTTGGCTTGTTCTCTGTGCCATGTATCTTGCTTAGCAGCAGCAGTAGCTCTCAGAAGGGAGGGACAGTACATTTTCCCTTATCCGGATGACTGGCTTCTAAAGGCCTGTCCAGGGAACAGCTCCTGCTGACTCTGGAGAGAACTCTCCAGGTGTTTCTCTCCCTGGGCATCACTATCAGTCTGCCTAGGTTGGTTCTACTGCCGTCCCAAAGGCTGCAGTATATAGGGGTGGTTCTAGATTTGGTGCAGGGGAAGGCCTTCTTGCCCCTGAACAGGGCAGAGTGCCTTATAGCCCAAGCTCAGGAAGTTGCTCAAGGCCTCTACATTCCTGCCAGGGTGTACCTGTGGTCACAACCACTGTTCCACTGGCCAGACTTAATATGGGCATCCTCCAGTGGATCCTCAGGGTATGGTGGGACCAGCGCACGGATGAGTTAGATCACCCAGTCCAGGTCTGTTCCCCAGTCTGCAAGGTGCTGCAATGTTGGATGGACCCCTTGAATCTGCTTCAAGTCATCCCTTTCTAGATCTCCTCCACTCAGCAGATCCTCACTACAGATGCATCCAGTCTGGGCTTGGGAGTGCTCCTGGGTCCCTTCCAAACTAGGGGCTCTTGGTCTGAGATGGAAACTTTCCTGCATATCAGTGTCCTGGAGATGAGTGCAGTGCTCTATGCCATGCAGGCCCTTCAGGAACACCATGCTCCAGGTCCACTGCTGGTGCAGTCAGACAGTCTCAGCGTAGTGTACTACATCAACAAGCGTGGGGACTCATTCGTACGCTCTATGCAGGGAGCCATGAGAGTGTGGTACTGGGCGTTAGATCTTGTCCCTCTCCTGGAGCAGTAGGTTCACCTACATCTTCCCTCCTTTTCCTCTAATCTCGAGGGTGCTAATCAAATTGCACGTGGAGGGGGCCAGCGTGATTCTGGTAGCTCTATTCTGTCCTTGGCAGGTATGGTTTCCTCTACTACAGCAGCTGGTGGAGGAACCCCCGGTCCCTCTCCCCCTCTGCAGGAACCTGCTGACTCAGGATCAGGGGACCCTGGTCCATTCCAACCTCAGGTCTCTTCATATGCATGCTTGGCTCCTGTGGACATAGCCATCGCCAGGTTTGGGGTCTCTTAACAGAGTGGCGGATGTCCTGGTGGCCACCCAGTAGCCTTCCACTCGAGCCACTTATGCCATGAAGTGGAAGCGTTTTGCCATCTGGGCTGCCAAACATAGTCTGGACACTTTCACCTGCCCAGTGATCTGGATCCTGGACTACCTGATTTATCTGTTGGATTCCTCCCTCAAGATGCTCCTTTCAGCTAGTTCTGCCTTTCAAGAGTCCATTGGTGACCGCACAATTACTCAGCTGGATGTCTCCTGTACCTTTTTAAGGGGCATCCTGCATCTGAAATGCCTAATCCATTCTCCTGTCCCAGATTGGGATTTGGATTTTGTTTTGGAGAAGTTGACTCCGTTTCCTTCTGAGCCAATTGTGATTTGCGAGTTTCACTTTCTCTCTTGGAAAATGCTATTTTTAGTTGCCACTACTTCAACTCGAAGAATTTCAGAGCTTCAGGCCCCCTGGTGCAAGGAGCCTTATTTGATTTTTCACAAGGTCTTTGCGCACAAATCCTAAGAACTTGCTTCGAGGAGGCTCTTGCAGCAGGCAACACTGGTAGGACTAAGCTGCCAGGCACTAGGACCACATGGCAAACTTCTAGCTAGCAGTCTATAGCGGGGGACCGCCCCCGACCTCGACATGCCAACGTCCATCCTGTGGTATAAAAGGGGCAGTCCCCCAGACCTACCTCAGTTCTTTTCCCACCGTAGACCCACACATCAGACCACCACAGATGCCTGTTTCAGTCGACCGCCATATTCTTTGCGATTTACCCACGATTTCTTTCCTTTTTCAGTGGATTTAACATCAAGTTTCGGTGTTTTTCTTTAGATCATCTGTCTTCTTCTTCAGCTTCATCTTCCAACTGGCCTATGAAGTGTGCCAGTAGCAAGCAGATCCCTGTTAAAGATGGTCACTCTTTCTAACTACTCTGCCTGGGCCCCAACCATGACACCAAGTCCTGCAAGCACTGCCAGGACTTCAACCAGGCCACAAGAAGATGCCACTTGAAGACCCTCCAAAACCATCTACTCCAGCAGAAATTAGCTGTGATGGAGAAGGAGCTTCAAGCTAAAAGTTCTTCCACCTCCCCGGCCTCTGGGGCTTCATCTCCTTCTTTCCAGAATGAGAAAAAGTCAGGCGGGAAGCACAAGCACCAGGATCCTCCTCTGTCAGCCTCTCGCTCATGGTCACCACACAAACCAGCTTCCACTTCAGGGTCCTCCTCCTCCCGTGGGAGGTCAGCTCCTCCAGCCTCTGCAGCCCTCCAGCCGGGTTACCAGTGGCTCCGCCACCCACCCTTATCTCTTTTACGGTTAATGGCTCCTCAGGCAGTGGACTGTTCCTTGCCTCCCAGCCCCTGATGCCTCAGGAGCCATTAACCGTAAAAGAGATAAGGATGGGTGGCGGAGCCACTGGTAACCCGGCTGGAGGGCTGCAGAGGCTGGAGGAGCTGACCTCCCACGGGAGGAGGAGGAGGAGGACCTCAGCCAGGCATCTCAACCAGGGTTGGCTCCTCCGGTGATGGAGCTTTACCCATGGCGCCCCCCCAGTCAAGGCGTCGCTTTTGTCGATCTCCAACTCTGGGAGTGGCGCTGGTATTTCCAAGCATCACTTGGAGCAAGCGCTCGCCTCCTCCTCGATGCAGATGATGCCTCTGCCCATGTCTTGGAGGAACTACCCCCCGGAGGCACCAGCCTCTCCTTTGGAGCTCTTGTCGGCAAGGCAACTTAGAATTGCCCTTCGCCCACTCCAGCCTTGGCTAGAAAGGCAGATCGCCTCCACTACGTGCCAGTGGGCAAACCCTTCTATGGTGAGCAACCCACAGCAGATTCAATGGTCATGAATGCTGTTAATGATTGTACCAAGAAGCCTCAGCATTTGAGCACCTACCTACCGGAAAAGGAATCCCGCCAGCTAGATCAGCTGGGCAAGCAGGTTTACCCCTCTATGACCCTGGCCATCCGGGCCCAGAATTATCTGGCCCACATGGTGCAGTACCAGAATACCATTTGGGACCAGGTGACGGATTTGGTGGCAACCCTCCCTGATGACTCCACCAAAACCCAGTTAATCCAGCTTCTTAGTCTGGATCTGACGTAGCTCTCATGTCCTCAGAGCAGCCTATGACACTGTGGAAAACCAGGAAATTGCCGTGAATCGGCAACTGTGGGTCCATGCAGCACTGCCGGATGTGGCTTACCTCCACAAATAACAACTTATCCAAATAGATAGTGCGCACAATGGGTATGTCCTGCCACCAAAAATAATGGAAGTCCCAAACTGGTTAGATGAAAGTAAAAGTTTCTGTGTCGTTCCAGTTTGTGTAGAAGGCAAGACAATAAAATACAAATGGCAAGTGTGCTCCTTAGCTACCGACTTCAAGTAGTCTTCAGTGGGGTGCTACTTAAAGGATCATACACTCATTTTAAATGTTGCCTTATGCAAATTCATTTAACAATATGCTTTAAAGTTTAAAGCACCTAATTGCAATGCACAATTCTCATTTTTAAATAAATACAGTGCTTATTTGCTAGCAGATTCTAAATAGAATATGTACAATACTGAAAATCCCTGAAGTACATTAAAATTTAGAAAAATACACACGAAAACCCTCTCATGTCTTCATGTAGTCCTGGGGTGATTAACTGTGCAACCAATCAGTACTCCAATTTCAGTGAAATCTGGGTAGGAAGGAGAAACCAGGACCCATAGTGACAGTTTGGTTCGAAATCCTAAAAGAGAAAATACAAAACAAATTTAACCATACAAAGTAAGTAAAATCACACTAAATTTGATGCATATAAAAGGTCGAAAAAATCACAATATTTCATTTCTTATTATTCTAAGATCCTTGTTTTTGTATTTCTACCTTCACTAGAATGCAATCAAACTTAATTTCGTGTTAGTTTTCAAACAACTTGGAAATCATACTCATGAGTCCTGGTAGGACAGAACACCTGTCTATGTCATCTGTTAGCACCCTTTGCAAACTGTGTGAGAGGCCTTTCGGCACCATGCAGTTCTGCTTAAAGTTGAACCAGCATAACATTCTGTGGTGATTTGCATATGCAGCCTATGATGCTTTGCATTGTGTGGGCATGTGTGATTTTGTATTTTCTTGAAACTTGGCTTCCCAGCCAAATGCCCTTTGGCGTAACCCTTGCCTCAGTGTTTAGCACAGAGGTTCTTTTGTCTTTAAATAGTTTTTATTTTAATGGGTTCACTACAACATAACCCAGACAGACCGTCTTAGGGTAGCTGGTTCATTCCACTGGGGTGTCAAACAGACGAGGCATACTGATGAGTCCTGGTAGGACGAAACACTTGTCTATGTCATCTGTTAGCACCCTTTGCAAACTGTGTGAAAAGCCTTTCGGCATCATGCAATTCTGCTTAAAGTTGAACCAGCATAACATTCTGTGATGATTTGCATATGCAGCCCATGATGCTTTGCATTGTGTTGGCATGTGTGATTTTGTATTTTCTTGAAACTTGGAAATGGTTACTTATTTTTTTCAAAAAGGGTTTAATGTCCCATTTATCATTCAGCCCTACTGGTTTCATGGATTTCAGTTTGAAAATCCATGTGTTCTCTTTTTGTAATATGTTTGGACGGTCACCTCCCATTGGTGGTGGTAGGACCCATTCAATGCCCATAAACTGTAAATTCTCAGGAGAAGAGTTGTGGCACATAGTGAAGTGTGTACCTTCTGGCGTGTCCTGTTGATCATTAATGATCGACCTGACATGTTCCTGAATTCATTGGTCGAACTGTCTTCCCTATGTACAGGAGGCTGCAAGAGCACCAAAGTGCATAAACCACATAAGCTGTGTCACAGGTTATCATTTCTCTTATGTTAACCTTGAGGCCATCTAGCTTGGGGTGTTGAAATGTTTTACCTGGCTTTCCAAATTTGCATACATCACATCTTTTGCAACAAACAAAGCCATTTGTCCTTTGTGGTAGCCAAATTCGGCCATCGCTAGCCACTCCTTTTTTTGAGTGACTATGGACCTATTTGTCCCTTAAGTTGCTAGCCCTATTGAATATTACCCTGGGTTTTCCCCCCACGGCTTCCCATACTTCTTAATCTCCATGTAAGATAGGCCAATTTTTATATATAATATTGCCTATCTGGCCTGCTATGCTATCATATTCAGTTATGAAGGTGCAGGGTACCTGGGCCTCAGGTGAGTTCATTTCTTTTTTGAGAAGGCTTGTACTACTTATTTTTCTCGCCTTCTCTCTTGCATTTTCCAGCAAACCCCAATCATAACCTCTTTCTTGAAACCTGTGCACAAGTTCTTCTGTCTGTACTTCGAAATCTACTTCTTTTGTATAGTACCTTTTGATACATAGAATCTGGCTGTATGGAATTGATTTTTGAGACCGGAGGGATGGGCACTTTCTGAATATAAGAGTGAATTGGTAGCTGTATCCATTCTGTGAGTTTTGGTCCTAACAGTGTAGTTTCCTATATTTTCTTGTTCTACACTCGGATGAACAACCAAAAATGTAAGTTCTGTGGGGTCATACGTGGAAGTGAATTTTAAATTAAGGGGGTTATTGTTTAACCACCCCCATGAAATTCTGTGCTTTCAATCTGTTTCCTTTCCAGACTCATGCCATATCATCAATAAAGCAAGACCATTTCACTATATTCTTAAAGAATAGATTTGCATATTTTTTCTGTACTAAAGTTTCCTTCCAGTCTCCGAGAAACAGATTGGCATAGCTGGGTGCCATAGATGCCCCCATTTCTGTGCCGTATTTTTGTTCATAGAAATTACCTTCAAGTTCAAAAAAGTTGTGTTTCAGTATGAAATCCAAGGAATTCAAAATTAATTCAATTGGTACTTCATCTGTTTCTTGGTATTTGTTAAACTTTTTTGTTGCGCATAATCCATCTGTATGGCATATAGAAGTATATAATGATTCTACATCTATGCCCAGCCAACTAAAATCTCTTTCCCATTCTAAATCCTGGATTTTGCTAAACAAAATCCATAGTATCCTTTATGTGTGATCCTAAATTATTCACCAGTGGTTGCAGAAAAAAATCCACAAATGTTCCTAAATTTTGTGACATAGATCCCACTCCAGATATAATTGGTCTCCTTGGTGGTGATTCCATGCTTTTATGCACTGTGGGAAGTATATAAAATCCTGGCACCACCAGATATTCTTTCCGCAGATAGCCATATTCTACCTCTGTGATTTTCTCTCTAGTTATAGCTTGCATAATTATTTTATTTAATTCCTTTCTATATTTTACTGGGATTACCAGGTAATCTTTCATAGTCATTTACATTATTCAGTAATCCTAGTACTGTTTGTCAGTACTTCTCCTTGTCTATAACAATATAATGTATGGGTAGGCCTTATTACCCACTGAAATCAAGCAGATTGCAACCTTGTAATCCCACTGTTGTGATGTGTTTTTAATTTTATACAGGATTACAAAACTTTAGGTCTGAAGGACCTTTTTTCAAAGTTGTCCTGTGTAGAAATATTTGGTTTACAATAAGTTATAAAAGTTATCAAACACTCAGAAATATACAGCTGTACATATAAAATGCTCAAACTGGATTGACACGTAGTGAACAATACTTAACATTACACAAGACAAAATAAAATTCTTCATTCAACAAACTCTATCATATTTCTCAGTTTGTTCAAAACCTCGTTAAAAACAAGTACATTCAGTTAAAAATACATCACTCAGACCTATTTTGAACTGTGATAATTTAGTTGCTTTTCTTAGTTGAGGGGGCATTTTATTCCAAATATTCGTCACCTGTGCCTCAAATGTCATAATTCCATATGTTGTGTTAATTTTTGGGAAGTATGACCCCTGTGCTTCACATCCCTTAAAACATAGGGATAGCTCTTACTAGCAGAGGACAAGTCCATGTTTCCATCTATCATCCCATTTTTTATTTTGTAGATAAATACTGAGTATTGTTTTTTTTAACCGTACAGGTAAACTGTCCCAGTTTAGATCTTTGTTCAAAGTACAATGATGGGTATTACAACTACAGTTTAAGACCAATCTTGTCAATCGATTATATGATATGACTAATCTGTTTAAATGTTTTTGACCCACAAAATTATATACCGTATTTCCATATTCTAGTACAGGCATTATTAACTGGTTCGCAATTACCCTCCAGGTTTGTTGATTTAATATCCCTGATGACCTATGCAATGCCCCTATTTTATTATTAACTTTCTTTATTGTATTATTAATATGAACTAAAAAAAATAAAGTATGGTCAATCTCTACACCTAAGTATTTGTACTGATTTGTGACCACCAGTTTTTTCCCATCTCTCATTATTGTATCCCTATCTCCAGTCTGTGGTTTAATAACCTTTGTTGTTTTTTTGTTGAAATACGTAACCTGAGTTTTTTTGTCGCTTAACACAAGGTGGAAAACCAGTCCTGCAAAATGTCGAAGTCCAACTGTAGTTTTGCCATCATTTCACTTTGAGATTCTGCTGATGCTGAAAGTACTGTATCATCAGCATAAAGCCTAATTTGTGTGTTGTTTATTTTGGTAGGTAATTCATTAATATATGACAGGAACAGTAATGGCCCTAGAACTGAGCCTCATGGAACACCTCTTGATATGCTACCCACTTCTGAAAAATGTCCATTTATTACTACTTGCTGTTTCCTTTGGCAAAAATATGATTTAAACCATTGCAATGACCTGGGAGCTGTTCCGGTCCTCTCCATCCTCTCATTTAATAGGTAGTGATCGACCAAATCAAAGGCGTTGGACAGGTTGACAAACACTGCACCCGTGGACTCCCCTCTGTTGAGGGCCACTGCCACTTTGTCCACGAAGTCCACGAGTGCAGTTCAAGTCAAATAGCCTGCCCTAAAATCATGTTGGTATTTTGTCAGTTTTGAGTATTTTTCTAAATACCGTAAAAACTCGCGTACAAGTCGGTTCGCGTATAAGTCGGGGTTCTGACTTGAGACCAGCGAATTACAACTTTTTATTGACCAGATAAGTCGGGTACTGAGTTATTTACGAACCTGCAAAAAAAACCCACAAGAACTGAGTTTCGTGCGAAACCTGTAATTGACGACCAGATTAAACTTCCACTTCCGATGTGAAACTTTAACGAGCATATAGCATAAACTATTTTTTAAAATCGGTTTTATTTTTATTTAAACAAGCACATTTAAAATAAAATAATTAGCGTGCTCCCAGTCATCGCACAGTCATCTGGGGGATCAGTTCATGAAGTGCAGTGCGCTCAAGTCTGGTTCAGAATCTTGTTTAGACTTACGTCAAGAGGTTGAAGAAGCGATGTACAGCCTCCAGGTATTACAGCTTGCCGGGTGCAGTGAAGGCGTAGATTTTTTTTGACAGAGTCCACCAAATGAGCGCGGAACATATCCCATACAAGAAAGCTTTTTTTGTGTAATAGTGCTCCTAGTCGTTTCGCCCAAATCTCGTTATCCATTTATTTACAAGTACTTGGCCCATCCAACCCTTAGGATGTGCTTTCAAGGACGTTAGAGGCATCTTTTCTTTAGGTAGGGTTTTTCTTTTAAATATTATCATTGGTTTTAATTTGGTGCCATCTGCCAGGCAAGCAAGTACGACAGTGAAATTTGATTTTTCCCCACCACAAGTTCTAACTGTGACTGTCTTTTCACCTTTAAAGTGCACTGTACGGTTTGAAGGAAGATCAAAGCTGACAGGTGTTTCGTCCATGTTGCCTATCGATACTAGGGGGTAATCATACAGCTTTCTTTCTTTTATTATAAATTCATGAAAGTTGTCAACCTTTAGCTGCACATCTGCTGGTAGTTTCTGCGCTATATGAGTCCTCTGCCGCAGTGTGAGACCATGTCTCTTCATAAATCTTGTACACCAGCCTGCAGATGCCCTGAAGTTGCTAGCAATTCCTTGCTTCTTTCCGATAGCAAGTGCTTGAAGCCGAATAGCCATTCTGGTTACAATGTAACCTTGCTGCCTTAGATCACTGACCCAAGAACTGAGCTCTTCTTCAATTAATGATACAGGAGAAAGGTTTGTACGAATGCGTTTGACATTTCTATCAGCACATAGCAGTGAATTATTTTTTTGTTTCCAGTCGCGGATTAATTTTTCCTCTATGCTGAATTCTCGCTCTGCAGCAGCATTTGTGTGCATCTCAGCATAACGAACAACTTTTAATTTAAAATGGGTATCATATGCACTCGTTTTCGTTTGTGAGCCTGCATCTTACACCCAGGTGGCAATAGCAAACTCCAGGAGCCGTGTTAATCATTTATTGATACGAGGAATCATTTAACAACCTACAAGTACCTACAGGAGGGACAATTTTAACTACTGACGAGGTGATTTAACGATTAGCATTGAACTGAATGGTGCAGCAATAGTGAACTGAGGAGCGGTGTTAATCATTTAGGTAATCACATCAACACGACTGTAATTGAACATCGTGCAGGGTTAATTATGCAGCAAAGTTCACGTTTTTGTCCAGAGCAGTCTCTAACAACCACGCACTATATCTCGCGTATAAGTCGGTAGGTAGGACTACAAGTCTATTTTAATGCCAAAAAATCTGACTTATACGCGAGTATATACGGTAACTGTACAGTTGGCCAAACACCATCCGTTCCATCAACTTGGAGAGGATGGAGAGGATCACTATTGGTCTGTAGTTTGAGGGATCATTAGAGTCACCCCCCTTAAATATGGGTACTATTTTTGCTACTTTCCAACTAGAGGGGAAAACATTTTCCATCAAGCTTTGGTTAGATAAATGAGTCAGTATTGGTGATAAAGCTTCTACTGCATCTTTAATAAATTTAACTTCAGTGTTATCCACACCATATGATTTATTTTTTGTTTAGTTTTGTGATCTCATTCCTGACTTCTGACGTTTTTATTTTCTTAAAATAAAAAAGGGTACAATTTTCATTATTAATTGTTTTGTTCACTAAATCAGTTTGTACTGGTAGACCAGCTGGGATGGTAATATCCGGCAATGTTAAAAAATAGTGATTCGGGAGGTGCCAATGAGCGGCCTCTGAGAATAGATGTGCCTTTGCGTCGCTCTGTCTCCACGAGCAATTTAAAGTAAAATTAAGTAAAAAAATCGACCGGTTACGGGAAATTTTACAGGTGCAGCACATGTTGGAAGGAAGAATGGAGGAATATTTGGTGGCAGGAGGTGGGAAAAGCGAGAGACAAGCTGGAAAGGCTGGCAAGAAAGCGGCGACCCCTGCGGCCTCTGCTGCGAGTGAAAGCACAGGAGTAATTTCGTTATCAGCAGCTGAAATCGGAGCCCTGGGCCTCGAGGTGATGGGCCAAGTGATAGCAGCCTTAGAACCCAGATTACTTAAGCTTGAGGGCAAGATAGATCTTAAGCTGCAAAAAATTTTAGAGCAGTGAGCAGCCCACACGAACAGGATTGCAGAGGCTGAGGAGAGAATATCATGACTGGAAGATGATACAGGGGAAGTGCCGAGCCAAGTAATGTGCTTACAAAAGGAGTTGGAAGAGTTGAAAGATGCGATGGACTATCAGGAAAATTACTACAGAAGGTTAAATTTAAGGCTCAGAGGGTTGCCAGAAGAAGCAGAAAAGAGTGATGTGCTGAGTTTTTGTGCTAAGATTTTGCCAGAGTTGCTGGGACTGCTGTCAAAAACTGGGAAATTTAAGTTGGAAAGGGCGCATCGCGCTGTAATGCCCAGGCCACCGGGGGGGATGCCCCCACGACAAGTCATTATTCGCTTTCATTCATATCAGGATAGAGAGGCGACCCTCAAAGCATATCGAGAAGCAGGAACATTGGAATACCAGGGCACACACCTATATATTTCCCAGGACTACTCGATGAGGCTGCTACAGAGAAGGAAGGCCTTTAATGGACTGATGGCCCAGCTACGGAATCTTAAAATGGAGAACTTTATGGTATACCCAGCGGCACTGAAAATAAAGCATGAAGGAGCGACTTATTCTCTTTGGAAACTGTGTAAGGCTGAACAATTCGTCGCAGAGCTGCAGAAGAAGATGAATGGGTGAAGCTGAGACCAGGGAGTTGCATGGGATTAAGAAAAAGTCACACAGTGCTGGATAATTTAGGGAAATTGAGACTCCCAGAGACATAAGGATGCATGGGGGGGGGCGGCGGACAGGGGAAATGTGTTCTGCTTTTTCTCCACTTCTTCTTCTTTCTTTTAGTAATGTGGGAGGGATGGTGATTGGAGCAGTGAACGAGTGAACTGGGAGGCTATGTCTAGCAGAAGATGGAGGAGGGGAAATGGCGCGGAGCACTGAGCAGCGGCCAGGTCTGGCGAGGAAGGTTGCATTCAGAGGATCATGTAAAATGGATAATCAGAACTTTGGGGACACGATGGCAAGTACTGTGAGGACCTGGGGGGGGGGAAGGGATAAGAGGGAGATCCGATGGCGCAGAAGAGAATGTGTCAGATCTGTGCCAGTGAAACATTCGTAGCTATGCTGGGGATGCAGTTAAACAATGCTGAAGAGGCTGAAGGTGTCACTTTGTCTGTGGGGTACTGTAAATAGTTGGGAATGGGCAGAGGGGGAGAAGGGTAGACGACGAATCTGGAGTGAGCATGTTTGGGGTGGGGCTTTGGGGAAGGTGTTTGGTAAATGCGGGGAGGAAAGGAATTCCAAAGAGATTGACAACGCCACACTGTCTGGATGATACTGCAAATAGATGGGAAGGGGTAGAAGGAGAGGGAGATGGGCTATGGTGAGTATGGAATGAATATGAATGTGAATTGGGGGGGGGGGTCTTCCGGCTGGCCTCTGGGGGATGTTTGGTGAATGCTGGGAAGAAATGGATCCTAAAGGTGGGGTAATGCCTGCTTGCCAGTCTGCTCTTATTCGACCTCTTTTATGTCTCTCGGCCGTTCGCCATTGTAAGGTGACATAGTTCCATTATGCTGCGATTGAATGAAACAGGTTGATAAGCTGAGAGTTGCTCGTGGGCAGGCGGGGGCGCGTAACTATGCTGGGGTTTTGGGGGACACTTATGCGGATTTTGCAATTAGTGTCAAAAAGGGGGGAAGAAACTTGGTACAGAATAGAGTGTGTTCAAGGGAAACTAAAGATGGGAATGGAGGGAGGGCAAAAGGGAGGGAAAAGAAGGTATCAGAAAAGACCTTGCAGAGGGAATACTGTTCTTATTACTGTGTATATAGTTGAACTGTTTAACTGTTTTCTATACTGTTTGTTGACAGATGCACTTCATACAAAACGAAGGTTAACAGGGGTCTGTGGATGGGAAGGTAATGATGGGACAAGAGGAGTGGGGGATTGGAGAAAGAACACAGGGAAAATAAATGGATGGACATGGGGAACATATGATATAATTAGATGACTAATAAGCAGGAAATGGTGGTAGTTTCTTGGAATGTGAAAGGAATTACATACCCGATTAAAGGCACCATGTTGCTGGCTGCACTACGAAAAAGGGGGGGGCAGATTGCGTTATTGCAAGAAACACACCTGACAGATGTGGAACACGCAAAGCTGGCGTGGGGTTGGGTGGGCAGATGCTTTGCGTCCTCTTACTCGTCCCGTAAGAGAGGGGTGGCCATCCTCGTGCATAAAAGCTTGCCACTAGAGATCCATCGAATTGTAAAGGATAATAGGAAGGGTAGATACATATTTTTGATAGGGAAGCTTTATGGGGAGTTAATTACATTGGGGAATGTGTATGCCCCAGCCCAGTATGATCCGCAGTTCTTCCGAGGTTATTGGACCTGATTATCAGAGAACAATTCCCAAGTCTAATTCTGGGAGGAGACCTCAATAGTACTTTAGACTCTGTATTAGATCACTCAGAGGGTAAAGGACGAACACCGGAGGCAGTGGTTCAGTGGAGGGTTGGGATGTCAGAGTTGGTCCTAGTGGATAGCTGGCAAATGGCATATCCGGGGGCTCGGGAATATACGTTTTATTCCAACCCGCATAGAACATGGACAAGGTTAGATTATATCTTGATACCTAGGGCTTGGCATGGAAGGGTTATAGATATTTCGCATAGCCCCATCCACATATCGGATCATGCTATGGTCGTGAGTAGATTACATATGCAGGAGGAAAGAGATATAAGGCCGCAGTGGAAGTTCCCTGTGTATATGCTCCAGCACAAGGATTTTCGGGAATACCTGAAAACGCAGTGGGAATTATATAGGGAGACTAATGGGGGCACAGAGGTGGATGGGGCAGTTTATTGGGATGCAGGAAAAGTTTTTATTAGAGGCTCTATAATAGCATACATGGCCAGAATTAAGAAGGAGAGACGGGACAAAAGGCAAGGGCTGGAGAGGCAGTTAAAGGAATTGGAAAAGCGGGTTGCTGGGGGAGAGAGAGGGCAAGCGGAGTGTTTGTTGATGGTCACAAGAGAGGCATTAAATTCCCTGGTAAAGGGGGAGGCCCGAGCCTCTTGGTTCTTTTGTAAGAGACAGGTGTTTGAATGGGCCAATAAACCAGGCCCACTGTTGGTAAGATTAATGAAGGGGGGGAGATGCCCGGTTAAGCTAACAGGGATTAAAGATAAGGAGGGTAGGGTACAGCGAGGGGAGAAGCAGATGAGAGAACGGTTCCGAGAATTTTATGCTCATCTGTATAGGGTGGAGGGGGCCGGGGAGAAACAGAGTATGCGGGGTTTTCTGGATGAGATTAACTTACCTAGTCTTACGGAGGAGCAAAGAAAATGTTTGGGCCAACCCTTGACAAAGGGGGAAATACTAAAAGTGATCGGAAAGCTCCAGGTGGGGAAGGCGAGTGGGCCGGACGGGTATCCTATAGAATTTTATAAGGCGCTAGCGAGCCCAATGGCAGAGACGCTAAGTGAGGTTTTCAGGGTGGAAGAGGGGCAGGAGGTACCGTGTCTCCCAGAAACATGCAATGATGCCACGATATGCCTGGTCCCAAAAGGGGTAGGGATCCCTTGGATTGTGCCTCGTATAGGCCAATTGCCCTGCTGAATTGTGATCTTAAGATTCTGGCCAAAGCGTTAGCTCTGAGATTGGAGGAATACCTGCCGTTGTTGGTTCACCCAGACCAGACCGGGTTTATTAAGGGAAGGTTTTCGTATCATAATGTACATAGATTACTTAATGTGGTCTGGAAGGCGGGTCAAGAGGTGGGAAAAACATATGTCATATCAATGGATGCCGAAAAGGCTTTTGACAGGGTAGAATGGGAGTACCTCTTTGAGGTTTTAGACCGGTTTGGTCTGGGTGACCCATACATACGATGGATCAGAGCAATGTACCGCTCCCCACGGGCCAGTGTCATAGTCAATGGACCCCTACGGCTCCCTTCAAACTGGAAAGGGGAACCCGGCAGGGCTGCCCGCTTTCGCCGCTATTATTTGCCTTAGCATTGGAACCATTGGCGGCAGCGATTAGACAGTGTCGAGGGGTTCGGGGGGTGAGAGGGTCGGACAACACTGAACACAAGGTCACATTATATGCGGACGATATGCTGGTGTTCCTGAGGGAACCGGGGGTTTCCATGCCATCGCTTCTGCAGTTGGTGGAGAGCTTTTCGGAGTTTTCCGGCTACAAAATAAATCTGAACAAATCAGAAATGTTATGTTTCCCCAAACAGGAAATAGATGACGAATGATAGGGTATACAATGTAAATCTGCAAGTATTAAGCACCTTGGGATTAATGTGGGAAGAACAATAGGTTCTTTGTATGAATTGAACTATGCCCCCCTTGATCAAAACAATAGAGTCGGACCTTAGAAGGTGAATGCAGTTGCCAATATCTTGGTTGGGGCAGATAAATGTATTAAAAATGAATGTCCTGCCTAGAATAATGTATCCTATGCAGATGCTGCCTATGCGAATCACACGGAGGGACGTAGATAAATTGGAAAAGATATTTGCTCAGTTTATATGGAGAAAGAAAAGGCCAAGAATGCAGCTTCAAAGACTTAAGGCGGAAGTGGCTAAGGGAGGTCTCAACTTCCCTGATCTACTAAATTACTGTTTGTCCATCCAGCAGAGGTATATAGCGGATTGGGTATTCAGACCAGAGGTAGCAAGTTGGGTGGCATTGGAGCAGGAGGGATGCATGGGGCGGTTATCGGCTTACCTGCACATTAAGGGACCATTGGCATATAGAAGTCAGGGGGGCCGGAACCCATTGGTGGGAATGACCTTGGAAGCTTGGGCGATGTTAAGGAAGGAGAGAGGGATAATTAAAGGGGAAACTATACTTATGCCGGTAGCAAGCAATCCATTCTTCTTACCGGGGTTAGAGGATAGAGGGTTTAGGAACTGGGAGAAGAGGGGGATAAAATGTGTGGGTAGTATGATTGGAAGGGGGATGCTGCTTCCATTGGAGGATATTAAAAAGAAATTGAGTTTACAGGGCAGCAGATGTTTCGATACCTCCAGGTGAAAGCGTTCATCGGTAAAATAGAGAGAGAGAGAGAGAAACCTGGAGGACAGGGGTGGGACTCAGTAGAACTGGTGATATTGGGAACGCAGAGGAACCCCAAGGGGTTTATTGGGAAAGCTGCAAAGATTGGGAAACAGGAATGGCCGGATTATACTCAGAAGGTAAAACAACAGTGGAGTAGAGATCTGGGGAGGGAAATCTCTGCAGAGAATTGGCAAAAGTTATTGTCGGGACATATGGGCCTGTGGTTTTGTAACAGGTTTAAAGCAGCATATTTTAAGTTTCTGCACAGGTTATATTATCCTCCAGCAGTGGTGCACAGGGCCTATTCGTCTGTTTCTCCACTGTGTGGGAGGTGAAAGAGAGAGGTGGGGACATATATGCACTGTTTTTGGGGTTGTCCGGTTCTGAAATCTTTTTGGGGAAAGGTATTTAAAGAGGTGGAGTTGAGGGCCGGGGCTCCCATCCAGTTGGACCCTATCAAAGGGCTATTTGGTCTAAATGCGGATGGGGTGGAGGAATGGGAGGCAATGCCACGTTGGATCAGGATTCTTGCGGTGATGGCTAGGCATTGCATCCAGAATACGTGGGTTAGCAATGCCGTACGTACCACCCGCCAATGGCGCCAGTTAATATTGCAAAATTTGGCATTGGAACGGCTATCTTTGATACTAGTGAATAGATCAGAGGCCTTTTATGGGGAATGGGCGTCATTTCTTTCTACACTTGAAATACAAGAGATGACGACCCTATGTGAGGGACTGGTCTAGATAGATGGGGACTGACTGGATGGGTGTCCACCTCCCCGGCACGCCTGAAGGTGGATATATCTAAGGGAGATGTGTGTTGGCATCTGTGGTATATAGATTTGATAATTTATATGTTGGTTTGTCTTGCCCCTTCCTTCAATATTGTAAATGAGCTCTTGGGAATCAAGTGTATGGAGCAGGACTGTTGGATGTAGGAATAGTCGTATGAAAGTGCATCTATTTATGTGTTTGTTATAGTTATGTGTCTGCTGTAAGTATCAATAGTAACATACACATATGATTGTCTGTTTGTGTATTGTATGTCTGTTGACATAAGAGAAAATTAAAAGATTATACAAAAAAAAAATAGTGATTCAACAGCTGAGCTGATGCTTTTGAATCAAGGAGCTCTCCCTTATTATCAAACATGTTTATGTGAAGCTTAGCTCTCAGGGGGTTATCCAGTTCTTTTATTATATTCCAGTATTGTTTAGGATCTTGGGTAGTCTTAATTTTAGTCTTATAAAATTTTTTTCCTTGCGGATCTCATTATTCTTTGACATTATTCTGCTTAATTTTAAAGTTAACCAAATCTTCCTCTCTTTTTGTTTTGTTTGCTTTTTTCCAGATTCTGCCTTTAATATGAATTTTCTTTTTCAGGTATTCATTTATCCAGGGGAGGTGCTTTTTCTTTGTTTTAATTTTTTTAAATGGTGCGTGCCTATTACAGGCCTCCAAAAATATTTTAGAAAAGTTTTCAACCCCCAAATTAACATCTGGAATTAAGTTTAGTCTACTCCACTTTACACAGTTTTGATCAAGAACAAAATTATTAGGGTGGTAGTTTTTGAGACTTCTTTTTAAGGTAGTCTTTTCTCCCTCACTTATTTGATTTAGGTCTGTTATAACAGAATATACTGGATTATGACCACCCAGATTTGGAGGTAAGATTTGGCACTTTTCAACAAAAAAACCTTTAGAGAGAAATATCAAATCCAAAATACTCCCCTGACTGTTAGCCTCACTTTTCCTGGTACTTTGATTTACTATTTGATTAACATTTAATATCTAAAAACTTTTTTCCAGTTTCAATCCCCTGGGTTTTCCCCAGGCAGCGTTGAAATCGCCAGTCAATATTAAGTCTTTACCATCTGACAAATATGCTAATGTTGATGCCAGTATCTCAAACTTAGTAGTATTTACCTTTGGGGGAGAATATACTTCGCTAATTAAAAGCTGCAGTCTTTCGAATTTAGCACAGAGGAATTCAATCCCTTCTAAACTTCCCTGAAAAGCAACTTCCCCCAATCCCAGTTTCTCTGTAGTATATAAAAGAACCCCACCACCCCTCTTTCCCCTATCTGATCTAAAAAGATTGTAACCATCCATAGATATTTCAGTATTCTGTATGGCTTGAGATAACCATGATTCAGTTAAACCTATCACATCTGGTTCATAGTTTTTTGTCCATATTCGAAATTCATGCATTTTATTTACAATGTTTCTTGCATTTTCAAGTGTAATTTTCAGGTCTTGTTTATTATTTTCTTTGGGGCCGGGATTCATCTCCACGTCACCTGCGAGCATCATCGTTATACTACAAATAAATGATTTTGTTAATTTAAGATGTGGTTCTTTAAACTAGAAACATTGAGTTCTGACCTGATTGAATAGTCTCCACTGCTTAGACAACACATTTCTTCTGGTCCTGTGAATAGGCACTGGGCCCGAAGAAATAGTCAAAAGCCATAGTGCAGTCCTTTCCTGCTGCTTCACAGGTGACGGAGCGATCTCTCGGTCCCAAAATTCAATCTTCAATTGATTAACAAGTACTATAAGCAAAACATAGTACATTAAGTATTTCTGCATGATTAGTTGTTAGTAGGCAAATTTCAAACATAGTTCTTTAATATTAGTCTTTTGTTTAACTGAGGGTCTAAATACTTAATAACTACAAGCATTTCCCAGTTTCTATACTGTATATTAATGCAACAGTTTAGGATAAAATTCAGCCTTTTATTATAAACATATACACACTATTTTGGTGCCGAGTAGGCGCCACGCTTCATGTGATAACCATAGAAGTGCCTTTGTAGATGACTGCCCTCCTCCACTGCAGGCGCAGGCTCCCGGTCCATGCCTCTCTCACTGGCTGCCGGTTCTGCGATAGTTTTACTGAGCATCTCACTTGCAGCGGGGAGCTTCGGCACAAAGATATTTCCAAGCAGGCAGTGGTCCAACAGAGCCGATTTCAGTGACACACACAAGACAAATTGTAACAGGCAGAGTGTAGGTGAGTAGTTCATGTCAGACCCTTATTAACCTATCTCATCTGTGTCATAGCAGTGGGTTTACAAAATGGAATGCCAGTGTTATTCAGTATTCTACACACCCAGAATGTGATTGCTAGCCTCAGTACAGTAGTCAAATAACATTCCAGTTGTCTGTTTATTGTTACTGAATCTAGCAATGATGTCTGATAGTGATTTTAACTCTGGTGCTAGTTTGGCCTGCTGCCATTCAGTCCATATATCCTAATAAATTGTTTTCCTACACAATCATGTGGCTGTAGTGCAGATTCATTAGTCCCATACACTGTAAATGACATTGCCTGATGTACAGGTGATAACCATGGTGTAATCATCTCTCATTGCTAGGGCAATTGTAAACCTCTCGAGCTGCGCTCTCCAGGTTTACTGATGCCCCAGCAACCACTCGAGATGATTACACCATGGTTATCACCTGTACATCAGGCATCATCCTCTATATTGCCACCCTTGTCTGCTGGTTTTATTATGGGAGGGCTTTAAGCCCGAGGTTCGATGGGTGGAGCTACTACGTCACTCCCCATCAGGCTTAAAAGGTCACTCATTCTGGGGCTCTCCACGATTCGTTTCTTGTTGCAGCCAGAGGCTGCTTTGGCTGTTCTCCATCTCTGCTTCATTCCCACTTTTGTTTTCCATCTTCCTTTGTCCTGTCTGACCCCGCGGCTGCACCTTCCCTAACCAGCTCCTACCACCATTTCTATGGCAATAATATTTTTTTCTCTCTCTCTTTCCCGGGGCTCCTTCATGCTCGCTCACACCTGCCTCCCTTGCTTGGCACCTCCAGCTGTCTGCTCAATGTCTCTCTGTGTTTTCTCCCCCCGGCTGCCACTCATTTGGCAGCCATCTTGTGCTGTCCCCTTCCCTTTGTTCTCCTTGCAGCTTGTCCCTGCAGCCGATCCTTGCTTTCTCCTCAGTGCACTCTGCATCCCTCTTGGTGTGTTCCATCTCAACCTCCCTGGTGCCTCTGATGCCCCCCAACTCTCTGTACTCCTCGCGACTGTGTTTGCCTGTCTTCCTCTTCAGCTGCTAGCCAACCTCCATCCCCTGACCTGCTTCGGTGGTTGCTTCATTGAGAACGTTCGGCTCTCCATTCTCCCCTCTCCAGTGTGCTATTGCCCCATCTACCTTTGTTTCACTTCCCCTTACCTCGTCTTTCTTTCATCTGTGTTCTCATTTTGTGCCTGCAGGCCTCCTGGCTGCCAGCTCCTCCTTGCCGTTGGCTCACCGGCGCTTCAAGCATTACGTCACCCTCTCTGTCTAGCTTCTTTGCTGTTGTGGATCCACCGGTCATGCTATCCCAGTCTCGCTAGCCCGGGGACTCCTTTCAGCCATCGTGTTTCCATCGTTGGCATGCTGCCTCGCCCTGCAAGGGACATTTCTCTGGATCACTGTGCCTGTCAGGCACGATAGACATGGCAGTTGTGGGAATCAAACCTGAATCTGCTGCTCGTACCAGGTTCCTTCACAATTCGTTGCTCTGGCCTCTGGACTATACTGCCTGCTATGCTGTGAAATAGAACATGGGACGCACACAGCTCTCAATTGTTTTTGATTTTTGGGTACCGTTTGTTGGTACATACACCACCTGACAAAGCTGTGCAAGTTCACTTTCTGAACCTCTCTGTCACTCTGGGTGAGGCACTTTTTAGATCATTCAGGCAGGTTGTGCGAGTTTGCAGTTATTTGTTTCCACCTACTCTGGTGTAGATCTCCCACATGGGGCACAAGCTCAGGTGAGTGCTGCAGTATTACCTGAAGATTACCCGAATAGCTTATCTAATGTTCGTTCAGTATACCTGAGGTTGTCTGCTGCACTGTCTCTGGCTGTACTTTCTGTTTGCATCTCTAGGTGTCCTGCTCAGGCTGCAGTGCAAGGCTGGGATTTGCATATTTACTCATTCCACTGTACATACACTTCACCCCAGCCATGTCTCTTATTCCTTGTTCATTCTTCAGCTTTATCTTCCTTTGGTTTTTCCCTCCATTCTGCTCTTTACATGTATATACTGTGCTTTCTTTTGGGGTTTTATACCTATCCTGCCATCACCTTCCCTATTCATATCCTCCTCCTACCCTAGTCTATCTGGTGTCCTGGTGCCTACATCTGGTTTCGCATAGTTGCCAATACCATATAGCTTCCTCATCCTACCTCGCTTTCACTGTGCCAGCCTCCATGGCTTCACTCCTTCATCGTATATCACTCCATCGTACATTATCCATTTCTTACCTCCCCTTACCTGTTCGGGCCCTACGCTATGGTATTTTTGGTCTAGCTTCTGTTCTCCCTCCTGCTACTTCCTTCTGACATGGGTTCATTCAACTTCTGCTGTAGCAGGATGTCACTTCCTGCCTGTGTCTTTCTTTGTCATGCTGTTCTGGCCTCCCTCATGACATCTCCGAATTCCAGCTCTCAGTGCCGCCATTCTTCATTGGCGATCATCGTCTCCTGCGATTCAATTTCCTTCGCTCAATCAGTGTACATCAGATCGAATCCTGTGTGCAAATTATAGCACTATGCAACGTTCAAGCAGTTGAGGGGCATGTTTCTGTGTGTGTGATGGTCTGACACTGCGCTTGCCATTTCTGAGTAGGAGTTCAGTGTGTGCACTGGCTATTGTCAGGTTTGCCTGGTGCTCTGCTGCTTCGCTTGGTGTTTTATTTGCATTCTCCTGAGCACCTTCATACCTTTTCACCTCGGTTTAGGCCCTCGGGGTCCACTCCCTCACCAGTCATCGCCATCAGTCATCATACTGGATGGGTCCTACACCGCCCCATTTACCTCCCTACCATCCTTCGTCCTTTCATACCTTGCTTTCCCATACAAGCCTCCATGGCTTCAATCTATCATCGCACCTCATACGTTTCCTATTTTACCTTCCTCGTCCTAGCACCTTTTCTCATGCCAGCCAGCACAGATTTACTCCACTCATAGCTTCACATCTCATCATACATTGTCCAAGACATGCCTTCTTGGCCTCTGAGTCTACCTCCTTTAGAGGAGTCTACTTACATCACTCTGTCTAGCATACTACCTTCTTACAAGTTCATTTCAAGTTCATTCCTTTCTCCTTTTATTCACATTCCATACCAGCCATCAATGATTCACTCCAGTCGAGGCCTGCCGTCGATATTTCCTTTGGGTGTACCTATCATGACTCCTATGCCACCTCATCGACCTACGGCCATCTATGTCGCATGTATCAGGTTCATAACTCCGGTCATTATTCATTCATCCTCACCTCAAGGTTTATCTTTACGTTGCTTACTCGAGCATTCCTATCATTGAGTCTCATGCTACCTCATCGACTCCGACCTCAGGGTCTAATAGTTCACATCGCATAATCAAGCATGTCTCATCAGCCTCAGTGTCTGCTCACTCGCATCGCTCAATCAAGCATACCTGTCATTGGGTCTTATGCTACCTCATCGTTCTGCTGCCCTCCTGCGGCGATTATCATCATCATCAGTCTTCATCGTTGCCTCATGTTCCTTCTTCGATCTGTGCTTTCTTTTGGGGGTTTTCCCCAATCCCGTCATCATCTTTCCTACTCGTATCCTTCTCTTTAATGAATCCTTCTCTTTAACAGCATATGTCTTCAAATCAAACGTTGTCAGCCTGGAGGGAACGCGACCTAGGCCTTGGATCCCCAGAAATTTCCTCCTCAGAGGGGTCTTTTCCTCTCCTGTGTGCCATTGGTTATAATATTAGGTAGAGTTAGTGCTTTCTTAGGTTTATTAGTTGGGTTCCGCTGTTGGATGGAGGCGGATGGTCGCCCCTGCTTTCCCCTCTCTCCTTAGGAAGTCCGCCCTTATCTTCTCAGAATTCATTCATTCATCATTCTCACCTCTTTGATGCTTGACACCTGACTGGGTATTCTTTTGGGGCTTCTTCCTAACCTACCTTTCTAACCCCAGGAATCCACTAATATTATTACTCTTTGCAGTTCTCTTTGAAGTCAGGACTGCAGAGAGAATAGAATGATATGCTAATCATGGAATGTTTAGCACATGCATCTGTTTTCAAACAGCCCTGTGCCAACTGCCTACATTCTGGCTCAGATTTCTTCTCTCTGCTGAAGATATCAGATGCCACAGAGATCTCTCTCTCAATCAAGATCATCCGATTACTGTTAAGACCAAAAATGTAAGTATTTTTGTCTTATTTTTTATTACTGCCTTGTGTTTATTGTTATTTACTGTTTTTCCTCCTAGCAGGATTTTTATATAATTGATTAGCAGTACTAACTGTAAGGAAAGTATTTATATAGGTTTTCTAGAAGTGTTATGTTTAACAAAGTGAGGCAAGTGCTATGCATTTCTTACAATGTTTTAGCACTTTTCTGACCAAAAAGTTAATCAATTTTTAGAGATAAATAAAACCCTGTTTAAAATGTGTGGCCCTCCTGGTTTTAAGAATTGTTGAAGTGTGCTGAGGTGTTTGCTAAGCCAGATGAGCATGATCTTTGCTTGATCTGCCTTTGGCAACAACAATTTTATGAAGACTGTGATATATTTAAGTCTTTCCCTGGTAAAACAACGGGAAAAAATGCAGGGAGAAGTTTAAAAAGAAACTAGAGGAGGGGTCCCTGGGCTTTAACCAGTCCATCCTCTCCAAGAATGTGGCAAGTTTAAAAGGAAACTAGAGGAGGGTTCCTAGGCTCTAACCAGTCTACCCCCTCCATGAATGTGGCAAGTCCTTCCAGAGCCTCTAATACCACCCCGATACGGGTGAGGGCTCCAGCTTGAGGAGGGGTCCCTGGGCTCGAACCAGTCTACCCCCTCCATGAATGTGGCAAGTCCTTCCAGAGCCTCTATTTCCACCCCTGATACAGGCGAGGGCTCTGGCAAGAGAGGCAATCAGCCGGCTGACTCTCCAGAGCCTGCTTTAAAAAAAAAAAAAAAAGCGCACTCCGACTCCCTGGCTCAAACGCCTCAAGGGGTCCTTCAGGTGCCTATTAAAGCTCTCTCTCCTGCTGATCTAACAGGCCTTAGCTTTACTCCAGGTGCTGCAGGGGTTATTTTCTCCTCAGCAGCCTGTTATTACTCCTGCTGAAAAAGCAGCTGTTGTTATCCCTCTGGTGCCTACTGCTTTTATATATTTTCTAAAATGCTAAGATGTTTGATGTATTTTTAAACTTTGTTAGGCGCCTTGGTTTTTGAAAGGTGCCCTAAAAATAGACTGTTGTTATTATTATTATTACTTTGGCATATGGTGATGAAGATGATAACTAGAACCAGGATGAGAAGGGAATTGAACCTGAGGTGTCACCGGGACAGGATTTTGGTTATCCCCCTGACCCACATAAGATTTCTTTCCCATTTCTCTTTTGTGAAGGAAATGGTAGAGACCCTGGATCTACAAACAGCTGAAGAGATCCATGATGAAGAGGAGGCACAATATATGGAGCTTATGGGGCTGACACCCTAAAAAAAGGCTCTTTTTACCTATCTATAATTTAAATAAAAATAAATAAATAAAAATGGACTAGTTAGAAATCCTTATGGCTCCTAATTCAGCAGTATGGCTAAAAAGGGGTACCTTTCAGTATCCGAGGCAATCCGGCAAGCTTGTTGCCAAGCCTATGTAGCTGTCTGCCAGAAAGCTGTCTGGCAGTCAGTTGTCAACAGTGATGAGGCTAACCCCTCTTTAATGGTGTCAGAGCTATTGGATGCAGGAAAATTGGGTTTGGAGGCTTCCAAATACTAATCTCAAATGGCAGCTGACACTAATTATACTGCTGCAAGATGGATGGCTGGTGCTGTAGCCCAACCTCACCCAGGGCACACAAGCTAAGGCAATGAATTTTGCAGTCAAAGGTCACTCTCTTTTTGCTGCCCAGACTGAAGCTTACATTAAAAAAAAAAAAAGATGAATATAAAGTTACTTTTAAAAGTAACTCTAATAGAAACAGAGACCCTCTCCTTCTACTTCTTATTCTAGGGGAGGCAGGGGCAGGTCTTCTTTTAGGAGATCTTTCTTACAGGTATAGGCTGACACTCAGCAGCAGTGCTAGCCACAGCAGATAGAACCCCTGCCTTTTTTCCCTTCAGGCTGCTTCTCCCCATCCTGTAACGGCAGCCTCGCTCACTATTTCCAGGAATTATCAAACTTAACAAATGGGTTCTGGAAGTAGTGCGTCAGGGTCTCTCCCTTTGTGTCAAGTCCCTTCCTCCTCCTCCTCCAATTGCACCAGCTCCTTTCTCAGAAAGAGAATTGCAGGAGCAGGAGGTACAGGCCTTATTACAGGTAAAAGCAGTTGAGCCTGTTCCCCACAACCAAAGAGGACAAGGGTTCTATTCTAGATGTTTCCTAACAAATAAAGTATCTCAGATTCAGACTCACCTCAGGCCACTACCAGTTTTCAACACTGCCCTTCAGCCTCACCTCTGCACCAAGGGTTTTTAACAAGTGCATAGCAGTGATAGTGACACACCTTAGAAGAATAGGTGTTACAGTCTTTCCTTATCTGAGAGACCGGCTAATCGTAGGGAAATCCCACCAACAGGTGTCAGACCACCTACAGGTAGCCCAGGATATGCTGCTGTCCCTGGGATTTCTTCTCAATGCCAAAAAGTCAGTGCTGACCCCTGTGCAAGTTCTGCAGTTCATAGGGGCAGAACTGGATAGAGTAGTGGGAACAGTTTTTCTCCCTCAAGAGAGGGCAGATGCTATTCGGCTCTTGGCAGGCTCATTTGCCCTGGGCAGGCCAAAGCCAGCAAAACATTTCCTTCAACTATTTGGCCACATGGCTTCACCAGCAAGCACAGTCACAGGTGCCAGATTTTAGATGAGAGCTATCTAGTTCCACCTCAGAGCACACTAGTGCCAGAGGCGAGGCCCACTCTTAAAGTCAGTACCAGTAACAAAAACCTTGCTACAGGCCCTCCAAGGGTGGAGGGAACTTGAAAGCGTAAGGGAAGGGGTTCTATTTCTGCAGAAGCCTCCATCTCGGGTTCTCACAGCTGATGCTTCCCTGTTAGGATGGGGTGCTCACTTAGGGGATTACACCATTCGTGGCTCCTGGGACAGTGCAGACTCACTCCTGCATATAAATCTGCTGGAGCTGAGAGCTTATACCTGGCCCTTCAGGTTATCTCTCATCGTCTTCTGGGAAGGGTGGTACAAGTCGGATCAGACAATACCACAGCAATGAACTACTTCAACAAACAAGGAGGGACAAGGTCCACTCCACTTTGTACAGAGATAATGAAGATATGGAGCCTTGTTTACTCCCTAAACACCTCTCTACAAGCAACTCATCTGCCTGGCAAGGACGACACCCTGACAGATGCCTTGAACAAGGTAATTCAGGCCCATCACGAATGGGCATTGAACAGGAAAGTGGTGAATGCTCTATTCAGGAGGTGGGGATCCCAGAAATAGACCTTTTTGCTTCCCACCAATGTCACCACTTGCCTCCCTAGTGTTACAGGGCCCCAGTGAAAGGGACAGTTCCAATGGATGCCCTTATTCTCGACTGGACAGGCAGATACTTTTATGCCTTTCCTCCCTTTCCACTCATTTTCAGGATTCTCATCAAGCCCAGGTCATAACCAGCTCGATGATCCTGGTAGCACCAGACTGGGTATGGCAGCCTTGGCACTCCCTATCCTTTCAACGTCTGTAAGCAAGCTGATTCACCTTCCTCAGAGGTACAGTCTACTGACTTCCTTTCAGGGAGGGTAGCGTTCCTAATCTCAGGTCTCTCAAGCTCAAGGCATGGCTCTTGAGGACATAAAATATGCAGATTGCCAATTCTCTGAAGCAGTTTTGGAAGTCTTCAGGGGTTACGGGAAACCTTCCACTAAAGAAATATATGCTTCAAAATGGAAAATATTTTTCCATCTGTTACAGTGATAAGGGTGTAGCCCCAGCCCAGGCCGGGATCCCAAAACTTCTGGATCATTTGTCTCATTTGCACTCCTTGGGGCTGCAGCACTAGACTCTGAAAGTGCACCTGGCTTCAGTTTCAGCATACCTCTCACCTAAAAGGATACCTCAGTTGTATCAAATCCCATACCTGAGTTTTTTTTTAAGGGGCTCTCTCACTTGTTTCTCCCTCACAGGGAACCAGTGCCATCACGGGATCATAATGTTTTCTAGTTTCATTTCGTGACACCTGCGCTCCTTCATCCATGGCACAGCTTTCAAGGAACTTACTCCTCATCATCTCCTTCCTATCCTACGCACCCACTTTAATTCTTCCTCTAACCTGCTACCCCACCCCTCCCCCTCAATTGATCAAACTTACTCGCCCTACCCATGTCCCCCACACTGCCACCTCACCCCTTCCAGCCACCACTTGGACCTACTTTTCAATGAGCCCCCCCACTTTTCACCCTGTCCTGCTCGTTATCATCCGTCGACCAAATTACCCTCCGCGCTTCAAATGCCGGGTATCCCAATCCACCTACGAGAAGGCACTCTCCCAAATCAAAATGGTTGTACATCCTTTCTCACCAGTTAACTATTGCCTTACTGCTCCTTGCCGCATGGGATGTACACCCAAACCCCGGCCCAGCGCCCTCAACCTCAGTGTCTCTCCCCCCTGCCAAGGCCTCCACAAGTAACCTGTCCAGCTCCCTCCCTCAGGGGCTACGCATACTCCACCTCCACATTCGTAGCTTAGCCTCTAAGCTTTATCTCCTACAAGTCTTAGCTGCACAGCATGTCCCCGATATTATCATCCTGTCTGAGACCTGGCTAAACCCTAACCTTCCAGACGCAGACATTGCCATCCCTGGTTTTAATATCACTTGGCAAGACAGACCCTCACATGGAGGCGGAGTGGCTATCTATACCAAATCTGACCTGCACTTTTCGATCACGCTCACAAAATCTGAGCCCAAAGCCTATGAACTACTCATGCTAAAACTGGCCCAGCCCTTCTCCCTCCCTGTCTATCGATTTGCCCTAGATGCCCCCCACCCCCAACGTACACACCACTGTGAACTCTATCACTCACTGGCCCTCCCATCCCTAAGCAACCGTCGGCTAATTCACAGTATCAAATTTGTGTCTAACTTCTGGCTCGGTACTGTCCCTTCCTACCTCACCTCCACCCTCTCCTCCCTACCAACCCCTTCCCACGCCTTTAGGTCCTCTGATTCCCGGCTATTGACAATCCCTCTCTGGCGGACCACCGCAGGCCAATCAGCCTTCTCCTTGTCACAGGTAGTTACCTCTGCTACCCATATAGGAGGTTACTCATTGGATCTAGTGTTCCTACTGGATTTCGATATCACGCATTTGGGGGTGGAACCGAATGTGTGGACAGACCATCACACCATAAGATTCAGCTTTGGGGCACCCCCTAACAGGCCTGCCTCTACGGAGATGGTTCAGTATCGCCCTTTAAGGGGAGTTACCCCAGAGGGTCTGTTAGCGGTACTGGACCTATCGGGTATTTCTGGCGAGAGCATGGGTCCAGGAGACCTTGTTCTTGCCTATAACAAGGCGGTGAGTGAGGCCCTGGACCTAGTTGCTCCTGTCCATGTTCGCCCACTCACTCAGCACCCTAAGACTCTATGGTTTGATGAGTCTTTGAAGGAACTGAGGAGAGTGGGGCGAAGGCTAGAGAGGGCCTGGCGGAAATCCGGCCTGGATGCTGACAGACTTAGGTTGATGGATCATTACGGTACCTATCAAACAGCAATCACCAATAAGAAGGCAGAATTCCTGTCCAGGGAGATTGCTGCTGCGCGATACCGACCAGCTCAACTCTTTCGGACTGTTGACAGACTGTGCAGTCCACTCTGTCTACAGTCTGGAAGAGATTTTTCCCAAATAAAGTGTGATGAGCTTGCTCGGTTTTTCACAGATAAGATTGCCGGCATTAGGTCGGATATCGGCCAGGCTCACTCTTTAAGGGTTTGAGGTGATCGGCGAGGGTAAACAAACACCTGCGTCACCTGGTGTGACTTTGGTAAGCCAGAATTCATGGATATCATGAGGATTGTCCAGACTGTACGTCCAACCAGCTGTAGTTTGGATCCGGGCCCTACATCACTATTATTAGGCTGCGTAGATACTATCTGCCAGATCCTTGCTGAAATTGTCTGGAAATCTTTGGAGCAGGGGGTCTTTCCTGATCCCCTAAAGGAGGCGTGTCGCTCACCACTCCTGAAAAGCCTTCACTGAACTGGACTGTCCAGCTAACTACAGACCTGTCCCTAACCTGCCCTTTGTGGGTAAGGTTATTGAAAAGGTGGTTGCGCTACAACTGGATGACCATCTTACAAATCACAATATCTATGATACTCTTCAATCCGGATTTAGGAAAAGACATAGTACTGAGACTGCTCTTGTCCGGGTTCTAAATGATCTCCTGATTGCGAGAGATCGAAAGGCTCGTACTATTCTAGTCCTTCTTGATCTCTCTGCAGCATTTGATACTGTGGACCATGGACTGTCTGGTACAGTTCTGCATTGGTTTCAATCTTTCCTCAGGGGTCGGAGACAGAGGGTTATCACCGGAATTTATTCCTCTGATACCATCTTCCTGTCCTGTGGGGTACCGCAAGGTTCCATTTTGGCACCCATGTTGTTAGCTGTTTATATGCTGCCATTGGGAGACATTATTAGGCGATACAGTCTGGGTTTTCACTGCTATGCAGATGATACCCAGCTGTATCTGTCCTTTAGTCCCGGACAGGAAGATGCAGTCTCTATACTTAACAGCTGTCTATCCGAGATCAAGGACTGGATGAGTGCTAGCTGGCTGAGGTTAAACCCGGATAAGACTGAGGTGTTGGCGGTGGACCCAGGTCGCCTTGAGGCGGGTTGCAGGGCTGGGCTTCCTTCGGGCATATGGATTGATGGTGCCCAGCTCCCAGCCTCAGACCAGGTGCGTAATCTGGGCGCTATTATTGACGACGGTTTGACCCTAAAATCGCAGGTGTCATCCGTTGTCAAATCCTCCTTTTACCATCTAGGAATATCGCCCGGGTGAAACACCTAGTTCCTCTGGCTGACCTTCCTATACTGGTCCATGCCTTTGTGACCTCTCGCCTTGATTACTGCAATGCCCTGTACCTAGGGCTACCGGGGGTTGATATCTGCTGCTTGCAGCTGGTGCAGAACGCAGCAGCCAGGCTTTTGACTGGGACATCCAGAAGCAGTCATATTACGCCTGTGCTGCGCGGACTGCACTGGCTGCCGGTTCAGTGGCGGATCACCTTCAAGGTCGGCTTACTGGCCTATAAATCCCTACATGAACAGGAACCGCGGTACCTGCAAGATCTCCTTATTCCCTACTGTCCCTCTCGCTCACTCCAATCCGCCAACGAGGGATTGCTAGAGATTCCCAGGGTACGTTTAAAAACATCTGGGGCACATGCATTTTCTTATGCTGCCCCCACCCTGTGGAATTCTCTACCTCGTCGGATATGCAGCTGCCTGACCGTCGAGAGTTTTAAGTCGGAGTTAAAAACTTATTTATTCCGAAAAGCGTATGGAGAGTGAACTTATTGTGATTTTGCTGTGAATTTTATTGTGATTTTATTGTTATTATTGTTATTTTTGTCATAGTTTGTAAATTCTAATGTTTGCTTAATTGTACAGCGCTTTGGTTTTGAAAAGCGCTTAAAAATAAAATCTACTTACTTACTTACTCCTATCAACTCCCCAAGCTATGGAACGCCCAACCGGCTGAAATCTGCCACTCCTCCTCTAGACATTCAGTATCCTCTGCCCTACTTAACTACTACGTCACAAGCTGTTCCTGACCCCCTCCCCCATCATCATATCCCCTCGTTCGACCCCCCCCCTTCTTATGTGGCCTGACCAGCGGCCCTAGCATTTCTCATCTCATGCTGGCATATAGGCTCATCCAATCCTGCACTTACCTCCCAGCACTTCTGCTCAGCCCCCAGTAACGCATTTATCCCTCTGATTGTCTGTCTGCTATGGGCACGTTCAGAATCTACTAGCGCTCTTCCTTCTCGAACCTTGTTGCTGACCATCCACTGTTGTTTTGCCAATTGCCACCCCGACCTTCCTTCTGTCAGTCTTTCTTGTTATGTTTGAACATACCTCACATTTCTCTCTCTATATAACCTTACTATCTTATTAACACTTTCACTCCACAGGTCGGGTCTGTGGTTTCTGCACTTATTATATATCTTACTGCCATTATCTGTATAATGCTTGCCATTATTTTTTGTTGTTTCTACCCATTGTATTTTTGTAGCACTGCTGTACTGTTCCTCTATTTGTATTATTGTACCCATGTTGCTGTTGTTCAGCTGTTCTCTTTTTGTTGTACTGTCCTGGATAATGCCTGAAAATAGTCATTTTATGGCTAGTGCACCTACCCGGTTAACAAAAACTAAATAAAAAAATTAAAATGTACCAAGACCCTAATGTAGTAAGTAGTAGTAGTAAAAATTTTTATTCAATTGACAAGCAAAAGAATAGGAGGCTCAACTGAGACAAGCTCATTTCCAGTGAGGTCCTTAACACATACTTAAATACATACATAATTAACTGAATCATAAAAAAAATACCATAGACATAAAATTATTTACAATAACACAAGCATCCATACTATATACAGCAAAAAACACATACTTAAAGTGCAATTATATGCCCTATTATAGGGCGAGACATAAGGCAAAACCTACGTAATTACTCGTCATTTAACCTTTTAACAGCTTCAGATTTAAACTAACTTTTTATTTCACTCAAATTAGGGCTGGATCCAATTGGCCTCAGGTAAGTTGGGAGTGAATTCCATAGGTTAGGACCCAAATAGAAAAAATGTTCTCTACCCAAATCCGTCCTTCTTCTGGGCAAAACAAATTCCATACCCTCAGCAGAACATAACCCTCCTCTAATTATCCTAAGCTGAAATTCCTCGATAATATAATCTGGTACCCTACCTAACTAATTTAACCATATATATCAAAACATGAAATATCCTTCTATCATTAGGGCTCATCCAATTTAAAGATTGATATAACTCTCTCCTATGAGTTCTCTTAGGACATCTAAAAAGAACTCATAGGAGAGAGATTATCAATCTTTATTAGATGGATAATGATTCGTCATGTTTTATTATAATTAAGTGGATGAGGAAAATACCAGATATAATATCGAAGTCAGCTTAGGATAATGTAAACTCAATGTTATGTATTCCCAGTACACTCTGAATCATGTGCCATGATCTCCTATGTATAACTCTGTGAAATGTATATGTACACTCTGTATCATGTACTATGGTCTCCTATGTATAACTCTTGTAATGTATATTCTATCTCCCATGTATCCCCCAAGGTCGCACCGGAAGACAAACATCTTTTTGCTCAGTGTGCCCTACCTGGTGAAACTGAATAAATAAATAAATAAATGTTTGCATTGCTCAGCTTGTTTCCACCCTTTGAGCCTATGACATCTGCATAGCTTAAAGGAAAACTACATCCAAAACTTGAAAAAATATATGTTGTGCAGAGTGTTTTAATTTGTATGTGAAGTTCTAGTGTTTCTTTCCCTCTGACTGGTAGTAGGAGTTTTTCCCAAATTAGCCTGCTACCTTTGTGCTAGTTTTACGATCCCTGGGGATCTTCATACCTGATAGTGTAATTGTATTTCTTGTTCCCACAGTGCATCTTGTCTCACATGACTGTGATGTAAGAGAGACCCAACATTCAGCACACACATGCCAAACAAACTAAATATCTTGGAAGTTTTACAAGCTGCACAAAAATTACCAGCAGCAAAGTTTTTCAGGACAGTAAAACATTTAGGATGAGGGTGGTCACCAAGCTGAATTCTACAGATTTTAAAATATAGCCATCTCTATTCTTGTGAACTGATTGTAATGCAATGCTTTCTGCTGGATTTATGGGCTCTGCTACATCACCATTACATGAAACAAGGAGCATTGTAGGACAAAGAAATGCAATAAACCTATTTGATATGGAGATCTCCAGGGGTCGTAAAACTACCCTAAAGCTAGCAGGCTAATTTAGGAAAAACTCCTAATACCAGTCAGAGGTAAGGAAACACTAGAACTTCACATACAAATTAAAACACCCTGCACAGCATATATTTTTTCAAGTTTTGGGTGTAGTTTTCCTTTAAATTTGTTACCTGGAAGATGGTGTTTTTTTTTTGTTTTTTTTTCCCTGGTAGAAATCACTTCTGCCAGGAGGATTAGTGAACCACAGGTCTTTTGTGTAGGAAAGGACTAACTTTATTTTCTCAGGAATAAGGTAGCGTGGGGAACTAATAGGAAGTTCCTCGTCAAGGTAGTCCCTGACTTCCACTTGAACCAGTCAATAACATTGGCAGTTTCTTTGCTGAGCACTCCAGCTCAGGTGAGCGTAGACTGCACAGCCTGGATGGCAAAAGAGCACTAAGTAATTATATGACTCATGCCATAGACCATAGGTAGGACAGACAACAGCTGTTCCTCACAGGTGAGGAAGTAGGTAAAGGTAAAGGTACTCGTGCTTCGAAAAGGACTTTATCTCATGGATAGTCCAATTCATTTTTGTTACTCAAAAGCAGGCAAGGTTCCTCCTTCTTGTCCTTGAGCCCACTCTGCAAGGGACATAGCTGCCAATATTGCAGCTGCCTGAGCGGTACCTCTATCGGAAATATGTAAAGCCGCTATCTGGAGGTCAGCCCACAGCTTCACTAAACACTATAGTCTGGATACCCAGCCTAGTAGTGATGCCAGTTTTGGCAACGTTGTTTTGCAGAGTCTTTCCTAAATAGATTCTGCCTACCTCCTAGTGGTACTGCTACATAGTCTGCAAAGAGTAAAGAGTAGTGGATTCCTGCGGTTAGAAGAAAAAATTACTCTCCTGTAGTAATCTCCTTTCTTCCCAGGGATCCACTAATATTTTTACTCCCCTTCCTTATCCTCCCCTTCAGAATCGATAACTAGAAAAATACTCTCTACAGTTAAGATACACAGTTGGAGTGGTATGCCACCTGCTGGCACATTCTAGTAATACCTATAGGTTGTAGGTTCTTTTCGTAGAGCATATCTGACTTTAAAAAAAGGGGACTTTTGCTTCAGTTAGCCCTTGGCTACTCATTTGAAATGGCCCTGTTGGGCATTTAAAATTCTTTTATGGTTATTTAATTATAAAGCACATGTTACATACTGTAGATACATTGACAGTGTCGGCAGATAAGGACCTATGGCCCACCTAGTCTGCCCATTTGAGTTTGTAACTTCAGTTTGTTTTCCTAGAACTCTGTTGCCCCTTAACCCTGACCTCCAGAATTCCTTTATGTCTATCCCATGCATTCTTAAATCCCGTGATTGTTTTAGTCCCCACCACTTCCTCAGGCAGGGTGTTCCACTTGTCCACCACCCGTTCTGTGAAGAAATTCTTCCTCACATTTCCTCTGAATCGTCCTCCCTCCAACTTCATCCCATACCCTCTAGTCCTAGAACATCTTTTTGCACTTAAAAATAGTGTATTCTTGCACCCTGTTCCTCCCTGTAAGATACTTGTATGTCTCTATCATGTCCCTTCTCTCCCTCCTCTCCTCCAGAGAGTACATATTCAATTCCTTCAACCTCTCCTCATAGGACTTGTGATGTAATCCATGTACCATCTTTGTTGCCCTCTTCTGAACCTTCTCTACCCTGTCTATATCCTTACGTGGTAAGGTCTCCAGAACTGTACACTGTACTCAGGTGGGGCATCACTAGTGTCTTGTATAGTGGAATTATGACTCTTTCCTGCTGGTGATGCCCCTGCCTATGCATCCCAGCATCCTATTTGCTTTACCTGCTGCCTTGTCACACTGTTTCCCTACCTTGAGGTCATCAGAGATGATAACCCCAAGATCCCTTTCCTGCTTGGTGCATGCTCTATCCTCACCCCCCATCTGATATATTGTGCCAGGGTTTCTGTGCCCCATATGCATTATCTTGCACCTCTTTGCATTGAATTTCAACTGCCAAACCCCTGACCATTCTTCAAGTTTCTGCAGGTCCCTTCTCATTCTGTCTACACCCTCTGGTGTGTCTACTCTGTTACAGAGCTTTGTGTCAGCAGGGAACAATGAAATTCTGCCTTCTAGGTCCTGCGTAATGTCACTGATGAAGATGTTGAATAGGACCGGTCCCAGCACTGATCCCGGTGGTACCCCACTGGTCACTTTTCCCTCTGTGGAGTGACAGCCATTTACCACCACCCTCTGTGTCCTGCCACCCAGCCAGTTACCTACTCACCACACTACTGTCCTGCCCACACCCATATTCCCTAGTTTGTGTAATAGTCTTCTATGTGGCACAGTGTCAGAGGCCTTGCTGAAGTCCAGATAGGCTATGGCCACTGCCCTCCCCTGATCCACCTCCCTGTTGTTATAGCCTTTTTGCAGGCTTCAAAGAAATCTGAGCCAGAATGTAGGCAGTTAGCACAAGGCTGTTTGAAAAGAGTTGCATGTGCTAAACTTTCCATGATTAGCACATCATTTTGTTCTTTCTGGGGCAGTCCTGACTTCAAAGAGAACTGCAAAGAGTAATAATATTAGTGGATCCCGGGGAAGAAAGAAGAGTACTACAGGTGAGTAATTTTTTCTTAGCCGACGCAATAATTCCCCTGGCACCTGTAGGGGGGGAGCCCTCCTCCTCTAGGGTTCCTTGCGTCGTACCCCTACAGGGTGGTATATCCCATGGATAGCGAGGCGGAAAGCCACAAAAGTAAATCAAGTCTCGCAAGCATCATCTCATCTCATCTAGTGCACAAGCACATTGAATGGGAGGGCTTTAGCCTGAGTTTTGATGGGCAGAGCACCTGTTATTTCCCCCATCAGGCTTAAAAGGTCACTCATCTTGGGGGGCTCTCCAGGATTCGTTTCTTGCTGTGCACAATCCACCCCCCTCCTCCAGCGGCTCGTCTCTCTTACCTGTGGGCTTCTTTCTAATCTACCTTTAGCCGATGCAGTCATTCCTGCAGCACCTGTAGGGGAGAACCCTCCTCTAGGGTTCCTTGCGTCGTACCCCTACAGGGTGGTATATCCCACAGATAGAGAGGCGGAAAGCCATAAAAGAAAATCAAGTCTCAGAAGCATCATCTCATCTAGTTGTGTAAGCACACTGAACTATTGTTTTTTCAGTAATATGGGATTTAAGTGCTTCTCCTTCCTGCTTTGTCAAATTATATCTTGGGGTGGCAGTATTGTTATTAAGCAAGGTTGTAACTTGGTTAATGACAGTTTTTTCATATATGCAAATGGCTGCATTATATGCCTGGGGAGATATTCTGAGTTAGAATAGAAACTAATTTTTCTCATTTTCTTAAAGTTCTGGCTAGCGTTTAAAATGCCATTACCTTCTAATACCAAAGAGAAAGTTATTTCTTGTTCAACATCTTGTTCCCTTAGTAATTCCTCCAAAACGTTTAAGTCGTAAGTCCATATCTGGAAATTCAGGTTCCCTGGTGGGGCTTGAACATAGAACCCTGGATTCTTTTGTTCCCCTTGATGCTGTTGTATCAATATTAAAAGCTCTTTCCTGGTCCAGATGTGTCATTTCCCTTATTAGCAGATCAAGATCCAGATCTTCCAGGGAAGTCCGAGGTTTCTTCAAGTGAAAGCCCCATTACTGTATCCAGGTGTTGATTTTTGTGGAAATGCAATTTTATTTTTTTAATTTTTTTGTATAATATTTTTATTTGCTTTTTCAACAGGTTTCAACATACAATCAGATACACAACTTGTTCATTCCACTATCACCAGCTCACATTGTAGAAATCAAACTGTTCACTTCATTCCAAACTGTTTCTTTCAGACTCTACAGAGTTAAATTACATTAAATTAACTTAAATTAGATTAAAATAAAATAACATAGAATAAAATGAAAGTGCAACCAGTATGCTCATGCTTTATCCATCCAGTCTTGTACTCCATTCTACATTTCCCCATACTTATCCATCATTCATTATTATCTTCTCTTTTAACCCTTCTCCAGCACTTCTGCTTCCCCGTTCTTTTCCACTCCATCCTTTCTACTTTCTCTGTACCTCCTCTCTTCATCCATCTCTGTCTTAGCCTACTGTACCCTCCCATAACATCCAGCTCTCTTCCTCCGTCAAAGAGACCAAAAAGGGGGCCCAGTGTCTTTCAAATCCTTCTTCTCTTCCTTCCATCACATATGTTAACCTCTCCAGCCCCAGTGTCTGCAGCACCATCCTCCACCACCCTTGTGCTGTCGGTGCGACCTGTGATACCCATGTATTCTGGATCCCATGTTGAGCTAGGACATACAGTACCCTGATCCACCTAGGTAATATTGTCCATTCCTCCTCTTCCCCATTCTCCATCCCAGAGGATCCATTGGTAACTCCCGTCCGGCAAGCTTTCCCACTCTACTCACCACCTCCTTCCAATATTTCTGCAGTATCGAGCGTTCCCAAAAACAGTGCACATATGTTCCCTTTTCTGAACCACATCTTCCACGCAAGGGTGACACTTCAGGGTGCTCCTTATGCATGATCACCGGTGGGAGATATACTCTATGAATGAATTTAAAGTAAGCCTCTTTGTATTTATTACATACCATAATTCCAGAATGCATCTGGAGCAGTAATTTCCAATTCTGATCCGATATGCTCCTAGTTTTTACCATCCTATCTGGGAGTATAGCCTTCCCTCTCTTAACCGCCCGGCCTATAAATTATTTTTCTTGCTTTTGAGCTGCATAGATCAACACCTCTACTGGATCCACCTCATATAACCCTTTGTTTTCCTTTCCTAGGCTTCCCATATATGCCGTGGTCTGAAAATACCTGAATCTATCTCTCTTACCCCCACCTACCACTTCCTGTCACTCTTGTAATGATCAGAACTGCCCTCTCACTGATAAATGTCCCAGACTTCTTATCCCTTTTCGCTCCCAATTCCCGTAGCCTGTATCCTCCAGCCCTGGCAAGAAATATGGATTCCCCTCCACCGGCATTAAAAGTGTCTCCTTTCCGTGTACCCATCCTTTCCTCTTTAGCGCCTTCCAGGCCAACAGTACCTGTACTACCAGGGGGTTAGTCTATTTTCCCATCTTATACGCCCTTAGCCCTCTGCTATGAAGATATGCCATTAGTTTACCCTGTGCCGTCCCCTGCTTCAGCTCCACCCATCTGGCCACTTCAGGCTCATGTACCCAGTCTGCCATGTATCTTTGCTGTATAGCCAAAAAATAGTTTTCCAAGTCCGGGAAGTGTAAGCCCCTTTTTTCCTTATCTGCTTTTAACCTCCCTAGGCTCATTCTCGGATGCTTTCCCCTCCAAATAAAGGCAGTAAAGGCCTTCTCCAATCTATGCACATCCTCCTTGGACAAACCCAAGTGTAACATTTGTAAAAGATAGAAGATCCTAGGCAGCACATTCATTTTTATTATATTAATTCTGCCCAGCCATGACACTGGCAACTGTGTCCACCTTCTTAAGTCCGCCTTTATAACTTTAATCAATTTAAGGAAATGCATTTTAAATGGAGTTTTCTAAAAAAAAAATGTATTTAGATCCACAAAGATGGTGAAATTATTTATCACTGGTGTTGGAATAAATGTTAATCCACATTTTAAACCCGATTCCTGATGTTAATTTAATCTAAAGTTAGACAGGTTCAGTATCTGTAAGTAATGTCCTTCTCTCTCTCAAGATTCTTTCTGTGCTTATGCTTGTTTCTTGCTCCGCATTTGCCCCTTCTTGTTTTCTTTTCTCCTTTTCTTATGCACAGGTTTCAAGAAAGAGGCTATGATTGGGTTTGTTGGAAAATGCAAGAGAGAAGGTGAGAAAAATAAGTAGAATAAGCCTTCTCAAAAAAGAAATGAACTTGCCTGAGGCCCAAGCACCCCGCACCTTCATAACTGGATATGATAGCATAGCAGGCCCGATAGACCAATTTTTATATATAATATTGCCTATCTTACATGGAGATGAAGTATGGGAAGCCGTGGGGGAAAACCCAGGGTAATATTCAGTAGTGCTAGCAACTTAAGGAACAAATTGGTCCATAGTCGCTTAAAAAAAAAAAAAAGTGCCTAGCGATGGCTGTATGTGGCTACCACATAGGACAAATGGCTTCTTTTGTTGCAAAAAATGCAATGTATGCAAATTTGGAAAGCCAGGTAAAACATTTCAACACCCCAAGGTAGATGGCCTCAAGGTTAACATAAGAGAAATGATAACCTGTGACACAGCTTATGTGGTTTATGCCCTTTGGTGCTCTTGCAGCCTCCTATACATAGGGAAGACAGTTCGACCAATGAAGCAACGAATTCAGGAACATGTCAGGTCGATCATTAATGATCGACAGGACACACCAGTAGGTACACACTTCACTATGTGCCACAACTCTTCTCTTGACAATTTACAGTTTATGGGCATTGAATGGGTCCCACCACCACCAATGGGAGGTGACCGTCCAAACGTACTATTACAAAAAGAAAACAAATCCATGAAACCAGTAGTGCTGAATGATAAATGGGACATTTAAACCTTTTTCAAAAAATAAGTAACCGTTTCCAAGCTGTTTGAATAATAACACGAAATTAAGTTTGAATGCATTCTAGTGAAGGTAGAAATACAAAAACAAGGATCTTAGAACAATAAGAAATTAAATATTGTGATTTTGTAGACCTCCTTTAGGCATAACATTCTGTGTGATTTTACTTACAAAACAAATTTAACCATACAAAGTATTTTCTTTTTTACGATTTCGAACCCAACTGTCACTATGGGTCCTGGTTTCTCCTTCCTACCCGGATTTCACTGAAATTGGAGTACTGATTGGTTGCACAGTTAACAATCACTCCAGGACCACATGAAGACATGACAGGGTTTTCGTGTGTATTTTTCTAAAATTTAATGTACTTCACAGATTTTCAATATTGTACATATTCTATTTAGAATCTGCTAGTACATAAGCACTGTATTTATTTAAAAATGAGAATTGTGCATTGCAATTAGGTGCTTTAAACTTTAAAGCATATTGTTAAATGAATTTGCATAAGGCGCCATTTAAAATGAGTGTATGATCCTTAAGTAGCACCCCCACTGAAGACTCGCAAGAGTCGAGGTGCTAGGGGCACGCTTTGCCATTCTGTATTTGATTGTCTTGCCGTCTACACAAATTGGAGCAACACAGTAAAACTTTTACTTGCATCTAACCAGTTTGGGACTTCCATTATTTTCAGTGACAGGACATACCCATTGTGCGCACTACCTATCTGGATAAGTACAACACGGTGGATGCTGTGACTCGCCAGGCAATGTCAGGAGTTTGCATTCATCACCATTCCTGGCTCTGAGTGTTCGGGTCCATGCCTGATGTTCAGGCCAAAAATTATGGATGCCCCTTTTTGGGACTTGGTCTTGTTTGGGGGAGATGCTCTGGTTATCATCTCCTGCCTCCAAGAATTGGGAAAGGCTGTGAGGTCGTTACACTCCATGTACCATTCCCAGCCACGATCCTCCCAGCGTCAGTCCTTTCATCGGTCCTCCTGCCAGCCTGTCAAGGATCAGCAGTCGAAAGGCCCCTTTAAACACAAGGTGTCCACCCAGCTTTCTTGAGCAGCTGCTCCTAGGGCCCCCAGAGTGCCCTCAGTCACCCTGCCCTCCCTGGCTCCACTGCCTGACTCCTTGCCCGACACCCCCCACCCCTCCACCTCCAGCGGAGGCCTTCGGGGAGGTGGTTGGGGGTTAGTTCTCCCTTTACCTAGTCGGGTAGCTCACTGTAACCTCAGACACATGGGTGCTTCAGATCATTGGGCACCCATTGATCATCATCTAGAAGACCGTCAGACTCAGGGAGTTTGTCCAAGTCGTAACAGCATCTCCACATCAATGTGCTGGAGATGCAGGCAGTTGTTTATGCTGTGCAGGCCTTCCAGACTCATATTCTTCCAGGCCCACTGATGTTGCAGACAGACAACATGTCTTTAGTCTTTTACATCAACAAGCAAGGGGGCACTCACTCTTACCCTCTTCGTTGGGAAGCCATGAGGGCCTGGTATTGGGCCATAGAACACAACCTGGAACTCTCGGCTGTCCATGTTCCAGGAGTCCAAAACGCCCTGGCCGACCATCTAAGCCAGTCCAGGTCGAGAGAGCATGAGTGGGTATTCTTGTCCTCGGTGGTCGAAGATCTCTTAGACAGGTGGGAACGCCCAGAGTTGGACCTTTTTGTGTCCCCACTCCACGCAAAACTGCCGCTTTTCTGCTCGCTTGATCCAGGGTCTGTAGTTTTCTGGTTTGACGCATTGTCCCTCTTCTGGAAAGGGAGGTTCCTATACGCCTTCCTTTCCTTCCTGCTCCTACAGATGGTTCTTCTGAAACTCCAGTTGGAAGAGGCAGAGATGAGTTTCATAGCCCCCTACTGGCCATGTCAGATTTAGTTCTCTGTACTTGCACCGGCTTGCTCTCCCAGGATGAGGGCACCCTGGTCCTTCCAGATTTCAAGTCCCTACATCTCCATGCATGACTCCTCCAGACTTGGCTATCGCCCGGTTTGGGGCGTCTTCCAGAGTTGCCGATGTCCTGGTGGCTACCAGGAAACCTTCCATTAGAGCCACCTATGCCATGAAATGGAAGCACTTCTTCTGGGCTACAACTCACCACTTGGATCCCTTCACCTGTCTGGCAAACCTGATTTTTGGAGTACCTCCTCTCCGTTTTGGACTCCGATCTGGGGTACTATTAAAGGTGCATCTTTCCGCCATCTCTGCGTACCATGCACCTATAGAGGGCAAAGCCAAGGCTCCAGTCTTGACCTCCCTGCACATTCTTGTGGGGCATTCTTCATTTGAAACCTCCTATTCGGTACCCTGTCCCCCCTTGGGACCTTCTTTTCATTTTGGAAAAGCTCACTTTGCCATCTTTTGAGCCGGCCGCAAGTTGCGAGCTATGCTTTGTCGTGGAAAGATTTGTTTTTAGATACTATTACTTCTGCTTGAAGAATTTCTGAGCTTCAGGCTCTGATGTGTAAAGAGCCTTACTTGGTTTTTCACAAAGACAGGATGTCTTTGTGTATCAGTCCTAAGTTTTTGCCCAAGGTGGTGTGTGAGTTTACATTAAATCAATCCCTCTTCCTTCCAGTTTATTTTCCTGAGTATTTTAAGCAGGGGGAGGCTGTGTTGCACACGCTTGATGTTCACAGTGTGCTACGGTATTGCACTAATCGCACCCAGCATGTTCATAAGACTGATCAGTTGTTTGTTTTGTTTGTCCCTAAGAGGGAAGGGGCACCTGTTTCGAAACAGTGCTTGTCTAAATGGTTGGTAAATTGCATTGTGTACTGTTACCATAAGTACAACAAGCAATTGCCTGGGCCAGTTAAGGGCCACTCTACTAGAGGTAGGGCAGCCTCTACTGTCTGCTTCAGAAATGTGCCCACTGGGGATATTTGTGCAGCCACCACCTGGAGTTTGGTTCACACCTTTTTCAGGCACTACAGTTTGGCTATTACCTCCAGACACAGAGCCAATTTCAGGCTTGCAGTCCTTCAGGGACTTCTGTCATGACCGACCTTCTGTCGTAAGTTTTTGCCTTCTCCCGACTGACTTGCAGTCAGTGTTGCCTGCTGCAAGAGCCCCCTCAGTGCCAGACTGCCACCCGCAGTCCAGGTCTGAAGCCACCAGCCCCTCACAGAAACGCAGGTAGTCTTGAGAGCCACAGCCGTGGTTCTCTGACTAACCCAACCTACCAGACTGCCACCCGCAGTCCAGGTCTGAAGCCACCAGCCCCTCGCAGAAATGCAGGTAGTCTTGAGAGCCACAGCCGTGGTTCTCTGATGAACCCGACCTGCCAGACTGCCACCCGCGGTCCAGGTCTGAAGCCACCAGCCCCTCACAGAAATGCAGGTAGTCTTGAGAGCCACAGCCGTGGTTCTCTGACGAACCCGACCTGCCAGACTGCCACCCGCAGTCCAGGTCTGAAGCCACCAGCCCCTCACAGAAATGCAGGAAGTCTTAGCCACAGCCGTGATTCTCTGACGAACCAGACCTGCCAGACTGCTACCCGCAGTCCAGGTCTGAAGCCACCAGCCCCTCACAGAAATGCAGGTGGTCTTGAGAGCCACAGCCGTGGTTTTCTGACGAACCCGCCCTGCCAGACTGCCACCCGCAATCCAGGTCTGAAGCCACCAGCCCCTCACAGAAACGCAGGTAGTCTTGAGAGCCACAGCCGTGGTTCTCTGATGAACCCGACCTGCCAGACTGCCACCCGCAGTCCAGGTCTGAAGCCACCAGCCCCTCACAGAAACGCAGGTACGGACTTGCCCTCAGGGACTGATTACCTCCAGGAAGGGAGCCCTAGCTGCCAATTTTGGCTTTTACATGAGGACAGTTGTCTCTGGGTTTAAATCCAGAGTCTTTTACTGCTGTGGCTCACTGACTGCAGTCAGCCCCAGGAGCACTCCGATTGGCTCCATATAGCTCTGCACTGTTAATGTTTGACTATATTGTGCTAGATTATGTTTCTGTTAAAACTGTCTTGTTTGTATTTTATAGCTGAAGTTTTCTGATTTAATGCAAATGCCTGTATTGTGTTCCTCATAAGACCAGTAGTGATCTCGGCTCAGGCCTTTGAAACCCCTTCACCTTTATACGCTAGTATGGTGTTTTAAATAGCACTGTTATTGCCCACTCAGACTTGGAGGCACCTTGCCTAACATTTTGGTCTGCAAAAACCCCCCTGTTTAAGCCAGTCTGCATTTCTTTTTAGCTCCATGAGCAGCCCCACCCCCTCTGACTTTCTTATTTAATTCTCCTCTGCCTTCTCCTTCCAGGTAGTCTTGAGAGCCACAGCCGTGGTTCTCTGATGAACCAGACTGCCACCCACAGTTCAGGTCTGAAGCCACCAGCCCCTCACAGAAACGCAGGTACGGACTTGCCCTCAGGGACTGATTACCTCCAGGAAGGGAGCCCTAGCTGCCAATTTGTTTGCCCACCCGGCCACCCCCTCCCCCGGTCTTGATTAAAAACACATAAACCCTGTCCAGGCCTTCTAGCTCACTCCTACTGGCTATTGCCAGCCACGCCTAATTAGTTATCTAGGCCTTAATTTTTCATTGGTACCCCATCCTCCCACAAGATCCACTCGTTTCTTGGCCCTCTCAAGGAACTGTTGCAAATCCTGTGGTTTTACTGGTAAAAGGAAACATCTCCACGTTAAGAATGCCATCTGCGTCTATCCTTCTCTATAGTTGCCTTATATTACTTTGTTATACTCTACCCAAAATTTCGGTTTGCAACTCGGACAAAGGCCAGTTTCCCTCCTCTATCATCTACCAAGATATAGCCTCCCACATTAGACCATGGCATTCTACATCAGGGACGTCTCCTATGGTCATGCCCCTCCTCCCACCAGGCCATAACTATAGAACACGTGCAATTCCCAAGGATGGTGTCGGCTCTATCAGTTCTCTATGTTTTATCCCTAGCAAATAGCAATTCTGCCGTTAACACAACCACTGCTAAACCAATGTACGCTAGAAGGAGTAACAAAAGAATGTTTAGCAGGCTAAGACACCACCTTAAAAAACTACTACTGCTTCTCCTACTCTGTTCGGGAAATGCTGAATTAAACCCAGGTCCACCTATTTCTCTGGACCCCCCTTCGGACCTCCCTCAATATAAAGGGATTAGTTTTCTCCATATCAATGTCTGTAGTTTGCTAAAGGAGATTGACTCTATACAGACCTGGGCTCTACATGCATCTCCTGATTTCTTCATGATAACTGAATCCTGGCTCACAGCCTCGACCCTGGACAAATCTATCAACGTACCCGGATATATCATCTACCGCTGTGATAGACCGACTAGAGGGGGAGGAGTTGCAATATATGTCAAAAGCAAATTCACAGTCACAGTCTTTGACTGTACCTCAAAAGCTAAGGAATTTGAATGCCTTGCTCTAAAATGATCACTTTCCAGCGAGAAATCACTCCTTATGGCAGCATGCTACCAACCACCGTCTGGTGGCTGGGCACCTCTGACACACCTTCAAAACCTTCTTGACTCTGCTGATACTGAGTGTATTCTAATGGGGGATTTCAATCTAAATTGGAATGATGACAGCTCTAAGAAATTGAAGGATCTATGCAATGTTAATGGTCTTTTACAAATGGTGATTGCTATAACCAGACCTAACAGAAAAAACCCTGAGCGCAGCATCATTCTGGACCTTATCCTAGTAAACAAACCTCACACTATCTCGCATACTGGAGTATTCTTCAACGATATAAGCGACCATTGCGCTACTGCCTGCATCAGGCATCCTTCCCAAATAAAAACGGCCTCCAAATTCAAACTGAAAAGATGCCTGAAAAAGTTCTGCCAGTACACTTTCCTGAAAGATCTAAGCAACATTCGTTGGCAGGATTTCTACCTAGCCCCACCTTTAACGAGGCATTTAACATCTTTCACAGCCTCTTACTGGAGCTAATAGACAAACACACCCACTAAGACTGATCAAATCAAAAATAAAACTCCTTGCTGGTTCTCTCCCATCTTGAAGAAAGCACTTAGGGATAGGGACTACTGGTGGAAAAAAGCGAGGAAATCCCACCTGGAGGCTGATTGGTTAGCATTCCGTACCACTAGGAATGCTTGTACCAAGCTAATTAGGTCAGAAAAAGCTAGATACTTCCAAAGAGAACTAGAAGACAATAAAAACAACTCTGCCAAATTTTGGAACATCCTCAAAGAAGTCGAAGGTCAGTCCACTCCACAGTCACTCCACAGAGGGAAGAGTGACCAGTGGGGTACCACAGGGATCAGTGCTGGGACCGGTCCTATTCAACATCTTCATCAGTGACATTGCGCAGGACCTAGAAGGCAGAATTTCACTGTTCCCTGATGACACAAAGCTCTGTAACAGAGTAGACACACCAGAGGGTGTAGACAGAATGAGAAGGACCTGCAGAAACTTGAAGAATGGTCAGGGTTTGGCAGTTGAAATTATGCAAAGAAGTGCAAGATAATGCATATGGGCACAAAACCTTGGCACAATATATCAGTTGGGGGTATGAGGATACAGCATGCACCAAGCAGGAAAGGGATCTTGGGGTTATCATCTCTGATGACCTCAAGGTAGGGAAACAGTGTGACAAGGCAGCAGGTAAAGCAAATAGGATGCTAGGATGTATAGGCAGGGGCATCACCAGCAGGAAAAGGGAGGTCATAATTCCACTATACAAGACACTAGTGATGCCCCACCTGGACTACAGTGTACAGTTCTGGAGACCATACCTACGTAAGGACATAGACAGGGTAGAGAAGGGTCAGAGGAGGGCAACAAAGATGGTGCATGGATTGCATCACAAGTCCTATGAAGACAGGTTGAAGGAACTGAACATGTACTCCTGGAGGAGAGGAGGAGAGAGGATAGATAGAAACATACAAGTATCTTACAGGGAGGAACAGGGTGCAGGAATACACTATTTTTAGCGAAAAGATGTTCCAGGACTAGAGGGCATGAGATGAAGTTGGAGGGAGGACGATTCAGAGGAAGCGTGAGGAAGAATTTCTTCACAGAACGGGTGGTGGACAAGTGGTACACCCTGCCAGAGGAAGTGGTGGGGGCTGAAACAATCACGGGATTTAAGAATGCATGGGATAGACATAAAGGAATTGTGGAGGTCAGGGGTAAGGGGCAACAGACTTCTAGGAAAACATAAACTGAACTTACAGGCTCAAATGGGCAGACTGGGTGGGCCGTAGGCCCTTATCTGCCGACACTGTCTATGTATCTATGTATCACTGCAACACCCCTTCCAAACAAAATTGTGTCTGATGGTACCACCTATATGGACAAAGCTGATATACTAGAAAAGCTTAATGATCACTTTGCCATTGCAGGGTTTGAAACATAGAAACATAGACTTTGACGGCAGATAAGGACCGCTTGACCCATCTAGTCTGCCCATTTCCCTTCCTACAGGATAGGCCGCAGATCCTAGTTAACCAACAGCCTATTTCTTCCTACCCCACAAGAATTGCCTTATGTCTGTCCCATGCATTCTTGAATTCTCCCACAGTTTTAGACCCCACAACCTCCTCAGGAAGGCTGTTCCATGCATCCACTACCCTCTCTGTGAAATAATACTCCTCACATTGCCCCTGAACCGCCCATCTTTAAATTGTGTCCCCTTGTTCTTGCACGCCTTTTTCTGAAAGATGCTACCTCTTGGACTTTTTGATTCCACTGAGGTACTTAAAAGTTTCTATCATGTCCCCTCTTCTTTCCTCAGGGGTATACATATTAAGCTCCTTTAGTCTCTCCTCATACGGCTTCTCTTGCAGACCCTGCACCATTTTAGTTGCCCTCCTCTGGACTGCCTCTATCCTGTCTATATCCTTGTGGAGATGGGGTCTCCAGAACTGGACACAGTACTCCAGATGGGGTATCACCAACTGTCTGTACAGAGGGATAACAACTTCCTGTTTTCTGCTGCTGATGCCTCTCCCTATGCATCCCAGTATACCCCCAGCTTGCCTTTGACACCTCACCTATCAGCAAACTTAGCCCGGCAAGAGACTACACTGTTGGCTTCACTGATAATCACAACTATAACCAACCACATCCTACCCCCTTCAGTTTCCTCACAATTACGTTCAAGCAAGTGGAGGACCTCCTCCTTTCTCTGGATACAAAAAAGAGTGCTGGTGCAGATAATATTGAACCTTACTTCCTAAACCCTGGCCATACCTATCTGACCGCCCGCATTACACACTTATTCAACACCTCTCTGATTCAAGGTGAGCTACCTGTCTTGTGGAAAACTGCCCACATCCTACCATTATTCAAGACTGGGGATCCAAATGATCTGAACAATTGCTGGCCTATTTCTATACTATTCATCCTCTCTAAATTACTTGAAAAAATTGTCAACATCCAACTTAGAAAACATTTGGATTCACAAAAGTTGCTAAACCCGTCTGTCTAGCTTCAGAGCCAAACACAGTACAATATCGGCTCTTACCAAAGTAACTACAGACTGGCAAATGGCCTTGGACTCTAAGAAGCATGTATGTGCCCTCTTCCTTGATCTAAGTAAGGCCTTCGATACTGTGAATCATACCATCATGCCTACTGCACTGAGTAACATCGGACTTGATAGTTCTGCCATTAAATGGTTCACCAGCTACCTTACCAATAGGTTACAACAAGTCAAAGCCATAGGAGATCTGTCCCCACAAAAATCCTTGTTACGAGGAGTCCCACAAGGCTTCATCCTGGGCCCTATCCTCTTTGCAATATACATCAATAATCTGGACTCACAGCTGGGCACAGCAAATGTGCTCTTATTCGCAGATGATACTGTACTTCATACCACAAATTCATCCTTGGATCTGGCCCATGAGTACTTACAGAAAGACCTCGACACCCTCCAATACAACCTTCTCACTCATAAGCTCCTCCTCAATGCCAAAAAGACTAAAGCAATGATTCTCTCACCAAAGTCTACTTCCGGATGTCCACATATCACACAGATCTGAACACTCTTAGATGAACTCCTTGAAGTAGTTGATACCTTTAAATACCTAGGGTTCTGGCTGGATAAAAAGCTCAACTTTCTGTGCCACTTAAATGGAACCTTGAAAAAACTAAGACAGTGATTAGGTTTATTCTATCGCATTAAACACCTACTCATGTTAGAAGCCAGAATGAGACTAGTACAAACTACATTCCTACCTATACTGGACTACGCTGACTTCCTTTACAGTCATTGCCCATCAACAATGCTAAACAAACTGGACACCCTTTACCACCAGGCTTTAAGATTTATCTTAAATCTACCCCATAGTACACATCACTGTCGTCTATACCAGGTTTCGGGATGGACCTCACTCTCAACTAGAAGAAAAAGGAATGTTCTCCTCTGGTTTTTTAGAGCATTATCTGATAACCTCCCTGCATACATCTCGAACATCTTCAAATGGGCTAAAGGTTCCTATGGCCTGAGATGCTTCTCCTTAATCTGCTTCCAGATTCCTAGAGTAAAAACTACCCTTGGCTCAGCAGCAATCAACTTCTCACTTCCATCACTTTGGAACACTATGCAAGACTCATTAAAATGATCCTCACTTCCAAGCATTTTCACATTCAAAGCTGTATTAACGGATTATCTGAAGGAATCATGCAACTGTTTCAGATGCCGATGACCCCTAAGCCTCGGGTGCCACTCTCAAATCCTACGCCTAAGTATCTCATCCACTCCACATTCCTAACAACAGAAACCTAGGACCTACAAGCCTAGTTCCCTTAATCCAAGATGACCCTGCCTATTCTCTGCCTTTTACCTATTCTAGCCTCCCTTTTGGCTGCCTACACTTCCACCCCAATTTCTACCCTATTCCTTAATACCTCCTTATTTTTAATCATTTAGGTATGAGCTCTTACTCAGTGGAGACTATATGGGATTGTTGTCTCTTCTCATTTCAGTAAAGCTTGTCATTATGTACCTTTGCATGTTAATTATGTTGACCAGTATGTATAGGCCCATATTGACCGGCACCTTCACAATGTTTTCTCTTTTTTGTTTTTTTCACCATTGTCCACCATAATTGTAATCTTATGAAGTGTACTGTACTGTATTGTATTTATGCCCAGGACCACCTTGAAAATGAGCTTGCTCAATGGTGTTTATGCCTGGTTAAATAAAGTGATGGATTGAAGATAGTACAGTTACGTAAGAACTTACTGTAACAGTAGATCTTTGAGAGGAGCTCTTGCAGCAGGCGCTACTTCCCTCTCTCCTTCCTCCTGATTGATTCTTCTCATTTGCAGCTATACTGCCTTTCCTCGTCTTTGCGGAACTGCCTCGGCTCTCCATTTGTTTGCCTTTGGCGCTGGGGTCTCCGTCGAGAGAACTAAGGTAGGTCTGGGGGACCGCCCTTTTTATACCATAGGACGAATGTTGGCGTGCCGATGTCCGGGGTGGGCCTCCACTGTAGACTGCAAGCTAGAAGTTTTCTGTGTGGTCCTATCGCCTTGCGGCTTAGTCCTACCAGTGTTGCCTGCTGCAAAGTTCCTCTTGAAGATCTACTGTCATGATAAGTTCTTATGTAACTGTACTTTTCTTCCTAAGGTGGTCTCCAAGTTTACACTCAACCAATCTATCCATCTTCCCGTTTATTTTCCTGAGTGTGCCAATCCAGGGGAAGCACTGCTCCATACGTTATATGTGCGCAAAACTTTGAAGTAGCACCTGCTTTGCACCAAAGAATGTAGAAGGTCAAAGCAGTTATTTGTTTCCTTTGCCCCAGGTAGAGAGGGCACTTTAGTTTTTAAGCAATGTTTATCCAAATGGTTGGCAAATTGCATTGTATTTTGCTACAACAAGTATGGCAAAGAATTGCCCAGAGCAGTTAAAGTTCATTCCATAAGAGGCAAGACTACCTTTGTGGCTTGTTTCCAAGGGGTCTCGGCCACTGACATCTGAGCAGCTGCCACCTGGAGCACCGTCCATACTTTCACCAAGCACTACAGTCGGGATATTGTCTCAAGTGTCTGTGCAGATTTTGGCTGGGGTGTGGTGCTGGATCTCATGTCTTGAGTTTATGGTTGGCCTTCCTCCCGGACTGTCTGTCTGCACCTGTAACTGCTTGGGACTCGTTCCTATGCTGTGACCTGATGACTGAGATACCACCGAAGAAGATAGAACAGTTACGTAAGAACTTACTGTAACAGTAGCTCTTCAAGGGGATCTCAGTCAGCAGGTCTGCTTTCCCTCCCACCATCCCCCTTCTTGGGGCTGTTGTACTGGAAATGACTGCCTGGTGTATCCAGACTGTCATATAGGCCTGGGCACCTCTCTCTCTCCTTGGTCCCCCATGGCTAGAGCTATGCTCCCTTTGTCTCCTGGGGAAAGAACTGAGAAGGGAGCAGGGCTACTCATGCTTTTATAAGATTGATGACGTCGATGGACATTGATGGCATGGGCGGCCCCAGTTGTACTACTGAAAATCTTCCGTGAGGATCCTGCTTCACCGACAGTGAAGTTCCTACAGTGTGACCTGATGACTGAGATCCCTTCGAAGATCTACTGTTATGCTAAGTTCTTACATAACTGTTCTGTCTGTACCCACCCTCATCAAAAGTGAAAGTGCAACAGCTCTCGCCGCTCGCATCTTTCGAATGGCAAACTTGAAAAAAGCGGACAGCAGTAGAATGATCATGTTAACGTGTTTTGCTTGACAGTAAAAAAACAACACAAAGTTAAGGTATTTTACAAAAACTACTTTGCTGTCTTGCTTGGGGTTTGGAGTGAGCTTTGAACACAAGTTACAGTGTTCACATCATGTTGTGCTTAGCAAGGGGAGAAAGATGGCAGTTGCATCATTTTTTCCAAAAGCTTAGTGGTGTAGGGATATGTGAAGAGGCTAAATACCAGGATGACCATGCAGTGAGTCACTTCACTGCACATTCATGAGACTGGTTTTATCCAGTAAAGTTATTGGATTTCTTCCTGCCATTTTATAAGGCATAAACTGTTTGCTTTGAGAAACAAGGAGAGGGTGAGTAATTGGGTGCTGGAGGCAGCAATAGTACTAAAAGGAATACCATGTGCTTTACTCACTTGGATATGAACATTTGATGTTGAGTTGGAGAAAGGAAAAAGCCAGGCTTAGCGGGTGTGAACTGGCATGAAAGTGCCTCCCCTCTCGTCACAGATGGCATTTTTTTTATTGTCTCATCTCTTGTAAGTTTTTTTTTTTTGTTAGAAAATATAGCTAGTTTGAAAGATGTTATAAAAAAAATAGTTTTATTTTTTGCTGTACAGTCAGCATGCTTGGATTTTAATTTGCAGCTCCTAGTGTACATTTTACTCAAGTTTATATTTAGTGGGGTAGAGGTGGGGGTATGCCCTGTCAAAGCTAGGTGCAGAGATCTCAGCGGCACATAAACTCTGCTGTGCACAGGGGCTGCAGTCCACTAATGCAGCCAGTTTTGATGTGTGTGTGTGTGTGTGTGTGTGTGTGTGTGTGTGTGTGTGTAGTTGGTCTGTGTGGTGTGTGCATACGTGTGGGTATGTGTGGTGTGTTTGTGTGGGTATGTGGTATGGTGTGTGTGTGTGTGTGTTTATACCAGTTCAGTTATTGCTCAGAGTCCTGAGGTTACTATAGCTCATTTTATATTCCTTGCTGTCATCATTTTTTTTCTCCCTGTCCCCTCCTTTAGTCAGTGATGGATTAGAATTAGGTAGGCTGCAGCATGGACAGGGGAATCTCCCAGCATCCCTTTCCTGCAGAGCTCCAGCTAACAGCAGTGACCGTCATTGGCACTTGAACAGACATTTCGTTTAAACTGAGATGGAGTGTTCCTGTGATGCTTGCTGGTGTCTTATGAATCTTTGCTCATTTTTGCATAATAACTAATTAATGAGAGCCTCATGGGACTAGGGAAATAAAACACAGAAAAACTGAATATTTCTTGTGTGCAGAAGGATAGCGCTTGACATCTCTTCACAGTGGGACCGCATTTATTCATTTCAATTGTTTCCAGTTTCGACCTGTAAGTAGCATGCTTGCCTGAGAATAATGCTCAAGATAAGTTTTCTTTATAATGCTGTTTAGGGAAGAAACATGAGTGTAAGAGTTTTGTTTTTATCTTCACTTTTTTTTGTTTCAGTGTTCTATACAATTTTCTGAACATTGTGATGTAGGTTGTTTCTCTCATTGTAGACCTTAGTGAAATTGCTGCCTCACTGCTGTATGGGACATGCTGCAGTTCTGTGTTTATAAAAGCTCTTTCTTCACAGTGTTTTGGATGTCTGGTTTTTACAGGCCATTACAGTTAACTGCAGATGTTGGATGTTACCCTAGACTGCGGTACATAAACAACACCTGCAAGGAGCAGAGTACATTTGGGTGCAGTTTTATAGAAGTCCTACCAGCACTGTGATACACTACGCACTTCTTTTCTCTGGCACTGTTATGCTGCTGTGGGCTACCCAGTAACCATAGTTTATATTATTGCAGCAAACTGAAGGCTGTTTCAATTAGGCAGTGTGCAGTGCTACTGGGAATGCAATCTGGAACTGTGATAGTGGAAGAAGTGTCCCAGAAGAGGAGAGGAGAGGCAGGCCCAAGAAATAACGTGCTTACTGTGCAGAATGTTTATGCAGTAAAAGAAAATTCACAATGCAACACAGCCTTTTTATTTCACTTATCTGTCATAACTAGAACAAGGAATGTGTTGGTAGCATGTTCATGTACTGTGGTAATGTTTGTGGCAGCCTGGATGATGAAGTACATTTAATAATAATTAAAAAAAAAAAAAAAAAGAAAATGAATCTGTTGGTTTGGTGTTAATATTTGGCAGGGTGGTTACTAATGGTCTTCCTGTACAATGAAATTTAGCAAATGGTATACAAGTATTGAAACATTTTTTGTGTGAGGCACTGTTACTACTGCAGAGGATTAGTTTAAAATAGTGATCATTTTAAAACAAAACTTCAGAAAGAAAACAGCCCTTCTTTTGTACAGTGCGTCTAATCACAGGTGAACAGCTCTGTGGGCTTGTATTGCCTTTCTCTACTTGTTCTGGAAAATCAGTCTGGTATGAACTGTACACTCAGTGGTGGAGACCGTGTTTTATCTAAGGGGTGTGTTTATTCACAGCTGTATAGTGGACTTGGCAAAATAAACTGTAGCCGAGAGGACAATAAAGACAAGTCATGTGCTTTTAAATCATATAATGGCATTATTAGGAACCTAGAACTACTGTATAGCACAGCAATGTGTTGTGGAGACTTCAGGGCCCTCTTCACAAATGATTTTGTGCCATAAACACTGAATGGGAAGAACCCTATTGTGAGTCACTGCTGTGGTTACACAGCCCTGCTCCCTGAGCAGCTTATGTAGGTGCCAGCTGGTTCTGAGGCTACAGACCGCTGACACCTAAAACTAGGTCACTAAAGTCTGTTTAACAATAGTAGATTAAAATGTGAACCACTTTCACAAATCATCACCCACATCATAACAGAATTTTATTTCTGGTGAAGCGGCATTGACTCCTGTACTTGCCCATTTCTGGAGCTAATGGTGGTGGGATAGGTTCAGGATTGTGAAACCAACTTGGTGAGAAAAAAAATATATATATATTTTTATTAAGGATTTTTTTTTTGCTGTGTCTGAATTTAGTGCTTGTGAAAGGTGCTAGATTGATAGCACTGGAACCTGAAGTCCTCTGTTTATCCATATGACAGGTTCAGCAGTGAAGATTATAGTGTAAGCTTCCCCGCACTGCCCTGCCAATGTACCTCAACCCTGCCAGAGAGGGACCACCACATAGGAGAAAGGGTAGTCCAGACGCCATGCCCATTTAGTCCTTAGCCTCTCATGTGAGACTGCCAACAAGGGTGCCAGTTAGTGCATTATTTGTGTTGTATGTCCTGCCCAGCTTTTCCAGGCCACTTCCCAGCCCCGTCCACCACCCTTCTCTGTCATTTACCTTGTCTGCAGGGGTTCCACGGAGGACACACCCTCCATGGCGCATTCCTTAAAGAACATTTTCAGCCATGACCTCCCTCAGTCCGTCTTGTGTGGAAGACTAGCAGGCAGTCTGCAGGGGTGGGGCCTGAGACTGCTGAGGTCATGTTGCCATGCACCAGGATTTTTCCACTTCTGTTTCAACATTCCCTCAGGAGATGGCCAGAGAGGGCTCCATACTACGCATGGGCATGTAGCTGTGTTTTCATCCTCCAGAGCCAGACTGTATCTCTCCCCCCCCCCCCAAGAGCTTCTCCAGCTGTACCAATGCCTTCCAGTTTGCCAGCAAGCATCACCAAGTAGGAGCTGTGGTGGCTGATGGCAAAGCTCTACCTGCTATCAGTACCTGAGAAAGGGTTCAGTGTTTCTGTGTATTTTAATATGAAAAAGAAAAAAACTCCCCCAAATTGATCCCCATTTCCTTATTTACTCTATCCCTCTCAGTCTGTCTTTGGTTTCCAGCAAAACAGTGTGGGAAGGTGGAGAACCTGGTTTGGTCCAGTGTAAATGGGAGCCCCCAGTAGCTACCAGAGCACCTATGTGGGTTATATACCCCTCAGCTGCTCGCTAATAGTAGTGGAACAGCATACTGGAGCAGTTTTTAACACGTTTTAATGTTTTTTTGTTTTTTTTTTATATACAAAGCAGGAAGTCCCAACCCATGGCACTTCTGGTTTGGCAGTATAGTGAGCCAATGCCCAGGGAGTGACGGCGAGCATAGGCGGAGGCAAGTGTACTTTGGATGTGTCTGCCAGGGAAGCAGGGGGTGGGGAGCAGGCCAGGATAATAATAATAGCTTTATTTTTATAGCGCTTTTCAAAAGCCAAGGTGCCAAACAGTTTAAAACACATCATACAGCTCAGTATCCTTACAAATACAAAATAATAAAACAACTAATACAGTCAGAAAAAACATCAACCACCAAACGCTTGCCTCCATAAACAAGTTTTTAAGGCCTGTTTAAATCCCTCCACGGTCGGGCACTCCCATAACTGATGAGGTAGAGAATTCCAGATGGTAGGGGCCGCAAACATAAATGCCCGGGCCCCAGAAGATTTTAAACACACCCTCGGGATCTCTAGCAACCCCTCGTCAGCTGAGTGCGGCGATCGCCCAGGGTGGTAAGGAACCAAGAGCCCTTTCAAGTAGTCCGGGCCCTGTCTGTGTAAGGCTTTAAAAGTCAGAAGGTCAACTTTAAAGGTGATCCGCCACTGTACTGGCAGCCAGTGCAGTCCACGCAGCACCGGCAAAATATGACTGGACCGAGAGGTTCCTGTCAAAAGCTGGGCTGCCATGTTCTGCACCAGCTGCAGGTGGCACATTTCCACCCCAGGTAACCCTAGGTAAAGGGAATTGCAATAATCCAAGCGTATGGACACAAAGGCATGGACCAGCATAGGAAGCTCACCAGACGGAACAAGGTGCTTAATCCTAGAGATATTCCTCAGGTGATAGAAAGAGGATTTGACAACAGCAGACACCTGTGAGTGCAGAGTAATCCCTTTGTCAAAAATTACCCCCAGGTTCTGCACCTGTTCAGAGGTCGGGAGTGATAGGCCCCCAGGGTATGACCCCGAGGGCAAAGCAGCCCCCAACCCCTCTATCCGGTGCACTGGATCCACAACCAACACCTCAGTCTTGTCCGAGTTCAACTTCAGCCAGCTCGAGTCCATCCACTCCTGGATTTCTGTGAGGCAGTTGTTCAAGATGGAGAGAGCTCTATCCTGGTCAGCTGCAAAAGAAAGATAGAGCTGGGCATCATCAGCATAGCAGTGAAACCTCAGCCCATACCTTCTTACAATGTCTCCGAGGGGCAGCATGTACACTGCGAACAACATGGGATCTCTTGTTACACCTAGATTTACAATTAGTCAAACTTAAGATGAATGGTTTGTGTAACAGCAGCAACAAAATAAATACTGAAGAAGGGGGTGGGAGTGGGGGCAATTGTTTAACCAGGAATGGCACACTGAGCCAGAACTTGTTTCCAGGTGCAACCTGTGAGCACAAGGAAGTTATGTGACTTGCTCAGGGTTACACAGTATGCAAGTGGGGACTGATGAAATTCAAACCCAGGTCTCCAGATTTGCAGCTCAGTGCCTTTCACCACTACACTATACTGCCTCCTACTTAAGGAAGAGACTGTCATTGATATTGAGATCCCCACGTTTAAATGTGAGACTTGCCTGATGCATATTTTTATTCATTTTTTATTTAAAATGTTATTAACCTGGTGGGTAAGCACTGGGCCTCATGGGCTCTTTAACAGGTTTGACCTGGGCATAGAGTCTAACAAGACATAAACAAAACTTTCCAACTTAAAGACTATACTGTTCAAGATACACTTAAAAGAACGAGATGTTACTACAAAAGCAATAATAGAAACATATACACACAGTTGTTGGGTCATGCTAAAAACAATTGCATCTATTTTTTTCTCAAGAGATTTTTAAATTATGGTTGTTATTTTTCTAGTCTCCCAGTCAGTGCTGTTCCAAAGTTTGACAGCTGTATATCTAAATGATTTTTAGTAGTTCTATATAAAGGGATTTAGATACCGAGTCATAAGACCTCAGGGATTGTGGACAAGGGCAAATCATTCAGCTAAAGGGCTGTCCTTTCCCTTGTGCAGTACTTTAAACACAAAACAACTCTTGTATAGTTTGTCTTGCTGTTCTTCTGATAACCATTCCAACTTCTCATAGAAGTTACAGTAATGTTCCCAGCACCTGGCTCTAAGGGCAAACTTGAAGATTGAGCGACACATACAAACACGATTCTTCAGCACGTTTTCTGAAGCCCCTTACCATACTATGCTTCCATAACCCATCACGGGTACAGAGAAACATAGAATTTGATGGCAGATAAGGAACCGTTAGCCCACCTAGTCTGCCCATTTCCCTACCTAATGGCTAAGCTGCAGATCCTAGTTAACAGACAGCGTACTTCCTCCTACCCCCCACTAGAATTGCCTTATGTCTGTCCCATGCAGTCTTGAATTCCCCCACTGTTTTTGACTCCACTACCTCCTCAGGAAGGCTGTTCCTTGTATCCACAACCCTCTCCGTGAAAAAATACTTCCTCACATTGCCTCTGAGCCGTCCCCCCCTCTATCTTCAAATTGTGCCCCCTTGTTCAAACAACATGAAATCTTGCTGTATTCCGACATATTGCAGTTAGCCCCAGCACTTGAACTGCCCCGGAGATGAAAGCGTTAACTCTATGCAGAAGCATAGAACGTTGAGCTCGAGCTCGGTTCAAACCACTGTCTGCTGCACTTGAAGTGTAACTGTCAGATTCTTTACTCTGCCTAACTGAACAGTTTGCTTCTCGCTTCCGGTTCGGTAAAGTAAGTCGTCGGTTTAAACCGTGAGATTTTCTCTCATTTTCTCAGTTCAGATCCCTGTCTGTGGTATAGTAAGTGTTTAGTTAGTGGACTGTTGAGTTTTGAGAGTTTTTCTAAGGAAATTGTAAACTTTGTTTATTGTAGTCGGTTCTGATGAACCGATAATTTTCTCTTGATTGTTTACTTGTGGTGATTCCGGTACCTATCGGTTCTAAAAAAAAAGGAAAAAAACGCATTTTCAGTTTTTTTTTTTTCCAACACCCGTGACACGGTGAGGAACCGATAGGTTAGTCTTACCTGGCCTGAAGCCGTGTAAAGGGTAAGTTTATTTTTTGTGGCCATGTCTGAAAAGCCCAGAAAGAAAACCGGGCCCACTGGGTTTCAGCACTGTAGTGTGTGTGGGGAGGCCTTTGATAAGGCTGATCCCCACACCACCTGTGTATATTATCTGGGTTTGACCACTTCGATTCAGACTGCCAAATTTGTAAAAATTTCCTGAAGACCACCTTAGATAAACGGTTAAGTAGGCTTGGGGATAAGGAGGCCGAGAAGTCCTTTGACCCGGATGGCCAGCCCGGTTCGGTTCCGACCGAACGTGAGGGAGTGCCCTCTGACCAGGGCCATACTTCCTTGGGTAAGAGGAAAACTGACTCTGGGGTCGGTTCCTTCAAAAAAGAAGAAAAAGGAGAAATCAACCGGTTCGGATCCTGAATCTCTTCATCTGACGGCCGATGAAATTACCCGGGCGATTAGTATTGTGGAATCGCTCTGTCCAGTTCTGACCGAATCGGGCCCTGCCGGTAGGCGTTCGGCTTGGTCGGTTACTCCGGCAGATTACTCTGAGGAATATTATGATCCGGAATGGGAAGGGGAAGTTGAAGAGGATGAAGAAGAAGAGTATGATGGTGGGGTAGGTCTGGATGAGCCTATTGAACCGGACATCTCCCCAGACAGACCTTCTGGAGTTTCCCCTCCTAGGCTTTCTGACTTCCCTTCCCACTTTATGTTTTACAAAAAAGTGGCTGAGACCCTCCAGTTCCCTGTGGATGAAGCTGTGGAAGCGGAAGAAGAGCCTGATTTTGTTGAGATGATCGACATCCCAGTGGCCAAGAGGCTGTCGATTCCCTTGCATAAATATTTTGAGAAACAGACACATAAACTTTTAAAGACACCTAATTCTCTTCCTCCAGTGGACAAATGTAGGGACAGGAGGTATATGCTGTCAGGCTCAAGTTTGGAGTTTCTGTATCAGCATTGCAGCCATGTTGGGGTAGTACAGGCTGCAGCCTGTGATAAGGCTGGCATTCCCTTGGCTTCACACCCCTGGGATAAGGACTCCAGAAAGATAGATGCCATGGCCAAGAAACAGTATTTGGCATCTTCCTTGGGACCCAGACAGGCTAACTACATGGTCTATGCAGCCAGGTTCCAAAATTCCAGGTGGGAGTCTGTTTTGGATCTGGCTAAGCAGGCCTCCCCCCAACTGGCTAAGGAGCTGGAGGAGGTGACTGCTGATGGGATTGAGGCACCAAAAATCCAATTTCATACTGCTGTTGACTCCAGTGATGTCATCTAGAGTCATGGCTACATCTGTTGCTCTACGGAGAATGGCTTGGCTCAGATGTACTAGCCTATCACAGGATACCCAGGCTAAGACCATGGATTTCCCTGTTGTAGGTAATTATCTGTTTGGGGAGCAGACAGAGAATTACATGAAAAAGATGGATACAGGACCACCTATAGGAGTGCTCAAGCCAAAGAAAGGCAAACCACTCCTCAGAGGCAGCAGTCTAGGGGCAGGGGCAGGCCTTTTCAAAGGCCTTTCTTCCAAGCTCAGGACTCCTCCCCTTTTGCTCAGAGGGGGTTCTTTAGAGGGGGAGAGGTAGAAGGAGGATGAGCAGAGCTGCATCCTCATCTCAGCCCAGGTCCCCTGCTAAGCAGACACCCTGATGTGTCAGCCCGGGTCGACTCCCCCATTCCTGTAGGAAGCAGGCTGGCTTACTACTTCCAGAACTGGAAGTGTGTTACCTCAGACAGGTGGGTCTTGGAGGTAGTAAGCCAGTGATTGGCTCTCAGCTGTAAAAAGTTTCCAAAGCTGAGAGCCAGATCTTTTCCACCTGCAAACATCTCCGAAACCATTGCCCTAGAGGCAGGGGTTTCATCTCTTCTGGCCTTAAAGGGCCATAGAGAGAGTTCCTACAATCCACAGGGGCAAAGGTCTGTACTCAAGGTACTTCCTTACCCTGAAGAAAACGGGAGTGGCGGCCTATCCTAGACTTAAGATACCTGAACAAACATCTATTAAAACCAAAGTTCAGAATGGTGACTCTGGGAATAATTCTTCCCTGTCTAAGGCCAGGGGACTGGCTAGCCTCCCTGGACCTAAAGGATGCCTACTTTCATATTCCCATTAGGTGCTCCCTCTGAAAGTACCTCAGGTTCGAACTGCCTTCAGGCCATTACCAGTTCAAAGCAATGCCCTTTGGCCTAACATCAGCTCCAGGTGTGTTCACAAAATGCCTGGCAATAGTAGTGGCTTTCCTAAGGAGGAAAAATACCTCTATTTCCCCTTACCTAGATGATTGGCTCATAGTGGGCCAGTCTCCAGTCCAAGTCAAGTCAGATCTGAAAGTGACCCAGCAAGTGCTCACTTCTCTAGGTTTCCTTCTCAGTCTTCCCAAGTCAGTTCTCGAGCCAGTGCAACTATTGACTTTCATAGGGGTGGAATTAGACACTGTCAAAGCAAAGGCTTTTCTTCCTTTGGCAAGGGTGAAGGCCATCTTAGAGCTGGCCTCCTCTTTCTGCCCTCTGGTTTCAAACAACATGAAGTTTTGCTGTATTCTGACTATTGCAGTTAGGTCCTGCCTTTCAACTGCCCCAGAGAACAAAGGGTTAACTTTTCTGTGCCTTGCACAGAATGTTCATCACGAGCTCAGTTGAAGCCTCTGCCTGTTGTTATTCGAACTGCAACTGTCAGATTCTTTACGCCGCCTCACTGAACAGTCGCTCCAGAGATTTCTCCTGCTGCTCGGTTCAAAAGTTGGTTGAAGTGTCGGTTTTCGGTTGGTTTCTACCGAATTGTTGTTTCTGCATAGTTGGTTCAAGTCTCTGTCTGTTGTACCGTGAGTACTAGATAGGTTTTTGTTCTGTTTTCTTTGTGGAACTTGTAAACTGTGAATCAGTTCGGCTGAACCGATCATTTTGAGGTAAAACTTGTACCTTACTTTAGTGTGTGTGTTACCAGTCCGTATCGGGTTTTAAAAAAAAATGGTTTTAAGTATCGCTTTTTCAAGACCGTGGACACGGTCAGGAACCCGATAAGGAGTCTTGGGTTCATGGATTGCCGAGAAAAAGGATAAGTTTTGGTTGGGTTTCTCAGACATGGCCAACCTAAGAAAAAAAATGGGCCCACTGGGTTTCAACACTGCAGTGTGTGTGGGGAGATCTTTGCTAAGGCTGATCCCCACACCACCTGTGTTTATTGTCTGGGGTTTGACCACCTCGATTCAGACTGCCAAATTTGCAAGAATTTTCCGAAATCTACCCTGGAAAAGAGATTAGGTAGACTGAGGGAAAGGGAGGCTGATAAGTCCGCTGACCTGGATGGTCAGCCCGGTTCGGTTCCAACTGAACCAGAAGGAGTGCCCTCTGACCAGGGCGATACTTTTTCGGGCAAAAGGAAAGCCGATTCCGAGGAATCAGTTCCAACAAAAAGAAAAGACAAATCGACCGGTTCGGACCCAGAATCTCATTCTCTGACCACCGATGAGATAGCCAAAGCGATTAGGATTATGGAATCGCTTAGATCGGTTCCAACCGAACCGGCACCATCTGGCAGTGGCTCAGTTTGGTCGGTTCCCCCGGTTCCAGATTATACCTTGGAAGAATTTTATGTACTGGAGTTTGAGGAGGAGGGAGAGTATGAGGATGATTGTGGTGATGGTGAAAGTCTGCATGTGCCTATTGACCCGGACATCTCCCCAGACAGACCTTCAGGTGTTTCTCCTCCTAGGCTTTCTGAGTCCCCTTCACACTACATGTTCTACAGAAAGGTGGCTGATAGCCTCCAGCTTCCTGTGGAGGAAGCAGTAGAGGATCAGGAAGAGCCTGATTTATGTTGAGATGATGGACATCCCAGAGACCCGGAGACTGTCTATTCCCTTCCACAAATCTTTTGGGAAACGGACACAAAAAATTCTTAAGTCTCCCAATTCTATACCTCCTGTGGACAGATGAATGGACAAGAGGTACACTCTTTCAGGCTCAGACACGGTGTTCCTTTTTCAGCAGTGCAGCCATGTTGGTGTTGTACAGGCTGCTGCCTGTGATAAGGCAAACATTCCCTTGGCATCACACCCCCCAGACAAGGACTCCAGGAAGATTGATGCCATGGCAAAGAAGCAGTACATGGCAGCATCTTTGGGACTCAGGCAGGCTAATTATATGGCCTATGCAGCCAGGTACCAGAAGTCCAGGTGGGACACTGTACTGGCACTGGCTAAACAGGCTCCTACCCAGCTTGCCAAGGAGCTGGAGCAAGTGGCTGCAGATGGGATTGAGGCATCGAAAGTACAGTTTCATGCTGCTGTAGACTCCAATGATGTATCATCAAGATTCATGGCTACATCTGTGGCTCTTCAGAGAATGGCTTGGCTTAGATGTGCTAGCCTCTCAAAGGATACCCAGGCTAAGGCCATGGATTTTCCTGTAGTTGGTAATTCTCTGTTTGGGGAGCAGACAGAGAATTACATGAAGAAAATGGACGAATACAGGACCACTTACAAGAGTGCTCAGGCCAAAGAAAGGCAAGCAACTCCTCAAAGGCAGCAGTCCAGGGGCAGGGGCAGGCCTTTCCAAAGGCCTTTTTACCAAGCTCAGGCCTGTTCTTCTTCTTCTTCTTTTTCACAGAGGGGGTTCTTTAGAGGGAGAGGCAGACTGGGGATGAGCAGGCCTGCATCCACCCCTCAGCTTAAAGCCCCTGCCAAGCAGACACCCTGATAGGTCTGCCCGGGTCGATTCTCCTATACCAATAGGGGGCAGGCTGACTTACTTTGTCCAGGACTGGATGTCTCTTACATCAGACAAGTGGGTCCTGGAAGTAGTAAGCCAGGGACTGGTTCTCAGCTTCAAAAAATTACCCATGATGAGAGACAGATCTTTTCCACCTGCAAATCTCTCAGAGACCCTGCCCTAGAGGCAGAGGTTTCTTCTCTCCTAGCTCTCAGAGCTATAGAGAGAGTTCCCACCCTACACAGGGGCAAAAGATTGTACTCCAGGTACTTCCTAGCCCCCAGAAAGACAGGAGAGTGGCGACCCATCCTGGACCTAAGATATCTGAACAAACATCTTTTAAAGCCAAAGTTCAAAATGGTAACTCTGGGAATTATCCTTCCCTCTCTAAGGCCAGGGGACTGACCAGCCTCCCTGGACCTCAAAGATATGCCTGCTTTCACATTCCCATTAGGTGCTCCCACAGAAAGTACCTCAGGTTCGAGTTGCCCTCAGGCCACTATCAGTTCAGAGCAATGCCCTTTGGCCTAACTTCAGCCCCAAAGGTCTTCACAAAGTGCTTGGCAGTAGTTGTTGCCTTCCTAAGAAGACAAAAGATTTCCATTTTCCCATACTTGGACGACTGGCTCATAGTAGGTCAGTCTCCAGACCATGTCAAGTCGCACCTGCAAGTGACCCAGCAGGTGCTCACTTCTGATGGATTCCTTCTCAGCCTACCAAAGTCAGTTCTCGAACCAGTGCAGGTCCTCACCTTCATAGGTGCAGAACTGGATACGGTAAAAGCAAGAGCTTTCCTTCCCCTGGAAAGGGCAAGGACCCTCATGGAACTGGCCTCTTCATTCAGCCTTCAGGTGTCTCGACCAGCGAGGCATTTCCTTCGGCTACTGGGCCACATGGCAGCTTCCACAGCAGTGGTCCAGGGGGCAGGATTCCAAATGAGGGACATTCAGTTCCACTTAAGAGGTTTTTGGTCCCAAAGGAAGGATTCCCTTACCAAACTAATTCCAGTGACTCGAACCCTGTTCCAAGCCTTGCAATGGTGGCAGGATCAGGACAATTTGAGACAAGAGGTTCCATTTGTTACTCAGTCTCATTCAGTGATCCTGACCACAGATGCTTCCCTGGTGGGCTGGGGAGCCCATTTGGGGGATCTTACCACCCAAGGACTGTGGTCGCCTCAGGAATCTCTGCTTCACATCAATCTCTTAGAACTCAGAGCAGTGTTTCTGGCACTACAAGCTTTTTCAAAATCTGTACAGAACAAGGTGGTTCAGGTCAGAACAGACACCACCACTATGTGGTACATCAACAAGCAAGGAGGCACTCGGTCTATGGCCTTGTGCACAGATGCAATGAAGTTGTGGTCCCTGGCCTATTCCCCTTCAAACCTCTCTGATAGCAGTTCGCCTCCCAGGGAAGGACAATGTCCTAGCAGATGCACTGAGCAGAAGATCCCAGGGCCAACACGAATGGGCCCTAGATCCTCTGGTGTTGAAAGTGATTTTCTCAAGATGGGGCACTCCAGAGATAGATCTTTTTGCAGCCCCAGACAATCACCAACTTCCTCTCTTTTGTTGCAGACCCCCAGTCTTGGGCTCAGTCCCCCTGGATGCTCAGATTCTGAACTGGGAAGGGAAATTTCTGTTTGCTTTTCCCCCCTTCCCTCTCCTGTTCAGAGTGTTAGTCAAGATAAAGTCACAACCATGCAAAGTGATTTTGATTGCTCCAGACTGGGCCAGACAGCCATGGTATCACTTGTTGCTGTCCCTAACAGTCCATCTTCCCCTGTCTCTTCCCAGGAATTACAACCCGTTAACATCCTCTCAGGGGAGGATTTGGTACCCGAATCTTCAGTCTCTCAATCTCAAGGCTTGGCTCTTGAAGAGTTAGAGTTTGCAGATCTGCATCTTTCCCAAGGGGTTCTGGATATCCTTAAGGCTTCTCGAAAGCCTTCCACCAGAAAGACTTACAACTCCAAATGGAAAAGATTCAGCATTTGGTGTTCTAAGAAGAATATTTCTCCAGACTCTGCTGAATTGCCTACGGTTCTGGATTATATGGTCCATCTTAATGGCCTAGGTCTCAGACCATCTACCCTCAAGGTACACTTGGCAGCTGTTTCTGCTTTCCTGTCTGTAAGCAAGTCTTCCTCTGTCATCCCATCCTGTATTCTGTAAGTTTTTCAATGACCGTTTACACCCCCCCTTTAGGATCCTGCTCCTGCTTGGCACTTAATGTTTGCATTGCTCAGCTTATGCAACCCCCTTTTGAGCCTTTGTCCTCAGCAGAGCTTAAGTACTTGACTTGGAAAACTGTGTTCTTGGTAGCCATTACCTCTGCCAGGCGTATCAGTGAATTTGCAAGCCTTGTCAGTGGAACCTGATTTTATCTCCTTTCACAGGGATAAAGTGGTCCTTAGAACCAATAGAAGGTTCTTGCCCAAAGTGGTTTCAGACTTCCATTTAAACCAGTCTATGTCTCTACCTGTTTTCTTCACTGATCATTCTTCCTCAGGAGAGAGGAGGCTACACAGTTTAGATGTTAAGAGTCCTTAGTTACTACATAGAGCATACCAAGGGTCACAGGTTTGACTCCCTCCAGTTGTTCCTCACTTATGGAGAAGTATGAAAGGGCAAACCTGCCACCATGAGATCTGTTGCCAGGTGGATCATGTCTTGTATACAATTCTGCTATGAAAAACTGGGAAAAACTCCACCCTCAGGCCTGAGGGCTCATTCCACAAGAGGTACAGCTGCTTCCCTGGCTGCTGCCAGGGATGTTCCTCTCTTAGAAATTTGTCAAGCAGCCACCTGGAAAACAGTCCATACTTTACCAAGCATTACTCTCTGGATATCCAGGCTAGGAGTGATGCTCGATTTGGCACAGTAGTACTTCAGAGCCTATTCCCAAAGTAGGTTCTGTCCCTCCTCCATGGAGGTACTGCTTGGTAGTCTGCACTTGTCAGAATACAGCAAGACTTCAAGTTGTTTGAAGAAAAAATTACTCACCTTAGTAATTATATTTCTTCTATTGGAGTCTTGCTGTATTCTGACCTCCCTCCTTGTCTCCCCTCTCAGAACCTGGTTTTGGGAAGTGGGTGGGCAGGTGCAGTGTTGCACCTCAGGGGTGCTCTTTTTACGCCCTCTTTTTGTGTAGGTGTTTATTTTGTTATATTCCCATTTGGTTTGGGTTTTGAGTTTTGGGTTTCCTGACTTGAGTCTTCTTTTGGTAGTCCAAAACTTTCTGTTGCCAGTTGGCTATTAAAAATTTTGTTTTACAATTTCCACATAGAATGCTATTTGAATATGGCTCGTAAGAATCTGATGGTTAGCGTTCAAAGGGAAACAGACAGAGACATCAACCGAGCTTGAGCTCAGCATGCTATGCTCTGCATAGAAAGGTTAACCCTTTGTTCTCTGGGGCAGTTTAAAGGCTGGGGCTAACTGCACTTGTCAGATTACAGCAAGACTCCAATAGAAGACACATAATTACTAAGGTAGGTAATTTTTTCTTTTCTGTTATTTGTAACATCCATGTCCCTTGTCGACTCACCAAAGGGTCCTTTCTATCAAACCATCTCTTAATTCTCCTTTTAATCTAATGTACTTCCAGGCTCCCCTTCTGGTCTTAATTTTAACCTTTTTTTCTCCTGATACTACTTTGCTGCTCTTTCCTTTAGATCGCCTGCTTCTGCACCATACCTCGACTAGACATGTTGATAAATAGTCTCTAGTTACTGACTGTACCAGTACTGTTCCATGAATCATCTAAGAGGGCGCTCCATAGCATGATGCATCATCCCTTGGTTCCATGGCTCAGCGAGGAGAGAGTACTACAGAATGATGCATGCTCCCTTGACTCCATGACTCTGAGGGTAGAGACTACCACAGAGTGGTGCATTCCTCCCTTGGGTCCCACAGCATGATGCAGCTTCCCTAGGTTCCTTGGATCAGTGCGGAGGGAGTACCGCAGCGTTTTGCATTCCACTTGGGTCAAATGCATCCCATTTTGTTGCACTATAGCAGTGGTACTCACTCATACTAGGCTTTGGAGCCACATGGTGCTGCTTCATTTGGCTCAGGAGCCAGAATCCACATACGTGGCATGTGGAAGTTCCAAAATGAAGCTTTCACACAAAACGTAACAATTTCAAAGCATTTTATTGCAATTAAATTAACATAAATTCATAAATAAATTATAAAACTCATTGCACTGCACACTGCAGAGAGACAAAAAATTACACTAAGTTCCATTTGTCAGCCCCATATGTAAATATACACAACAGTGCCCCCCCAACACACCATGTGAACCAGTGAACAAGTAAAGTAATCCATGTGATTGCTAGACCAACAAATCATTATAACAAATCTTAAATATAAAACATCACCAGTGAAACATATACCTCTCAACCTTTCATCACCCAAATGTGTGAGATGTGTGACAGCTGGAAGAAATGTGTGACAAATCATCAACTATGACACTGCAAGCTCAGAGCACTATGGAAATAAGTGTACTAATAATTATAATGCTTGCTAATAATGTAGCATCTTATATAATTATACATTTCTGCTTAAAAGTCTCAGTGGTCAGTGTTTGATCTTTGATGTCACCTCCTCAGTGTGGGACAGAGGGTTTCTGAGAGAAAAAATGAGTGACGTACCTTGTAAAGTGTGACAGTTAAGAGGTATGGTGAAACACCCTCCCCAAAACCAAATAGGTTATGTCTGCACCTGCTCTGAGATATTGAATCTTGCTGCTGAAGACTGAGAAACACTGCAGAGAGACAAAGAATTACACTAAGTTCCATTTGTCAGCCCCATATATAAATATACACAACAGTGCCCCCCAACACACCATGTGAACCACAAGAGCAAGTGAGACAGTGAGCCGACAGGAGCAACAAATAAATGAAAAGTGAGCTACTTCGTTCGGTAGAGCGAGTTGGTGTGTGAAGTGGCCTGAGAGAGTTCTGAGCTAGGGGGTGATTAAAAATAGAATTAACAAAAAAAAAAAAAAAAAGAACAACAAAAAGCTAAACATGTAATACAATATCTGAAAACAAAAGCCATGACATAACCACATGGTCAGAATATTGACATTTTAAAAGAAACATAAATGCAAACGTAACCATTTCAAAAAGAAAATGGAACTTAAATGCAAAAGATGCAGAAAAAAGCAACAGCAAGCAATTGTGCAGTTACATCAATAGCCTAAACAAAAACATATATATATAGTATGTATATAAATATTAAAGGGGAAACAGTACAAAATCCAGTGGACATAAATCAATGTAATGAATATTCGTGTTCATTATTTAAACCCAATCACAACTCAGTCCCCTGCCCCTGTGCATTACCAGGAATGCCAACAGAATTAATATAAATACAGACAACATACTGCAAAAAAATCAAAATAAGAAAATCAGAGTCCAAAGTTTCCACTAAAATGCTGAAATTAAATAATGGGATAATCCATAACCAGGTACCCCCACAAAATATGTATATTTTTAATTAATAAATACAAGTTCCAGGTGCGACTCTAGAATCAGGATCCATGACAGTCGGTCGACAAATTTTTTGTTGACCGACGTTACAGCGACACCCTTGTGTTGACCGCATTTTACAGTCTGCATGAGGGTGTCACAGGAGAGATTGTTTTCTTCAGGGGTTTTGCCCTGAACCCCCAGCGGGGCTGTGCCCCCGCACCTCCCACTAAAGTCATCAACTCCGAGTCAGAGTTGTATCGGGAGGGGGTAATACCCCAAAAGCAGTGGTGGATATGTCGCCACTACAGCTACCTGGTGCTGTTGTCGCCAGTGTCGGTCGCCAAAAGTCGCGGTAGCGATGGCATACCCTAGAAGCATTATTTAAAGATTTAAGTTAGCCATATGTCTAACAGTGATTTCAGTACAGAGAACAGCAGTGATTAAAAAAGTTATAATTATGTACCCTAAATATAATCTCTCTTTATGAAAACGTGATCCAATTCTTGGGACAACAGTGCCTCATAGACATAATTTCTGTTATACCTTTGCAAAACATTTGCCACTGCACCACATTTGGCAGTCATTGAAAAATGTCTTCCCCAGCTATTCATCCATGTGTTACAAGCAACAGAATCCAACAAGCCAAACCATATAAAGATTCATCACTGTAAGTCCTCTGTATTATGCAAACTGTGATTCTTAACAATTGTGGGGTATGTTAGTACAGCTGGACTTATTTGCTACATATGAATCTCAATTGCTAAGGGGTCCTGACCATGTTCACCCTTCCTGAAGCCAAGCTAGCTACAGTATGTCTAGCACCAACATTGATGGGCAGATTATGCCAGTAGCAAGAATCTCTTTAAATATTTTAACGTTGATATTAGCTGGTATTAACAATAAAATCTGAAGAAATCAATAGCTTCTGTTTTTTTTTTTTTCATTTACTATTTTCTGTGGTTTTCCCCTTTTTCTGCACGTGTCCAGGGCACTGAACCTACTCATGTGGAGGCACGCACATGTCAGGCACTGCGGAGTGCCCCACCCTACTAGCTGTCCTGCCACCTGTGCCACCACCAGACCTCCACCTGGTGGGACAGGACTACGGGAGGGACAGCGTCCACCCCAGGAGAAGTAATCCCGCTTCTTTCCCTCCCCCCTGGCTGGCTCCCTGAGGACCCGGGATCGTTCCCGAAGCGTGGTCGCTGGTTTGACGTGAGGTAAGGCTAGATGCCTCAACCCTCTGTGCCACCGGCTGGCCTAGCTTGTGTGTTTCTATGTTAGTAAATAGCTGTTATGTGCATTATACTGTACATTCATGATGACATCAATTTTAAGATGTTAAATATAAAGCCTATGGTACCAGTAACACAATGCCATAAACAACTACTGCTCAAATATTCAAAATCCACAGATAAACCTATTGTCAATTTAAATCAAAAATATTTACCTCTGTAGCAGTCAGAACCATAAAGAAAAGAGAAACAGCAGAAAAAATTCTGCATAAAATAAGCCGGGAGTATAATATGTATAAATCAAGGAGAAGCACTGAAAATGCATTTTCTTTACACTTGTGAAAGGATGAAAGTTCAAGTAAAATATAGGTCCCAAATATAGAAAACTGTTGAAAAGGATAAAAAGGAGCAGAAAGGGTCCTAGATGCAGTAGAAAAGAACAAAACAACCAAACAAAATCAAAGAAACTGATTGTCATAAACAACAAATCAGTGAATGATACAATTAAAAACAACAAAACTGAATATTTGGCAGATTATAAAGGGCAACGTAATATCATTTGCAACAGCTTATATTAAAAGGATCAAGGACTAGAACAACAAATGATGACAAGCAAGATGGCTAAATGAGGATGTGAAGTTACTCAAAAACAACAACAAAAAAGCTAAACATGCAATCAAATATCTGAAAACAAATGCCATGACATAACCACATGGTCAGAATATTACACATTTTAAAAGAAACATAAAAACAAAAGTAACCATTTAAAAAAAATGGAACTGAAATGCAGAAGATGGCAGACAAAAGCAACAGCAAGCTATTCTGCAGTTACATAAATAGCCTAAACAAACAACAACAAAAAATAATGAGTATTATTAATAGCAAAGAAACATTAAAACTCCATTGGAGATAGCAAAGCAATGTAATAAATATGTGTGTTCTTCATTCAGACCCAATCACAGCTCAGTCCCCTGCCCCTGTACATTACCAGGAATCCACATAAACACAGAAATCACAAAACCTACATAGCCAATGGATGACCACAGCTGCAAAATGATTAGATTTGTCTACAAGCACTGTCTTCTTTGCAAGACGCAAACAATTGAATTGAAAGTCCATAACATGTTGATCAAAACAAGGGGAGCATGATTTTAGGCAAAGAGACACAGTTTCTGTATAGATTGCAGGCAGCAATAACTGCTGCTGAGATAAACTAACGTGTCCCTTGCCATGCAATTGGGGTGTTGGTTAATTAGCATTGTTGAGGAGCAGTCACAGATTTGTTTTTTAAAATAGATATGCTCCATATTGTTTCCAGATCATTTTATATAAACCATTCAAATTCTGCATATATTATTTTATTCATGATCTACTCTAACAGACTATAATGTGATGCTCCATGTCTGCAGCTTGGTACTGGTACAAAAATTGAAAGGGACTGAAGGATAGCAACAGGAGTGCAGACAAAACTACTTTAAATAGTGACATGCTTATACACACAGCAGAACACAGCTGGATAAAGTACCAATATTTAGGAACTGTATTAATTATACTGTACATACCTTAAGACTCATAGTTTGACTCCTTTGGCTGCCGTGCTCTCTCTACTGTGGCTAATTTGAAACATAAAGAAAATGTAACAAGACACTGGCCTCCAGCAGGGGCTATTAAACATTAGAGATTAGAGCAAAGGCACTCTAGGACGATTGTCTGGGACAAGATGCAATTAAAAAAAAAAAAAAAAAATCTGAATAGCAGCTTCTAGGGACCGTAAAAGTACCTCGAAAGTTAGAAAAAATTCCTCTCGCCTGGAACTAAAAAGAAAAAAAAACACTGAAATGAAGTTAGAATAAACAGTTAATAATACATATATTTTCATGATTTTAACATGTAGTTTTCCTTTAATTGAACTAGTACCAGTACTGCCTCTATTTTATTTTCAAGCTGAAACCTCCTCTATAGTGTTTTATGGGTATTTTCTTTCTGTGTCATGTTTCAGTGCTTAATTTACAACCATTTGCAAACTGAGAAACGTGTTTTGCTGGTATCCCCCTTCCCACTCATTCACAGGTATCAATTTATTTGCTAACCATGCTGGTTGATCTTACTTGCTTCCCTCATAGTAAAAATGTGAAACTACATTTGTGTTATTTTAAATGACTGATAAAGTGGCATGTCCAGTTTGCATCAATTGGGGATGAAGCTGTATCCCTTTACCTGTGTGGAGTAATTCTCTTGACACCAGCTCTTAAGACCTCAGCTGTAAGAGACATCATGCATGTAAACATGGGTGAAGCCAGGAATTTTAAACTTGTGCCTAGATGAGAGATGATGGAACTGTTGCCTATGGGTAAAGACTCAGAGAGTTAAATATGTACTCTCTAGAGGAAAGGAGGGAAAGGGGAGACAGGATAGAAACATTCAAATACCTCAAAGGTATCAATAAGGTACAGGAAGGTTCAATTCTGCTGAGAAAAAGATGTTCAAGGACAAGTGGGCATGATATGTAGCTAGAAGGGGGAAGACTTAGAGGGGCCACAAGGAAGTACTTCTTTAGAGGTAGGGCGGGGGACACCTAGAACAGCCTGCCAGCAGAGGTAATGGGTACCAAAATGGTTACAGATTTCAAACATGCATGGGATACTTGTAGGGGGACCTTGGTAACAGGGCTGGGGGGGTTATGGTCCATGACATAACCACATGGTCAGAATATCAAACATACGAACATATGAAATGGCCGGCAGAAAAAGGCCCACAGGTCTATCAAGTCTGCCCAATTGTGCAGCTCTTAGTTTCATATCACTACAGCTGCCCCACCCCCACCCAAATCACTCTCTTCCTCCTCTTTTCTGGTCCTCCCCACCTTTGTGTTTTTGTCTGTACTAACCCTGCCCTAGACTCTATCCCAACCCTGCTTAAAGCTATCCAGTGTCCTTTGAGCGATAAACTCCTCCGACAGTGCGATCCAACCTGACACCACTCTCTCTATGAAGTAGTGCCTCCTCATCTCCCTCCTAAACCTTCCCCCTTCCAGCTTCAGACTGTGCCCCATTGTGACCCTTCCCCCCCTTTAAGCGGAACAATCCTCCCTCCCTGACTTTGTTTATGCCTTTCCAGTACTTAAAGGTCTCTATCCTGCCCCTCTTACCCTTCTGTCTTCCGGCAAGTACATGTTGAGCTCTTTAAACCTTTCCTCATATGGCAACTCCCCTAGTCCCATAATCATTTTTGTAGCCCTACGCTACACCACCTCCAGTAATCTCACATCATTTTTGAGGTATGGGCCCCAGTACTGTACGCAGTATTCCAAGTGTGGCCTCATCAGTGATCTATACAATGGCAGGATGACCTCCCCCTTTTGAGAGGTGATCCCTCTGGCAATGCACCCTAGCATCCTGTTTGCGCTTGCTGCAGCTCTCCTACGCTGTGCAGATACCTTCATGTCCCCTGTGACCATTACCCCCAGGTCCCTTTCCTCCTCTGAAGCCATTACCTGCACGCCCCCCAGCCAGTAGCTGTTCTTGGGATTTCTGGCTCCAAGGTGCATGACCTTGCACTTCTTAGTGTTAAACCCCAACTGCCACTCCCTAAACCAGTGTTCGAGTTTAGCTAGATCCTCTCTGAGTGCCTGTCTCTCTTCCTTATTGTCCACTTTTGCACAAATCTTAGTGTTGTCCATGAACTGGCAGATCTTACTCTTGACCCCCTCTGCAGTGTCTCCAATGAAGACATTGAACAAAATGGGGCTCAGCACTGAACCCTGCGGTACTCCACTCATTACTGGCCGTGGCTTGACTGTCTCCCCCTTACAGCTACCCTCTGTTGTCTGCTCTGCAGCCAGCTCTCAACCCACCCCGCCAGTTTTTCCCCTGCTTCCATGTCCCTCAGCTTACTCATTAACCTCCTGTGCGGCACAGAGTCAAAAGCCTTGCTGAAGTCCAGATATAGGACATCCACAGTGTGGCCTTTGTCAACCGCCCTAGTGACCCAGTCGAGAAGTCAATCAGGTTAGTTTGGCAAGATCTTCCCATGACAAACCCATGCTGTCTGTCATCCTGCAGGCCATTCCTATCAAGAAAGGTTATCAACCTCTCATTCGGAATGGTTTCCATCAACTTCCCCTCTATGGAAGTCAAGCTCACTGGTCTGTAGTTACCCGGTTGGTCCTTGGGTCCACTCTTGTGAAGGGGCATCACATGAGCCATCCTCCAGTCCCTGGGTACATTCCCGTCTCTAAGGAGGTGTTGAACAGGTCTGTCAGAGGGCCTGCCAGCAACTCTGCCAGTTCCTTCAGGACCCTTGGGTGTACACCATCCGGTCCTGGTGCCTTGTCCACCTGCAAGCCTTTAAGGCCCTTCAGGATTCTATCCTCTTGGAAGACCTCATCTGTTATCTCTTCCCCCCTCCACCCTTGCCCCCTTTCCCCTGCGGTATTAGGCCATCCCTTTCATTTGTGGACATACAGCAGAAATACTCATACTGATCTTCCCCTTGTTCCGCCCATCCTCCCTCCCTCTCTCTTGATTATAACAATGTCATCCCTACAAATCCTCTTCTCCCTTATGTATTTAAAGAACCCCTTTTCCCCTTCTCTGATCCCCTGAGCCAACTTCAGCTCCTTTGTTGCCTTGGCTGCCCTGACTGACCTGGTCACCTCCCTGGATGCCTTTGAGAACACTTCTCTATCCTTCCCATGCCCAGATTGTTTTAACTTAATGAAGGCCAATATTTTTTCCCTCACCTTCCCCTCCACCTCTTTGCTGAGCCAGCTAGGTTTTTTGACCTGGACTGCTTATTCTGAGATTTGGCACATATATTTGTGGCCCCATTTAACCCCTTCCTAATGATTGCCCACTTCTGTTCAGCATCCTTCCCTAGGTTAATTTCAGCTAAATACCCCTCTAGAATGCTGCCCATTCTGGCAAAATCTGCCTTCCTGAAATCTAACACTCTTGTCCTGGTCTTAGCAGGTGCCCTCCGTGTGTTGAGGAGGAACCACACTGAGCAGTGGTTGCTTCCTGCTAGAGGGTCCTGTACTACCGCATTCTGGACTTGGTCTCCATTTGTTAGCACCAAGTCCAGTATGTTCCCCTCCCTAGTAGGATCCATCACCCCTTGCACTAGGTAACTGTCTTGGATAGCCTCCAGCAGTACCTGTTCCCTGGCGTGCATTGTAGTTACTGTCTGCCAGTCAACCCCAGGTAGGTTGAAGTCTGTCATTATAACTATATTCCCTTTGCCACTGACCTTCCTGATTTGCTCCCCCAGCTCCCTATCCACCTCCTTGTTCTGTAAAGATGGCCTGTACACCACCCCCATCCTGAGTTTCTTACCTTTAGGACTTTGAAGCAATACCCATATGGCTTCGGGCCTCCCCTCGTCCCCTTCCTCCCTGGTACACAGTATCCCCTCTCTGACATAAACTGCCACCCCTCCCGGTCCCTCCGGAACACCTTGTATCCTGGGATTGTGAGATCCCAGTCATGGTATTGGGTGGCCCAAGTCTCTGACACAGCAGCAATATCTACCTCCCCCTTCACCATCATTGCCTGGATCTCTGCCACCTTGTTTGCTAAGCTCCTTGCATTTAAGGATACTACAGTCCACCTTGTGTCCTGCCCCTCCTCTTCCTGTCTGTCCCACTTCCACTTTTGTCTTGGTAACTTCTCCTCATTCTCCTCCTCTGTCTCGGGGAAGGGGTACGTGAGGCTTTCCGGTCTCCTCTGGAAGGTGCCTCCTCCCTGCTATCCGACTCAGACCCTCCCCTCTCCTCATTTTAAATCTATGTTGTTTTTAATGTACTTCTCTAGCCCCTGTGTGAATGCTCTTGTACCCTCGATGTTGAGATGCAGCCTATCCTTGGCATAAAATCCCTTATTGTTCCATATCTCCCCCCCCACTACCCCGTACCCCATTTCTGCATACCAACCCTTCAGCCACCCATTAAACTCCTGTATTCTTAGCTTTCTCGCTGTGCTTGCCCTAGGTACCGGGAGTACCTTGGAGAACATCACTGAGCTTTCCCGACCGATTTCAAATACTCCCCACTTCCCTGAATGCCTCCTGCACTTCTTCCACTGTACTGCCCTCTAGGTCGTTTGTTCCTAGGTGTACAATGATATGAGGCTTCCCTCCCACCTTCTCCACACATTTCTGAATGCACTGCCCTGCTCTTCCCACTGTCATACCAGGCATACACTCCACCCAGGTTCGGCTCTTCCTTGCTCCCTTACCTCCCCATCTCACCCCCCTGAGCATAAAATCCCCTTATACAAGTACCCACTCCCCCATCCCTTGTACTGCTTCCATGGTTTGCCCTCCTATGAACCCCTTTTCCTCAGTGTCCTCTGCTGTCATACCCTGCCGTTTTCCCCCTCCTTTCTCCTCCAGTTGTGCCTCCACCTGCTCTCCTCCTTCTCCTCCTCCATCCTTTCTGTGCTCTCTACCTTCCCTAAGCACTCCCCCATCCACTACTTTTACATCGTCCCACTGCCCCCTGCATTGTGCCACATCCTCCCCCCACCCAACATGTTTTGGCCTTCCTCCCCCTTTGTTTAGTGTGTTCGTGCCAACTTTACCTACTTCCCTGCCCCTCCCTACTTTTACACCACTGTCTTCCCTCTCTCCTTGAACTGTATATTCCTCCTTCCCTCCTGGTCACCTGACTCTTGTTCTATGGTGGCTTCCCCAACATCCTGCTCTGTTTCATCAACCAGTATTGCGTACCTGTTTGTTGTCTCCAACCCCCTGCCTCTGCCCTCCCCTGAAATCCCTTCCTGCCTCTACTTATCCTGAACCTCTTTCCTACTTCCTCTCCATCTACCTGTGTTCACTACCACTTTCCAGCAACCCCTTTTGGTGTTTCCGGGACCCTGTGGACTTGGCCTCCCTGGCCAAGCGCCCCCTTCCAACCAATGGCAGCATGGTCTATCTTGCAATGGAACCCGCCCTACCCCTGTGCCCTTCTCCTCCTCAACCCCTCGTACCTGTCCCCTCCCCCCGAGTTCCTGTCTCAAGCTCTCTATCTCCAGCGTAAGTAGTCTGAACATCCTGCATACTAGACAACCCCCCATCTTCCACCAGGTTCGCAGAAACAGTGCTGCCCCACACCCACTGCAACTCACAATTCTCCCCGCCTCCCTGTGCCCCCAACCCCAGTCATCCAAACCTCTCCACTTCACCCCTCCATTCCATCACCTGCCTCCTTGCCCCGGCCCCCACATACCCCCGTCTTAGTCTCCAAATATTCCCCAACATTTTAAAAGAAACAAAAATGCAAAAGTAACCAATTCTAAAAGAAAATGGAACTCAAATGCAACAGAGCACAGACAAAAGCAACAGCAAGCAATTATGCAGTTACAGTACATCAATAGCCTAAAACAACATATAGTAATTAAAGGGGAAACAGTAAAAAAATCCAGTAGAGATAGCAAAAAGCAATGTGATGAATATTTGTGTTCCTTATTCAAATCCAATCACAAACTCAGTCCCCTGCCCTGTACATTTACCAGGCATGCCAATGGAATTAATATAAATACAGACAACATACTGCAAACAAATTCAGAATAAGAAAATCAGAGTACAAACTTTGCACTAAAATGCTGAAATGAAATATTGGGATAATCCATAACCAAGCACCCTCTCCAAATATATATTTTTTAAATTAATAAATACAGGTTCCAGGTAAAATTCTAGAATTACTACTTAAAGATTTAAGTTAGCTACATGTCTAACAGTGATTTCAGTACAGAGAGCAGCAGTGATTCACAAAGTTATAATCATGTACCCTAAATGTAATCTGTTTGAATGAAAATGTGATCCAATTCTCGGGACAACAATACCTCATAGACATAATTTCCATTATACTTTTGCAAAACATCTACCACTGTACCACATCTGGCAGTTATTGAAAAATGTCTCCCTAGCTATTCATCCATGTATAATAAACAGTAGAACCCAAACCAGCCAAACCATATGAAGATTCATCACTGTAAGTCTTCTGTATTATGCAGACTGTAATATTTAACAGTTGTAAGGTAATTTAGTGCATCTGGACTGATTTTCTGCATATGCATCTCAATTGCTAAGGGGTCCTGACCATGTTTACCCTTCCTCAAGCCAAGTTAACTACAGTATGTCTAGCAATAACATGGATGGAAAGATTATGCCATATTTTCAACAAGAAGTTAACATTTTAAAAAGACAGTGATGTGGACTGAGAAGTAGCTTGTGCAGGTGAATTATCATGCTAGCCAAGATATGTTCTGATTGCGTTCCATAAGGCTAACAAGTTGGAGCAGTATGGGAAAGGGATAGAAATCTAAAATAGAACCGTTTAACCCATTTGTGATTTAAAGTTGCATGACGGAAATGCGGCTTCCAGAACTGGACACCATATTCCAAATGAGGCCTCACCACTGATCTGCTCAGTGGCATCACCACCTTCTGCCTGTAATACCTCTCCCTGCACACCACAGCATTCCACTGACTCTCCCCACAGCTTTGGTACATTGTGTAGCCATCTCTAGGTCATCCAGTATGATTACTCCAAAATCCCTTTCCTTTTTGGTGACCATCAGTCCCCCCACCCCCACCCCGTAGTCCTCCCCTAGGTTCCTGCAACCCAAGTACAAGATTTTGCACTTTTGTGCATCAAAACTCAGCTGTGACATTTTGAACCATTCCTCCAGTTTTCTTATGTCCATCCTCATTTTTTCCACTCTTCCCAGAGTGTCCATCCTGTGGCAGATCTTAGTGTCATTCACAAACAGGCACATTTTCCCCTCTAGCCCCTCTGCAATTTCATTTTTGAAGACATAAAATAGGACTGGCCCAGGAGCGATCCCTGTGGCAGCCTGCTGATCACACTCCTTTCCTTAGATTGAGCACCATTTACCATGACTCTCCATCTTCTATCATTCAACCAGTTCCTAACCCAGTTTACCACCTTGTGACCCACTACCAGGCTGCCCAGCTTGTTCGCAAGTCATACGTGGAACGGTATCGTAGGCCTTACTAAATGCAACTCACGTTTATGTTTAAGCCCATGAAACGCCCTTATCAAGTTAATGGCATTTGCAGTTGTAGTGGCTCTGCCAGAATTTGTTTTAGCTTAGTGTAGACCAGTTGTAATGCAACATCCCTTTTTCAGTAGGGTCTTGCGTCTGCCTGTTTCTGTAGCTGGTTGGACATGACCACTAGGAGTTTGAATAACTTGCCCAGGGTTACACAGTGAATATTTGGCTTTAGTATTGTTTGAACCTGTTATCTTCTGGCCCCCGAGACAGTACTCTAATCACTAGACCTTATTGCCCTCTGTGGATACTGTGGATGTCATACCTGCGTGAATGGGTGGAAAGCGCAAGCGACCCCAACCTCGGCCCTAGTATTGACAGCATTGATATTGTTGAGCATCGCTTCAGTGCCCGCAGTGGCCTTTACCAGTTCAGCAAGGTGACTCAAGTTGTGTCAACCTCAAGATGTTCCACTGTAGCAGAAGAAGGTGCTCTATTGTCAGATTAGAGCCTCTTGTTTATGAAGAGGAGTGCAGTATGAAGTATATAGATAGTACAGTACTAATCAGGGTCCTCATTATCCTCAGAAAGTACAGTGACAGTCGTCTAGTCTTACAGTAGTTCTCCTACAGAAGACTTATCAATCCAGAACTGTATTAAGTCTATCCAGTAGATCATGAAATGTATGGTGAAAGAAGACCCCTCCAAGAAAAATGTGTTGGTATTCAGAGTAATTCTAATGACTAATCATCCTGACCATTTTCACAGTTTGAGTCCATGACCAAGGCCAGTTGACAGTGACCAAGTATGTTGCCTGCTGTGCCAAGAAAAGCTGGCAAACAGTCCATGGCCCCTAGGAAAAAAAAAAAATTTATACAGCTTTTTTTTTATTTGTACATGACTGGTCTAAAATGCCTTAGCTAAAGCTGTGAATGGGGCTGATTTTTGATATTTGTATCTGTATTTTTATGTGTGTGCATTTTAGTGTTTGTCAAGTATTTGATTTTACATTTTAGACTTGTTTCTGTCATTAAGATGACACAAGACCAAGTGTTTGAGGTTTCAAAAAAATATGCATAGTTATCTATTAAATATGCATTCATGTTATAAGTACTATAGTAGTCATGTGTCTCACATCAATCTCAACAGAGGTGTAATAATACTTTATGTGGTCTAACACAAATACAGATATTTGAGTGACATTTCTATTTGTAAAAAGTGCGTATTTGTGAGTATTTCTCACAAAAAGTATTTGTTTTGCACAGCCCTAATCTTAGTATGGGAGAACTGCATGAGGCCATTGACAGAGTCCAAGAAATTAGGAACTATGTAGGGAAAGGGTAATTACCAAGCCAAAATTCCCTTTGGCAGACTCTGTCAAAGGCTCTTTAGGCCCTCTCTAAAGGGACACAGAGGGTTGAAGCCCTTAATGCACCCTCTCATAGAAAGAAGGCAAGTAAGCGTATGATGTCTTCAACACTTTTGCCCATGCAGCGGTGGTTGGGATTTGCATGCTGTCGTTCGTGGCTCACAGGTTTTGTTACTGAAGTGCAGCAAACATGCCTCCTGAGTGTGACAAACAGTTTGCCTATAAGGTAGAGAAAACTCAACAACTGACCAGACCTAGAGAACAATGAAGTCTCTCACCTCATGGCCAGGAGTGGATTTCGTTCCATCTGTGCTAACCATAGTAATAGAAGAGAACAGCGACAGCCTATTGGAACCCCCACAAGGAAGGCTCAGAGAGGAAACGGACATGGTGGCGAGCAGCAGCCAGTCACCATCTCCACTTATTTCTGACTTGTGAATTTCCCCAGGTTGGGGCAAGAGTAGCCACAGAAACATAGAAATTGATGGCAGAAGGGGACCGCAAGATCATCTAGTCTGCCCGATATGGGTAACTATCTTCCCTCCCCCACAATCCTTTTTGTGAAATGATACATTTGTGCCTGTCCCAGGCATTTTTGAACCCGATTACCATTTTGGCCTCCACCACTTCCTGGGGCAGGCAAGTCCATGGGTTGACTACCCTCTCAGTGAAGAAGAACTTCCTTACATTGCTTTTGATTCGCCCACCCTTGAGCCTCATATCGTTTCCTCTAGTTCCGACACTTTTCTTCTCCTGAAAGAGCTCCTGTACCTGTCTACCTTATTTACACCCTTGATATACTTGAATGTCTCAATCATGTCCCCCCTCTCCCTCCTCTGCTCCAGGGAGTACGTGTTTAGCTCCCTCAGCCTATCCTCATATGCCATTTGATGCAAACCCTGAACTATTTTTGTGGCTGTCTTATGTACTGTCTCAATCCAATTGATGTCTTTCCTAAGGAGCGGCCTCCAGAACTGTATGAAGTACTCCAGGTGGGGGCACACCAGCTCTCTGTACGTTGGCAGCACCACCTCCCTTCTTCTGTGACTCATGATTCCCCTGCCTATGCAGCCCAGCATATCACTGGCCTTTAGCGACGCCTTTTTGCACTGCTTCCTCACCTTTAAGTCATCTGATTATAATGACTCCTAGGTCTCGCTCCTGGTTGGTGCATGCCAGCTGCTCCCCTCCCAGGTAGTATCCCAACTTAGGGTTTCCCTTGCCTAAGTGCATGACCTTGCACCTTTTGGCATTGAACTTAAACTACCAGGCATCTGACCACTCCTCGAGTTTCCACAGGTCTGATTCCATGCTCTTGACTCCTTCTGGGGTGTCTACTCTGTTGCAGATCTTGGTGTCATCTGCAAACAGACATACCTTCCCTTCTAATCCATTACTGATGTCAGCTGTGAACACATTGAAGACATGTTTCAGTCCTAGTGACCGTCACTCCAGACCAATGAGTTCTGCAGATAATCAGTCTAAGATTCTCTTTAGAATTCATCATGCTACCAGTTAAAGGCATCAGTATAGGAGTCTGAATCAGAATTTATGATTCTGCATCTGACTACTCTTTAAACCTCGGCTAACACCAGCTGTGGTCACGCACTGCAGTACAGTACTGTAAAGGCACCCCACCCCACATGGTTGAATGCCCTCTCCCCTTCCCCATCATTGTACTGTACTTACTTTTTATTGTTGAATCTGTGTGGATGCTGGCTGGTATAGTCTGTTGGATCCCACATGCCAGTGCCAGCCAGCCCAGTAGTTCATCCACTCCTTACTCCTGCTAGTCCATAACCGGATGCTAATTCCCAAGCAGGCTCAGCCCACTGCCATGTTTCAGGTGCACGGTAATAGCCCTGTCCCTTTGTTACCCCTAATGCTACTCCATCCACTACCCCTACCTACTGCTGCCCACTAACCCAGTACCCTGCCCAGTGCCAATCCCCCCACACTGCTCATTCCTCCTGATTCCCAGTCACAAATTGCAACTCATTAAGCACGGCCCAGCTGTCTGGACTACACAGTTCCTACTGTAACTGACTTCCTCTTGTCCCTGTCCCCTGACTCTGTGAGCATGAGAAAGCAAGCAGGTCGACTGACACAGAGCCCTAGGCCACCACCAGATGCTTCATTCATTCTTCAGTGGTGGCTTTACAAAACTGCAGTGTGTGACTTTAGGTAGTGTTAACCAGGTTGGGGGAGTTTTAAATGGTTGGTGGAATCTGATTCTGACACTGACTTTGAATTAGTTTCTGATCTCTTAATTAGGACTTTGGATTTATTTTGAAATCAAGCTCTTTTTTTTGCCATGGTTTCCCCTGATAACATCCCCCCAGATTTGTCACCGATATTCTCATGGACATACTTGCTATTCACTGCTTGCCCAGACCAGAACCAAGATAGTGGTGGCCTGCCATATTGGTTGTGCATGGGCCTGCAGGGGATGCCAGCATAATGGCAGATCAGGGCTTTTTCCTCCAGCTCCTGGTTTTCTCCCCGAGGTTGCCAGCGTGCATGCCTGACATCTGGTGACTGCCACTCTCCATGTTTTGTTGTCTCCCGCTGTGCTGCCACCTGCCCTCCATTAGATGACAATCTAGTAGCGGGAAACTGCATCCCACGTCTCTGAAGGAGCAGAGCTATCCTCAAGATGTTTTGTTCTCCCTTTGGTGGCTGACCCTTGAGGGATCCGACTCCATTTTCGAACTGGGGTTGCTGGCATAAGGAGCAGTAGCCCTACTGGGATATAGGATTTTTGGTTTCCAATTCCAGAATTCTTTATTCCAAACAAAAAAAAAAATCAGAATATGACAAATCCAACTTCATGTCTCAGATTTTGAGAGCTCCTACTAACGGGGATTCAAAATGTGTTATCAGACACACTGAGCCACACAGTTGGCATGTCAGTAGAAGTACGAACTGCCAGGAGATGTGGAAGAGCACATATTTGACAAGTATGGACATCCAAAATTATAAAAAGGGATCTTACTTCAAGGAAGGGCTCTTGCAGCATGTCACACCAGTAAGACCAAGCCATCAGGCGCCAGGATCACATGGAAAACTTCTAGCTAGCAGTCTATCACAGGGGACCACCGACTTCAGCCACTGAACGCCAGCCTATCCTATAAAGTCGGGCTGTCCCCCACACTTACCTCAATTCTTTTCCCGTCATCTGCGCACGTCAGACATTAGCGGACACTGCAGCTACAGTCGACTGCAATTACTCGCGCTTGCAGTGCTTTTTTATTTTCCTTTTTCTCGAGTGTTAAACATCGATTTTTTTTTTTCAGTGTTTTTGTCAACGAGTTTCTGTTCTCCACCAGCCTCTTCTTCTGAGCGCTTCACAAAGTGTGCTTGCAGCAAACAGGTTCCCGAAAAAGATGGCCACTCTGTGTGTCTTATTTGTCTAGGCCCCAGCCATTACACTGAAGCTTGCCAGATTTGCCAGAAATTCAGTCAGGCCACTTGGAGACATCATCTTAAGACTCTGGAGAGTCATCTCTTGAAGCAGAAGTTGGTCGCGATGGAAAAGGAGCTGCAGGCCAGGAGCTCTTCGGCCTCACCGGCACGGTCCTCCAGGGCCTCCTCTTCTCAGAAATCTGGTGGGAAGCCAGAAGCACTGGGACAAACACCGGTACCGGGACTGGTCTGCTTCCCACTCGCTGTCACCCCACAAACCCACGACTGTGTCAAGGTTGTCCTCCTGCTGGGGGTCAGCCCCTTCAGCCCTCTCTTCTACTGGGATCCCGGTGACTCAGCCACCTGCCCTCAGTGTTTTCGGGTGGTGGCTTCTCTGGGCATGGGACTTCATTTCCTGCCTCCCAGCCCCTGACGCTCAGGCCCATCTCCTCCACAGGCTCTCAACCAGGCGGCTTGGACAGTGTTAGTTTTTTGGGTATAGATTCTTCCACCGTAGCCCACCTGGCCATGGCACTGGCTAAGTCAGTCCCCACCTCTGGGCCAGACATCAGTCCTTCTAGGCAGTGCCTGCAGCAAGCTACTGCCATTCTGTCTGCACCAGCATTGCCTTTGTCTTTGCTGGGGTGTCTCCTTCCCCCCCAGGCACCTCCTTCTCTTGCTCGGCTGGTGACGCTCCTCGCCGATGCCTGCTGGGCCACCACCAGTACTGCCACTGCCTCAGCCAGTGGACCCGACGCCAGTGCTGCCCCTTCTGCAGCTTGCGCCGCAGCTGACGCCCACTGGCCCGATGCCGGATCCTCAGCTGGTGCTGGGTGGCCCTATTTCTGGGTAACTTACGCCGGCCCTGCTGCTCTTGTACCCTTATCTGGCACCTTCTTATTGCTACCCACCGGTGTATAATATTCAACCCCCTGTGGACTATAATACCTTGTTTTCAGCATGGTGGTCTTTTGTCCAGTGGCAGACCCCTGCTCCTCAAGGACCGCCTCCAGCATCCCCCAAAGGACCCACCACCCCAGGATCCAGGCTGGGCTGGTCCAAGTGAACCCCGAACATTGGGGTCTTCTGTGTCTCGATTCAACATTGGCACCAGCTCTTGCTGGGATGAGCGCATGCCACTGGCACTGGACTCAGATAGCGAGACCAATGAAGATGACTTGGATTGTTCTGGGTCTTTCTCCTTGCCCAGGGAATCTTTGAATGGGTAGGACCCCTCCCAGTGAGGTTCCTAAATCCCCCCCCCCAAATGACCTGACATTCATTAATGTCATGCACCACATCCAGTCCATTATTGGCTTTGAAAAGGAAGAGCAAGACCCAGAGCAGCGCCTCCTGCTCGTGTTTTTAAGGCAGGGGGACACCCTTCCTGTGGTGGTGCCACCCATGATTACCTCCTACGAGGATGTCACAAGGGCAGCATGGAATCACCCCTCTTCCATCCCTCCATTACCCAAGAAGGCGGACCATCTTTCCCATGCCTCTGCTGGTAAACCCTTCTTAGGAGTACCCCAAGGCTGATTCAGTGGTCATAAATGCAGCACATGACTGTACAAAAAAGCCCAAAAGGGCTCGGATGTTGGCAACCCACATTCTCTGGGCTACTTATGAGACCATGGATGCCTCTGGGCATGGGGCAGCTGCTGGGGTCTGGCTCTGGCACCATTCTTGGCTTCGGGTCTCTGGCTTTGCCTGGAATGTGCAAGCCAGCATCTTGAATGCCCCATTCCAGGGCTCTGCCCTTTTTTGGGGGGGTGTCCAGGACATCTCCACCCTGCAGGAGTTGGGGCAAGCCCTTAAGGCATTTCAGTTGCTCTAACAAATTCAGCCTAGAGTGGGCCAATGTCAGTCCCTTCATTGGTCCTCTCACAGGCAGTCCCGAAACCAGTCTGCCAAGGGTCAGAACAAGTGAAAAAAGGCATTCCCTGCTGTTGCTGCTGCTGCTAGAGCCCTTTGGGCACCTGCGATCGCCCTGCCAGCACCTGCCCCAACCTCCTTATCCTTCAGCCCCCCTCCCGGCCAAGGCTCTGGAGGAGGCGGTCGGGGGTTGGTTCTCCCTCCACTGGGATGGGTTGTGGTAGTGACTATAGACAATTGGGTGCTCCAGTTCATAGAGCACAGGCACACACTGGAGTTTATAGAGTAGCCTCCAGAAAATCCTCCAGTAAACTCTTCTTACCCTCCCCCCCAGCCCACCTGTCCCTTGTGTGGGCGGAACTTTATTTATTTATTTATTTTATTTAGTTTTTGTTGACCGGGTAAGTGCACTAGACAAATTCTGCCTATTTTCAGGCACGACCTGGGGGAAGGGGATACAGATGAATGCCAACTGACTTTGAACCAGATTAAGCCATTGGTGATATTTTTAGTGAATGGAGGCAAATTTGGCCAGTGCACCAGGGAAATTGCCCTACTCTTTTCGAGAAGTGCAATGGGATCTTTAACATCCACCTGAACTACCACTAGAACAGGCAGATGGGACCTCGGTTTAACATCTCATCCGAAAGACAGCACCTCAGGAGTGCAGCACCCCCCTCATGCTGCACTGCAGTGTCAGTATTGGGATATTAACCCAAGTGCCTGATGGGCTAGAACCCACAGCCTTCTGATCTCCTGACCTCAGAGATGAGAGTGCTACCTGCTGAGCCACTGACGCCGCCAAATTCAGGCTTTTCCCCCAAAAAAAGCCATAGAGCCCATCCCTCCAGCTCAATGGGAAGGGGGTTTCACTCCCACTTCTTTCTTGTCCCCAGAAAGACCAGGGATCTTTGGCCCATCCTGGACCTGAGCCATATGAATCTGTACGTCAGTACAAGCATTTCTGGATGGTCGCCCTCCAGGAGCTGTTAGCCCTTTTGTACCGGGGGATTGACTCTGCTCGCTAGACATGCAGGATGCTTACCTACACATCCAGATCTTCCCTGCCCATCATCACTTCCTCCACTTCTATTTTCAGGGAGCTCATTTTCAATTCTGGGCCATCCCTTTCGGCCTTTCCTCTGTCCCCCGGGTCTTTACCAGATGCTTGGCAGTAGTGGTGGCTGCTTTGAAGAGGCAGGGCATCTACGTGTTCCCCTGCCTGGATGATTGACTGCTAGCAGACCCCTCCAGAGACTGCTTGGTTCAAACTCTGGACTACACTTTCTGTCTATTTCAGGCCTTGGGGATCACTATCAATTTGCTGAAGTCCTGCCTCTCTCTTTGCCAGTGCCTTCATTACATAGGGGCAGTCCTGGACAACAGCCAGGGCAAAGCCTTTTTGCCCATGGACAGGGCACAGCGACTGATGGAGCAGGTGTGTCTGGTTTCTTCCTGTCGACAGGTCCCTGCGCCTCCTGGGCCACATAGCAATAGCCATTCCCACAGTTCCCCTGGTGTTTCTGCATATGTGGGTTACTCAGTAGCATTAAGGGTACAGTGGGACCAATGCACAGACAACCTGGACCAGTGGATCATGTTCCCCAGTCCAGTATGGAGAGTCTTGTTGCAGTGGCTGGAGCCAGCCAACCTTCTTCAGGGGGTCCCTTTCCAGCCTTCGACCCCCGTCAGATTCTCATGACAGACCTGGGATGGGGTGCTCATCTGGCCAACCACCAGACCCCCCAGAATATCTGGGTGGAACTGGAACAAGGTCTGCATAACAACGTCCTGGAGATGCGAGAGGTCCTTTACGCTCTGCAGGCCTTTCAGAATTGTCTCCTTCCCAGTCCACAGCTGGTGCAGACAGACAGTATGTGCGTGGGGTATTACATCAATAAACGAGGGGGGGAGACACAGTCTTACACTCTGTGTCGGGAGGCGATGAAGTCTGGTATTGGGCCATCGAGCATGGTCTGGAGCTCTCTGACGTACATGTTCCAGGCATCCAAAACGTCTTGGCTGACAGTCTCAGCCACTCCAGGTGGCGGGCTCATGAGTGGGAGCTTCTGACCTCGGTGGTCAAAGGTCTCTTCGACAGATGGGGTCATCCAGAGCTGGGCCTGTTTGTGTCCCCACTCAGTGTAAAACTGCCATTTTTCTGCTTGCTTGATCCTGGGCCTGGAATTTTCTGGTGAGAGGCATTGTCCCTCTCCTGGAAGGGAGGTTTCTGTATGCTTTTCTTCCCTTTCTGCTCCTACAGAGGGTTCTGCTCAAGCTCCAGTTGGATAGGGTGGAGTTGATTCTCGTAGCTCCCTTCTGGCTGCATCAGATTTGGTTCCCCTTGCTGCAACAGCTGGAACCTCCAGTGCCCTTGCCCCTGTACACTGGCTTGCTCTCCTAGGACCAGGGTACACTAGTCCATCTAGACCTCACGTCCCTGCATCTCCGTGTGTGGCTCTTGTGGACCTAGCTATTGCCCACTTTGGGATGTCCTTTAGGGTCATGGACATCCTGTGGCTGCTAGAAAACCCTGCCTCAGGGCCACTTGCACTATGAAAGGGAAGCATTTCACTCTTTGGGGTGCTGTTCACCATTTGGATCCCTTTACCTGCCTGGTGAATCAGGTATTAAGAGTACCTTCTGTGGCGAGCTACCCACTGCTAGTCCTTATTTGTAGATAGACTTCTGTTGTATATATGATTTTTTTAATGTAATTCTATGTATATGTAGATGCCACAAAATGCTAGTGTTAATTCAAAGGGCACATAGAGAAAAGACTGGATTTAAAAAAAAGATTTTGACCTTCCTTTGACCTGGAAGGCCAACTTGCTTGCCAGGAATCTGACAAGTTATTGTCAAAGGCTTTGGGGGTAACTGATAAAAGGGGTATTTCAAATAGTTAACTGACCAAGGGAAATAGAGGTGAATAAAATGTTCAGGAGATAGCCTTTTAACTTCAAAAAGCAGGATGCTGTGTTCCAAGGTATTGCCTATGATAAGATGAAATAATAAAAAACAGGAAACATTCTTCTAACAGTCCTGTGTGAGATTGTAATGTCAGGTGTCACAAATGTAGGCTGGGCGACATCACCAGGTGGCAGAACATTGTGTTGGGGAAGCGCAAGAGTGATACCCAGTGGCCTAAAATGGAAGGGCCAGCCTCTATTCACAGGCAGGTATAAAGAGCCCCAGTTCAGGGCATTTTAAGGAGACATTTTCATCTAGACACTCTGCCTAACACACTAGGAACAAAAGTGCTGAAACCCAGGGTGGCTGCCTGGACTAAAGGAACTGAAGACCTTCATTTACTTTTTCTGGACTTCAATTTACTGCATATATAAGGTAGACTTTCAGCCAACAGTTTTGGTGCATTTTTCTGTATATAATTTTCCCCTTTTGTTTCTGCATACTGTAACCCAAACTAGTAGTATCTTCTGGTTGTAACTGTATTTATTTAAGTATTTTAGTAAAACTTTTGTTTTTCTAAAGAATATCTGCCTGAGCGAGAATTTCTTACATTGCATGTGTTACTGTAGAAGGCTTATTAATAATCTGTGAGAACTGTTATTACCAAAGGGTTCTCATCAATTGCAACCAGACTGAAAAAAGGGGTCTGTAAGTGATCTGGAAGGATAGGGAGAATAGCAGAGTCTCAGGGCCAAGTCTGCAGGGATTTTGAAACAGGCTGTTGCATGTCCTGTAGGGAGAAGGCCAAATCAGGCTTACGCTGCTACCCTGACTAGAGTGTGATGCGTGGGTCTTCCTCCTTTGTGAATTAGCCAAGGAAGGGTTCATATCTGACCACAAGACCTGAGACTGGTATTGTGCTGTTATCCAGAGTTAAAGGGATGCCCTGGATCCTCGTGGTAGAGGTGCAGTCATCACCTCAGCAAGGAGTGGGTTCATGACAGATCTGGTGCACAGCGATGGGATCCAAGAGATTTGGCTGCATACTGCTGTGATTCGAGATATTGGTGGCACAGGGATAACGGCTAGATTATAGCCCAGTGTATCAGACTGATAAACTGTAAACAGTCCACACACAATCAAGGCAGAGATTAAAAAAAAAAAAAAGAAATACATAATTGGTTACAGTATAAAGTTCCCTACCTGCTTTGTTTGTTTGTTTGGTTTTCTCGGGTGAAAGCTAGTGTAGCAGTAGTTATAGAAGAAGATGGTTTCCATCTAAGGCGACTACACTGCAGAATACCTAAAGCAGTTGTGTCAGGAAAGAGGGGTCCGGTGCGTGGGGTGAACAAGAAAGCACCTCGTGGAAGCTCTTGTGGCAGCCAATGAGCAAGCAACTGCCCAGGACCTCGAGTCACGGCCAGTGAGTAAAAGGGACCAGAGCTTGGGCGTGGGGGTGCCGTTGGGTGTTGCAGAGTCCAGTCTCAGGAAGGAGGACCCAGAGCCACAGCACCAGGGGTGAGTCATCACAAAGTTGGAGCCAGAAAGGGTCAGGCTGCAGCTACAGTTGAGGAGATTAGAGCTGGAATTCGAGCAGAAAAGGTTTGAAGCCCAGCAGCAGAGGGAATTCAAGCAGAGGAAGTTTGAGCTGGAGATGCAGGAATAAGGAAACCAGTGTCTGAGAGAAGCCGAGGAAAAGGAAAAACAGCTTCAGAGATGGGCTGAGAGAGAGGAAAGAGCGCGCCAGAGGGAATTCGAACTGGTGAAGCTAAGACTCCAACTACCAGCACCAGAGGAGGCAAGTGGCAGGGATAGACCTGGAACTCCAGGACTGGGTACAAGTTAAATTCTAAATTAATAGCTGAATTTAAAGAGGGGGAGGATATTGATGCATTTTTGAATTCGTTTGAAAAGGTCTGGATCCAGGCCAAAATACCCAGGGAGTCCTGGAGCTTTCAGCTATCCCCGCTACTTACTGGGAAAAGGGCATGAGGTGCTAGGCCAAATGGACAATCAGGACAATAGTAATTATGAGAAACTTAAAGCTGCATTTCTTAAAAAGTATGACTTGACACCTGAAGCATACAGAGTTAAGTTCTGTAAGCTCTGGAGAAGCCCTGACATGAGCCATGAGGAACTCGCCACAAAGCAACGTCGGTTTTTGAAACGGTGGGAGGGAGTACAAACAAACTCTGTAGAGAAAATGGAGGAGGTTATACTTCTGGAGCAATTCTTTTTGGCTTGCCCAGCAGAGCTAAAAACCTGGTTAGAAGACCAAGACCCCAAAACAGTGCAGGAGGCTGCTGAGCTCTCGGATCACTATGCCAGGAACAAGCATGCTCTGAAAGGGAGCGGGGCGGGCATGGCAGCGCAGAAGGGGAAAAGCGCACCTTCAGGGCAGCTAAAACTCTCACTGCTGCCACAGAAAGGGGGAAGCCCCAGGTTACAAAAAAAGGATATATCGGATAAAAGAAATGATTGTTGGTTTTGCAAACAGCCATGGCATCTTGCTAGACAGTTTCCAAAAAAGGGACAGAGTGGGCAAAGTGGTGCTCAAACAGAGTTGGGTGCATTGTGTATCCCTGAAAGCATGCCTATGAACATGAGGGAGCACATACACCCGATTACTGTAAAGGGGGTGCACACCCATGGGTTAAGGGACACGGGGGCATGTCTTACCTTAGTAAAAGGGGGGTTGGTTGAGCCTGAATAGCTTATACATAATCAGTTTGTAACAGTAAGGGGATTCACTGGGGAGGAAAAAACTCTGCCACTAGCTAGTGTTCTCCTGGACAGGGGTGAGACAGGAGACAGGGTACAAAAAGTGGCTGTGGTGGACAACCTCACCCTGGATGTGATTATAGGGAATAATCTCCAGAAAGGGGTAGTGTGCGCAGTTACCCGCAGTCAGATGGCAAAGGCCAATTGTAGTTCCCTGGACCCCATAAAATCCCTGTGGAAAACAATGGGAGGCTGGTTTTCCAGCCTGTGTCTCCTGAAATAGAGAATAGTGAAAGAGAAGTAGGACTTCCCCTTGTAACAGCCCATAGAACAGCTACAGAAGGTTACTCTGAGGAGGGCAGAGTAACCACTGCTCAGAAGGTTAGGGATGGCAGTGAACCTGAATGCCCTGACTCTAGAGCTATGGACCCCAATGTAGAAACTGAAGGGGACATGTCCCATGCCTTGGGAAAATGTGAAGAATTTGCAGCTGCTCAGAGGACTGATTCTAGTTTGGAGAGGCTGAGGGCTTGGGCAGAATCTGATGGGATACAGGGAGGTGATGTGAGACAGGGTATGTTGGGACAATGGACTGTTGTATACACAGGACGTATGGACAGAGAGAGGGGTGATGGGCAGGCAACCTGTGGTTCCTCTGGGGTACCATGAGCAGTTGCTCAAGGTCACTCATGAAATATATATGTCCAGATGTCTGGGAATCACGTGCACCATGCAGTGATTGGCCCAGAATTTCTATTGGCCCAACTTCACCCAGCAGGTGAAGGATTATTGCAGGTCTTGTCACCGGTGCCAACAAATAGGGAAGGCAGGTAGTAAAACCAAATCTATCCTAATTCCCTTGCTCATTGTGAAGGAGCCATTCCAGATGGTAGGAATGGATATTGTGGGACCTTTGAGTACCCCAAGATCCTCCAGAAAGAGGTTTATCCTGATGGTGGTAGATTATGCCACTCAATACCTAGAGGCAGTCGCCCTTTCCTCACTTAGGACAGACAAAGTGGCAGACGCCTTGCTAGGGATTTTCTCCCGTGTTGGGTTCCCACAGGAGGATATCACTGATTGAGGGGATACCTTCTTGTTGGACCTGATGAAGTGTTTGTGGGAGGTGTGTGGGGTGGTGCAGAGATGCACAACACCTAATCACCCGCAAGGCAATGGGCTGCTGGAAAGGTTTACTGGTACCCCAACATAGCTGAAAAGCATGGGAGGGACTGGGAGAAATACCTTCTACACCTGTTGTTCGCATACAGGGAGGTGCCCCAAGAGTTGACAGGGTTTTCCCCATTCGAACTGTTATATGGATGTGGGGTATGTGGGCCCCTACACTTGATCTGAGAAGACTGGGGAGGCAAGCACGCCACCCAGCGAACTCCCATAGTGGAGTATGTCGTAATGTTTAGGGAAAAGCTGAAGGAGCATATGGGAGCAGCCCAGAGCAAGCTGTCCAGCCACCCAGCAGAAGCAAAAAGGTCTGGTATGATCACAGAGCCAGAGCTTGCTCGTACAGTGTAGGTCAGGAAAGCTGCAGGCTGAGTGGGTGGGACCATACAAGGTAGTCCGACAGGTACATGACATGAACTATGTTGTAGAACTGCCTGACAGGAGACATACCCATAGAATGTACCATGTCAGCATGATGAAGCCATATGCAAATAAGGCAGACATGGTATTTGCAGTGTGTAGTCATAGGGAGAAATGGACGGAGAAGACCCCCTACTGGACTTTCTGGAGGAAAGCAAGCGGGAGTCCTCTGTGGAGGCAATCAAACTGTCGCCCCAGTTGACCCTGGAATAGACCCAGGAAGTGAGGGAGGTTTTAGTGGACTTTGCCCCTTTGTTTACTGCCAAGCCTGGACTAACCCCCTTAGCGACACACAATGTAGACACGGGGGACACAAGCGCCCATGTGGTGGACAGCCTACCAGGTGTCTGAGGCTGTCCTAAAGGACAGTAGGAGGGAGGTGGAGGAAATGCTGGATTTATGGGTAATCCAGAAATCCCACAGTCCCTGGACCTCACCCGTAGTTCTCTTTCCGAAACCGGAAGACTCTACTCACTTTTGTGTGGACTATTGTGGACTCAGCACAGTCACGAAGTCTGACACCCAGCCAGTGCCACGGACGGACGAACTACTGGACAAGTTGGGAGGGGCAACATACCTTACCACCATTGACTTGATGAAAGGGTATTGGCAGGTGGAGTTAATTGCCCGAGCTAGGGAGAGGTCAGCCTTCATCACTCCAATAGGATTATGCAAATTCAAAGTAATGAATTTTGGAATGAAGAATACCCCTACCACCTTCCAAAAGTTGGTTAACCAGGGGTTGCTTGGTACTGAAGAGTACACAGTGGCGTATCTGGATGATATTGCCATCTTCAGTGCCAGTTGGAAGGAACACCTGTCCCACCTGAAGGAAGTGTTGGGCAGGATACAGAGGGGCAGGACTCACTGTAAAGGCTGAAAAGTGCCAGGTAGCCATGGCGAAGGTGGCAGACCTAGGACATGTAGTAGGGCAGGGCCAGCTGCGTCCCAGTCAAGTCAGTGAATGCCTACCCAGACTGATTATTTTAGCTGTTTTATTTATTATGTCGTTTGGTTATATTACTGTGTATTTTACTGCTTTTATATGTTTGTTTATTGTCCAGCGCCTTTTTGTTTGAAAGGTGCTTTACAAATAAAGTTTATTATTATTAAGCCAAGATTGAGGTGATAGAGGTGTGGCCCAGGCCTGAAACCCAGTAGCAGGCTAGGAGTTTCCTAGGGACCGCCGGGTACTGTCGAATGTTTGAACCAAATTACAGTATCCTAGCAGCTCCCCTTTCTGGCCTGCTAAAGAAAAGAATGCCCAAAACAGGTAAAATAGCCAACCTGTGAACAAGCCTTCGCACGGCTACAGGAGACACTGTGCAGTGCTCCTGTGTTAGCTAGTCCAGACTACAGTAAGCCATTTGTAGTCCAGACAGATGCCTCAGATGTGGGGATTGGAGTAGTCCTCAGTCAGACCTCTAACCAAGGCAAAAATCACCTCATAGTGTACCTTAGCAAAAGGTTGTCTCCCGGGAGGAGGCCTATTGCACAGTTGTAAAAGGAATGCCTTGCACTGGTATGGGCCCTGAAGAAATTAGAGCCGTAAATCTATGGGAGGCACTTTGAGGTACAGACCAATGATAACCCCCTGGTGTGGCTAACGCAGATGGGTAAAATGAATGGTCATCTATTAAGATGGAGTATTGCCTTACAGGGCTACGATATGACCATTACCCACAGGGCCTGATCGGCCAGTGCCAGTGCAGATGGGCTATCTCACCAGTTAGAGCAGTGAACAGAATTTGTGAAAATCATACCATGCATAGGGAAGGATTCCCACAAGTTCAGTCTAGGAGGGTGGAGTGTGACAAGTTATTCACTGCAAGTCCTTATTTGTAGATATAATTCTGTTGTATATTTTTTTAATGTAATTCCATATATATGTAATTGCCACAAATTGCCAGTGTTAATTCAAAGGGGACATAGAGAAAAGACTGTATTTTTATAAAAAGATTTTGACTTTCCTTTGACCTGGAACGTCAACTTGCTTGCCAGGAATCTGGCAAGTTATTGTCGAAGGCTGTGGGGATAACTGATCAAAGGGGTATTTCCATTAGTTAACTGACCAAGAGAAATAGAGGTGAATAAAATGTTCAGGAGGTGGCCTTTTAACTTCAGAAAGCAGGATGCTGTGTTCCAAGGTACTGCCTTTGATAGGATGAAAGAAAAAAAACAGGAAACATCATTCTAACAGTCCTGTGTGAGATTGTAATGCCAGGTGTCATAAATGTAGGCTGGGTGACATCACCAGGTGGCAGAACATTGTGTTGGGGAAGCACAAGAGTGACACCTGGTGGACTAAAATGGAAGGACCAGCCTCTATCCACAGACAGGTATAAATAGCCTTAGCTTAGGGCATTTTAAGGAGACATTTTCATCTGGACACTCTGCCTGACATACCAGTAACAAAACTGATGAACCCCAGGGTGGCTGCCTGGACTAAAGGAACTGAAAACCTTCATCTGTTTTTTCTGGACTTCAGTTTACTGCAAATATAAGGCAGGCTTTCAGCTAGCAGTTTTAGTGCGTTTTTCTGTATATAATTTTCCCATTTTGTTTCTGGATACTGTAACCCAAACTAGTAGTCTCTTTTAGTTGTAACTGTATTTAAGTATTTTAGTAAAACTTCTGTTTTTCTAAAGAATTATCTGCCTAAGCGAGAATTTCTTGTATTATATGTGTGACTGTAGACGGTTTATTAATAATCTGTGAAAACTGTTATTGCCAAAGGGGTCTCACCAATAGCAACCAAATTGTAAAAAAAGGGTCTGTAAGTGATCTGGAAGGACAGGGAGAATACTGAAGTCTCAGGGCCAAGTCTGTAGGGATTTTGAACCAGGCTGTTGCATGTCCTGTAGGAAGAAGGCCAAATCAGGCTTACGCTGCTACCCTGAAGAGAGTGTGATACCTAGGTCTTCCTCCTTTGTGTAATAGCCAAGGAAGGGTTCATATCTGGCCACAAGACTCAAGACTGGTATTGTGCCATTATCCAGAGTTAGGGGGATGCCCTAGATTCTCGTGGCAGAGGTGCAGTCATGACTTCGGCTACCATTCCAAAAGCATGAGGAGGGCATCCCTGCTCCCCCCCCCATCATGGATTGCACTTAAGGATGGGCACTATGAGCTCAGTGGGCCTGACCCCCAGGAGTGGGTTTGTGACAAATTCTTTCCCTTTAGGATTCAGGCTTGGGGTACTCCTCACTGAACGTGCATCTTTCCACCATCTCTGCATACCATGCACCTGTAGAGGGCAAAGCTGTGGCCCAGCTTGAGGTGTCCCACAGCTTCATGTGAGGCATTTTGCATCTGAAACTTCCCATTCAGGCCCCATTCCCTCCATGGGATCTTAATTTCATGGTGAAGAAACTCACCTTACCTCCCTTTGAACCGATCACAAGTTGCGAGTTACACTTCTTGTCATGGAAAGTGCTCTTTTTGGTTGCTGTTACTTCTGTTCTGAGGATTCCCGAGCTTCAGGCTCTTATGTGTAAGGAGCCTTATTTGATTTTTCACAAAGACTTGAGTGTCTTTGCGTACTAATCCTAAGTTTCTACCCAAGGTGGTGTCGGAGTTAACTTTAAATTAATCCATCCACCTTCCAGTTTATTTACCTGAGTATTTCTTTTTTTTTTTTTTTGTACTTTCTCTTTATACTCCCCCAGCCAGCAGCACTCCACTCTTTGGCAGTCGCCATTGCCTTCAGTCCCCGTTCTCCTACCTGACCTTGGAGCAGTCCATCCGCCATGGAACCTTGGATCTACCCCCCAGGCGGGGTCGAGGTGGGGCCCCTACAGCCCGTACTTTCTGGTATCGTCAGGATGCCAGTTCGGAGGCAGACAGGAGGTACTGGGGATCGGAGCTGGCGCTCTGTCTACCGGAGGTGCCGCCGGCCATTTTCTTGTTTTTCTTGCCCTGTAGTATGCGCCCTGAGGTCAAGGCACAAAGCGCCGATGTCCACCACAGAGCTCCCCTTACCACTGGCTGGACTTGCTGTACCTTGGGTCTACACCCAGGGTCAGCCAAGCGCCAAGCCTTGGTCCCCCCCTTCCTCCCAGAGAAGACAAGCAGTCCTTAGAACGCTCAAGCCTTCTCCCCTGGCCGGCCCTCCAGCTTCCCAGACTCGTTCCCGAACCCGGGTCACTAGTGTCACGAGCAGTAGCACTACTGCCTTATCAGAATATTTCAAACAGGGGGAAACTTTGCTCCATACTTTGAATGTACATAGGATTTTTTTTTTTCGATATGTAGTTTATGGTATTTTTCTGTTTTCTCACCGTAACCCAGCCCTCTACCTCAGATGCACTCACGCATGTGGAAGCATGCGCACGTTGGTTCTCGAGGTACCTACCTGTTTTGTGTCACCCCTGCCACCTATGCTGATCACTGTGCCTCCACCCGGTTGCAGTGGGACTATGAAATGGGGTGGCGACCATCCCCTGGAGAGGAGAGCTGCCTTCTGGCTGCTCAATCCTGCTCAGATTCCATCCCCACCCGTGCTGGCTCCCTGATGACCCGAGTCCTTTCCCGAACCCGGGTCGCTGGTGTGGCGTGAGGTAAGGCATCCAGTGCCTCAACCCTCCGCGCCACTGGGTCGTTTCAGCTGTACATTGGATTTTGCGGGGATCACCCGTCTTTATAGGATAGGCTGACGTCAGCGGCTCATGTCAGTGGTGAGTGGTCCACCGTGGTAGACTGCTAGCTAGATGTTTTCCATGTGATCCTGGCGCCTGATGACTTAGTCCTATCGGTGTGGCCTACTACAAGAGCTTCTCTCAAAGATCTACTGTTATGGTAAGTTCATACATACTGTAACTGTACTTTTCAGAAATGCTGCTGTCTGATTGGGTGTCAGCATTCTGACAGCCTGGACCTTTTTGCATCCTTACTTCATGTAAAAAAACTGTTGCCTGTTTGCTCGCATTGTCCAGGGCCTGGGGTTTTTGTGAAAACAAATTGTCCCTCTTCTGGAAGGGATGGATTCTGTACCGCTGTGCTCTGGCACAGTTGCTTCTGAGAACAGCAGTTGAGATTCTGGTGGGTCTGTCCTTTCCTAGACCAATCTGATTTCCTCTGCCATGGGACATGTCTGTGGAATAGTCATTAGAACTGCCCCACAGGTTCAACCTGATGTTTCAGGTCAGAATATTGAAATGTACATTCCTTCTCTGCAGCCTGGTGCCTAGCTCCTGAGGATATAGCAATCCAATGATAACAAGTCATGCAAGAAGTTTCTGAGGTTCTTCTGGCAGCAAGAAAATAATGTACCAAAAAAGCCTAGAGGTTAAAGATGATAAAAAATGTTTTTACACCACTAGATGCCCTCCTGTTTTTTGTTTTCAAACAACATGAAGTCTTGCTATATTATGACAATTGCAGTTTGTCCCACCATTAGAACTGCTCTGGAGGTGAAAGAGTTAACTCCCATTCTAAGAATGGAACTTGGAGCGCGAGCTCGTTTAGAGAAGCTCTGTCTGGGTTATTTCAAACCCAAACTGTCAGATTCTTTACTCCGCCTCACTGAACAGTCGCTCCAGAGATTTCTCCTACTGCTCGGTTCATTTCTCGGTTTAAACAGTGTTTTCTCGGTTCAAATCAACCGAGAATATTATTATTTTAACCGCAAAACCGATCGGTTCATGCTCTGCCTGTGGTATCGTAAGTAATTACAGTTTATTTTCTGTGTGGAACTTGTAAATGTTATCGGTTCGGTTTTGAACCGATCAGCTTGTTTTAAAACTTGAAATTTAAGGTTTTAGAGTGCGGTTCCCGGTTCTCATTGGTTCTAAAAAAACCGGATTTCATTACGTTTTTTTCCAAGACCCGTGACACGGTTAGGAACCGATAAGGGTGTCTTGCCTGGCACTGCCGTTTAAAAGGGCAAGTTTTTGGTTAGGCTGACATTATGTCTGAGAAACCCAAAAGAAAAACCGGGCCCACTGGGTTTCAACACTGTGATGTCTGTGGGGAAGTCTTTGCCAAGGCTGACCACACACCACATGTGTATATTGTCTGGGGTTTGACCACCTCAATTCAGACTGCCAGATTTGTAAAATTTCCCTGCAGCCACCCTGGATAAGAGAGTTGGCAGGCTCAGGGCGAGGCCAAAAGTCTGCTGACCCGATGGCTCAGCCTGTTTCGTGCCAACCGAATGGAGGGAGTGCCTCTGACCAGGGCTTAGACTTCCTCAGGCAAACGTAAGCTGGCTCGGAGGGGCCAGTTCCAGTAAAGAAAACAAGAAAATCAGCAGGTGTGGAGCCCAAAATTCCTTCTCCAACTACTGCAGAGATAGCAAGAGCTATTCAGATTGTCCAGTCACTTTCTCCGGTTCCGTCCGAACCGCTACTGTCTGGTAAAAGGTCGGTTCGGTCGGTTCCACCGGTTCAGGAATATGGTGTTGAAGAGTTTTATGAACCAGAGGAGGGGGAGGATGATTATGAACAGTATGAATGTGACTTGGAGGGTCTGGGTGTGCCCATTGAACCGGACATCTCCCCAGACAGACCTTTGAATCTCCTTCGCTTTGAGTCCCCTCTCACTTTATGTTTTACAAAAGTTGTTGAAACCTCCAGCTCCCATTGAGGAAGCTGTGGATGAGCAAGAGGAGCTTGATTTGTAGAAATGATGGATATTCCAGAGTCTAGGAGATTGTCTATTCCTTGCATAAATCATTTAGGAAACAAACAATAAAAATTTTAAAAACTCCTAATTCTGTGCCTCCTGTGGACAAAAGATGGACAGGAGGTACATTCTGTCAGGTCCTGATACAGAATTCCTTTCACAGCAATGCAGTCACGTTGGTGGTTCAGGCTGCAGCCTGTGATAAAGCTAATATTCCTTGGCTTCACATCCTCCTGACAAGGATTCCAGGAAGATTGATGCCATGGCTAAAAAAAATACACATGGCAGCGCTGAGACTCGGGCAAGCAAATTACATGGCTTATGTAGCAAGGTATCAAAAATCTAGATGGGACACTGTCATGGCTTTGGCCAAACAGGCCTCTGGCCAGCTTGCTAATGAGCTGGAACAGGTGGCTGCTGATGGCATTGAGGCATCTAAGGTGCAGTTTCATGCTGCTGTGGATTTTAATGATGTATCCTCTAGAGTCATGGCTACGTCTGTAGCTTTTTGTAGGTTGGCCTGGCTCAGGTGTACTAGCTTGTCACAGGATACCCAGACTAAGGCTATGGATTTTCCTGTGGTTGGAAATTCTCTGTTTGGGGAGCAGACAGAGAATTATATGAAGAAAATGGATGAATATAGGACTACCTATAAGAGTGCTCAGGCTAAGGAGCGGCAAGTCACTCCTCAGAGGCAGGCCCCCAGGGGTAGCGGTAGGCCTTTTCACAGGCCTTTTTACCAAACCCAGGCCTCCTCTGCTTATGCTCAGAGGGGGTTCTTCAGAGGGAGAGGCAGACGGGGTGTGGGCAGGCCTGCTCCCACCCTTCAGCCTAAAGCACCTGCCAAACAGACACCCTGATGGGGTGCCCAGGGCCGATTCTCCTTTACCTGTAGGGGGCAGGTTGGCTTACTTCATTCAGAACTGGGTGTCTCTAACTTCAGACAAGTGGGTCCTGGAAGTAGTAAGCCAGGGTCTGGTTCTCAGCTTCAAAAAGTTCCCAAAGATGAGAATCAGATCTTTCCCACCTGCAAACTCTTTAGAGACCTTTTCTTTAGAAACAGAAGTCTCAACCCTCCTGGCTCTCAGAGCTGTAGAAAGGGTTTCTCCCTACACCAGGTCAAGGGTCTGTACCAGATATTTCCTTACCCCAAAAGACAGGAGAATGGCGGCCCATTTTAGACCTGAGATATCTGAACAAACACCTTTTGAAACCAAAGTTCAGAATGGTAACTCTGGCAATGATTTTACCTCTCTAAGGCCAGGGACTGGCTAGCCTCCCTGGACCTCAAGGATGCCTATTTTCACGTCCTAATCAGAAGCTCCCACCAAGTACCTCAAATTAACTGCCCTCTGGTCACTACCAGTTCAGAGCAATGCCCTTCGCCTCACCTCTGCCCCAGGGGTATTCACAAAATGTCTGGCAGTAGCAGTTGCTCATTTAAGAAGGCAAAGGATTGTTGTCTTTCCCTATCTGGACGACTGGCTCATTGTAGGCCAGTCCCCAGAACAGGTAAAATCTCACCTGCAAGTTACCCAGCAGCTGCTCACCTCCTGGGCTTCTTGCTCAATCTTCCAAAGTCAGTTCTGGAACCAGTTCAGGTGCTCACCTTCATAGTGCAGAATTGGACACAAAGCAGGCCAGAGCCTTCCTACCCTTAGAGAGGGTAAGGAACTTGGTGGCTCTGGCCTCCTCCTTCACTCTGCAGGTCTCACGACCAGCAAGACACTTTTTGCAGCTCCTGGGGCACATGGCTGCGTCCACAGCTGTAGTGCAAGGAGCAAGATTTCAGATGAGGGACATTCAGTTTCACTTGAGAGCCTTTTGGTCTCAGAGAAGAGACCCCCTTTCCAAGTTGGTCCCAGTGACCCAACCCGATCCAGGCCCTCCAGTGGTGACAGGATCAGAGCAATTTAAGACTGGGGTCCCTTCATTCCTCTGTCTCACTCCTTGACCCTCACTACGGATGCTTCCCTCCTGGGGTGGGGAGCCCACATGGCGACCTCTCCACTCCAGGGAGTGGTCCCTCAGGAATCTCTGCTCCACATCAATTTGCTGAACTCAGAGCTGTCTTTTAGCACTTCAGCGTTTTCTAGCCTGTTCAGAACAAAGTGGTACAAGTCAGAACAGACAACACCACAACAATGTGGTACATCAACAAGCAGGGGGCACTCAGTCTTCGGCCTTGTGCACCGAGGCAATGAAGTTGTGGTCTCTGGCCTATTCCCTGAACACTTCCTCATAGCAGTTCACCTTCCAGGAAAGGACAATGTCCTAGCAGATGCTCAGCAGGATTTCCCAGAGCCATCACGAATGGTCTCTGGATCCTCAAGTACTGGGATAGTTTTTGCCAGATGGGCACCCTCAGATAGATCTTTTGCAGCCCCAGACAATCACCAACTTCCACTGTTCTGTTACAGGCCCCAGTGTTGGGCTCAGTCCCCTGGATGCCTTTCTCCTAGATTGGGAAGGAAGTTTCTTATGCCTTCCCCTTCCCTCTCCTATTCAAGGTGCTAGTCAAAATCAGATCCCAGCCTTGCAGGGTGATTCTGATTGCCCCAGATTGGGCCAGGCAGCCCTGGTACCCACTCCTTCTGTCCCTAGCAGTCCATCTTCCCCTGTGTCTCCCCAGGAATCACAACCTGTTAACCTGTGCCCAGGGGAGAGTTTGGTATCCGAACCTCAAATCCCTCAACCTCAAGGCCTGGCTCTTGAGGAGTTAGAATTTGCTGACCTACACCTTTCTCAGGGTGTTCTTGAAATTCTAAAGGCTTCTAGGAAGCCTTCCACTAGGGCTACTTATAATTCAAAGTGGAAAAGGTTTTCCATTTGGTGTTCTGGGAAACATATTTCCCCGGAATCTGCTGATTTGCCCATTGTTTTGGACTATATGGTCCATCTTAATTTTTGGGCCTGAGACCAGCTACCCTGAAAGTACATTTGGCAGCTGTCTCTGCTTTTGCGGCCAGCAGGAAAGCCCTCCTTCTTTCCGCTCACCCTGTATTTTCCAAGTTTTTAAGGATTACTTCATACTAATCCATGTTTTAGGGATCCGGCCCCTGCCTGGGACCTTAATGTTTGCATTGCCCAGTTAATGCAACCCCCTTTTGAACCTCTGTCTTCTGCAGAGCTTAAGTACTTAACTTGGAAAACTGTTTTCCTAGTGGCTATCACTTCTGCCAGGCGCATAAGTGAGTTGTAAAGCCTTGTCAGTAGAAACTGGCTTTATTTCTTTCCACAGGGATAAGGTAGTCCTCAGGACTAACAGGAAGTTTTTGCCTAAGGTGGTTTCAGATTTCCATCTTAATCTATCTCCCTTCCAGTGTTTTTCACTGAACATTCCTCCTCTGGCGAGAGGAGATTGCACAGTTTAGATGTTAAGAGGGCCTTAAGTTACTATATAGAACGTACCAAGGGTCACAGGTTCGAATCCCTCCAACTTTTTCTCACTTATGGTGAGGTTGGAAAAGGGAGACCTGCCACTAAGAGATCAATTGCCAGGTGGATTGTCTCTTGTATCCAATTTTGTTATCAGAAACTGGGGAAAGTTCCCCCCTCTGGCCTGAGGGCTCATTCTACCAGAGGTACAGCCGCGTCTCTAGCTGCTGCCAGAGACATCCCTATCTTAGAGATATGTCAAGCAGCTACCTGGAAAACGGTACACACTTTCACCAAGCATTACTCGCTGGATGTCCAGGCCAGGAGAGATGCTCTGTTTGGCACAGCTGTGCTTCAGAGCCTATTCCCTAAGTAGGTTCTGTCCCTCCTCCATGGAGGTACTGCTGTGTAATCTGCAATTGTCATAATATAGCAGGACTTCATGTTGTTTGAAGAAAAAATTACTCACCTTAGTAATGTTGTTTCTTCTAATGGAGTCTTGCTATATTATAACCTCCCCAACCTGCCCCTCTCAGAACTTCTACTTGGGTATGGGGTTGGCAGCCTTGTGTGAGCGCTTAGTTATGCCCATTATATGTTTTCCACCCTTCTTGGGGTTTTGGGGTGTGGTGTTTTATTTTATTTTATATTATTGCTTATATTATATTATTATTTCTGGTCCCTGACTTGAGTCTTTGTGTTGGGACCAGGAATGTGTTAATAGTCAGGTAGCCAGTTGGCTAGTGTAGGTTACAGCTTCACACAGACCTTAGTGAGTTTTGCTCGAAAAGATCTGACAGTTTGGGTTTGAAATAACCCAGACAGAGCTTCTCTAACCGACCTCGCGCTCCAAGTTCCATTCTTAGAATGGGAGTTAACTCGTTCACCTCCGGAGCAGTTCTAATGGTGGGACAAACTGCAATTGTCATAATATAGCAAGACTCCATTAGAAGAAACAACATTACTAAGGTGAGTAATTTTTTCTTAGTGTTTGCCCTATATTTGGATATGTTTTGAACATTTTTTGCTAAATTAATGTACAGTAGCCCAGTGGCATGGAGGTCTTAGTTAACCCATATGGTGCTGGTAACCTGGATTCAAGAATGGACCAGGGTTGCGTGGTGGGGGTGGGGGCAGCTGGGGAAAGAAGGATTGAGCATCCATCGACTGCTCTTCTCCGGGTTGGGGTGAGGTGGGGGACAGTGTGTACTGCTGCTTAGCTGTCACCTATCGGATGCTAAGTGGTGGGGTTGGGGGACAGTGTGTAGTGCTGCTTAGCTGTCACCTGTTGGATGCTATGGGAGGAAAATTCTTGGCAACGCATGATGAGGACGGTTACCCCGCAGACTCTGCACCACCTTTTGTGGCACCCGTCTGCCCGTGGTGGTCAGGTAAGAGGATGGGGTAGGTCCCGGGCTGGGGGGTTCACCATCAGAAGGGGGCAGGTCAGGAGGAACTGGAGAAATAAACACAAGATGAAAAAATATGTATTATTATTTTTAGTCTTTGCAACTACCCTGACTCCATCTCTTCTCAGCAGTTGCTGCTGTCTCTTTTTATGCTGCTTGAGCATCCTATAAAATCAGTAACACCATTTCAGGTCATTCAGATGAATAACATGGAATGGTGTTACTGATATCATGGAATGCCTTAGGAATACAGAAACATAGAGCAGCAGCTAGTGAGGAGAGTGAAGTTGTATGTAGATCTGAGGGCTCCCCAGAGCTAGATCATTTTTGTATCAAAAATTGATCACAGCATGTCTGAATACATAACTGACATGGAAAGGAAATAGGCAGTTAACAATGTAAAAATCATTTCCTATCCCCTTTAAAGTGGAAACTGTTTTGTGTTTGTTGTCTCTTCAAAGATCTCAATCCACAGCCTCAGGAGCATATCCCATCTCCAGGGGTATTAGAATGGTACCGTCTCACTGAGAGCCACACCCTGTGTACTGCACAGTTCCCAGGCCTGGACTTGTACCTCCCTTTAGAGTTGTGACCCACTGTGTCATGCTAAGATTCATACTAAGACATGCAAGGAGCAAGAAAGCAAGTGCCCATGTGAGCTCCTATTGATTAATCTTGAGAATACCTAAGAATACCCCAGCTTATTTTTAAATTCTGCCTTGTTTTTACTTACAATTACTTATTTATTAAGGAGTTCCAAGGATTCACCACTCGTGATGTATAAAAGTATTTTTTCTTAATATGTTTAAATATTATTCCTCTAATCTGCAACGGGTGCTCCCTAACATCTCTGTCATCCTGTTTAAAGGAAATCCCTAATTCAGATAAGAGAAATGGGTATTGCATTCCGTCTTACATGAAAAGTAAGTCTGTTTGTATACATCTGGTCTCTAGGGACATTAGATCAAACAGGTGTAATTGATTCTGATATCCCTTGCCCTCCATGCCATCTAATAAATTTCCTCTGGACCTTTTCTGACTTATCCCTTTCACCTTTCCTGAATGGGTACCATAGTTGTGAGGCATATTCTATGTGTGGATGCACATAGGCTGTGTAGAGAGGAATTAGTACATCTTTATTTCTTGATACAATGTTCCTTTTTATGGCCCATATTATTCGATTAGCTTTTGCTGCAGCTTCATTAGTCTGATTTGTAGTTCCCATATCGCTAGATACTTGTATCCCCAAATCTCTTACTTGTTGACATGTACAAAGGAACCGCACATAAGGTATAGTTGTGCATTGGATTATCCATACCAAAATGCATCACTCTACATTTATCCATATTCAGTTTCATTTCCCACTTATTTACCCATCTAGATATAGTATCTAGATCTTGCTGGAGATAATCGGCCTCAATTTTAGTTTTACAAGGCCACCTATCTTAGTATCATCTGCATATTTGTAGCCCAGCAGGTTAGATCTTCTGTTAAAACTGCAGTAAATATTTGAAAAAGAATAGGGCCCAGTACTGATCCCTGGGGACATCACTAGTCACCCTCCCAACCTCAGAAACATGCCCATTCACTATCGCCCTTTGGCATCTTCCAGATAGCTATTCAGTGATCCCATTTATAATAATGCTGTTAATTTTGAGAATTTCCAGTTTTTTTAATAAAGCCCAATGTGGGGTGATAGGAAAGACTTTGCTAGAGTCCAAATAAATATATATCACATTTTACATTATTATCTAACGAGGCACTACTTTTTTTCCTAAAGACACAGCAGATTGGTCATGCAACTCCTAACGTTGGGTCATAGCTATTAAAGTCCCTGTGCTTTACTTGGCCATCCTGACTGTCTATGCCCCTTTTTTTTGGGGGGGGGCTGCTTACCTTCTGACCCCCCCCCCATATGGACACAGACTCCTATCCTCTTCTCAAACCCCAACATATTTAAAGTGACTGTACTGTCCACTGCACACTTTCTTTTCTTCTTCTGTCTTCTTCATTGTCCCTTTGACTTTAGGGGTAAAATGGAGCCACCTTTGATGGTCAGAAAAGAGACTTCACTGTCACTTCACACATGTTGTCACCGTATGGCAACTAGTGCTGCTCAGATTTCAGATTGCAAATTCAGAATATTGGATTCCAATTTGTTTTTTAGGATTTTGGTTTTTAGGCACTTATGACCAAAAAAACAAATTCCAAAAGACCCTTTTGGGATCTGATTCTGCATCTGAATGTAGTCCAGCATAGGACTGTCTCCCCCCCCCAATCTTGTACTGCTGGTGCTGCTGGTTTGAGTCAGTTGGTCAGTTGGTCCAGGCATGTCATAGTGTTGTCCTTCAACTGCCCTGCTGCCAGTGCCATCAAGCAGACGAGTCCCCAGCCTCCAAGGTGTTATATTCTAGGATGTCCACCCAAGGCCCCAAAAGATTTCCAAACCCTAGCCGGCACCCTTAGCACAACTCCCTCCCATTCATTGACAATCCACTCCCATGTGATAACTCCCAAGTCTCTCCGACCCCTCACCCCCCCCCCAACACTTCCCAGGGCTTTCTTTATGTTGTCCACCATCCTAGGTGATGAGAGCAGAGGGCTTCTGGGAGTCCAGTCAGGTTACAATGATGGAGTAGGGGAAGGGTAGAGAGAACACATGAAGATGACAAGACCATCTTTTCTGTCAGCTAAAGGATTATGAAACATTTTCTTTTACAGCTTACTGAACTAAAATCTTCTTTGCTGTGCCAGGAGGGGGGTTGGAGAGAGACTGTTGTCTAGTGGGAGTGGACCATCACTGGACAGGAGGGAGTCAGGCTAAGGAATAAGGATGCCATCCGGGGCAGACTCGGGGCTATTTAATAGGGTAGTGGCTGATAAATTGGAAGCAGTGGTCAAGGATAACCTATTCCTTCCACACAGAGCAGACCACTCTATGTGGCCTTAGCCCTCAGGGACCACCTCAGCGAGCAGCTAAGGTAGGGGCAGGGAGGCAAGCTGGAGGAGGGCTTTTGGGAGAATGACAGTTACTGGGTGGGGGAAGTTTTGTTTTTTGGTTAATTGAAATGCGATGCAGAACTGGAACCTCCGATTCCACCTCCGATTCTGTTCCTTGTCCTATGCCTTAATTGGATTCGGAATGAAATCAGAGTCAGAATCAGAAATTCCTAAAACCTGACCAGGTACTGACGGAATGGATTCCACAGAATCTGAGCAACCCTAATGGTAACTTGGGGTTTTGGTTTACAGTAGCCGTTGCATTGGTAGTTTTAACACTGCAACTGAAAGTAAAGTGTTATGACAGTGACCAAGGCCACAGCAGAACATTTACAGACTATGACATTATAAGTGCAAGATCACATTACATCCATTTTTACATCTTTTATCTTTCTTTAACAGCCTGGTTATCTATGGGGGCAAATTGACCCTGAAACACAGTGAAATTTAATTTTGGGCTCCATGGAACCCAGCAGTAAGTGATTCCTGTGGCTGCTTGGAAACCAGTCCCGTTAGCACAGTTTGTGTAGGCCCCACAGTAACACCTATGAGATAATCAAAGTTTGGCCTGTATGTCTTGCACTGGTGCTCCCCTTGTGTGACGTAGTCGCTACTGCCAGGGACATTCAGTCATGGCTGTAGCCAAGGTGGAGGTCAATTAGGAACAACAAATCCTACTGTTGGCCCTTCTGGGTTGACGATAACCTCACCGGCCACCACTGGTGCTCCTACGATGGTGAATGGTTCAGTTCTTAAAATTTCTGCAAATTGTTACAGCAGTAGATCCAAAAGAATACAACAGGCAGGAGGGCCCCAGTCCAGCCCTCCATATAATTCCTCAGAAAAACACTAATGTCCCTCCATGTTTCTATGTCCCGACCACCAAACATGTCCCTGGGTGGCCGAATGTAGGCTTTAAAGCATGCTGGACATCGGGGCACTATTTGTGTGGTTCCAGTAGCAGGTGTGAAGCATTCAAGGAACACAAAAAACAGTTATCAGGTAACACATACATGGCAGGGTAAGGATCCTTAGTTCCAAAAGGCTGCCTAAGTGGAGCTACTGAAGTAACTCTGGAAAGGTACATGAGGCGAGTCCAGTTTTGCAAGTCCATTATAACTTTATGAACCAGTTAAAAGATCTGTCAGTAATATTCTGGTGGAATCCCAGCACACACAGTGTCTAATCAGGATGGGCCAGACAAAACAGATTTGTTGCAATATTTCCACTGTCCATTTCTGAGACTGGATTGGGTCTTGGAGGAATACAAATGCTGGCAGTGGTCAAACAGACTGGATGAAGAAGCAGAGTCCTCAGGTGACACCATGTACACAGCAATATCCATAAAGTCCTTATACAGTATTGGTGCCAGATTGCATGTTGTAGTATGCCTTGTCACTTGCAGGGACATGTGCAGCACACTTGAGCACAGAGTGGCAGGATACAGCAGCCAGTCATTGCTAAATCACAGACGAGCAGCCCCACATGTAGCACTTCATAATTTTGCACATGACGTGGCTGCTGTTAACCTACTGTTTGGACAGATTTTTTTTTCATTTCTTTGGTAACCAGCTAAAGCCCATTGGCACACGGCCCATTTATGCCTGTTTTACAGGGGTACCAGGAAGCACAGGGAGGTTAAATGAGTCACTCTGGGTCACACAGTATGCAAGTGGAAGGTGTGGAAAGCAAATTGAGGTCTGCTGGATGTATCAAGTTCATTCACAGCGTGTTGCTCTAACCTCTATGATATACTGCCAGCCCTCCCTCCTTTGATGCATTCTCCCAAGAGGAGGGGCTTGTAGAAATACTCTACTGGGAAGTCCTGCTTTATAATTGTCCATAGCTTGGTGTTATGGCGGATATCCTTGAAGTTGTCAGTAAAGTTATTTACCAGTCACTCTAGATTTTTTTATTTTTTCAGCTTTTTACCCCGATGGGCAGCCCTTCGGTCCTGTCCCCTCTTCCCCCCTGGCCAGCACCAACCTCCCCCAACCTACCTTGAGCTGTTTCTCCCATGGCTTGCCCTCCCGTAGCAGGACTGGAAGGGGGAGGGTTGTCCTTGGTCCCCTCCCAGAGCCACATATCCAGAAGGCCCCAAAGATCTGAGTGGTGGCAGGGGTCGGGGAGATGCTCCGGGCTTCATTTAACTCACAGGTCCCTTTTTTCTGCCCCACGCCCCTGACCGTGGCAGCACTTAATTACATGTGCGTGGAGGCGCACACATGCTATGGAACTGCACTCCCCTCCTTTATCTGTGCCTTTTGTGCCAGAGGGTGGCCTTGGGCAGCATGGTGCAGCAGCCCCAACTGTGGAGGTAGAAGCCCCGGGACTCTAGTGCTTAGCAGAGCACAGCAGTCCTGTCTGGGGAGACTGGAACAGGGGGCATTGGCCCTGCCTGTGGGGGTGGGGGCAGAGGGAAGCAGGGTGCAGCAGCCTCAACTGAGGGGCAAGAGACAGGGGTATCAGGATGACATATAGTGTGTCTAGTTACACACATACATGATGTATTTCCACGCAGAATCCCTCAGAGAACTGAATTTTGTGAGTTCGTACAGTACATATTCCTGAAATAGCAAAGTGTGGCAGACACCTGTTTGTCAATCTGACATAACAATATTGTTCTCACATGAATATACAGGTGTGTATGGAGGCTACATCAAAGACACTCTACTTCTATTACTTAAATTTTAGTTTTATTTTATATCCATTAAACAACCCTGTGTTTATATAGCCAAACTACAATGCAGAGTTCTGATGTGAAAGAACTCAGCTGTGATACAGACTGGAGATTTCTCACAAACATTCATTTATGCCACTTCAGTTACCCACCGAAACACAAATGACCAACTCTTTGAGAACAGAATGATGCACTCTATCTAGACACAAACCAGATGGGTTAGTAACACACTTGGAGTAAAGACAATTAGCTCTACAGATTCCTCTGACTGGGAAGCTATTACAGGCAATGAAGGACTTCATTGCTGCAGCAACAGGCTGGACAGGAATGATGTCATCACTCACTAATAGGGGAAGAAAAATCTTCACTGTTTCTTCAGTTTTCAGTTACTGCAGAGCACATTAACAGATGCTGATTTAAAGAAAATCACAAAACCAAACAGCATGATATCTTCAGGAAACATTCATGACACAGTGACTTGAATTCCTGCATTTATTGTAAATCTGTAAAACATTGGCATTTGATCTTTAAAAACCATTTAGATTTTGATAAACTGAATAGGCATTTATAAGAACCTATACAAAAACTTGACCAAGAACTTAAATCCCTTAAACAAATAACATTTATAAAGGACAACTAAGACTATGAAAAGGGTATTCTCCTGGAAAAACGAAGGACCAAGAAGCATACTAAAACAGAATAAAAATGTTTCCTTTGATTTTTGTACTGGTATTAGTGAGTCAGAGATGGAAAAAAGCAACAGGGGACCTTTTTTATACGGGGAGCAGGTGGGATTCAAACAACCACCACAACAACAGCCCCCTCCTACCACCGAGAAGTCCAAGACTCAACAACACAACACAAAACTTCTACCCAAATGGGGGAAGAGGACAAGGAGGGGGAGGAGATTACAAGGATTACAGAGGATACAACCAGAATCCCAGACCGAAACCATACAGCCAACGACCTTACAGAGGCTGGCGGAGGTGAGTGAAAATAACGACTGATTCACAAATAATAAATCTGTCTTCCCATACACAATCTGAGATTAGTCTTCTGAAAAAAGGTCTGAACTGTGTGCCTTCCACACCGACTAACAAAGTGCGAACACTGTTCGATCTTAATTTACCATGTAGAAAGATAAATCTGAAAGTTTTTTTTAATAAAAGAAATACGGAGAATGATGGTAATAGAACTGAAAATCAGGGACATATTTTCTGACCTAATTCTACTTTCTGTCCTCCTTATTGTGCAGCATTGAATATTTTTAAAGAACTTGTGGAACAAGATTTGGAATTATTGTTTTGAAACTCCCAAACTTGGTTTTTGCAATTTGATGGTGATGAACGAGGGCCAATCAGTCAATTACAGAGGGGTAACAATTTGATTGTAAAATAAGCTGATTAGGGTGGAGCAGTGGTTCCTTCAAGACAAAGATGATTATGTGGACAAAACAGAATGACAACGTAGTAATCGGGAATTTTACAAAAAAATGAACCATGACCCCACCTTTGATTTTAAATTCATGATTGATGAAACCATTCAGTTAGCTTTTGAAAAGGGGTACACAGACATGAACACTAAAGACTTCCTATCAACGACTAATCCTGTAAGAGCCATGTTTTATACATTGCTGAAGGTTCATAAAACATAGGACCACCCACCTGGGCGTCCTATCGTGAGTGGTATAGGATCAATGACCGAACCCTTATGCAAGTGTCTAGGTTCCTTTCTTACACCTTTTGTGGAGAGTTTGCTCTTATATATAAAGGACACAAAAGATGTTTGAATGTATTAAATAATTTGACACTTGATGAAGACACCCTAATGGTCGCTGTGGACATAGAGGCACTCTACACTAATGTGACCCACGAAAGTGCTAAGGATGCGGTGGCCCATTTTCTAAATCAGAGAAGCGCTGGATTCATTTTCTAAATCGGAGAAGTGCTGATGTGAATCCACCCACTGACTTCCTTGTAAAATTGCTTGAACATGTTTTGAAAAACAATGTTTTCCTGTTAAACAAAGATATTTTTTTGCAAGTCAAAGGTACAGCGATGGGGCCAGCTCTGCCCCCTCTGTGGCCAACATTTATGTAGGGTGATGGGAAAATGTGGCAGAGATTTATTGACAAAGTGCTTTTAATCAGTAGGGGGGATGAGAATGAACTAAAGGACTTTGTACATTTTCTGCATAATTCAAACCCCAATTTGAAATTTTCATTTGTGTGTAATAGAGTGTATTTCTTATTTAGATCTGTTTTTACAAGAGATACTAACAGGGGTGCTGCCACTGACATCTTTAGAAAACCAGTGGATGGCAACACACATCTGTTGGCCTCCAGTTGCCATCCAGGTCACGTGATGAATAAATCTCGAAAGGTCAATTTTTAAGGGTCAGAAGAAACTGCAGCATGAAAGTGCGTTTTGAAAATAGGGCTGAAGCTTTAATGAATAGGTTGCAAGATAGGGGCTACAGCCACAGAAAGATTCAAGAAGCCAGGGATTTCGCCAGGAGACAGGAATGATCAGATTTGCCTCAGAACAAAACATGAGAGGTCAGTGCAGATCAGAGGTTCAGTTATGTCACAACTTTTTCTATGCACTCTACCCATGTTGAAAATATCCTAAAAAAATTGGCATATTTTAGCAGTGGATACAGGTTTAAGGACCCTCTCTGCAGAACCACCTAGAATGTCTTATAGGAAAGCACCAAGTTTAAAAGACATGTTGGTATACAGACATTTTACGGAAAAAAGAATGGTATGTGGCTAAATAGTGGCAAAGGCCGTTACCAGTGTAAAAACTATATTTATTGGAAGTTTGTCAAAACAGGGAAATATTTTAAAATTGTAAATTCAGAACGAAGCTTTGATATTCGACAATTTACCTCATGTAACACTACTGCCATTATTTATTTAGCGATGTGTACATGTGAAGCATTTTATGTTGGAAAGACTACCAGAAGTTCTAAAGTTTGTATGGGGGAACACATAAGAGCTGTAGAGAAGAGGGATTTCACCTATGCGCCAGCCTCACATGTTATGAGTGCAAGGTATGATACACAGCATGTGTTTTCTTTCATGGCAATTGGCAGAGTCAATCAGAATCCGGGGAGGGGGGGGAGGATTTTAATAACTTGGTTTTAAAATGAGAAACTTATTAGATTCTGCAACTGAAGGCAACCCGTAGCACCTTTATTTGGAGGACAGAACAGTATTGATTTTGAAGATAAGGCTAGCCTTTTCATAGATAGCTGTCAACGGTACTGTGAAAAGTGTTTTTTTACATATACAGCATGACTGTTTTAATATTCAATAATTGTTGTTTATTGCTTAATTATTGCTGTACTCATTTTCCAGTGTTCCTTTCTTTCCTTCCCATCACCACTTCCCTGTACCCTCTTTCCCTGCCCCATTTTCCCATGTGGCATTAGATAATGTGATGTATTTTATGCTTTATGCTGATTTAGGAAATGCTTCATTAGTGACATTTGTATTTTGAATTTGGTCCAGTCATGTAGTAGTTTTAATGTTACATGTCACTATGATGTTATGTGTCTTTTTGCTATTAGCCATATGTTATTTATTCAGCCTTAGCCTTTGATAAGGGATGTGAACTCCGAAGCTTGTCAGGCGGGTGCTGTTATAGGTGTTAGCCTTCACCCTGGAGGCTGTTTTTGTGCCAGTAATTTGATGTAAAAATGCAACAATGTTGTAGCTGTCTGGAGCTGTCTGGTATCCTAATTTGGTGGTCAGTGCCCAAATTTGTACTTATCTGTTTTGCTTTTTTTTCATGAGCAGTGCGCACCAATTTTTAGTTATATTTAACAATTGCCTAATTGGTCTACAAGTGACATACTTCTCTGTTCTCATTCATGACAGATATGGGAATTCTAAAATTGTTATACAATCTGATAAAATATCCAGATGTTACCCCTCAGTAATGTAAAATAAACTGAGACTGACATAGCTGTATGATCCTGTCATGATATGCTCTTGTAGTTTGTAATGTAATTTTGAACTATCTCAGCTGAAGACTGTATTCCATTATAAATGCGATAAAATATAATTGCACCAAAAAAAAAAGACATCCTGCATGCAACAAGTGTAAATTTAGTACCTCTTTCCTCAAAGCATGTAGAAAGCACTGTACATCAGCATGCATACTATGGGCATTAAGGTCTGGGCACAATTCCAGCAGGAGCAAGAGATGGCATGATCTAGGTAGGGGTTAACAGCCTGAGTTTGAGACCTAGGTCCAATGCCCATTAGTAATGTCACTTAAACTCGGAGACTGAGTGCACAGATAAATCACTAACAAGGGCTCAGATGTGCCCCTGACTGGGTCAGATGGTGTCCGCAGCCTCCTTTAATCTGACGTTGACTTCTGCTGACTGCAGGTCATGATCTGCCTCCTGTGGGCACACAAAGTCAGTGCAAAACAGCACAGTTCCTAGAGTTGCAGGCTTCATTCTGAGACAACATCACTTGTATGAGTACTTGAGCGTGAAACAGCACCACTCGTACTACTCCCATTGGCTCATTTATTTATTTGAATTTTGGTAACCGGGTAGGCCCACTGAGACAGTACAGTCCCTTTTTCAGGGGCGACCTGGGACAAAACAACAGTACATAAAACATATTACATAGTTACATAAACAAAACAGCCGTAGAAAATACAATGGCATTCGAAATAGTGTTAACATAGGTGATGATGAGTTACATCATGATGAATAAGGTACATACATCGTAAATATCATCTGGCTACAAAAATGTTCAAGGCAATGGAGATGGCTCATGACTCTGTCAATAAGAGGAACCTTGGATTGCTGACTGTGTGCCCGGAGGAGGTGAATCATGACTCAGCTTTTGGTCGTTGTAAAAGCAGTTTCAGCCAATCTCAGTTGCAGCATGGCTCCCTGAGATTGGTAGATTATTCCTTCCTAAGCTGTTAAAATGAGGTGGGTTACTGACCGCACATGTTCCATATGCACTTCAGCCCTAATGGCTATGATAGTATAGAATGTTCTCTGCCCCGGGGGTGCATGCAACCCAGTTTCCAGCTCCCCATCTTCAGTGACCCACCACAGGAAGGGGTGGAAGAATATACCAACTCTTTCAGGGGGTACTGCTAATGATAGCTGTAGTAGCCATTGGAAAGTACATGCTAGCAGAGGCTAATACAGAAAGGACCAGGGGCTTATAGACTGGCTAAAATATCATATACTGTGTATGGGAGTACTCTGTTCCCCTAGGGCTTACCTAGCTCTTTCCATGTGTCTGTCGACTATTCTTCGGTGGGACCCAGGTGATTTTTCTCAACTCTAATCTGCTGTTCCCACCTCATCAATCTGTGTCTTCAGTGACATGCAGCAGAGCGCATGTAACCATCCTTTTTGAAGGAGGATGCTGGATCCCTAAACACCAGCTTCTTGACCGAGTGGTGGGGGCGTGACCAGAGAAATGTATCACCGCCTATTAAGGATTCCCTAGGACATATAATTCTGTCTTCAGCCCTGAATTTTGGCTTGGTCATAAAGTATTGGCATTTGTGTTCTGTACATGTCTGAATCGTTTTTGTAAATGTATATTTATTGCATTTTATAGATACAGTACAGGCACATATACAGGCACAGATGCATGCCAGATACAGCAAAACTCCATTTATGTGTAAATAACACAGTACAGTCAAAACAGTAAAACCTTTGTGTCTGTGATTGACTGTAAGTACCTTAGGGGGGATGGACTTAATTGCTGTTTGAAATTACTATACTCAATAAGAGCCATCATGTGGCCAGTGCTCATTTGGAGTCTGGGTTAATAGAATATACCACCTATTATACACCATCCTTGCTATTCAAGCAGTTATACACACTCCATTTTCCCCAATTTGGTTTTAAACTTGGCTAAATGCAAGCACTGTAGAGCCTCCAAGCACTATAGAGCCTCCCAATCTATACCGTGCAAGATATCAGTTAGTGCAAACTCATAGTCAGAAACTCCTCCCAACATGGCAGGCATTAACCATGTATAGCTACGTGTTTCCAGGTAAAAGGAGATGAGCTGTTTCTTTTCTTGCAGTTCTTTAAGGTTAACTCAGAGCTTTATTCATTATGACGAGCCCAGACTGCACATTTGGATAAGGCAATTGGTTGATCTTGGATTCTGTTTGGGACCACACCGCAGGAAGACAGCTGGGATTTACCTTGCATGTGAATGGGTGTTTCAAACAACATGAAGTCTTGCTGTATTCTGACACAAGGGGGGAGGAGTGGCCCTGTACGTCAATGAAAATATCAAAGCTACAGAAATTCAGAATACACATAAGGAGCCAGAAGAACTGTGGGTCACCCTGGAAACAGGAAATGGGACAGCCATAAGAACTGGGGTTGTCTACAGGCCCCCAGACCAGGGGGAGGACATAGACACATTACTGTTAGAAGATATACAAAACATGACCGCTAAAGGGAGGTTCTGATAATGGGAGACTTCAACATGCCGGATACAGATTGGTCAATACCAGCAGGAACATCTGCCAGAACTAGACACATAGTGGATTCCTGGGGGAGGGCCTCAAACAACTGGTACAGCAACCCACAGGAGACAGGGCTATCCTAGATCTAGTACTGACTAACAAGGAAGGATCACAGATCTCCAGGATAGAAGGTCACCTGGGGCCAGTGACCATCACATGGTATGGTTCAATTTGGCTACTACATCTAAATCATCCCATTCCAAGGCAAAAATATGGGACTTCAGAGGAGCTGACTTTGATAAGATGGCCAACAGAGTTAAGCTAGCCCTGGCAAAAAGAAACACAGGTGAGGGAGTACATGCAAAGTGGGCAAACATTAAGGATGCAATACTTGAAGCAACATCCCATTGTGTTAGACAGAAAAGGAAGTGCAAAAGAAGAAGGAAACCACTTTGGTTCTCAAATACAGTAACAGAAAAGATCAGAGCCAAAAGGCTGGCCTTCAGGAAATATAAGGGAACACAGCGGGATGAAGATAGGGAGGCATACCAAACTGCCCTAAGGGAAGCAAGGAAGGCAGTAAGGCAGGCAAAGTCCCAAACTGAGGAAACACTAGCACAAACAGTAAAAGAAGGTGACAAGACTTTCTATAGATACATTAGTGAAAGGAGAAAGTCCAGAGGGGGTATTGCTAAGCTTAATGGAGAAAGGGAGCATGTGAGGAGGAGGACCCAGTAAAGGCATCTATCCTAAATAGATACTTTTGCTCAGTATTTACTGAAGAGAAGGTAGGGCAGGGCCCACAGCTCAGCATCATGGACACGGGGAGAGGAAGTGAGCACTATTCCCTTCACAAAGAAAGGTCCTACAAGAGCTTGCTAAGCTCAGGGTGGATAAGGCAATGGGACCTGATGGCATACATCCCAGGTACCTAAAGGGCTAAAAGGTGGAACTAGCAGAGCCATTAGCAGAACTGTTTAGTGAGTCTCTGAGCACAGGAGAGGTCCCAGAAGACTGGAGAAGGGCTTATGTGATCCCGCTCCACAAGAGTGGTAGCAGGAGGAGGCGGGAACTACAGACCAGTCAGTCTTACCTCAGTAATGGGCAAGATTATGGAGGCACTCCTTAAGGAAAGGATAGTGCAACACCTGGAATCCATAGGGCACAGGATCCAAGACAGCATGGGTTTACAAAAGGAAGGTCCTGTCAAACTAATCTCATAGATTTCTTTGACTGGGTAACCAGAGTGGTGGACCAAGGGGGAGCAGTTGATGTCGCCTACCTTGACTTCAGCAAAGCTTTTGACACTGTTCCACATAGAAGATTGATAAATAAGCTGGGTAGGCTAAGGTGGGTCAGAAGTTGGTCAACTGGGTGGCAAACTGGTTGGCGGGCAGAAAACAGAGAGTGGTGGTAAATGGTATACAGTCAGAAGAGATGCAAGTCACAAGTGGGGTACCTCAGGGATCATTCCTGGGCCAGTCCTCTTCAACATCTTCATTAGTGACCTTGCAGATGGACTAGAGGTAAGGCTTGTCTGTCTGCAGATGACACCAAGATCTGCAACAGAGTAGATGATCCAGATGGGGTGGGCAGAATGAGAAGAGATCTGGATAAACTAGCAAAATGGTCAGAAGAGTGGCAACTGGGATTTAATGCAAAGCAGTGCAAAATCATGCACATAGGGAAGAGAACCCTGAAACCACCTATAGGCTGGGAGGGAGTTGCTAGCAGTCACAAAGGAAGAAGAGACTTGGGCATCATCATCACTGATGACCTGAAATCATCAACAGACCTCCAAAGCAGTAGGTAAGGCTAGAGGGTGTTAGGGTGTATTAGTAGGGGTATCACAAGTCGTGGAGAGAGATATAATCCCTCTTTACAAGACACTGGTTAGGCCCCATCTGGAGTACTGCATGCAGTATTGGAGGCCACACCTTCACAGGGACATTAACCAAATTGAGGCAGTCCAGAGAAGGGCAACCAAAATGGTGCAGGGACTGCATCAGAAGACATATGAGGACAGATTAACAGAGCTCAATATGTATACCTTTGAGCAAAGAAGGGAGAGAGGTGATATGATCGAGGCATTCAAACACCTTAAGGGCATTAACAAGGTGAAAGAGTCTAACATGTTTCAATATAAGAAAAATAGCAGGACAAGAGGACACAGCATGAGATTAGGGGGGCCGATTAAGGGGAATGTGAAATTCTTTTTCACAGAAAGGGTGGTGGATGCATGGAATGACACCACAAAGTGGTGGCTATGAATACAGTGCAGGGCTTCAAACAGGCATGGGATAGGCATAAGGGAGCAATACAAATGACTATGAATAGATAGGCCACTGACAGAGCAAAAGCCGATGGCACATTTATAAGGTAGAAAAAGAAATGGGCAGACTGGATGGGCCTTGCGGTCCTTATCTGCCGTCAACTTCTGTGTTTCTATATTGCAGTGATGTCCAACCTTTGAACTGCCCCAGAGATGAGAGTTAACTTTCCATGCCAGGCATGGAACGCTGAGCTCGAGCTCGGTCTATTGCTGTTTGAACTCAAACCATCAGATTCTTTACTCCGCCTCACTGAGCAGTCGCTCCAGAGATTTCTCCTTTGCTCAGTTTAAGTGTGTCGGTTAAAGTGCCGTTTTTCTCGGTTTTTGACCGAATTTAATCTGTTAACCTGTCGGTTCAGTCTCTGTCTGTGGTATCGTGAGTACTAGATAGGTTTATTTTCTTGTTCTTCTGTGTGGAACTTGTAAACATGGGATCGATTCGGTTTGAACCAATCAGGTTGCTCAAAAAAAGTTTATTCTACTTTTAGAGTGTGGTAACCGGTCCTTATCGGTTCTAAAAAAAACGGGTTTCATTATGTTTTTTTCCACGACCCGTAACATGGTCAGGAACCGATAAGGGTGTCTTGCCTGGCGGATTGCCGAAAAAAGGGTAAGTTTTGTTAGGACTGGCCATGTCTGAGAAACCCAAAAGAAAAACCGGATCCACTGGGTTTCAACACTGTAGTGTATGTGGGGAAGCCTTTGCTAAGGCTGATCCCCACACCACCTGTGTTTATTGTCTGGGGTTTGACCACCTCAGTTCAGACTGCCAGATTTGCAAGAATTTTCCTCCAGCTACCCTGAAAAAGAGAGTTGGTAGGCTCAGGGAAAGGGAGGCCAAGAAGTCTGCTGACCCGGATGGCCAGCCCGGTTCGGTTCCAACCGAACCAGAAGATGCCCTCTGACCAGGCGAAACTTCTTCAGGCAAAGGAGAACCGACTCGAGGTCGGTTCGTTAAAGAAAAGAAGGTAAATCAGCTGGTGCGGATCCACAAATTCTTTCTCCGACCGCTGATGAAATAGCCAAAGCGATAAGGATTGTTCAGTCGCTAACCCGGTTCCGACCGAACCGGCACCATCAGGAAGGGACTCGGTTCGGTCAGTTCCACCGATTCCAGATTATAATTTAGAAGATTTTTATGAACCGGAGGAGGAGGAAGGAGAGTATGAGGATAGTGATGGTGATTACGAAAGTCTGGATGTGCCTATTGACCCGGACATCTCCCCAGATAGACCTTCAGGGGTTTCTCCTCCTAGACTTTGAGTCCCCTTCCCATTTTATTTTCTACAAAAAAGTGGCTGAAACCCTTCAGCTTCCTATGGAAGAAGCTGTGGACGACCAGGAGGAGCCTGACTATGTTGAAATGATGGATATCCCAGAGTCCAGGAGGCTGTCTATTCCCCTTCATAAGTCCTTTGGGAAACAGAAAATAAAAATTTTAAAGACTCCTAATTCTATACCTCCTGTGGACAAGAGAATGGACAAGAGGTATACTCTCTCAGGCTCAGATACGGAGTTCCTTACCCAGCAATGCAGCCATGTTGTGGTAGTGCAGGCTGCTGCCTGCGATAAGGCAAATATACCCTTGGCTTCACACCCCCCCAATAAAGACTCCAGGAGGATTGATGCCATGGCAAAGAAACAGTACATGGGAGCATCCTTGGGACTCAGGCAGGCTAATTATATGGCCTGTACAGCTAGATATCAGAAATCTAGATGGGACACTGTAATGGCTTTAGCTAAACAGGTCCCTGGCCAGCTTGCCAAGGAGCTGGAGCAGGTGGCTGTGGATGGTATTGAGGCATCCAAGGTGCAGTTCCATGCTGCAGTGGACTCCAGTGATGTTTCATCTAGAGTCATGGCTACATCTGTGGCACTTCGTAGGATGGCTTGGCTCAGATGTACTAGCCTGTCTCAGGATACCCAGACTAAGGCCATGGATTTTCCTGTTGGGTAATTCTCTGTTTTGGGAGCAAACAGAGAACTACATGAAGAAATGGATGAATACAGGACCACCTATAGGAGTGCTCAGGCCAAGGAAGGTGAAGCCACTCCCCAGAGGCAGCATTCAGGGGCAGGGCAGGCCTTTTCATAGGCCTTTCTACCAAGCCCAGGCCTCCTCTTCTGCTTATGCTCATGGGGGTTCTTCAGAGGGAGAGGCAGACGGGGTACAAGCAGGCCTGCTTCCACCCCTCAGCCTAAAGCCCCTGCCAAACAGGCACCCTGATGGGTTTGCCAGGGCCGATTCTCCACCACCTGTAGGGGGCAGGCTGGCTTACTTTGTCCAAGACTGGATGTCTTTAACATCAGACAAATGGGTCCTGGAAGAAGTAAGCCAGGGACTGGTTCTCAGCTTCAAAAAATTTCCAAAGATGAGAACCAGATCCTTTCCACCTGCAAATACGTCAGAGGCACTTGCCCTAGAGGCAGAGGTCTCTTCCCTCTTGGCTCTGAGAGCCATAGAGAGGGTTCCACCCCTACACAAAGGAAAAGGATTGTACTCCAGGTACTTCCTAACCCCGAAAAAGACAGGAGAATGGCGGCCCATCTTGGATCTCCGATATTTAAACAAGCACCTTTTAAAGCCAAAGTTCAAAATGGTGACTCTGGGAATAATTCTACCCTCTCTAAGGCCAGGGGACTGGCTAGTTTCCCTGGACCTCAAGGATGCCTATTTCCATATTCTCATCAGAAGCTCCCACCGAAAGTACCTCAGGTACGAGCTGCCCTCAGGCCATTACCAATTCAGAGCAATGCTCTTTGGCCTAACTTCTGCTCCAAGGGTGTTCACAAAATGCCTGGCAGTAGTAGTTGCCTTCCTAAGGAGAAAAAGGATCTCCATCTTTCCACACCTGGATGACTGGCTCATAGTAGGCCAGTCTCCAGACCAAGTCAAGTTACACCTTCAGATAACTCAGCAACTGCTCACTTCTCTAGGTTTCCTTCTGAATCTTTCAAAGTCAGTTCTAGAGCCTGTGCAGCTCCTCACCTTCATAGGGGCAGAGCTGGATACAGTAAAGGCAAGAGCCTTCCTTCCCCTGGACAGGGCAAGGACCCTTATCTCACTGGCCTCTTCATTCACCCTCCAGGTGTCTCGACCAGCAAGGCATTTTCTGCAGCTCCTGGGACACATGGCTGCCTCTACAGCAGTGGTTCAGGGAGCAAGATTTCAAATGAGGGACATTCAGTTCCACTTGAGAGCCTTCTGGTCTCAGAAAAAGGACCCTCTGACCAAACTAATCCCAGTGACTCGAAACCTGATCCAGGCGTTACAGTGGTGGCAGGATCAGGGCAATCTAAGACAGGGAGTTCCTTTTGTCACTCAGTCTCATTCTCTAATCCTTATTACAGATGCCTCCCTCTTGGGGTTTGGGAGCCCACTTGGGGGACCTGACCACCCAAGGGTTGTGGTCTCCTCAGGAATCTCTGCTTCACATCAATCTATTAGAACTCAGAGCAGTGTTTCTAGCACTTCAAGCTTTTTCCAAGTCTGTTCAGAACAAAGTAGTTCAGATCAGGACAGACAATACCACCACAATGTGGTATATCAACAAGCAAAGGGGCACTCGGTCTACGGCCTTGTGCACAGAGGCAATGAAGTTATGGTCTCTGGCCTATTTCCTGAACACCTCTCTTACAGCAGTACACCTCCCAGGCAAGGACAATGTCCTGGCAGATGCTCTCAGTAGGATATCTCGGGGCCATCACGAATGGTCCCTGGATCCCCTGGTTTTGAAGGTGATCTTCTCCAGATGGGGCACCCCACAGATAGATCTTTTTGCAGCCCCAGACAATCACCAACTTCCTCTCTTTTGCTGCAGGCCCCCAGTGTTGGGCTCAGTCCTCCTGGATGCCCTAGTTCTCAATTGGGAAGGGAAGTTCCTGTATGCTTTCCCCCTTCCCTCTCCTGTTCAAGGTGCTAGTCAAAATCAGGTCTCAACCCAGCAAGGTGATTCTGATTGCTCCAGACTGGGCCAGACAGCCCTGGTACCCTCTCTTGTTGTCCTTAGCAGTCCACCTTCCCCTGTCTCTTCCCAGGAATTACAACCTGTTAACATGTGCTCAGGGGAGGGTTTGGTATCTGAATCTCAAATCTCTCAATCTCAAGGCCTGGCTCTTGAAGAGTTAGAGTTTGCTGATTTGCTCCTCTCTGGTGTTCTGGATATCTTAAAAGGCTTCTTGGAAGCCTTCCACAGAAACACTTACAACTCCAAGTGGAAAAGATTTTCTATATGGTGCTCTGAGAAACATATTTCTCCAGAGTCTGCTGGTCTGCCCACAGTTCTTGACTATATGGTTCATCTTAATAGCTTGGGACTCAGACCAGCTACACTAAGAGTGCATCTGGCAGCTGTTTCTGCCTTCCTCTCAGCAGGCAAGCACTCTTCCCTTTCAGCTCATCCTGTATTTTCTAAATTTTTCAAGGATTGCTTCATACCAATCCTCCCTTCAGGGACCCTGCCCCTTCTTGGGACCTTAATGTTTGCATTGCTCAGCTTATGCAACCCCCTTTTGAGCCTTTGTCTTCAGCAGAGCTTAAGTACTTGACTTGGAAAACTGTTTTCTTGGTGGCCATCACTTCTGCCAGACGCATAAGTGAGTTACAGGCCCTGTCAGTGGAGCCTGATTTTATCTCTTTCCATAGAGATAAGGTGGTCCTCAGGACTAATAGGAAGTTTTTACCTAAGGTGGTTTCAGATTTCCACCTTAACCAGTCTGTCTCTTCCTGTTTTCTTCACTGACCATTCCTCCTCTGGGGAGAGGAGGCTGCACGGTTGGGATGTGAAAAGGGCCCTTAGTTACTACATAGAGCGCACCAAGGGTCACAGGTTTGACTCCCTCCAACTGTTCCTCACTTATGGTGAGGTCAGTGAGGAAAACCTGCCACTAAGCGATCTATTGCCAGGTAGATTGTCTCTTGCATTCAGTTTTGCTATGAAAAACTAGGTAGGATCCCACCCTCAGGCCTGAGGGCTCACTCTACCAGAGGTACAGCTGCTTCCCTGGCTGCTGCCAGGGATATTCCTATCTTAGAGATTTGTCAAGCAGCCACCTGGAAAACAGTATGCGCTTTTACCAAGCATTACTCTCTGGATATTCAGGCTAGGAGTGATGCTTGGTTTGACTAACAGTGCTTCAGAGCCTTTTCCTAAGTAGGTTCTGTCCCTCCTCCATGGAGGTACTGTTTAGTAGTCTGCAATATGTCAGAATACAGTAAGACTTCATGTTGTTTGAAGAAAAATTACTCACCTTAGTAATGTTGTTTCTTCTAATGGAGTCTTGCTGTATTCTATCCTCCCCCTCTCAGAACCTTGGTTTTTGGGATGTGGGTGGGCAGTAGCAGTGTTGTGGCACTCGGGAGGTGCCCCTTCTTTTCTCACCCTTTAGTTTGGGTGTGTGGGTGTTGTGTTTTGTTTATTTTTTTGGGTTTCCTGACTTGAGTCTTTGTTTTGGAACCAAAAATCTTTTAATATATTTAGTAGCCAGTTGGCTAGTATAAGTTACCGTTCACACAGGACACCCAGTGAGTATAGCTCGTAAAGATCTGATGGTTTGAGTTCAAACAGCAACAGACAGAGTCTCAACCGAGCTCAAGCTCAGCGTTCCATGCCTGGCATGGAAAGTTAACTCTTTCATCTCCGGGGCAGTTCAAAGGTTGGACATCACTGCAATATGTCAGAATACAGCAAGACTCCATTAGAAGAAACAACATTACTAAGGTGAGTAATTTTTTCATTTCTCTGATCGACCCAGATCCTGAGCCTCCATTAGTGAAAGCAGTCCTGCCTCCTAACTGCACACAAGGTGCAAAAGTTTCCTCGCAGTTGGTGCCATTTTATACTCTGCTGATAATTATCATGAAGAGATTACAGCCTGCCACATATTTTGTCCATGTGGTATGCCACATACCTTTTGAAAAACCGCATGCTTTGCCTGTTAGGAGGATTCCCCTCACCCACTCGAATGTCTTAGCATGATCTTTTCCCTATGATACCATGTTGTACATTTGCTAGAAATATTTTAAACACTGTAAGTAGGTAAGAAAACACACATTTTATCAAATTCTCTGTCCATTTTAAAGTCCACTAATTGTTCAGATTGCGTGTCAGGAAAGTCAGGTGGTGCTGGCAAGCAAAGTTCTGACTTATAACAAGTCTGTGTTAAAGGTTTTACAAGTCACTGTCTTTCTCCTTTGTTACCTTTCTTGCAGCTGTTTCAAGGTTTTGGATCAAAAGTTTATTAGTAAATTCCTCTCCTGTCTTTAGATTGAAAAAAAGTGTACCATTTATTTTGGAAGGCAATTTGTATCCTGCTGGGGAAGGCGATATGTCATACAATGCCTGCTTTTTTTTCAGTTTAGCCGCTTCCCCCTCAAATGCCTTCCTACTAAGTCTAGTGGCATTTGAGAAGTCCTGGAAGAATAGCACTCTGGACTCACCCAGCATTACTGGTCCCTGGTCCATAGCTCCCCTTAGGATCTGGTCTCTGATAAGTGGGGAGGCTGTGGTAAACAGGATCGTGTGCAGCCCTTCTCTTGCTGAAGCCTCATGGCGTAAAGTGATTAGTATGCATTCTGTATGAGGATAGCAAACGCGACACCCACTGCCTCTGGTATCCACCTCTCTAAAAAGGTTATTAAATTCCCTTATTTTCCCTCAGGGACAACCAGTAATTTAATGTTGGCCACCCTCGGTGCATTATTTAACTGTTTTAGATGGGTCCATAATGCAGATAGGTCCCTCACCATCATGTGATTGCGGCTAGCGCTCGATCCGCTACCTTGCTTTCCCTCTTCAGCCATACCAGCCATGGTATTTGTTCTTTGTTTAACCATCACCAAATGCTCTGACTGCTGATCAAGGTTTTTATCCAGGCACTGGATCATCTGAGTTAGCATAGTGATTGCTCTTGCAAAGATTCAAGGGTCGCCGTCTGTTTCCCCTACTCTGTCTGCAGGCTGCTACTCTCCTGCTTCTTTCGAGGTGCCCTGTACCTGCTTGATCATGTTTTCCTGCTTCTCTTGGACAACACAGCCCATCTGGCTCAAAGTTTCCGAAAATGCTGCAAGGTACAGCTTTCTTAAAAAATCACTTTAACTGTGTAGTTATAAACAAAAACTAGCAGTTTAAATGCAGTTTTGTTTGTAGATTGACAGAGCTCCACACAAACGTGTTTGCCATGCTAGACAGCTGGCTCTGCCCCCATATGTCTTGAATTTTACAGTGCAGTCAACTAAATCTTCAGGACATGTCCAGAATTATGTATACCTTAAGGTGGTCACACTTCTGCAGACTGGCACTGAACCATGCAGGCAAATAGCATACAAAACAGTAAGCTGTCACTTTGTCTTGAAGAATTGTCTTGGAAGAGGCACATTCTTCTTGGGAAGGATTTAGTGAAGGTTAAACTTTGCCCCCATGACAACACATCCTGGGAAAAAACACAAGCATTCACTCTGGAATGCGGTGCAGGCACTCTTACAGTGGGCAGCAAAAAAAGAGACCAGGAGTTTGTATCTGAACAAGATACTTACCTGTTCAGGAACTGATCATAGACAGACAACATTGAACCACACTGGAAATCAATTGTCTAGCAAGCCTTTCTTCTGCTTTGCTTACTGATGGGTTAGCAGTTCACACTACCAGTGGTGAAGCTGGCACTCACCAAATTGTATTTTGCTCTTCATTCCTGAATTTAGCTATATTTTCTGGGCTCAGAATCTCCACCAGTTTGATGCTGAGGGCTGCTCTGCATGTCTAGCTAGATGTTTTAACATTTCTACCTTATACCCTGCACTAACATCATTCATAAGCTGACTGACATCTCTGAACACCAGCCCCTTGCATGGAGGTTATTCCCTGATAGGGACTTCTATAGAAAAGAGGGTCAAGAGTACAGTAGATATGGTAAAAGGTTTGTCAGCAATAGGCATGGCTGCCTCGCAGCCTATAGCTTCTCCCAGATTCCTACATGGCCTTCTGGAGGAAAAGGGACAAAGAGACATCTCCTTGGTTTGCCCATCAAAACCAAAGGCTCCAGAGTGTGCCTCTAGCAGTTAGTCGATCATGAAAACTCTGCACCAGGATCACAATTCCATAGCTTCTGTCCTCTGTTTTCCTTATCATTTCCAGAGAAATGGGGGTGTCGGACCTCTGTGAGTTATGAAGGAGCACACCTGGTTCTGCATGATAGTAGCTTGCTAAATGGACTTGGAGGATGCCATCTACCAAGATGTACACTAAGAATATTTCAGACCACCTTTATGTATGTAATGTATACATCAGCATCTGTAGGACACCCCACAGAACTGGAGACTTAAGGATGTGTAGTTTTTGTTTGTTTATTTATTGACTTTAGATGCCTGGATAAGCCCACTAAGACAAAATCCCTTTTTCAGGGCTGACATGGGAATAATTGTAGAAGTACAAAGACAGGGAAACATAACATTAGCATGATACTTTTCCTACAGAAAATTAACTTAATAGGCTACTTTTTCATCATCTGTTCCTTAATAGGGCCCCTTGGGTCAGCCACAGATTCAATACCATGGTAGTAGAAGCCCACGTGACCTACTCAGTCAGCAGTCCGCTCGTGTCAGCTAGTGGTCCCCACACTCGATCCACCATACCCAGCCGGCACAGTTCATCATGAGATGCAGCCTTTCATGGGGCTGGATTGGAAGAACTTTTCTGCAGGACCACTGTCGGGGTTAGGAGCGATCTTTACTCCTGGTCTCGGATGGCAGCACACCTGGAGTGAGTTTTGACTCAAGGCTGCTGGTCTTTGTTATTCTAATGGTGCATCAGTTTCCTGCAGCTGAGAGCTGTTTGTCTGAAGCTTTAGGTTTTCAGTTTTCTTTGCTCCGCCACTCCTTTTTTTCCCTCATAACAGATGCAAAGTCCTGAAGACATACATTTTCCACCAGTGTGGAACATGAAAATACAAACTGTGCTCTGAGAAGTCTCCTGATCTGGATAGGGAGGAACCTTAATGACTGGTTGCCTGTGTACGCTGTAGGCCAGGGCTGTCATACAGTAGAATGGCTCAGTTGCAGAGGCATTCTCCCAGGGGAATGGGAGCTCCACATCGACACCCTTACAATTCTCACAGTGGGATGGAGGAACCAGACATAAGTTATCTTCCCAACCTTTTGCAACCATCAGAAACAGTAGGTGTGGTCTTCCCAAGGAAGCAGGTGAGTTTTTGCATTGGACTTGCCTCTACTTTAGGGACACCCAGACCTACTCTCCACATTTTTCACCTCCAGTTCCCATGTTTGACATCTAGCGTGTTTTTTGGTTGTAGTTAGTTTTTTGGGCATGGTTGGAAGACATCATTGTTTAATTGGAGCTGTGTCACTTCTCTGCCCTCAATTAACACTTACTCTTCCAGCACAAGCTTGCTGCAGAATGATCTCCCCAGAGTGTCCTTCAAACAGCCTTATACTATTTAACTCTTACTGTTCACTGTTCCACTCATCATGACCTCCTTAAGTCCAGTAAGGGAACAAGAAGGATTATTTCTCATGGCTAGTCCATCATGCATCCCTTAGCTCTAGATCTAAAGATGGCACAAGTGCTTGCAGACCACACTAGATACCAGAAGGGGACTTCAGTTCTGTGCCTAGCACCCAGGATTGGTGTGGCAGTATTCAGTCGGTGTATTTTTGCAGTTCCTGACTAGCTGGTTAGAAACATAGAATTTGGCGGCAGATAAGGACCGCTTGGCCCACCTAGTCTGCCCATTTTCCTACCTAACAGATAAGCTGCAGATCCTAGTTAACCAACAGCTTACTTCCTCCTACCCCCTACTAGGACTGCCTTATGTCTGTCCCATGCATTCTTGAATTCCTCCACTGTTCTTGACTCCACGACCTCCTCAGGGAGGCTGTTCCATGCATCCACAACCCTCTCTGTGAAAAAATACTTCCTCACATTACCTCTGAGCCGTCCCCCCTCTATCTTCAAATTGTGCCCCCTTGTTTTTGCACATCTCTTTTTCTGAAAGATGCTACCCTCTTGGACTTTGTTGATTCCCTTGAGGTACTTGAAAGTTTCTATCATGTCCCTTCTCTCCCCTCTTTCCTCAAGGGTATACATATTAAGCTCCTTTAGTCTTTCTTCGTATGGTTGGATACATTTTGTCATGCTACCAATCTACCACTCCACCCGGAGTCCACTCTAGAAGGACCATCTGAATACAGTCTATAAGGGTGATGCTGTCTTCCTGGCCAGAGATATTAGAGACATCTCTGGCAGTTATTGGTAATGGCTTCCATTTGTACCGTTCTGCAGGTTTTCTGCAACTTTTCCAACCTTCTGTTTACTACCTTGTCAGACATGTCCTTCCCATAACTGATGCAGTTCACTCATATATGTGCCCCCCATTTGGCCTTCAGCATCACTGCTGTTCTGTATCCCAGTGGTAATGAAGCCCTGTCACCAGCATAAGGAGAGAGGAAATGAAATGTAGCTCTCTGTAAATTTGCTTTCTTGGTTTGCTGATCACAGGGCTGCCCCCTCCCAGTTGTTTGTCTATATTTACTGTCCTAAACTAAATAAATAACTACATACATTTCATGACCTAGTGTGTGTGTTTTGTTGTGTGTATTGGTTGGTTTTGTTACCTGATGTATTTCTGCTTTAGAAAAAACTGGCATAGTCCACGGCGGGGTGGCAGTGGGGGGCAGCTAGCCCGTGTTGCTCCTCTGCAGAAGCCTGGGGGGAAGTTCCCAGTGGTACTGAAGCCCTGCGACCAGCAGTCATAGAAATAAAATATACAGGTATCTAAATGTTGTTCTTTTAAGTTCCAGATTGGTCTTTCTCATGTGTCCATTACCTAACATGGCATCAGACAGCATGTGATTGTGACTGGTGGTTCTGTCTCTGTCTGGCCCTAGCTGTGTTCTTGCGTGGTGTCAGTCAAGAGTTACAGTTTGTGATTTATTTGTAAAACGTTTTCTTAAAACCTTTATCAAACGCAGTCTCTTTTGTCTCTGAGCAGTAGGGGACTGCTGTGCTATGGTAGCAATCCAGATTTGCACCCAAGTCTGACAGGATAGAAGCAGAGACAGACCGTGAGGCCAGAAAAGTGGAGATGGAGTCAGCAGCATGAGTGACCACATGCCCTTGAAGCATTCCCCCTCCCAGGACTGGTGTGGACTTCAGTTGGCATGGGAAAATACAGAAGGAACAATTCCCTGTTTGGCTGCAGCATAACCACCTTCACCAATCACTGCCCACACCCAACAGGTACTCTGAAAGAACCAAACCCTTCCCCTGACACTGGTGCTCCGGCATGAATCCAGACATGGCTGCCTCCAAATAGGCTGCAGTCAAGCTGAGAAGAAGCACCCTGTCCTGGGGGTAAGCCAAGGGTAATATGTAGCAGCAGGTTGGTCAGATCAGGATCTGGAGAGAGTAATCAGCGTGACTAAAAGAAGACTGTAATAGGCAGGGACAGAAGTGGAGTCCTGAGGTAAGCCCAACAGAAGGCAACAATAGAATTAAATACAAAACGATATCAAAGTTGTTAGTTTTCTTGGCTCAGCTTAACAATACTTACAGTAAGTAAATGGAGTCTCTGACGCAGAACCTTTGTAAAAGATCCTGGCTCAAAAGTACTTGTAATCCTAGTTGTAATAAAATAAAAAAAAAAATAAATAAAAAAAAGTGGAGTCTTTAGTTTTCTGTCACCTGAACTGAGGCAGTCAGGCACACCATTCCACATGTATGGCGTCGGTGTGGGTGAGGATGCATGATGGCCGCCTGCCAGTGGCGAAGATTTTCTGTTGCAGGTAAGTGCCATGTTGTGTTCTTTGGTACACTACTCAGGGCGAGCCTAAACATAAATTAATATGCTTACTTTTTCCTTTATATACCATGAGTGAAGAAGGCATAATGGTCGAAGTATTGTCTATTGTCTGCATATATTCAAGCCGACTTGTTCTGCTGCTCATTTTTATGTCTACCATGCTGTCATCCACACACTTTCTTTTTCCATTATTGTATTATCCTGTAGTGCCTCTAGTCAGTGACAGACATTCCGGGGCATAAGCAAGGGGGTACTTGAGTGTGTGAAGTACCCACATTTTTGCTTTTACGTGCTCTAAGATGCAGTCTGAGTATTTTTCTAACTAAAAATCATGATGAGTAGCTAGCCAAGTTGGTACCCATCCTAATTAAAATATCTTATATATTTTTTTATTTTCAGTTATTTAGTACTGCACATTGCAGGCTGAGTCAGTCAGGCAGGCTCCCCATGTTCCCTCGGGGCAGGCTCTCACTCTCTCCTGCCTGCAGTCCTAACTCCTGCAAAATCATTAGCAGCTAACATGAACCAGCTGACATTCTCCCTCTTCAGCAGAGCCAGCAGGTACCCAGCAGGGCAGCAGGGGACACGCTACTTGAGGACCTGTCTGAATGTGGAGTGGCAGCTTCATCTACTCAGTCAGGGCCATTTTCTTGGTTACTCTCCTCCCTTGGGCCATCAGAGCAGGCACTGGGCCACCCTGTATGATGCAGTGAAGCCCAAGACGCCTCCTCTTCCTGTGGATGTTTGTCTTGTTTTGCTTTCAGACTACCATTTAGGTGAGGATACTCAGGCAGTGGGGCAGGCAAACGTCCCTCTCCAGAGAGCATTTCATGGGATACATCTCCATCATCTGCCAGTCTACTGTGGCATTCCTGAGTTTGGATAGCAGCACCCCAGACTTGCCCTAAAAGTTTGGCCAAGTTAAATCTTTCCCCCCAATACGTTTTAAAAATACAGTAGCTCACTTCATTTTTGTAGTAATTAGGCACTCCAGTAGGTTACATTTTGTCAATCACTCCCTCGATCCCAGCGTGAACAGAAGATGCATTACCAAAAGGAGCACTTCATGCCCCGAGACTTAAAGGGACACTGTCAACTCCCTTAGGTCTCAAAGTGTCCCTATTTTAAAAAACATATTTTATGATTGCCAAAATTCTGTAAAGATTGTTGATGTAGCTGGTAGTTTGATTCTGACTTCTTTAAAAAAGTAAAAAAACACATTGCCCAGCATACTGATGTTATCACACCAAAACAGGTTTGTTTACATTCCTTGATTAACTCCATATGCATCTTTCCTGGACTTAGGAACACCCACAAAACAGTCTAGCCCGTCATGATGCAGTGGGAGTTTAGCTGGCTACTGCCTTATGAGTGACTGCACTGTTTGGGTGTATTTCTCATGCTCAGGAAGTATACAATAAGAACAGAATCAAGATTGTAAACAAAAACAAAGTTGTTTATAAATATACATTGCCATACATTTCAGTTGTACTAAGCAAGGAGACTGACAAAACAAACCGCAACATCAATGAATTTTAGGGAAGGTCAGCAATCATGAAATGTAGGTTTTTAACTAGAAATAATATGATGAAAAACAGGTTGACAGTGTCCTTTTAAGTAGCCATTGTTACAATTAGATTTGTGTTTGACATTTTAGTAAAAGAAACATGGTGTAAAACGTGCAGGCTGTGCATTCCTCTGAAAACATTAACTTGCCATTAAGTATACCAGCATGTAATGCAGAAGGACAGCATGTCATTTGGTGGAACTGGCATGTCACTACAAAAAGCAACATGCCAGTGGATGCTACAGATATGCTAGAGCAGGAATCTGAGAATGTCCCGGCAGTAACCTGGAATACCAGCATGGCACACAGGAAGACAAACCGGGATCCCAGTAATATTAAAACTGACATGACAGAAATTGTAACCACTGCTGCTGAGCAGGACACAGTGTCAGTTATGTTATTCATCAAGAAAAGCATGAAACTTACGAGCAACACTATGAAGCAGAGTCCCTAAACCATTCACAAAATTTCACAAATTCTGCATCGACATTTTTTTGTCCTAGATCATCCTTCACAGTACCTTCTACCTCAGAACTACAAGCAATGGTTAAACTGAAAATCTGTTAAGGAAGTGTTGGGAGGGGGAAGCAACGTCCTCTTTAACTGGAAGAGGACCGGTCCCCTACAGTTTTGGACATGGGGAGGACATGAAGCTCCTGTGTCCAACTCAAGCACGTGAATGACAGTCGTGGTTCATTAGCAGGCCTGTTTGTTGAACACGCTGCTTAGTTTTTATACGAATTCCTGCACATTTTGATTAAATATACTGTAGCTTGTGAGACAGAAGTCTGCTGCCAAGACCAAGACAGCAGCCCCGTTTCTCAGTTTGCTCGGCCTCCACTCCCTCCCTGCTCTCAGGGTCCGGTGAGTGAGCCTGGATGATGGGGGACAGACCAAGGGAGGCCGACAGATGGACATACCTCTCAACCTCCTATCTTACAAATTGGGGACAGAGCTGAAAATAATCTGGGACAAATGGCTAAAATCAAGGACACAGCTTACAAAAAGAAAATATCTGCTCAAGAAGCCTGTTTTATTGTGGGGCTTGGTGTAAAAAGCATTTTCTGAAGGAGAACTGGACTGCAACATTAATGTCTGCAAAACCACAAGCTTCAAATCCCTACTTTTTAATCACTCAAATGCCAAATTTAGGAGGAACCGTGGACATTTTTGCGTCAAAATCAAAGACCTCTCAAGAGGTATGTGCATGGCTGTTGCCACAGTTTATCGGTCTCACATCTCCACAAATACTGCCACTTTAAGCACCAGAAATCACAGAAAACAGTTACTGTACATGTATTATACCGAGCAATTTGTACATGAACCACCCCCCGTCCCCATCTCACCACTAGGTTGGAACTGGAAGGAACTTACTTCTGGAAACTATTCACCCTCTTCATCTTGGACATTTGCCTGAAATCACCGAGAGCTACAGCTGCTATTATTTCCTTTTCTTTTTGTTTTTTTTTGTGATCTGATGATCTTACTTTGAGAGGGCTCTTGCAGTAGGTAATTGCATATAGGACTGAAGTCGACAGGACCCCACGGAAAAATTTCTAGCTAGCGGTCTCTGGTGGGGGACCGCTCCATGTCAGGTGACTGACATCATGCGACGTCAGTATAAAGGGGCAGTCCCCCACGCCCCCCCTTCCAGTTCTTTCCCACCGTTCGCTCGTGAAAGCACCTCGCTGTTAAGTTCACTGCTTCGTCAGTCAATCGTCAGTATTTATTACGGTTATTTTTTTCTCAAATTTGTTTGAAATTCTCATCAGATTTTCTTCAGTATCTGCTGTGTATGTTGTCCCCTACTTCTGAGCACAAGAACAAGTGCGATTCCTACGGAGTCCAGCTCCCGCACAAGGACGGACACTCCCAGTGCCTCTTCTGCGTAGGCCTGGGTCACCCCGTGGAGAAATGCCAGCACTGCCAACAGTTCATTCCTCTCTGAAAGTTCACATGGCGGCAATCTACGCTTACCATGTTCCCTTTGGGGACAGAATGTTTGCACAGTTGGAAGTCTCTAAGACTTTTCTTAGAGGGGTTCTCCACTTGAGACCCCCTATTCACATTCCTGACCCTCCTTGGGATCTGAATTTCATTCTTGAGAAGCTTACCCTGCCTCCTTTCGAGCAGGCAGCCTCAGCAGACCTAAAGTTCCTTTCCTGGAAGACTCTCTTCCTTGTGGCCATTACTTCTGCTCGAAGGATTTCTGAGCTTCAGGCCTTGATGTGCAAAATCCTGTATTTGATTTTTCACAAGGAACGTGTGGCTCTGCACACCAACCCTAAGTTTCTCCCTAAGGTGGTAGCGGAATCTATGCTTAATCAATCCATGGAACAGTGTGCTTTCTTTATGCAACACTCCAGTCAAGGGGAGCACCTCTTGCATACTTTGGATGTTCACCGGATTCTGAGATACTACACCACCAGGATGAAGGATCTCAGAAAGACTGATCAATTGTTTCTCTTTTGCTCACAAAACAGAAGGCAGTGCTGTCTCTAAGCAATGCCTATCTAAATGGTTGGCTCATTGTATCACTTTCTGTTATGACAAGTATCACAAGACCCTGCCGGGTCAAATCAGGGGCTACTCCACCAGGGGTGTCGCTGCCTCTGTGGCATGTTTTAAGAATGTGTCTGCTGCTGACAGTTGCGCAGCCGCAACTTGGACTTCTGTCCATACATTTACGAAACACTACAGTTTGGACATTGCCTCTCGCCATAGAGCTGGCTTCGGGTCAGCTGTTCTGCAAGGTCTCCTTTCCTGAGGCCTTCACAGCCAGAGGGTCTACATTTGGGTAGTTTTCCTCCTCCCATGTGCTTCTCCTTGTTCCAGACTGCTTGGGACTCAGTCCTATATGTAATTACCTACTGCAAGAGCCCTCTCAAAGTAAGATAGTACAGTTACATAAGAACTTACTGTAACAATAGATCTTTGAGAGAGGCTCTGGCAGTAGGTAATGCCTTCCCACCCTCCATCCCCATAAGCTTTTTCAGCTCCTTTTCCAGCAGGGGAATCATCCGCTTCTCTCTCGTCTTGCCTTTTTGGCCTTTGGCGGGAAAGAACTGGAAGGCGGGCATGGGAGACCACCCCTTTATACTGACGTCGCATGACGTCTGTCACCTGACATGGGGGCGGTCCCCCGCCAGAGAGTGCTAGCTAGAAATTTTTCTGTGGGGTCCTGACGCCTGCCGGCTTCAGTCCTATATGTAGTTACCTACTGCAAGAGCCTCTCTCGAAGATCTACTGTTATGGTAAGTTCTTACGTAACTATACTTTCCACAGCTATCAGCCAGACAGCATCTCACCCCTCAGACTTTCCAGCCTAACTATCCTCTACGCCGTTCTCCTGACACTGGCCCCCAGCCTATTACATGCCCCATTCCACTGCTCAGCTGCCTGCTACACATCTGAAAATGTGTCCATTGCATGCTGGCATGGCGGGGCTGCCTCGCACACTATTACCACCGGTGACTAATATTTCAGGTCACATCCACTGATGGGCTTGAGGTGTTGGGGCTCCTCTCTCCTTACTAGGGGTCCTGCGCCATCCTTGACTGGCTGTCAGTCTTGGCTTCAACCTCTAGCTCTCACTGTGTGCCGCACACACTCTTCCTGTTTACCTACTGCTGCCTGACTCAGTTAAAGACAGAAGCTGCAGTGGGACTAAAGAGCTAGGTACCAGAGGCACTTCGCACAGCTGCGCTTTGTTCAAAGTCCCATATGGATTAGCTAGCTTAAAAGTGAGGTCCGGGACGAGAGAGACTGTGGCACTCACAAAGTAGGGAAAGCAGCAGCACATTATTCTACAATTTAAGAAACATGCTACTGGACCCGACTGTATAGCAGACGGAGGATGTCTGAGAGGGGGCTTCAGCCCCTTAGCCATCCTTATGTCTGCCACTGCATCTAGTCCTTTCCTGACATATACTGTTCTTGTTAAAGTGAGGTTCCAGATGAGTCCCACCCTATTAGAAGAAAAGGTTACCTGTAACTGTTTCTTCAGTGGTATTAACCTAACCTAGTGTTGGTAACACGACTTATCCTAGTGTTTCAGTTTTGAATGGGAAACAGCAAACCTGTTTTTTTTTTTTTTTGTTGTTTTTTTCCTTGTGCTGGAGATACCGTTAGTCTGAGGTTCATACTATGAGCATAACTTAAAGTCTAGCAACTGAAAAAAAGCTTTAGTCACCAGAAGCTTTTCTTTATTTATAGTAAATGTTTTCATGTTGATTTGACTCCTAAAATAATGTAAATGGGATGACTAGATTTCATCAGTTGGTAGTCACGTGGCTACCAACTGGACAAAAAAAAAATAGTCTTAGAGCTCTGATTGTGATGTACAGTTGTATTGCTTTTTACACTTTGTAAAATAATATTTAGAGCTGTGCCTTTCTGGTGTACAGTATTTTGGAACAATTTCTGCTTTCATGATTTGTTTATTGTGTTCAGAGTTTTTTTTTCCAGTGGGGACTCAAAGACTCAGCGGGTGGGTGGTATTTTCATCTATAACCTAGGACAGTTAGCTTCTTTGAAGCTATTGTGGCATTTCCAAGTTAATTGGATGGCTTCTTTTAACAGTAGAAATGCTCGTCGGTTGCCGTGCTGTCAAGGTGCCACCCCACAGATGGGCTATTGATTTGTATTTTCAGTGAGGCACAAGCTCAGTAATTAATGGTGCTGCTCCCACAGTACTGCTCATGCAGTACTTTGCCAACTTCTTTTCAGTTTTTGTATGATGTTTTCACTGCCCCCCCAAAACATGTTTATTGTTATAACCTGTTTTGTCTCTTGGACACTGTATCCACTCAGTAACTTCAGTTTGGAGAAGCTGGGACGTGGGATCAGCATACCTTTCATGTGTTGCACGTTAGGTGTAGTGCTAAACAGTTTCCATCTAAATTTCTCTTTTTTTTTTTCTTTTAGTCTTTGGTAACCGGGTAAATTTCTTCTTGCTCCACTAGCACATGCTATAATGTGCCACCTGGTGTGAGAGCGATACTGTATGTGGAAATATAACTATTAGAAGATGAAATTTATTTTGTAGAAAAAATTCTTTAAAACTAAAGATATCATGTCCAGACATTTGGATCATTTCTTTCGGTTAACTTAAGACCGTTTTGACCCTGTGATGCTGAGAGGCAGGGTATCCATTCAGCATACCGGCATAATGAGTTTGCGTCCAAGCTGTGGATGACAGGAGCGGAGGCCCATGGGAAAGATGACAGAACATCTGCGAGGATGCTGTCTTTTGTGCGTGGTGGGTAGTGGAGTGATGTTCCCCTCAGAAGGCAGCTCCTGATGGTGGTGCCAGTGTTGGCATAGGTGACCACACACCATCAGACACCCCTCCTCCAGAAATTTGACCTGAGTGCACTCCCGTGGGAGGGAGAAGGACGGAAGAGGAGTTGCCTCAACCAAGCATGCTGGATGGTGGTTTCCTGCCCACCCACCAATACCACCAGGTCCCTCCATGCACTTTATTGACTCCCTTCCCAGTTGACACTGGGTGACAGCCAGAGAAGTGATACTCTGGACCTGGGATATGTTGGAGGATATTGGGGAGCCTGGTGGTTGTGAACAGCAATGTGAGTGAGGCGAGTCTGGCAGGCAGTGAGGGAGTGTGTGGCTTGAAAGAGTGGAGTGCTTGGGTGTCCAGAGACAGAGCAAAAAAATAAACCAGCAAAACGTTAAAGTGCTGCATTTTGAAATACAGTGTTCCATATTTCAGCACTGACAAGTTGAGAGGTGTGGGGATTTGAGTGTGCACATTTTCCCCTGTAGCCATTGCCTGTTAATACTGCTTCTGAATTCTAATCTTATGCTGCATGGTAAGAGATTGGCTAGAAAATCCCCCTCTCCAGTAACTAGCATCTGTGTCACTGATAGAAATTCTCTTCAGCCGGCAGGACCATATTGAGGCCATTGCTTTTAATGAGGCACAGCAATTAATGTAATGTGACTTATGTGCTCTGCTGGTTAGAGCACTGAATGATGAAACCTGAAATCCCAGGCTTAAACCTACAGCAGCAACTAGTGTGATCCTGTGCAAATGCACTTGATCCCCCGGGTGCTTCAACCTTCTCAGCAATAAACTTGGGTAGAAACAGGATTCTAGGGCTATCCTGGGTGCATCAATTGTAAAATAAAGATTGAATGATTGCAGCTGCAGCCAAGAAACACTGGAAATTGCTATTTTGATTGTAGTTCAGCATTTTCCTCACAGCACAGCCAACACGGGAGCCAACTCTGGATAACATGTTGTCAGATGTTGAACATCAGTGCTGAGCCTTTGAGTTGCACACCCATCTTGGTAGTCTGCATGAATACTGGTGTATATTGCAGATTATAGATTTAGGTCCTTTTTTTCTAATTATGCTGGACATTCCAGCAACTAGCTACAAATACTCCTTACAAAAAGCAGTGTGTGTGTGTGTGTGTGTGTGTGTGTGTGTGTGTATATATATATATATACAGTATGTGTGTGCATGTATGAGCTATGAGGTGATTTCAGCCAAGGTCATGTCTATAAGACACTGAGAATATTCCCCTTTCAGTATTAGGGAGATTGTTTTGGGTGGGCGGGGCGCTGTTTGTTTTTGTATTCTCATCACCCAACTCTAGGATGAAGGTTTTGCTGCAGTTCTGTGACTTGGCAGGAGATGCAGCTGGTGTTGAAAAAGATGCCCCTGGGCCAGCACTCAGAATACTGATAGAGCTTGACAGGAATCCAGGAGGTTCAAATAATAGAAACATAGAAATGTAGACAATGGTGGCAGAAATCAAATTAGAGACCTTTTGTCCATACAGGGTTCTAGCCCACACTTCCCCATGCTACCCACCCTACTGCCAAACCCACTGCAGCCACTGACTCCATAGAAACATAGTCTTTGTCAGCAGAGAAAGACCCACAGGTCCATCCAGTCTGCCCATTTCCCTACCTAGCTTCATGCTTGGCTGGATTTAATCACTGAGTAGCCCTAGTGACTGATAATTGCCCCCTTCCCCAGGTGTCTTGCCCCCTCTTCTGCTTGTAGCTCCCACTGCCCCCCCCCCAACTTTATACCCCATCATGGTTTTCAACACCCTTTCTGGGCAGTTTATTTGATTCATTCACCACTTGATCCCTGAACAAGAATTTCTCACCCCCCCGACTGCACTCTGTAGTCACTGTGCCCTCATTCCTCATGAGCAAGTCCTTCCAGTTAATTGTGTTTGTTCCTAATAAGAACTTGTACATCTCAGTCCTATCCCCCCGCTCCCTACTGGCCTCTAGTGTAGACATGGTAAGGTCTGCCATTCTTTCCTTGTACTGTATGACTCCCCTGCTGCCCCTGCATTATCTCAGTGCCCCTCCTTTGTATGGCCTGTGTGGTCACTGTATTGAGGTATGGACTCCAGAACTGTGCACAGTACTGCAGATGCAGCCTTAACAGGGACTTGTACAGGGGCAGCATCACTGTCTTTCTCCTGCTGTCAAACCCCCTTCCTGTATATCCTATCGTGCTGTTTGCCTTCCCATATGCCTTGTTGCATTGAACTATGGACCTGAGGCTGTCATCCAGCAATCCATTTGAGGGTTAGTTCTACAAATGCGCATAATCTGCACTGTTTTGCATTGTATTTCAGCTGCCATAAACTGCATCACTTTTCCAATTTTTCCAGGTCATTTTTCATTTTTCTAACTCTTTCCTCAATGCCCACAGTGCCCCAGAGCCTAGTGGCATCGGCAAAGAGGCCTACCTTATTCTGGAGTCCCATTCCTAGATCACATATGAAAATACTAAACAGCACTGGTTCCAAAACCGATCCCTGTGGTACCCTGCTGATGACTCTCTGGGCTCTGAGTGTGCCACAATTTATGACCACCCTCTGCATCCTGCCCTCCAGTCAGGTTCCTATCCAGATGATCAGTATGTCCCCTGTCCCCAGGCCACCCAGCTTTTTTTTTTTTTATAAACCTTCTATGTGAGATGGATTCGAAGTCAAGATACAACACATCCACTGCTTGACCCTTCTCCACTGACTTTGTAACCCATTCAAAGAAGGTGATCAGTTTACTTTGGCAAGACCTTTCTGCTGCAAACCCCAGCTGCATCCTGTCCTGCAGTCCATTTGTCTTCAAGAATTCTGCTGTCTGTTCCATAATGATGGGTTCCAGCAGCTTGTCCACAATTGAAGTCAGACTGACTGGCCTGTAGTTTACTGGGTTGTCCTTGTGCCCGCAGTTTGAGAAGCCACATCAAATTTGCTACCCTTCAGTCTACTGGAACCACCCTGTCTCTAGGGAAAGTTTTGCCAACTGTACAGCTAGTGTCTGCCCCACCTCCGTAAGCACTTGGATGCAACTGATAAGGACCAGGGGCTTTATCCACCTTCAAGGATGTAATGCCCCCGAGCACCCTTTCCTCCCAGATTGATCTGAATTCCAGTCCACTCACCCCCCTCTCTTTGGCCTTCACTCCACTCTCTGATAACGCCCTCCCACTGAATACTGAACCAAAGTATTTAAGCATATCAGACGTTTTCCCCATCTTCTTCCACCCATGTTCCTTATTTTAATCTGGTGATACCATACTTAGTATCATTTTTCCCCTAATGTACTGTACCTAGAGAAGATTTTCTCCCCCCTCCCCATGACTCCCTCCACTGTTCTCAGCTCTTTCCCTGCTTTACTTTTTCTAACCATCATTTCTGCCTATTTCAGGTTTTGCAGATAGTCCTCCTGGTTGGCCTTGGTCTGTTCCTACTTTTGTTTTCAGAAAGATGTCATTTTTACCCTTAATATTTTTCTTACCCCTCAGGAAAGCCAAATTGGTTTCTTGTGCTTTTTGTTCTTCCCGGCCTGTCTCGTGCATGACGCTGTCTCCTCCTGTACTCCCTCTTTATGATATCCCATTTGGCTTCAGCTCCTTCTACTGCCTCTACCCCTACTAGCTTCTTGTACAGCATTTCCCCAGCTTGCTAAAGCCTGTCCTTCTGAAGTCCAGAACAACAAGAGTTTGCAGCTACATAGTGAAAGCTATGCAACATACTGCTAACAAGTGGAGAGGGAGCAGGGCAGACAGTAATAGAAACTGACACTTATTACTTTCTACTTCCATAGTGGAATCTCTGGAATTTCATCCCATCATTTGTGTGCATGAGATCTCTGCTGTTCAGTGTCTGTCTGCTCCCATCCCCCCTTTCTCCTCTCAGACCTACTTTACTCATGAATCTGTGGTTGTGCCACTTTTCCGTTTTGTGTGCCACTTCTACAGCTGAATGAATGCTGCTGACTGCACACAATACTTAACATAGGGGCAAGTGTCGGTGACTGATGAACAAGTCTGTCATCAACTAACGTAGATCTGACATGGCAGAAAATGTTTTTATACCTCTCAACATTTCATCACCCAGATGTGTGACAGATGGGCAAAATGCGTGACACATTGTCAAATATGACATTGGAAGCTCAACATACTGTAGATATCAATGCACTTATTTGTATAATGTTTGCTGATATCTTACCGTTATAGATCATTATGAACTTCTGCTTCAAAGTGTCAGTGGGCAGTGTGAAATATCGCCTTGTCCAAGTGAGACAGTTTCTGAGAGGTAAAATGAGTGACGTACCCCACAGTGTTTGACAGTTAAGAGGTTTGATTTGTTTTACCTCCGTATATGTGCTGAGAGAACAGACCAGTGGTGGAGAGAATGAGACAAGCTCCAGTGTCTCCAGTTTACATAGGTAATGCAGAAAGTGGCAATGTAAACTGAATCCTTTATAACTGGGGTTGGTCAGTTAGAAATGTGATAGCAGCATGTCAGATCCCTCTCAGGGAATGATACCAATTCAAGATCACAGTACAAGTACCATACGTATTTCACCATTTAGAAGATGTGGCTCAAATTACATTTTTTTTGGTTTTGGCTGCAACTTCTAAATGGGGGTGGCTTTAATTACTAATGTCCATACCAAGCTGTCCAAGACCATTACTTTCTAATTTCTGAAAACTAAAAAGTTATCAGGTAGCAAAAAGTGCAGGGACCAGCTCTCTTTGTTCCCAAAGACCTGTGACTCTGAAGCAAAAACAAAGAAGTGCAGAGATGAATCCTCTGTGTTCCCGCAGACCTACAGAACTAAACAGTTAACTCGCCAAAGTGTTTCCTCTGATCACATGGTCCATGCCTTTCTGGAGAACACAAGTTGTGTAGGTGAGTGTGGAACAAATCCATGACAGTCATTGTATTTGAAAAATCAAGTTAATTAATTTAATTCAATGAATTACTCACTCCTGTTTGCTCAAGATATTGCTCCTGTCCTAAGAACCAAAACCAGTTTCCTTGTCAGTAGAGAGAGGTTATGGTGGGACTGCATGGTTTCAGGCAGCATCTCAGCTTTGTGTAACAACTACTGAGTACTCTTATGTGCATACCGACTTTAACCAGCTCAGTAAGTACATTAATCTTTACTACCTAGAGTGCATTTTGAAGTCCTAATTCTCCATTGCTTAACCTTGATACAAAATGGATGCCCAGGCAAAATTGGGTTAGCATGGTATCGGTTGGGGGGCAGTGAATAGATAACTGTACCAGCATTTAGTATTTTGTATTTCACCTTTTAGAAGCCCATTTAGAAGCTGCGGCTTTAAAACAGGGGTGTCTTCTATTACATTTTTTTTTTCAGCTCTGGGTTTAATTCAGGGGCGAGTTGTAAGGGGATATGGTAATTACACTGCTTTCTATCAGAATACATAACCTCTTGCAAAACACCGTACTAAAGCCTGATATGTCATGAAACGTGCTCTTAATTATAAAGCTACAGCTGGTTGCTTGGGGTAGCAGTGAGCAGGTGGCTCTGGTGGGATTTGAATCTGAACTTGCTGGTTCCCAGGCCTGTGATCTTACAACTAGACCTTAATACCACACCTCTGTCACATTTTTAAGACTGTTAAGTGAAGCTTAAAGCAGACAGTAATGTAAATGAGAGGATACCCATGGGAACTCAGTTTCAGAGTGATAATGAAAGTCTGACTTCATTCCAGGATGAAAATGAGGAAGAACTGCTTCTGTGTAAAATGCACACCCCTCAAGGCTTAAAATGTACTAAATAAAGTGTAAAAATGCAACATATGATATAATGATGAAACATTTCCCCAAATGTACTAGATCAAAGTTGATGAGTTCCCTCAGTGAATTCTTTCCATTTTCAACACTGAAAGCAGACATCTTGTTAGCGGTCTGCTGGGCATGGCCAAAACTGGAAAAGGTGAACTTTGCTGTTTTAACCACTCTGAGGAAAAAAGTTAGTGGGGTGCTGGCCACAGTACAGCTGTAATGCAATGCTGTAGATTATGTAGAAATCTATACCATTGCATACCAACCGCTTGACTCCCCTATTCCCCATTTCAAGTAGTTCCTGGACAGTAGCTGAATCCATGCCCCATAAACTTTTTCCCTGTTGTCCAGTAAATTTAGGATTTTTACATCACAATTATATAAGAAATAAATTACAGCACAGCCAAACATTATTTTATCCTTTTATCAGGCTAATGCATTAGCAGCCATATTGCTCTGACCAGAATTTGTTGAACTGACGTATTCCTGTGTTTATGTTGAGCCACACTGTAGTGCAGCCACAGGACCCCAGTGTTTCCCTCACTTCTACCTCTTATTACCTCAGCATTTGCTAAAACCAAATCAGGGGTGGCCCCCTTTCAGAATCAGTTTGCTTTAAAGATGGAACATGGAGGGGAGTGGAACCAAGATGGCACCACAGAACTAATCAGTTGCAGCACTGGAGCTCTGAAGCGTTATTTGAACTACAAACATGAACAAACTCTGCCTGACAAGTTTGACTTTCTGCATTATGGTATTGTACTTAAAAGTTACTCCTGTTTTGTGCTGGGCATACTGCTAATCTGTAAGTACATTTTTTTTTCTTTCTTTTCTCCTCTCCAAAATGACTTTCCACCCGAAGAACGTTAAAGAAATTAAAATGTACATTATGAAAGGCAGTTTGAAGGACGTGAGTAGTAAAAAGCCTCCTGCTAGGAAAACGCGAAATGCTCCTAACTTGCCGATCAGAACACTGAATCTTAATAATCCTTTTGTGTTCCCAGTCAAACCTCCAGGCGGAGGATGAGGGAGGCCTTTAGATTTACGTAAAAATGATGACTTTAGGGTAAGACTGTCAGCGTCCTCTCCTAGGGAGGATAACTGTCAGTTTCCAGTATTACATGCTGGAACAAACGGGGAGGTAATGAAAGCCATGGGGCATCCTAAAGAAGCAACTCAGCTGAAAAAGCAACTCAGCTGCTATTAGTGAATGAAACAGGCATTTCCACATTACATGTGACCTTATATTTAGAAACTGAGGATACTATAGGTACAGATAATCAGACTCCTTTACAAGAGAAGCAGAGTTAGATCAGAAGCCCTAAAGGAAAGCTGGGAAGCTCAAAAACGTTAATTCCCCAGGAGTCAGAATATTTAAAAGTAAATCTCCAGGAGACTGAGACAAATGACATACTCATACTTGCTGGACAAAATGTGGCATCAGGCATGGCCCCTTTGCCAAGGACAGATCGAATAGCTATACAAAGCTTTTCTACAGCAAAGATAATTCAGGAAGTACCAATAATGCAACTTAGTAAACAAAGTGTACTTTTCAATTTTAGCAAGAATGGAGAAATCATTTGGAGTGGTGAGGAACAAACTAGTTTGGGGCCAGATAGTGAACCTGATAGTGGACATGACCAAAGTTAGGAGGGGGCTTCTGTGGAAACAACTAAGGGGACCAGGGAACAACAGAACTTTAGAGAATGCTTCAAGCAGAAACAAGATAATAACTTAGTTTGGGCAAACTCGGAAACCTCATTCCCCCAGAGGCACTAGTTATAATATGGAAACCCCTCTAGCTTTCTCTGAGTCTGTGTACTTATTTCAAGGTGAAAAGCCCAAGGAAAAAAGGAAATGAGGCAGGAAGAAGGAGGGTACAGAATCTGTTCTTAAAGATATACTGGAAGAAATAAGGTCTGTGTTTGCAACACTGGAAATTAAAATTGCAGATTTACAAAATGAAGTTAAGGGTATAAAAAAGAGGTACAAATCTTAAAACTGCAGTATTAGTTAACCAGTAAGTGTTAATCACTTCCCAGATTTTTGCACTGCCTGGTAGTTTAACATTTCAGATTTAATTTTGGGTGTTTACTACTGTTTTCTGATAATTGATTGGTTCCTTTGATTTTTCACACATGTATAATTTTGTATGGATCCACAGGAAATATGGCAACCCCCATACCATTTCCTGTTTTTTACCCTTTGTTTACATGGCTTGTTCTATAAACACTCAGCAGATAAAGGAAAAGGTGGTGCATTCCAGTTACATCAGACAAAATAGCCAATGAGAGAATGGCAGCACCCCATTTCCCTCAGAATCCAGTGTGGCGCTCCTGGCAAGGGTCTGTGCTAAACTGTCAGAAATAATAAAGAATACAAAGAAAACAAAAAAAAAAACAATTAAAAGCAAACAATTCCAGTTTTGTCAGTTGTGGGGCTTGTTTGATGTAACTGATGTAAAAAAAAAAATATTAACTAGTACTGCTGCTTTAAAAATCAACTGCAGGTATACTATAAACATACTATAAACTTTACTCTTTTGCTCTAAAATAAGGACAACCAGGTCTTATTTATGACATATGAAATGAAGAAATTTCCATTTCTCATCAACAGATACTATTTTAATGCTCTCCTAATTGATAGTTTCACAGAAAATCCCTCAAACATTTTTAGACCAGCTAGCGGAATCTTGGGCGAGTACTGATGCCATTTAGGCAACAATGACATAATTTTCCTCAAGGTCCTGGCTGCTCAGTACACACACACACACACACACACACACACACACACACAGCTGTACATCAGAATGTAAAATGGCAACAACTCATGTTTACTTTCAGTTGTCTGAAGACCTTTGCCTATTGAATGTTATCAATGCGGCATTATAAATAGTTACTTTCACAGATTAATCAGTAATGTTGGACAATACATTATTTAAAATAAGGAGGAAGCAGTGGGAAGGACGTTCAGGGCTGGAAGAGAAGAAAGGAAACAAAAACATTTATGTTAAGAGCCTATCCGGTTGTTTTTTGTGGTGGGAAGAGGAAGGGTGATACTGAACATAAAATGCTGGTGATCAGCTTAGGGAAATTGCCAGATATCGACTTATGATGTTTCATTGTAAATAATTTGAGTAATAAAGGACACCATTAGAAAACTGGAAGCAAAGCCTGCTTTTTGAATGTCATAATCTGATGTACTCTGCACTAAGCTGCCAGACCCATGAGGAAAATGATGCCATTGTTGCTTGAAAGACATCAGCAGTCACCCAAGATTTTGCCTGCTGGTCTGAAAATATCTGAGGGATTTTCTGTGAAACTATCAAATAAGACTAGCAGTAAAATAGCTTACTTGCAGTACATATGGACTGGTTGTTCTCATGGTGAGCAAATAAAGCAAGCATTATAAAATCATTGCAATTCATCTTGAAATTACAGGATGTCACATTTTGAAGATGGCCTTTCTGAAGTTGAAGATGCAGTCCTGTCAATTAAAAAAGACCTAGGAGCACAAAAAGGAGAGTTAGCCAAAATACAAGAATAATTAATGGACTTGAAGTGGAGGTCCAGAAGAGATAACTTGAAGGTATTGGGGCTTCTGGAGGGCATTGAAAAAGCAGACATCTTACAGTTTTGTGAAAGATCGGTAACAGAGTTGGCAGGGTAGAAATTCCCAGAGGAAAAGACGGAATTAGAAAGAGCACACAGATCTCCAGCTAAACAAAACCCTAAGCTTAGATACTCAAGAGTGGTGTTTGTAAAGGTTCACAGATATCAAGACAGAGAAAAAATGCTAAAGGAAGCAAAAAAGAGAGAACCTCTAATGATAGAAAATAGTCAAACACCAATCTTTCCTGATATAGACCAAGCATTGCAAAAGAAAAGCACTTACAAAGATATCAAAAAATCCCTATAGGACAAGCAGATTCCTTTTCCACACCCAACTTCTACTACCCTGAGAATTGTTTATATGGGGAAAATGAAGATTCTGGAATCCTTAAGGGAAGTTGAAGAATATGTATATTGGGTACTGAACCTGGGTACAGGCCAACCGGGATAAACTGATACCAGGTGGCAGACAAGGTGGTGGACAACTAGATATAGTAAAGTAAAAGAAGATACATTAACACATTACACATGGGAGATAGTGGGTATTTGTTAGGTGGGGAAATATTAAGTTACTATTTTTTAAAGTTGGGCATCAGTCTGATAAACATAATGGAGCCCAAACCTGCTGCAGCTCGGGAGATGAGAAGCTCCATTTTTTAAGATATGTTTTTTGTTAGGGTTTATGGGGTCATAGACCCCACAAAATAAGGGTGGGAAGTTGGTTTGAGTCTAGGGTATATAGATTGATGGAAGGTGATATTAGGTAATACTTATAAGGAGGATACCCAGCAGGTAAGATACAACTGATCCAAGGTAGGAGTACTTAGGGTTTTTCAGGTAATTATTCAAAACAAAGGTAGAAGGAGAGGGCATAAAATGCTCTATAATACTGGGGTGTGTGACAGTGCTGCTTTGAAGTCTTAGCTTTTGTTAGATATACAACCTCTGAATATAAGAATATGACAAAGAAACTTGGTTAAGTTTATTATGGCAGAATATGATGTATTAACATGGAATGTTAATGATGTTAACAGTTCCATTAAAAGGAAAAGGATTATTACTTGTATTAAAAACATAAAACATATTGCTTAATGTTGCAAGAAACCCATTTAAGGTAGACAGAATTCCAAAAATTTTATAAACTATGGAGGGGACTGCAGTGCACTCTGGTTCAGATGGGAAATCAAGAGGTCGCTATTATCTTCTCTAAAAAAAAATGTAAAGTAGAAGTATTAAACACAGCAGTAGATAAACATTATCGATATATTATAGTCATGCCAAGATAAATAATGATAGTATGACTTTTTTGCTAGTTTGTACGGCCCAAATGAAGATTCCTCTGATTTCTCTACACATTTCTTCACTCAACTCACTCAGTTTGCACAGCCATTTATTATAGGAGGGGATTTTAACACAGTATTGGATCCTTCTCTAGACAGATCAGGTTTCCACTTGGCCCTGTTGAGGGAAGCTTATGTCATGTTGAACAGTATGGAGGCTTTGGGAATTACAGACATATGGAGGTACAGTATAAAAATACAAATTCACACTTCTGTCCCCACCATAACACCTATTATAGAATAGACTGGATATAGGCTTATTTTAGTGTACTTCAAAATATAGAAAATATATCTTATGAAGGTATACATTTTTTTTGGACCACTTGGCTTTAAAATGCACTTTAATACTTCACCCAAAACTCAAAAGTAGAAGATGGACAATGGATTTATTATTATATAAAGATCAGGTATTTAAAGAATATTTAATAAAGGAGTTCATGACCTATTTATTTCATAACAGGAATGAGGAAACATCCCTGAACAATATCTGGCACACAATGCAGTTATGAAACTAGTAATAAATATAGTACGAAAAACAGATAAAGAAAAGAAAAACTGATAACTTATAAAAGGAGATCAAAAGAGTTGAAATGAAACATATCCACACTAATCAGGAAGTAGATTTGTTAGCTTTGACTAATTTAAAACAAGAATATAGTAGTTTAATGACTATCAAAATGGAGAGATGAATCTTAAGAACTAGAGCAAAATATTACACTCGGGTAGATAAATCTAGGAAAATATTGACCTGTCGGCTACAACGGGAAAGGATAGAAAGGCTGATAAAGGAAATTGAAGTGGACGGAACTGTTACTTTTAACTCAGACAGCATTAACAAGGAATTTAAAAACAATTATACAAAATTATATTCTTCAGAGAATATTGGCAAATTGGAACAACCAAATCACAATAGAATTTCCCAAGATTACAGAACAGCAAAAGGAAACATTAAATGTGGCTGTAATGAGGAGAGAAGTGAAACAAGCTACTGTATTAAAATTATTCATATGGGGAACTCATCAGGTCCACATGGTTTTCCCATTGAATTTTATAAAATATTGGAGGATGAAATAACTCCAGTAATGACTGAGCTGTTTAATTCATTTATTAAACAAGGCTTCCTAGCTGAGTCTTTTAAAAAAGCACTGACAATAGTGCTAACTAAAGAAGGCAAAAAATCCAAAACTGTGCATCATATCGACCAATTTCCTTACTCAACACAAATTATGAAATATTTAACAAAATATTAACTTCAAGATTGGAATAAATCTTTTGTAGTAAAAGAGGACCAAACAGGTTTTATGAAACAAAGTAGAAGTTTTAACAACATCAGAAATGCCACTAATGTAACAATGAATAACAATGACACGGATACTATATTGTTGTCTTTAGATGCTGAAAAGGCTTTCGACAGGTTAGAGTGGGATTACTTATTTCAGGTAATGTACAGTATAGTGTAAATTTGGGAGAAAACATCTTAGACTGGATAAAATTAATATATAAAGACCCACGGGCTGCTGTATTAACAAATCAGGATTGTTCAGGTTGCTTTATACTTTCAAGAGGAACAAAACAAGGATGCCCACTTTCACCAGTGCTTTTTGTATTGGTAATTGAACCACTAGAGAACCAAATCAGGAACTGCACAGAAATTAAAGGGATCGTGGCAGGAGAGAGATGACTAAAAATTGTTTTATATGCTGATGATCTAGTGCTTTATATAGCCAATCTGGAAACTGCTGCTATCCCCAAATGTACCGATTTTAATTTCCATATTTGGACAATTATCTGGTTACAAAGTCAACTGAGCTGAGTCAGAATTACTAGAATTAAAGTTACATAAGGTACCACGTACCTACTCTATGAGGTTCAGAGTAGTTAGTGATAAAATTAAATACTTGGGTATCTTTCTAACCCGGAATATGAATGCTACCGTGGACTACAATATAGATCCACTGAAAGACAGCATCAAGTCTGACTTGGTGAAATGCATTCACTTACTATGACACTCATGGGAAGAGTCCATGTAATCAAAATGAATATTCTGCCAAGATTACTGTATAGTTTTCAGGCTCTCCCTATTCTGATTTCATACAAGAAAGTTAAAATTCTCGAGCATATATTACAAAAGCTTTTATGGAAAAATACATAGGTTAACCTTAGGGATAGGCAAGGCATGACCAGGGAGGGCTGAAATTATCCAACTTTTCCGTGGTACCATCAAGCAGCAATATTAATACATAACATAGAATATTAATCGGAAACAGCCCCTTGGTGGACTGAAAGTGAGAAATTAATTCTTAAACAGGAGAAGTCACCACGATTTACATAAATCAGACGGACGAAAAGAGATCAAGAAAATAACTAATTCTTGTGTTAAAGCAGCTGTCACCTCCTGGATTACTTATGACAAGTTGATTATAGAAAACAGAGTGAATATTCATAGTCCAGTTATTATTAACAAAGCTAATGTTGGCAGTGCACAAGAACTAGGCTATAAACCATGGGAAAATATAATATATTGGCTTTAGGTGAGCTATATGAAGAATTGCAATTTGGTACTTTTTCACAGCTCATGGTAAAATGTAATCTTCCCAGAAACAGAGATGTTTAACTATGCTAAAATGATAGGTACAAAGCTAGCTGAACCTAGATTAACAGCACAGGCATGAATATGTTCTAAAGACCAAAATAATAATATTATATCTAAAATATGTAATAGTATTATGAATACTCAACCTGTATTATTAGCAACATTTAAAAACAGCTGGGAGAGGGAATTTCAGCAGGCCATACCTGAAAATAGTTGGTTGGAGGCAATTAAGTTTATTAAACAAAATCAGTAAACAATAGAGTAACTCTATCAAACACTATTTAATATTTTCCATAGACTATATTACATTTCTCATTTGTTTAACAAAATGAATGAAGCCATTTTCCCAGTGTGTAATAGATGCAGTACTCAAAGAGGGACACTACAACATGTTGTGGCCACCTACTCAAGAATAAAACCCTTCTGGGAAAAAGTTATAAAAATATTAAATAATATTCAGGGCATAAAGATATATGTTGTACCCCAGCTGTGTTTACTAGATTTTTCAAGACACCAAATTTTACTTCCCGGACATTTGAGTAAACTAATAAACGTGACATTTATCAATGTCAGAAGGTGCATAGTCAGACGTTGAATGGATAGTATTCCACCTGACTTTATGCTGTGGAGGAATTTATTTTTTGATTGTATGGATCTAGAAAAACATTCAAACTCCAGGAATCCTTCAATATGCTTAACTAGTGCAGTTAGCCTCCTGCATTGAACTGCCCCAGAGAGAAATTGGAATCTATATAAATAATAGAACACTCATTGGCGTGTGCCAATTTCAAACTGCTTCCCCTAGTAACTGCTGTGCTCTGAAGGCACTCAGATCTATTATTCTGCCTGCCAATTCGGACGCCTCAGAGAGCTCTCTCGACTTTCTAGCTCAGTTGTTTTCTCAATAAGTATCGATATTTTAACTTACTTTTAAAATTGCTGCCCCTATTTAGTGGTATTGTATTTAGTTAGTAAGTTTTAGTTGAGTGTGTGTGTATATATATATATATATATATATATTTTTTTTTAGCAGTTCCTCACTGGTTCTGGAGAACCGAGGGGAACCGCATTTTCTGTGGTAAAGTTTCTTTATTTCCTATATATTTTAGTCTATGAAGCCCCGGTTCCCTTTTGTGACCCGTAGCTCTATTAAATTTAATTATATTTTGTAAATTTCAGTTCAGGAACTGACTGCTTCTTTGGTTCCCTTGGGCTTAAGGGAACTGGACCGTTTTTGTGTAACTTGGTTTGAGCTGATTGCACCGATTTTTCTTGTGGCATTGTGTCTGCTGTGTCTGACCCTAATGTCGGAGACGCCAAGGCAGAAAAAGAAGACAGGACCTACTGGTTTTAAAAGTTATTTGAACTGTGGTCAGATTACAGCTAAAGCCGACAGACAAGATTTGTATCACTTGTCTGGGTAAAGTCATATGTTTGTTAACTGTGATATTTGCAAAACTTTCTGTTCTAAAACCCTTAAAAAGAGGGCTAAAAAACCTGGAAGAAATGGCTACTCTTGGATCTCCATCACAAACCATGGAAGAGGCCTCTTCCTCAAAACAAAAAGAGGCTTCCCCCCCTCCAAAACAGATAAAAATAAATAACTGGGGGGAAAATCCTCCAAAAAGGCAAATTCTTCAAGAACTAAAAGGCCTGTGGAACTGGCTATGGAACTGGTTCCTGCTAAATGCGAATACAAAGAAAAATATACCACTGCGCCTCTTGCTGAAAAAGCAAAGGGTCTGTCAGTGGACAGACCGACTATGCCCTTGGCTGAGGACATTGCTAAGGCCTTGCAAACATTGCAGGCCCTTCAGGCTGTTGGCTCCATACTTCCTCTTCTGGTTCCCTTGGTTCCTCAGTCGGTTCCTCCAACGGTTCCCTCTACCCAGGAACCAGAATATCTGTATGAGGAATTTGAGGAGGAAGAAGACTAAGGGGGACTCACTGAGCCTGAGGTTTCCCCGGAGCAAGACTTTGTTCCCCTCCCCAGGGACTGGAAGATTTTTCATCCTACAATGCCTTTGTAAGACAAATGGTGGAAACCCTCAACCTCTCTATCCAGAAGACAGAAGAAGAGGAGGAGGCCGACTTCCTTGGTATGATTGGGCTCACCTTCGCCTGGAGACTTATGTTACCTATCCACAAATCTCTTAAGAAAGTGATTCTAAAAATCCTACAGACACCAACTTCGGTTCCAGGTGTAGATAGGAAGGTAGATAAATATCAGCTGGATAGATCTAATGCTGAGTTTCTCTTCACACATCCTGACCATGAGGGAGTGGTACAGGCGGCTGCCTGTGACATGGCCCAAGGTTCCTTTGCCTTCCCATCCACCTGACAAGGAGTCTAGGAAGACTGATGCCATGGGGAAAAAAGGGTACCTGGCAGCTCCACTACTGGTGAGACAGGCCAATTACATGGCCTATGCAGCCCAGTATCAGAAAGCCTTTTGGTCAACAGTACTTGCATTAGTGGATAATGTGCCTGGGGAAGTGGGGGCAGACCTGGCTGAGAAAGCCAGGACTGCCATAGATGCCACAAAATACCAGTTCTATATGGCTGCGATGCCAGTGACACTGCAGCCTGACTCATGACATTCACTGTGTCTATGAGAATGTTTGCCTGGCTGAGAACTACAGACGTAACACAGGATACCCAGACTAAGGCTATGGATTTCACCTGTGAGAATAATTCTCTTTGTGGGGATAAGACTGAGACTTACATGAAAAAAGTGGAAGAGTACAAAGCCACTTACAGAAGTAATGCGGCAAGAGATAGGCCTTCCACATCTTACAGAGCCCATGCTAGAGGGGGCAGGGGTAGGGTATCCTACTCCAGACCATTTTACCAGAACCAGGCATTGCCAGACTACCAGCAGACCTGAGGGTACTTTAGAGGTAGGGGCAGAAGGGCTGTGAGGAGGGCCGAGATGGCACCCCAAGCCAGGGCCCAGCCCAAGCAAAGCCCCTGACATGTTTTCCCAGGTCACTTCCCTCCTACCAGTAGGAAGCAGGCTGGCTCACTATCTCCAAGAATGGTACTCCATCACCACAGACAAGTGGGTCTTGGAGGTAGTGAACCAGGAACTGTCACTAAGCTTCAGAACACTTCCCAAGCTAAGAATCAGGTTATTTACCCCAGCAACCCCAACAGAAGGGCTGCTGCTGGAATTAGAGTTGGCAAATTTTCTGCTCATAAAAGCAGTGGAACCTGCCTCTCTCTGTCAGAGAGGAAAGGATTTCTACTCAAGATACATCCTGACACAAACTTCTGAACAAGCATGTGACAGAACCAAAATTCAAGATGGTCACTTTGGCCATGATAATCTCAACCCTTCATCAAGTGGACTGGCTAGCCTCCTTGGATCTCAAGGACGCTTACTTCCATATACCAATCCATCCAAGTCACAGAAAGTACCTGAAGTTCAGACTTCCCCAGGACACTACCAGTTCGCAGCCATGCTCTTCGGCCTAACTTCAGCTCCATGGGCTTTTACAGAATGCCTAGCCGTGGTGGTGGCACACCTGAGAAGACAAGGGGTCACAGTCTTTCCTTACCTAGATGACTGGCTAGTCATAGGACAGTCCCCTCAGCAGATAGGGGATTCTCCAGCCCTCGTGCAGAGCACCCTGGAATCCCTGGGGTTCCTGATAAATACCCAGAAGTCCCAGATTGAACCAGTTCAGGTTCTGAACTTCATTGGGGCAGATCTAGACACCTTGCAGAGGAGAGCATTCCTCCCTCAGGACAGGATAGACATTATCCTGGAGCTGGCAGGGTCTTTCCAGCTAAACAGACCCAAGCCAGCAAGACAGTTTCTGCAAGTACTGGGCCACATGGCAGCAGCAGCAACAGCTGTGGTCCCAGGATCCAGGTTTTAAACGAGGGACATTCAGTTTTATCTAAGGGCCCATTGATCCCAAAGAAGATTCCTTGTCCAAATTGGTGCCTGTCACAAGAACTCTAGTACAGGCCCTACAGTGGTGGCAGGACAGAGGTAACGTCAGAGAAGGCAGAGCACCCATTGGTGGTCCTTACCACATGCCTTCCTTCTAGGGTGGGGGCACATATGCTAGATCTTACAGCCAGCAGGATGCGGCCCCCTCAGGAATCCCTTTAGCACATCAGCCTATTAGAGCTCAGGGTAGTGTACCTGGCTCTGCAGTCATTTGCCCCTCAGCTCAGGGGCAAGGTGGTGCAAGTCCGAACAGGCAACACTACCACCATGTATTACATAAACAAACATGGAGGCACCAGGTTGACTCTGCTGTGCACAGAAGCCATGAGAGTCTGGAACCTGGCCTACTTCCTTCAGGTGTCTCTCTCTGCCATCCACCTCTCAGGGAAAGACAAGGTTCTGGCAGACACCCTCAGCAGAATTAGCCAGAACCACCATGGCTGGTCCATGAATACACAGGTCCTAAAATCAGTGTTCAGAAAGTGGGGCACTCCAGAGATAGACCTCTTTGCCTCCACAGACAACCAGCAGCTGCCACTGTTCTGCTGCAGGCCTCCTGCCCAGGGGACAGTGCCAGTGGATGCCCCAGCATTGAATTGGATAGGTACATTTCTTTATGCCTTTCCTCTATTGCTCAGAGTCCTGATAAAACTCTGGTATCAACCGGCAACAATGATTCTGTTGGCACCGGATTGAGCGAGGCAGCCTTGGTACTCCTTTCTGCTAACCCTTTGCCCTGACGTGGAACCTTTGTAAAAGAGCTCACGCTCAAAGGTCTTTCCGAAATACTAATTAAACAAACAAACAAATAATTAAACAAACTCTGTCAGTAGTACAGCCGATCTATCTCTCCCAGAGGCACAATCTGCTCACATCCTCACAGGGCAGAATACTGTACCCCAGCCTTGGGTCTCTTTGTCTCTTGAGGACTTAGAACTGGCTAGCCTACACTTTTCTGAGGAGGTATTAACTGTCCTCGGGGGTTCACGAAAGCCCTAAACTAAGAAAACCTGTGCTTCAAAATGGAAAAGGTTTTCTATCTGGTGTGGAAACACTGGGGTCAACCCTACTACAGCTGGGTTACCCCTCCTCTAGGTCTACCTGACCCACTTACACTCTCTAGGCCTCAGGCCTTCCACCCTAAAGGTGCATATAGCTGCTGTTTTAGCTTACAGTACCTCTCAGCGGGCAAGGACTGGTTTATGGCATGTCATCCAGTCATCAGGAAGTTCTTTAAAAAGACTACTCCACATTCACCCTCCCCTGAGAGATCCAGTTCCACTATGGAACTTAAACATTTATATTGCCAGCCTCATGGAGCCCCCTTTCAGCCTATGGCAACTGCAGACCTCAAGTATGTGACCTGAAAGATTGTCTTTTTAGTAGCCATTACCTCAGTGAGGCGAGTAAGTGAGCTACAGGTACAAAGTGGTGCTCAGAACCAATACGAAATTCCTTCCTAAAGTGGTGTCAGATTTTCATCTGAACCAGTCCTTCACACTGCCAGTCTTCTTTACAGACAGTTCCAGCTCAGATGAACGAAAAGTGCACAGCCTGGATGTAAAAAGGGCACTCAGCCGTTATCTTGGACAAAGACCGAGGCTTTCAGGCCAGAGCATACCCAGCTGTTCCTTACCTACAGTGAAGTGGGTAGGGATAGGCTAGCCTCAAAGAGAACTATTGCACACTGGATAGTGGCCTGCATACAATTGTGTTACACCAAGGCTGGAAAACAACCTCCCCTGGGTCAGAGACCACACCCTACCAGGGGCACAGCTGCATCAGTTGCTGCAGCAAGAGACATTTCCCTACTGGAAATTTGTAGGGCAGCTACATGGAAGACTGTTTACACATTCACCAAGCACTGTAGCCTGGACCTACAGTCGAGGAGTGATGCCAGGTTTGGCACAACAGTCTTGCAGAATCTTTTTCCTAATTAAGTTCTGTACCCTACCTCCAAAGGTACTGTTTGGTAGTTTGCACTAGTTAAGCATATTGAAAGATTCCTGGAGTTTGAAGAAAAAATTACTCACCATAGTAATTTTGTTTCTTCCAAGGTATCCTTCAATATGCTTGAAGCTCCCACCCTGCCTCCTCTTCCAGAACCAGAAAAAGGGATCCCCTATCCTGTACTCCTGCCGGTCACTGTCTGTTGTGTTGTGATTCAGATTAATGGTTAAAGATTTTTGCAAATAAATTTATTCTGACGTTTTGTCCCTTCTTATAGGGATCACAATTTTGAGGATTTACTATAGTGGGAATAGCTGGTGGATAGTATAGCTAATGAGGGTGCCTTCACCGCTAGGCTTTGTAGTAGATCTGAGCACCTTCAGAGTGCAGCAGTTTGTAATTGTCATGTGCCAATGAGAGTTCCATTATTTACATAAATTCCATTCTCTCTGGGGCAGTTCATTGCAGGAGGCTAACTGCACTAGTTAAACATATTGAAGGATACCTTGGAAGAAACAAGATTACTGTGTTGAGTAATTTTTTCTTGTGTAAATGCAGACACAATAAATAATTTTTTATTGGATCTGGGCGCCAATTCCAGAGTTGATCTCTTAAAAAGTATTATAAGCTTAGTTGGGGGAGGGTAATAGATATTAGAAAATAGGCCCTGCCACCAGTGCGGGGCCTACAAGGGTTGAACCCCTCATCCTTGCTCTGCTTGGTGTGTTTTTTCCCCCTGTGGACCCCTAGGTGGAGCGTCGGTACAGTGCCTCACTAGATACTCCTGCATATGCTCCAGCATGCAGGGGGTTAACTGCCAACACTGCACCTACTTCCAGCAGTGTGCGGTCTTGGCTGCTATGCCCCTATGTCCAGGCGCATGCTAGGCTTTACATCCCTTCCACCCCTGAGGAGGAGGAGAGCAGTCCTACAGACGCTCGATCCTCCTTCCCCAGCCGACCCTCCGACAACTCAAGTTCACTTCCAAACTTGAGTTGTCAGTGCCACAAGTGGTAGCCCTGCCACCGGGCCGGTGAGCTGGTCCTACCCCTTCCATGTTCAGTTGTTCCCAGACAGTCTCTATTCAGTCCCCTTCCCCCATATAGAGGAAAGGCTTAGAGGCCACTGTATACTCTGTGGCCTCTGTGCCTTCTCCAATATACAGTGCCACTCCCCCCTGCCTTTTGTCTGTCTCTCCCCTGTAGAGACAGCAGACCAGTACTATAAGGTCCCAGTCATTGTTTCCTGTTGCCCGTGTTTCCATTATGACTAATGGGTCCATCTTAGCCTCTATCACCACTGTCAGTCGGCTGACTCATTTCATTCCCAAGGCTTCTTACATTTACACTGACCACCTTCCAGGACCCCTGTCTCCCACTGTTGCCCCTGCCATAGGCCATGTTGCTCTATCTTTGTTACTCCCACCCCCGCCCATGTGGTCCCTGGTCTTTGACATACTGTACAGTATGCCCTTTCACTATCCTTATTTGAATTGCTTCTGTCTCGCTGTTTGCCCCCAGTAGTTGGGAGAGTGCTACCAAGGTCTGCCTCACCTGAGTTCTCTCCACAGGTATCCATAACCCCAGTTTCTCCTGCTGCTAGTTAAATGCCTTGAAATGTATGCCTCAGACCTCTGCCCTGATGCTTTTGTCTCCTCCCTATCTGGATGAAGGCCGTTCAGTTTAAATAGGCCTTTATCCCATTAAAAATAATCCAGACTCTAAGGAAGAGAAATTGCCCTTTAACCAGTTGTTAAATTGGCAGATTTTCAGTTCCTTGCCTCCCTCTGCCTGTGCACTGTGAGAACCACTGAAGATCTCAGTACCAGCCAACCCCTTATGCCTGGAACCCAGCATCCTGAAGCTAGCCTTCACTGCTGCTAATGGCCTTCCTGCCAGATTGTTTGTTCCAAGATGGACACCAATGTATGGCCTCCCTGCCACTTCCCTAACCAAAACCTCATCTATCTTGGGGAGCACCCCATATGCTGTTGCCCCTCTGAGACCGTGTACCCCCCCCCCCATCTCTGCTGGTGTGAGATCCAGACCACTGTCTCTGTTCCCCACCATTACTGTCTTGAGCAAATCCTGTGACCTCCCAGTGTGTTTCAGTCCATCCCAGCTGTCAGATTATCACTCTGGGGTGTAGCAAGTTGCAGAACATGCACAAGACCAGTGCATGAGAACAGATCTCTTACCTCAGATTTGCTGATTGGTAGTAGGCAGTTCGAATCCAGGATGAAGCATGTCATTGGGCACAGGCTCTTCACACTCGCTATTAACCAGCAACTGCCAGCTGGGTGGATTTAGTCATCAGAATACATTTTTTTTTTTTTTTTTTAAAGTTAGGGAAGTATTGCAGAACACGGGCAGTTGGGGAGGTGCAGGGGTGAGCGGTTGGGGGTGCAGGGGACAAAGCCCTCCGATTCTGTACTGTGTACACTGGATTACTGAAACAAGATTTTGGGATGAAATCTCTGCTGCCTTTTGAGGAAAGGTGTGTTTTGCACTACTTCCTTAAATCTCGCCACAGTCACAGGCTTCATTAGTCATGAGCAAAGCTCCTGCTTCAGGTATGTGGATTGTCAGTAGCATATAACTAATTTGTCCTTACGCAGTAGCAAATTGCGTGACTACTGCTGAAAAAAACTCTAGTAATGTTGCATGATTTGGTTCTTGAGGTTCAGAATATAGTAGTTCAGACTTGAAAGACAATTCTTGAAAGTACAAGCTGCAGAATTTTTATTAGGAATACTTTGATGAAGATGTGTGCTTCTGTTTGATGTATAAAGACAGTACAGAACTAGGGCATCAGAATTACAGCAGCAGTCCTTGTAGTTGACTATCTCTTTGTATTACTGTCAGTAATGTTTTCTAATGTTCCCCTGAAATGAGAGGCTGTGTTGTTTTTTTTTTTTTTTTTACTTGCAGGGGTTGGCTAAGAGTTATTAGGTTAAGGAAAAAAGTCATATTTAAGCATTGATACATGATATGATGTGATATATTGCAATATATATATAGATATACAGTATATATACAGTATATGCATGCCTTACATGTGTTTGCCTCTTGCCTTTTGCTGCCTCTCAGGTTGCTTTCTAGCAGTGGAGACCGTGAGCACCACCACCTCGAGGAATGCCTCTTTCCTGTTTTCTCGCTGAGTTACCTTACTCCTGCTGTTTCTTGCAGTACCTGCTTTACTGATCTCTGCGGGTACTCAATGGTCTCAGCTCAGGCAGATCTCCAGGCTCGTCCTACCACCAGTATGTCCCATGATGATCATTGGAGGAACCCGCCACAGGCCTGAAAACCATCAAGGAATGTTGCTTGTGGTGATACCCACCTAGGGGTTGCCATGCCCTCCTAGTAGTCCCACTAAACTCGTAAGCTATGGGCGACATCCATGATTCTCTCCCTCAACTCCTGGCAGTTTGTGATCCATCTTGGGTGCCCAAGACTCCTTTCTGGCAGCTATCAGTGTCCCCTTTAGGGATGCAATAGTGCCCTTAACTTGGTGAGGTGTCCAAGATCTTGTGCCACTTTCCGATCTCTAAGAGTGACTGGCACCCATGCTTCCATGCGGGAACATACCTTTGTTGTGCCTCTTCTGTCCCTGACCTGAGTCGTGGCCAGTCACTCAGTTGACACTGGTGAGTGCCCACTCCTGCAAAGCCCACAGGAGTACCCCCAGACACCCCAGTGCTCTGCTGGTGGTGCCTGCTCACCCCCTTAGCTGGCACTCATGCCTAGCATAGCACATCCAGTTCATCTCCTGCACCCAGGAGGGCACCTGCCAGTCGAGATCACCTGAGGTGTCAGTGTTCCCTCCAGTTCCAGCTGCCTAAACCTGAGAACCACCCAAAGCAAATTAGGTTGGACTGGCATCATGGGGACACCCAGTGTTTATTCTGCCTGTAGCTACACCCACAGAGGAGGAGGATGCCAAGGCATGACTCCCCTTCTTGCTATATCTGGAGACAACCCCTCCCCCTGCTGAAATGAGTGGTTGTTGTATGTGTGCTGCTGTATCTGTGTGCGTATTTGTGCTTCATTTTTTATCCATAGATGTCCATTTCACCATTCCTCAGAACCAACGATTGCTTGTTCCAGCCAGCTCTTGTCCTTAATGTTTTAATTGCTGTAGTTTGTGTCCTTTTTCAAGCAAGTTATAAAAATTACAGGGAGGCAGGGAAAATTTTACTGTAAAAGCTTTGTATAGTGGTGACCACTATACAAAATGTATTTTGTATAGCAGTAGCCAAACTTTTTGCAGCACTTTGTAGGTAATTTTTTTAGCCTCTCTCCCTTGCCCAGTGTAGAGTTTTCTGCATGCAGAGTGGTTCTTCTCTTACCCCCGCCCCCCCCCAACAAGCCAGTAGCATTTTCAGCTCCTTCTAATATCAGGTGCCTTTGGATGCAGTGTTTCCACAGATCTACCACCCTACCCCACCCCACCTACTAGCTCTCCAACTCCCATTCCATTTAAAATATGTAAAATCCCCCAGTCTGTCTCAGCCCAGGCACCCTCTGCACCCAGATCTTACAAATCCCCAGTCACTGACTCGCCTACAGTAATTTAAAAGCAGTATTACAGTCTATCCAGTGCAGTGTGAAGTTCCTCATCCTCTTGGTTAGCTCTGGGTCTGACTGCTGGCAGTGTCAACCAGTCGCAATAGTACAAAACAATACTAGGTGAGATTACCAGCATATTGGCCTGGCAGTTAGAACAAGAGGATGAGGACCATTGAGCTGCATTGTACAGTTCGACAGGGTCAGTCACGCAGTTAGGTAGGAAATGGACAGACTAGACTAATGAGTTTTTATCTGCTGTCGGTATCAGTGTAATGTTTTATAAAAACTGTTAGTGACTTATTGACTGAGGAGACTTGAAAGGACTGGGTGGAGGAGGTGGCGGGCTGAGATGGGTGAGGAGAAGGATTCATATTTGTGGAATGTGGCCATTCAATCCGTAAGTTTTATTGTTCAACCACTTGGCCATTACACATAAAAGAATACATAAATCACAACATCCACATTCATTAATAAACAGAAAAATTCTCATTAAAAGGATATTATTTAAAAAACAGTCTGATTTCATACATATTACACAACAGGTATAATTAGGTCACCAAGCATAAGAAACTCCACACTGTGGAGACTGGTTCAGCACTCACAGGTCTTGCACAAAAATGCCGGCATATACAGCTCTCAAATAAGTATTTGTATTAGAAAAGTATAAAGTGCAAGATATGTATTAAAATGCAGTAGAGCTCACCAACCATACAGATCAAGGGCTTCAGGGAGAGGCAGGGGAGCATGAGTCTCTCATCGAACTCATCAATCACAAATTTTTCTGTGGCTATGGCGTCTCATGGCATGCCAACAACTGCTGCACCACCATCGCAAAAGCTAAAAAGCTTCAATACATCAAGAAAATGCCAAGACAGATAACAGCAAACCAAGGTGCCCCTGCACATCACTCATGCTGGCCCGTGCCAGGTATAATTAGATCCCTATAAAAAAATTCACTTTTTCAAATTACATTATAATTTCCTTTATGTGTTGAAAGCAATTTTTAGTGCATTTCAGCATTAGTGTTGCATTACATAGTTTCTGCTTATTTATCCTGCTCTTAATGCAGATAATATAATTTCATAGGCTTTCAGCAGAAAACTTATGACAAATGGTAGTTTATACTCCCATAAATCATAACATCTGAACAGAGAATGTGATGTACAGTATCAGTAGTCCCACCCAAATTCATACAAGGAAAGGAAGAAATGAAGAATAATTGCATACGTTACACATCAATTGAGATATGGTACAGCATAATTTGATGGATAAAAATGGGTAGTGTGGGCCAATACTTTTAGCTGACTCTCGAGATGAAAAACAAGTTTTATTTTCGAGAGTTTAAACATGATGTTGCATGATTTGGCTCTGACTACCTACACTCTGTTTTGTTGCTTGTAATCCCTGTGCTCTAATATGGAGCAGAAAAACTGGAAAAGCCCAATTATAAGCTTTAAAAAGAATCAGCCTCATTGTCTGTTCCCTAGACTTCTGTTAAAAGCTAGAACCTTATGTATTTATGATTTGTCAGTTTGCTGTATGTCTTTTCCTGTGCTTAAAACATTTACAAGAGAAATAAAGTTAACTTCTCCAGAATAGTCAAATGGGGTTTACTATATTAATGGTAGAGTGTGACCATAAGCAGATGTGCTGACTGGGATGGGGGACCAGACTGATACTCTACTGCACTAAGCCAGGAATGTGGCATCACGACAAGTAAGAATTGGCTTGTTTTTTGCAATGCCAATGAAGGTAAAATAATCACTACTGGGTGTGGTCAAGTGGTGCAGGATATCTCGGTTTTGATCACAAAGCCCTGTTAGCTGTAACAGTCCTGGATTTGATAGAGGGAGTGCAGACTCTTCCACTGTCATCCAAAATTACTACAGCTGGCAGTGCCTTATGGCCACTGGTAATGGAGTGAGCATGCTCTTCCCACCAACTTGTGGCTGATCTGGTAGATTTGGCTTTGTTTCCACTGGGAACAGCAACACCATTTTACTCTCAATCATCAAGTGGTGCTGGTGGATTTGTGGCTGTGAGTGACATCTAGGCTGGACAGTCGCAAACAGAGACAGAACATGGCATAGTATTCCTTAAGTATCAGTATAGCCTAGAGGTTATAATAATGAGCTGTGAATGAGCTTGGCACATTCAGCAGCTCTGGGTTTGATTCCTACAACCTACACTTGCATACTGTGTGACCCTCAAAAAAGTCACGTAACCTCCCCAGTGCTCTCTGATTGCCTGTGAAATCAGGCATTGTGCCTAGAGGGCATTAACCAGTTAACAAAAAGACAAAAATAGAATAATTAACCGACTGGCAAAATGTGGTCAAGAATGTTTGTGTCACTATTGCTGTGATAACAAACTCTGGTCAGAGCCAATATAGCTGCAAAATAATGGTACTGATGGTAGTAGATGAATGATGGATGAATGAGTTAAGGGTCAGTGTGGTTTACTGTAGTTCTATCAGATTTGTGCAGGAATAGGGCAGTGTGAGAATGAATCACATAGATTTCTTACTGGTTTCTCATGCCAAGCCCCCACCCCACCCCAACCCTGCACCCCCTCCTCAGTACAAAAGCCATTATGTAACACTGTACTTTGGTAGGAAAAGGACATACTGATTTAAGTCTGAGTGAGAATACAGACCGGTACCATGCACCTCAATCCGTAGTGAAGATGGAAGATTAATATACGGTATTTGTAAGTAAAAGGACACCAACACCCACCCCCGTTACTCAGTTCAAAAGCTCCATTTTATTGCATAGACATTCAATAATAATTGCAAAGCACATTGAAATAAGCTAGTTAAGTTTAGTTAAATACTGTATTTTGAATCTGTATTGATTTATATACCTAGTGACCCATTCATCATTCAGTGATGGGTTCAGTGTGGATTGCTGGATATGGCTGCAGACAGTAGACATCACTGAGTGTTTGCAACATCCTCTCACCCCACTCACTTGCATCACTAGCAAACTTGTAGAAACTTACTGCACTAAGCAAAAGCAATGGTCAAAAAGCGAGAGAACAAAATGTGTCAGAACTGCAGTAATTAATGCAGTGTATTCTTTGAATGCACGCCAGTTTGCTGTAGAAAGATACCAGATGAATCTGTGTTGCCATTGGCTCTGAGTGACGCAATTAAAATATAAACATCTGCCTCTATATCCATGTTAAATAGAAACAAAGAATTAAAAGCTGACTTGTTGAAAAAAAAAGTATGCAATTTATGTAATAACACTGCATGCTTCTTGCATCCCGACATCTAAAACCTTGGAAACACAGTGATCGAGTAGCATCATTGTCGGAGTGTGTGGACAAGCTTCAGAATTATTGAACCCGTATGCAGCAATGTTAAAAGATATTTCACATATAGTATGCAAAAAAAGGAATCTCTATTAAAGATAAACAGATAATACCAAAACCCTTGAAAAAAACACCATGTTTTCATGTCAATACGCGGGGGGCGTAATTTTGTCTAGTGAGATGTCTGTCTCGCACTCAGCATCAGTACCAAAACATTGGGTGTGTGCATCTACATGTGTGTCTATCATTGATCATGACTGCTAGTGTGTGCTCACTGTCATTACAGAGAAACAAAATGGAAATGTGGAACCATTTGATTGCCTTCCCGAGCTGCCCTGATCAGCACAATCCTATGTAGTTTGTTGACTGTTTGCAGGTTAACCAATCGCAGTGTGGCTCTCAACCCTGCTACCCCACAGAGACAAGTATTCCTTTTCAAAAGTGCAGATAGAGTATCACTGACAAGTTGTCTTTAACAAGAAGCTTAAATAAATCACTTCCTTGCCAAATGTTGAGGTCTGCAAAAACTAGCTTTGTTCACACCTTCATTCTCTATATGTCTCAGTTTTATTTTGGGGGGTTGTAATCGAACATGATTTCAGCCAGTAGATCGTAAACTAAGTAACAACACAGGTCTTAAAATTTACATCAGTAGTCTTGTAATTCAAGGACTTGGCCATTTGATGCCTGCAAACTGTCAGTCATGAAAAAAAGTCTGTTAGATGTTTAATGTCGCTCACGCCAGTGGCTTCTAGGCGTCATTCCAGTAAAGAATTTAAATACTGCACATGTACAAGGGCCAGCTAGCCAATTAAATGAATAGAAAGTGTTTACATCATTCAGATTTATGATTTGAACAGGAAAAGCCATGCACACTAATCAGGTTTTTGAAGTTATGGGACATCACAAACGATTGCAATTCTACCTGTTTACATGGACTTGAACTATTTGATTCATTAACCAGATAATTTAGAAACCTGATTCAAATCAGATAACTACTACCATGTAAGCAATAGTGAAAGTCACTTTTACTCACCCGGACCATGAGTGCCTGGAATACTGCTTGTTGTTATGTATGTGATGCTGATGTACCAAAGAAAACTATAAAGTACAATGAACTGTTTGATGTGTGATAAGGAAAACTGTTTTTACAGTGTGTTGACCCTTTCCCCTTTTGATTGTACTGCCCCAGCATGTGCACCAAAGTACTTGTAGAAGAAAAGCTACTAACATCCATTACAGTCACTTATCAGCAGCCCCCCCACCAACTAACCCACATAATCCATGCATTGAATGACCCTGCTAACAAATCTATACAGTTCCTGGAGTACTGCTTGTTTTGTATGTGATACTGCTATACAGACACAGAGAATAGTATCCAGATCTTCTTCAAGGATATCTCTTTCATCAGGCAACACCTTTGGAACTATAGCCATCAGGCAGTAGGACCAAATGGAAACTTTTTTGCTAGCAGTCTACTAGCGGTCGTCTGCGACATCATATGTAGACATCCTCCCCATATTAATATGGGTGGCCCTGTGCCCTCCTCAGTTCTTTTCCCATTGTCAACCATACTCGCCAGACTCCACGGAGACACAGCCGCTTCAGTCATCTGCCAAATCTTTGATTTTTTTACCTTTGTTATTTTTCTCACCCTAGTACTTATCACTTTATTTTGAAGTGATTGATGTCATTGATGTCATTGTGTACGTTGACTATCAACTCCATGAAACTCTTTCAGTATTGCGAGTGAGGTGGAAAAATCTATAACAACGAGCACAGCGCCTGCGTCTGCTGTCTCAGAGAGGCCCACAATGTTAAGGCCTGTGAGAGCTGCCTCAGCTTCAACCAAGCTATCTGGCAGCACTGTCAGAAAGCCCCTCAAGTCTTTCCTCCTTGAAAAGAAGGTAGCCAGAATGGAGAGAGAGCTACAGGCGAGAAGCTCCTCTGCATCTCCGGCTCCATCCATGGAATCCCCACTCTTTGAAGGACTGGGACAAATTTTTAACTAACTAACTAAATAAACAATTTAAAAAAAAAAAAAAAGTGACGAGGTACCTTTGTAAATGAGCCTCTGGCTCAAAGGTTTCTAAACTGATGTTTAACTAAATAAATAAATAAATAAATCATCAGGAAAGCACAAGCACCAGGAGGGAGAGAGAGAGCGGAGCAAGGATAAGTTCTCCCCGGTACACTCCTGGTCACTGCTACACTTGGTGTCTACTGTTGCAGCATCGTTGTCTGCTTCAGCGTGGACACATTCTGCTGTCCAAACCCTCACTACCACAGTGTCGGCTCCGGCAGTGAGACCTGCCAAACTTCCCACAGCCGGCAGTGGTTCGTTGACTTTGGGCCTATGACGCCCCTGTCACCACTGCAAGCCCTGCCGCTAAGCCCTCAGCTCCCTCAGGGTCGGCTTGCAGTGGGTTCTGCCAGACCTTCTGTGGCTTGCGATGGCCCATTGACGTGGAGGCTCTTGCCCCGCCCCCCAAGTCAACGCCACAGTGTGCTCTGTCGACACTGGGATGCTGGCCTCCCCTATCGACACAGCAAGGCACTCCAGCAACGCAGGCTACCATCGATATGCAGACAGTGCTCTCCTCCTTTGTGGACAGGGCTTGAAATAACCGGCTGTCCACCCGTCCTGGACAGCCGGTTTCCAACTGGGACAGCCGTTTTTTGAAGTTCGCCTGTCCCGGGGACAGGTGGTTTACATTTGCAGCCCGGAGTATTGAGCTGGGCACTAGGACCCAGCGGCAGACGGGAGGTTTCCGGACGGCGTCGACGTCATGACACCTAGCTCCGCCCGCCGAAAAGTGCAGCTCCGCTCGCCCATTCCCACTGACTGAGGGTCAAGTGACTGCAGCTACTAGCGTCACCTGACCTCTCAGCGAGCGGGAAAAACTGACTGGCGCCGACTCGCGCTCCTCACTCTCACTAGTCTGGCCATAGGGTGAGGAGCGCAGAGTGAGGAGAGCCATCGTCTATGCGACAGTGGGGAAAAAAATCAGAAATTTAACAGCCCTTCTCAGGGCTCTAGCATTTGGGGGCTGCTGGTACTTGGAGGAGGAGAGGGAAGGGATTTATTTAGAAAGTGGAAAAAAAAAAAAAGACTTCAGTAAATTCTCAACAGCCCTTCTCAGGGCTCTAGCATTTGGGGGCTCAGTTTGTCTGCATCAGTCCTGCTGGTACTTGGAGGAGGAGAGGGGAGGTGAACAAGGGATTTATTTAGTTAGTCTCAAAAGTGAAAAAAAAATACTTCTGCAAATTCTCAACAGCCCTTCTCAGGGCTCTAGCATTTGGGGGCTCAGTTTGTGTGCATCAGTCCTGCTGGTACTTGGAGGAGGAGAGGGGAGGTGAACAAGGGATTTATTTAGTTAGTCTCAAAAGTGAAAAAAAAGACTTCTGCAAATTCTCAACAGCCCTTCTCAGGGCTCTAGCATTTGGGGGCTCAGTTTGTGTGCATCAGTCCTGCTGGTACTTGGAGGAGGGGAGATGAACAAGGGATTTATTTAGTTAGTCTCAAAAGTGAAAAAAAAGACTTCTGCAAATTCTCAACAGCCCTTCTCAGGGCTCTAGCATTTGGGGGCTCAGTTTGCGTGTATCAGTCCTGCTGGTACTTGGAGGAGGAGAGCGGAGGTGAACAAGGGATTTATTTAGTTAGTCTCAAAAGTGGAAAAAAAGACTTATGCAAATTCTCAACAGTCCTTCTCAGGGCTCTAGCATTTGGGGGCTCAGTTTGTGTGCATCAGTCCTGCTGGTACTTGGAGGAGGAGAGAGGAGGTGAACAAGGGATTTATTTAGTTAGTCTCAAAAGTGAAAAAAAAGACTTCTGCAAATTCTCAACAGCCCTTTTCAGGGCTCTAGCATTTGGGGGCTCAGTTTGTGTGCATCAGTCCTGCTGGTACTTGGAGGAGGAGAGGGGAAGGGAGGTGAACAAGGGATTTATTTAGTGTAAGTCAAGTCTCAAAGCAGTCAGACACTGTACCTGTAGTACACCTAAAACTCTTTCAAAGCCAAAAGACACCTTGTGATCTGCAAGTCTCATCATCTCTGACTCTGAATAAAAAAATATATCTTGAGTGTGCAGAGAGGTGAAGGCAAGGCTCTATTAAAGCTTATTGTTCACTCAGCCTGTGTAAAGCCCTCAGAGCTTGAACCTTGAAGATAGATACTGACAGACTTACTGTACTACTACTAGTACTACTACTAATTTAAACTAGCCCCTGTCAGCCTGCTGTTGTGCTCTGCCACTGGACTAACTGAATAAAAGTAAAATTGAGTGACACTGTGACAACTTCAAGAAGGCACTGTCAAAGGGAGAGGAGGGAGGGATTAAATTACAAAACCGGTTGACAGCAGGATACCCTCAGGTTTTAGTTGTGAAATCTGGCGGAGGAAAATATAAATATTAAACTCTTTGTCCGGGTTTTACAGGGAGGAAAGAAAACTAAACAGACTGTTCACGTCTTCTAATATCTGTGATCATCACTTCACTGTAGTGTCCACTGTCTTCAGAGTGCTTACTGTACTTTAAATTCGTACTAGCTAAGTAAACCAAAAGGGAAAAAAAATGTCTTTGTTAAAGTTTGGCTTTAAAAAAATTACAGGAAAGCCTTCGGTTTCAAGCCAAGAGGGAGGAGAAAGCTCAGGTTCTTCCATGTGTACTGCTTCTCCATTACTGATAGACTCAGTAGCACCAACTACTCACCCCACCATTGTGGCCACAGATGTGACAACTTGTAGTGCCAGTGCTGATATGCCAGCAACTCTGACTACTGTTGAAAGTGGCGGGAGTCCCGGGGCCAAAAGAAAAAGGGGGTTCCAGGAGACCTGGAAGAAAAATAGGGAGTGGCTAATATATGAGCCTGATGTGGGCATGACCTGCTCATACTGCAAAAAATACTTAAGGGAGACAAACACTTTCATGAGTGGCTGTAAGAGCATGAGACTTGAAAATGTACGAGCTCATGAGCTCTCCAAACCTCATAAATTAGCCAATGAAAAAAATACTGTGTCTAACACAGACCCTTCCAACTTAGCAATAGAACGAGGAATAATACAAATGGAAAAAAATGAGGCAACACAAGTGGAACATTTGTTTAGAACAACTCTTTATTTGATTAATTCAGAACGCCCATTCACAGATTTCCCTGGCATCTTAGAATTACAACATGTAAATGGTGCAAATGTCGGAGTCAGTTATAGAAGTGACAAACAGGCAGCAACGTTCACACATTTTATTTCAGAATCAATAAGGATAAAAGATGCAAAACTGGTTAACAGTAACACTTTCATCTCTGTCCTATGTGACTCGAGCACTGATGCCTCAGTAATAGAAGAGGAGGCAGTCTATATTAGGACAACGGAAAATTTCCATCCAGTTAACAAATTTGTTTCCCTTCAGCCAGTCTGTATTCCAAATGGTGAAAGCATTTATAACTCAATAGGTGATGCCTTAGAATTCACCTTGGACTGTAAAGACTGGAAAGAAAAAATTGTTGCTTTTGGATCTGATGGGGCACCGTCATGTTGATAAAGTGACTGGGGTGTTTGGCAGGATTTTGAAAGATGTACCTCATTTGTTAGGGATTCAGTGCAGTGCCCACAAGTTGGAGCTAGCTATAAAGCAATCAGCAACATCTATTCCATACATGAAACAACAGATGAAGTCTTAATGGGTATCTATAAAATATACCATAAGTCTCCCAAAACTGGGCGGTCTCAAAGAGTTAGCCAGTAATATGAGGTATACCATTCACAAACCAGTTAACGTGTCAGGGACCCGTGGGTTGCACACAGAGAAAGGGCTCTGTCTGTTATTCTGTCCAGCTACAAGGCCTTAGTTGTACATTTACAGCACATTGCTTCCTCACTAGGGCAAACAAAAGATCAGGCCAGTGGGTTGTTCAAAACAATAAGTACTGTGAGATTTGTCCTCTTTTCTCAGTTTCTGGCTGAATACCTTTCTGTCATGATGGCCTTCAGTCTAACTCTACAGAGAGACAGCTCAACAGTAGAAACAATAGTCAGCAAGGTTGAAAGCACGGTGCTCTGGCTAGAGAACTACCCTGCACAGGATAAACTTGACAAAGTCTGTAACGAATTGCTGTTGCTCCCTGACTCTGACACAGCTGACAGTGACACTAGAACAAGTCGACTGACAGGCTCAGCCAGTACTCAGGTTCAGTTCCGTGGATCTGACATCTTCCTTAACTTAGAAAGGGGGATATTCTATAGATAGAACCAAACCGGCAGTGTTGCGTGATGTTACAAGCCTTCTTTCATCTGACAATTGAAAGTATTAACTCACGATTTTCCAATTTTTAAAACAGACAAAGTCCTACGGTCATTCAGTTTATTTAACCCATTATAGTTACCAGATAGTGACCATGACCAACTAGCCCTTTATGACAATGAGGAAGTCAGAACCCTCACAGAGCACTACAGTGACCTACTGAAGAAACACAATAATAATATAAACTTGATTGAAGCGCAATGGTTAGAGCTTAAACCACTTATGAAAAAATCACTGAATGAGCTGTCTCCGAAATTTCACTATTTGGATTTCTGGCAAAAAATTCTCCATAATGATGCACATGAACAGCGATTCCCTGATATTCTGGTCTTAGTCACAATAGCTCTATGATCCCAACCCAAACTGCAGTAGTTGAGAGGATTCAGCTTGATGGGCAGAGTGAAGTCTGACTGGCGGTCCTGTCTGTCTCCTATGACTACATCTGAACTAATGCGTGTCAAGCTGTCAGATGCTAGCGTTGCTACATTTGACCTGCAGGATGCCATAACACTATGGTTCAAATCTGGAAAACAAAAGAGAAGACCTCATGTGAGACCATATGGCTGCAGACTTGATTCAAGTTCTGATTCAGAAATAGACTGGACTCAGTCAGTGTTTTACTTTGGAAAAATAACCCCCAAAAGCAACAGTTTTCTCTCTTTCCACTTTACAGTCCATTTTATGTTTTAAGTTTAAAATTTACCTCACAAAAATGTGGACAGGTAAAACTTTGTCCGGACAGGCAACATTTACATTCCACCTGTCCCTCGGACAGGCATCTCAAAAAAATTATTTGTAGCCCTGTTTGTGGAGATCATTCAGTGCCTTGTGTCTCTTCCAGGCCCAACGACACTGTGGCCTATCAGACCAGCCTCCATGTAGACGCCTACAGTACCACAGTGTCGTGTCATGATCACTCCAGGGCATCTATGTCTTCACTGCCTTTCTTGCAGTATTCAGAGCCTGTTGATGAGGATCAGGAATACAACACTGACCTCATCCCACATGAGAAGGAGGAAGATATGGATAGGAGCCCATCTAGGTCTAACTCCACAATTTCTTCAGGGAGTGAGGACTCCACAAGGTATACCCCTAGGTCCCCTCCTGAAGACCCCTTCTTCATCTCAAATGATGAAGCAGCTCCAAACAGCAATGAGGTTTGATGCTTAGGAGCAAGTCATTACCAGGAGAAACCTGGTTGAGTTTCTGGAACTACCAGAGCCTCCCCCTCTCCTTATTCCTCCTCTGCTGGCTGCACTAGAGGATGCTACCATGGTTGCCTGGTACAGACAGTCTGACCCCTGCCATGCCCAGAAATGCAGACAAAACTGTATCAGGCTCCCTCAGGGAAGCCTTTTTTTGCAGGGCAACCTCAGACTGATTCAGTATTGATTGACGTAGCCCATGATAGATGTAAGAGGCCTCTGTATCTCAGATCCCTTACCCCATATAAGGAGTCAAGAATGTTGGACCTCATGGGCAAGAAGACCTTTGCTTCTGCCACACTGGGCCTCAGAATATCAAATTACCAGGTCAGTATGGTCAAATTCCAGAATACCCTCTGGAAAAATGCCAAATTGCAGCTCAGGCCCTTCCAGAGGGTCCCCAGAAACAGAAGATGCTTAAGGCTCTCCAGGCTGGGGCAGATGTAGGCCAGCACCTTTTGAGGTCTACCTTTGACATCTCAGATGCCTCAGTCAGAGCAGCTGCAGTGGGTGTCTGCCTCAGAAGGCATTCTTGGCTCAGGGTGTCAGGATTTGCTAGTGATCTCCATCAGTCCATTCTAAATTCCCCTTTCAGAGGTTACAAGCTCTTTGGGGTGGATGTGTAGGACATCCTTTTTGACCTACACGCTTCAAGGAGGACTCTGTTAGTCCACTCCTTTTACCTCACCCAACCAAAAAGTGGACAGAGGGTACCCTTTCGTCAAGCCACACACAAACTCATGTTGGTTCCTAGACAGCAGGGCAAATGCAGAGCAGCATCAGCTTTGCCTGCCCCTCCCTCCACCACAGGAAAACCTCTAGAGGTGGAGGTTCAGCCCCAGCTGCAGGATCTACTTCAGTGTGACTCCTCCTTAGACCCCACCATCTGGCCCTCAACCTGGAGGAGGTGTTGGGGGTTGCCTCTTCCTCCACCTAGACCAGTATAGAGAGAGTTCACAACAGATGATTGGGTCCTGCAACTAATAGAACAGGACCACGCTGTAGAACTTCTGGAGTTGCTTCCAGCACTTATGACACTTCCCTCAGCTTGTCTTCCAGGTCACATACCAGTGCTGTTAGAGGATGTATGCTTTGTGTTGTGCAAAAGGGCCATATAGAACCAGTTCCCTGGGAGCAAAGGAACAGAGGGTTCCACTCTCATTTCTTCCTAGTCCCAAAATCCACAGGACATAAGGCCCATTCTGAACCTGAGAGACCTGAACTCTTATATCAGTACAAAACGTTCATGATGGTCACTCTGCAAGGTCTGCTGCCATTTCTGTGAAAGGGGACTGGATATGCTCCCTGGACGTGCAGGATGTGTACCTGCATATCAAGATTTGTCCATCCCACATAAGGTACCTCAGGTTTCTGTTTCGAAGGGAAAATTACCAGTTCAGGGAATTGCCCTTTGGCTTGTCATCTGCACCACGAGTGTTTACCAAATACTTGGCAACTGTGGCAGCAGCTCTCCAGAGAGAGGGACTGTACATCTCTCCCTGTCTAGACAACTGGTTGCTGAAAGCTCAGTCCCAGGAGCAACTTCGTAAACCCTAGCATGCACCAAGCAGCTGTTCAGTGCCCTAGGGATCATAGTCAATCTGCCTATGTCAGTCTTGACCCCTTGCCAGCATCTGCAGTACAGAGGGGCAGTACTGGACACTACTCAGAGCTTTGTTTTCCTCTTCCAGAACAGAGCAGAGCGCCTCATGGCCCAGGCCCAACAGCTTTACAATAGCAGGTGTGTCACAGCCAGGACATTCCTGAGACTGTTGGGCTTGATGGCAGCAGTCATTGTCATGGTTCCCCTGGCCAGACTGCACATGAGGATCCCTCAGTGGACATTGAGAGTTCAGTGGGATCAGTACACCGATGAAACAGCAGGTTCTAGTAACCTCCCCGGTTCGAAAGGTGCTTCAGTGGTGGATGGAACCCAGCAATTTGCTGAAAGGGGTTCCATTCCTCATCCCCTTCCCTCAGCTGATTCTCACCACAGATGCTTCATGGCTGGGCTGGGGAGCACATCTGGGCCCTCATCAGGTGCAAGGTACACGGATCGGTGAGAAGACTTCAGTCCACATCAACATCCTGGAGATGAGGGCCGTTCTATATGCGCTGCAAGCCTTCCAGAACCATCTGTCCTCTGCTGGTGCAGACAGTCAACATTAGTGTAGTACACTACATAAACAAGCAAGGGGGGACCCACTCATACTCTTTGTGCAGGGAGGCGATGAGGGTTTGGTACTGGGCCCTACAGCACAGTCTAGAACTTTTGTCCGTTCATGTCCCAGGCATCCAAAATGTCCTGGTAGACAGGCTAAGCCAGTTGCAGTCTCGGATGCATAAGTGGGAGCTGCTGACCTTGGTAGTAGAAGGCCTGTTCAGCAGGTGGGGTTGTCCAGAGTTGGACCTTTTTACATCCCTACTCAGTGCAAAACTGCTGTTTTTCTACTGGCTTGCTCCAAGGCCTGGAGTTTTCTGACTAGATGCATTGTCCCTCTCTGGGAAAGGGAGGTTCCTCTATGCCTTCCGTCCCTTTCCTCTGCTTCAGAGGGTGCTAATCAAGCTCCAAATGGAGAGAGCTACTCTTAATTCTGGTGGCTTCATTCTGGCCTCGTCAGATGTGGTTTCCGTTACAGCAGCTGCTAGCAGTGGAACCTCCAGTACCTCTGCCCTGTGCAAGGGCTTGCTATAACAGGAACAGGGCACACTGGTCCATCCAGATCTTATGTCACTCCATCTGCATGCATGGCTCCTGAGGACATAACCATGACTCAATTCAGGGTGTCTCAAAAGGTGGCCAATGTCTTGGTGGGTGCCAGAAAACCCTCCACCAGGACAACATATTCCATGAAGTGGCAGCGCTTTGTTCTGTGGGCTACTTCCCATCACCTGGATCCCTTTACTTGTCCAGTGAATCAGATTTTGGAGTACTTGCTGTTCCTTTCAGAAGCTGGACTGCAATACTGTTCCATTAAGGTGCACTGGGTTGCCATTTCAGCCTTCCATGTGCCTACTGATAGCCGTATGGTGGCACATCTGGAGGTATCCTGTACACTCTTGTGAGGCATTCTACACTTGAAGTCTCCCGTCCGCAATCCAGTCCTAGTGTGGGACTTGAATTTCACTCTAGAAAAACTTACTTTGGCTCCTTTTGAGCAGGCCGTGACTTGGGGGCTACACTTTCTGTCATGGAAAGTGACATTTTTAGTTGCTATTGCTTCTGCTTGAAGGTTCTTTGAGCTTCAGACTGTTAGGGTTAGTATGCAAGACACCCCGTCTTTGTGAAAATCACACCTAAGTTTTTGCCAAAGGTGGTGTCTGAGTTTACCCTGAGTCAAGCCATCCACCTCCCTGTTTATGTTCTGGGGCATGCCAATCCAGGGGAAGTATTGCTGTATAATTTAGATATACATAGAATACTCTTATGTGCACCATATGAGGGACTGTAAAAAGTCCTTGCAGCTTTTCATTTCTTTCTCCCTTGGGAAAGAGGGTGTACCAGTTACTAAACAGTGCCTGTTCAAATGTTTGACCAACTGCATTACTTGTTATAGGGAAGTACCGGTAAGGAACTTCCTGGGGTTGTACATGATCATTCGACCAGAGGCATGGCCACTTCTGTTGCCTGTTTCAGGAATGTGTCAGATGCAGACATTTGTGCTGTTGTAACTTGGAGTACTGTCCACACTTTCACTAAACACTATAGTCTGGACATCGCCTCTGGAAGAAGGGCAGGCTTCGGCCTGGCTGTGCTTCAAGGTCTCCTTTCTTAGGCCCATAGCTTCCAGCAAACCAGACTGCCTATCTGTCAGTACTGCTTGGGACTTGTTCCATAGGTGTGGCCTGATGAAAGAGAGATCCTCGAAGAAGATAGTACAGTTACGTAAGAACTTAACGTAAACAGCAGATCGTCAAAAGAATCTCTGTTATCAGGACATGCTGTCCCACTCTCCATCCCCCTTGAACTCGGAGTTTCTCAGTTCCTGTCTCTCTCTCTCAGATAGTTTACCACCTTACATGTTGGCGGGAATCTTCAACTCCCCCTCAGCTCCTCAGGAGGAGGTCCTCTGCGTATGGTCTCCGGTGGGGAACTGAGGAGGGTGTGCAGCTGCTCATGTTTATCTGACGAGGATGTCGACGTACGATGTCATCGTGGAAGGCCCCTAGTAGACTACTAGCAATCATCATGGGTGGCCTCTAGTAGACTGCTAGCAAGAAAGTGTCTGTGTGGTCCTAGCACCTGACGGCTGTAGTTCCATAGGTGTTGCCTGATGAAAGAGATTCTCTTGAAGATTTACTGTTACAGTAAGTTCGTACGTAACTGTACTGTTTGCTGACATGTTTTGACTGATAAAGGGATTTCCTTTCCCTTTCCCTGTTTGTTGGAACTGTTTTGTCTACAACTCGGTGCATAGAGCAGGGTGGCAACCGTATGGTAAACTTTCCAGCTTTACTTGCCCAGACCATCCTGCTTGGCACTGCCTTATATTGTTGGAGTCTTCTGATTTGCTGTAGCAGTTATTAGGTTTGGAGTGCTATAGAAACATATAATTTGCTGGCAGATAAGAACTACTTGCTCCACTTAGTCTGGCCATTTATACATCTGTGCAAGCTGGAACTGTATTATAGCTCTGTGCTCTACATATTTTATCAGCATCAGATCTAAACGCATTCATTGTCAGTCACAATTTCCAACAGTAAGACATGAACTCAAGGCCTTATTATTAAGTATTAAAAATGACGGATTACTTGTCTGATCAGTGTGTTTTTCAGAGACAGATTCACAGTGTCAGATGGCATTGATTAAATAACTATGGGCTTAGGTTCGAGCCCTATGTAGGACACTCATAGTAGACTGAATATGAATTGCAACATTAAGTTTCAGGTTGCAAAGTGATTTGAAAACTTTACCACACTGAATTTCCATGCTGGCAACTATATACAGTGCCCGGAGTACTGTTTGTTTTGTATGTGATGCTACTGTACCGAAGGAAACTAGTAAAGTAAACCAAACTAACCAAAGTGTTATAAAGAAAATTTTGTTTACTAAGTGCTGACCCTTTCCCATTATGACAGGTGTGTGGTACTTGATTGTACTGCCCTGGCATGTGCACCAAAGTACTTGTAGGAGCATGGCTACTACTTGTCTGCTGTAAATGTATTTGTATTTCAGTATAGCATTGATTGCAGTCACTTGCCCCCAGCTCCCCTTCCCCACCAGCTAACACACATAACTCGTGCATTGAATGTCCATGCTAGCAACTCTATACAGTGTGATGCTGTGGTACCGAAGACAATTAATAAAGTAAATCAAACTGGTTGACGTATGATAAGGAAAACTTGGCAGTTCCCTATGCAACTGTAGTTAGATAACGTCTATTTGTTTTTTGTGTGTGTTTTTGTTTGTGCACGCAAGGATTTACAAAAGTTAAGATTTTCTTTTTGTGGGGAGTTTGTGACTTCATATGCCAGCTGAGAGACAGACAGACCGAGAACTTGGCAACCGTGTGAGAGCTAACCCACATAACACAAGCATGCAGGCTCCATTGCGTTAGCAGGCGTTTCTGCAAGGAGAAGGCAGCATGAGAGTGAAAAACAGGGATTTATGAATGTAAAAATAGTAGTAGTAATATCACTATTTCCATAGTGCACACTGTAAATGATTGGGGAGTGGGAGGGGAGGATTAAAAAACATTACAAGCAGTTGCCGAGTAAGAGTTCAGCATAGTCACTTTTACTCGCCCAGACCATTACCTCGTCGGTGCCTTGCACTGTTGCAGTCTTCAGTATATGTAAGAAAAAAACAAGAGCAAGAAAACAGTATGGGGGGGCCTGCTCAGCACTGCCTTATACTGTTGCTGTCTTCAGAATATGTAAGGAAAAAAAAAAACAGGAGCAAGAAAATAGTGGGTTGGGGAAGGGGAAAGGAGGGAGAAACCACACAGCACTGACTGTACTGAATGGAGGAGAGATCTGCTTCAACTCCACCCCGGTGGAAGGAAACAGCTGTGATGTATTCACAGTCATGTGCTGCCAGAGCCCCCCCAATTGCAGTCTCGTGCTACCAAAGCCCCTTTCTCAATGTAATTGCACTACATCAGCATAGCTCTCACTATGCAGTTGTAAAAACCTAAAGCAGTAGGAAACTTTTCTGCAATATTTTGCATGTAAGCATTTTTTTGGTTTTGTTTTTATCTGTTTCTCCACAGGTCCTGGTCAGCATTCATCCTCAGCCACCCGTCCAGCCCCACACCCTGACATCAGGCAGATACCCCTCTTCCCCCATGGTTTACCCTCCATGGCAGGGCAGTGAGGAGCCCCTTTTAGCTCAACTTGCCTCAACCAGGATCCAGTTCGGGGAACGCCATTCAGAGTCTGGGCCTACGGCAGGTGGCTGCTTCATCCTGCGTGACCAGGGACCATTTCCTGTTTTCTCCCCTTGCGTGAGTGGGACATGCAGTGATGTCAGCAGAGGGAGCGCGCATACGTCCACACTCGCTCTTCCAGGCATCTGCCCCATCTCAACCCCTGTTCTGCAGTGTCGGCACACTATCCCCCAGCCTCCGCTAGGGGCCAGTTGTACGCCAGTCACTGGAGCCCCCCCCGCTCCCGAGAGGGAAAGCAGTCCCTCGGACGCTCGATCCCTCTCCTCCCCTTCCAACTCCCGGCAGCCTGTGCTCGTTCCCGAACACAGTTCGCTGATGTAGCGTGAGGTAAGGCGTCCAGTGCCTCAGCCCTCAGAGCCACCGGGCCAGCTAAGCATTTGTGAAGCAACTGTGTAATCACTTTCAGGTGTAATGGGATGTGTAGCAAGTGACTACTGTACATAACCAACTTTGTGTAGCAGTTTGTGAAAATTGTGTAGTGTTTTTTTGCTGCACAATACCCAGGTAAAATAATCTCCATGGGTAGGGTGAGCAGCATATTTTCTAACAGTAGTCCTGAGAGTGTTTCAAAACAGTACCTAATCATGGTGCTTTTCTTGCAGACATTATCTCTAAATTGTCCTCTTTTCCCACCACTGAGTGTCTTCTGGCCCTTTTGCAGTTTATGTTTGAGCCATCTGAAGACTCGTTCAAACAACATGAAGTCTTGCTGTATTCTGACAACATGCAGTTAGCCCCAGCACTTGAACTGCCCCGGAGAGGAAAGGGTTAATTTTATGCAGCAGCATAGAATGTTGAGCTCGAGCTCGGTTTTCAAACCTCTGTCTCTGGTACTTATCAGTGTAACCATCCGAGTCTTTACTCCGCCTAACTGTGAAGTCGCTCCGGAGATTTTTTCCTTCGCTTCGGTTCGGTAAAAGTACAGAAAAAGCATCCGGTTGTTCAACCGGTTTATTATTTTTCTGTATCAAGTCTCTGTCTATGGTACAGGTAGTGTTGTAGATAGGTAGTGATATTATTTACTAGGGAAACTGTTTTTTCTTCGGTTTCCGATCGGACGGTCCGGTTGGAAACCGACCCTTTATTTGTGTTTGAATTTTCTGGGATTTAGTAGTGGTGTTGCATTTCCTATCGGTTTAAAAAAAATTGACTTTCTTTGTTTTGTTTTTTTCACAGCCCATGACACGGTTGGTAACTGATAGGGGAGTATTACCTGGCTTGAAAGCTGTAAAGGGTCATTTGTTAGTGTGGCCATGTCTGAGAAAACCAAGAAAACAAAATGGTCCCACTGGCTTTCAACACTGTACTGAGTGTGAAGAGGCCTTTGCCAAGGCTGACTCCCAATTCATCTATGTTTATTGTGTGGGGTTTGACCACCTCAAGACAGACTGCCAAATTTGTAAACATTTTCCCAAAGCCACTCTGGAAAAAAGGTTGAGTAGGCTGAGGGAAAAGGAGGCCGAGAAGTCCGCTGATCCAGATGGTCAGCCCGGTTCAGTTGCGGCCGAACCTGAGGAGGTGCTCACTGACCCGGGCGATACCTCCTCGATCAAAAGGAGAGCCAACTCTGAGGGGTCAGTTCTGGCAAAAATTTAAAAAAAGTCAACCGGTTCGGATCCAGCACCACATACTTCAACCGCTGACAAAATAGCCACAGCGATCAGTGTTGTTCAATCGCTTCGCCCGGTTCTGTCCGAACCGACGCTGCCGGTTAGGTGGTCGGTTTGGTCAGATCCAACTCTATCGGATTACGATCCGGATGCATATTATGATGTGGAATGGGAGGGAGACAGAGTATCCCGAGGATGATGACAATAATTTTGAAGGCCTGGATGTGCCTATTGAACCAGACATCTCCCCAGATAGGCCTTCCAATGTCTTCCCAACCCCAGGCTTTCGGTCCCTTCCCACTATTTGTTCTACAAGAAAGTGGCTGAAACTCTCCAGCTCCGATGGTAGAAGCTGCTGAGGAAAAAGAGCCTGATTTTTTTGAGGTGATGGACATCCCAGAGTCCAAAAGATTGTCTATCCCTCTTCATAAATCTTTGGGGAAACGGACAAAAAAGATATTACAAACACCTAACTCCTTACCTCCTGTAGATAAGTGAATGGACAGGAGATATATGTTATCAGGCGTAGGTACGAAGTTTTTGTATAGTCATTGCAGCCATGTTGGGGTAGTGCAGGCTGCAGCCTGTGACAGGGCTAATATTCCTTTGGCTTCACACCCCCAGACAAAGACTCCAGGAAGGTGGATGGCATGGCCAAAAAACAGTATTTGGCATCATCTTTGGGACTCAGACAGGCTAACTGTATGGCCTACACAGCCAAGTACCAGAGGTCCACGTGGGATACGGTTCTGGAGCTGGCTAAACAGGCCTCCCCCCAGCTAGCCAAAGAGCTTGAGGAGGTGGCTGCTGATGGAATTGAGGCATCCAAAGTACAATTCCATGCTGCTGTAGACTCCAGTGATGTGGCATCAAGAGTCATGGCTCCATCTGTGTGTCTCAGGAGACATGCTTGGCTCAGATTTACTAGCCTTTCCCAGGATACCCAGGCTGAGGCCATGAATTTTCCTGTAGTGGGTAACTCTCTGTTTGGGGAGCGGACAGAGACTTACGTGAAGAAAATGGATGAGTACAGGACCACCTACAGGAGTGCACAGGCCAAAGAGAGAGGCAAGCCACTCCTCAGAAGCAGCAGTCTAGGGGCAGGGACAGTCCTTTCCACAGGCCTTTTTACCAAGCTCAGGCTTCCTCTTCTTTCCCACAGAGGAGATTCTTTCGAGGGAGAAGCAGGAGTGGGATGAGCAGGACTGCATCATCTTCCCAGTCCAAGGCTCCTGCCAAGCAGACACCCTGATGTGTCAGCCCGGGTCGACTCCTCCATTCCAGTAGGAGGCAGGCTGGCTTACTACTTCCAGGCCTGGAAGTCTGTTACCTCAGACAAGTGGGTTCTGGAGGTAGTAAGCCAGGGACGTGCCCTCAGTTTGAAAAGGTTCCCAAAAATGAGGGTCAGGTCCTTTCCACCTGCAACCATCTCAGAAACCATTGCTCTAGAGACATATGTTTCTTTTCTACTGGCTCTCAGAGCTGTAGAGAAAGTTCCTACTCAGCACAGGGGCAAAGGTCTGTATTCCAGATACTTCCTTACCCCGGAAAAGACAGTAGTGGCGACCCATCCTAGACTTAAGGTATTTGAACAAGCTTATCGAAAAATCAAAATTCATAATGGTGACTCTGGCAATAATTCTTCCCTCTCTAAGGCCAAGGGATTGGCTAGCATCACTGGACCTAAAGGATGCCTATTTCCATATTCCTATCAGGTGCTCCCACAGAAAGTACCTCGGGTTTGAGTTGCCTTCAGGCCACTATCAGTCCAGGGCAATGCCCTTCAGCCTAACATCAGCTCCAAGGGTGTTTACAAAGTGTCTTGCAGTAGTAGTTGTCTTACTTAGAAGGCAGGGTATATCCATCTTCCCCTTCCTGGACAGCTGGCTCATTGTAGGTCAGTCCTCCGACCAGGTCAGGTCAGCTCTACAGATCACTCAAAACTTGATCAGTTCTCTGGGGTTTCTCCTCAGTCTTCCAAAGTCAGTTCTCGAACCAGTACAACTCCTTACTTTCCTAGGAGTAGAGTTAGATACTGTCCAGGCAAAGGCCTTCCTCCCATTAGTAAGGGGGAAGGCCCTTACAGATCTCGCTTCCTCTTTTCGACTTTTGGTCTCTTGCCCAGCAAGAGAGTTTCTTCAACTACTGGGCCACATGGCAGCTTCCACTGCGGTGGTACAAGGAGCCAGGTTTCAGATGAGGGACATTCAGTTCTACCCAAGGTCCTTTTTATCTCAGAAAAAAGACTTTCTACCAAATTGGTTCCAGTGACTCAGACTCTGGTCCAAGCTCTCCAGTGGTGGCATGACCAGTACAAACTCAGACAAGGTGTCCCATTCCTCTCTCAAGTCCTCTCCGTAGTCCTAACCACAGATGCTTCTCTCCTCGGCTGGGGAGCCCATTTGGGAGCCCTCATGGCTCAGGGGGTTTGGTCTCTACAAGAGTCTCTCCTTCATATCAGTCTGCTGGAACTCAGAGCAGTCTTCCTGGCCCTTCAGGCCTTCTCGGACTCTGTCAGAGGCAAGGTGGTGCAGGTCAGGACAGACAACACCACCCCAATGTGGTACATCAACAAGCAGGGAGGCACTCTGTCCATGGCCTTGTGCACAGAGGCCATGAAACTGATCTCTAGCCTGTTCCCTTCAGGTTTCTCTGACAGCAGTTCATCTCCCAGGAAAGGACAATGTACTGGCAGATGCTCTGAGCAGAATCTCCCAGGGACATCACGAATGGTCCTTGGATCCTCCCATCCTGAATGCAATCTTCAACAGATGGGGCATTCCAAAGATAGATCTCTTTGCAGCCCCGGACAATCACCAACTTCCTCTGTTCTGCTGCAGATCTCCAGTTCTGGGGACTGTTTCTCTGGATGCTCTCATATTGGATTGGAAGGGCAGGTTCCTCTGTGCCTTCCTTCGGCTGTTCAGAGTTCTAATCAAAATCAGATCTCAGCCCTGTACAGTGATACTGGTGGCTCCAGATTGGGCCAGACAGCCCTGTATCCTCTGCTTTTGTCTCTGGCAGTGTCACTTCTCCTATATCTTCCCAAGGGACACAATCTTCTAACCTCCTCTCTGGATAATTTGGTACCCCAGTCTCTCAACCTCAAGGCCTGGCTCTTGAAGAGTTGGAATATGCAGACCTGCATCTTTCCCAGGGAGTTCTGGATATTCTGAAGGTCTCCAGGAAACCTTCCACTAGACAAACTTGTAATTCCAAATGGAAAAGATTCAGCTTTTGGTGTTCTCAGAAGGGCGTTCTGCCTGATAGTGCAGACATTGCTACAGCCTTAGATTATCTGGTTCACCTTAATGGTCTAGGCCTTAGGCCTGCAACTCTGAAGGTCCACCTAGCAGCTGTGTCTGCATTTCTTTCGGCAGGGAAGGGCTCTTCCCTGGCAGTTCATCCTGTTTTCAGTAAGTTCTTCAAAGGTCTGGTTCATATTAACCCTCCCTTTAGAGAGCCTACTCCGGCTTGGGATCTTAATGTCTGTATTGCTCAGCTTATGCAGCCACCTTTTGAACCTTTGGCTTCAGCCAAGCTTAAGTACTTAACCTGGAAAACTGTGTTCCTGGTAGCTATTACTTCTGCTAGGTGGATTAGTGAATTACAGGCCCTGTCAGTTGAATCTGACGTCATCTCCTTCCATAGGGATAAGGTGATCCTCAGAACCAATAGGAGGTTCTTACCCAAAGTGGTGTCAGATTTTCATCTGAACTAGTCTATGTCTCTGCCTGTGTTTTTCATTGACCACTCTTCTTCAGGGGAAAGAAGGTTACACAGTTTGGATGCTAAAAGGGCACTTAGCTACTACATAGAGCATACTAAGACACACAGGAATGACTCTTCAATTATTTCTTACTTATGGTGAAGTAGGAAAAGGTAAGCCTGCTACTAAAAGAACTATTGCCAGGTAGATTGTCTCTTGTATGCAATTCTGCTATGACAAATTGGGCAAAACATCTACTTCAGGCCTGAGGGCTCACTCGACTAGGGGTACAGCTGCTTCTCTGGCTGCGGTCAGAGATATACTCTTGCTAGAAATCTGTAAAGCAGCCACCTGGAAAACAGTCCATACATTCACCATGCATTACTCTTTGGACATCCAAGCTAGGAGTGATGCTAGGTTTGGTATAGCAGTACTGCAGAGCCTGTTCCCAAAGTAGGTTCTCCATTTCCTCCTTCTGGGGGAACTGCTTGGTAGTCTGCATATTGTCAGAATACAGCAAGACTTCATGTTGTTTGAAGAAAAAATTACTCACCATAGTAATGTTGTTTCTTCCAATGGAGTCTTGCTGTATTCTGACCTCCCTACCTGTCTCCCCCCTCAGAATCTAGTTTTTGGGAAGTGGGCTGGCAGGTACAGTGTTGCACCTCAGGGGTGTACCTTGTACCCTCCCTCTTAAGGATGGGGTAGTGGTTTTATTGTTGTTGTTGTTCTTTATGTTTAAGATATTGTCACTACCTTTTTTCCTTGGGTTCTCGACTTGAGTCTTTTGGACCCAGATTGTTGCCTTTTGGCAATACAGATAAACAATTTCCATATTTAGTACTTAGTTTACTCGTAAGAATCTGACGGTTACACTGGTAAGTACCAGAGACAGAGGTTTGAAAACCGAGCTCGAGCTCAACGTTCTCTGCTTCTGCATAGAGTTAACTCTTTCCTCTCCGTGGCTAACTGCATATTGTCAGAATACAGCTAGACTCCCATTAGAAGAAACAACATTACTATGGTGAGTAATTTTTTCTTCTGTGCCATGCCGTGCCACAGCTGTGGGCTGGGTAGGGGAAAACAGGTGGAAAATAGAGGGGACTGGACTACGTGAATCCTTGCTTGAGAAGCCAGCTGCTGCGATTAGGGGGATTGCCCCCAGAAGAAGAGAGGCAGAAAGATGGCTGATGGCACCCTAGGACAGTGCTGAACAGCTGCCCAGCCAACCCTGGAGAGATAAAAACCTTTATGTAGTAACAAAAATAAAAAAAAGTACCGTGGAAGATGGAGGTGAGGCTGCCAGTGTCAGGGTTCCTGGCATAAATGACAGCATCATCTGCATAGAGAAGTACATTTGCAGACTGACAGGCATCAGGCAGACGATTTTTGAGTAAGCCAAGTAGAGGGCCCAGAACAGAGCCTTGGGGAATCACAGTGGATATATTCCTAACATCTGACAAGGAGCTCTCTATCTTTATGTGTTGAGTACTGTTAGTGAAATAATTCTGGAACCAAGGGCTGTGTCTAGTGACAGGCCTTGACCACGGAGTTTGCTGAGAAGGAGCTTATGATTGATTGAAGTCAAAGGCTTTTGTCAAGTCGACCTAGATGGCACTGGTTTTGTCTCAGTTGTCAAGGGCCTCAAGAACAAAGTTGCAGTACTCAGTGCTGTATTGGTGCCATGTTTTTTCTGAAATTCATGCTGTTAGGGACACTGTATTTCATATTTTTCAAGGTATGAGATGAGCTGATTAGAAACTGTTCTCACAAGGGCTTTGGACAAGGGAGAGAATATTGAAATTTGCCAGTAATTGGCAAAGTTAGAGCAATTTCCACTTTTAGTTAGAGCAGTCTCCACTTTTAAAGACTAATGTAACCAGCACGCAGCTGCACTTTTTGGGAAACTGGGAATAATGCAGACAGAAGTTAAACATTTTGGAAACGGGGCAGAAGAGTTGCTCAACAATCAGGGCACATAGCCTAACATCAATTGAATCACCCCTGATTCTGGTTTCACCCAGCGCCTTTCTTATATACTTAGAGGCATCTGTTACTGAGACAGGTTTAAAATAGAATTTAGATTATACAATGGCAAGAAAAACCCTGGGCTCTATTTGGTCTGTGCCCTCCTTCAATAGTATAACATCAATGTATTAAGGTCCAGCTGCAAGATGACCTCAAGAAACAAAACAAAATAAATCACTGCGCCCGTCTCCACATACCGCACACACTTCCCTGCAGTACCGACAGTAAAACCGTTACAGTTTCACCCCCCACAATCACACACACACCAATTCCATACCTCTCTCTGACTAGTAGTCAAGGTAAGCACTGTACTTCACCATACAAATTAAATTAAATTTTCATGATAGCTTCATTTTTTTCAACCGAACGCCTTCAGTGAATCGCGCAGACTGTAACTGCCTGTCACACTTTTACTGAAGCCGCTTGAGCCTGGGAAGAAGAATCTGACATCTGACTTAAAATTATGTTGGATAGTGAAAGTAAAATGTGCAACAAAACCTCCGTCCCCACCCTGCTCCTCCTATACTCAGTGCTAGAAATGTACTTCGGATCCAACTGAAGCCATCAGAAGAAATGGCTTTTCCTTGGCTGCTGCTCCTAAACTATTACCAAGTGCACAGGCTCGGCCACCACAAACAGTAAATCCTTATACACACACACACACAAAAAAGGAAAAAAGTAGAAATACAGCCCGATTTAACGGGTGGCTGAATATGCCATGGTGGTGGGGGGTTATGTTAAAGATAACTGAGGAGAGAACAGTAGTAGTATGAGAAGTGGGGGGTCCTGGGAAGGCAGCATCATTAACATATGTTTATATAACCTATCCCCCCCATGTACAAAAATCACTTTAAAAAAACTAGATAAAAATGTTTTTCTTCCTTTTTTTGTTTTCTTTTTTATTAACAAAGGAGTCATTGTATAATAGCAATAATGCACTCCAGGGTGTGTGTCGTGCTGGGATAAAGTCACTTCTCAGGTATTGGATGCACTCAGCCTGCAGCCTCATGCCCAACCACCTGAGGCGTGATGTTATCCCAGCACGACACAAACACCCTGGAGTGCATTATTGCTTAATTATCCTAGCTCAGGGTCCAATGGTTGGGAGTCAGCAGGACTAGGACCTCCACTGAAGGGCAAGATTGGCTCTGTGGGGATGACGGAGCTAAGGTCAGTGAAGGCAGTGTTGAATTTTTTTGGCCATTTCATTGGGATCGGCTACTTCACACACTTGAACCATGAGTGTTTTTGGTGAGGTTTAGTCACCCTTATAGAGGAGGTTGAGGCATTCTGCCAGAATCTTTTATCATTGCTCCAATTATGGATTTGCTGGGCCTTGCTGTAAGTGGACGTGGCCAGTTGGATCCTAGTAGTGCATTTATTCCTGGTTTCCTTGTATTGTTGCAGATGAACTAGAGACCCAGATTCCCTGGCCAGCACCCATGATGTGATGCATCCAGAGCGTATACCTCTAACTTTACACTGCTTGAAGGGTGCACATTGATTGCAGGCAGTTGTGAATTATGTGATGAAGAATTCTATGGCCAGATCAATATCAGGGATGGTATCGAGGAAGTTCCAGTGGATCTGAATTCTGACATGTTCATTTTTCTTATGACACGGCTATTTATGAACTGAAGGGGGGCTGGGCTGTTTTACTTCCCGCACACATTGCACTGGTGAGTGGTCACTGAGGGTGTCGGGCAGTACTTTGACATTTTGGACCCTGTCTGGGTGAGTTACTAGTACCCAATCAAATAGTGTTGTAGTGCCTAATCTGTAATTCGTTCCAGTGTGTTCAGTGACCAATTGTGTAAGAAATAGACTGGCAGTCTTATCTCTGTGCCTTGTACTGCATTTTGTGGTATAGTTGATATTAAAGTCACCGGTTACTATGATTTCCCAGTTCTGGTTAAATTAAGATAGTTAGAAATGGACTCATACCTGCTTGTTGTTTACCAGGTGGGATATAGACCACCCAGTGGACAAGAGATTTTTGACATCACCATAGCAGCAGTTTAATAACGAGGCATTCAGAGTCGCTCACCAGGTTTTTGATTTCAAGTTGTGAGGCTTGCAGGTCAGATCTGAAGTAGATCATGCAGCCTCCACCTTGCTTGCTTTGTCTGTCCTTTCTGAGGGCATTAAACCTGGTAATGAGATGGCTGAGTCGGGTATTTTGGGATTAAGCCAGGTTTCGGTAAGGAAAATAATATCCGGTTGCACTTATGCCACCCAGGCTTCGAATTGAGCAAGTTTAGGTAGAAGACTGCCTAATGTTTTAAGAGACTACGTTCAGTTTCCTTTGATTCCCAGAGCCACACCCAGGGCTATCTGCAGGGCCTGGATTGAGGTGGATATTGCTAGACAGCAGGAGTGGCATTAGAGGTAGTCTGCTGGAGGCTCTAAGGAAGTGTTTCAAGTCTCCAAGGTTTTCTTGTAGGGAAAAGGGACTTACTAGCGGTCCCAGAGACACAGCCATATCGTATGATCCCAACACATTCTCCTAACACCACCTGTGATAGGTCAGATTTGTAGTGGGCATAGGGCTGTGGGGCTCTGAAACTGAGGAGCAGTTCAGGAGGATCAAGTACCCATTATTTCAACATGAAGTCCAGTAAGAAGACCACCTTAGCCACAGAGGGACCAGGAGGTTCATTTGGGAAACTATACAGTAGGTAGGGGGGTCAACAGTAGTAGCACTGTGGATATATATAACAGTAGAAACCAGGTCTCAACAATTGTTAAAATTAGATCCAACTAGATAGTGGAAGGGAGGCAGGGCCTCCGTATTGGCAGAGTAAAGACAACAGGACACTTGATTCACCCAGATAGGGTGTTGGCAAACTTTCAGTAAAAGTAGTGCATCAAAGGAGGCAGGGAATGGTCATTAAGCCAAGCAAAAAAATTCAGTCAATCCAAATAGTGTGATAGGCAACACTTCAATGTGGGCAGGATCGCGGTACATCCAGGGTTGGGTAGCTGGTTAAAAAAAATACTTGTACCAATCATGTCCTGATTTTTCTTCCCTATAAAACCCACACAGCCTCAGTGAGCTTGCCTTCCCTACTGTCCCTGACCTCCATGGATTTTGTACCCTGTTTTATGTATAGTACCACCCCTCCCCCTATCTCCACTCCCTATCCCTACTAAACATTGTAAACCCTGGAGTGGTCAAATCTCAGTTATGATACTACATGACCAGTGTCTCTGTGATTGCCACCAGGTACAAAGATGCTTCTGCCACCACTGTCTGCAAGTCACTGGTTTATTCCCCAAGCTCCTGGCATTACTGTGGATAGCCCTTCATGTCACTAGCGTATCTCCCCCCAACTCCTTTCCCCCTATTATTCCCCTGTCCCTTTCCTTTGCCTCTCTTCCCCCAAACTCCATTGGTTTCCCTGTAGTTCCTGCACTGCAGCTTGTTCTGTTACCTATTTTTCTTCACTCTGCTTCCTCTCTGTTGTCCTTCGGCCCTTGTCTACTAATGCTGGGGGGGGGGGGGAGTAGTTACACCTTACAGTAATTGATCTGCCTCCCCCTGTCACTTTACTTTTAAAGTGCCTTAGTGCTCTCTGTACACTTGAGCCCCAGCATTCTGGTCCTTTCCTCTGAGGAATGTGAGCCATCCCAGTTGTATAGACATTTATCCATCCAGGAGTGCCCCCAGTTTCACATGTACTGAAATCCCTCTTCCCTGCACTGCTCCTTCAGCCAAGAGTTGAAGCGAGTGATCAGGAGATGCTGCCCCTCTCCCTTAGTCCAAATTGGTAGGACCTCAGAAAAAGATGTTGAGATTGCTGAGGACAAAAGGTATCGCTTGCACTTGACGCTTCCTGATGAAGATTCTGAGTGGAAGAGCGGGCCGAGTGGCCAGTAGCTCATTTTTGCAGAGTCCGAATCCTTGTCTGCACTTTAATAAAAGCATTAATATACTTAAGCAGAGTGAACAGACTTTTCTTGGAGTTTGCGAGTGTGGATGATACCATTTGTTCTCGGATGTGCCGTACTTTCTGTGAGGATTTGGCAAGCTCACATCACTGGCACTGGTGCAGCACTGTGGGAATCATAGTTCCACAGCAGTTTTGGATCTGTTGAGGTTGCTGCCAGCTTGTGCCTTTCTTCTTGAGGCTATCCTTTACCTCCCCCAAGGGCCTGCTAGCCAGGTTGTTAGCTCTTAGGTGGACAGTAACATTGAGCGTTCCCACCCCTTGACCATTCTGTCCACCTTTGTATTCCTCCCATCCGACACCGCCCACAGGCATCTGACTATCCTTCCTCCCTGGTCTCCTGTACCCACTGCCTTCTCCATCCCCCTAATGACAGAGTCCTCTATTACCAGTATTTTTCTAGTCCTCCCCTTCCTTTGAGACTCCAAACTCATGTCAGGTGTCTCCCAAGGGTTGGACCTGGTATCTTTGGAGGTAAGATTCCTGTCTCCACCTTGGAGGTACTGGACCTACTGAGTTGCACAGGGGAGTAGACTGGTTCACTCTCACTCTCTAGGGCCCCCATCCCTGCCTGTGTAGTGCCTTCTTCTGCTTTGCCAACAAAAGTCCACCCCCCAAAACATGGATCTTGGGTGTCCTTTTGGGAATAGAAGGAGTGACTGCCTACACCAACTGCTACACCAGCCCCCACTTGGACTTGCTTCAGAGAAGACTTAGCTCCACTTGTACTGTGGCAAGTTCTGCAGCAAATGCCTTAATCTTGCTGCATACCACGCAGCACTGTCATCACCAGAGAGGGATGTCCAAAATAGCCTAAAATGTGGCATGCGTGGTCTGGCTGGCAGAGTCTAAAGACATAAAATGTTTCATGACGGCATGTTTGGTGTGCGAAATATAGAATGCCAAAAAAGTGTTTTTTTTTGTATACTTTACATAATCTTTTGCTGTAACACACAGCTAGACAGGTAGAAGTCGCCTGTATGGACACAGTGCCTTTTACATTTTCATACATAATCTTTTTAACTCTAGAATCATATAATATTTTAAGTAATTTTTTTTAGATAACCCTCTAGCTTGAATGGTGAAAAACACTGATCATGAGTGCTTAATTTTCATGATTTACTTGTGAGGAAAAAAAACAACAACAACAAAAAAAAAAGATTGTGGTGGCCACCATCTTGTTTTTTTAACTTAAAAAAAAACATTGAAAATAGTCAAAAAAAAAAAATGATGGTCCCAGTTCGCAAAATGTTTGGGCTGGTGCAAGCCCCAGGTGTGCCGAACACACGGCGCATGGGGCTTGTGGCGGTCCCCAGCCGAAAGTCGGGATTCACAGCTGGTGTGCCCCCAGCCTGATGTTAGAGCAGCTTTTTGCTGGTCCACCACTGCCACCCTTATTACAGGGTTTGTGCCACATGGCTGGCGCAAGCTGCTGTAAACAAGGTGAAGTGTTGCAAATGCGCGCAACCTTCGTGAATTGGGTGCATGATGCGCCAAAGTGGTAGGTGCAGCATGGCTGGATGCAAGCTTGATGCAAGTCATGCGTCCATCCTTGTGAATCAGGCCCAATGTAAAAAAAAAAAAAAAAAAGACACCTGAACCTAGGCAAACAGGACCAATTTAGCTAGATTCTGGTGTGTGTGGTTTTTTTGTTTTTTTTTTTAGAATTGCCCTAGAAATTATGTTTCTGGGGTCCAGCTTAGTGAAAGGAGCAATTCACCTGTGGTCCCTGTATGAGAATAGTGGGAGTTTCTTGAATTGTGCAGCCACAGTTGGAGTCACGCTGCTGGCTACATTGGGAGCAGTGAACCGGTGATTGTGGTTTGTCTCTGTCTGTCTGTCTGTCTCTCTCTCTCTCCTACCAATCAATGTTTCTCTATCTGTCTATCTAGCTAATGGCTAAAAAATGTTCAGGTGTCAGTCTGCCGCTTCACTAACAGTAATTGTGTACTCCCTTTAACATGTTGGTTTTTAAACTTGCAACCTTTTTTTTATCCATTGGAAAGCTTTTGTAGCAATTCAGACCCATTACACTTGCCAGCAACCTTCAGTAACTAGCACTTTCAATTTTCTCTCTTCTTTTTTTCAGTGTGGTTTTCTTTTTAAAGTCTTCTATGATATATATTTTTTGAACCCAATCTCTTAATCCTGGCTCTGGTTCCGCTCAACCTGCTCCCCAGCTGCTAATCCCCAATGCTCACTACCTGCCTCATTCTGTCAACAATCCCCAAAAAGCAGTGCCACTTTTAAAATAAAATACGTTCAAATCATAGAACTGAATTCAACAATCAAATCTCGGTGGTGTAATCACCGGCCGAGATTGTAATCTTGTATTTTGTCTGTCAGTCTTCACCATTCATCACTACTTGGGTTACGTCCCGAGGCTGGGACCCCATGGGAGCATTTTTTTTCTCTGGAGGTGGAGTTGCTGCAGAGACAGCGCTGCCCTCGAGGCCGTGGTGATATGCGGCACTCGTGGGTTAGCTGTTAACTGCTGTTGACTACGCCCTAGCTCCAGTTCTGCTTCTCCCACTGTCGAGAAATAACCTTGTGTGCAGCTCAAATTATAACTGCGTTTTTGCAGCCTAGTCCTTCAGCTTTCAGTTCTGCTCGCCTCCTCTGTACTCGGCGCCGCTCCCGGATGTCCCGGTAAGAGCTTTTTTGTTTATTTCTTTCTACGCCGAGTACCTTTATTTTGTGTTTGGTGTTTTCAATACAGTCTTGTCTTGTTCTGGGGACAAGAAGAAATCTTCGAAGGCGGATCAGCCCCCAATGCGTCGGTGTCCCTGCGGATTACTTTTTTCCACCACCATGGACCAGCATGACCGCTGTTTAACTTGCTTAGGTTGCAACCACGGCATGGATCATTGCAACACCTGTATTTCAGTGGACCGCTGAGTGTTGGAAATGTGCGCATTTAAAGTCAAACATGGCACTGCCCACTTTTGGAGGACAGGCTTGAACTCGGAAGGCCAAGGTAACGTTTCTCGGCCCTTCCTCTGGATCCCCTCCTGGTCCTATATGGCCTGTGGAGGACAGGGCCTCTGCCACTTTTAGCCTTGCCATGTCAGGAGGCTTCTTTTACAGTGCGGGTGGCTCAGTCTGGTCCCTTCAGGGGCTGGGCGGGAGGCACCATTTTGGCAATCGCTTCCTTGGAAGCGAAGGCTCCCCTGTCGTCATGCTGTGGGACCTGTGGGTCCGAGCTGGCGGCATCCACTGCACCATCTGTCAGTGCTGCCCCTGATTCTGGTGTTGCTTGTGGCACCATGGGTCCAGGCAGTGCTATGGACAGCACTGGGCTGGCCTACCATGCCAATTTTGACACTGTTCGTGGTGCAGGGGATGTCAGTGGCACTGTGGGCTGTGCAGAACCCGTCTGCAGTGCTATTTCTGTCTCCGGTGCCATTTGCAGTGCCAGGGATGGAGGTGGCACCTCCTCTGTCTGTGGTGCAGTTTGCGGTGCCAGGGGGGGTAGTGCGGCACCACTCGCGGTCCTGGGACCTGCAAGGATTGAGGGCGTAGTCTGGATTCGGACTTCGACATTCTCCTCCTCCTCCTCAGAGGATGTAGAGGCTGACCCAGATTGACTCCCAGATTCTGCTGGTTCCTCGGAGTCCAGCGCCTTGGCCCCTACTCAGCCCCCCACTGGGAAGCGGACGGACTCTTCTGGTTCTTGGGTCAGTGGTACTGACCAGCCTTCGGGTGTCCAGGCAGGCACCATGGGGCAACCCGGATCCGAGAACCCGACTGCTCCTCCAGGGGGCAGTCCTCCTCCTCCTCCTGTGGCTGTTCTGGCTAGCCCAACTTCTGGGTTGGCTGGGGCGTCCCAGGCAGGATAAGGCACTCCACCTCCAGCTGTCTCCCAGGAGGTGGCCAGGGGGTGTCAGCTGCCTCTGCTGGTAGTGAGGAAGAGGGCCTTCTCAGAGTCTGAAGGGTTTAATAGCCAGGGCTCAGCACAGTGGCCTCTCCTGGAGACCAAGCTGGGTTTTGGGAAGAGTCGTAGCGTGGGTCCGCACATCCCCTCTAATTTTTCTCTGAGAGGCATGTCTTCACAGACGGTTAGGGGTCATCCTTTTGGACCCACATGATCCCAGTCACCTCACAGGGGGATTTCCTCCATTGGGCACAGCTCCAGGTGTTCCACTCTGGTTGAACGTCTCCTGTCTGCTGGGACCGCTGGGTCTCCCTCTCGTTTGGGATCATCCACTCAGTCCTCCTGCCCGAGCAGAGGCTGTGCTCCTCCTTGGAGGTGCTTGGCCCCTGTGCCTCTCCCAACTCCTCCTCCTCTCCCAGGTGTTCCTGGTCCTACGGGGCCCCTTACCTTGGAGCAGTTCAGGCCCTCAGCTGCACTCTTCCCTGCCTACATTAGAGCCATGGATGAGCAGGTATTTCACCACTCTCCAGTGCAGCCTGACCCTGAATCTCTGGACTCATCATCTTCCTCGTCATCCTCCTCCGAGGGAGAGGAATCCTCTGTCCATGTTTCCCCAGCATCTGAGCTTACCAGCTATCAGTGCTTCCTTTTGAGGTTGCTTGATGAGCTCCACATCTCCACCCTTAGAGAGAGCAATCCAGACCGGTCGGCCCTCGCGGTTCCCGCCTAGCCTTTTCCCTTCCGGGAGACATTGGACCGGGTCTGGCAGCATCCCTTTTCCTCTGTTCCAGCCCATAGGGACCTTAGCCTTGTACCCACTGGGGTCTCCAGGAACTCTGCCTCACCCCACTTTGGGCGTGACGCTCCTGGATACCACCTCTGGGCACAGAACTCCAGGCCGTGACCAGCCCCCCAGACTTAAACTCTTTGGATTTTGATTTCTGTGGCAGGAGAATGGTCTCCTTGGCACAGACTTTACTCTGCATGGCAGCACATCAGGCCCACCATGCTACCTACAACAGGTGCTTGTGTTCTAGGCTAGGACAAATTGTAGCCTCTCTGCTTGATTCAGGGGAAACCAGACAAGCCATTGCCATCTCTGCACAGGGCCTGGAGCTTATGAGGCACCAAGCAAGGGCATCATATGATGCCAGTGAGGTGGCTTCCAGGCTAGTGAGGACAGAGATCTGCATTAGGCAGTCGACATGGCTTCATCTATCCCGGTTGTCATCCTTGCACCGGCGTAGGGTGATTTCCTCCACCTTCCAGAGGACTCATCTGTTCTCCCATGGGGTGAGGCGGCAGCTTCAGGGGTGCCTTCCATCTCCTGCTGGAAAATCCCTTCCTCACCCAGACCAGTCCCAGGCCTAGCCAGGCCTGTAGGGGTTCTCCCCTCTGGTGTCTCCCCCACTGGAGGCTAAGGGACTCTGTCCCTTAGGGAGGTGCTGGGCCTCCTTCCGGGGGCTTGGTACTCACCCAAGTAGCGATGAATGGTGAAGACTGACACAGACAAAATTTGAAAATTATGTACCTACCATACTTCTTGATCTTTCTGTGTATCTTCACCATTCATCACTAAATCCCGCCCTCCTTCCCACAGGGCCTCTGTCTCTGGGTGGTCTTCCTCCCTGTGTGTCTCATATTGTTGCTCTCCAGCACCTCTTCTCCTCCTACTCTCCCTTGTGTTTCAGAGGAGGAGGAGGACTCAGGAGGCAGACAGGGAGGGTTAAGCTTGAGGGGGTCTCAGGGTGTCCCTCTCTCCTGTTCTCCTCCTTCTCAAGGTTCGGCACTCTGGGCCCTTCTCTGAGGTAGCCAGGATGGGGGAAGAGCTGAGGGAGCTCTTAGAACCCTTTCAGCAATTCCCTTATTATTTTACACCCCTTTTTGGGGTATCCCTTCCATTTGCTAAGTTGGCAGCTGGGGAAAACTTCCCCTGTCGTTCCCCAATATTTTGTTTTCACTCCCCTCTTGGGGACATTCTATTTCCTTAGTTGGCAGGAGGGATAGACACTGTCCGCTCTGTGTTTTGGCCTGAATGAACCTCTAGTGTGGTCCACCTTTAGCTCTGGCTCTCCTCTGAGCCTGCCCTGGCTGTGCCATGGGCACATCTGTGTCCTTACTCCTCAGTTTAGCTTGCAGCAAGAGGGTTAAGATTTGGAGCTTACCCCCTCGAGGTCCAGGTAGTTTTGGGTTGAGTAGGGGCGGTATCTCCTCCTCCTCCCCTTTCATTCTCCTCCTTCTATCCTCCCTTCTTCACTCTTTCCTTCACCCAGAGATTGGGGCCCCTTCCTTTCCCAATCCCTTAGGCTTCTCTCTCTTTTGCTGTCCTCTCAGTCGCTTATTCCTCCTTTTAGTTTTATATACTTTCCTCTCTCTATCCCTTGGGCTCCGTTTTCCTCCCCTCCATCCTTTCCTATCCTGCTCGCTGGCGTGCAGAACTGGAGCTAGGGAGGAGTCGACAGCAGTTAATGACCAACCTGCGAGCGCCACATATCATGTCAGCCTCAAGGGCGGCACCATCTCTGCGTCGACTCCACCTCCAGAAAAAAAAAAAAAATTGCTCCCGTGGGGTCCCAGCCTCTGGCTAGTAACCCAAGTAGTGATGAATGGTGAAGATACACAAAAAGGTCAAGAATTACGGTAGGTACATAATTTTCATCTCTGCTTCCGCACCACCCATACCTGCTCGCTTCTCCATTTGTCTGCTACTCTTCTCCCTTGCTTACCCTCTCCCTTGCTTTGTCAACAAAACATGACATACAGAGCTTTACTTTAAGCCACATTTTGTCTAATAAAATAATTTATTTCCAATCCAAAGGCAACAATATCATAATGATATAAACACTGTTCACTACTCACACATGCCTTGCTTCTGAGAGCTCTTCCAGCATGCATTTACCAAACTGGAAAGCATGTTTTCCAATAAAATCCCACCCCACCCCCATCACCAGCTTTTTCTGTCTGTATCACCAGTTAAATTTACACAAATTGGAATTTGACTTAAAAGGTAGGTACTTGTTTCAAATCATGGACGTCCTCATCCTCCAATAAATCACCGGAGGGTAGTTCATAGAACACACAGAAGCATACCGCTAAAATCATTAAATAAAGGACATGGTTTAAGAAAGTCCCTTCAAAAGAATGAAAACGTATCCTTATCACTGAGACACCAACTCGCTTCTCCTGTGTTCACTTAAAAAAACGTAAAATAAAAAAAATAAACAGTATCCTGATTGTACCTCTCTTTAATTTTGAGCAGCATGCTGAAGTACTTTGGATGCAACCCCCTTTTTATGTTTGCTTGCACGCATGTGCAAGAAACATAGTGCCATCATCCGAGTTTTCGAAGGTGTGTCACCCCCTCTTCCAATTCAGTCAATGTGTTGGCGGTAGCGTCTGATCCTCAATGCATGCTGGAACTGTCTATGACAGCTCCAAAATGCAGTGGCGTACAGTTGAAAGGGAGCTACGCTTCGGTGAGCAGCAATAAGATATCGCCTGCTCATGTGCAGCTCCCCTACACTACCTGAAACACCACGCGGGCATGCAAATTGCACCAGCCTACGCACACGAGTATAGCCGGCGGAAATTTTGATACCCCATCGGCTGTGCTGTGCTCCCCCAAAGCCTTCCACATGCCACGCTGGGTGCCCACCCCAAGCGTGGCAGCATCGTGTATGGCGGGGTGCCCAATCCCCCGTCGGCTCCACTGTCCTTCCCAGTACAGGGTGCCACGCTGGGAGGCCACCCAGCATGACAACTGATGATATGGCCCGGCCAGGGGTACCCAATCCCGTCAGCTCCACACCCCAACCCAGCCATCCTTGTGCCACGCTGAGCCTACCCCAGCGTGGCAAGCGTCAACGTTGTCATTTTGATAAAAAAAAAAACTGAAAATTAAAACTGTCCCTCGGTGCTTCTCCCTGGCCCCCTCCCACAACCCGCACCCACCCACTGTGCACCCTGCCTCCCCACACCCCCTCACCCCATACTTACCTCTGGAGTCCGGCGCGATGATCTTCGGTGGACCAGGAACACGTCTGTACTCTTCAAAGCCGACCGCGAACTGAGGAAATGCCGGTATGCTGTACAATGGGATACTTAGGGTTTTTTCAACTTTATTGCATATCTCAGGCATTTTTTGGAATTTTTGCACCAAATTTTCAACATGGGGTTTTTGGGACCCCTTCTCATGAATGCTGTCACTGTCATGGCGTTACTCGGGCCCGAAGGGTGATTTCGCAGCCACTGCGCGACATCACCTTTCCGGAACGATTAACGAAACAACACTGCCAGTGTTCATAAGGTGGGCTCTCAAGCCTAGTTTTGAAAATTAGTGAAAAATTCTAAAATGACATGTTCTGACGTCGCTTTGCTGCGCAGTTCCTATGCATTGTGTGCTCAAGTTAATTTTCAATATTTTACCCAGATTTTCAACATTGCCATTTTATTACATTTCCTTATGAACAGTACAGCTGTCATTTTTCCCGTCACCCAAAATGTGATCTTCCTGGACATAAGTCTCCACCACTCATTCACACTAGTGGGATTAGCGCCAGAGGCACTAGGACCCATCGGGAGCAAACTTTTTGCTGGAGGGTCGGCGCAAGAGATGGCGCCGCGAGAGGCGCCCGCGACGAGCGGCTCGGCGGCAATCACTATCAGCGGCGACCTCAACCGCCTCAGTTCCTTTTTCCGCCCGTCGATGCGCTTCGGTGACAACGTCGGCTCGCCTGTCGAGTCAAACTTCAAACTAGCGCAGCGTTCCATGAGCCGGTTTCTTCCTTGACTCTGGCTCAGTTACCTATGGTGAAGAGATTTCTTAAGGGGATTCTTCATACCAGACCCCCTGTTAAGCGTCCAGTTGCAGCCTGGGACATTAACCTGGTGCTGGACATGCTCACTCTGAAGCCTTTCAAACCCCTAGCTACCTGTGAGCTAAAATTTCTTACCTGGAAGACTGCCTTCCTGGTGGCCATTACCTCAGCCCGCAGGGTCTCTGAGATACATGCCCTGGTTACGGACCCTCCGTATACTGTATTCCATAAAGACAAGGTAGTTCTCCGTACTCATCCTAAATTTCTTCCCAAGGTTGTGTCAGAATTCCATCTAAACCAACCTCTGGTACTTCCCTCTTACTTCGCTAATTTCCAAAATGAAGGGGAATGATCTCTTCATTCCTTGGATGTTAAGAGAGCCTTGCGGTTCTATTTAGATAGAACCAAGAATTTTCGCAAGACTCAGCAACTGTTTGTTTCTTTCAGCAACACCCAGCTGGGTCAACCTGTCGCTATCAGATGCATCTCATCATGGTTAGTGGCATGCCTTCGACATTGCTATTCCATGGCTCAAGTTAAATTAGAAGGTAGAGTGTACGCTCACTCTACTAGGGCGGTCGCGGCATCCCTAGCGGAAATTCACAATGTTCCAATTGCAGATATCTGCAACGCCATCACCTGGAGCTCAGTGCATACCTTCGTTAAGCATTATGCACTGGATGTTCATCACCAGTGACATTCCGCGATCGGCAGAACTATCCTTAATGGACTTCTATCTTAGTCGTGAGCTCTGGCTCCTGCGCCCTTTTGGGATTATCAGCTTGATACTCTCCCACTAGTGTAGAATGAGTGGTGAGACTTATGTCCAGGAAGATATGAATGCGTACCTACCGTAATTCTTGATCTTCTTGGACGAGTCTCCACCACTCATTCACACACTTCACCCTCCATCCCTGAGCTCATCACAGTTGGTCTTCACTCCTCAAATCTTTAGGCCGTGAAGACTTCTTTTGCTGACCCTTCTTACACGGGTCATACGGACTGTCTTATGTCCGTTTTTAAGGTTAGATTTACTCTTTCACGTTAGTTGCGCTGCACCTCCTTGGTAAAAAGGTACTGAGGCGGTTGGAGGGTTGCCGCCAGATAGTATTGAAACGCCGAGCCGCTGCTCAAGGCGCCGCTCTTCGCGGTGCCATCTCTTGCACCGACCCTCCAGCAAAAAGTTTGCTCCCGATGGGTCCTAGTGCCTCCGGCGCTAATCCCACTAGTGTGAATGAGTGGTGGAGACTCGTCCAAGAAGATCAAGAATTACGGTAGGTACGTAATTTTCATTTTTCGCACATGTAGCGTTCAGTGGTGCAGTCGGTGTGCAAAAGCAATGTTTGGGACAGATTAAGAAAATCACAGTTACACTGTTCATGAGCAGAGGTCTTAAAATGGCTATGTTGAAAATTTGGTGACAAAAGTCCATAAAATGACTGTGTTACGAGTGAGCATTGCGCAATTTCCACGCACCCTCGTAAGTTCATGACTTTGTAATATTTTCAGTCTAGATTTTCACCAGTGGCATTTTTCCACACTTCCTTATGAACAGTACAGCTGTCATTTTACACAACATGGCCGAAATGTGTTTTCACACTTTCAGTGCAGAGATGCGTGGTCGCTGTGGGAAATCATTGTTCAGAATAGATAAAGAAAATCACAGTGACACTGTTCATGATCGGAGGTCCCAAAATGCCTGTGTTGACAATCTGCTGTAAAAAGTCCCTAAACTAATTACATTACGATTATCGTTGCACAGTTTCTATCTGCCTCAGTGACTTCACCAGTTTTTAATATTTTACTTCAGATTTGCAACATTGCCATTTTTTACACCTCCCCATGAACAGTACAGCTGTCATTTTTAACATCCTGTTCGGAATGTTTTTGCACCTGTGGTGCTAAATGCTGTAGTCGCTGTGCATAAGCAGCTTTCGGCTAACAAACTGATATTGCCACTGTTCATGAGGTGGGGTCACAAAAAAACCATGTTGAAAATTTGGAGTGAAAATACCAACGAATGCCTGAGGTATTAGGGTTTCCAACCATAACGCCCAACCCTGTAGAGAATGACAGGCATCAGGGATGTGACTTGGGATTCTTGCCTGTAACACTTATACCATTCCACACCCTGCAGCCAGTGAGAGGCATCGAGGTATGCCTTGAACTCTTCTGCCCCAAAGTTCACCCCATTCTCCTATACCGCACCCATCTCACCGTACTTCCTGATGGAATGGGGTGCACATAAGGGCCAAAGACCCCAAGGCACACCGTGACACTTGTCAGTGTCTGCAGGGTGGGGTGTGGTGAAATGGCGTGGCCGTTATGCCTGATGACCCAAAGGCACACCCCAATGCCTGTCACTCTCTGCAGGGTGGTGGTGGGGTTGGCTTCAGTTCAGTACTTCACTGCCATTCCTATTACGCAGCTCTGTAACTTCTACACTACAACTGCCAATGCCAGCAAGCAAACATTCGGCATTGACAAATGCTTGTTTTTTCTGCTGCACTGAATTTGCTAATTGTGTACTGAAGCCTGTTACTGCTGTGCATGAAAAATGGACACGGTAACAGAAGTCCCTTCTCCACCTATAAGATTTCTTACTAAACATGCAGCACTGGTAAACCAGTGGGCTTCAAAGAAAATACATTTCTCACTATAGGTGTTACCCTTGTTCTAATGCAGGTTTGGTTATATAGCAGCCAGGGACTTTGACAGTGTAGAGAGGGAAGTATACTAAACTGCCATTTAGCCTAGAAGATTTCAAATATGAAGCAAAGTAATGTGAAGACCACTTGCAATCTACTGCAAAATAAATGAAGATGTTTGGCTAATTGCATTAAAAATGGGCACACTGGAATACTGTCTGCTGTTCTAACAGCCGAAAGCACTCTGATCTCTCACCCTAACAACACACCAGTGACGTCATCTGCTGTCCCCAGGATGCTGCCATTAGAAGTGCAGTGGTCAGAAATTATTTTGTTCCTTAAATAAATGGGCCATCTTATAATCGTAAGGAGACTTGGTGGGGGGAGAGTCATGTGAGCATGATACATCGCATCACTACATCCTGAATTATTGTGGCACTCAGCTTTTCCGCAACTCCCAGATGTGGCGTTCTCAGTACAGCATTACCTCCCCGCCCCAACCCCCATCCAACACTGTAATCTGGTAAGCTGGCACATGAATGAATGATTCTCAGAACAAGTGCAGTGCAGGCAAAGCTTTGCCTCATTCATCTTTCATTGTTCAAAGCAAAGTGGTTACGCCCTGGAACCAACTCTATCAGGGTTTTCAGACTCACTGTTCTGTTTTTAGCAGTCGGAGCAGAGTCATTACTATTTTAAAGCCATTTCATTTGCAAAGGAAAGCCACTCTAGAGTAATCAGAGAGAGCAGGATGTCACCCACCTGTGCCCAGGTTCATTCCCTGCCATGCCATTGGAGTCGCTTTCCCTGTGATCCTCCTGAGCCATTTCAGGACAGAGTTTTCATGTTGTAAAATGTAACTGAAATCATACACTTACTAGTGGTTCACTATTTAATATGTGTTTGACAATGTGCCAGTTTGTCTCACAGTTAATTGCAGATTGACTTGTGTGTGGCAACTGAGAAGTAGAATGTACAGGATTTGAGACTAGCAATAGTGGTGGAGGGAAGTGAGTGTTCAAAGGTTGTTGTAGTTTCTAGATGCAAACATAGTAATTCTGTACTGCCTCTATTTTGCCCCACTCTTGCTGCATCTACATCTGTGCTCTGATATTACTCCTGTTCATATAAAAAAGGCAGTGTCTTTATATGTTAAAAAAATGGCACACTGGATGGCATAATTATCTGCTAACCCCGCTCCCTTCCCAAGTGGACACACATGCAAACTCCTTTCACGACATGAAATCACTTTCCCTGTTTATTTCATGATACAACAGTGTTTTATCTAGTTATCAGTTATGTACTGTAATTGTGTCACAAACATACGGAATATTCTTGTTTGTGATAAGTGGGTTTGTTTAAAGTACTGGATATAGCAATTCAGAGATGCCTGTCATAGCATTATGGGGAGGCGGCTAACAAAATCAGACCCATTTGCACTTCTGAGAGTGGAAAAGGTAATCCTCTTGTTTCTTCAAGAGTGGAAAAATCAGCAACTGCCAGTTGAGAGGTTTATAGCAGCTGATTACCCAATCAAGTTTAGCTATAGAAAGCTGATTTCATATCCACCCTACCTTTAAAGGGACAGTTGCCACGTTTACATGTCAGGAAGTAATCAGATATCTGAAGAAATCAGGTAACTTGAAAACCTGTTTGAGTTTTCTGCAGTGCTGTTTACATGCAGTCTCTCTCAATAATCTGATTCAGTGCGCTTGTTTACATGTCTGAGAGTTATCTGGTTTGATTTACATGGGCTCCAGTTGTAACATGACTGTTTTGTCTACATTATACTGTATACTTAGGATTCAGACAAAAGGCATTTTGTCCACAAAAAAAGTAAGAGTATAATACTTATCTTCAACTACCTCACACCCCAACCTCTGCCCCACAGGTATTCCTACTCTTGTAGTGCCCTACAGCTAGCACCCAATATTCTTATGTGGAAGTGCTCCACCTCAGTATCTGTCTCACAACCCCTACTCTAGCATCCCTCTCATAACTACCTAATATTCTGTCTTGTAACTACCCCACCCAAATGTCTGCCCACAGATACCCTAACTCTAGTGACATTCTCACAGTTTCCCAGCATTCTGTACTGCAACTACCTGCACTCTGTCATATTTTTATTTATTTGTTTATTTAGATTTTGTTGACCGGGTAAGTGCACTAGGCAGATTCTGCCTATTTTCAGGCACGACCAGGGGGAAGGGGATACAGATGAATGCCAACTGACCTTGAACCAGATTAAGCTGTTGGTGGTATTTTTAGTGAATGAGGGAAATTTGGCTAGGGTACCTGGGAAATTCCCCTACTCTTGCAGTAGGGGGACCCTTACACTGCGACTAGTGGTCATTCTGCAGCAGAATCTGGTGGTGGAAGGTCTGCAGAGGAAGGCAGCGATGGCCCAGGAGTCTGTAGAGATGGAAGTTCCTCAGGAGGAGGGATGCGCTGCAGAGGCGGCTGGGTTGCACCCGTTGGGTGGCCAGCACATCACCCGGGACAGTGGTCCCTCTGTGTTGGGGAAATGTGCAGCTTTTGAGTTTGGCTGAAAAACGTTGTTGTTTGGAGGAAGAATTGTTACGAGTAAGTGAGCTGCTGGCTAAGGAAGAGAAAAAGCAAAGTCTGGATGATGATTGTAAACGGAAATGCGCTGACACTTCCCCGGGAGCAGTTACGTCAGCAGGTTCATCTAAGTTTCATGCTTCTGCAGAGAAGCCTACAGCGGACCCGACTTCCTCGTGTCAGGCTTGGGGAGACATTATGGACTCTGCCTGGTCGCCGGATAGGGCCCTGCAAGATGCGGGTTGGATCCCTATGTCGGATGGCCATTGGAAACTGGTGGGTATGATTGATGGTGCATCTGATGGACTTTCTACTAAGATAAGTGACAATGTCTCTGATTTACCTTTGCTGACTATGGGAGAGGGTGTCTGTTCCATTACCCTTGAGTCTCCCCCCCTTGACGCCCCAGAGGGTGGGATGAGCGCTGGAGATACTGATACGGGCCAGCTGCAGGCTTCAGAGGCTCCAACTAGGCCTACATATGCTAGCCACTTTAAACAAACTGTGGAGCAAGCTAAATGGCGCAGTGCCATTCGTTTAAGATACATGGGGCCTCCTGATAACCCCCCAGATCAGTTCTTTGTGGGGAAGATACTGCTTAAACAAAGTATGGGTTTCTCTCCAGCGGAGGTCTGTTGTCTTATTCATGTTCAAGGGGAATTTACTTTCGATATTAGCTTCCGTACGCCGGCTCTGTTGGAAACCTTTTGGTGTCGTTATCAGAATTTAAAAACAAATCCCCTATGGTCTGACTTCATTGTGTTTCCTCTCACTAAGCAACCTTTTCGTGTGATAACCATCCTTTTTAGGAATGAAGGGGATAATGTTGTTGATATTGTGCACTGGCTAGAAAAGAAGTGTGGTGTTCAAGGCAATCCTGTCCCAATTCTAGATGATGAGGGATTTTGGAATGGGGGCTGGAAGTTTCGGGTCAAACTGCATTCTACTGATACTGACCTTATTCATCTCCCTAATTATTTTTTTCTGGGTAGAGACAAGGGTTTTCTTTTTTAACCGGGTCAACCCAGGGTTTTTTTTTTTAAATGTGGATCCAAGAGACATATCAGCACCTCCTGTGACGTCCTTAAATGTGCTCACTGTGGGGAAACAGGCCACCCTAGTGCTCACTGCTTCCAGCAGGCAAATGTAATCTCTGTGATGAGATAGGACATGCTTTTGGGTCTTGCCCAGTGGCTGCTCAGAACACAGAGGAAGCTGATTTTGGAGTGCAAGACCATTTCATCAGGTTGGCGGTTAAGCAGGGCCACTCTCCCTTGGGAAACGTATCTCATGTAACCCCTACTGGGGGTATGCTGGCAGACAACCGGACCTTCAGTGCTGGGATGGCTCACGCCCCTGATGCTGCTCCCATACCTATGAATCTGGTACCTGTGGATAATGTAGTAGGTGGCACGGCAGTTTCTAGTGAGGCCCCCACACCCTGGTCCGATGTCCTCTGGAGAGGACTTTACTTTGGTCATTGGAAAAAAAGGGAAGCAAGTGAAAGGGAAGGCTAAGCTGTCAAAAAAATCTACTTTCTCAGCCTCTTCTCTTCCTCTGGCAGGCCCTAATCTGTATGATATTTTGGTGGATGAATCATCGGGTTTGGATGAGACTGTCTCTCTCTCACAACCTGTATCACAGGTACTTCCAGAGGGTCAGAAGGAACCGAGACCCCAGGATTGTACAAGTGGCAGGGTAACAAGAGCCTCGAGTAAGGTGAAGTAAGGTTTCTGGGTTGACTGATGGCTTATTTTCAGTTTCGTTTGGCGTCCTTAAATACTAATAACATTAAATCCCCTGTGAAGCGTCGAAACACCTTTTCCCAGTTTGTGCACAAGAATTTGGATTGTGTCTTTTTTCAGGATGTTTGCTTGCACTCTCCAGAAGACTTGTCTGCTGCTACTGCAGGGTGGATATGGGGGGACTATTTTTGGTCACAAGGGCAGGATTTATGCAGTGGGGTTGGAATTTGTTTCTTCTGTCTCATATTCCGGTGGTGCATCATATAGAGATTATAGAAGGTAGAGCTTTGCTCCTGGATATTAAATGGAGTGACACCCCTGTTCGTTTGATTAATATTTATGCTCCCCAAAATAAGTTTGATAGAGTTTCTTTGTTTAAATCCATTTTCCCCTTTTTATCCACTTCTTCTCCAGTTATTTTGGGGGAGATTTTAATTGCACCTTGCCCTCCCAAAAACCTTCTGTTGTGGGGAAAAAGGTCTATTGTGACGCGTCATGCTTGGCACAGGTTATACAGGATGCCGAGTTGGTTGATGCTTTTGGGTCTTCTACAAGTGATAATAATAATAACCTATTTTTGTGGTCCAAGGGCTTCTAGGATCGATTATTTTTTTCTTTCTCCTGGGTTACTTATACAGTCTCAGTTGCAGGATGTAGCTACATCTGACCATCTACTTCTGAAGCTTGTTTTGGGAGATGTGCCTGAGACTCGGAGGGGACCTGGGATATGGAAATTGAATGTCACTTTATTAGCTATCCCTATAGTAAGGGAGGGGTTCCGTTCTCTTTTGGTTGCACGTCAGTCAGGTTTTTTCTATATGAGGATTTGACCAAGTGGTGGGAGGACACAAACGATAACATAAGGGTGTATTTTCAAAAGTTGGGACGTGTAAATGGGAAACAGCGGCATAATGAAATGAAGTATTTGAGGGAGCGTATCACTTTCTGATCTGCTTTTCGACAGCAACTAGGATCTGGTGTCAGAATAAAATTAAGGGGTTAAAGGCTGAACTGGCTCATCTGCAATTGAAAGTTTTACGTGATATGGAGAAAAAGCATAAGTATGGGATTTCTGGGTCTAAGAGTGTTACTTTACCGTTTGAATCTGCTAGACTTTTAAGAGAGTGAAGAAGTATGACGTATTTAAATACTGCTGAGGGAGAAAGGGTAACTTCGAATGCTTGCATTTTATCTGAAATACATACTTATGTTTCCAGGTCTTTTCAGAGTACTCCCCTCCCGCTTGTTTCTATGCGATCTTTGTTGAAAAGTTGCCAGTTACCACAGTTGGCTCCGGACTTGGGTAGTTCACTTACAGAACCTATATCCCTGGAAGAACTCAGGTCTGTTATCTGGGCTCTTAAAGCAGGGACTGCCCTGGGTTCTGATGGGCTTCCTCATGAAGTGTATAAAGAAATATGGGAAGTGTTGGGGGTAGAACTGGATGAGGTCTTCAGTGTTGGTTTGTAGTCTGGGAATCTCCCTGAGACCATGCTGCAGGGTTTGTTGTTGCTGATTTTATAAAAAAGGGGAAAGGGGTGATTTAGCCAATTGGAAACCTTTGGAAGAGGATATGCGGGGTTTTGGAAGGATTGATACATCCCTCACAATTTAGTGGATTCCCAAAAAAACGGTTCAGGATGCTCTTATCCTTCTCAGGGAGATTTTGCAGAAGGGAGCCTCACAGGAGATTTTTGGTCACCTTGTTTGCTTAGATCAAAATAAAGATCATGTAGAGTATGCATACCTTTGGGAGACACTGCATAGTTATGGATTCCCTTTTGAGTTTATAGCATGGTTACAAACGTGTTATAGAGGTATTAGTTTACTGCCTAGCATTAATGGATGGACAGGATGTAGGATTATGGTACATATAGGGGTACGCCAAGGATGTCCACTGAGTCCTCTGTTATATGTGTTGTCCTTAGACGCCTTACTTTATGCCCTGAATATGGCACCACAGATTACAGGTCTCTCTGTTGGTTGTGAGGATACTCCGATTGTGTCGGTGGCATACACGGATGATTTGGTGTTGGTTCTGACTGGCAGTTCTTCTGCTAAGGAAGCCCTTTTGTTATCAGAGACCTTTTCTGGTATTTCTGGATCTTCTATTAATACTTTAAAAAGCGGTATATTACCGTTGGGATACGATGCTGCTGATGTTGCCTTAATATGGCATATGCCTATAGATTTTTGTTATAGAAGAATTCTTGGGGTCTATTTTGGTGGTCTGGATGCTCCTAAGTATAATTGGGAGAAACAGCTGGCGGCTCGATATAGGGTGTTCCTTTGGAATATAGGACAATTGTCAGAAGCAAAACGTGTTTATCTTATCAAAACCTTTTGTTACCTTATTTTTTGTTTTTGGCGGCAGTGTATCCCGCCCCCACTTTCCTTAAAAACTTCCCTTAATAGTGTGTTTTTCTCTTGCTTATGGGGCAGCAGATTGAACCCGGTGAAGAGGAGTATCACTTATTTGGCCATTAGTGAGGGTGGTTTGGGGATGCTGAACCCTGTGGTGTTTTTTTATGTTGCATTTATTTCATATAACTTCACGCCTCTGTTAAAGGGGGTTGTCTAGGATATGGTCCCCATGGGTGGGTGATGTTACTGGTCATTTGATTGACAAGTGGAATCGCCCTGAATTTTTACCCCGGCAAACTAGGGTGTCTCAGTTTCCTAGTCATTTTCAGGGTCTGATTGGGAAACTGAAGGCTTGGCAGATAACCAAACAATCCCTTTGTTTTTATTCACGGAAACAAATTTACACTGGAATTGTGCAGGTTTTTTTTATGCTGCCCCATGGTTCTTAGACTTGCCCACAGCTGACCAACTTTCAAAGTTGAGGTTATTGTCCAGTAAGAGAGTCCCCAAATACTTATGGGACTTTTTGTGGCTTTGCCTGAATAAGAAACTAGGTGTGAAAGGGAATTTAAAGTATAAGGAACTGTCAGAGAGATTCTGTCCCAGGGAGGAGACATGTTTAGGCATAGTTGAATCATTGCCACATTTTTTTACTGATTGTCCTTTTGCTGTGTGTCTTTAGTCGGCTTTTCATACTGCCTGGCCGTTAAACACTTTTCGGGGTCAGTCGTCAGTTATTTGGACTGAGGGTGTGCTGCCGAGCTCATGGGTGATTTATGGTACAACTACTGTAAGACTTCTGATGGGGTTTATTGGCTATCAGCTCTGGCAGGCCCATTGTAGTTTAACGCTTAGAAAGCAGCTGAAATCAGAGAGCCAGATGTTACATAGCATTAGACAAGATGTAATTAGGTGGCAGATGTTGGAGAGAGAGAGAGTACATCCAGATCTATACAAACTGTGGTGGAGACAGATGTCTTGGTTAGTCATGGGCTGAAGTTTACGATTACTTCCTTTATGGCTTTGTTTTTACCTGAAGGTTCTGATCTGGGGGGGCCTTTCCCACTAATATTGGGGCTTGGAGGGCTTGGTCTACAACTCTGTTGCTTATACAGAGGGTTGTAGGTGACTATCATTTTCTTTTGAGTTCCTTTTTGGCTGCTATTTCAGCACGATTATATTATTTGTTTTCTTTTTGTTATACTTTGTAAGTTGTGCATTTTTGTAGTACTTTTTGTTCATTTCGACAGCTCTGTTCTCATTTCACTTCTGTACGTATGCTGTACTGCTTATTTTTTGCTTCTAATTTTTCATATACTTTGTGTGATGTAACACTATGGTATATTTGTTTTGCTTTCTTGTTATGTAACCATTTCCTCCTTTGTTTGAAGATAATGTATGCCTTTAATACTTATTGATTTTCTTACGATCTGTATGTTTCTTTTATGTATATTCCTACTGTATGCTTTTGTTTGCTGTTTGAAGTCTGTAATAAAAAATTCCCCTACTCTTTTCGAGAAGTGCCATGGGATCTTTAACATCCACCTGCGCTACCACCAGAACAGGCAGATGGGACCTCGGTTTTAACGTCGCATCCAAAAGACAGCACCTCAGAGTGCAGCACCCCCCTCATGCTGCACTACAGTGTCAGTATTGGGATGTTAACCCAAGTGCCTGGTGTGGGCATAGAACCCACAACCTTCTGATCTCCCAGCCTCAGAGGCGACTGTGCTACCTGCTGAGCCACTGACACTGAATAATGGCACACAACTACCCTCACTCTTCCAACACTAATGCATCCACACAATATTCTGCCCTTTGTCTGTCACATGCCACAATATCTACACCAGTGTAAGACTGTCACAGCTACTCGATATTCTACCCCGCAATTACTACACACCACATTATCTGCCACACAGTTACCAACACCCTAGTAACACTATAGAAGCCAACTAATATTTTGTCCTGCAACTACCCCATTCCCCAATACCTATCCTACAACCACCACAACTCTATTAAGGCATTATCAGTGACCCAGTATTTACCCTGCAACTACTCTACACCACAGTATCTGCCCTACACCTACCCCACTGTAGTAACTCTCACAGCTACCCAATATTCTGCCCTGCAGTTACCCCTCACTACAATGTCTGAGCACAGCTACCCTCACTCTAGTCACATTTTTTGTACTACCCTATTTTGTGTCCTGCAACTTCCCTATGTCCCAATATTTAACCCAAAACAACCCCTGCAGTAGTAACCTTTTTGTAATTACCCAGTATTCTGCCGTGCAAATAACCACTACCCAACATCTGTTCCAGAACTACCACAACTCTAGTTATTACACATTCTCAGTACCCCAGTATTCTGTCCTGCAACTGTCCTAAAATGCAGTATCTGCCCCACAACTACCCCACAATAGTAACACTCTCAAAACGTCCCAATATACTGCCCTGCAACTACACCCACTACATTGTCTGCCTCACAGCTACAGTCACTCTGTTCACACCACTGCAGCTACCCAATATTCTGCCCTGCAACTCACACACCCCAATATTTGCCCCACAGCTACCCCCACCCTAGTAACACTTGTGCAGTTACCCAGTATTCTGCCTTGCAAATACCCCACTACCCAATACTGATTCCATAACTACCCAGCCTCTAATAACACACTCACAGTAACCAGTATTCTTTCCTGCAACTACCCCAAACCCAAAAATCTGCCACATCATCCCCACTCTAGTAACACTCACAACTAGCCAATATTCTTCCCTGCTACTACCCCACACTATAATATCTGCCCCACTGCTGCCCTCACTTTAGTAACACTTCTGCCGCTACCATATAGTCTGCCCTGCAACTACCCCACACCCTAACATCTTCCCCACCTTGGGTTGGCCTGCCAGTGCAATGTTAGCTCTACCGCTAGTGATGTCGGTGATCCAGGTTCAGGAACGAGCCCAGGGAGTTGGAGGGCTGGCTAGGGTAGAAGGCTGGAGCATCTGTGGACTGCTTGCTGTCTCTGGGGGCGGGGGGGGGGAGTGGGATAAGACTTAGCACTTGTCTGGCCTTTGGCGGAAGCTGGCGGCACCTTGATCACCAGTCCAGACTTGGAGAGGGAGGCATGATGGACATTGGCATATGCACCCTGACATCAAATCACACATCATGCCTCCAGAGAAAATCAGAAAAAATGGCCCCAGAACACTAGGAAGACAGAGTGCCCAGCACTGATCCAGAACTCCCCTGCCTGTCCATTGCCCAGCGTCCTGACAAAATTGCAGAATTCTGAAGGCAAGACCTGCCTACCTCATCCATGCATGGGGATACAGCCATGGCTCCATCGGGGATGACCTCGGTCACTGGGCTCCAGGTAAGGAGGGGACGACAGCTGTGGGGTTGCCTTGGAGACTCATGATGTGTCGGTGTGCTGGTGGCAGAGGGGAGAGGCAGGAAGGGGGAGCATATACATAAAGTAACTAAACAAATATATATCTGCCCCACCTACCTCCCCAGTTTGGCAACACTCTTGCACTTGAAGTTATCTGTAGCTTTTCCATCGCATTGGCACATCAATGCCATCTCATTTTCAAGGGGCTCCCTCCTTGGGTCCAGCTTTCAAGGTACAAGTAAGGATCATTTACCTTCCCCTGGGAGGACCTACAATCCCCAAACTGAAGTGCTGAAGCCTCCATGCCTGTCTGGTTCATTTCATCCTCCCAGAGAAAGGTAACTGATAATTTCTTGTACCCTAAAAGCTGGGCTGCCGATGCTAATGCAGTATATGTGTTGGTTCAATAAACCTTGTTTTGTGGTGTTCATTTTCTCATTTCCGGTGTAACTGCAGGCTCAAATACCCAACATGCTTACCCAGCATTCTGCTCTACAACTACCCCACACCCGAATATATGCCCTACAACTATCCCTCACTACTCTTTCTGCCCCATAACTACCCCCACACTGTGGTATCTGCCCAGCAACTATGGCTCACCCCTATATCTGTCTCACAACTGCTCCATACCCCATAATCTGCTCTAAACTAGTACACAACATACTAATATATACCCCAAATTACAATATCTGCCTTTCAATTACCCACATTCCAGTATCAGGTTCAAAATTATACAATATACTGTCACACCCCAGTAACTGTACTATAATTAACCCATCAATGTATTCATCAGTAGCCTACATCCATCATTGTTTCTGCCCCATAATGACCCTAACACCATGGTACTTCACTGGAAACCACCCTTCATCCTTGTATCTGCCATACAACTGCACCACATCCTATTATCTGTGTAAACCATCCCATATGTCTATATCTGCCCACAACAAGTATTGGAGCCCACTCGAGAGGGAGCAATCTTAGACCTGGTTCTTTCAAATGGAGATGAAGAGAGGATCACAGATGTAGAAGTGGATAGCCATCTGGGAACTAGCGACCATCGAACAGTATGGTTCACAATAAACACAGCAATAGAGTCAAGCCATACAAAGGCAAAAGTACTGGACTTTAGGAGGGCTGACTTTGCTAAAACGGTGAGTGCCTAAGGAATGCACTAGCAAATGGGCAGGAAGGAGGGGTGGAAGAACAATAGGGAATAATAAAAACTGCCATCACAGAGGTAACAAGCCTTTGTGTGAAGCAAATAAACAAAACGAAACGATGTAAGAAACCACTATGGTTCTCAAAATAAGTGGCAGTGAAGGTTCAAGAGAAAAGAAAGCATTCAGGAAGTGCAAGAAATCACAGAAGGAGCAGGACAGAGAACTGTATCAGTTAAAGCAAAAGGAAGCTGGGAAGGCAGTCAGAACAGCAAAGGCCCAAACCGAGGAAAAAATAGCCAACTCAGTTAAGAAGGGGGATAAAACCTTTTATAGGTACATCAGAGAGTGAAGGAAGACCAAGGGAGGGTGGGCAGAGGGTTATGTGAAAAGGCAGAGATACTAAACAAATATTTTTGCTCAGTATTTACAAAGGAAGAGGGGGAGGTACCTAAAACAAACAGTAGAAACACTCTGGATACAGAAGTTGATACCAGCCCATTTACAGAAGAAAGGGTTCTGAAAGAACTCTTAAAACTGAAGGTGGACAAAGCAATGGGGCCTGATGGGATTCATCCCAGAATTCTAAAAGAACTAAGGGTAGAACTAGTGACACCACTGACTACCCTCTTTAACAAATCATGGGAGGATGGGGTGGTACCCGAGGACTGGAGGAGGGCAGATGTGATTCCCCTTCACAAAAGTGGGAGCAAGGCCGAAGCAGGAAACTACAGACCTGTTGGTTTAACCTCAGTGGTAGGGAAAATGATGGAATCACTTCTGAAGGAAAGAATTGGTGAGTATCTAGAGGCCAGAGGGGCACAGGACCCAAGGCAGCATGAATTCACAGCGGGAAGGTCATGCCAGACAAATCTGATAGATTTCTTTGACTGGGTGACCAAAGTAGTAGATCAAGGAGGGGCTGTGGACATGGCCTACCTAGACTTTAGCAAGGCATTTGACACAGTCCCACATAAAAGATTAATATACAAGTTAGCCAGCCTGGGAGTGGGTCCCAAGATGACAGCCTCGGTAAAGAATTGGCTGGAGAATAGGACACAGAGAGTAATAGTAAATGGAGTCCACTCTGAAGAAAGGGGGGTTACTAGTGGGGTACCGCAGGGTTCAGTATTAGACTGGTCCTCTTCAATGTCTTTATAAGCGACATTGCAGAGGGACTGAAGGAAAAGCATGTCTCTTTGCAGATGACACAAAGATCTGCAACAGAGTTGATGCACAAGGTGGGTGGAAAGGATGAGAAGGGACTTGGCAAGGTTAAAGGAATGGTCAAATGTATGGCAGCTTAGATTCAATGCTAAGAAGTGCAAGGTAATGCACCTGGGAAACAAAAACCCAGGGGAAGAGTACACAATGTGGGTGAGATACTAACAACAATAAAAATGGAAAGGGACCTGGGGGTAGTCATATCAGATGACCTAAAGGTGGGTAAGCAATGTGAGAGGGCAACAAGGAGGGCTGGGAGGATACTAGGATGCGTAGGGAGAGGCATCACCAGTAGAAAACAGAAAGTTATTATCCCTCTGTACAGACAGCTGGTGAGACCCCATCTGGAGTACTCGTGCAGTTCTGGAGACCCAATCTCCTAAAGACATAGACAGGATGGAAGCTGTCCAGAGGAGGGCACTAAAATGGTGCAGGGTCTGCACCGAAGACATATGATGAGAGACTTAAGGAGCTTAATATGTATAGCCTCGAGGAAAGTAGGGAGGGGATGGAACATCAAGTACCTCAAGGGAATCAACAAAGTCCAAGAGGGTAGCATCTTTCAAAAAAAGAGGTGGCAAGAACAAGAGGGCACAATTTGAAGATAGAGGGGGGCGCCTCAGAGGTAATTTATGAAGTATTTTTTCACAGAGAGGGTTGTGGATGCATGGAATGGCCTTCCGGAGGAGGTTGTGGTGTCAAAAACAGTGGGGAAATTCAAGCATGCATGGGACAGTCATAAGCAATTCTAGGGGGTTGGGGTAGGAAGAAGTAGGCTGCTGGTTAACTAGGATCTGCAGCTTATCCACTAGGTAAGGAAATGGGCAGACTGGGTGGGCCAAGCGGTCCTTATCTGCTGTCAAATTCTATGTTTCTATGTTACCACACCTCAGTATTTGCTGCATAATCACCTCATACCCATTATCCATTCCAGAACAAATCCTCACTTCACTAAAAAGTAGTACAGAGTTAGCTACTGAGATGTGAGTTGATTGTATATAGATTCTGGGATGTAATAGCTGTAAGTTGGAAAGTAGGTTAAGTAAATTTGTAGAGCAAACACTGAAGAATGATAGTGGTTGTGGGCGGTATATGGGGTCTGTCATGGCTCTGGTCAAATATTGGGATATGAGGCAGTTGTGTATTAGATACTTGAGTGTGGGGACTACCTTATATGTATACCTGACATCCAGCTATCTGCCCCACAGTGGTCCCACTTCATGGTGGATGACCACAAACATTCAGATATAGAATGAGGACTCCAGAGGCATGGGGCCTTGAGGGTCAGAGACTGGCAGAGTTCACAAGGGCTTGCTTCCTTATGTACTGGGTTACTAAGGCATTTACTTCAGAATGATGCAATGTGAATATACTGTATGTGACTTACAAACAAACAGAAGTGAGAACAAATGAAAGACAATAGCTGGAATTTGAACCTAGGTCCCTCTGCATTCCATTCCGCTGCTCCACCAGTTATGCCACCCAAGCAGCTGGAAACCTGGGGCCCGATTTTAAAATTATTAGGACTGGCATAAGAGGCTTGTGTCAAGGAGACATGGAGCAGAGGGCACCTTGAACCACACCTTGTGCCAGTCCAGATTTTAGAAGGCACCCTGGATCACTAGGGAGACTGCTTGCACCAGCTGGGCTTGCACTATTCTTGCAGTGGCTACACCAGTGCACCATGGCAGAAGGGAGCCTTCACTGGGGAAGTGCTGCAGTATCCTCTAAAGTGGGATTTTACAAGCCATGCCATGGGCACATGGAGCCTGAGTCTGATGTAACTCGCTGTGCACCACTCCAGGAGACATCTCTGGGTAAGCAGTGATCCTGTGCCTCTCCGAGAAAGGTGCCCTCAGAGCCCCCAACACCTGCCAGACCACTGCTGGAGGGGCTGGTGGCCATGGCAGCTATGATCCTGGGACCCCTTGCCGCTAATAGTGGTGTTGCTGCATCTGCACCTCCACAGACCTGCACTGCAGGTGGTGGTTGTTTTTTCCCTCTAGTTGGGGGTAGATGCCACCTCCTCCCCTAATCAGGCCTCCTGTCACCCCCCAATCAGTGAGCCAGGGCATGCCCCAGATGACCCACCAGCCACTAAGGAGACTGGTCCCTGCTGCTGCTAGCCAGTCTCTCATGCACTGGTTTTGCGGTGCTGCTGTCAGCTTGCAGCAAATCTGAGAACTTTGGCACTTGGACCCCACTTTTTATAAAATCAGGTGCAGGATCCCTGTTACACTTGGGTTTGGAACAGCCAGTGGTCCACTGTACCATGGGTTGATCTAACGGTGTCTTTTAAAATCATGTCTCTAAGGCCGGCCTGGTGGCTCTGAGGGTTGAGGTGCTAGACACCACACTTTGTGCTATGTCAGCAACCCAGCAGTCTTAGGTCATCGGGGTGCTGGCACTTGACGGGGAGGGTGGGAGCAGGATTGAGTGTTGGCTCTCCTCTCCTGGGTAAGGGGTGGGGTCATCCACCCATAGTTCCACCATCACTGAATGGAGATTCGGTACCAGCGCAGGTGGTTAACGGTGAGACTGGAAGGGAGGGGCATCCCGAATGGCGTACATATGCACTATGTCGAGGACGCATGGGTGTACAGGCCGGGAAAAAACCTGTAAAAACCCAGAAACTCTATATGGAAAAAAAATCATGTCCTTTCCACTCTGAGACACCCCCTTCATTTTCAAATGCACAACCTATTGCTACACAAATTTTAATAATTTTCACACACACCCCAGCAGTGTGGCCCTGACATACAACCCTCATTCTATTAATCACAGAGGTGGAACCATAATAAAAAAGTGGTGGTTCTGTGGAATCAGTGGTGGGTGGATACTGGTACTGTCATAGGTTTTCAAACTCTTTACTATCCCAACTCACTGGCCAAAGACTGTGCCCCTTGGCCAAGCATTCTGGTGGATGGTGGCTAACATCTTGTGGTCACCCATGACATCAAGGACTTCACCGCTTTCCACCGTAGGATGTACTCCACTCAAGCATCAGAGTACACATCACCCCCACCGCCTGGATCAGGACATGATGCTTACATATTGTGTCCCACACTCACTGGCCCAGGCCTGCGTCAACTGTGGAGTTAGGCTCAGAATATGAACCTGTGTCTCCCATGGGATGGGTCAGTGCAATACACATCACCCGCCCTGTGGATCAGGGCATGATGCTTCCACACTGCACCCCACACTCCACTGACCAAGGACAGGGAAGTCAGGTTCAGGATAAAACCCATGTTTCCCACGGGGTTGTGCAGTGGCACACACATAATCCTCCCTCAGGATCAGAACTTGATGTGTCTGCATTGTAACCTATAACAGTTTGACCCAGAGCAAGGCATTTAGGTTACAAGCTTATGTTCCCATGGGGTGGTGCGGGGAGAACTCATCACACTTCCCCGCTGTATCAGGATATGATGCCTGTTTTGTGCCCACACCCCGCTGGCCCAGGATTAGGGAGTCTGCTCAGGCTACAAACCTATGAATTTGAGCATGTATCATCCTCTCCCTGGGATCAGGATACAAGGCCTCTGCATTGTGTCATACTGTGCTGGCCTAGGACAGGGGAGTCCGCGCAGACTAGTGCAAACCTGTGCATTGGAGCATGTACTGTATCTTCCTCTCCCTGGGATCAGGACAGGATGCTTCTGCATTGTGCTGCACGCCCCACTGGCCCACCCAGGAAAGGAGAGCCCAGCTCGGTATACTAACCTGTGTTTCCCTTGGAATGGTGCAGTGCACCACTAACTGGTGTCACCTGGACAGATAATAGCCTCCCTGTTGTGGGCAACACTTTGCAGCTACCTCTTACATTTGACTTGGTGTAAACTAAAGAAATAAATCCTGGTGCAGCCTTACTTTCTGTATCTGTGCCCAGTAGTGCAGTCCTCCTGGGTAGTCCCGAATGATTTTTGCTCACACGGTGCTGATTGCTTTGCTCACCTGGCTCCCCCCAAGCTGGCTATGTGGGACCAGGGAGCATAAATCTAAGCTGCTGCTGGTTTCTTTTAAAATCATCTCAGCAGCATGCCTATATTCTGCCAGACATGCAGTGAAAGTAAATAATTTGCTTTCCCAGACCCTGTGAAGTGACCAAATGAAGCTGAGCAGTGTGACAGTAAAGTATACCAATTTTTTTTTTTTTAATTCTCTGTTGCTGGAGTTGTACTGATATCCTCACGTAATTGGTCTCCTGACCCCTGCAGAGTTGACAAAGTGTACTGGCAAGCACGACAAACAAATAGTTTGCTGCCCTGGCCTCTCTAAATTATTCAAATGGGGATGGGGAGCGTGAAAACAAACAATGAATTTTTATTCTGCCAGCATGTTCAGTTTCTACTTCGGGAGCTGCACTGATAGCCCAGTCTGTGAAGCTGTCAGGCACAGAGCGTGAACCAATAAGTCCTGGTGCTGTGCCTTCTGTTTGAACCATTTAATCTCCATGTGTCTCTGCCACAAGGACCATGCAATAGTGGTGGGAAGCAAAGCATAACAAGATAGGACCGTTGTTACAGTTAAAGCAGAAGGTGGGGGAGTAATTATTTTAATTGGTTGGACCACTGGACTACTAGGTAAAAATGTTTGGAGGGGACAGTAACACCAGTAGAAATGGGTACATGGCAGGGGTTGAGCCACAAGGAACTGACTGACACCATTTTGGTGTACTTGTGAAGCAGGCTAAATGGGGTCATTGTGAGGGGTTTAAGCAGTATACCATGACTGGGTGTGGGTATCAGGGGTGTAGCTATAAGGATGCAGGGGGTGCGGCCTAAATCATAATTTTGATGGCTGTTCAGAACCAGGGGGTCCCTATAACATACCCTTGCACCCAGGCCCTCTGGGAATTTGCTACACTACTGGTGGGTATATGGCAGGATTTACCATACCTTGTGTGGTTTGGTCACAAGGCCATAGAACGAGTGAGTAAACCACACTAGAAGTGATAAATCCTGCCATATACTCACGCCCTGGAGTGGTATATTGTGATTATACAATGTTCCCCTAGAGATTCTGAAAATAAATAAATAAATAAATAAATAAATAAATAAAGAGAAAAGTGCATTTTTTGTCATTGTACACCATTTTTTTGTTTATTATTGCTTTGGGGAAAAAAAATAGCCAGAATACAGTAGATTGAGAGGCAACATCAACTCAGCCCTATCTTGTAAATGACAGCTGGCATGGAATCTGAAAATTGTTTGTTTTACTTCAGTAAGGGACTGTAGTGGGCAAATGTGTTAACAGCATTGAGGATTTTTATTTTTTTCTATGATGATGTAAGACTTTGGGCTGCAATGTGTAGTGAGGAGCGTAGTTCAGCACGTGGGCTTTATGGAATAGGAATAGATGGCTACTGTACCTACTGTAACAGCCTATTTCTGGGTGCCATCGCTGTTGAAGTGCTATTTTTTTTTTTTTTTATAATTCTGACTAAATTGATTTTTTCTTAAATGGGGACATTAAGAGATATTTATTTAGTGTGTAACAGCATTCAGTGAATTTTTCAGCTGTGAAGATTTGGGGGGACATCGGAAAAAAGCAGAGGCAACGGTGAAACAGAAAAGTGAAAAAAGGTGACGTGTGAGGAAGTGGTTACTGGGAAACTAGCTAGAAAAAAAATCGGGGGGGGGGGGCACCATTTTGGTCCCGATATGAGTTTTGGTTTTGTCTGGTTGATTGCCGCTGTTTAGCGGAGATGCAATGTGGTGAGACGGCTTGCCTTCCATTACTGCCTTTACCAGTCTTGGGCTGGTGATGGTCGGAGTGATTTTAGGCATTGTTCTTTATGTGGCAGACTGGTGGCTGGCACTTTTTGCTGGTATACTGGAGGATTTACAACACTGGAAAGGTGCCAGCCAGCCAATCAGAAAGCAGCATTTACTCTGTATTGACTTGGCCATTAGAGATTGTTAGGTGGTGGTATATCATGGGGTATCATCACACCGGGTGGCTGGGCATGAGGCTGCAGGCTTCAGTGTGTCCAACCACCCGAGAAGTGACGATATCCCATGATATACCACACCGTGGAGTGACTTATTGCTATTATGAACCGAGTTTCAAGTTTTAGAAATAAAAAAAATTAAACAGGTTTTAAAACGTTTTATGAATGAGTTTTTGAGTGGTGTAGGAGTACATTTTGAAAAAATAGTTCTCAGACAGTAGAGAACAAGGAGGCTGGTGGCACTGGAACTTTTTTGAAGCCGCGATGATGTAGCCCGATATCATCACAGCTTCCAAGAGCTCCGGACCACTCAGATTCCTCGGTTTACGATCCTCCGTTCATAAAGTCAGATTTAGTATATTGCCCAGTCTAGTGAACTATTGACCAGTTTTAGTCTGAAACTAGTCAATAGTCCAAAAACCTTTGCTGTCATGTGACTGGCTCAGGACTAATCAGAGACCAGGATTTTGTTTTAATTTTAACAACATTTTTTGAAATGTGGTCTTCTTTCTGGCAATTTAACCAATAGGTAGAACAGTTTCATCTATGTACACTTCCATCTTGTACATGTAATCACCCAACAAACATTTTATCACCACCACCCCCAACCAACCCTAAATATTTCTTGCTTTTGCAGGCTTTGCCTGTAAAAACCTTAGAAGATGCCGGTGACTCAGGTTCAGAAGCGAAACAGGGCTGTCAGATTGGCTGGGGGGAAGGGCAAGGAGTGAGATTGAGCCACCGCAGGGCAGCTGTCTCCTCCTTTGAGGGACTTGGGCCTTCTCGGCCATTGGACGCCACCTGGTGGAGAATGTATAGTGGCGCCAACCAGAGGGAGCTCTGGTGCTAGCCACGGGGAAGGGTGGAAGGGACTGAGATGGCATTACAGGGCATGTGTGCACCCCCATGCATGCAAAACGCCCATGTGCTGCGGTCCCAGGAGTAGGGGAGGAAAAGGGGGGGGGGGAGATAAAATACTAATTAAAAAAAAAAAAACCTTAGAAGATAATATTACTGATAAAAATAATACTGTTTGAAAGGTCTTGGAAACCGTGACAGTGGGTCAGAGCTCTTTCCCACATTTAATATAATTGCCGACCCGCTGTCACTACAGTCTGTGCTTCCTTCACCACTTGCAGGGCAGGCACTTTTATTCGGACAGAACACCAATAGCGAGTGGGGACTTTATTTCACCCACAGGGGTTCCTACGATCGCAGTCTCTCTAGCAACTGTAGGGGAATACAAACTCATTCTCCCCAGTAAATACAAGGGTGGGAGGAAGCTGACCTAGATCTGCATTCTTTTGGCACCGCTTCATTACAACTACTGAAATAATAAGTTTTGAAAAACACAACCAATTCTTGCTACAATCCTCAGCATTGTTGTGTCTGGCTTTTCATTTTATACAAACAAAATCAAACATCTCTTGAAACACAGAAATCCATGTGAGGAAGATGATATGGCTTCATGCAAAAGTTGAGGCAAAGTAAACTGCAATCGAGAACAAAAGTGCAGCAGATTTTAAGTTGGTGAGGCACGTCTGCTTCTGCAGTTAAAACCAATAGCAATGAACGGCATTGCATGCCTGCAGGACCACGGTGTCAGTTCTCCCCACCCCCGACACTGACACTCTCGCTCTTGGTACCACTTTCACTGTTGCTTGCACAAATAATACTTAAACACGTTTAAAGGTGAAAGGAAACTGTTTTTACATTTCTAGATGCCCTCTAGTTGTCCTTTAATTAGTTACCCAGTATTCTGATATGTTTTTAACCTTTTCTGTTAAATAATTTATTTTTGTTGCCTTTTTTACTACTCTGAATCCCTCTCTCCTCAGCAGTTACTGCTCTCTCTTTTCATACTTCCTGAACATTCTATGACATCACAAACTTCCATTCCAGGCCATTCAAATGAATGGTGTGAAATGGGAGTTTGTGATTTCATAGAATGTCTTAGAAATATGAAAATCAAGTGCAGTAGCTGGTGAGGAGAGTGGAGCTCTATGTAGATCTGAGGGCACCCCAAAGCTAGATTATTTATCAAAAAAATCAGTAAAGCATATCAGAATACATAACTGCCATGGAAAGAAAGATGGAAGGTCAGTTAACTATGTAAAACTAATTTCCTATCTCCTTTAAGCAGGGGAGAGATGTGAGAGACAGCCGCAGGACACATGCCTTAACAAAGGAAATGCGCTGTCTCACTCTCTCTCCCACTGTACATTGATTGAACGCACTAAGTACTGGGACTGGGGAGATGGGGTCCCACATTGCTTTTACCTTTCAATGAAATGTACTGTCGTGGGACAGCCTGGCAGGAACTCCAACTATACCTTAGAGTGAGATAATGTACTGTATTGGCGAACCGCACTGGAGCTGTCTCTTGCTTCTGAAGTGTACAATGGCCGCCATTCTGGTTTGATTTTGGCAGCACATAACAAGTGCCGCAGGATAATGCTTCCTGGCGGTTCACAGTAACTGTGCATTTATGGGCATTTAATCAATAGTCACCTGATGGTGTTTGGCCAACTGGATTTCTGTTTTTTGCTAACCCGTGTTGTAAATACATATAACATGTGGTGGGTATATCAATGTAGTAATTGCTAGATAAGTCTGATTTCCCAACTTACAACTACTATACTGCTATACCTTGGTTATAGAAAATCAATATAGTAGATGCATTGCATGCTAGTGTTCTTTGAGGAGGGTAGCATGGGGGTTTTATGTGGGCTTGGTGTAGAGGGAGGGTATTTATATCTACTTTGGCTGGGAATAAGGGTAGAATGGTGTGCTATATGGGCTGGGGAGGTGGAAGTATTTTTATCTATTGTGACTGGGGGCAAGAGGGTGAGATAGAAAGCTACTTGGGGGTTGGAAGTTCCTGTATTGCAGTGCTATATATTTTTGTTAGTGTAATAAATTACTGTACCACCCTTTCCTGTATGACAGCCAAGGATGATGGCAGAGGGAGGTCATTTGAATGCAGTACAGTCACTAGTCATTGTTAACTTCAACATTAAATGGTAACAAAAAAAAATTGGAATTTGTTTATTTCCATCCACCCACATTAACGAAGGGAAACATTTAATATTATTAAATGGAATTAAAGGGTCTGCAGTTTGTGGCACAACTTGTATTTAGTATGAGTTGGCAAGCATGTGGGTGGTGGTACTGGGGGGTAGTAAGCACATTTGTGAAACTTATAAATTATTTATCATGTAAAAAGAAATGGTAGTGCATGAGAACACAGAATTGATTTGCCTCAGACCTCTGGGAGCAGCAGGATCTATTACTGGGAGCATGCCTTTTGTCATTTTTATTTACATCATTTCCTTTCGTTACCTCCTTGGCTGGGGGGTGGTCCTTTGGTTCTCCTCTTCTTCAGGCTTCTTCTCGGCTGCTGCCCTGGACCCAGTCAGAGTTCGAACTCTTTTGCCCTGCCATCCCAGGTCACGCCACAGCTGGGATTTATCACAAGACACCACGGAAGACCTAAAGGCTGGGGGCTGACTTAAGTGGGCCCTCTGCAGCCGTTGAAGCCAGCTGTCACTCACACTGGAGGATTGGTGCTTTTTTCCTTTATCCCTAAGTCCCCCCATAGTGTAGGCATGCACTGGTGTCAAGGATGCTGCCGTACACGCTCTCGCATGCAGCACATCCAATGCCAGCCTGTGCCAGCCCACACAAGTTTATCTCTGAGCCTGCACCAGCCCCGGCCACCGCTAGGAGCCAGTGCCTCAGCCATCATCCCCACCTTTCCTCCCCAGAGGAGGAGAGCAGTCCATGGGATGCTCGATCCCTGGCTGACCCTCCAAGACTTGAGGTCGCTTCCGACCCCAGGTCCTCGGCGTGGGAAGAGGTAAGGCACCAGTGCCTCAGCCCTCTATGCCACTGGGTCGGCTAAGTGCCTTTTGTCATTTAATCAGTTCGCTAAGTTGCAAAGGAGCAAAAGAGGCATATGCCAATAAATCTGCTCCTATTAGGACAAGATGTAATAGTCCAGATTTACTCCTGTGGAAATGGAGTTATCAAGATTTTTTTTTTAATTTTCTTTTCGTGGACTGGTTATTATGTCCAATGGTAATCTGTTCCACAGATTGGCCACTCTTGCAGTATAAAATCGACTGGCTCAGCTCTTTTAAACCATAGACAGGTTGTGCAACCCAGCCTGTCTGCAGGTTTGAGGAGCATTTTTACAAGTTAAGTGTGAGGAGTTTGCATGACTTTTTGTGGATAAGGTGGCTGTCATCAGGGTTGAAATCTGTTCAGCGCCCTCTATGGGGGTTGGTGGTGGTCAGTGTATGGTCACTTCTCAGTCTTCCTGGGTGTCTTTTGACTGGCCGGAGATAGGGGACATCATGTGGATTGTGCAGAATTTGAGGCCAACATGCTGTAGTTTGGATCCGGGCCCTACATGCCTATTATTGGGGTGTATGGAGTCCATCAGCCCGATCCTTGCAAAGACTGTTTGGTGCTTCTTAGATTTGGGAGAGTTCCCTAGCTCCTTGAAGGAGGCAGTGGTGACCCTGCTTCTTAAAAAAGCTTATCTGGACCAAAACAGCTCTGCCAACTACAGACCCATCTCAAATCTTCCATTTGTTGGGAAGGTGATTAAGAAAGTGGTTGCGCTGCAACTGGAGAACCACCTTACCATCCATGATATCTTTGATCCTTTCCAGTCAGGCTTACGGAAGAGACATAGTACCGAGACCACTCTGGTTCAGGTGCTCAGTTATCTCCTGATGGCGAGAGACCAGAAGTGCTGTTCCATCTTGGTGCTTCTGGATCTCTCTTCAACATTTGACACTGTGGACCATGGGGTTCTGCTTGAGTGCCTGAGGGTTATCTGTGGCCTGTCTGGTCCAGTTCTCGGATGGTTTCATTCTTTCCTAGCTGGCAGGTTTCAGAGGGTGGTATCTGGGATTTTTTCCTATGAGCCATTCTTTCTGCTGAATGGGGTCCCTCAGGGCTCAGTGCTGTCTCACATGTTGTTCGCAGTGTATTTGCTGTCCCTTGGAGACATTGTAAGATGATATGGGCTGAGGTTTCACTGCTATACTGATGATACATAGCTCTCTCTGTCTTTTGTACCCAACCAGGATAGTGCAGTCTTGATGTTTAACAGCTGTCTGGCGGAGATCCATGACTGGATGAGGTCTAGCTGGTTGAAATTGAATTCTGGGAAGACTGAGGTGTTGGTGGTGGATCCGGGGTATCGGATAGAGAGGCCGATGGTGGGTTTACCCTCTGGGTTTTGGCTTGATGGTGTACAACTGCCTACCTCTGAACGGGTGCATAATCTGGGGGTGGTTCCTGACGATGGGCTGACACTGTGTGTGCAGGTGCCGGCACGTCTTCCTTTTACGATCTTAGGAACATCGCCAGAATTAAGCACCTTGTTCCATCCGATAATTTGCCCACGTTGATGCATGCATTTTTGACCTCTCGCCTTGACTACCGTAACTCCTGGGGCTTCCGGGGGTTGATATCCACCGCTCACAGCTGGTGTGGAATGCTGCGGCACGACTGCAGACTGAGATTTTGCGTTCCAGTTATATTACTCCTGTGCTGCACAGTCTTCACTGACTGCCTATACAGTGGCGGATCACCTTCAGGTCGCTCTTCTTACCTGTAAAGTGCTCCATGGACAGGGACCGAGTTACCTGCAAGAGCTCCTGGTTCCCTACAGCCCCGGCCGTTCTCTTCGCTCAACTGACGAGGGGTTGTTAGAGGTTCCCAGGGTGTGGCTGAAAACATCTGGGGCCCAGGCTTTTATGTTTGTGGCACCATCCCTGTGGAACTCTCTACCTCATCAGATTAGAGAGTGCAGGACCATGGAGAACTTCAAAACCAGCTTAAAGACGCTTCTGTTTAAGCATTCTTTCAGCATCTGATGTTTTATGGATTGTGGGAAATTTTAATTGAAGCTGAATTTTTGTAAGATTTTATTGAATTGTTTTTGATATGTATGTTATGTACAGTGCTTTGACATTGGAATTGCACTATATAAATAAAAATATTATTATATTTTCGTTTGTTAGTGTGAAATCTATCTATTGAACCTTTGTTTGTAATGGATGACCTCTAACATGAAAATTGTCATTTTTATATTCAGTATTCAATGCTATCACAAGGAAAGGGTCATTTAGGATGTCACAGTATAGTGATAAATCACCCCTACACCTTAGTTCCAGGCTATGCAAGCTAAGTTGGTTAGTCTATCTTTGTAGCTTTGATTCTTTAAGGAAGTTATTGCTTTAGTATAACGTCTTTGTACCTGCTCCAAATTGTTTATTTCTGCTTTTGTACAAGGGTTCCAAAGTTGACTACCGTAATCCATTATAGGCCTAACATATGACAAGTATTGACAGAGGCATTAGAACTTCTGCATTTCAGCTGTTAATATTTCTTTTTATTGCCAGCATTGTTTTATATACCTTTGCAACAACAGAACTGCATTGCTTATTAAAGTTAAGGTTATTATCAATAATTATGCCAAGATCTTTTTCTGAATTATTTTGAGAGGGCAACGTCATTTACTGTATATATATGAGGAGAATGTTGTCTCCCCATATGTATTACGCAGCACTTATCAGAATTAAGTTGCAGACCCCATGTTGAAGTCCATGATGAGATTAAGTTTATATCGTTTTGTATTAGTTCGAATTGCTTCATGCTACCACGAGCCACAAAGTTTGATGTCATCTGCGTATTTAACAACTGAATTTTCAATATTTTCATCTGAGTCAGCGATAAATATTTGGAAAATTATAGGTCCTAGTACAGATCCCTGAGGGACACCACTTGTAACTTGGCCTTCAGAAGATAGGTGGCCCCAAACGGAGACAAGTTGTGTTCTGTCTCTCAGCCAATTGTTAATCCAATTAACAATATAGAGATCTAGGCCATATTTACATAATTTTTGGTTGATAGTCCAGTGTGGGACCAAGTCAAGATGCTTTGCAGAAATCAAAAAGAATTACATCCATACATTTGTCCAACATTTTGTTCACATTATTATAAAAACGCACAAGATTGGTGATGCATGATCGACCTTGTACAAAACCATGTCAGTTTGAGTCAAACAGTGGGATGGTTTTGAAATTATCTGTTATTCTGATTTTGATAAGTGATGCAAGGATCTTACATGATATCGAAGTGAGGCTTATTGACCAGTAATTAGAAACATTAGTTCTACTGCCTTTTTTGAATATCGGTGTTGCTCTTGATTTCTTCCAATCATTGGGCACTAAACCGTGATTCAGAGAATTCTTGTATAATATTTTAAGAGGCAACCAAATGTGATCTTTTAATAATTTTAACATGGGTGACGTAATGTTGTCAAGACCAGGGGCACTATTATTGTTAATTTTTCAATTTGATGGGTTATTTCTTCTCTGGTGAAAAAATTTGACCCTGGTACATAATCGTTATTTATGTTAACATGAGACGGTGATTGATTAGAGAGAACAGAACAAAAGTAATCATTGAAAGTGTTTGCCATCTTACTAGGGTCTGATAATCATTCGTTATTTACAGTGATTGTTGATAATTCACTGTTGCCCTTTATTAGTGAATTAATGTAGCTATAAAATTGCTTGCTATTAGAGTGGCTAGCATTTTTTGCAAGATATAGTTCAAAGTTTTTCTTTGCCTTACTTATTTTATTTTTGCATTTTCTTTGTATATTTTTGAATTGATTCCACTTTGTCTGGTCTATCTTTTATAAACTGGCTGTATGTTTTGTTTTTCTTTTTGATGAGTTTCCGATTACCTGTATTTAACCATTTTGTTTTCAAACCCTGTTTACCATATTTCTTAATGTAGTTCACATATTTCTTCATTGTGTTAGGAATTGTTTTTATAACGTCCCAGGATTCGTCTATAGATTTAACTTTAAGTAGCTAAACCCAATCAATGCCTATCAACTATTTTTTTTTATACCTTCATGATCTGCTGTTTTAAATAAATAGAACTCAGTACAGCCTTAAACAGGGGAATTATTATGTAATTCAGTAGTGAACAGCACAGTGGAGTGGTCACTGTTACCTAAGGGGGATCTGGTGACACCTTCTTTTTTTTTTTTCTTTAAACCAGGAGAGACGCACTAAGCTGAAAGCTTTTTTACAGGTGCAACCTGGGAGCACAAGGAACTTAAGTGAGTTGCTCAGGGTCACACAGTATGCAAGTGAGGGCTGTGGGATACAAACCCAGGTCTCCAGGTTTGCAGCTCAGAGCCTGAAACCACTGCACTATACTGCCTCCTTCCGTAATATTAATATCTTCTGAGGTGATCACTAAATCTAGTAAATTAATTAAGCTGGTTGGGGCAGTAATGTGTTGTATTAAATTATTTTCAAAACAACAGTTTATGAAATCTCTGCCTTGTTTAGTAGCTGAAATACCACGGTTCCAGTCAATGTCTGGAAAGTTGAAATCACCTGCTAATATAACTTTACCATGTTCTAATGCTTTGTTAATTTCTTAATTATTTTTAAATTGGTCATGGAATTAGTTAGGTGGTCTATAACATACACCTAATATGAAAATCTTTTATATTGTTCTTCATAAATTGTAGCCATAGTGCCTCAGTGTCATCAGTTATTTTTTATCTTTTCAGTTATTCCTATGAAGTTTATACTGATCCTCCCCCTTTCCTTCCCATTCTGTCCTGTCATATGACATTGTATCCCTGAATATTATTACCCCAGTTATCCTTATTGTCCAGCCACGTTTCTTTTATTAATGCTTCATCTATTTTCTCAGTATATAATACTGTTTGTAGTTCACTGAATTTGTTAGAGACTTCTAATGTTACCTAAAAGAAACCTCCTAAATGTTTTATTTTGTGTTTCTTTTTTATTAGTTATACTTTTATTTGATGGTAGTGTTTTACTTAATGTACGAGCCTCATTCCCCCGAATAATTAAAATGATAGATTTTCATTGTGTTAGAAATTAAAGTACCCAGTGTTTGTACACCCTTGTTACTTAAGTGCAGACCATCACTACCATATAAATATCTTTTTTCATAGTATTTGTCCCATGTATCTATGACTACAGTAGATTCCTTTGTATACCAGTTCTGTAATCTTGCATTGATTCTAGCAATTATTTCATTTTTTTTCTTTTACTGCCCTTGGGACTGGAAGTAGACCAGATATACTAGGGTGTGCTCCTAGCGTTTTTAGATTTTGTGCAGTCTGTAGGAGGTCTATGCAGATATCTTTTTTGTGAGTTCTGCCGTCGTCAGTTATTCCCACATGGATTGTTACAATTTGTTTTTTCTTGGTCATTTTCATTATTTTTGGTATTTCTCTCTGAATGTCAGCAACCTTAGCTCCTGGGTAGCAGAACACAACTTTATGTTCCTTGTCTTGGTTACAAATTATGGAATCACATTTTCTTATCATGGAGTCACCAATTACAGTCATTTCAATAATCTCAGATTCTGGTATAGGGATATTATCTGTTGTTAGGCAGCTGAACCTGTTTTGGTTGGGTATTTCATTTGTTGTAGGTGCCCAATGGCCTTTTTTATGTTATTTCCCTTTTTCACTAAACACCATTTGTCATTAGGGTCAGATGTAGCCTGTTTGTTTTTTATTAAAACAACCAGTAATGATGAATGAATCACAAAGTGCAGCGGTGCTAAACAGCACTCCTTTCCATGGTTAACAGGCATTCCCCACAAAAAAAACTCCAGTATATACTGTCATAAGGTGGTAGCACCTAAAATAAACAGCATGTATTCCAGTAACAGTGGTTCTGGGGTCATGATCAGTAACAAACAAATTCAGCAAATGAAGGATAGGTTGACAAACACTTCTTTTTGCAGCACGGTGTATTTGAAAGAGAATAAAAAGTTATGGGGGTTCTGAGATGTATCCCAAGTTCCATCTCCATTCTTAGACTCAATAATGAGACCCCAGCTTGTCCAACTGCTACAGGAGAATCAGGGAGAATCCTTTCCTACTTGGCTGGCCAAATCATTTAGTCAATTTCTGCTAATGGGCTTGGAATACTAGAGTACTAGTTGTGTAACAAATCCATTTTGTCCATTTCTCCTAGCCCAATCCTGCCCTCCTGCAATTCTGACTGTCTTGGTTGAATTGGGGCTGGAGAAGCGCCCCTACTTGGGTTGTATCTTGTTTTTATAATTTGGATATATTTCTCAGTTCAGCAGATTGTGTATTTGTAGAAAAGTTACTCAATCAAAATTTAAATAAACATATAGTAAGATGCAATCGCCAATTTAGTAGACATGCTGCTTTCTACATGCATAAATCCAGCCTGTCATTAGATGCCTGGGCAGTTCTTTCTTCTTTTGTTGAGAATCATGATGGTTCAGCACCACTCCCAATACAAAGGTTGTATACTGTAGTGTTGTTTTGTAAAAGACATCTAATAACAAAGATAAAAAAAAAGCTGATGAGTTCTTTAACAATGAGGTTATTAAAGTACATCAAAATGACAACAGAGATCATTTATTGGGTTTCGATGGCATTTGGTGGTTGGGCTGTATGTATTTTTTAACCCAGACTCTATATTATGTATTTGTGTTATAATATTTAGTCTTTTAGGAACTGAAAAGAAAAATCATTGTAGTCCATATGAATATAGCACTAACAGTACCTCTTTCTTAGGCTCTATGAGCGCAGTGCATGAGTAGACTATCAGTTTTATAACCTTGACATGCCTATCACTTATTCTTTTGGGGTTTTTTTTTGGGGGGGGGCATATATTCTAAAGGATATATTTCAATATGTTTTAGGCACTCTGGCATGTAAGCAGATCTACAAATATGTTTAACCAAGACACCACAGAATGTGCATTCAGGTGCTATGTTGCTTAAGGTACTGTTTGATACTTACTGGTGTCCTCTTCCCATTTTTAAAATTTGGCTTCAGATGTCATGAATACACAGCCAGTGGCATTGTCATGGTGGAAGGTATTGTGATTATTTTTTACTTTAAAAAACTCATTATTAAAGAGTTTATCTGCTTTTTTTCAACTTAGTTATATTTCTTACGGTGTAATACTGTTGTAACATTTGTATCGGTCGGGAAGGGTCCTGGAACATCATAGTTCACATCAAAATTAAGTACCACCCAGATATCTGTTGATCACAACAGAAGCATAGCCTCCTGCAGGCTGATACAAATCCACAATATCCAAATTGCAAGAGTTCTTTTATCTGCAGCAGTGCAGGCCCCTGTGGGACCAGCGTTTCTAAGACATAAACACACCATTAACCCCTTGACTGGAGTTAATGACCCTCGAAATGTCCACAAAAAAAAGTATACCCCTTTCTATGCTGGAAGCCTTAGTGATTTTGATTTTAATTCATATACAAATCCAGAAAACTATAGGCCTATCGCATTATTAAATGTTGATTATAAAATAATTGCTAAACTAATAGTTAATAAAATAGAAGAGGCATTGCCACGGGTCATTGACCCCAGCCAGTTGAGTTTTGTGAAAGGTTGCACAAGTTTTCAAGGCCTAAGGAATACTCAGTTGTTATTGAAAATTTAATAAAAATTAACAAACAGAAGCTGTGTCTATAGCACTAGTCACTTTCAAGGCTTTTGATTTGTTACAATGGCCTTTTGTGCTGGAATGTTTAGTACAACTTGAGTTTCTGAGAAGTTTACTAAATATAATGGTGCCTTTTACAGCCATTCAGTACCATATTTTAAAATAAACCAGTATAGAACACCACAGCTATCACCTCTCTCCTATTTTGTTTATAATTCCCTAGAAGGCCATGCTCAAACACTTGAGACACAGATCAGAAGTACAACAATTACAGGTTGATGGGAAACAGGTTAAAATAAATGAATATGCTTATGATTTAATGATTTTCCTCTCATAGAAACATAGATTTTGTTGGCAGAAAAGGACCACTAGGCCCATCTAGTCTGCTCTGTAGCCCTACATTTGTTTCGGGTTTGAAATTTGTTTCAAACCTGAACACATCATGTCCAATACGTATACAAGAAATTCAAACATTTTCAGAATAATATGGATACAAATTGAATTCATCTAAATCTATTGTCTTACCTCTAGCAAATTTGGCAGATGAAACAATAAATATCCTTCAACATACAAAAATTGAAAATACTACTAAATATGTAGGAATACAACTCACTTCAGACATACAGAAAACTATAGCTCTAAATATGAAAATCACAATCTCGAAAGTTTCTAACCTCTTCCTGGACACATGGCAGTCACAGAAGGCAAAGATTGTGGTGCCAAATTTAAATTGTAGCACCCTATGGGACAAGCCTCAGGGGCTTCAGGGGGACTTGGCATCACAGGGATTCTGTTGGTAAGCTGTGGGTTCGTTTGTGCTGTGACCCAGCTCCCTTGTTCAGTCAGTTCCAGGACAGGGCTGAAAGCATACAGAGGGCAGAATCGGCTGTTCTGCCAAGTAACTCGGAGTGCTCCCACTCAATAGCAAGTGCTGAGCTGTGAACTTGATTTTTCGTCCCACCCCCCCTCCCGCCCAGGCCTACCTTAAATGCACACTGACTCTGCCCACCAGCTATCACACGCCTTTTCATTGGCACTCAGGGCTGCTTTCATTCTACTGCTCAACTTAAAGGATACTGCATATTGAACTGTGGCAATTACTGCACTTACTGCATGCCCTCTAAGGAATCTAAGTGAGTTATGGTGGTCAGTAGGGCAAGGGACTAGCTAAGCATCCTACCCCTGTCCCACAGGCTTGGACTTAATCAAGTAGTTAAGACTACATGTATATTCGGCTCAGTCTTAAAGGGATACTGCCATATATCTAGCACAACCCATTCAGATCCTGCCTGACTCCCTAAATTATTCTTGCTAATCCTTAGCCTGTCTACATAGGCTGGATTTATTACAAACTCACTGTCATTAGGGCAAACGTAATATCTAGAACAATATTCTTCTCTGTTTCTGAGGCTTAGACTCAAAATAACTAAAATTTTAGAGAACGGTAAAACAGGACACAATGTGGGCTATATTGTTATCTCCCTCTTTGTCCCCTGATCAGGCTTGCTTATATACCGCCCAGGGAGGCCTCTGCAAATTGGCAGGAGGGAGGCATCCCAATGCCCAGCCGAGCACCTGAATCGCTACTCATCTGCCTCTCTATACCACACACATGATCAGGCCCTTCAGCTTCAGCGGGAAGGGGGAACAGTTGTAGCTATAGGCAAGGCAGTCACACTTCCCTGTATGAATGCCCTGCATTATCCCAAGTACTTCTCAGTAAGAACCCTGATCTTTGCTGTAATAGGTCGGCTGGGTAATAGTAATAGCACGTCAGCAGCAGCAGCCACTAACTATCCTCCTAAATGAGAAAGAATAAAGACACTGCGATTTCTCCTGGGGGCTATCCAGAAGCTATTACTTCTTTTGTTCCTCTGTTCGGGCAATGTGGAGCTCAACCCAGGACCGCCAGCCAGTATCTCTTCCCCTTCTGACCTTCCCAATCTCAAGGGGTTAAGTTTTGTGCATGTTAATGTGTGCAGTTTCCTAAAAAAACTTACTTTCATTCAGGCCTGGGCACATCATACTGCCCCTGATATGCTAGTGGTCAGAGAGACATGGCTAAGACCTGGAACAGCTGACCACGAGGTGAATATCCCCTCATACTATCTCTTTAGGACCGATAGACAGACTAGAGGAGGTGGAGTAGCTATGTATATTAAAGATAAATTTCAAGCCTCCGTCATTGACTCGACCTCTATTCAGAATGAATTTGAATGTCTAACCTTGAGAGTCAAGGTTTCTCCTGTGATCTCTGTGTAGTTGGATGCTACAGGCCTCTGTCAGCTCGATTACAACTGCTAAATCACCTAAATAAGACACTGGGATCATTAACCTTAGGAATCATAACTTTAGGTGACTTCAACTTAAATTGGCTCACCACTGCCTCTGCTCCCCTAAAAGTCTTTTGTGACTCCATGGGGCTGACACAACTTATAAATGAACCCACAAGACCAAATACAAAGAATCCAAACAATAGCTCTCTACTGGATCTTATCTTAGTAAGTAAACCATATCTATTTACTCATGCCGACATGTTTTTTACAGATACAAGCGACCACTGTTACATTGCTTGTGTAAGAACGTGTAAAACAGCCACACCAGCTTCAAACTTTACCACTAAAAGAAGACGTCGCAATTTCAACCCCTGTTCATTTATTACCTTAATAAGAGATTGGTTACACTGGCAGGACTTTTACCTGGCAAAATCAGTGGACGCGGCTTATGACATCTTTCATGAAATCATTACAGGAGCCCTAGATAATCTTGCTCCACTAAGTAAGGTCCATAATAGGGTGAAATCCTGCCGCTGGTTTAATCCAGAGCTAAAGACTGCCGTACAAAAAAGAGATGCACTTTGGAAAAGGGCAAAGGAAATCTAAGCTCCCGGTTGACTGGTCATTGTTTAGGAGGGAGAGGAATCTGTACACCAAGCAGGTCAGAGAGTCTAAAGCCACTTTTTATCACAGAGAACTCGATGCATCCTCAAAATGCCCCAATAAATTCTGGAAAACCCTAAAAGAATTAGAAGGTTACACTCCTGGAAACACACTACCCGCTAAAATCCTAGTTGGTGGCGCCTCCATCTCTGATAAGCCCTCCATCCTGGATCACCTCAATAATCATTTTGCCATTGCAGGACTAGCCTTTGACACCTCTCCTGCAAATAATCTATGATCCAACTTGGTGTTCAGGATCAAAGAATTCCAGTATCTAACTCCTCATTCTCCCTGCAACCAGTCTCGCTGAAGGAGGTTGAAGACCTCCTGTTACAGCTGGATGTCAAGAAAGGCGCTGGAGCTGACTTTTTAGACCCATACTACCTAAAAATAGGTTATCCGGTACTGGCTTGTCCCACTTACGCACCTCTTTAACCTATCACTCTCCCAGGCTGCCGTTTCACCACTATGGAGACAGCTCATGTAATTCCCCTGTTTAAACCCAGAGACCCTGCAGACCTTAACAACTACAGGCCCATCTCCTTACTTCCGATCTTATCCAAACTACTGGAAAAGGTTGTGAGTAACCAGCTCAAGAAATATCTAGAATCTGAAAATCTGATTAACCCCTTGTAATCCGGTTTTAGGGCACAACATAGCACTGTCACTGCTCTCACAGAAGTGACCAACGACTGGCTACGTGGACTGGATGCTAAAAACTTCAGATGCGCAGTATTTTTGGACCTAAGCAAAATCTTTGATACTGTGGGCCTCAACCTGCTTCTTACATCACTCAGAAACATTGGCCTGGACCACCACTCCCTAAAGTGGTTCACTAATTACCTTACAGGCTGGTACCAGCAGGTCAAGGCAGAAGGGGAATTTTCTCCTTTAAAACCTTTATTGAGAGGAGTACCCCAGGGTTCCATATTGGGTCCTCTACTATTCACAATCTATATTAATATAATCAATGCCAATATCAAAACTGCCAACATTCACCTCTTTGCAGATGACACGGTGCTCTATGCTGAAGGACCCACTCCCACTGCCACTTGCGATGTTATGCAGAGTGAGTTTAACCTGCTGCAATTACAGTTGTTAAATCAGAAACTATTACTAAATGCCAAAAAGACCAAAGCAATGATATTCTCGCCTCGTGCATACGATGCCACGTCCATAACATCCCCACAGATCACTAGACTACTGGGAGAACCCTTGGAATTCTTGGCTAAGCTCAAATACCTAGGTGTCTGGATTGACCATAGATTATCCTTTAACGATCACATAGAAGAGTTGCTAAAAAAGCTGAGGCGGAGACTAGGTCTTTTTTACAGGATAAACCGGCTCCTGACAAGAGAGGCCAAGATGAGTCTGGTTCAGTCCACCTTTGTTTCCCTTCTTGACTACGCAAACTTCTTGTACTGTCAGGGCCCGAGCGTTGTACTCTCTAAACTTGATACCCTTTACCACAGAGCCTTAAGATTTATCACAGGTCTTCTCTACTCGACTCATCATTGCTCCTTATACACAGTGGTGGGATGGTCATGTCTTAAATTTAGGTGGCAGAGAAATTCAGCCATATGGATGTTCAGAGCTATTTCCAGTAAGCTGCCCCAATATATTTCAGATTGCCTGCCTTCTTGTACAGTTGGCAAGTTCTCATGAAGAAGCTCCGCCTTTATTTTGCTGCTTGTCCCCAAGGTGAGATCTTGATTTGGTAAGGCCTCAATAAGTCATATGCTCCCCTTGCTATGGAATCAGATACAAAAATCCTTGAAATTATTTCATCCTTTGTCAATAGCTGCTTTTTAAAACAAGCTATGCCTTCTTTTTCAAGGAATCCTGTAATTGTTATCATTAAACCAGACTTGTTCCCGTCTTGGAAAACTGGGGACAAAATGCCGGTTACTCACCGCTCTTTTTCCTACCCACACCTCTAGCACTTACCAGTACTCATTATCTCTGCAGTTTTGATCTTCATTCAATGTGGCTACAATATGGGTTTAGAACCAAAGCTACTCCATAACTTTAGTGCTATCCCCCAACTCTGGTTACCCATCAGGTAGATGCTCTGAAAATATGCTCCTCTGAACCAGCACTCTAAGTCCTCAATTTCCTCTCCCTACAGTACCTCCCCTAGATCATGCTCTAAAATTGCCCTAGTGCCCAGCTCCTCATAGACTTCTATATCTCTTCAATTACTGGCAGTTCCTCCCCATACCCTTTTATTGCCCTGTCTTCTTCTGCCGCTCATCACCGCATCATCCGGTACTATACTTGCTGCTGTCGTCCCTCCTCTGGTAGCTTTGGGCTTGAATTCCTTTACTTGAGCACAGTTATCTCACCAGCTCATTGATCTTGGGAAATTTATATAATGTACGTATTATGGCTAGCCCTACTGATTGCATCATTTAATCTAGTACGGACCAAGGAAATGTCTGTCTATACTGTAAACGCTATGTCTAATCCTGATTATACCATTTAATCTGCTGTTGACCAGTGAAATGTGTATACACTGTAAATAACGTGTCTAGGCCTACTGAAGGGATCATCTAGTCTCTGTAATTCTATGCTATTTTACCCCTTGACTTTTGTTCAATGTAAGTGTGACTATATGTTTTGTCCAGGTCTGTCTTGGAAGTGAGCTTTGCTCAATGATGTACGCCTGGTAAAATAAAGATTTGATTGATTATCTCTGTCCCTTTGGGGTCATATAGATGCTATAAAAAATGATGGTTAATACCACACTTGATTTATTGTTTTCAAGCAGTCCTAAATAAAGTGGAGGAGAAACAATTGAAGAAGATTCATAATATTTTTGCAAAATTCTTATGTAGAGGGGACAACCATAGGAATACTTGTGGAAATCCTTAATGCATCCAGACTAGATGGGGAGAATGGAATGCCATGACCCAGAAATTTATTACACAGCAACTAAAGTAGTTTTATTTTCTCATTGTCTGCATAAAATGTTGTAACAAAATGAATTGTTTGGTAGACATTCTTCACCCCTGTGTACAGAAGTACTGTTGCAATTTTGGTATCATGGATTTTATGATGACTGCACTTCTGCAGCCAGAGGTCAGTGTATGTTATTTTACATCTGCGGTTGCAGAAGCGCAGGCTGTCAAGTGTGTATGTGTCTTTAAGTGTCCATGAGTACCTGAGGCTACAGAAGCGCTGGCCCCATAGGGGCCAGCACTTCTGCAAACAAAAGAACTTTTGTAATTTGAATATTTTGGACTTATATCTGGATGCGGGATCCTGTGCTTTTGTACACAAAAGCAATGTTGCGATTTGAGCATCATGGATTTCTGTCTGCAGTGACAAGTGAGTGTGTATGTCTTTCAGTGCGCATACTGCAGATGCAATCCATGGAGGTAGCACATCAGTGCTACTGCTTTTGTGCCATCTGGCAACAGTTGTATGTTGTTTGTCTTACCCGTGGTTGTTTGTGTGGTCTTGTCCTTTTGCTGCTTGGGATGTAGGCGTTGGGAGTCTAATGCCACATTTCCCTACTTTTGTGGTGTTAATTTGAACCCTAACTGGTGCATTAACGTAATTACTTTGCAAAGAATATTTATGTGTGTATATATATGTATACACACACGCACTACATGTGTACTGATAAATAGCACATGGGATGTGATCATGGTTTTCCAAATACTAAAAGGGATAGACAAGGTAGAGCATGTAAAGGTGCTTAAGCTGGTGAGTGGAAGCAGAACTAAAAGACATACACTCAAACTACAGTAAAGGGGACAGGATAAGGAGAGATAATAGAAAGCATTACTTTACACAAAGGGTGATTATTATGTGAAATAGCCTAGCTTGTGAGATTGTTGAAGGTAGCATGGTCCAGTCTTTCAAAGCAAGACTAGATAGATTCTTGAGTGAGATTATAAAATGGGTAAAAGAAACCAAGACCTCTGATTGGTCATATGTAACCACGTGACCACGTGTTATTGCAACACAATACAGGTCAGAAATACTTAACTTTTTGAAACTCCTCAGTTTTTAAAATAAGGATAAGAGGAACCATTTTATACTTGAAATAAGGCATTCCAAGGTGTGCTAATTATGCGATAACATCACTTCTGTAGTATATAAGGCACTCGGTGTTGCCTTGTGCCTCACTTCCTGAGAGGTACCCATATCCCACAGTAATGCATACCCTGTCGTGCCTTACTGCTTTTAATTAGCATTGATTTGTTACACAGCACAAGTAGTGGTACTGTAGCAATTGTGGCTGATAAACAGTTGAGACTGGTCCATACTTACACTGGGTGTAGTCTGCTGTGTGGCATGAGAGGTGGAGAACATATCCCATCTGTACAACTAAATTATATTGACATTGTACATTTGTTGTGCCAGGCTTAAAGGGTGTGCATTATTAAAAGCAGCACACATTAAACGGTTCAGTACTTTGTTGAGCTGTGATCTCTCAGCATGGTATTATTTACATGCTTATCTCAGAATCTTGTATCTTGTTAAAAGTGCACATCAGCTGGTGCTTGTCCTAAACAAAATAATTTCATAAGAGTGAGAAAACACTCTAAAATCCTATTACAAGTGCAGTAACACACTCAAATGTTCTGCGTTCATTGACATAGAGCAGTTTAAATGTAACTGCTTTAACGGAACCTTATCTCATTTCCTTGTATGTATTATTTATTGTCCTGGTATGCAGTATATATGTATTTCCCTCTTTCTTCAGCCTGCTATGCTGAATGTATTGCCCTGGTATTCCAGGCTGCCCCTGTAAATGGGCTTGTTTCCAGTGGACTCACAGGACATACTTAAATAAAAGCACTCTTTAGTGTTGGTTTGATTTATTTGATAACTGGATAATCCATGGACTTCAGAGCCTGTTTTTACTGATAGCCAGGCATATGTACAAAAATATACAGAGATAATGAAAAATAAACCAATACAGTAATGATCGCTAGGGATGTACAGTAAGTTTGTCATGGATGAGGTTTTAATGACTCATTGTTTGTTCATGAAATGATTAGTAAGCAGTGGTAAATGTTGTGGCACTGTCATCATTACTACATTCTGATGACACTAGTGAAAGTCATGGAAGTCCTGAATAAAGATCAAACGTCATGGAATTAATGACATGTATGACTGCCATGACAAACTTACATCCCTAATGATCGCATGCAATTACGTGCAGTATTTGACAGAAGAAACAATTTAAAAACACACATAAAATTACAGATTGTGCTGAGTTTAGTGTATTAGACCCACCTGCACAGGGCAGGGGAGTTGAGATTAGTACTCAGTTTTACGTCTCCGAGATGAAAGAGCAGCTCAATACCAGCTGACACTACTGGGTCAAGCTCTCATTGTATGAGTGACATAGTTACACACTATATGGCAGTACATACATTTAAGACACTTGACCACATTTTCTACTGACCCACCTCCCCTTGGAAAGGCTAGTAGATAGAATGCTGGGGTGCATAGGGAAGGGTATCACCAGCAGAAAGAGGAAGGTAATGTTGTACCCCGTATAGATCAATGGAGAGGCCCAAACTGGAGTATTGTATCCAGTACTGGAGGCCCCATCTCCAGAGAGACAGAATGGGTGGAAGCAGTACAGAGGAGGACGACCAGAACAGTGCATGGCCTTCATCAGAAGCCCTATGAGAAAAGACTCAAGGAATTAAATATGTACTTTCTAGAGGAACGGAGGGAAAGGGGAGACATGGTAGTAACATTCAAATACCGCAAAGATGTTACTAAGGTACAGGAGGGTAGTATTTTGCATAGAAAGAGATGCTCAAGAACAAGGGGGCATGATACGAGGCGCGGAGGAGGAGGCTCAGAGGGGATGTGAGGAAGTATTTCTTCATGGAATGGGTGGTGGACATCTGGAACAGCCTCACAGCAGAGGTGGTGGGAGCTACAGTGGTGGCAGAATTCAAGCGTGCATGGGATAGAGACAATGGGACGTTAGTAACTGGACTGGGGGGGCTGGAGATCGAGTAGGGTCTGCAGTAGCACAGTAGATAGGGATTTTAGGGCAGACTAGGTGGGCCAAGAGGTCCTCTCCTGCTGACAACTTCTGTTTCTATGTTTTTAATATGTATATCCAAAGGCATCCCACACAGTTTTGTGTGTTATTACTTACATATGGTATATGCAGTTACAGGTTCAGTGTATTTTGCTTTTAGGCAAGGTTCTGTACAAATAAAGATAAGTCATATAGCAACTGTAGCTCTAGGTTAGCCTTCATCCTAGAGCACCATTTTCCATACCCAAAGGATGACATGCAAAATTAACCACAATGTTTCAGGCCAGTAACCTTGCCGGACACTTCAAGGCGGCAAACGCATTGCGGCATGCAGTGTCAGAGGTAGACTACAGTGCAGGTCAAGACACCGCAGGATGGAGTATACACAAGCAGCAAACACTGCCCACTGTGGGGAAACATCCCGAATGGCACAGCTCAGCTGCAGGCACCAGCGTCTGTGAACAGCTCAGGGGAGCATGGGGGGGAACATCACAGGGGTCAGCATCCACAGAGGTGGGCAGGATACAGGACAACCACCATAGGTGCCAACAGGCATGCCTGTCCACACAAGAAGCACCACCCAGAGGGAACGCCAGTAGGTGGCCATGGTACACCGTAGGTGTGGAACAAGGCAGATGGACCAGGGACAGCAGCTGGAATACCATACAGCCCGGCAGTGGCCCCATGGTGAGAGCAACCACACTACAGCGTGCCCTCAGCACCATACAGGAAGGGGATGTGTGCCAGGGTGAGGAGGCACTGGGCACAAGCAACAGCCGCAGTCTGGAGGGCCCAGAGGTACATCGCAGGTGGCCAAACACAGACCCTGCCACCACACCACAGCAACCTGAACGATGACCAACCCCCCCCCCCAGCGGTCGATGGCCACTCCCAGTGCCTCCCTGCAGCTGGAATGCATCCAATATGGTGCTTGTGCATTGTCACTCCCACCTCCCTCATATACTGTGGTAGTCTGCCCACCTACACCTGCCAGTACTTCCCTGCGGCCATTGCCCTGTGCTGCTGTCACCCTGCCTTGCATCCAGTGCATTGCTCAGGCTCTGTTCGGTGTGGGTCTGTCTCTGTGATCGCATCCAGGTTGGTGTGTGGGTTCTGTACTGACCCTGGCCCTATTTGTCCCTGTGTGCACTGTGTTGTGGTGGGCCTGCATGGGGTGGTCTGTGGCTGTACCGTCCCACTGGCACTGTGGCCAAGCTCCTAGTTGCCCACCCTGGCGGGTCCATCTCACTCTGCTCAGTCTCCTTCTGCTGCACATTACACTGCCGCTGCACCATTGCGGGTTGCGGTGTTCACCATGGCAGGATTTCTTCCCTGCATTGTTGTTGTGCGCTGCAATGTTTTGTCATGCGCTGTTGTTTCTGTGGTGTTGTGCCTTTGGTGTTTCATCCGTGATGTTACTTGCCTGAAGCAACCACACGCCAGTTGAGTTGTTGTGACTGTTTTTGCTCCTGAAAGAAATGTTGTGAGCCTGTCTGGTACACAACACAGAATAATATCAAAGAGGTTTATTGCAAAAAAAAAACCAAAAACCTACAGCCTGTTACTGCATCAGTCAGAGTTTAAGTACAAAACTTAAAAAGTAGGGAAATGAAATTAAAGGGGTAAATGTCCTTGGAGCCTTGCTAAATCTATGGTGTGGTGTTCCTCACAGCTTGAACGATGATGCAACACAGTGTTGGCAATACCCAAACTTAGGAATGCTCTATCCAGTCATAGCTGGGACAGTATTATACTTTGTCTGACAAGACAGTGCTGAAGTTAGGATACTGTGAAAATTACATCCTTTCTCCATGTTTTATGGTTTGTGCTTAGACCCTAACTGATGCATTAAAGTAGGTGTTTGCAAGGAATAATATCATAGTGGCCTGTGATGACTGAGCACTGGGTTGCTTCAACAAGGACTTACACATACAGTATCACAGAGAGTTGAGCACAGAGCTGAGGGCGATTTTCATGTTAAGCTAGCTAGTAAGGCTACTTAAAGCCCAAAGTATTGGCAGATTGATCAAACATTTTATTTACTTTCTTCAGATAACAGCTGAAAAAGAATAGGAAATAAAAGCAGTGGCATGGTATGGAAGACTTGTCCAATACCATGCTGGTAATGAAACCACTGTAATGCTAAAGCCATTCTGTTATATCTTTCTTGTTATTGTTATAGCTATAAGTTCTTAGATGCTTTTTTTTTGTTAATCTAATGTTTTAGAAGTGTTTATTTCCAGTGAAGATCAGTTTAATAATCTGATGTGTAATGACCTGGATTGTACATTTTCTTCATTAGGGCATCCAAGATGAACTTGAAGAATTCCTTAGAAGAATGTTCTATGGCATTAAACCTATTCCTCAACAACAAATTCTCAGAAGCCTTGAGCATATTACGTCCATGGTAAGAACACTTTGTAATTTAGAACAGTCATTAAAGGAATTTTCCTTTTTAACAGAATGGAGTGAGCCTTACTACTTAAGTGCTTAGACACAGATGACTTGCACCGACTGTATTTTCTGCATGAAATCAAGGAAGAGCCACCCTATGACTTTGTTTTTTTAAATTACTGACTAGGCACGCTGGCATTAAACTTGTCAGAAAATTTGGGTTGCCCATGCAAACATCTCACATTTCCCTTTGCTATACATTGACATGTTGGGAGAATGAAATAATGTGAAAATTCTCATGGGTTATTTTGACTAATAACTGGTAAAGCAAAGGTTAACTAATTAAAAGTGAAGAAACAAGTAATACAGATCATTACCAGAATATCTAAAAATATAGTTCAGATGTTCAAGTTTATTTGACTTTGGCTTCTGCTGTAGCCATTAGCTCTGAACATTTAAAGTGTTTGCTCTTTCAAACTTGTACCCTATTAGACTCTGAAATGTAGTCACTGGTGAAATAGCTTCTAAAAAGAAGTAACGTTGCTTCTGTTTGATTTGTATAACAAGAGACATAAAAGCAGGGTTTATTGAGAGTTTTTGGTAAATGTTACACATTTTTTTCTGGTCTAATGGCAGCTTGAACAGTATAGTATGGTGCAGCCCTGTTTAGAAAGTGACAGGCTGCCTCTTCAAAACTGTCATGAAATAGTAAAAATGTGCTGTATAATGAGATATTTACCAAGATTAAAAGTCATTTTTTATGCTCAATGGAAACACCAGTTATGACTTTTATAGCCCTGTATAATGAGATAATCATGATGTGCTTACTTTGCTCCAAAATTAGAGACAACCTTTTGGGACATCAACTGTACCAACTGAACTTAGAACTTCAAAATGTTAGAACTGTTTGTATAAAATGACCTTTTATGGTTATACGTGTACCTCAAATGTTCAGAAATAAACTTTGGCTTAGAACAAAGTCATAATTTGTAGTTGGCAAACGAGAAAGAGAAATAGTACTTTAGATATAAAAATTAACAGTTGACTGTTTTTAAAAAGTTAATAATTTCAAGCAGTGTACTAGTTCTTGAATGACTGTCAATTAAACTTACTTCCACCAGTCCATACTACATATACTGTAGGTTGCTTTTGCCCATTCACAGCATGGAGGCAGTTCTAAGATAAAACCTTGACAAAAACTTTCTTAGCTATAGTAGGGCCCTGACCCTTTGTGTCTTTAGTTTCCACTGCCATTGCAGTACATCAACCCCTTGTTTATATCCTAGGCTTTGCTCCTGTCATATAGCCCAACTCTTGCACCTGTTACACATGACACAGCTCTTGTATAGCCATTTGGCCAACATCTTATACCTGTCACATTGCTCAACTCTTGTACCTGTCACATTGCCCAACTCATGCAGCTGTCACATGATCCAACTCTTGAACCTGTCATATGACCCAACTCTTATACCACTAACGTGGTCCAACTCTTGCACCTGTCACAAATTTTCTTGCACCTGTCAGAAATTACCTAACTCTTGCAGCAGTCATATGGCTCAAGTCTTGTGCCTCTCTTTTCTGATCTCTTGGTAGTGGCCCTCTTTGTCTGTTGGTTTGGCAAGATCTATATACCGTTAACTGTTCTTTAGTGTGCTTGAAATCTTTGTGCTGCTAACTTTAGCCCTGATATTTACTGAAATGGAGCAGCTGGGCAGCATGATTAAGTGGCTGCGTGATAAGATTGCGGTAAGATTGCCTTCACTTCTGGAAGGAATGATGAACCCATCTAATAAGAAGACCCATGTGGTCTGATCCTGTCCTCCCCAGGAGATGAGCACCTCACCTCCGCGAACCCCTGGCGCCCTGCCTGCAAAATAGTGAGATTCCTGGGATCGCACATGAACCCTGATCTTTCAGGTGTCGGCACAATGCATTGCCACTATGCCAGTGGTTGTCAAGGCTAGCGGGTCAGCACTGTGAATCAATGGGAAGGGCAGCCAGGGAAGTAAAAAGATGTATGGAAAAAGTAGACCTTGATTACCTTATAGAAAAGGTCCATCTTGGCACAGCAGTTTCACCCTGGGACTGGCATGTGGCCAGACACATACATCACTGTTGGTAAGACACCCAGTTCTGCGGAACGGAGAATGGAGGTTGACTAAAAAGCTTATTTTTCCCACTTGAGGTGGTGACTAACCGGTGGACAAAAACACGAGTTGGCACTGAAGCACACTTATGAATCATTGGCAGCTTCCCTGAGAACCACCTTCACTTAGATATATACTGTGCTTCCTGTCTTGTGTTGTCTTTTCTTTGCTCTGAAAAGATCCAACTCCTTCAGCCTCCATCTCCCAGACAAGTTCCCAGAGATGGTGTGAGTGGAACTCTGTACTGAAATTTTTAAAGATTACTAAAAACTCTGTTGCTTAGGAAGGCTCTTAAGATGTGACCTTATACAGTATATGGTGCTATGACTTTGTGAAATAGCTTCCTTGTATATAGCATTTAAGTACTCTGTGATTTTTTTTTTTTATATGTGTATGTGTGTGTTTTTTGGTTTTTTTGTATTGTAAGGTATTTAAGGTGGGCATGTCCAGAACCAAGACAAATAAAATAATGAAATGAAATCTGACTGACTTTGGACCTTTAGACACCTAAAATAGTACTGGGATCAGTCCTGGTTGAAGGCTTCATTGGAAACACTACATTGAGCTAGGGTGAGACTGTTAATTGCATACCAGTTTTTTGTGGTGTTCCACGTTGTTACTGGAATACTCCATTTACTGCTGGGTAATAACTACTATGCAAGGATGTAACACACTCCAAAGCTGTGACATAGTCATTAAAAAAAAACTGATTCCACCCCATTCCTAGTCCGTTAACTTGAAATGTTCTGTCTTGGTGTGTTGGCCAAGGGGTAGCATAACTAGGAGCTAATCACCACCTTAGTAGAAGGATACCACATAGCTCCAAAAGAAGTTTCAGTTAAAAAAACATTTTATTGACATACAAAGACAACAGGGGTGTGGGCTAACACCCCCATTAGTGCCCACCTAACATGTTTCGGACTAACTATCCTTTATCAAAGACTAGGGCTTAACACAACACACACGCATTAATAACAGATAAATGGTGACGTATCGATGACATAAAAATCAAAATTTTAAATCATTGGTTAAACTAAAATATCATGTCAACTGATAAATAGAAAGCTAGTCATGTGATACACTTTTTATGTGTTTTGAATTAACTTCCTATTTATTGGTAGCCTAGCCCAAGTTTTTGATAAAGGACAGTTCATCCAAAATGCGTTAGGCGGGCACTAACGGGGGTGTCAGCCCACACCCCTGTTGTCTTTTTATGTCAATAAAATGACTATTTAGCTGGCCCGGTGGCGCTGAGGCACTGGATGCCACACCTTGCACTGCGTCTGCACCCCGGGTTCGGGAATGACCCTGGGTGGTTGGGGGTTGGCCAGGGGAGAGAGGGCATGAAGCAAGGTCGAGCCACCTCAAGGCAGCTCTCTCCTCCTGGGAGGGACTGGAGGCTCCCTGGCCACTGGCCACCACCCGGTAGAGGATGAATGGCTGTGCCGACCTGCAGAGCTCTGGCAGTAGCCATAGGAGGGGCAGAAGGGGCTGACCCGGCTTCACAGGGTGTGCGTGCGCCTCCGTGCAGGCAAAACATCCGTGCGCTGGGGCCCTGGGAAACGGTAGAAAACAGGGTACAAAAAGCCCAGAAAATATAAATGAGAGAAAAAAAAAAAGACTATTTAACTGAAACTTCTTTTGCAACTGAGTGGTGTCCATCCACTAAAGCGGTGAGCAGTGTTCCCATTTACCCCCATCTGTACGTGATTCAAGTACAAATTATGAAATTCAAGTACATTTTTGTGGGAAGGGGGTACACTGTACCCCCATAATTCTGTTTGAAGTGTATGTACCCCACAAAAATGTTGTACAAATTGTAGAATGAACCCTTTTAATTTATTTTGTACCCCTGAAAATTTTTGGAGAGGGTGCAGTGCACCCCCAGATCTGCAGCCTTAATGGGAACATTGGTGGTGAGTGCCCAAATTTGTGCCTACCCTAATCTGTATTTTCGACAGCACTACAAGGCTTGTGCATACTTTTCTTGTTTTCATAACAGGAGCTCCCCTGCTTGAAAAGTTTCTTTGAAACCTTTGTTGCTTTTTCCTACTGTAGTAAGTCCCAGCAGAAAATCCTATTTGTTATTTCAGGCAGAATTTCTAAATTTAAACCATGCGTTCTGTTTATTTGCTTAATTAGCTTTTGCTTTAACCCCAGATTCCTGACAGAGGCTGAGTATTTTGCCAGTCTGCCTGAATTCTGTTCAGAATTTTTCAAAGGGTGCAAGATAAGTGTTGAAGGTCTTTCTGTTATGGTTTGCATTTAGTGTGGTGACTAGGTAAGCCTTTTTTTGCAATTACAGTCATAGCCACTGCCATATTCAAAGGTAACATATGTTATGGTATGACATAGCCCAGTATCATTACCAAAAGCTGCATTCATCTGAATGTAGCATTTTTGTTGTTGGGTAATTGCCGTGTCATGTTGTGTGCAACCATTATAAGTGGCAGTGTCTACCACTGTACTTTCTTCAGATCAGTTTTCTCTTCCTCCGCATTGTCTGCTCATGATTCTTCCTCTATATAAGGTTGCTCAGGTTGGGTTCCTTTTCCATTCCTGAGAGTTTTGGGTACCCCTCTGGAGTTTGACATTTTTGTAATTTAAACTGTTTAAAAAATAAATAAATAAATAAATAAATTCCGATCATTGCCACAGATTTCTTAATGAAATATCCATTTTTTGCAGATTGGTGTCATTTTACTAAGAATTGACACAAGTTGCTCAACAGTTGCGATTCAAGTGCATAGAAATTTGCCACAAGTACTTTATGCAAAAATTGGCACGAGTGTGTAAGTTGTTTGTCTCAAGTGTGCAGAAATTGAGGCAAGAGTGCAAGAAAATTGACACAAGTGGCTAAGCCTCTAGCACAGAGCTCAATTTGCTATTTTGGGAGTAAAGCCATTCTAAAAAGCACTATGATGTTTGCAGGCCCTTTTCAGTTAATAAATGTAAAGCATGTCATAAAACTTAGCCTCTGTATGGTATGTTCTGTCCCTTCCATTCCATACTAGCAAGACCGATGCAGATGTTTTGGCACCCGGTCTTCAAACTGCTGGTGACCCATATAAAGATGCTCTGACTTCATGTTGAGCATTGACAAGAGAGTTACACAGGTCCCTGTGTTATGTCAGTGAGTTTTTCTACAAACAGAATCAAGTGCCTAGCACATAAGAGCATTCCTTCTCTTGCACCAAATTTGCAGCAGATCCCTCCCTCTTGGGGGTTGGAAAAGATACACCTAGATGTATTGGAACATCCATCACAGAACTTAGTCAGAAATAATAGTCTTTCAGATTTGAATGAATCCCTAGACCTGTCCGGGCAAGGCAACATCCCTCAGGCAGATGGTCTGGAAGGCCCACACGGTTATAGGAATCCTACTGACCCTCAGGATCCAGATGTTCATCAGGATTCTGGATAGAATGAAGAGGAAGGTGAATGGGTAGCAGAGAATAAGTCTTCCTCGATGCCATTTCTATTTGATCCAAAGCATATCTTGATCTTGCTTGAGGAGTCTTGTAGAATTCTGCAGCTACTGGACACACAGTCTACCACAACACTGAATGTTAATTCTATCCTGTCCTCTACAGGGCATGCTTTCTTGAATTTGAACGTTTTGCACAAATTGTTAAAGATGAATTAGATAATCTGGATATGATAAAAACTGTTTTCTAAGTCATGGGCAAAATGCATGACTGCTGCTGACACAGATGCACCCATCTCATCTGTACTGTATTTAAACACACAGTTCTTTCAGTGAAAGACACAGCAGTTCTCACAGACCCTTTGGAAAGCATCTAGAAGCAGCCTATAAACTGGCATACTCTTCATCAGTTTTTGGTATGCGAGTTGCATTGGCCTTGGCATTGTTAGCAGAAGCAATGTGCAAATGGATAACAGCTGTAGCAGATGAGGTTCTGGAGGAGTCTCCAGTCAGAGATCTCCTTCCTTTAGTGCTTATGGCAGTTTCCTTTTTAGGGGACTCCATGGTAGATTTCCTCTGTGCCTCAGCAAGAGGTTGTACTGCAGCTGGGGCAGCACATAGATTGGTTTGGCTGAGACATTGGTTGGCAGATCATGCCACCAAGTTACACTTGCTAAGTGGACCTTTTACAGGTAGTATGGTGTTCAGCCTACAGTTAGAAGAGATTCTAGGAGAAAGTGTTCCTTGCTGAGTTCCAAAACTCGGCATGCTTTCACTAGGGGTTTCAGACATGGCTTGCAGCCTCTTTCCTTTTGTGGATATGCATCCAGCGAAGCAGAGGGGCATTCTTAGACTTCAAGTCCTAATGGATTAGAGGACATTTCCCTCATAAATGTTTCAGGGGAGCCAACTGCAAAGAGGGATCTTCCCTTGTCAGTCTTCACCATTCATTACTGCTGGGTAAGCTGCCAGAGGTGTGCACCTGTATGGGAGTTTTTTTTTAATTTTGGGGTGGGGGTCAGCACCACCATGAAGGCCGATGCATTGTGTGGCGCATGCGGGTTGGGCAGACTCCTCCTACACCCCAGTTCTGTTTCTCCCGTTGTCGAGGTCGCACGTGCTGCACAAGTCTGTTATGTGCTGCGTCATCGATCCTACCCATTCGTCAAAGCCATTTCCTGCTTCATCCTGGTTCTGATTCACCCGACGTAATTGGATACCCGTAAGACGGTTCTTTTTATTATTATTATTGCCAACGGTGCCGGGTGTTTTTCTGTGAATTGTTCGATTCTTTTCGCATAATGTTGGGTTTGAGGGAGAAGAGAAAATCCAAAGTGGACTGTGCCCTCATGCGTCGGTGCCCCTGTGGCCAGCATTTTTCCATGACTGACTGAAATTACGTTTGTCTGTGCTGCCTGGGCCCCAACCACGATGGGCACAACTGCGATACCTGTTTCTCCATGGACCACCGTGTTCTGGAAATCCATGCGTTTAAAGTTTGCGGAGCCCTGCCAACTTTCAGAGGATGGCATAATTCTAGGGGTGCCATGGCAAGATTTCTGAATCCTGCCTTTGGGTCCCCTCCTGGGTCCATACAGCCCAGTGAGGAGAAAACCTCCTTGGATTCCAGCCTTGCCGTCAAGGAGGTTTCTTCCATGGTACCGGAGGAACGTGTCAGTTCCTTGTGGGGCGGGAGCACCGCCACGACACTCCCTGGTGTTGTGGCCCACAGTTGCTGGGCCCAGCACCGGCAGACCCTGCCAGCTCTGTTCTGGACCCCAGCGCCATTCGCAGTCCTGGGGTCGGGCAGTGCTATGTCCTGTATGCAAGCGGCCTCGTTCTGGGGCCTGGGGCTCGCTGGTCTGGTGGTATGCGTGGCCTCCTCATCTTCGGGAAGAGGACAATTCACTGGCTGATCTGGACCGGTGTCTGGACTCCCTGGGGTCAGGGAGCCCTCCTGGACGTGGCACCAGGCAACCCAGTGTGAGCCTCCCATGCTCCCCAGAATCTGCCATCTGTGTGGGCCCCCTTTCCAACAGCGGTGTCTGGGGCCTACGGTGGATAGCAGTCCTGGGGAACATGGTGTGGCAGTCTCGACTTCAGGGGCCGGGGCAGCTGCCATGTCTGTCACTGCTTTGGCCCCTTTGGTTGGGATGGGGACTTCTTTTGCGGCCTTCCTCAGGGGGTCTGTGGGATTGGTGGTCCCACTAGCAACGGGGTCGAGGAAAAAGGTGGCCTGAGGGGTTGAGAGGCCATGGTGAAGCACGGGGGCCCTCCTCCACTTCCCTGCAGGGGGTTGGGAGGAGTCGCAGTGCAGAGTCCCACTTCTCCTCCTCGGAGTCTTTGGAGGTGCCCTTGGTGGGTGGCACTGAGGGTTGCCCTTCTGGAACTGCAGCATACGCTGACTGGGTCGACCACTGGATTCCTTCGAGCTAGAGGAACTTCATCGAGGTCTCAGAGCCCTGGCAGAGGCCTGTCAGTTTCAGTTAGGTGCTCTTCCCCAGTTCCTCTGCAGTCGTCCCCTCCTCTCCTGGGCCATGTGGGTCCTACAGGGCCTTTAACCTGGAAGATGTTCAAGTCCATAGTGGCAGCCTTCCCTAGGTATGTTAGAGCCATGGACGAGCAGGTCTTTTGCCTGTTTTCTCCACTGCAGGAGGACTCTGAGCACCCGAGTTCCTCGATTTCCTCGGCTTCTTCTTCCGAGGAAGAGGACCGTTCAGTCCACTTTTCATCTGATGCTGATTTCACTGAATATCAGCGGTTCCTCTTGAGGTTAGTAACAGGAACTCCATATATCCCACATGGTAGGATGCAATACTGAGTGGGAGATGCTCTCCTTCCTTAGCGAGTTTAGTGTGCACCATCTGCTGGTACCATCCTGGCCTATTCCCTTCCAGGAAGCGTCACTCCGCACCTGGCAGTTGCCTCATTCCCAGCCCCAGCGGACTGCAGGAGGTATTGTGCTCCTCAGGAGTCTCTTGGTTCTCTGCCTCACCCGCCTTCGGGGCTGATGGCCTTAGATACTCTTTCTGAGCTTCAACACTTGGCGCATGACCGACCACTGGATCCAGAGTCTGCAGAGTTTGACCGATGGGGAAGAAGAGTTCTCTTCAGCTCGTGTGCTGCTTTGTATCAGCTCACATCAGGCTCACCACGCTGCCTACAACAGGCACCTCTGGTCAATGTTAGTGCAGGTGTTAGCATCTCTGCCTTATTCTGGTGTGGGAGGCTGCCCCGGAACCCTCTCTTCCCTCACACAGCACATAGCCAGCAGTCGCTAGCGTGGGACTCCAGGGGCTTTAAAGGTAATTGCTTCCTCTTCTGCTCACACTCTAAGGGGTGTCTACAGCTATTTGTGCCCTCTGACTTTTATTGTTTTTGGCTCGTATCCGGAACTCAATCACTGGGACCATGCATTGGATTGCACCAGAGCTTTAAGAACCTCCTGTACTGCTGATTGTATGTGTTTTGTACTGATTTGCCATGCTAGCTAGTGTTCGGGACTCTGTGAACTTGCCTGTAATTTAGCCCTCAGCTACTGCTCCCTGTACTGTGTTAACCCGTAGCATACAGTCTGTTGTATCACCAGCTGTAGAATTTAGTTCAGTGATGTTCTGGTGTGTGTACTTGCCTGTTTCTGGTGGTAATTGATGCACTAGTTATGGCCTCTGTGTTGTACTAATCCACCCAGGATCCTGGATAGGCCTACCTCTTGATGGTAGCATCCTCCAGATTCCTGAAGGCCTCATAGTTCAAGTACTGCAGCTGGAGTTTGCGCATACACAGTGTCTGTCCATTCCAGACAGTCCAGGGCCTGTTATCGACCCCCTCTCCCGCTGCATACTAATGATGCCTTTTGTTTCTCTCCCCTCTTATGCTGCCCTGGAACCCTCTCTCCCCTCACACAGCACACAGCCCACAGCCAGCAGTAGGGTTACCACCTTTTAAGAAGCCCAAAATGGGACATTTCTTACTGAAATATGACTTTTCGCAGGACAATATGTATCCTCAACCAACATAACAGATTTTTTATCTAAATAATCAGAATTAAGTCTAAGTGTTGCAGTTTTTTAGATGTTCCCTAGTGTTTCTAATCATTTTAAGGTATTTCAGTTAAGGCACTATAGTTTTTGCAGCATTTAGAGGAAAGTCTGAAAATATTCTTTTGTACTATAATGTCAGGACATTTAGTATTTTTCATGTTTTTTCACAGGACACAGCTGCCCAAATCAGGACTGTCCTGCGAAAGTAGGGACAGGTGGTAACCCTAGCCAGCAGTCGCTAGCGTGGGACTCCAAGGGCTCTAAAGGTAATTGCTTCCCCTCTTGCTCTCACGCTAAGGGGTGTTAGCCTGTCGACGCGCCACCTTGACTGCCCCACCCCACTCACCCAGGGGCGTCTCCCAATTTGTAGACCCCCCCAGTCACGTGACTGGCTGCTCAAATTGGCTGCTCAAATTTCTAAGTGTCCATTTTCCCATTAGTGTCCATTTTCCCATTAGCTCCTTATATTTTCTGCCCACTAGGAGTCACTGTTTCATCTCTAATTGTCCTGCCTTCTTTATCTCTATTTCACCCGGATTCTCGTCTGCCTCTTCCTCACCCTGGTCACTCTTTTTCCCATTCCCCTGACTCGCCTCACTTACCTCCCTACCAAGACTCGAACCCTGCACCTATCACTGTATAGGCCTTGTTACTACCTCTGCACCATGGTTGCACACCTGGAAGAGGACTGCACTAACTGTCCAATGACCATTTCTCCTGTCCCAGCCCCTGCTGCCACATCTCCCACTATGACCACTTTCACTCCCCATTCCTCTATTATCTGCTTCTTGTTTCTTCCACCCATAGTCTTAGTCCCCATCTTAGCTCCACATGCCCCTCCTGGATCCCAACCCCTTCCTCTGGCCTTCCATCCCCAGCATGCACTAGGTGCCTCTGTGCCTCCCCACTCCCTCCTCCACCCCACCACAGCCCCCACCCAACTCTGTTCGCTGCTCCACATATACTGTCTTTCCCTATCCCCGTCATAGGCCTCAAGCCCTCCAACCACTACTCCTTGAGTCACCCCCCCCCAAGATTACACGGTTCACACTGCTCAGGACCCTACTTCTACTTCTTATGCTAATGTCAGGCAACGTACACCAAACCCTGGCCTACCTATGCTACAAACCACAACTGCACTGCTAGCCTGCGACTAGCCTCAGTCAACATCTGTAGCTTGCAGAAAAAATTTGTCTCCCTACAGGAATGGATTGTCCAACATCAGCCTGACATAATCTCCCTTGTGGAAACTTGGCTATCCAAGAATACCCCTAGCTCGGTGATCTCCATCCATGGGTACTCTGTCTTCTGAGCTGACAGATGTGGCAAATGCGGAGGGGGTTGTGCCATCTACCTACGTGATACCCTACAGTGCCAAGTCCCCCCCCACCCAACTGGACCTTGGTGCACAAGCCCTCACCCTGAAAATTACCACTAATAAAGCTACTGCCCCCTCTTTGTCACCTCCATCTACATCCTTTCGCAAAATCAAAAACCTGTATTTCTCTCTGTTCTCAACTACCTTTCCCTCCTACCCCCAAAGTCTGAATGCCTAGCTCTTGGGGATTTCAGTGTCAACTGGCTTTCCCCAACTGCCACCCCCCCCCCCAAAGACGCCATCACCGCGATGGATTTCACTTAGATTGTCCCCTCTCCCACTAGGCTCATCCCCAAAACTTGTACTGCTACCCTGCTTGATCTGGTACTAACCAACTGCCACTTCTGAATCACAAGAGTCTCAGTGCTTCCCAATGCCTTAAGTGACCACTCCCCAGTAACCTGCGTCTCGTCCTGTAAGAGGTCGAAACTGCCACCAAAATTTCTTCTCCAATGCCTCCTGAAGCCTGGGATGCTGCAGTGCGTAAAACACCACCTAAGCCTGTGTACCTGGTCTCCCATCCACATGGCCACCAACATCAACAAGGCATTAGAATACTTTGTCACTTTCTCCTCCGCCTGCAATATATATGCCCCCTACACAAAGTGGGTTATCAAGGGACCCTCCACCCTTTGGATTTCCCAATCCCTCCTAAACCCAATGCTACACAGGGACTCCCTCTGGCAAATTGCCCTTGACTCTGGCAACCATCCGATAGACAGTTATACCGTGCAATGAGAAACAAATGCGCCTGGGAAATATGCAAAGCCAAGCTGAACACTACAAGGCCTCCCTCACCTCCTCCTGGGGCTCAGGCAGAAAATTCTGGGACAACCTCAAAGAGCTAAATGGGAAAACCCCCTCCGTCCTTAACAGTAATGGTCCCCCCTGCCACGGATCCCACACTCATGCCAACATCCTAAATGATCCTTCTCAGACTTTAGCAGTATACTCCCACCCCCCAACATTTTCGACCCCATTACTTCCCATGCAGTTCCAATCCCCCTCTCCTCGCCCCCCCTCCCGTTCTGCTTCAGGATTGTCACCCCTGTGGAAGTCAAGCCCTATCTCCTAAAAGCCTTGAGGCACACACGTTTCAGTGGGGACACCCAGGACCTCGAACTCTTACACCTTACCCTTGATGAAGTCCTCTCCCCCCTCACCAATATCTTCAACCGCTCCCTTTGTCTTGGGACCTTCCCTTTAAAATGGAAAGCCACAGTCATCACCCCTATCCACAAAAGCAGTGACTGTGCCTCCATGGGGAACTACTGCCCCATCTCTATCCTCCCTCCCAAAGCCCTGAAAAGAATCGTATCAGACCAACTTAAAGAGCACCTTACTGAAAACAATCTACAATACCAGGAACAACATGGCTTCTGCCAGGGCCATAGCACCACATCAGCATTGTTAGAATTCCCGTTCTCCTTACACTCTGCCCTTGACAAAAGCTGCCTTGCAGGAGCTGCCTTCATGGACCTGTCAAAAGCTTTTCAACACAGTAAACCACTACCTCCTCATCTCTACTCTCTCTGGCACAGGCCTCTCACCTGATGCCACAAACTGGCTTGCCGACTAGCTGTCTGAAATGTCGCAGCAAGTCAGGATAGGCGATACTCTCTCCTTCTCCCTCCCAGTCAAATCTGGGGCCCCTCAGAGTTCCATCCTCGGGACCCTCCTTTTCAGCCTCTTCCTCAACACCCTCCCCACAGCATGCACCGGACAGATGATACTATACGCAGGCGATGCAGTCTTGTTCAACTCACACTCTGATCCTATTCGGCTCCAACTCTTCCTTCCAGAAGTCCTTCGCTGGGGCTGAGACCTGGTTTTCTGAACACTGCTTAGTCCTAAATTACAAAAAAACAAAGGTCATGCTGTTCGTCAGCTACCAAAACAAACATAAGTTACACACCCTCTGCATCCTCAACTCACATTTGCAGCCACTTGACCAGGTAGCTTCCTTCAGATACCTCGGCATCACCCTTGACTCTGCACTAAACTTCCATGAATTGGCTTACTCTACAGAGTCTAACACTGCCGCTCTCCGACTAATGGTCTCCTCCTCTATTCTAGCCCTTATTGACAGTGGCATCCTCTTCTGTGGTGCTGCTGACAGAACGTCCCTTCAGCGAGTTCGGGTTGCCTTCAATAAGGAACAGTCTCTGATTCAGAAAGGGGATGGGGGGGCGCTGAACATAAATCACTGCACACAGTCATTTCATAATCCATATAATGGCTTTCTTTATTGTAAACATGGCAAATACCTCAACGTTTCACCTATAGATATAGGCTTTTTCAAGAGATGCCTTTATCTAAACAAATAAATAAATATGTACAATTAAAATACTGTCCGCAACCAACTATCAATTTCCATAAATTCTTTTTCCTAAACAACTCTTGGTGCTACTCGGATTATGCTTTTTCATTTGCAGTGATTCTAAAATCCATTATTAAGCTCTGTTTCTCTTTGTTAAATGTTCCTAAAAATATAAAAGATAATTTTTATCACTTAATATATAGTTATCAAAAATATTTAATTTGTAACTGCTTTGACCCAGTACCAAACACCATGCAGAAGTGCTTTAGAAAAAGACATAGAACATACTCAGGATTCAGCACTCTGATGTTTCTATACACCTGGTAATGTGCACAACTACATTTGGTTTAAACACCAACAGTATCTGGCCATCTCTCATTGCAATGTATTTGTTTCCTTTTAGTTGTCCCATTGGGTCACCTCTGAACCAAATGAAAAAACAACTTCTAGAGACTCCACAGTAATACATGTAGTTTCATCACTTCCATTTCATTTCACACTTTTCACTCAGAATTCATCTATTCCTTACTACATTATTCATGTGCTTTCCCTAGAAATCAAATACCATCTTTTAACGAGCTTTATTTATGCAGAACTCTACTACAGAAGAGAAAGCTTAAGATAATTACTCCATTCTAACTCTCCCCACTTCTCATTATTCTTTCATAGGCCAGGACTATTTAGATAAAGACATCTCTTGAAAAGCCTATATCTGTAGGTGCAACATTGAGGTATTTGCCGTGTTTACAATAAAGAAATACGTTATATGGATTATGAAATGGCTGTCTGCAGTGATTTATGTTCAGCGCCCCCCCACCCCCTTTCTGAATCAGAGACTGTTCCATATTTATAACACATCAGGAGAGGAAGCTCAGAATTACTAGGAATTGTTCATTACATGTGGATCTCTCCTTCTTCTCGAAAATTACTGACTGGATTGCAGAAGATGTGCTGCATCTGAACCACAGAAGTTGGACTTTTGAGAATCATCAGGTGGATTTGCACGTTGTATAGGAAACCAATTTAGGCTTTGTAAATTAAGAAACTACTTTTTGAAGGGTTTATATTAACTAAGACAACATTGGTGCTGCTTTTTTATTTAAAATTGTAAATTTGAATAAAGAGAGTGAAACATTATTTAAATATATAAAATGGATGTGTTCAGTGAGATAGGAGTAAGTGCTAATGCTAAGCATAATTTTTCAACTTTCTCTGAAGCTGAGAGACAAAAGTTGTTGGGTCAAATCAGAGGAGATCGAGATTTGACTACAAGTTCAATGGGTAATGCAACACAAACAGCTCAAATAATAGAAAATCAACCATTCAAAGATTGCCGTCTTGACTGGCATGCTATCACTCTGGGACAATATTTAGCTCACAATTTGATTCCAGGGGGATTAAGAATATATGTAGAACATAATATAGGTGTCAAATCAGCAAAACTTGATATGAAGTGGGATGGGATCAGAACAAGATGTTCTGTTGATTTCATCTATGCTTTAGTTGAAGCCATAATTGAAGACAGGGGTACATTAGCAGAACAAATTAATTTCGATAAAGAAGCTTTAAAAGTACAACTAGATGAGTTCAACAAAATTTTGGAACAAACAAAACAGAAAATAGATACATATGAAATAAATCTGAAACAACAAAAAATAAAAAAAGTTTAATTGTGACACAAATGATTATAAGGAGAATAGGATAAATACACATATAAAAATGGTTCCTAAACAAAATTGGAACTCAAGGAATAGATATGAAGAAAGTGGGTCCGAGAAGGATAGCAGTTACAGCAGGGCTAGCAATCAGATACAGCCATCTAGGCCACAGCAGGATAATGAAAGAACTTTAAACAGGACTGGATACAGAACTGATACAGGATCTAGGCAGAACCAAGAAACTAATGCAAGGAAACATTTTTCCAGGCAGGGAGCAGAGAACTGGGAACCCCCAGGTCAGTCCAGAGTGGAAGAACAGAGAGAACCAAGATATACCATAAGAACCAGAGGTGCTATAGAAGAGGACATAGAGCAGGCAAGGGCAGGCACATGAGGAGGTTTAGGAATCGGCAGAGGATGAAGAAACGCTCACCGGAAGCAGAGATACCATCAGAAATAATCCCTCTATTTAATTTGAGACAAATGAATCTTAATGAATCTGAGATTGGGGTACTAACAAGAGGTCTTTCATTTGCACCTTTCACAGCAGTAAACTTATTTGAAATGGAATGTGATGTGCAGTTATTCTTTAGATCTCTAAGACTAAAAGCACAGTTCAGTGATCAACAGCAGATGGATAGTTATAAACAGGGACTAAGAGGTGCTCTGAAAGCAAAATCCATGTATAATCCACACATTGGACTCTATCCTGCTATAGAAACATATGCAGAGATAGTGAGAAAAGAAATACATGATCTATTTAAAGTAGAGACAGATAAAAAACCGAGACATGATAATTTGACGCAGATAGAAAGGAGTGCATTGAACAATCGTAAGAATGATGAAGATATCATAATAAAACCAGCAGACAAGGGGGGAGGCATTGTGATCTTGGATTATGGGCATAAAAAATACATTTGTGTTCGGCTACTTGATAATGACGAGACCTATACTAAGTTGGATAATGATCCAACAGAGAAAATAAATAGAGAATTGAATGAATTAGTAGAAGAACTGGTATTACCGGGTCTCCTGCAAGATTGAGAAGGAGATTTGATTATACAAAAGTATCCCAGAACACCTGATTTTTACACATTGCCTAAAATACATAAGAACGAGACGGACCCACCAGGGCGCCCGATAGTATCAGGTATCTCAAGTGTATTTGAACCCATTTCAAATTATGTTAACTATCGCTTACAGCCTCTGGTTGAAAAAATTCCAACTTATGTTAGGGATACATCACATTTTATTAACATTCTGAAGGAGGTGAATCTTACCCAGGAAGAAAGGGAATCTGTACTTTTGGTGACACTTGATGTGGCACATGTATATATACCTCAATACCCCATCAGGAAGGAATAATCACAACAGGGAAACTTTTGGACCTAAGGGAACCATGAGTGCACCCCAGAACAGGAACATTACAAGTGCTGGCTGAATTTATTTTAAGAAACAGTTACTTTAGGTTTGAAAATACCTTTTTTGAACAGACCAGAGGTACAGCCAAAGGATCCACTATGGCCCCTGGATATGTTAATGCATACATGTCTGAATTTGAGAACTCTTACGTCTTGATTGAACAATGTAATCCATTCTATAAATATATCAGATTGTTTAAGAGAAATATAGATGATTTGTGTATGCTGTGGCTGGGTTCAAATGAGGACCTTGTTGCTTTTAAGCAACATTTGGACATGTGTAATCCACATTTGAAATTTACAGTGGATTGGAGTAAGGAATATATACCATATTTGGATGTTAGAATAAGAATTGGGAGAATGGGCATAGAGACAACACTGTATAGGAAAGAAACAGCACGTAACACTGTTCTTCATGTTCATAGTTTTCATGCAGATGGTCTGGTGGAAAGTATTCCTTACTCACAGTTTCTGCAGATTTGTAGGAACTGTGGTGATGGATATGACTTCGAAAAAGAAGTTGAGAGTGCCACACAGAAATTTCAAGACAGAGGGTATAACAGGAAAGGTATAACTCGAGCAAGAGGATGTGTCTATAATATGACACAGATAGAGGCCTTGGAGGGATGCAGGAAGTCACAAAGAGAGGTTTCAGTGGTTTTTAGTGTTAAGCACAACCATAAAATGAGAGAAATCAGGAACATCATTCACAGGCACTGGTCCAGTGTGGGAAATTACCTCATGGGGAACAATGTTTTTCAGACACCACCGATAGTAGCTGAGAGAAAAGTTACAACACTGAAGGATAGGTTAGTTCACACTGATCATATACAGAGCAGATGTGAAGAGAACAAACAATTACTTCTAGGACCCCTGCTTCCAGGTATGACGCCATGTGGGAGATGCTCAGTCTATGGGCACACAAGTAAAAAACAGATATTTAAACATCCCTATACGAACAAGGAATATGACATCAGACAGTTTATTACATGCAGCACTGCAGGGGTGGTTTACGTTTTGCAGTGTCCATGTGACAAGATTTATATCGGAAAGACCATCTGGCCTTTAAAACTACGTATCCAGGAGCATAAATCCAATATCAGAAACAAAAAGTCACCACCGGTCTTGGAGCATTTTTTAGAGGCAGGCCACACAGAGGCGTCACTCAGGTTTTGGGGCCTGGAAGTGATCAAACCACCAGGTAGGGGAAGAGATTTCAATAAAATAGTGGAAAAAGCTGAAACTCATTGGATTTTTGAGATGAGGGCATTGGAACCAAGAATAGGTGTAAATAAGGATATAAATTGGAGTTGCTGTCGTAGGTAAATATACATCTTTTTTATCCTAAACTTGGAGAGTAATGACGTAGGTTGGAAAGGTGTACAAGGTAGGAATTTAGAAATGTTAATGGATAACACATAGACAAAGTGAGCCACTAGATAAAATAAGATGTAAGGGGTCTGGGGAAGGCCAGTGGAAGTAAATAATTTAGTATACAAATAATCAGTTCAGACTTTATAAGTATAAGCTAGATTAAATAGCATAATTTGCAAATTGAATAGAAAACACAGGACATCGGAGATAATGAGATATAGTGGAAATATAGAGGTAGGAAAGCACATATATGTTGCTGGTAGGTGAGACAATGGGAATTCGGACACAGTAGGGTTTAAAAAAATATAGGTAATTTCGTGTGAATATAAAATGAACTATCAGGGATTGTTTAATGATGGGATTCTCTGATGGGCTGAATGCTTACTGTCCCTTTATACTATGAGTGAATCTCATTTATAATTTTTACCTACTGTGATGCGTGGATACTAGCTTTGAGGAATTTTTGTTTGAATATATGAAATGTGTTCTGTATATGAAGAAGGAGCAGCGATATATGTTAAGTTTTGTATAAGGAGTTTTCCTTCACTTAAGAAATCAAGATCCCCTTTCAAAGAAATTTTTATACCAAGTAAAATGTAACATTAATTAGACTGTGCATCGCACTGCATTAAAGAATAGTGAAGGTATACCTTTAAGAAGGTTAGTGCGTGATGTGAGTACCACAGCGCCACATAAGCTCGAGTTAGAGTGACTGACTTTAGTATGCACACGAAGAAACCAGCTCGGTGTCTGACGCAGCAGTAGCGGGCTGCAGAGGTCAGGGTAAGATTGTCTAAATATTCTTTTTGCTTTTAAATGTAGGTATGAGTTGGAAAGTGAGGTACAAATGGCGAACAAATTATTTGCAGGAATGGAAAGTAATGCTGCGAGCTTGTACAAGTGCAAGTTAAATGTAGCTCCTGTGATAAGAATAAAGGCAGCAGGGGTTAGGAAAAACATTTTTAAATGTAGCTATAAATGAAAAGAGAGGTATAAGTGATGAATAAATTACTTGCAGGAGCTGAAAGCAATGCTGCGAGCCTATAAAAGCGCAAGTAAAATGTGGCACTTGTGACAGTAGTAAAGGCAGTAGTGGTTAGGAAAAGCATTTTTCTCCCCTTTTCCACACGATTTTGGATGTATGCAGGAGTAGAGAAATAGGGTGAAAATCACAGTATTAAAGGTGACCTGCAAAGACAATTTCCAGCCCGTTCCCGTCCTTACCTACCTTTAGAAACTGCATGAGCCCTGGGGCAGCTGTGAATATACTTCCTGATATATCACATATTTAAATAAAATGGCTAACTTTTGGCGAACATGGAGACTGCAGGTCCTGATGTTTATTAGTAGTTATGGTAATCCACCCTTTTATGGTGCCTTATCATTGCTCTTCCTGTTGTAGTAGCAGTGGCAGTAACCTATTCTACTATTTTACGCTTCATTGCAGTGTTCGATAATCGAAATATCACGCATGCAATGTTCGCCCAGGTGCTGCCACATGTGATATATTTCAGGTATCAAGACCCGTGAAGCAAAAACAAGTAAATTAGGTTACCGCCACTGCTGCTACAATAAGGGTAGTGGTGTTAGAGACATCACAAAAAAGGTGGATTACCCATAACTACTTTTGCCCGCTGCATCAGGACCTGCATAGCGCTTCCGTGTTCACCGAAAAGTTTCCCCATTTTGTTTAAATATGTGGATTGCGTCCAAAAGTATGTTCATAGCAGCCCCTGACTCCTGCAGTTGTTTTTAAAGGTAGGTGAGGACAGGAGCGGGCTGGGAATTGTCTTTGCAGGTCACCTTTAAGAGCAGCAACTTTAGAATGATGTTGCAAGATTGTACAGGAGCAAATAATTGTGATGTTTGAAAAATAGTAAAAGGTAGTAAGGGCTTCAAAAGTGGACTTTTCAAGTTTGCATCTTTTCTTGAGCCTTAAAAAGATTGTCATGAAAGAATGAGGATTTTAAAACTGATTATGTGTGAAGGTTGGAAGTAAAAGGCAATTGATGAGAATAAATAGTGGTTGTAGTCCTGGCCTGTGAAAGAATAATGAGAAGTGGGGAGAGTTAGAATGGAGTAATTATCTTAAGCTTTTGCTTCTGTATGAGAGTTCTGCATAAATAAAGCTTGTTAAAAGATGGTATTTGATTTCTAGGGAAAGCACATGAATAATGTAGTAAGGAATAGATGAATTCTGAGGGGAAAAATGTGAAACGAAAAGGAAGTGATGAAACTACATGTGTTACTGTGGAGTCTCTAGAAGTTGTTTTTTCATTTGGTACAAAGATGACCCAATGGGACAACTAAAAGGAAACAAAAACATTGCAATGAGAGATGGCCAGATACTGTTGGTGTTTAAACCAAATGTAGTTGTGCACATTACCAGGTGTATAGAAACATCAGAGTGCTGAATCCTGAGTATGTTCTATGTCTTTTTTTCTAAAGCACTTCTGTATGGTGTTTGGTGCTGGGTCAAAGCAGTTACAAATTAAATATTTTTGATATCTATATATTAAGTGATAACAATTATCGTTCATATTTTTAGGAACATTTAACAAAGAGAAACAGAGCTTAATAATGGATTTTAGAATTACTGCAAGTAAAAAAGCATAATGCGAGTAGCACCATGAGTTTCTTTGGGAATAAGAATTTATGGAAATTGATAGTTGGTTGCGGACAGTATTTTAATTGTACATATTTATTTATTTGTTTAGATAAAGGCATCTCTTGAAAAAAGCCTATATCTATAGGTGAAACATTGAGGTATTTGCCATGATTACAATAAAGAAAGACATTATATGGATTATGAAACGACTGTCATCAGTGATTTATGTTCAGCGCCCCTACTCCCTTTCTGAATCAGACTGTTCCATATTTGTAACACATCGGGAGAGGCAGCTCGGAATTATTCATTACCTGTAGATCTCCTTCTTTTCGAAAATTACTGCCCTCAGTAAGGCCTGCCGACTTGTCCTTGGATGTGAACGCCTCACACACACCTGCACCCTCTATCAGCTGTCCAACTGACTCAACTTTGATAGTAGGCTCACTTACTATACCTGCCTCCTGGCTAAAAAGATCTCCACAGGGTTATCGTCCCCTGGACTCTGTGCCCTAGTGCAACAGGCACCCTCTACTAGAGCCACCCGCAGCTCCGCTAGATCCCCTCTCCTTGTTCCCCACTTCAGAACCTCACTTGGACAAAGAACCTTCTCTTATAGAGCCCCCGTGGATGAATGAAATCTCTCCTCCATAACTTCCGTACGAAAGCTTGGACAATTTAAAACCCTCCTCAAGGCTCACCTCCAGGCCACCAATGTCTGTGACTACCCTTAGGTCCCCACCCCCTGACAAAGGTTCTCCTTCTGCACCTCCCCTCCCTGTCCCTATGCACCAGCACCACTTCATTATGAATGTTGCCACTATCTCGGCCCGGCTGATAGTAGTCTGTCCACTGTTTGCCCTGCATCTTTGTCATGCAACCACCAGACTATTTGATTAATGTGTCTATCTAAAGAAATCTGTCTATCTAAGGGTATCTGTGTTGTCTATATTGTTTATTTCTGTTGTGTATTTTGTTTTTATGACATGGAGCCTTTGTAAATGAGTCTTTGACTCAAAGGCTGTAATTCTGAACTTTTCAATAAATAAGTAAATTTGGAGGAATCTAGGCAAGCCATTGCCCTCTCTGCACAGGGTCTGGAGCTTGCAAGGCACCAAGCAAGGGCATCTTATGACGCCAGTGAGGTGGCCTCCAGACTGTCAGGGACAGTGATCTGCATCTGGCAGATGGCATTGCTTGACCTATCCAGATAGTCACCCGTTGCCCTGCATAGGGTTATTTCCTCCACTTTCTGGGGGACACGTATTTTCTCCCGCAGGGCGAGGAGGAACTTACAGGAGTATCTTCCATCCCCCCTGCCACAGGGGACACCTCCTCGGCCTGACCAGCCATAGACCGTCTATGGTCTAGTAGGGCTATGGGGTCTCCCCCTCCTGTGCCTCTCCCACAGGAGGCTGAGGGAATCTGTTCCCTCAGGGCAGTACCAGGTCCCCTCCAGGGGGCTTGGTACCCACCCAGCAGTAATGAATGGTGAAGATTGACAAAGGAAGATATGAAAATTACGTACCTACCATAATTCTTGATCTTCTCTTGTATCTTCACCATTCATTACTGATTCCCGCCCACCTTCCCCTCTTGGGTCTGAACTTTTGGGCACTGCCTCTACCCTGCTTGCCCTCCCCCTCTTCGAGGCCAGTTGGGGCAGAGTCCCCCTTGAACCTCAGGGCCCCTCTGTTTCCTTCTCTAAAAGTCACAGAGCACCCAACCTAGGTGGGTGGCGAGTAGGGTCTTTGCCCTGGCCTCAGAGAGAACTCCATGGGATTCTCACTAGGGTGCACTGTGGTGTCCTCCTTAATTGGCCCAGATGTTTCCACTTGTTTTTTCCATCTTCATACAGTGGGGACTGTGTAAGTGCATTTCATGGGAGAGCCCGTTGGGATTTTCCTCCCTCTTTCTATTTTCTTACTTCCTCTTTACCTTTAGAGCTGAGATTCTCAGTGTGGTACACTGTTGTGTACTCCTTAGCCTAGCATGGCTGTCCCGTGGTTCTCGTCTCCTGAAGTGAGGACTGTATAAGTGCATTTTTTGGGAGAACCCATGGGTTTTCCTCCCCTTTTTCTTCTCTTTTGGCTTCCTCTCTCCTTGGAGGTCATTCTGGACAGACTTCTTATCTGTTTAACAGGCTTTTCCCCTCGACTAGCCATCAAGGGATAACCTGTGGCAGTTCATGCTCAAGGACTTTCATCCCATATGTGGACTGGGAGTGGGAAGAGAGGGCTGTCTTCACCATGGTTTTTACTTTCCAAGACCATGTCAAATTCTCTCTCTTTCTGGACCTTCCATCCAGTGGTCCCTGAAGCTGGCGGGATCCTTGCTCCTGTGTCTTCATACCTTTCAGGTTTTTGAGGCTATAATGAACTAGTGGTCTTTCAATCAACATGGTGGAGGGCCCTCCTTCCCCTGTCTTCCCTTACATATATTGTATCTTTCTCCATCTCCCTCTCTCTCTTCTTTCCTGTGCAGCCGCCCAAGGATTGGGGCCCTGTGGCTAGTTAGGATGAAAGTCCAATCCTCTGTCCTCTGGTTGGCTTATTCCTTTTTCAGTTTATATCCTTTCCTTTTCCTATCCCTCAGCTCTCTTCCCTCACCTTGGTTTTCTCTGTCCTTTTTTGTTTCATCCTCTCTGGCCAAACAGAATTGAGGTCTGCAGTGCCTAACGGCCAACCCGCATGCACCATGTAATGCGCTGGCCTTGTGGGTGGCACAGTTGGTGCCGCCCCCCACAAATAAAAAAGAACTCCTGTACAGGTGCGCACCTCCTATAGCTTACACATCAGTAATGAATGGTAAAGATACAAGAGAAGATCAAGAATTACGGTAGGTACGTAATTTTCATTTACTCCACAAGAGGATGTGTGGGTCCATCTTTGCTGACAAACTCTGGGCGGACAGCTACAGAGGTTTTATGACAGATGGACCCAAACCATGTCAGATGCTTGGCTTTTGGAGATAATTTTGCAGGACTATGTGATGGTTTTCTTCTGTGCCCTCCAAGGGATGTTTTTTTCCAGCCTGGGTCTCTGCAAATCCCAGAAAATGTCAGGAAGTAGCCCAAACATTACATCTTGTACTCCGTATAGGGGCACTGATTCTGGTTCCTCCTGAGGAGAAGGAACAGGGATTTTACTCCATTTACTTCATACTTTCGGTCAACTTTGTGGGGATGCCATTTGATCTTGGATCTTTTCAGTCTGAATCAGTTTGTTAGATGCATCCATTTCAAGATGGCATCTCTGCGGTCAATCATTGTGGCAATTCAGCTGAGCAATCTTCTAACCTCAACAGACTATCTGATTCTATGCCACACATTCCAGTTCAACTGCATACCAAATATTTATCAGGTTTGCCATCTGAAACACTTTCAGCATCAGGCTTTCCCCTTCGGGTTAGCCTCCACCCACAGAGGTTTTACTAAGGTCCTAATAGTTGTTGCGGCTTCCCTTCGGCGGGAGGGAAGCCATACTTATTCTTACTTGGATGATCTCCTGATCTGAGTATTTTTGGAATAGTTGTATTTTTGCTCAGTCCACAGTACTTTGCAGATCCTGGAAGAATATAGTTGGACAGTGGACCAGGCGAAGATCTCCCTTCAGTCTTCTCAGTCTCCAGTGCACCGCAAAGCATGTTTCTGGATAGCCCTGGAGTTCCTTTCGCAGAGCAGAATGAACAACCTCATCAATCGGAATCACCAGTTCAAGATGCACAAGTTCCTGTCAGGCCACCGGTGACTCCAGACTAGGTTTGATAATGGCTACCATAGAGATGGTTCCTAGATCCAGACTGCGCATGAGACATCTTCAGATATTCTTCCTATCTCATTGGTCACCAACATCAGAAAAGTAGCAAGCCCTGATCTGGTTCCCAAAGTCTGTGTACCAGTAGTTTCAGTGGTGGGAGAACCCCTAAAACCTTTTGGAGGGGTCTCCATTAGCTGTGTTGCTGTGAGCTCATTCTGATCTCCAACGTTGGCCTGAGCAGCAGTACTAGATCAGGTTCCAGTCCTGGGAGGAGAAGAACCTCCAAATAAATGTCTTGGACACCAGAGCTGTCTTACTGATGTTGAAGCACTTCATGTGCAGAGTTCTTCAGAAGTCGGTGAAGGCCTAGTCCAACAACACAGTGACTGTTTACATAAACAAGCAAGGCTAGTTAGTAAGCAAAATGATGCTTACAGAAGCGTACTCACTTCTGCTTTGGGTAGAAGCCCATCTTGAGTAGCTATCAGTGGTCCATCTTGTGGGATGGCTCAACTAAGTGGACTGGCTCTGCTGCCAATATGTGCTTCAAGGAGAATGAACTCTGAATCAAAAGAGATTTTCAAGTCTACATCGCAGATTTTGATATCTGAAGATGGATCTCTTTGCCTTCTGAAGCAACGCTCAGGTGGTTAGATTTTATGGTTGGTACAGAAGTGCAATAGCAGAATCAACAGATGATGTGTCTCAACCATTGATTTTAAGCAAGGGGCAACTGTTCCCGCCATTTCCCTTACTTCTGGCAGTGAAAGAAAGATCCGTTGCTCACACAGTTGGTTCATCCTAATGCAGAAAAGACCATGGGTTTTGGACTTTGCCCATCTGGCAGTTCAGAGCCCTTTCAGCTCTTTCAGCAGCACAGTCTTCTGTGTTAGGGTCTGATTTTTCACCCCAGGCCAGCTCAGCTCCATGTTGCAGCTTGGTTCCTGAGAGGCAGAGACTTCTCAGACAAGGGTATTTTGAGAGAGTGGTTGACACCCTGATGTATTCAAAGAAGCATTTTACATTGGAGGCCCTTTATAGTTTGTTTGACTTTTTTCCCTGTTGGGCCTGTCAAGCTGATTTTGAAACCTAAACAATAACTGTGCACTAGATTTTGATTTACTTCGAGGGAGTAGACAAAGGTTTAGCCCTCAGTATCTTGTGAGTACAGCTCTCTGCTTTGCGAAAAGTGCTTGGTCCTTGTGAGGGGCTCCCTCTAGGTTCACACTGTAGCATCAGTCTTTTTTTAGCACTCATCAGAACCAAGCTGGTCTATAGATCTCAAGTTACACCTAATGCAACCCTTAATGTACTCTGCAATCCAGCATTCAAGCCTCTGCCACTTCAGAGGACATTCCGACCATTATCATGTTTTCTAGTAGCAATTTGCTCTGGTAGACAAATAGAGCTGCTAACACTCTTGTGCAAGGAATCATATTTGTTTTTTCATCGGTATAAAATAATGTTACATATGGTATCTACTTTTCTGCCTTCCTCCCTCCCAGGTTTCAAGTTAACCAAGAAATAAGCCTATTTTCCTTTTGTCTAAAGCCCTGTAGCAGTATGGAAAAGCAGTTGCATAAGCTAGATGTTCACAGAGTGGATAAGGCATACATAATATGGACATTGTTCATAAATCTACTATTCTTTTTGTTCTGTGTCACTGCAAAACCAAAAAAAGGCAGAAAGGCTTCCATAGCAACCTTGGTTGGATGGGTGGGAACATAGCAAAGGCTTATGTAGCTGCTAAATTGACACTGCCAATTTTGATCAAAGTACATTCAGCCAGGGCTATGGCAGTCTCTTGGGCAGAAAGGCAGCATACCACATTATCTAACTTGTGCAAGGCAGGAACATGGGCTTCTTTGCATGCATTTAGAAAGCATTATGGCTTGGACAATCAGAGCACTACTGACGTGGCTTTTGGGCATAAGGTGCTTAAGTGTCAGTAAAGCGACAGGCAGCTTAAATTGGAAGAATAGTTTCTCTCTCCCTCTCGAATACTTTTGGTGGGTACTGAAACATAGAAACATAGAATTTGATGGTGGATAAAGACCACTTGGCCCACATAGTCTGCCCATTTCCCTACTTAACGGATAAGCTGCAGAACCTAGTTAACCAACAGCCTACTTCCTGCTACCCCCATTAGAATTGCCTTGTGTGTGTCCCATGCATTTCTGAATTCCCCCACTGTTTTTGACTCCATGACCGCCTCAGAAAGGCTGTTCCATGCATCTACAACCCTCTCCGTGAAGAAATACTTCCTCACATTACCTCTGAGCCATCCCCCCCTCTATCTTCAAATTGTGCCCCCTTGTTCTTGCACATCTCTTTTTCTGAAAGATGCTACCCTCTTGGACTTTGTTGATTCACTTGAGGTACTTGAAAGTTTCTATGATGTATCCCCTCTCCCTTCTTTCTTTGAGGCTATACATATTAAGCTCCTTTAGTCTTTCTTCATATGTCTTCTGGTGCAGACCCTGCACCATTTTGGTTGCCCTTCTCTGGACAGCCCCCACCCTGTCTGTCTTTGTGGCTATGGGGTCTCCAGAACTGCATGCAGTACTCCAGATGTGTTCTCATTAACTGTCTTTACAGAGGGATAACAACTTCCTGTTTTCTACTGGTGATGCCTCTCTCTATGCATCCCAGTATCCCCCCAGCCCTCCTCACTGCCTTCTCACATTGCTTGCCAAACTTTAGGTCATCTGATATGACTGCCCCCAGGTCCCTTTCCATTTTCATTGTTGTCAGTATCTCGCCCCCCATTGTGTACACTTCCCCTGGGTTTTTGTTTCTCAGGTGCATTACTTTGCACTTCTTTGCATTGAATCTAAGCTGCCATACATTTGACCATTCCTCCAACCTTGCCAAGTCCCTTCTCATCCTTTCCACCCCACCTTGTGTATCAACCCTGTTGCAAATCGTTGTGTCGTCTGCAAAGCAAAATACTTTTCCTTCCAGTCCCTCTGCAATGTCACTTGCAAAGACATTAAAGCGGACCAGCCCCAGTACTGAACCCTGCGGTACTCCACTAGTAACTCCCCTTTCTTCACTGTGGACTCCGTTTACTATTATCGTCTGTGTCCTGTTGTCCAGCCAGTGTTTTACCCAGGCTACCACCCTGGGACCCACTCCCAGGATGGCTAATTTGTTTATTAATCTTTTGTGCAGGACTGTGTCAAATGCCTTGCTAAATTCTAGGTAGGCCATGTCTACAGCCCCTCCCTGGTCTACTGCTTTGGTCACCCAGTCAAAGAAATCAATTAGATTTGTCTGACTTGACTCTCCCACTATGAATCCATGCTGCCTTGGGTCCTGTGCCTCACTGACCTTTAGGTACTGTACAGTTCTTTCCTTCAGAAGTGATTCCATCATTTCCCCTACCACTGAGGTCAAACTGACAGGTTGGCCGGCCCAGTGGCGCTGAGGGTTGAGGCGCTGGATGCCACACCTCGCGGCATGCCGGTGACCCGGTTTCGGGAATGAGCCGGGAGTCGTCGGGGGGGGGGGGAGATTGAGCATCCGGAGGACTGCTCTCTCTTCCCAGGGGTGGGAGTAGGAAATGCTCGCTCACAGAGCGACCTCAGGCGGTGGCTGGGGATTCGCCGACTGAGCAGCACGAAGCATGCAAGGGGGAAAGGCGGAGCTACGGCACTATGTTGCCGTGCTAAACTGAGCTCCGCGGGAGGGGGGTGGAGAAAAAGCAAGAAAAAGCCTCCTACTCACTGGTGAGATGACGGTGGCCCCTGTGGACCCTCCCACATTCCAAATACCGGCCCAGACGCGCCCAAGAACCCTTCCGGAGGACCCGACAAACTCACAGGTAAGACCCTTCACACTTAGGAGTAGCCGCCAAGGGGAGGGCGGAATTTGCCCCGGAGATGGTACCAGGGGTCGGATCTGCTGGTGATCGCTCAGGGGAGGGAGTTACGGAGATGCGAGGGGTTCAGGTTGGGAGTAGGGTGGAGATCCGTATGGGCACTCCTGAAGGATGCCCAGGGTGTAGGTTGTATATAAAAAAAAAAAAAACTGACAGGTCTGTAGTTTCCTGCCTCTGTCTTGCTCCCTCTTTTGTGAAGTGGAATAACATCTGCCCTCCTCCAGTTCTCTGTTACCACACCATCCTCCCATGATTTGTTAAAAAGGGTAGTCAGTGGTGTTACTAGTTCTCCCCTTAGTTCTTTTAGAATTCTGGAGTGAATCCCATCAGGCCCAATTGCTTTATCCACCTTCAGTCTTAGAAGTTCTTTCAGGACCCTTACTTCTGTGAAAGGACTGATATCATCCCTCCTATCCAGAGTGCTTCTATTGACTGGATTAGGTACCTCCCCTTCTCTTCCTTTGTGAATACCGAGCAGAAGTATTCATTCAGTATCCCTTCTTTTTCACTGTCCCTCTCTGCCCATCCACCCTCATCTTTATTCAGCCTCAGTATCCCTGCCTTAGTCTTTCTTTGCTCCCTGATGTACCTATAAAAGGTTCCATCCCCCTTCTTAACCGAGTTGGCTATCTTTTCCTTGGTTTGGGCCTTTGCTATTCTGACTGCCTTCCCCGCTTCCTTCTGCTTTAACTGGTACAGTTCTCTGTCCTGCGTCTTCTGTGTTTCCTTATACTTCCTGAATGCAATATTTTTTTCCCTAACCTTCCCAGCCACTTCTTTTGAGAACCATAGTGTTTTTTTCTTTCATTTTGATTTGTTTATTTGCTTCACACAAAGGCTTGTTGCCTCTGTGATGGCAGTTTTGATGTTTCCCCATTGTTGCTCCACCCCACCTTCTTGCCTGTTTGCTATTACTTTTCTGAGGCACTCTCCCATTTTGACAAAATCAACCTTCCTGAAGTCCAGTACCTTCACTTTTGTATGGCTTGACTCTACAGCTAAGTTTATTGTGAACCACACTGTTTGGTGGTCTCTTGTTCCCAGATGCAGTGGTGCCAGAACGGTTTGAAAAGTGGTAGGGCCAAGAATGTAAGGGGTAAATTTTCCCCTATTAAATATATTACCATGATAGCAAAAAGTGATAGGGCCACTTATGAAAGTGGTAGGGCCATGGCCCTAGTGGCCCCCCCCGTTCCGGCACCTATGCCCAGATGGCTACCCACTTCTAGATCTGAGATCCTCTCTCCATCCCCATTAGATAGTACCAGGTCTAAAATTGCTCCCTCCCAAGTGGGTTCCAAAATTAACTGTCTGAGGCATGCCCCTTGTAGGGCATCGATCATGGCTGTGCTCTCGGATGTGGCTGCAGCAGAGATGCTCCAGTTAACATCTGGTATATTCAGGTCCCCCATCAGCAAAATCTCCCCTTTCTGTGTCATCGTAAGGATGCCTTCTATAATTTCCTTGTTTGTTTCCTCCCCCTGAGATGGGGGTCTTTATACAACCCCTGTTCGGATTGTTGTGCCATTTCCAGTCTCCAGGGTTACCCACAGTGCCACCTCTCCTTCCTGTTTACTCTTTAGTTCTGTTGCTTTGATCCCTTCCCTTACATAGAGAGCTGCTACTCCTCCTTTTTCTACTCTCCCTGTCCCTCCTATAGATTGTGTACCCTGGTATGTTGACATCCCAGTCATGGTTCTCTGTGTACCATGTTCCTGTGACTGCCATGATATCCAGGCACCCCTCTTCCATCAAAACCACCAGTTCAGGGAGCTTGTCACCTAGACTACATGCATTGGTACTCATTACCCTCCATTTTTGATGGCCTTCTTCCTTTTTGCCCCATCCCTGCCCTTACTACCTTTCTCTTTTTCTCCATTTACCCCTGCCCTTCTCTCTATCGACTGCTCTATCTTGGTGTTTAGCTCACTAACTACCCGATTTTTGGGGAGAGGCTAGGATTTCCCTTCTCCTTTTCAGTGCCCCCCGGCTAGTTTAAATGCTTGCCAATGAAGCATTTAAACCTGTCACCTAGGATCCTGTTTTCCCACCTGGACAGATGCAGACAATCATGCCAGTATAGGCCTGTATCCCTCCAGGTGGAGCCCCAGACCCCAATGAAGCTGAAACCCTGAGCTCTGCACTAGTTCTTCAACCACTGATTGAATCCCATGGTGTGGAGCACCCTAGCCTCACCCATACCATAGACAGGCAGCACCTCTGAGAAGGTTATCATGCATTCTACTTGTCTGAGGCCCCTCGCCAACTCCACAAACTCCTCCTGCACTGCTCCGATCCCTTTCCCAGTGAGGTCATTTGTCCCTAGGTGGACAATGACATCCAGCTCCCTCCCCTGTGCAGTTGCTCTCGCGATAATAAATAAAGGCAAGAAGCAGCAAAGAGAATTGAAATGGGCCAGAGCCACAGCGAAAGAGTACTCACTATTGCAAGGATCTGGGTTCAAAAATGGTCCTCTGGAACTCCAGAAAACCGGCCACTGTTTGGTCACAGGATAATTTTAAAAGTTTTTGTTCCACATGAAATGAACATGCACTCCCCTCAGCTTTCCAATGTTTCGTGCATGCTCTGTGCTCTTTCTCAAGGCATGGCATCACATACTGGCCTTTAAAGGCAAACATTTAAAGAGATGGTACTTATATTTGATAAAGTACAGTGAAGCAAGAAAAAAGAGAAAAGTGCCACATGTGCAACCCATGCAACAAAACTGCTGTGCAAAATGTGCTATGAAAAGAAGATAGGAAAGGAGGGGAGATATTGGGGAAAGGGGGAACAGAAAAGAAAAAAAATCCAAAAGCTACTGTTAAATGAAACAAGCATCCTATAAGTTTACTGGTGATTCCATGATGCATAGCAATTGTGTACAGAAACATTTCCAGTTAATTACGTTGTCATTTTTTATCTGTCATGGTGGCTATGTGATCTGATTATGATAACCCCCTCAAAACAGCCATAATTTGTAATTTATACAATTCTCCCTTTATCCCTGTATTACATAAAGACATTCTTTTTTTTTTTGTATTTATGAATTATGAAGTGTGTATGCATCATGGATATGCAAACATGCATCGCCAGTAGAGGCTACAAACAATAACTTGTCAGAATAACCACATGTAGGAAAATAATGAGGAACAAGTGACTCAGGTATGGTCTGTCGACCCCAGCACACTGTTCAGGAGTAACACACAAGGGAAATAAATGTGTAGGATAGGGCACTCTTGCCACAGGAAATGCAAAACATAAGTCGGTTCGCAAAATGTTTCCCCTTCTCACAGAATTGACAGAAGATATGTGGAGGCTAGTAGCCTATATGGGAAGACACAGGACATAAAAAAGATAGTCTGAGCTCAATTAAGTTAAACTCTGACCCTGCATATCCAGGCATCTACAGAGAGATACATATTCTAATACATCATCTTAACATTTCTGCAGGAAGGGCCCCAGTTTAAAGCTTTTGCTGAGCCCCATTGTTTGATGTACATTAAATCTGTATTGCCAATAAGATTCATGCATCAGCAATAAGTTTTTAGTATCTCCACCTCTGATGCCCAGCTTTACCCTCTCTATGCCGTAGAAAACAAACACCAAAATAAATGTTGTTTGCCTAAAAGGTTGACAAGGAATGCTGGGGCATTCTTCTTCACTTATTTGTCAATACTTCAGCTATATTCCCCTATCCACTCCTTAAATGCATGGCTAGTCTTGCCAACATAACAGGAGCCACATCTGCATTGTAAGGAGAACTCCTCAAATATTGATTTGTATGCTGCATGTAATGCTAAACATGGAAATATGTTGTCAGCATTCACGTTAACCAGAGTATAAAGGCTTTACTTTAACACTAAGCCATAAAAGAAAGCCTAAGTGAACCAGAAAATAAAGGCAGATATTGCAGTCCAGTTGAGTCTAAGACACTTGAGCATTCAAAATTCTCAAGGATGAGATGGGCAGGAAGGGAGACAAAATGCACACTGTCCTCTGAACCAAGAGAATTGATTGGACAGTGTGCGCAGTGCAGATGCGCAGAATGTAGGTTTCTGCAGTTTAACAGTAGTAGTAAACACAGAAACATAGAAAGTAACTGCAGATAAGGACTGCTAGGTCCACCCAGTCTGCCCATTTTTTTCTAACAAGCCATCGACCATACTTGATCTCTGGTTTTGTTGTTCTTCCTATTACAAGGGTTCCCCTATGCCTAGCCCATGAATTTCTGAATTCCCCTACCGAATTTGCCCCCACCACCTACGTTGGGAGGCTGGTTCATGCATCCACCACCCTTTCTGTGAAGAAATACTTTCTCACATTACTCCTTAGCCTCACCCTTTCCAGCCTCGTGTCATGATCCCTTGTCCTAGAACAACTCTTTTTCTGAAAGATGCTGCCCTCCTGTACCTTATTTATGGCCTTGAGATATTTGAAGGTCTCTATCATATCCCCCTCCCCCCACACTCCTCCAGGGTATACATATTGAGGTCCTCCAGTCTCTCCTCATATGACTTCTGGTGCAGGCCCTGCACCATTTTTGTTGCCCTTCTCTGAACTGCCTCTACGCTGTCTATGTCCTTACAGAGATGTGTCCTCCAGTACTGCGTGAAGTACTCCAGATGAGGTCTAACTAATGATTTGTACAGAGGCATCACCACCTCCTTTCTTCTGCTGGTGATACCTCTCCCTATGCACTCCAGTACCCAACTGGCTCTCTTCACAGCCTTTGCACATTGTTTGGCCACCTTTAGGTCATCTGATATGATTACCACCAGATCCCTTTCCTGTTTGGTGGCCATCAATATCTCCCGCCCCCAAAACATGTAAGCCTCCTCTGGGTTCCTGTGCCCCAAATGCATGATTTTGCACTACTTTGCTCTGAATCTCAGCTGCCACACTCTTGACCATTCCTCTAGTTTACCTAGGTCCCTCTTCATTTTTTCCACCCCTCCTGGAGAATTTACTCTGTTGCAGATCTTGGTGTCATCTGCAAAGAGGCTTACCTTTCCTTCCAGCCCTTCCACAATGAAGGACTTCACTCATTATTTCATGAATAAACAACAGACACTCTCTTCTTTCCAGTTCCATCCCATTACCCTCACTCTTACCTGAATACCCCTCATTTCTTCCTTATCACCCCCGATTCACTCTCTGCCATCTTCCCTTCACCATCCTATCCACCCCCAGTTTTCACTCGCTTTCTTCTTCCCTCCCCTGCCAATTACCCTCCTCCCAGATTGTTTGCAACACCATGTCAACCGCCTCTATTTACCTACCTAATTATTGCTGCTATATGAGGTAATCCTGTATAATATAATTTGTACTGCATGCTGCACAGTTTTTTACCATGTATCACCATCCTTTTCCCGACATACTTAGAATATTACCTGTAAATATTTTCTAAATAATCTTATACCCTGTATATATTGTATTTATTTTTTCTATTTATTGTATATCGTTTATATTTTGTATGTTCTATGTGTACTAATTGTCTGTTCAGGATCTCCTTGTAAATGAACCTGCTCAATGGAGTTATTTCCTGCCAATAAACTTTACTTGACTTGACAAACTTGACAATGTCACTTATGAAGACATTAAATAGGACTGGCCCCAGAACTGATCCCTGTGGCACCCCACTCTACTTTCCTTGGATTGAGCTCCATTTACTACCACCCTCTGTGTTCTGTCCCTCAACCCATTTCTAACCCAGTTTACCACATTGGGACCCATCCCTAGACTGCGTAGCTTGTTTATAAGCCTCTTATTTATACTTATTAAAACTTTACTTATACAGAGTTAGAGTTTACACACCATTTGGGCTTTAGATACTGTGTTTACAAGGTGTTACATTTACAGTAGTTTTCAAAGTTATACACTGAAAATTTTTTACATACGGTACATATAATAGATTTATAAAAATAAAAACAAAATACTTTAAGCAGATTTAAATACACATGCAACTATAGTGCTTTATATAATCCTGAAAAAATGCAGTTTATAGATAAGCAAAACGTCTACTGTATAGTTCTAACCCCATGTATTCTTCTCATATTCACAACTCTCTGCAGTTAGCCTGCTCAGTAGAACTGCCCAGAGAATGGAACTATATGTTAATGATGGAATCATTGGCACGTGACAATTATTCAAACTTCTGTCCTCATCTGCTGCACATTCTATCAATGTCTCAGATTTCTTACTTGGCCTCACAAGTCTAGACGCCTAGGAGATCCCTCAGGTCATTGTTGGCTTATTGTGAAGTATAATTCTCTAATTATACATAATTTTCTTTCTGCTGCCTTCATTTATTGTATAATTTTATTCTAACATCTAGTTTATTTTAGTTTAGTTAGATTTAGTGTTTATTTCTCAGTTCCTCATGGTTCGTTATAACCGTTGAGGAACCGAGTAATTTCATATTAGTTGCGGATTTCTTCCACTTTATTTTCTGTATTTTCGTTTTTAAAAATTGTATTGTTTAAAGTTTTATATTTGTCTTGTTGAAGCCGCTAACCCGGTTTCTTTTCTAACCGCTAACCTGGTTACTGCGAACCGTTGTAGCGGTTCTGAGAACCGCTGACCTGGTTCCGATTTTAAAAATTTCATTGGTTCTTTTTGGGCCTAATCAGTTGCTGAACCGAACGCAAAAAAAAAATCTTTTGCGGTTGAGGTTTTTCTCCTGCAAATGGAGCATTCTGAAAAAACTAAGAAAAAGACTGGTCCCCCAGGGTTTAAAAACTGTGTCAAATGTGGGGAAGTGTTCGCCAGAGCAGACGAGCGTGACAGCTGTGTGTTCTGTCTGGGAACCGAACATTTAAATTCTGACTGTGAAATTTGCTAAGCATTTCCACAGAAAACTGTGGCAAAAACAATGGAGAGGTTGAATAAAAAGTTAGGAGGTGCTTCAGGCTCTAATCAGCCAACACCATCAAAATCAGTGGGTGAAACCTCCGTTTCTTCCTATACCACCCCTGATAAGTGCGAGTCAACCTCTTTAAAAAGACTGAGTGGGCCGGCTGACTCTCTGGTCCTCTCCAAAAAGTCAAGGAAGACCAAGCACATCGAACCATAGGCAAAACCTACAGGGGGTTCTTCTGTGCCTCACAGTCTGCCTACTGCTGAAGAAATTGCCAGGGCTATTAGTCATTGAGGCAATTCAGGGGTTCATACCTTCTCCAACCCCTCCTTCTCCAAGGGTTCAGGAGAATACTCCTTCCTCAGATCCCCAGTCTCAGGAAATAGATACTGGGGAGTATGACATACCAGAGGATGATGATGGTGAGGCCATTGAACCGGAAATCTCACCAGAGCAGGACTTTGGCTCTCCTCCTAGGCCTGAGGATTTTTCCTCTCACTTTTCCTTTGTGAGGAAAATAGTAGATGCCCTTGACCTGGCTACCACCGAGGTCATAGAAGATGGGGAGGAGGCAGAATATATGAAAATGATGGGGTTAACACCCACTAAAAATATTTTTCTGCCTATCAATAAATTCTTTAAGAAGGATTTATTCACAGTCCTGCAGAACCCTAACTCTGTCACGCCTCTGGATAAGAAGGCTGACAAGAAGTACCAACTGGACAGGAAAGGGGCAGAATTCATCTATTCTCACCCTGATCATCAGGGTATAGCCTGTGAGAAGGCGAGGGTTCCTTTATCCTCTCATCCACCTGAGAAGGATTCAAGGAAAATGGACAGTATGTCGAAGAAAGGGTATTTAGCCTCCTCTCTGGGGATCAGACAAACTAATTACCAGGCCTACACTGCACAGTATCGGAAGACACTGTGACAGTCTGTTTTGGCCATGTCAGAGAAGGTTCCCTCTCCTATCTCTGACGACCTAGCAGAAACAGCCAGGTTTGGACTGGAAGCATCCAAATACCAGTTCCAGATGGCAGTAGATGCCAGTGATAATGCTGCTAGGATCATGGCTCTGAATGTAGCCCTAAGAAGGTTTGCTTGGCTAAAGGGCTACAAATTTAACACAGAACACCCAGGCTAAGGCCATGGACTTTCCTGTACAAGATCATTCCCTCTTTGGCAAACAGACCAATGACTATATGAAAAAGGTGGATGATTACAAAACCACCTATAAGAGTAATTAATCAAAAGACAGGCCTTCTATTTCTTATAGGCCATATGGAAGGGGAGGTAGAGGAAGGTCCTATGGTAGGCCCTTCTATCAGTCTCAAGCTGTTTTGCAGCTGCAGCCATACCCACAGCAGACTGGGTATTATAGGGCTAGAGGTCGGAGGGGCGCCACAAGCAGTTCCCAATCCTCCCAGGCTCAGGCCCCACCAAAACAAAATCCCTGACTCCTTTGCCAAGGCCGCCTCCCTAATACCAGTAGGGGGGCAGACTGGCTCACTTCTTTCAGGCCTGGCAGGCCATAACCACAGACAAGTGGGTATTGGAATTAGTGAGCCAGGGACTGACTCTCTCTCTGAGTTTCAAATCCTTCCCTCCTCTGAAGTCAAGGCTATTCAAACCAGCCTTCCTTCTCAAAGAACAGCTCCTGGAAAAGGAGGTTCAAACCCTGCTCAACATAAAAGCAGTGGAGCAGGTGCCAACCCTTCAGAGGGGCAGAGGGTTTTACTCCTGGTATTTTCTTACCAAAAAGAAAAATGGGGTGTGGCGGCCTATTCTGGACCTAAGGCATCTGAACAAATACCTGGCAAAGCCAAAGTTCAGGATGGTGACCCCATCTATAATTTTACCTCTCATCCGTCAGGGAGACTGGCTGGCATCTCTAGATCTATAAGATGCCTATTTCCACATCACCATAATTGAGTCTTACAAAAAATATCTCATGTTCAGACTCCCTTCAGGTCATTACCAGTTCTTAGCCCTGCCCTTTAGTCTCACCTCAGCACCAAGGGTATTCATAAAATGCCTGGCAGTGGTAGTAGCATTCCTACGAAAACTAGGAATTAGTTTTTCCTTATCTCTGTGACTGGCTAATATTGGGAAAGTCATTTCAGCAGGTGCAAGCACACCTGGAAATATAAAAAAATCTGTTACATTCGCTGGGCTTCCTGCTAAACCAGGAAAAGTCCATTTCTAGGGACATGGATATGTTGTTCATCCACACATTCTGGCAGGTATCCTTGCCACTTTAAATCTTGCCGGAAGGTCTTCAAGCTGGCTCCTCCCACCCACCCGGGTGGTAAAACTCTAAGCTCCGCCCCATGGCCAGATCTTCTTGGCAGAGCTCAGGTTCCCTCCTTAGCGCTCTGCGTATAAGACTGGTTCCTAATTCTTCGGTTTACCCGAAATAAAGTTTAAGGTTTTCAAGACTTCGGTCAATTATTTCCCTCGCGGCTGCGATGGGCAAATTGACTCCTGGTTTTCGGAGGTGCCCATGCGGGCAGAAGATGTCTCGGACGGATCCGCACTCCACGTGCGTCTACTGCTTAGGCCTTGAGCACGACCCGCAGGCCTGCGACCTGTGCTCTTCCTTCTTGGTCTACGTCCTGGAGGACTGCACTGCCCGTTTACAACTTGGCGCCCCGAGAAACGTTACCCGCAGGTGAAGTCGAAGGAAGCCCATTTGGCGGTGTCCGTGGCAGCTGGCTCGGCGGAACAGCTCGAGCAGATGATCGCCCTCGAGGAGGAGGCGGCGCAGGCCGCATCTTCGTCTTCCTCGGCCGCGGCATTTATCCCGCTGTCCTTGGGATCCTCCTATTCAGCTTCTTTTAGGAGCTCTGTCAGTCCCTTTCACCAAGGAGAGGGCCATCAGGACTTTCCTCTCGGTCCAAGAAGAAGGACTCTAAAGGTAAGTCCCTCCATCGACCTCCTGGGAGGCGGGAGGTCCCCCCCTCCAGATGATCAACCCTCGACTTCGGTCGATCCTTCGGCTTCGGCCACTGGCCTCACGGCGTCCTGGTCAGGTCAGTTGACCGAGACACCCGTCAACGCAGTCGAGATTTTTCTTGACCTGTCGGACGGGTTGTCGACCGGTGAAGCCGACAGCCCTCACTCCCCGGTTCCCCCGGCGAAGATCGAGGTTACCGTGGACTTGCCTGTGCCTCCGGTTCCGGAGTCCATGGTCAAAACTGCCGAGCCGAGGGGAGAGCGGGTCTCCCCCACCCTGCCCCAGAACCCTCCTCGGAAATGCCGAGGTTCTCGGTCTCGGTCTCGGACATCTTCACGGTCCAGCGATCCACTCGACATAGGCAGTCTCGGTCTCGTGGTACCATAGTAAGTGGCATTGCCTTTCGTCCCTCGTCTTCGTTTTGATTCTCGGATGAGGAGAGCTTGACGCCAAGTTCGCGTCGGCTCCGGAGACCTCATGTGGCAACAGCTCCTTCTGTCTGGGAGCAAGCCGACGTCGTCGCCTTCCCCGGCCATCAAGTGGCTGTCACCGGAGCGGCCGAAGCAACCCCTCGCCCTAGCCGAGGCGCCCGCCCCCGGGCCTGTTGCTTGACCGAAACCGGCTGTCCCACAGATTCTGGTGGAACCTCCTCCTCCACAGCCGAAATTTGGGGCCCCGACCAAGAATTCTCGGCTGGGCCAGGGTCTGTCCCATAGGTTGTCTGTCACCCTCACTCCCGACCGCCCTCAGCAGGTGGAGGGTGGCTCAGGCCCAAGGCAGTTCTTTGAGGACTCATCCGAGTCCGACGACAATTCCTCCCTGTTCTCCAGGCAGGTCGACCTGGAGTCCTCCGGAGGTCAGTTGCTGGACGATAGCCCATCATCCTTCATGGGTTTGCTTAGGCTCATCTCGGAGTCCACTGGGATGCAGCTCGAGCCCGTATCCAAGCGGGCCAAGTATCCCCTAACGGAGATATTGGACTGAGGGGATTCTTCCACGGAGGCCTTTCCGGTGGCCGAGGCCATTGTCAGCCCGGCCTTGGAGCTCTGGCAGCATCCTGCTTCCTGCCCTGCACCTTCGGCCAGGATGGCGGGAAATCGTGGTCCCTACGGTTCCCTGTCCAGTTTTTGAACAGCCCTCTGCCGAGGGTTGGTTACCGACAGCGTCTTCCGGCATGCCGGAGTGCCAGGGGCATCGGGACAACCTCTCGACAAGGAGTCCAAGAAGTTGGACTCGCGGGTCACAAAGTCTACCCTCGTCCTCCCTTGGCCCCTTCGTCAGGCCAGCTCGGCGTGCTGATGGCACACTTCTCTCACGCCCTGTTGAGCTCCCTGAATGAGTAGTCCCTCATCTCGGCTGACCTGCAGACCACGGTCAAGCAGGTGTGGGGACAGAGCAGGGCAGTGGCCAAGCAGCAACTTCAGACTGCTCTGGACATCGGCGACTCATGTGCCAGGTCAGTCGTGGCCGCAGTGGCCATGCGCCATCGGGCATGGCTGAGGATATCCACCTTCACAGTGGATACCCATCACAAGTTGGCGGATGTCCCCTTCTTGGGGACCGACCTCTTCAGCCCTGGAGTGGAGGGTCACCTCCAGAGGATCGAAAAGTCCAATGCCACTCTGGACTCGGTCTCCTCCGCCCAGAGGGACAAGGGCTGCAGACCGCAACCCAAGCCCTTTCGTCCGTCTGCGCCCACGGCACGTCCGGCCCAGCAGCATCAGGGCCAGCAGGCTCGCACTTGGCATCCCAAAGCCAAGCCTGTGGTTTCCTCTTCCAGGAAGCAGGGAGGCAAAGGCCCAGGAGGTCCCTCGGCTGGTCCCTCCTCCAAGCCTGCCCAGTGACGGGTTGAGGGGCATCACCCCCAACCCCGTCACTCCACCCCGGGTTCCCCCCGTAGGGGGACGGCTCCGCCACTTCCTTTCCGCCTGGTCCGCTATCACCACAGACCGGTGGGTGCTGGAAGTGGTAGGAAAGGGCCTGCCTCTGGAGTTCAAGCAGGCCCCGCCCTTCCGAGCCGTTGGCCCCCGGGGGGCCTTGGGGTCCGCAGCCTCGCTGTCTGCTCGCCGAGTCGACATCACTCTGCTCCTCGAGAAAGAGGTGATCAGAGAGGTGGTGGACCCTCCCTCAGACCCAGGGTTTGTGTCCAGGTACTTCCTGGTCCCAAAACGGATGGGCGGCTGCGGCTCCATTCTCGACCTGCACAAGCTAAACCAGTTCCTAAGGTCTCGGACCTTCAGGATGGTCACTCTGGCTCAGATAATACCATCCCTGGAACAAGGCATGTGGTTCTGTTCTCTGGACCTACAGGACGCGTTCTTTCACGTCCCTATCTGTCCGTCTCACCAGAGATTCCTTTGCTTTCGAGCGGAGGGATCCCTTTCACAGTTCGAGTCCTTGCCCTTGACCTTCTCTCTTGCTCCCAGGTCTTCACCAAATGCATGGCAGTGGTGACAGCCCCTGCGGTGCCGAGGCTGGTGTACCCTTACCTGGACGATTGGCTGATTGCAGCCCCCTCCAGACAGGAGGTGGAGTGGTCCAGAGATCTGGCCCTCCAGGTTTGCTCTCAGATCGGCCTTCTCATCAACGAGGCCAAGTCGGAACTCGGACCGAAGCAGGTGATTCATTTCGACCGGGCAGAGCTCAACTCTCTTGAGCCAGAGCACTGCTCCCGCGGACAGGGCGAGGTTCTTCCTCCTTTGCCCAATCATTTCTGGTTGGACAATCGCCTGCCGGGACTTCCTGCACCTCCTGGGTCTCATGGCGGCCTGCACCAGCGTGGTTCATTGGGCCCGGCTGGCATGTCGTCCCCTTCAGTGGGGATTGGCCAGCCAGTGGTCACAGCGCTGCGATATATTGGACCAGCTAGTGACAGTGACCCAGGGGATGTGGAACGCTCTCCAGTGGTGGACCGTTCCAGCCCATTTGCAGGAGGGCATCCCGTTTGTCCACCCCGAGCCGACGGTCTCTCTATCGACCGATGCCTCTCTGATGGGTTGGGGTGTCCATCTGGGGGAGCACAGAGTGCATGGCCTCTGGTCCCCTCGGGAGTCCCGATGCCATATCCAACCTGCTGGAGCTTGGGCGGTTCGTCAGCCCTCTACGCCTTTGCTCCGTTCTCAGGGGTCAAGTGGTTCAGGTCAGATGGACAATGCCACGACCATGTACTCCCTAAACCGCCAAGGCGGGCGCACTCCATGCCTCTGTGCAAGGAAGCTCCAGCGTTTGGTCACTCGTGCGCAGCCTGGAGGCGGATCTCCTAGCCATTCATGTGGCAGGAGCCTCCAACACTCTGGCCGATGCCCTAAGCCAGATAGGGGCTGTGTCCCACGAGTGGTCTCTCCTGCCAGAGGTAGTACAAGATCTGTTCTCCCACTGGGGCACAACTCAGGTGGACCTGTTTGCCTCCAGGGAGAATGCGAAGCTGAGGCTATTTCATGCCCGCCCCCCTCAGCAGAATTCGCTGCAGGGGGATGCCTTCTCGAGGCCGTGGACCCCGGGCCTCTTCTACGCCTTTCCCCCATTTCCCTTGATCCACAAGGTGCTTCTCAAGGCAAGGAGGGACAAGGCGCAGGTGATTCTGGTAGCCCCAGACTGGCCCGCCAATGCTGGGTATCAGATCTCCTCAGCCTCAGCTCCAGGCTCCCGAGGCAGCTTCCAGCTCACCCAGACCTGTTATCAGTCAATCAGGGAAGGTGTTCCATCCGGACCTTCAATCCCTCACACCTGACGGCCCGGTTCTGAGCGGCTAGAGTTCCAGGCCTTGGGTCTTTCTGACGAGGTCCTCAATGTAGTTGAGGCATCCCGTGAGAGTCGACCAGAAAAATGCTATGCCTTCAAATGGAAGAGATTCTCCATTTGGTGTCAGAGCAAGGGCCTGGACCCTTCCTCCTGTTCCTTGGCAAGCATCTTGGACTACCTATGGTCCTTTCTCTCAGCAAGGGCTTGAGTCGATGACCCTAGAGGTGCACCTGGCAGCCATCTCTGCTTGCAGGCACGGGCGGGAAGCAGTGGTGGTGAGGAGAAAAGTGGTCGGGTGCTTTTCAAAGGCCTGGATCACATATCCCTCGGTCGTGAACCTCACCTCACCGGGATCTACTGCCAGGTTGGCAAAGCTCATGGGCAAGCCATTCAAACCAGTGCACAGGTGTGACATCTCTCACCTGTCGTGGAAGACTGCCTCTTGGTGGCTATCATGTCAGCCAGAAGGATGGGAGAGCTCCAGGCGCTTTCCATAGAGTCTCCTTACCTGGTCTTTCACAGGGACAAGGTTGTCCTGCCTTCACCGAATTCCTTCGAAGGTGGTGTCGGAGTTTCACCTTAATCAGGTGTTGACTCTGCCAGTGTTCTACCCCAATCACCTCGGAGGCCGAATATAGGCTCCATACTCTGGACCGTAGAAGGCGCTCGCTTACTGTAAGGAGCCCTTGCGGCTGAGAAGTTCGGGGAGAGGTTTGCCAGCTGTTTGTCACCTCACGCTGAAGCCGCACCTGGCAGACCTGCAGCCAAGCGGACGATAAGCAGGTGGGTCACCTCCTGCATAGATCTCTGCTATAGGTTGGCGGGCATGGAGCCTCCCAGAGGGATAAGAGCTCATTCTACCCGCCATACTGCTGCATCGGTAGCTGCTTCCAGGGACGTCCCTATCCAGGATATCTGCAGGGCTGCTACCTGGAAGTCGGCACATACCTTTATAACCCACTACCACATCGACCTTGAGTCACGCTGGGATGCTGGTCTTGGGGCCTCGGTTCTCCAGTCTCTATTTCCTAAGTAGGGGGTGTGCGCCTTGCCTCCCTCCTCCCGGTGAACTGCTAGGAGTCTGCCAGAAAGTGTGAATGAACAACATATCCATGTCCCTAGAAATACAGGTTACTCACCTGTAACAGGAGTTCTAGGAATGGTATATTGTTCATCCTACGACCCCCTTCTCAGCCTGACGCAGAACCCTGAGCTTCCAGCGGGCTAGATCTAGGCGTCATGGGGTGGAGCTGAGAGTTTTACTACCCGGATGGGTGGGAGGAGCCAGCTTGAAGACCTTCCAGCAAGATTTAAAGCGGCAAGGATACCTGCCAGAAAGTGTGGATGAACAACATATACCATTCCTAGAACTCCTGTTACAGGTGAGTAACCTGTATTTTCACACCGGTTCAGGTCCTGCATTTCATTGGAGCAGAACTGAACACCTTAAAAGGAAGAGCTTTTCTTCCAGAGGACAGAGTTCAGTCTATACTGCAACTGATTGCCTCATTCGAGCTGGGAAAGCCATGTCTTGCAAGAAGATACTTGCAAACACTGGGACACATGGCTGCAGCAACAGGAGTGGTCTTGGGAGCAAGACTTCGAATGGGAGACATCCAGTTTCATCTACAGACACACTGGTGCCAAAGAAAAGATCATATGTCGAAACTGATCCCTGTAACAAGGTCAGTGATCCAGTCCCTGCAGTGGTGGACAGATGTCCACAATCTAAGGGCAGGAGTTTTCTTTCAGAGGGAGAATCCCTCAGTCATTCTTACAACAGATGCTTCTCTGTTAGGATGTGGTGCTCATATAGGAGAGCACACTACCCATGGCACTTGGTCAAGTGTGGAGTCTCTCCTCTACATAAATCTGCTAGAGCTCCGAGCAGTATTTCTGCCTCTAAAATGTTTTTCCCATTTAATACAGGGCAAGGTGGTGCAGGTCAGAACAGACAACACCACTACAATGTTTTACATAAACAAGCAGGGGGGAAACAAGGTCGGATTCCCTGTGCACAGAGGCCATGAAAATCTGGGAACTGGCTTACTCTCTAAAAGCTTCCTTGCAAGCCATTCATGTACCAGGCAAGGACAATACCCTGGCAGATGCCTTCAGCAGGATCAACCAAGCACATCACGAATGGTCTCTGAACAGACAGGTACTGAACTCAGTGCTCAGACGATGGGGCACTCCAGAGGTAGATCTCTTTGCCTCTCACGAGAATCACATGTTGCCCCTATTTTGTTGCAGGTCACCAGTTAGGGGTACAATTCCCCTGGACGCCCTAGCCCTGTATTGGTAAGGAAAGCATCTATATGCCTTCCCTCTCATCTTCAGGGTGCTACTCAAACTCAGGTCACAGCCTGCGTCCATGATACTAATAGCACCAGACTGGGCCAGACAGCCATGGTACCACCTTCTGCTGTCAATGTCAGTGTCCACACCAATCCTCCTACCCAGGAGGCATAGTCTTTTAACTTCCTACCAAGGGAAGATCCTGTACCCGAATCTCGGGCCTCTCAGGCTCAAGGCATGGCTCTTGAGGACTTAGTTTGCAAACTTAAAACTTTCCCAAGCTGTTCTGGATATCCTAAAAGGATATAGAAAACTATCTACTAAGAAAACCTATAATGCAAAATGAAAAAGGTGTTCTGTTTGGTGTGAGGCCAAACATATTTCTCCCTCCCTGGCAGAAATCCCAGTGGTCTTAGAATGTCTTACTGATTTGCACTCACAAGGTTTGAAACATACATCTCTGAAGGTGCATTTGGCATCAATTTCAGCTTTTATTTCTGCAGGGAAAACTGTTTCCTTGCTTCTAATCCCATTTTTAAAAAGTTCTTTAAAGGGCTATGTCACTTGTACCCTCCTATTAAGGAACCATTTCCAGTATGGGATCTGAACATTTGCATTGCTCAGCTCATGAAACCTCCATTCGAGCGAATGTCTTCTGCACACTTACATCATAACACATGGAAAACTGTGTTTTGGTAATGATCACTTCTTCTGGGAGAATAAGTGAATTGCAAGCATTATGTGTGGAAAAGGATTATTTATCTTTCCGCAATGATAAAGTAGTACTTCAAACTAATAGGAGGTTTCTCCCTAATGTGGTTTCTGATTTCCACTTGAATCAGTCCATGACAATGCCAGTCTTCTTCACAGAACATGCCAGTTCAGGAGAGCGCAGAATCCATAGTCTGGATGTAAAGAGGGCATTGAGTTACTATCTGACCCACATCAAGGATCACAGAGGTGATAAACAACAACTTTTTTTCACTTATGGGGATTTGGGAAAGGGCACCCCAGCCTCCAAGAGATCAGTCTGTCGCTGGATAGTACAACGCATTCAGTTTTGTTACACAAAATCTGGAAAGCAGGAACCAGCAGGTCTCAGGGCCCACTCTACTAGGGGCACAGCTGCTTCTATAGCAGCTTCTAGAGATATCCCTTTAGTGGAGATCTGTAAAGCAGCTACCTGGAGAACAGTATACACCTTTACTAAACATTATAGTTGGACTTGCAGTCCAGGAGTGATGCCAGGTTTGGCAAAGCAGTTCTGCAAAGCCTTTTTCCTAAATAGGTTCTCTGCCCACCTCCAAAGGTACTGCTTTGAAGTCTGCAGAGATTTATGAATATGAGAAGAATACATGGGGTTGGAAGAAAAAAATACTCACCTTAGTAATCTTGTTTCTTCCACTGTATTCTTCCATATTCATAACTCTCCCTCCCTACTCCCCTTCCAGGACCAGAGCCTCTGAATGGTCTTCTTACCTGACAGTCCCAAACGCAGGCACACTTACCTTAATCCTGTGGGATTTTATTTTACCTTTCTTGTTCCCAGGTGATTCTGGTCATTTGAGGTAGGTCTGGTACCATAATCATGTAACCCCTAGGTGGCGCTATCCCAAGGGCTACTTCCCCTGTCTGCTTGTCTAGTAGCAGGTTAAGGGGCCTAGGTTCTGTAACGGGTGCCTCCACCTGGAGGTCAGGGTTGGTAGTGGTCAGGCTAATCTGGGCACAGCCCTCAGGGACACTGTAACCCCTTCTTTCCTTACTAGTGTCCGGAACAATACACAATAATCACTTTCACAATACCCCTGGTACACCACACAAGTACCCACACTGTTTGCACTTACCACCAGGGCTTTCCTCTGGCTCGGCCCTGGGAACCCCCTGTAAAACAAGGTTATATACAGCAAATAACAGCAGTACAGTACTCTTGCATAAATTGGAACCACAGTCAGGGTAAATGCAAAAAAGAGTTAGATCTGATTTATTTAAGCGACTTGGACAAGGGAGGGGCGTAATCAGGTTAATTTGTTTAAAGGCTGTATCAGTCAAACAGTTATGCATGCACTTCAGGGTCCATAAACAGTCACACACCCTGGGTACCCATATGGAGAACGGTGGGCTAGCCAGGAATGTTGCACCTGGTTGGGGCTCTATGATGGAAGAAAACAACATGCACCACACACATTCATTGTAATCCGGAGCTGGAGGGCTCAGTTCGTGAAAAGAAAACAAGACAATCAGATGACACACTTTTAGAGTAGGCTGTTGTTGCAGGGAGCTACCCTGATGATTACTCACGATACCCAAGGCTGGACACAGGCTGGATGAAAATTGAGACTGCAGGTGGTTGATCTGCAGCCAGTTCCACAAAATAGTTGAGTCCATGTTTAAGACATGTTTCAAACAACATGAAGTCTTGCTGTATTCTGACAAATTGCAGTGAGGTCCAACCTTCGAACTGCCCCGGAGATGAAAGAGTTAACTTTCCGTGCCAGGCATGGAACGCTGAGCTCGAGCTCGGTTGAGACTCTGTCTGTTGCTGTTTGAACTCAAACCGTCAGATTCTTTACTCCACCTCACTGAACAGTTTCTCCGGAGAATTCTCCTTTGCTCAGTTCAATTTGTCAGTTAAAGTACCGTTTTTCTCGGTTTCCGGCCGAATTTAAACCGTAACCTATCGGTTCAGTCTCTGTCTGTGGTTTCATGAGTACTAGATAGGCTTATTTTTGTTATTGTTCTGTGTGGAACTTGTAAACGTAGGATCGGTTCGGTTTGAACCGATCAGGTTGTTTTAAAAAAACTCTATTCTGCTTTTAGAGTGTAGTAACCGGTTCTTATCGGTTCTAAAAAAAACTGACTTTATTACGTTTTTTTCCACGACCCGTAACACGGTCAGGAACCGATAAGGGTGTCTTGCCTGGCGGATTGCCGGAAAAAGGGTAAGTTTTTGTTAGGACTGGCCATGTCTGAGAAACCCAAAAGAAAAACCGGGCCCACTGGATTTCAACACTGTAGTGTGTGTGTGGGAAAGTCTTTGCTAAGGCTGATCCCCACACCACCTGTGTTTATTGTCTGGGGTTTGACCACCTCGATTCATACTGACAGATTTGTAAAAATTTTCCTGCAGCTACCCTGGAAAAAAGAGTTGGTAGGCTCAGGGAAAGGGAGGCCAAGAAGTCCGCTGACCCAGATGGCCAGCCCGGTTCGGTTCCAACCGAACCAGAAGGAGATGCCCTCTGACCAGGGCGAAACTTCTTCAGGCAAAAGGAGAACCGATTCCGAGGAGTCGGTTCCGGTTAAGAGAACAAGAAGGGATAAATCAGCCGGTGCGGATCCAAAAGTTCTTTCTCTGACCGCTGATGAAATAGCCAAAGCGATAAAAAATTATTCAGTCGCTATCCCTGGTTTCGACCGAACCGGCACCATTAGGAAGGCGCTCAGTTCGGTCGGTTCCACCGGTTCCGGATTATGATTTAGAGGAATTTTATGAACCGGAGGAGGAGGAAGGAGAGTATGAGGAAAGTGAGTGTGATTATGAAAGTCTGGATGTGCCCATTGACCCGGACATCTCCCCTGACAGACCTTCAGGAGTGTCTCCTCCTAGGCTTTTTGAGTCCCCTTCCCATTTCATGCTTTACAAGAAAGTGGCTGAAACTCTTCAGCTTCCTATGGAAGAAGCTGTGGATGACCAGGAGGAGCCTGACTATGTTGAAATGATGGATATCCCAGAGTCCAGGAGGCTGTCTATTCCCCTTCTTAAGTCCTTTGGGAAACAGACAATGAAAATTTTAAAGACTCCTAATTCTATACCTCCTGTGGATAAGAGACTGGACAAGAGGTATACTCTCTCAGGCTCAGATACGGAGTTCCTTACCCAGCAATGCAGCCATGTTGGGGTAGTGCAGGCTGCAGCCTGTGATAAAGCAAATATACCCTTGGCCCACACCCCCAGATAAGGACTCCAGGAGGATTGATGCCATGGCAAAGAAACAGTACATGGCAGCATCCTTGGGACTCAGGCAGGCTAATTATATGGCCTATACAGCTAGATATCAGAAATCTAGATGGGACACTGTAATGGCTTTAGCTAAACAGGTCCCTGGCCAGCTTGTCAAGGAGCTGGAGCAGGTGGCTGCGGATGGTATTGAGGCATCCAGGTGCAATTCCATGCTGCAGTGGACTCCAGTGATGTTTCATCTAGAGTCATGGCTACATCTGTGGCCCTTAAGTAGAATAGCTTGGCTCCAGATGTACTAGCCTGTCTCAGGATACCCAGACTAAGGCCATGGATTTTCCTGTTGTGGGTAATTCTCTGTTTTGGGAGCAAACAGAGAACTACATGAAGAAAATGGATGAGTACAGGACCACCTACAGGAGTGCTCAGGCCAAGGAAAGGCAAGTCACTCCTCAGAGGCAGCATCCCAGGGGCAGGGGCAGGCCTTTTCATAGGCCTTTCTACCAAGCCCAGGCCTCCTCTTCTGCTTATGCTCATAGGGGGTTCTTTAGAGGGAGAGGCAGACGGGGTACAAGCAGGCCTGCTTCCACCCCTCAGCCTAGAGCCCCTGCCAAACAGGCACCCTGATAGATTTGCCAGGGCCGATTCTCCACTACCTGTAGGGGGCAGGCTGGCTTACTTTGTCCAGGACTGGATGTCTTTAACATCAGACAAATGGGTCCTGGAAGTAGTAAGCCAGGAACTGGTTCTCAGCTTCAAAAAATTTCCGAAGATGAGAACCAGATCCTTTCCACCTGCAAATCCTTCAGAGGCACTTGCTCTAGAGGCAGAGGTCTCTTCCCTCTTGGCTCTCAGAGCTATAGAAAGGTTCCACCCTACACAAAGTGAAGGATTGTACTCAGATACTTCCTCACCCCAAAAGACAGGAGAATGGCGGCCCATCCTGGATCTCAGATATTTAAACAAGCACCTTTTAAAGCCAAAGTTCAAAATGGTGACTCTGGGAATAATTCTACCCTCTCTAAGGCCAGGGACTGGCTAGTCTCCCTGGACCTCAAGGATGCCTATTTCCATATTCTCATCAGAAGCTCCCATTGAAAATACCTCCAGGTTTGAGCTGCCCTCAGGCCACTACCAATTCAGAGCAATGCCCTTGACTAACCTCTTGCTCAAGGGTGTTCACAAAATGCCTGGCAGTAGTAGTTGCCTTCCTAAGAAGTAAGAGGATTTCCATCTTCCCATACCTGGACGACTAGCTCATAGTAGGCCGGTCCCCAGACCAAGTCAAGTTACACCTACAGATAACTCAGCAACTGCTTACTTCTCTAGGTTTCATTCTGAATCTTTCAAAGTCAGTTCTAGAGCCTGTACAGCTCCTCACCTTCATAGGCGCAGAGCTAGATACAGTAAAGGCAAGAGCCTTCCTTCCCCTGGACAGGGCAAGGACCCTTATTTCACTGGCCTCTTCATTCACCCTCCAGGTGTCTCGACCAGCAAGGCATTTGCTACAGCTCCTGGGGCACATGGCTGCTTCTACAGCAGTGGTGCAGGGAGCAAGATTTCAGATGAGGGACATTCAGTTCCACTTGAGAGCCTTTTGGTCTCAGAAAAAGGACCCTCTGACCAAACTGATTTCAGTGACTGGACCCCTGATCCAGGCATTACAGTGGTGGCAGGATCAGGACAATCTAAGACAGGGAGTTCCTTTTGTCACTCAGGCTCACTCTCTAATCCTTACTACAGATGCCTCCCTCTTGGGGTGGGGAGCCCACTTGGGAGACCTGACCACCCAAGGGTTGTGGTCTCCTCAGGAATCTCTGCTTCACATCAATCTATTAGAACTCAGAGAAGTGTTTCTAGCACTTCAAACTTTTTCCAAGTCTGTTCAGAACAAAGTAGTTCAGATCAGGACAGACAATACCACCACAATGTGGTATATCAACAAGCAAGGGGACACTCGGTCTACAGCCTTGTGCACAGAGGCAATGAAGTTATGGTCTCTGGCCTATTCTCTGAACACCTCTCTTACAGCAGTACACCTCCCAGGCAAGGACAATGTCCTGGCAGATGCTCTCAACAGGATATCTCAGGGCCATCACGAATGGTCCCTGGATCCCTAGTTTTGAAGGTGATCTTCTCCAGATGGGGCACCCCACAGATAGATCTTTTTGCAGCCCCAGACAATCACCAACTTCCTCTCTTTTGCTGCAGGCCCCCAGTGTTGGGCTCAGTCCCCCTGGATGCCCTAGTTCTCAATTGGGAAGGGAAGTTCCTGTATGCTTCCCCCCCTTCCCTCTGCTGTTCAAGGTGTTAGTCAAAATCAGGTCTCAACCCTGCAAGGTGATTCTGATTGCTCAAGACTGGGCCAGACAGCCCTGGTACCCTCTCCTGTTGTCCTTAGCAGTCCACCTTCCCCTGTCTCTTCCCAGGAATTACAACCTGTTAACATGTGCTCAGGGGAGGGTTTGGTATCCGAATCTCAAATCTCTCAATCTCAAGGCCTGGCTCTTGAAGAGTTAGAGTTTGCTGATTTGCACCTCTCTCAAGGTGTTATGGATATCCTAAAGGCTTCTGGAAGCCTTCACCAAAACACTTACAACTCCAAATGGAAAGACTCTCTATATGGTGCTCTGGGAAGAATATTTCTCCAGAGTCTGCTGCCTACCCACATCCATGACTATATGGTTCATCTTAATAACTTGGGACTCAGACCAGCTACACTAAAGTGCATCTGGCAGCTGTCTCTGCTTTCCTTTCCAGCAGGTAAGCCTTCTTCCCTTTCAGCTCATCCTGTATTCTCTAAATTTTTCAAAGGGATTGCTTCATACCAATCCTCCATTCAGGGACCCTGCCCTGTTTGGGACCCTTAATGTTGCATTACCAGTTTATACAACCCCCTTTTGAGCCTTTTTCCTCAGCAGAGCTTAAGTACTTGACTTGGAAAACTGTTTTCTTGGTGGCCATCACTTCTGCCAGGCGCATAAGCGAGTTACAAGCCCTGTCAGTGGAGCCTGATTTTTGTCTCTTTCCATAGAGATAAGGTGGTCCTCAGGACTAAAAGGAAGTTTTTACCTAAGGTGGTTTCAGACTTCCACCTTGACCAGTCTATGTCTCTTCCTGTTTTCTTCACTGACCATTCCTCCTCTGGGGAGAGGAGGCTGCACAGTTTGGATGTGAAAAGGGCCCTTAGCTACTACATAGAGCGTACCAAGGGTCACAGGTTTGACTCCCTCTAACTGTTCCTCACTTATGATGAGGTTGGTAAGGGAAAACCTGCCACTAAGAGATCTATTGCCAGGTGGATTGTCTCTTGCATTCAATTTTGCTGTGAAAAACTAGGCAGGACTCCACCCTCAGGCCTGAGGGTTCACTCTACTAGAGGTGTTTGCTTCCTGGCTGCTGCCAGGGATATTCCTATCTTAGAGATATGTCAAGCAGCTACCTGAAAACAGTTCACACTTTTACCAAGCATTACTCTCTGGATATCCAGGCTAGGAGTGATGCTCGGTTTAGCACAACAGTGCTCAGAGCCTATTTCCTAGGTAGGTTCTTCCCTTCTCCATGGAGTACTGCTTGGTAGTCTGCAATTTGTCAGAATACAGCAAGACTTCATGTTGTTTGAAGACAAAATTACTCACCTTAGTAATGTTATTTCTTCTAATGGAGTCTTGCTGTATTCTGACCTCCCCCCTGCCTCCCCTCTCAGAACCTTTGTCTTGGGATGTGGGTGGGCAGTAGCAGTGTTGGCACTCAAGAGGTGCCCCACCCTTTATTTATCACCCCTTTACTTTGGGTGAGTGGGTGTTGTGTTTGTTTCATTTTTTGGGTTTCCTGACTTGAGTCTTTGTTTTGGGACAAAAAATCTGTTTATTACATTTAGTAGCCAGTTGGCTAGTATAGGTTTACAGCTTCCACACAGGACACTAAGTGAGTATAGCTCGTAAAGATCTGACGGTTTGAGTTCAAACAGCAACAGACAGAGTCTTAACCAAGCTTGAGCTCAGCGTTCCATGCCTGGCATAGAAAGTTAACTCTTTCATCTCCGGGGCAGTTCGAAGGTTGTACCTCACTGCAATTTGTCAGAATACAGCAAGACTCCATTAGAAGAAACAACATTATTAAGGTGAGTAATTTTTTCTTTTGGTCTTACAAAACCAAGGTGTGCTTAAATTTAAGCCTGTTGCACAAAAATTGTTTTAAATTTCATTGGTCTTATTTAGAGAATTTAATTTAAGCCGCCTATGTACCAGGCTTATTTGTTGTTAGTAGGCTTACCTTTCCATAGTTATTTATAAGAAAACGTACTTCAATGCATGTAACCATTCTTAATATTGTATATTAAAAAATATATACTGTGTACACATGAGTGCACTTATTACTTGTTTAAGGGACTGCTATTTCCCATATCTCATCTGATGTTACCAAGAAAAATACAATATAAATACTAATATATATATATATATATATATATATATATATCTCTATACACGCGAACACACACACACGTATCTGCCACACATGAATCTGCCAGCAGAAACAGAACTCATGGTCTATCCAAGTCTGTTCGAGTGTGCAGCTAGCATCCCTAGTTTGCAGCTGCCCCAGCCCCTTCCCCACCACCAGGACGTTCTCAATCCTTTTTACCCAGTTCTCAGCACTATTCACCCAGACCCTCCCTCATTCCCTGTCCTATGCCCTTTTAAAACTTCCCACCGTCTTACATGATATCATCCCCTCTGGCAGGGTGTTCCATTTCGACACCACCTTCTCTGTGAGGTAAGGTCTCTTCATCTCTCTCCTAAATCTACCACCATCCAATCTAAGCTCCTGCCCCCTAGTATCCCTACCTTTCCTCAGATTAAATAACCCATCTGCACTGCCTTTGTTAATCCCCTTCAAATACTTGAACGTATCAATCATATCCCCCATCCCTCCTGTCTTCCAGAATGTACATATTCAGCTTGCATAGCCTATCCTCCTAGGCTTTTCCCTCCATCCCTCCTAACATTTTTGTCACCCTCCACTGCACCCACTCCTGCATTTTAATGTCCTACTTCAGATACGGGTTCCAGTACTGCACACAGTACTCCAAGTGCCTGACCAATGAGTTGTAGAGTGGCAGTGTCACTTCCCTGTGCCTGGACATGAATCCCCTGCAATGCACCCCAGCATCTTGTTAGCCTTAGCTGCGCTTTCCTGCATTGAGCAGAGTTGTTCATGCTCCCTGTTACCAGCACCCCAAGGTCCTTCTCTTCCTCAGTGATCCTCAGCCTCACTCCACCCAATCAATATTCTCTATTCAGATTCTTTGCCCCAAAGTGCATAACCTTGCACTTCTTTACATTGAAGCCCAGCTGCCATCTCTCTGACCACTCCTTCAGTTTGGCTATGTCCCCTTGTAGTTGCCTCCACCCGGCCCCTTCATCAACTACTGCCCCCATCTTAGTATCATCTGCAAACAGACTAATTCTGCTCCCAATTCCATGCGAGATATCCAAAATGAATAGCCCAAACAGTACCAGCCCCTGCACAGAGCTCTGCATCACTCCACTCATCACTGGCCTAGGTGTTGAGAGTCTCCCCCCTCATCTACTACCCGCTGTTGCCTCCCCCTCAGTCAGTTCCCTATCCAGTTTGCCAGTTTCTGTCCCACTCCTACGGCCATCAGATTCCCCCCTAGCCATCTGTGAGGCACTGAATTGAAGGCCTCGCTGAAATCCAAGTATAGGACGTCCACATCATGACACTTATCCAGCTGCCTTGTAACCCAGTTGTAATATTCTACTAGGTTGGTCTGACAAGACCTCCCGAAAACAAATCCATGCTGCTGCCCATCCTGGAGATCATTTCCCTACAGAAATGCCACCAGTCTCTCGTTCAGTATCCCCCCCCAGTAAGTGTTCCCACTATGGAAGTGAGACTGACTGGTCAGTAGTTTCCAGGTTCATGCCATGGTGAATTGCGATTTGCATTTACAATTGCATTGTGAATGCGCACCACATGGGCCACTCTCCAGTCCTGCGGCACATAACCCCATGTCCAGGGAGGCGCTGAACAAGTCTGCCAGCAGTCTGGCCAACACCTCTGCCATCTCCCTCAGCACCCTGGGGTGAATACCATCCAGTCTGGGTGCCTTGTCCACCCTTAGTGTTCTCAGACCCTATAACACTCTGTTCTCCTCAATTCGCCCGTCCCTCATCCCCTCCCCCAACCACTGCCTTCCCTATCCACATAGGTAGTGGACCTCCCTTCTCCTGCGTGAAAATGGAACAAAAGTATTCGTTCAGTGCTTCTGCTTGTTCCGCTCCCTTTTCCACCCACTCCCCACCCCTCTTTATCCTCACTATGTTGTCCTTGCACTTCCTTTTTTCCCCTGATATACTTAAAAAAGTATTTTTCCCTTCCCTTAATGCCCTGAGCTAACCTTGGCTCTTGAGGCTTTGGCTTCCTTCACCCGCTTGGTAACCTCCTTGGACTAACTCTCGTATTTCTCCCTGTCCTCCTCCTCCCCATCCTCCTGAATTTCTGAAATGCAGCCCCCTTTGCCTTCACCCCCTCCATCACTCTGCTGTTTAGCCAGCTTAGCTTCTTGGCTCTGCTCTTCTTGCTTTGAGTCCTGGTGCAAGCCTCCGTAGCCTCTGCTATCCCAAGTTTAATAATATCCCACTTTTCTTGTGCATCCATATCTGCATAACCCCTGCTAAACACCCCTGCAGTATCTCTTGCATCTTCCTGAAGTCTGCCTTCCTGAAGTCCATCACTTTTGTTACTGAGCCCCCAATCACCCTACTCAAACTGAGTGTGAACCACACCATTTGGTGGTCACTTCCAGTTAGTGGATCTTCTACCCTTATTTCCCTCATGGCCTCCCCATTCAACAGTACCAGGTCCAGCGTGTTACCTAGCTGAGTTGGCCCGCTGACCAGCTGTGTCAGGAGACCATCCTGGAATATGTCCAGGAGTACCTGCTCCCTGGCACTGGAGGTGACAGGAGTGCTCCAGTTTACCCCCAGCAGATTGAAATCCCCTAACCTGACTACACTCCCCTTCCTACATACCCTCTTAATCTGCTCTGCTAACTCCTTGTCCAGTTCCTCGGACTGGACAGGAGGTCTGTACACCATCCCCAGCCTCAGCTTTCTACCCTTGTAGTCCAGGAGCTGCATCCATAGTGCCTCAGCTCTCCCTTTCTCCCCCTCATCTCTCATGCATCTGATCCCATCCCTCACATAGATTGCCACCCCTCCCTCTCCTCCTGACCCCTTGGTCCTTCCTATATATTCTATACCCCAGGATTGCCAGATCCCAATCCTGGTGTTGAGTGGCCCAAGTCTTGGTTATTGCTGCGACGTCCACATTCTCCTCAACTAAGAGTGCCTGAAGCTCAGCTATTTTATTACCCAGACTCCTCGCATTTAGGGAGACCACCCTCCACGTGTTCCCATCCATCCCCCCTCTTGGCCCCTTGCACTGCCCCCACTTCCTTCTGCAACCCCTTCCCCTCACCTTCACTATTTTTCTTGGGGGACAGATCATTTGGCTCCCCATTCTGGTGACCCGGCATGACAGCTGCACACTCACCTCCCCCCATATAGTTTAAATACACCTTTGAAAGTATATATTCCTCCAACTTTATCTTTAACATCCTTACCCTCCACTCAGGTGTAGCCCATCCTTAGAGTACAGTTCTGTTATTCCATGTCTCCTACATCCTCCAACCAGTCTATATGCTAGCGCTTACACTGTTCCCTCAGCCAGGAGTCCAATATCCTTACCCTTCTTGCACTGCTAGCCCTTGGAACTGGTAGCACCTCTAAGAAGGCCTCAGAGCTCCCCATTTCTGAGCATAACCTCCCCAGTTCTTCAAATCTCCTCTTTACCTCCTCCACTGTGTAGCCCCCAGGTCATTTGTACCTACATGTACTACCACTTGAGTCTTCTTTCTTTCCCCCTAACACACTTAGTCAGAGCCTGCCCTGCCTTGTCTGCTATCAAGCTTGGTACAGTCTCCACCCATATCTGACTGAGTCTTTCCCCCCTACCCCCCACCTGATCCCCTTTAGTATAGAATCACCTGTCACTGTGACCCTTCCTTCTCCACCCCCCCCACCCTCAGTTTGTTCCTTTCTTCCATCCCCATCCCAGCCATGGACATCGACCCTTCTCTGCCCAGCAGCTACTGGACCAGAGTCCCCCAACATTAAGATTCCCTCATATTCCCCCTCTGCTTCCTTCATTACCTTCCACCCCCTTTATCTCCTTGCTGCTTACACCTTCTGTACTTTATTCCCTCTGTCTGCTCTTGTTTTTCCTCTCACGTCAGCACTCACCACTCTATACCTATTTTCCCCATGCCCCCCTTTTTCTCCTCCATGCTCTCCCCTCACTCTGTCCTTTTTCCCTTCTCTATTGTTGGAAGGTCCTCCTCCCCACATCCCTATCATCTCAGCTAATGGCCAATACCTGTTTGTGCCTAGTGCGTATCCAAGATAATTTGCGCTGGCACCCGTATTGCTCCTGTCCCCAGCACTGGCACCATTCCCCCCTGGACCCCATGTGGTCTGCACTCCATCACCTGCCCCTTCCTTCATCCTGCCTCCTATCCCCTACCCGGCTGCCCTCTGAGTTTCTCCTTTCAGTACCTCTTCCTAGTCATGGCATATTGCCGTTTAGACAAGCCATTTCTCCCTTTAGTCATGATAACTCCTGCTCCAGTCCCCCCTAGCCTTTGGCAAAATCGGCACTCCCTCAGCCTCCACAGCGTGCTCATGAATATGGCCACTCAGCAGTTGTTACACCCCACTATCCTCTCCCCTTCATGTCCCCATCCACCTCCCTCCACCTATCCCACACCCCTTATGCTTCCACTGTCCCCCCCCTCCTGTTACACCCCCTTACTCTGTCCCCTCCCCCAATTTCCACAATCCTGCCCCTGATCCATTCCTTCCTCCAACCTCTGCTTCACAGGTTCCATTCTCTGAAGTATGTCTCAGTGTTATCCCTACCGAAACTTCAGCTACTCCCAGTATCCCACTGACTCGCAGTTAATTCTGGAGAGAATTCCAAGGCTAACCCTAATGTTGAGTCAAAAGCTAAACAGTGCCAGCACAATATTACTGTAGCATCAATTGCAACAGCCTTCAAGGAGCAGCAATTACAGTAACACTTAGCTAGCTAGATCAAAGCATGCCCATTCCTTATAGAAATAATCGAAGCAATCCATGCCCACTCCTATAGACTTTATCAGAGCAATCCCCCCCCCAATAGTATTTGCAGGCAACTCAAACATTCACCCTCATTGGCTGTTGTACCCTTTATCAATACACTCAAATATCACAATTAGTCTTAGTCATAGCCCACTACTGCACAGGAACTCCCCCTTTTCTCCTGGAGCAGCCTCCTGATGGCACTCCTCTTGCACTGTCTCCACCCCCCAGCAAAGGAGGAGCCCAAGCAGAGTATTTAAAAAGTCATGCAGGTAGGTGTGTTGGGCCAAAAGTTTGTTTTCCTGCTGTGCAAACCTTCCAGCCTACTCTCAATGGGTTGTTTGGGGGAAGCGTGGTCCCGGTGGGGACCAATCTTGCCTACCTCCTCTAGCCGCAATCAGTGTCCCTCTGGAGTGGCACACTGAGGTGTGGCAACCACAGCTCTTCTTAAAATATATATATATATATATATATATATATATATATATATATATATATATATATATTTGCCATAAAGATTTTTATCCTCTGCTCAGGTGAACAGCTTCTAAACACTGTTCCTCCTTCCCGTGACCAGCTGCCATCTCCCCTGGACCTTGGGCCTTGAATATACCCTGAATCCCACCCCCCCACGGTGGGGCCAGATGATGGAGTGCATCACTGGAGCGGAATCCTCCAGGTCCAAGTTGCTGTTTGGGCCTAGGGAATGCAGGCGGGGCTCATCAAGCCTGCCTGACTGCCATTTTTCTGTTTTTTCTTCTCAATCTCCCTGGCCACTGTGGTACGCCAGTGCATGAGTGTTGTGGCACGTACAAGCTGCAAAACTGCAGTTTCTATCCTTTGAAGCTTCTTGGAGTTTGCACTAGCAATGAGCCTCCACCACAGGGCACTCAAATGCTGAGATGGGGAAGTGATATAGCTAGACACTACATGTTTTATATTTTATAGTGCTTGTTAAACCTCAGTGTTTGGACATTAGAAGAACCAAATAGTTTTAACAGGAAACTTACAAGCAAGCAATGACTGCATTCATCACATTGTTTGTCATGCCTGCATAATAAAAATTATTTCATTTTGTTTTGGTGTGTCTGGTGCATTTCTTCATTTGGCAGCAATATAGCTCATTCAGCACCTCCTACATATCAGCGTGGCTTACTGGGAGGCAGGGAATATGTATAGGGACCCCCACTGTCTTTCAAGTTTTCTTGCCTGTCCCTTTATCTCGAAGGTAAGTCTCTTCTTCAGTAACACTTTTAAAACCTGGTTGTTCCACATTTCAAAAGTTGGCTGCTGCAGAGAGACCCATATATTTTGTATGCATTTCCTCATAAGGGGGAGTAGAATATGCACTGCTGGTTTAGAAGGGTCCCACTCATCTATATCCATGTACTCTATAAATACAGAAACATAGAATTTGATAACAGAAAAAGGAGAGGTAGGCCCATCCAGTCTGCCTTATTTCCCTGCCTATTACTACTCCCTGGACCCTAATCAGTCTCAGGTGTCCCTTCCTCCTCTAAAGCTGTGTGGAATGCAGAATTCTGCTGACAAAATTAGCGCACAATGACCATTCCGCCGGTGGAATTTCCACTGGAATTTCGCTGATTCTTCTGCGGAATTCTGCCTGCTGTGATCCATAGAATAGCATTTTCCCAGCAGAAAATCATCCCTTAGGACGTCCCGGTGGCATGGAGGGCTGAGATGCTGGATGTCTTGCCTCGCACTGCGCCAACAACCCGGGTTCAGGAATAACCTCAGCCCTTGAATGCCCTCTCCTCCACAAATCCATGATGGGTCCACATTAAAAGAGCATGCCAGGAGAAGCAGGGCCCATACGATTTGCTGAGGCGTTGTTCCTGTTCAAGCGTGGAGCAGGGGGCTGATCCCAAGGCTGGTCTCTTGTCGATAGCTTTGTCTGTGCAGTGGGTAGTCTGGCTGGACCAGTGTGGCAAGGCCCAGGCCTAATGGAGACAAATTTGGATACAGTCCGCTTTTGGCTGGATATAGCTTCCAGCAAGCAGAACACAGTTCACACAGTGGGGAGCCAAATTATGACCCACTAACAACTCACAGCACATTTACATGTAAGGAAATTCTACTGTACCAGGCAAACTGCTCTCCGGTCACAGTCACAAAGTCTCTGCACAAACCAGGGATTCAAAAGCAGCTGGAAATCCTGACAGGCCGATCGCATTCAGCAAAATATTCAGTCTTCTTCAGGTTGATCCTCGTCACAACTCAGTGGCTTACTTCTTTCTCACAAACTCGGATTCAGTCCGAACTGATTCTTTTCTCCCTCTCAGGGGCAGCAGGCAGGCATGCAGGCCAAAACTCAGTCCTTTCCACAGAGATTGTCTTGACCTGTTGCTTCTTCAGCTCCCAGCTTAGATCTGACTCAAACTCCGCAAGCCCGGGAATTTCCCCAGAATCCAAAAGGTTTGGTTGCCTGATCTGTCTGTCAGTCACAACAAGGGCTCCCCTTCAGGTGCAAAAAGGCACCAAAAGCCCCAAACTACAATTCCTACAGATTCTGACTCCAGACAACTCCTGTAGTCCGGCTCCATTTTAGGTCCCCCCAGTACTGATTGGTCCAATTCGGCAGTCCCAGGCCAAAGTGGTGGGGATAAACAAAACAGTCCTTGCTGCAAAGAAGGCAGGTTAGACAAACTACATTATCATTATCACTCTAAATGATTTTCAGCAAATGGTTACATCTTTCAACAGAGCTCCCTCTCAGATTACTTATGACTGCAATTAAGGCAGCTCTTAAAGAGACAGTACACAGAGGCTATACAGGCACTCTTTGGCAATCACATTTAAACTGCTAAAATGCAGAACACCAGCTGGGCAGTGAGCATTTAGGCAAGCTCAAGGAAGACCTTTTGGGAACCCCCATTTGTAGGGGGGGTCACGATCATTAGTATCAGCGGTAGTGTGTAGGTATATACTATAGTTGTTTGTATCAAACAGTGTGTTAGCTTGAGTATTTTTAATAGGTTGCCTTGTGAGCTTCCTCGAAATCTGAGGCGTTGATAGCATGTACAGCAGATGAGGGCAACAGTTTGAATAATTGTCACATGCCAATGATTCCATCATTGGCATATAGTTCCATTCTCCGGGCAGTTCTACTGAGCAGGCTAACTGCAGAGAGTTATGAATATGGAAGAAAACATTGGGAGAAACAAGATTATTAAGGTGAGTAATTTTTTCTTTCGCAATCTTGAAGAATATGAACTATAGTTTTAACTTTTGAATACTGTCCTGATGTCATGCTCTTTCAATGTGGACCCATCATGGATTTGCGGAGGAGAGGGCATCCAAGGGCTTGGCCCTCCAACTCGAAAGACTTAAAAACATGCACTTATATGAAAGTTGGACTCAAACCCGTGACTAAGCTGGACATGGACTCGATCTCCTGGGGGGCTCATGAACGTTGGTGAAAGAGAAAGAATTTGTACATCAGACCTGAAACAAGCCATTTTTAATGGCCTCTGGCTTACAATAGCCAGGGTAAGCTGAGACAACAAAGCTGAACCCAAGACAAGCTGGCCTTATTGCTATCTAGCATCCAAGCTGTACACAATATCTACTTCCAAGGCAGGTGTTGGACAACTGACTGAGCTTTCTACTACTAAGATCCACATGCAGCAGCATTGCAAAGTCTTGTAATTGCCAAAGTCAGAGGATTGATCCTGCTTGCAAGTGTGAGTTGCTAATTCTGGGAACAAGCCACAGTGAAAGCACAACTTATCTGATCCAGTTAAGTTGATGGACGAGACTCGAGCCTGAGACTTTGGACTTACTTTTGGATTTTGTAACTGTGGGAGGGCCAGAATCCTAGCCCTGACATTCGCATGGCAATCCCAGGAGAAGAGAAGAAGACAAAGAGAAGATAATCAGGTAGAGCTGTGCAGAATGGGAAAAGTCAGAATTCTGATGAAATGTCACAAAAGTCTGAAATTTCATGGAATTTCATCAGAATTTTTAAAATTTAGTAATTTGGTCTTAACTGAGCCATCGTTTAAGCTAGTGCTCTGAATGTGGCATGTTTACTCTTTGTGTGGAAGGCCAACAACTTGCCAGATATGAAATTCAGATGGATAGGGGTCATCTCTGTTGAGTCTGTGTTTAAATTACTACTCTGTGATTTCATGTACAATTGTATTCACCCTGTATTTTGCTTGCCTGTAATTGGAAACTGTATGTGCCTGTTTTTGTAATGTGTTCACTGCTTTGTAAACTGTACCCTCCCAGGTCGTGCTTGAAAATAGGCAGGATTTTTGCCTAATGCATTTACCCGGTTAGCAAAAGCCAATAAATAAATAAAATTATAGGTGCTCAAAATCTGTCATTTTATTTCTTTGGGAAATTTTGTGAAAACATTTAATCTGCATATAACTCTGGCACCTTTGGAGCTAGACATGTGTGAATTAGCATGGATAACCTTTTTATAATGCTTATAGAATGGTCTAAATATGGAGAGAACTGGATTAGAGATTTTTAAGTTGCAGGGGTTAAAAACTTTATGATGTAAATATTTGTAAAACTTTGTGAAAACTCTCAAAAATGTGAATGTTTGTAACTTCACTGCTCTTGCAGGCACAGACTTAACATTTGACATGCATATCCATAGTCGGTGTATCCTGGTGTCTAACAAAACTGGAAAAATTGGTTTAGCAGTTTTAAATTTACAGTACAGAAAAATTATTGGTAACATTTTCTCACATATTTATGGTAGCATATAGATGAAGCATCCAGAATTCATTTTGTGGAATTTAACATTAACACTGCACGTATCACTACTTCATTTGATAAACTGAGCTGAGCTTTTTGCAATTCTGCTGTTCCTTTTCTATCCCCCCCCTTTGTCTTTTGGCATAACCAGATTGACTCAGTAGAACTACTGATCCCACTGATATCCTCTTTGTTCTTTACAGTGACAAACGCCCTAAAAACATGAGTCACCTACTCCTTTTCCTATCGACCTACCCTATTGGAATAGCCAGAATTTTTCCTTCCTGGTGCCCCAAACATTGTCTTCCCCCAGTATATCTTTTTGAGTACCTGTAAGTCCCAGACTTGCATGCACATCAGGCTCCCTGGATCATAAATTTACTGGATATAATCCTTATATTTCCTCTCTCTCTCTTTTCATGAAAATTCCGCAGAATCAGAACGGTCATTCCGCGGGTGGAATTTTATGTTCCGCACAGCTCTATAACCAGGTTTAACGCACTAGAGGAAATGGTGACTGCAGCTGAGCTTCTTGGGCTGTCTTTCTTACCCTGTAAGAGTGTGTCAGGATATGGAAGGGAATGATATTGGGACTAGGGTGTGATAAGTGTAATACTGTATGGGTAACCACTTGATTTCTCTCTCTCTCTCCTTATTCTTTCAGTTTATTCTAAATAAACTTGCTTTGATTGAGAGGTGCATCTCTCAGTTATCATGCTTGCATACATTATGTCTCAGTTGCTAGTTGCTTGCTGCTACTGGTAAACAGCCCATGTTTAACCGTGTGGGGGGTTATTTTCAGATCCTTGTGAATCGCTACCTTAAAAAGCTAACCAAACAACCAATCAAAGGGGGCCACTATCTTTATAAAATCTGATGGCCAGTATGAGGCGTAGAATCTGATGTCCCAGTTAGTGTCATTAGTATCTAGGAACCAGTGATATGCTTTATTTGGCAAGTAAAATAACTAATAGATACAGGTGCTGAGTGGTAAAGCTCATTGTGTTGAAAAAAGTGTGCTTTGAAAAGTGCTTTGTGAACTACAATTTGAAATCCACGTGCACATTGATGCAAGCTGCTGAAACAGTTAATTGAACTCTAGGACTGTTAGGGTAATGCAAATGGTTCAGTTCCTCTGTTCTCTGAGGCACATTTTGTTTTTTGTTTTGTAATTTGTGCAAAAGGGTAATTATAGAAACATGACTGCAGTGCTAACCTTAGAGGAAGAAGCTTTAACTGATAAATCAGAATATTAGGTTGACCCCAAGATAGACAAATGGATTGTTGGATGTCTGTCATACTCTGCAAGTCAGCTAGATAATGCCCTGGCAGATTGTTTCATAGACCACGAAACTGTAAAAACAAAATCATTAACAATGGAAGCATTAGCAAACTTTGCGGCAGTGTTGTACCATTTTAAAAGTTCACTGCAGAAGGCACAGAAATGCCGATTAGCCAGTGAAGAGGAAGCCCTAACTAGCCTGATTGCTCTTCTCAAAAAACAATTAGGAGACACGAAAAAGGCATTTCAAGATATCCAGCAGCAGGGTCAAAGTTCATGTGATAAAAATGTCCAAGACCTGTTAAGGCGATTAGAATCTGCCCAGAACCATCTGCAGACAATTGGGTCCAGATCCTGCCTTCACCCTGACCGGGTGACCCACGGCTCGGCGCACTGACTCAGAACACAGCCCGGACACGAGCTCTACACCGCAAGCCTGCCCGCCCAGAACTCAGATCCTGTCTTCGCCCTGACCAGCAACCCGCAGCTCAGCACACTGGCTTGGAACACAGCCGGCCGTGAGCTCTACACTGCAAGCCCACCCAGAACTCAGATCCAGTCTTCACCCTGACCGGGCGCCCCGTGGCTTGGCGCATTGGCTCGGAACACAGCCTGCTGTGAGCTCTACATTACAAGCCCATCTGCCCGCCCAGAACTCGTATCCTGTCTTCGACCTGACTGGGCGACCCGCGGCTCTGTGCACCGGCTTGGAACACAGCCGGCCACGAACTCTACACCACAAGTCCGCCCAGAACTCAGATCCTGTCTGCGCCCTGACCTGGCGACCCACAGCTCGGCATACCGGCCCAGAACACAACTTGCTGTGAGCTCTACACCGCAAGCCCACCCGCGCACAACTCGGATCCTGTCTTCACCCTGACCGGGCAACCCGCGGCTCGGCACACCGGCTTGGAACACAGTCGGCCTGGAGCTCTACACTGCAAACCCGCCCACCTATAACTCCAGTACGGCGAGAAATCCTGGAGGAGCTCGGCTTGAAAGCCACTATTTCTATTGGCTTGCAAAGCTGTGAAGCAGCTCTCATTGGCTGACTAATTCGTCTCTTTACTGCTGATTACCTAGGTACTATTTTCATACTGGGACTTATTCTAAAACCAGGGCTTTGATTTTTCTGTAATCTGGCACTGTTTCTCTAATTTTTCGATTGTTAATCTGATCTACTGCTATTTAAAAGTGATCTACTGTTTATTTGCGTGATCGTCTGTTGACTTAGTTAAAACTAATTGCCCACAGTCTGCTTAATTTTAATACTGTTCTGCATTTGCTCAGGCTGCTTAATTTACTACTGTACTGTTTAAATTTAGCCTAGCCAGGGTAATGTACTTTACAACTTAGAGACTAAAATTGTTAACATTAGTGCCAGATAGAACAGTTTGCTGCATCCACTAACACAGGTGAATTTTTTGCTAACTGTAGCTGTTCTCCCCATTGCTCACTCGTTCTCGAGGTTTTTCCTTTTCTCTCCCTTCTTCCGACCTCTAGCCTACTCACTCTGCCTTGTACTCCTCTACAATCCCCAGCCCCTGAGGCTTTTCCTGTCCTGCCCTCCTACTTGGCTCGCTCTGTTATTTCCCTCGCTCACCCACCCGAGACTCTCTGAATTTCTTTATCCTCGACCCCGTAACTTTGTCCCTCTTTCCAGCATTTGGACCTGCTGGATGTAAATTGTCTCCCCCCACACCTTTGTCTACCCCAGCACCAAAAGCCAGGCACCCCACTGCTGCTTTCTGTCCTCTGCCTCTCCACTCCCTCATACTTCTCACACTCACTCCCCAAACTGTTGATCTTCCTGGGCAAAAAGTCTCCACCACTCATTCACACTAACGGGATCTACACCGGAGGTGCTAGGACCCAGCGGGAGCAAACTTTTCGAGAGGGCTGGCGCCAGAGATGGAGCCGCAAGGAGCGGCACCACGAGCCCCGGCTTGTGCAGTAAAGACTCGGCGTCGACCCTCCAGCCGCCTCAGTTCCTTTTTTCCATCAAGTACACTTCAGTGACAATGTTGCTCGCCTGACGGGAGTCAAACTTCAAACTAGCAGCATAGTTTTCAATTTATTGTTTTGTAGTTTACCTTCGAAATAAGTACCGATTATAGTTAATGTTACTTATTATAAGAAAGAAGTCTTCAGCCCTCCATTGACTGAGTCGACCATGAGCGGGTCAGGCGACGGTAGGGAGACTTCATATGAAAGCTGTTCAGTCAGCCTGGCTGGGTCCGGTCCGCTGCCCTCTCCAGAGGGAGGATCTGGCAGTGGACGGTCCGATGCTTGGGGAGATGGGTGGTCACCCCCGAAAACATAAAAGGAAACGGTCCCACACTCTGCACCGTTCAACTTCGAGCTCTTCCTCGTCTCACAAGTCGAAAAAGAGAAGGCATCACTCGAGGTCACCTTCTGGTATGTCTGCATGTCAGTGGTTGCCACCTCGGGGCTAGGCACCAGTCTCCATCTCTGTTGGAGTTGCCAGTTTCAATCTTCGGTGGCCGACCTCCTAGACATCGGAGCCCGTCCCTGCCTATTGGAGGGGCCTCCGATGAGCAGTTTCACCAGTGGGCTGCTGTTATGGAGCAATGGGCTCGGCGGTTGGTTCAGCTGCCTTATCCATTCACTCCGAGGCCTTCGGGCCATTCAAGGGAACGGGTAGGTTGGTTGAACTTTCCTAGTTACGCGGCGCGTTCTTCGGTGCCGTCGACTCTGCGCTCGGGTGTTTTCCCCCCTCACATGGCTGCGGTGCAGGGGGCCACACCAGTGCCTCTATCTCCTGCCAGTATTCCTCCTTTTTCCTCAAATTGCAGTTTTCAGACCCTTTGGGACACACTTGGCGCCATCCGCGGCAACTAGGATGCTCTCAGCACTGTCCGCGGCACTGGGGAGTCTGTCAGCACTGTCCGTGATGCTGCAGGCTCTATTGGCGCTGAGTGCTGGGCCGTTTCCAATGGTGCCGACTTCTTTGTGTCTGGCGCCGTGTTCATCAGCGCCGAGGCTTGGTGCGATGCCGTCCGGCCTCCAGGGATTCTCAACTCAGATTCTTTCCTCTTCTACTTTTCCAAATGAGTTTCACTCCTTGGGCTGTCCATACAGTCCCTCCTGGACTGTCAGGAGATGATTTTGAGCCTGACCCAGGTCTTCGACTGGGTGATGATGCTGGAGGAGCAGGGATCAATCCTGCTGCAGAGCCTGTGGTCGAAGACCTTTCCTTTAAGTCTCTGCTTAAAAATGTTAAGTTAACTCTTTCTCTCCAGCCTACAGAAATCGATCCTGGGAAGCTTTTAAGATTCCAATACCTGCATGTCCCGCAGATTCCCATGGATTTAACTCCTCTGGTACAACCCTCTTTCAGATGGTATGAAACAGTCCTGCTCTTATTCCTTCCATGGCTTAGTCCATAGATAGGAAGTATGCCCCTCCCAAGGATCACCCCATTTTGGCCTCACAAGCCTTTGCTGATCCCACTGTAGTCTTGGCAGAGAATGATAAGGACGTCCTTCCTCAGGCATCTACAGCCCAGACTATAAATAAAGAGTCTCACAAGATAGACACTTTAGGTAAGAGAGTCTTTGCTGCCTCCACATTGGGTATGTGTATTGCCAGCTACCAGGGCTATTTTTCTTAATATGAGTATGTCCTTTGGCATTCACTCAAACAAATGGTAGAAGCTCTGCCCGAGTCGGAAACTAATTCAGAGCTACTTCAGACCATAACCAGGGGTATCGAGTCCAACAACCAGCAGGTTAAAGCTGAATGGACGCTTTTGATACTGCTTCCCAAGCGGAGGTGGCAGTTATCTGCACCCGCCACCACTCTTGGCTACGTACTTTGGGCTTCACAAATGATGCCCAGCAGCAGGTCATGGCTTTACCCTTCGGTATGTACAGTATCTGTTTGGGCCCCAGGTGGAGCAAGCTCTGGAGGCCACACAGAAGACTAGGTCTGCTATTAAGACGGCTAGACCCGCACCCGTCCCCTCCTGTCAGTACTTTCGGGGCAGAGGCAGAGGAGGTTTTAACAAAAAAACACATCTCTCGGCCACAAAAGAAAATACAGCAGAAGGTACAGGGCCCCAAAGTGCCTAGTACCACCTTCTGAGTTTCTGGCCCAGGTCCCACCTCAACTATCCGAAGGAGACTCCTTCTCAGTGGTGGGAGGATGTCTGACTCAGTTCTACAACCAATGGAAATCCATAACATCAGACAAATGGGTCTTCCGGATAATCCACGAGGTGTACTCGCTCAATCTTTCAGAACCTCCTCCAGATCATCCCCCCAAACGACAGCCCAGGCTGTCAACACTTCAGTCAGACCTTCTTGCTTCTGAGGTACAAGGCCTTCTGAACAACAGGGCAGTAGAAGTAGTTCTGCTGCATCAACGAAACACTGGTTTTTACTCCCATTACTCCCTGGTCCCGAAGAAAACTGGAGCATGTGCCCCATTCTGTATCTCAGAAAGTTAAACAAGTTTCTTCTCAAGGAAAAGTTCAAGATGATACCTCTAGGTTCCCTGCTACCTTTGCTTCATCAACACGATTGGCTAACCTGCCTGGACATGCAGGATGCCTACCAAGACATTCCTATACACCCAAAGCACCACAGATACCTAAGGTTTGTGGCGTTGTGTCAGCATTATCAGTTCAGAGTCCTGCCCTTTGGGCTATCCTCGGTGCCTCAAGTTTTTACAAAGTGTTGTGCAATTCTTGCAGTGCATCTCAGGAAAATCGAAATACAAGGGTTCCCATATCTGGACGACTGGCTCCTAGCAAGTCTCTCCAGAAAAGGCACTCTGGACGCCGTATCCACGGCATCAGACTTCCTTACGTCCATGGGAGTCCTGTTGAATCTCAACAAATCACAGTTGCTGCCCTCCCAGAAGCTTCTCTTTATAGGAGCTCTTCTGGACACCTCCTGTGCGAAGGCTTTTCTCCCAGAGGACAGAAGGAACGTTATCTTACAGATGGCCCGTTACATCAGAGAAAACTGCTCAATTCAAGCTATCTCGATGCAGTGGATGCTGGGTCTCATGACATCCTCAGTGTTTACTGTGCCCTTAACATGTCTCCTCATGAGAACCTCACAGTGGATACTCAGTACTCAGTGGTCCCCAACCACTCACCCTCAGTCCTTTCCCGTCAAGGTGACAGAACCTCTGAAGAGGTCACTTGCCTGGTGGTCGCAGAAGGACAACCCTCTGGAAGGATACCCCTTTGCTCCTCTGGATCATCAGATCTCCATTACCATGGACACGTCCCTGATGGGATGGGGGGCTCATTGCCAGAATCTCCACACCCAAGGTACGTGAACTCAGGATGAGTCCCAGCTTCACATAAACATCCTGGAAATGAGAGCCATCCTCTATGCAGTCCGACCCTTGAAGGACATTCTCTGTCACAAGAACATTCTCCTTCATACAGACAACAAAGCAGTGATGTATTACATCAACAAGCAGGGCGGTGCACACTCTTACCCATTATGCTGGCCAAGGAGCTGGAGGAGGTGGCTACGGATGGGATTGAGGCATCTAAGGTACAGTTTCATGCTGCTGTGGACTCCAATGATGTGTCAAGAGTCATGGCTGCATCTGTGGCTCTTCGGAGAATGGCTTGACTCAGATGTACTAGCCTCTCACAGGACACCCAGGCTAAGGCCATGGATTTCCCTGTGGAAGGTAATTCTCTGTTTGGGGAGCAGCAGACAGAGAATTACATGAAGAAGGTGGAGGAATATAGGACCACTTTTATAGGAGTGCATAGGCCTAGGAGAAGGCAGGCAACTCCTCAAAGGCAGCAATCCAGGGGCAGGGGAAGGCCTTTTCATAGGCCTTTCTGCCAAGCACAGGCCTCTTCTCCCTTTTCACAGAGGGGGTTCTTCAGAGGGAGAGGCAGAAAGGGGATGAGCAGGGCTGCATCCACTCCTCAGCCTAAAGCCCCTGCCAAGCAGACACCCTGATGGGCCTGCCCGGTTCGACTCTTCTATCCTTGTAGGGGGCAGGCTGGCTTCCTTCATCCAGGACTGGGTGACTGTTACTTCAGATAAGTGGGTCCTGGAAGTAGTAAGCCAGGGACAGGTTCTCAGCTTCAAAAAATTTCCGAAGATGAGTCTCAGATCTTTTCCACCTGCAAGTCTCTCCGAAACCCTTGCCCTAGAGGCAGAGGTTTCATCTCTTCTGGCCTTAGAAGCCATAGAGAGAGTTCCTGCCCTACACTGGGGCAAAGGTCTGTACTCCAGGTACTTTCTTACCCCAAAAAAGACAGGGGAGTGGTGACCCATCCTAGATCTAAGATACCTGAACGAACATCTTTTAAAACCAAGGTTCAAGATGGTGACTCTGGGAATAATTCTTCCCTCTCTAAGGCCAGGGTATTAGCTAGCCTCCCTGGACCTCAAAGATGCCTACTTTCACATCCCTATCAGGTGCTCCCACAGAAATTACCTCAGGTTCAAGTTGCCCTCAGGCCATTACCAGTTCAAAGCAATGCCCTTTGGCCTAACATCAGCTCCAAGGGTTTACACAAAGTGCCTGGCAGTAGTAGTGGCCTATTTAAGAAGGCAAAAAGATTTCCATTTTTCCATATCTGGACGACTGGCTCATAGTGGGTCAGTCTCCAGGCCAAGTCAAGTCAGACCTGCAAGTGATCCATCAAGTGCTCACTTCCCTGGGATTTCTTCTCAACCTCCCCAAGTCAGTTCTCGAACCAGTGCAGCTTCTTACCTTTATAGGGGCAGAGCTAGATACTGTCAAAGCAAGAGCCTTTCTTCCCCCTGGAAAGGGCTAGAGTTCTTATAGAACTGGCTTCTTCCTTCAGCCTTCAGGTGTCCTGACCAGCAAGGCACTTCCTTCAGCTCTTGGGCCACATGGCAGCTTCTACAGCAGTAGTCCAAGGGGCAAGATTCCAGATTCGGGACATTCAGTTCCATCTGAGGGCCTTTTGGTCCCAAAGGAAGGATCCTTTTACCAAACTAATTCCAGTGACTCGGACACTGATCCAAGCTCTTCAATGGTGGCAGGATCAGGACAGTTTAAAGCAAGGGGTCCCATTTGTCACTCAGACTCATTCGGTGGTCCTTACCATGGATGCTTCCCTTTTGGGGTGGGGAGCTCATCTGGGGGCTCTCACAGCCCAGAGACTGTGGTCCCCTCAGGAGTCCCTTCTTCATGTCAATCTTCTGGAACTCGGGGCAGTTTTTCTGGCCCTGCAAGCTTTCTTTCAGTCTGTGCAGAACAAGGTGGTTCAGGTCAGAACAGACAACACCACCACCATGTGGTACATCAACAAGCAGGGTGGCACTCTGTCTACGGCCTTGTGCTCGGAAGCCATGAAATTGTGATCCTTGGCTTATTCCCTGCACACCTCTCCGATGGCAGTCCACCTTCCAGGGAAGGACAATGTGCTAGCAGATGTACTGAGAAAGATCTCCCAGGGCCATCACGAATGGTCCCTGGATCCCCTGGTGTTGAAAATGATTTTTTCAAGGTGGGGCACTCCAGAGATAGATCTCTTTGCAGCTCCAGACAATCACCAACTTCCTCTGTTTTGTTGCAGACCCCCAGTCTTGGGTTCAGTCCCTCTGGATGTGCTGATTTTGAACTGGGAAGGGAAATTTCTGTATGCCTTCCCTCCCTTTCCTCTATTGTTCAAGGTTCTAGTCAAGGTAAGGTCACAACCTTGGAAAGTGATTCTGATTGCTCCAGACTGGGCCAGACAACCTTGGTAACCCCTGTTGCTGTCTCTAGCAGTCCATCTTCCCCTGTCTCTTCCCAGGAATTGCAACCTGTTAACCTCCTCTCAGGGGAGGATTTGGTACCCCAATCTTCGGTCTCTCAATCTCAAAGCATGGCTCTTGAAGAGTTAGAGTATGCAGATTTGCACTTGTCCCAGGGGGGGTTCTGGATATTCTTAAAGCCTCTCGAAAGCCTACCACCAGAAAGACATATGACTCTAAATGGAAAAGATTCAGCATTTGGTGTTCCAAGAAGCATATCTCTCCAGGCACTGCTGAATTGCCTAGAGTTCTGGATTATATGGTCCATCTTAATGGCCTAGGCCTCAGACCAGCTACTCTCAAGGTACACTTGTCAGCTATTTCTGCTTTTCTGTCAGTGGGGAAGCCTTCCTCACTATCATCTCATCCTGTGTTGTGTAAATTTTTCAAGGGATTGCTTCATACCAATCCTTTCTTTAGGGATCCTGCCCCTGCCTGGGACTTAAATGTTTGCATTGCTCAACTTATGCATCCTTCTTTTGAGCCTGTGTCCTCAGCAGAACTTAAGTACTTGACTTGGAAAACTGTGTTTTTGGTAGCCATTACCTCTGCCAGACGTATCAGTGAATTGCAAACCCTGTTAGTGGAACCTGATTTTATCTCCTTTCATAGAGATAAAGTGGTCCTTAGAACCAATAGGAGGTTCTTGCCCAAAGTGGTTTCAGACTTCCACTTGAATCAGTCTGTCTCTCCCTGTCTTCTTAACTGATCATGCTTCCTCAGGAGAGAGGAGGCTACACAGTTTAGATGTTAAGAGCCCTTAGCTACTACATAGAGTGTACCAAGGGTCACAGGTTTGATTCCCTCCAGTTGTTCCTCACTTATGGGAATGTGGGAAAGGGCAAACCTGTCACCAAGAGAACTGTTGCCAGGTGGATTGCTTCTTGTATACAATTTTGTTTGAGAAACTGGGAAAAATTCCTCCCTCAGGCCTGAGGGCTCATTCCACAAGAGGTACAGCTGCTTCCCTGGCTGCTGCCAGGGATATCCCTCTGTTAGAAATGTGTCCAGCAGCCACCTGGAAAACAGTCCATACCTTTAACATGATTGCAAGATGGCTGCCAGGCTGGGCGCGTTGCTGTCACTCTTTTGAAGAAGTTTTGTTTTATGTACTTTTAGCTTAAATTTTTAGTTATTTTGTGCTTTGTTTAGTTGTTTAATCCGGTCCTGTTTCGGTCTTGAGTTCTACAATTTGGCGGTGGCTTGACGATGAGTGGGATTTGTCTCCCGGACCTGGGGAGAGACGCCGGTCGGCTTTTCTTTTCTCCCCCACAGACTTTGTGTGTTTCATCTTCTGCTTGTTGATATCGTTCATATTAGTTTTATTTTTTGTGTTTTATCTTATTTTTGAAGAATACGGGGATTTTGTGTTTCCTGCACCCTGTTCCCTATTTTGGAAGAGTTTCACGGATGTGTGGAGGACGAGGAATTATTTTGAAACAAGCATTGGACCATCCCGAAGCGTGTTTGGTGGAGTCCTGGACGCAGTGAATGTTGGCAAGAACAGGGATTAGAGAATCGGAGGATTTTTCGATCGGGGCTTTACTGGAGACTATGGTGTGCCCTTTGACCACTGTGAAATTTTTGGTGGTAACCTCTGTTGCCTAGTTACTCTGGCAGGTGCTCTCCTGGAATTTTGCTACTCCACAGGGGGTTTGGGGTATTTTCCAGCCGGGGAGCTGGCTGGGGTACCTCGCTCCCTTGGACCATGGAAATTGCTGCAATAGTGGCTTTTCTTATGGTCCTTTGGTGTGGGTAGCATTAATTTCTTGGGAGTGCACTTAGCAGGGAGTAAAGGGGTTTGAGTGTGGCTGAACCTCTTCGGATTAAGCTCTTTGTGGATTTTTGAACCTCTTCGGATAAAGCTTTTTGTGGATTTTTCCCTGGACTGTTTTCCTTCGTTGGACTTATCTGGTTGACTTTCCCTGGTTTTGGATGTACTGAATTTTCGTGGAATTCTGGACCTGTACTGAGAGACTGCTGACTCTTTTTCTGGATTAAAACTTTTTCGTTTTGGACACTCGGGTGGTGAGAGGACCCTGTGTCCATAAGTTTTCGTTTGTTTAATTTATTTTTTGTTTGTTTTATTTTACAGTCTGTGTCTTTCTCCTGGCAGTGAGAAAGATTAATACTATTTCTCCCCAGTTGTGAGAGAATTTTGGGGGAGCTCATAACTCTTTTTATTGTTTAAAATATATGTTTCCATGATGGTTTGGCAGTGAGAGTGCCATTGTACCCTCTTTCCCCGGTGGTGAGAGGACTGGGGGGGAAGGGATTATGCAGGAGAAGATTTGTTATTTATTTTTTGTTTAAATTTGTGTCTTTTATAATTTTATATCTATTTTTATTTTATTATTTTTTAGTGGATTGTTAATCTAGTTTAGTTTTGAATATTCTTGTGAGGCTGGGTTTTGTTTTTTGGTTTTGTTTAACTATATTGGATATGTTTAGGGATTATTTGATAATTTCTATTTTATAAAGATTGTGTTTTCGTGTTTTCATGTTTATCATTTTAGTTAAGTAGCAACATGTTCTGGCCTCTAGTCCCCACGGTGGTGCACTACTAATCTTCCTCTCTTCACGCCCTCTGCCCCTTTTATACTCCTTCCCTACAATTTGATACCTACCAGCGCTGTAGAGCGCTGGGGATTGTTCGTGGGAGAGTGAAGGGGGTGGGGGTATGCAAACAGGGGAGGATGAACGAGCGGGGCCATCATATCAGGCTTATTAAGTCCAGAAGACGCCCTGGGGCGAAATGGAATCCGGTCCAGGGTTTACCATGTCTGGTATCCATACCCAAGGGCACTACTGATTTCAGTAGGCAAATAGGCCCGACAGCCTCTGAGGTTTGTCCAACTCGGGCGGGGTTATGCAATGCCAGGTCTGTTAGGAATAAGACTGCCATTATTGCCGATCTTGTTGGTTGGGCCGACCTGGCTTCCATCACCGAGACCTGACTGGATGAATATTCAGGCACTATAGTGGAGGCCATGACTCCGGCTGGGTACTCAGTGATACACCGCCCGAGATTGGGGGGTTGCAGTCTGTTTTAAGACTGAATTGGGCTTCACGAATGTAGTGGTAGGTGAGGCTGAGTCCTTCGAGTGTACAGTAGTAGCAGGTGTAGGTGTTCGAATTGTTCTCATCTACCGTCCACCCGGAGATGGGAAACGTTTCTTACAGGAAGTAGCAGACTTCCTCATCGACATGTCGTTTGAGTCACCCAGATTGATGGTTTTGGGTGACTTCAACGCCTGGGTCGACGATGAACTCTCACAATTTGGTAGTTACTTCCTCCAATTAATGTCTTCTTTGGGCCTTACACAGGTAGTTTCCACTGCTACGCATAAATCTGGACACTCTTTGGACTTAGTCTTCCTTCTAGGGGTTGATGCATCCGACGTGGGGGTGGAACCAGTCACCTGGTCTGACCACTACACCGTGGGGTACAATTTTTGCACCCCCCCTTAGAAGGCCATCCCCCGTGGAGATGGTCAGGTACCGCCCTTTACGGAATTTTACTTCACAAGGCCTAACAGCGGTCCTTGACCCATCATCCCCTGCGTTGGTGAGTGGTAATCCAGAGGCACTGGTGTTGGCCTATAATGAAGCCATCACGGTTGCCCTGGATTTTATTGCTTCTGTTCGTGAGCGCCCCCTATCCCTTCACCCCAGGTCCCCTTGGTTTGATGGGACTCTGAGGGAGATGCGGAGACAGGGGTGAAGGTTAGAGCATTGTTGGCGCAAGTCTGCCCTTGAAGCCGACCGCTTTAGACTGATAGAACATTATGCTAGCTATCAATCTGCAATCACCCATAAGAAGGCAGAATTCCTGTCTAGGGAGATTGCAGTTGCTCAGAATCGACCAGCTCAGCTGTTTCGAACTGTAGACAGACTGTGCAACCCAGCCTGTCGGCAAGTTCGAAAAGTCTTTTTGCAAGTAGAGTGCGAGGAACTCACTTGGTACTTTGCAGCTAAAGTGGCTGACATCAGGGTGGACTTATGTCTGGCAACCTCTTAGGGTGATGTTGTAGGACTGTGCGAGAACACAGTGCCTCAGTTCTCTTGGAGTTCCTTTTGTCGACCTGAGTTCGTGGATATTATGAGGATCATCCATAGTGTGCGCCCCACAAGCTGTGGTCTGGACCCTGGACCGACTTCAGTAATTTTGGGTTGCTCTGATATCATTGGTCCAGTCTTGGTGCAAATAGTCTGGTGCTCCTTGGAGTCAGGTGAGTTTCCTAGCTCCCTGAAAGAGGCGGTGGTGACACCTCTCTTGAAGAAAGCTTCCTTGGACCCAGACTGTTTCTCAAACTACAGACCTATCTCTAACCTTCCTTTTATTGGGAAGGTTATTGAGAAAGTTATGGCTGCCCAATTGGACGACCATTTAACCATCCATAGTATCTGTGAATCCTTCCAGTCTGGTTTCCGTAAAAGATACAGCACCGAGACTGCGCTGGTTTGGGTGCGTAATGATCTTCTAAGGGTGAGGGATCAGAAGAGACATTCCATCCTAGTTCTCCTTGATCTCTTGTCAGCTTTTGACACTGTGGATCACATGGTGTTGTTAGCACGCCTGAGGCAAATTTGTGGAATGTTGGGAACCGTTCTTCAATGGTTCACTTCATTCCTCACTGGGAGATCACAAAGAGTTGTGTCGGGGAATTTTTCCTGTGGCCCAATCTCTTTGCTGTGTGGAGTGCCTCAGGGTTCTGTGCTGTCACCCATGTTGTTTGCAGTGTATATGCTGCCCCTCGGAGACATTATAAGACGGTATGGACTGAGGTTTCATTGCTATGCAGAATGATACCCAGCTATACCTGTCTTTTGCACCCGACCAGGATGGAGCTCTCTCGGTGTTTAACAACTGTCTGGGGGAAAACTAAGACTGGATAGATTCTAGCTGGCTAAAGTTGAACTCGGAGAAGACAGAGGTTCTGGTGGTGGACCCGGGTGGTCAGATTGAGAGGTCGTATATCGGCGCGCCTTCTGGAATTTTTCTTGGTGGCGTGTCACTGCCGACCTCTGAATGGGTGCGTAGCCTTGGGGTTCTCCTAGACGACAGGCTGACTCTTCAATCTCAGGTGTCGGCCGTCATCAGGACTTCCTTTTACCATCTTAGGAATATTGCCAGGGTTAGGCACCTTGTTCCGTCTGACTCTTTGCCAACATTGGTCCATGCCTTTGTGTTCTCGTGCTTAGACTACTGCAACGCCCTTTACTTTGGGCTTTCTGGGGTAGAAATCCATTGCCTACAGCTGGTGCAGAACGCTGCAGCCCGGGTTTTGACTGGGACAAGTAGGTCCTGTCATATTACCCCGGTGCTGTGTGAACTACACTGGCTTCCAATACGGTGGCGGATCGCCTTTAAAGTCATCTTACTGACTTTTAAAGCCCTTCACGATCAGGGTCCGTCCTATCTGAAAGACCTTCTGGTACCTTATTGCCCTAGCCGATCACTCCGCTCGGCCGACATGGGGTTGTTGGAGATTCCAAGAGTGAGTTTAAAATCTTCAGGCAGCAGAACATTTTCCCATGCTGCACCCACTTTTTGGAATTCTCTACCACGCCGGTTACGGGAGTGCACCTCCGTGGAGATATTCAAGAAAGATTTGAAATCATATTTATGGAAAATGGCCTTCTTGGATGACTAAGTTAATTTTAGTATGATTGGAATTTTATTATAATTTATTATGCTATTATGGTGTATTTTTATACATGTTTTGAAGATTTGTATCTGGAATCTGAATTTATGATTTTAAAATGTTCAGCGCCTTGACACACTGAAAGGCGCTATATAAATAAAATTATTATTATTTATTATTATTATTATTATTATTATTACTCTCTGGATATCCCGGCTAGGCGTGATGCTTGGTTTGGCACAACAGTACTTCAGAGCCTATTCTCAAAGTAGGTTCTGTCTCTCCTCTATGGAGGTACTGCTTGGTAGTCTGCAGATTGTCAGAATACAGCAAGACTTCATGTTGTTTGAAGAAAAAATTACTCACCTTAGTAACTGTGTTTCTTGTAATGGAGTCTTGCTGTATTCTGACCTCCCTCCCTGCCTCCCCTCTCAGAACCTGTTTTTGGGAAGTGGGTGGGCAGGTGCAGTGTTGCACCCCAAGGGTGTCTTCAGCACACCCTCCTTTTTACTTGGGTGCTTATATTATAATCTTTATTTGGATAGGTTTTTGGTTTTGGGTTTCCTGACTTGAGCCTTCCTTTGGGAATCCAAAACTTTTTGCTGCCAGTTGGCTAGTTAAAAAATGTTACAATTTCCACATAGTAAGTCAGTGAGTGTTTGCTCGTAAGAATCTGGCGGTTGGGTTTCATAGTGCTGCAGGCAGAGACCTCAACCGAGCTCGAGCTCAACATTCTATGCACTGCATATTAAATTAACCCTATACTTTCTGGGGCAGTTTAAAGGCTGGGGCTAACTGCATAACTGCAGATTGTCAGAATACAGCAAGACTCCATTAGAAGAAACACAATACTAAGGTGAGTAATTTTTTCTTTTTCCCCGTCTGGTACCGCCCCCTAATCCCTTCCTCTTGCCTACTGACTCCTCACCTGCCGACCGCCCCTTAAAGTGGTAGCCACACTTTCTAGTGCTCTCCTACTACACTGCTCTTCTTGTGCATACAGCTAGGGGAGAACAAGAGCAAAAGGTGTGTGTCCTACTGTTTTGCTGATTTTCACTGCTTACCACCCTGTATAGTTCCAGGCACAATTTCTAGTGCTCTCTTTTGTTGGTAGTATACCCTGCTCTGTAGACTACCCTGTTCTCTTGCATACAGCTAGGAGGTTCAAGTGTAAAGGAGTGTGTCGGAAGGCTCTTACACAATACTCTATAAAATGGACCACAAAGTGGGCATACAGCTCGTACCTAGAGATATCTCACTTCAGTTGCTCCTCCTGTTGGTGAGTGACCTGGTACAAAAACACCCGGCCCCCATCCACTGCCTTGATTATCATATCCTACTTTTCAGAATGCCATCTCAGTGGGAGACCTGCAGCACATTGCCCCCCCCCCTTGCTCCATGCAACAACCCTCATGGTCCTCTCCTAACATGGGAACCTCTATCCCAGCCATTTGGCTATTTCCAGGTCTTTACATTGCAGTTGGAACCCCGCCTACTAAGTGTTTCTCTCCGAACCTGCAGAGGTCAATAGTAAAACTCCACTCCCAAAGATATGCAGAAAACTCATCCTCATCCTACTGCTGATGTCAGGGAAACATCCACCCTAACCCAGGCCCCCAGACAACCCATACCCAGAACCCTGCACCCTCTGGGCAACTGAAGATTGTGGCCTTGAACATTGATAGTCTCCTAGCCAAGCTAACTCAGTCTGAGTCCTGGGTGACACTTAATCAGCCAGATGTAATTGGTTTGACTGAGACCTGGCTCACTGTGCGTACCTCTGACTTGGTAGTTTCATTACCCGGGTACAACTTATACAGGCTGGCAAGGGTGTAGACAGGCATACTCACTGTGCCCATTTGAGTACAGTTTTGTTGAGTGCCTGTCCCAAACCATATGCCTTTCTGTTAACATTTACATTTGTAGTATTTGGGTTAGTGTTGGCCACTGAGGAGTGACTCTGTTTAAACTTCTGTTGTTTAGGAGACAGATACATGTATAACCTCTTCAGAGATTAGAAGAATCATCTGACAACAATCTGACTTGTTTGGAAGGGGGTACCATTTGGAGAGGATGTGTACATTTTTTGTTTGGGGGGGTGCAACTGTTGGAGACTGTGTACAAAACGGAAATTTCTGGCTACACCCCTGCAGGCTGGACCACTCTGGGAAAAGAGGTGGTGGGTCTTTAATCTACACCCGCAACCACCTGCAATGCCACGCAGTTCAACTGGCAAATACCAATAAGGACTGTCAATGCTTGACAGTAAAAGTCCTGATATGCAAGGGGTGCAAAGGCCTGATTGTTATGGCTGTCTGCTTCCTGCCAGAATGGCTGCAGATGGGGCTAGAAGCCTTCGCTAACTACTACACCCAGGCAAGCCAGAACAAGGAAACTATCGTTCTAGGAGATTTTAACTCTAATTGGTTTGCCTACCTAGTATTGGGACTCTACGCATTGCAGATTGTCAAGAGTTGCATCCGAACAAACTACCATATAGGCACAAACACATTGATCGATTGGGTGTTAACTACGCACCCAGAACGGCTAACGGTTGTCAAGCTACTCCCTGACACCCTCAGGGACCACTCACCTATCCAGTGTGAGTAGCTGACTAAACAGGCAAACCTCCCCCAAGAATGGTGAGAAACAGATTAATTAAAAATAGCGCTATGGTTGACTTTAAGAATCACCTTAAAGGGATAGACTGGAGCTTCCTTGACTCATGCCCCTCAGTTGACACTGCCCTGCAGCTCTTCCTCAGTCACTTCAACACGGCAGCCAACAAGTTCGCCCCGTACCATGAGAAGATGATTTAAGGAAGCAGCATGGACTGGATCACCTCCCAACTTCTCGGGATGATGCAACAGCGTGATCTCCTTTGGCACCGAGCTAGGGCAACAGGGACTGCTATGGATGTCGAAAATTACACAGAGTCCCAAAACAGCTGTACTTCGGCAATCTGGCAGGCCAAGGCTATGTACCACAAGAACCGGCAGTCTCAATGCTGGGGTGACAGGAAGACATTCTGGGCCTCAAAAACCTCCTTGGATCCAGTGACGGTCCCCCACCCCCCCAAAATGCTGCACCACAGCAACGAGGTCATCCTCGATGAAGCCACAATGGCCAATATCTTTAACAAGGCATTCACAGATTACAGTGCATATGCCCCCCCCCGACCGGCTACTTACCTTGGTGGAATACCTTCCACAGACCACTCGCCCTCCTCTTCCGGCACTAGGACCTGCCCAGCCTTTCACTTCAGATGGGTAACCATCAAGGAAATGAGAAAATACCTTGCAAGAGTCCTGGGGAAAACAATGATGGGAGGCGATGGTATTGACATGAAACTAATATCTATCGCCCTTCCTGAGATCATCGTCCCCTTTGCCTGTCCACTTTCCCTTCTACCTGGAAAATTGCTCTGGTTACGCCTGTGCACAAAGGAGGTGACCAGACTCTTGTATCCAATTACAGACCCATTTCAATATTATCCCTGCTTTCTAAAGCATGGGAAAGAATAATTGCCTATCAGCTTACGGACCATCTGCATAAATATAACCTACTCTGCCCCCAACAACACGGCTTTTGCAAGCTGCATAACACGGCTTCTGCAAGCTGCATAGCACTAATAACACACTAATTCACTTCATTGGCTACGTGCACAAGGCTCTTGGCCAAAGCCTCCTGGTTGGGGCAGTCTTTATAGACCTGACCAAGGCTTTTGACCTTGTGGACCATCAGCTGCTGCTCCACAGATTAAGATGCCTAGGGCTGTCCCCTGACATGGTCAGTTGGTTTTCCAGCTACCTGTCCAGTTGGTCTCAGAAAGTAAAAATCAGCAGTGTGATCTCTGACACCTGTGAAGTCACAGTAGGGGCCCCCCAGGGGTCTATATTGGGCCCACTCTTGTTCAGCCTGTTTGTGAACAATCTCCCTGACGCATGCCCCACATCTAAGATCCTCCTCTACTTGGATGATATGGTAGTATTCTCTCATAACTCCTGCCAAGAAGTTCTCACAAGGACTCTGCAGTGCAGCTTTAACCTCCTCCAGGACTGATTCAAAGATAGCATGCTAGTGCTTAACAGCAAAAAAACTAAGGCAGTGCTCTTTCCCAGATGCCAGAAGAGGAGATCTGCTGCATCCCTATCCATTGCCTGTAACTCTAACTCCACCTTGGAGCAGGTGTCTTCATTCCAGTATCTAGGAATCACAATAGACAAGTCCCTCTCGTTCGATGATCATTTACGTAATATCACCACTGCAGTCAACAGGAAACTAGGGGCCCTTTATCTCAGGTTCTGCCTCACACCCACGGCCAGGCTTCTGGTGGTCAGAGGTACAGTACTACCCATCCTGGACTATGGAAACGTGGTCTATGGTGCAGCCTCTGAAATGAGCCTGCTCAAAGTCCATACAACCCCTTAATAAAGCCTGCAGATTCGTCTTAGGTGCTGATTGCCTAACACATACGTGCGGCCTATATATTAGGACAAAATGGCTTCCTCTTATGGATCACATTAAGCTACACTCCTGCCTTCTAGAGAAGAAGGCCCTTCTTGCACTTGCACCTCCCTCCCTACAAACTCTAGTCTGCCCTGCCTCTACCGAACATGCTACTAGAAATGTCACTAGACAAGCCCTTGCAGTGCCATTCAGAAGAACTGCTCTGGGGAAGCGAGCCTGTGTGGTAAGGGCCCCCACTTGGATAAATGAGCTCCCACACACCAACACAAGCCTCACACACCTTGGTCACTTTAAGTCTGAGCTCAGGAATTCTATTTCCCCTTCAGAATGCTGCTTCTGTCACACCTAACCCAGGTGTAACTAGCCTACTTGTATCCCTAGGCAATGCTCAGGGTTACCTCCTACTGTTCTATTGGTCCCTGAAGTTCACTACTCCACACCTGCCCTGCTTACCTACCTCGTACCCCCTCGCTCTCAACACTTCCCCCAATGAGCCCTCACCTGCCTTCCTTATACCCTCTCCCTTTCTCACCCCCCCAAATGCACCCCATCTGCCTATCCTTCTTGCTTCTAGCTCTGTCACCTATTCTGACTCTCCCCCCTCTCGCCCCCTAGCCTGAACCCACTTCCCCCTTTGGCTATACTGACTCTGCTAGATGATTCTTCACTTTGCACCTGTTAGGATATTGACAAGGGTGTATAGCTACCGCTCTGGTCATCCATGATTGCAGTTATTTGGACTGGTGTACTTTAGTATTTGCGCTGCTGAGGGAACTGTGTCCACATGTACTCTGTACCCATGTCATGTTTTATGTTATGCTTTGCCTATGTTATTCCTTTATTGACTAGTGTTTGTTCTTAACTGATAATTTTTGGCGAGGCCTATTGGCTGCTACTATCTCCCCTACTTCATGTATTGGTTTCCCCTCTCTTGTCTGACGAGGATCCTTTGTATAAAAAAAAAAAAAAAAGCTTTTAGCTCAAAGGTTGTAATTCCAATTATTCAATAAAATAAAATAAAAAAAAAAATTAAAATGACCAGCGAGCGGTAAATATTACTACTGGAAAGGGCAGATTTACAGGAATGCATAGCGGGTGTACAAAAGGAATGTGATTTCTTGAGGAGAAAGGAATTAGAGGTGATCTCTCTTAAAGAACACCCGGCACCACTGGGAGAACTTTAAACTATGTAAGATGTAGACACAGTACTGTTTATATTTTATACATTTTCTGTAATTCTTTCCCACTTTTTCTTTACTGAAGATAGCTGCATGAACACAAGCCAACTGTCCCCTAGACTTTATCTGCTTTAGTTGCCTGTCTTCATCTGATATCATAACCCATTATATATGTCATCTTAATTATTCCTACAGCAACAGATTGTGATGTCATAAACAGAATTGTGATGTCAGGTATAGACAAGCAGTCAGAGCAAATAGGGCAGAGATCTTGTTTTCATGCAAACATCCTTAATAAAGACATAAGGGGAAGAAATACAGAAAAAAATATGAAACATAAGCTGAACTGTATCTGAATATTACATTTGTTCAAAGTTTTCCCTGCAGTGACTCTTTAAAGAAAAATATGGATGCCTGGAAAATGAAAGGGCACATCTTATACAAGAGGCTACCCCATCAAGGATAGCATGGTTGAACCATGGTCAGTCACGGTTCAAGTGCAGGTTAACCATTGTCAAAAACCATGGTCAGCCATGCTTCTGACCTTGCTTTTGACCATGCTTAATAGATAGACAGACAGACAGACAGATAGGTTTTCTTTGTATTTTGGTGCCCAATCCCAGAGGCTCTGGGCGCCATTACAGTAGGAACCAGGTCAGTGCAGGCTTCAATTACAAACTATCATCAGTAAAACAAGTTATAAAGTCACATTAAAAACAGTCAGCAAATGCCTTGTTAAAAAGGTAGTTTTTTAGGCCCCCTTTAAATGCCTCCACTGTTGGGGTCTTCCACAAAGATTTTGGCAGCGTGTTCCAGAAGGCCAGGCTGGCCACCTCGAAGGAGTGATTCCCCCAAGGTTTTCAGCCTGGCCCTTGGAACCGCCGGGAGGCCCTTGGTGGAGGAGCGGAGGGAACGTACCAGGGTGGCTGGAGTAAGGAGGTCAGACAGGTAACCAGGGCCCAGGCTATATAGGGCCTTGGAGGTGAGCAAGCCCACCTTGAAGATGATCCTTCTGACTGACAGCCAGTGCAGATCACGCAGGACTGAGGTCACATGGCAGAACTTCAGAAGGCCTGCCAGCAGCCTGGTCACCATGTTCTGCACTAGCTGCAGCCAGTGGAGGATCCCTCCATTGACCCCGAAGTACAGAGCGTTACAGTAGTTCAACCTGGAAGTCACAAAGGCATGTACCAGTGATGGCAAGTCTTCTGGCGGAATCGGGTTTAATTCGAGTGACATTCCTTAAGTGGTAAAACCCACTTTTGACAACAGATGACACCTGGGCTTCCATGGTCAACCTGTCGTCAAGGGTGATGCCCAAATTCCTCACCCTGGGGGAAACCATCAACGGAGTTGACCCCTGGACTAGCCCAGTTACCACTCCGGAGGCATCCCCATCACGCCGTCAACCAGGCTAAGTCACTAGCACCTCAGTCTTGTCTGGATTCAGCTTCAGCCAGCTAGAGGACATCCAGTCCTGAATTTCCACGAGACATTTATTTAGCACTTCAGTGGCACTTCCAGCTCCAGGGTCAAATTACATATATAGCTGGGTATCATCTGCGCAGCAGTGAAAATCCAGACTGTATTGTCTAATGAGCTCTCCCAGGGATAGCATGTACACCGCGAACAACATTGGCGAAAGGATCGAACCCTGAGGTACTCCACACAGTAGGAGCTTCGAGGAGGAGGAGAAATTCCCCATTACCACTCATGGCCTCTTGTCTGAGAGATAGGATTCAAAACCATTTAATGACTCTTCCACTGAGTTCACCATACACTCTAAGGCAATCCAGCAGCACAATGTGGTCCACGGTGTCAAATGCTGATGAGAGATCGAGGAGAATGAGAATTGACCATTCCCCTCTGTCTCTTGCCCTGAGGAGGTCATTTTGTACCTGAACTAGTGCCGTCTCTGTGCTATGCCTACCTCTGAAACCAGACTGGAAAGGCTCATAGATGTCAAAGGCCACGAGGTGTGCCTTGAGCTGCAGAGACACAACTTTCTCGACAACCTTCTCTAAAAATGGGAGGTTGGAGATAGGTCTATAATTCGTCAGAGTTGAGCGATGGTTTCTTCAGAAGAGACTTCACTAACGCCTCCTTCAAACTGCCGTGGAAGCACCCCTGTGAGAGCGAACACTGAATCAGTGGCCTCAGCCCCTCCCACTAGCAGACAAGTCGGGCCAAGGTCCAGTTCACAGCATGTGGGCCACAGCTTCGAAATCACCAGAACAACCTTAGCCATCTCAACCGGCCAAAACTCCCCCCAGGCAATGGGAGTGCCCCTGCTCGTACCAGGCTGACTATTGCGTGACAAATTTTGTCCTATTGGGGAGATCCCTGCCAGAATGGAGGACACACCGTCTGAGAAGAACAGAGCAAACTCGTCGCACAGTGCAGTTGAAAAAAACTGTCTTCAGATGTAGACAGGTTGGATGTAGCAACCTGTCAACAGTCTGAAATAGCTGAGCTGGTCTGTTCCTCCCAGCAGCAATATTCCTGGACAGGAATTCTGCCTTTTTACAGTTGACTGCCCCCTGATAATCATTATAATGATTTCTCAGGGCCAGTCTGTCCTCCATAGACCAGGTCCACTGCCAACAATACTCTTAACTTCCGAGTCTTTGTCTTCATCTCCTTGAGACCCTCATCAGCCATCATTATGGTTAACCACAGGTGTGAAATGGCACCATAGGCAGCCATTGTCATCTATGGCCAGAACATGCCACTGGTAAAGACCATGGTCAATCATGAGCAAGACAGGACCTCAAAGGTTTAAATAACCACAGTCATCCATGGTCAACTGTAGTCAGTGCAAGTCCTTATATGACTGATTAACCATGGTCATCCTGCATAATCAAACACATTTCTACACAGCTCGGGTTATTTCTGTTTTTCCCAACAACCTTAATATTCATTGGTGAATGCATATTCCGCGCACGTACATTCGAGATGTTTCCGTTTACTTGCTGCTTCTTTCCCTCTGTCAAATGTAGTCTTTCCTCATCCACGGCCGATAGAAGCACTTAATCACTATAACTAAACTCTTTTAAGATGTGATGAGTTCTCATGGTAATTTTGTTATGCTCAAGTAATTCTTTGCTTTGTGTATACTTAACTTTTTCTTTATAAATTAAAAACACCTATTAGATTGTGATTATTTATGAGTTCATGAGTTTTAAGTGTCTAATTCTGCATTCTGATGTGCAAATAAATTATTCAAATATGGTTACTATTCTACGCTGTCATGACCATGGACAAACATGGACGAATCATGTGGGTAGTAAAGTTCAGCACACAGAAAATTGCAGAAAGTCTTTTATTTTAATGAATTCAGCAGTCTCACACAGCGAAGACACGTAGCCAGAAAGAAACTCAACGTTTCACGCAGTTGCACCTGCGCTTTGTCAAGAGAATAAAGTGCCCTTCAATACTACTTCTTAAATAGTACTCACTGAAGTGTATCTAATTAAGCAAATGTATTCCTTAATTATTCCAGTCAATTATCCAGAATCCAATATTGCACATACATATATAAAAGTGATAAGTAAATATTTATAAATTTAATATGTACAACAGACATCACTACTTACAACTACAATGTTATTGCAAAATCATATTAATGCAACAGAACAGTCACTAGTTCCTATAATATGGAACTATTACAATTAGCATAACTCCATTAATCATCTGGACCCATTACAAGTGATGTTGTAATTGGATTTGATCATTAAGCCCATGGTAATGCAATGCTTGTAACTTAAAAATGCAGTAATTTCTTTGCAGGCTAAAGCCTTATTTAAATCACCTACAAGAAGCCCCAGCTTCACTCTATCTATTCATATGAAAGACCAAGAATGCAATGCCGAATTGGCCATTAAGTGAACATGATGGGCTGTGGCATATTTCACATTTCTATTAGCCACGGCCCTAATATGCTCACCAACTCGCTCCTTCAATTTTCTTTTTGTCCTCCCCTACATAATTCACTCCACACTTGCAGATCGCTAAGTATATAATATGGCAAGTGTTGCAATTAATGAATGCCTTAATTTTTATTAAGGTACCATCCTCTGGGTTTAGAAACATCTTAACTGTATCTATGTATTTGCAGTATTTACAACTCTGGCATTTAAAACACGAACGAAGGAAGCCAGTTAGTGTCAGAGACCACTGCTGATGTTTTTCTATCTGTATGAGGGTGTTACACGAGGTCCCTGCACCCTAATTGGTACCCTCAGAGGTACACTGTAGACAGCTAATACTTGGGTATAGGTTATACCAATAGGGCTCATCTCTGTAACTAGAAATGTTTCTATCTTTTGGTAACCATAGTAATTATCATAGGTATATAATGTAATGCACAAGCTTTACACCTCGGAGACCTGAGAGACCCCAAGAGACTACAGAGAAACCGGGAGGTGTAGGGAACTCTTAGTACTGGCTCCCGGTTCATATTGGTAAGAACTGCTTAGGGCAACTGTGATTTATCCCTCTGGTAGTAATAAACTTGTTTATTACTCTAATGCAACGTGTCTGTGATTACTTGTATTCCCAATATCGTCAAGAATCTGAAAATGAGGTTTAGACCGCTCAACAAATTGGCGACCGTGTGCAGGCGATATTTGGTGTTTGTAAGTTTTCACTTGTTGCTTAAACTTTTCTCTTTCCCATGGGGACAGTAGGTGTACATCCCCATATCACCTCTCCCATTTTTAAAAACCAGTTTGTAGTCACTTGCAAAGTCTGGCTGACATTTTGGGTGTGGTCGATGCTGTCTCGGCCCACTCCATAGCCTGCAACTAATACAGTAGCCCGGCTGTGTTTAAAGTATTCATGCTATGGATCGATATGCAGCATGCTGTCTTTTTCACAGTCTGAATTTTCGTTCGCTCCCACACAATGGCCACAGTATCGGATAGCTGCGCAGAAGTGAGACTCAATGTCTCCAACTTCCTTGCCTCCCATGGAGGATGGGCTGACTTCACGTGGGACGCAAGACAATCTGACAGCCCTGTATTGGGGATCTCAACCCAGTATGCAGAGACAAGACAATCAACCAATAAGCGTCAAGCTAAGGGGTTGATGGTCACGGCTCTCTACGCTGCTTTGGAAGCCTCCGAAGCGAGGTTTCGAACCCTTGATCTGCAGATTTCATCTGTTAAGCAAGAGATGGTTTTGCAGGAAACTGAATGTATTAGACTGCAGCAGAACTTGGAGTCTGAACTCCAAACTCTGTGGAATGAAAAGGATTCACTATTGCATCATTCAGCTCAGGCTGGTGAACAGGAACTATGTATGTTGAAGCAGGAGTGTGAAAGTTTGAGACAGAATAAGAGTCAGGTTGTGCAAATGAATGATTTGCTGAGTGTTGTGAATGCTCAGTTGAGTGACGAAATGGGTGTGCTTCAGGATGAGATTAACCAGGTACGTGATGACTTAGAAGTAGCTTACAGGGACAATCGCGAATTGAGCGCCACTTATCGAGTTTTGCAAAAGCAAGATCAGATTGATATGGATGTTGCAAGTGTGAATCACGATGAATGTAGAAATAAGATGGTGACACTGTGCCATCAGCGAGAGGTTCTGGCTGGCCATGTTAAGGCAATGGGAGGCATAGCCCCTGCCTTTCATTCGTCATCAGAAGGGGAGTTATCTGATGATAACGTTTCACAATACAACGCCCAGTCAAGCCCCTACTATGGCCCAGACTCCACACCCAGCCATCCACAGCATGGTGGGTCCCCGGCCCCAACTCCCCAGGTCACAAGTTGGCGACGTCTTTACGCTCATCATGGGAAACACCAACATGGTGGCGCCCATGATGGGGGGGAGCAGGCCCAAGCCTGGTACTGATGGCACCTCCGGTAGCCGTTATTAATGTGGAAGACAGGCAAGAGATAGAAACCATAATTGAAAGAGTGATAGGCAATGCTCCTCTTCCTGAGAGGAGTATGAGGGCTATTAAAACCCAGATTAGGGAGCTTTTTCAAGAAGCTGGCACTCAGGAAGGTATTGTCTGCACTGCGGCTGAAGCTGCAGCTCGGGCAGCCTTGGATGGTGCTCGAGACACTCTACCTTTGTCTGATCGACCCACTAATCCCCTACAAATGGCCTACTCTGTTCAGCAAATTGCTGACAGCATCGGTCGGATGAGTCTGTCCGATAACCTCAGTTGTCACTTGGAGAAGGTACATTCTAAATGTGAGATGCTCAGCCTCGCTGCAGAATACCAGGTCCAAATACTATGCCAGACCATCGATCCTGGTTTGTGGGCCAAACTCCCCGAAGCTGTTCGCCAGGATGGGAACGCTACCTTTGACGAGGTTGCAGCTGAGCTCATTTCTGCTCACAGTCCAGGTGTAGTAGGAGTGATGCTTGCATATCCTGTGAAGCAGAATGCAAAGGAAAGTCCAGCGACTTACCACCAGAGACTCTGGATGGCCTACTGAGCAGGAAAGCACCTGGCACAAGAAGCTGCGGATGTAGATCTTATTGAATATAAGACCCTGTTCCTTAGGAACATGATTCCAGCAGTAAGAGAAAAGGTAGAGCCAACCACTTACCCAAATACGGATAGGTTTGCCGATATTCTTCGGAAAACCGAGAGCGTGTATCAACTGTATATCCGTGATTTGGGCTTCGGTTCCAAGAAGGTAGCTGCCATGGAACCCGCCTGGGGACCACGACACACTACGCAGTGGAAGGGCAAGCTCAACGCCAACAGGCCCAACATCTGCCAGCCCCTCCAGCTGGTAATCAACACCATCAACAACAGCAATGGGGTGGGAACCAGAATTGGCATAAGAACAGGAAGCATAAGGGTAGAGGTAAACCACAACAGAGAACAGGTCCTTCATGTAGGGAGATCGCTGAAGAAAATCAGAAATTTCGAGAGCTCCTGGGACAAGTGTGCTCTGTGGCGAATGCTGTTCCCGCACAGACCCTTGCGGCGGTCCAACCGGCAGCCCAGGCCTCAAACGGCCATGGAGACACCGGAGGTACAGGTCCTCAGGCCCACACAGGTCTGAACCCAGAAACTCCTCCCTATATAGCATCAGTGCAGCATGGCAAAGTCACTCACGCGAGCCAGGCCCAACCTCTGCATGCTTTCGGCAGTACGGATTGACAATTACAGGCCACAGTCTGTATTGTAAACAAGCTGGTCTTGGATACAAACGGAAGGCCCTGCACCGAGGCTGAGGTCAGGGGCCGCCAACTAGTAGTTTTGCTAGATACAGGTGCAGCTGTGTCTGTGCTACATGATGAACACCTGGACACGTGCCCTTGGTCCACCGGACGGAGGACCAACATGTCAGGAGTCGACGGTACTAGGCTACCTGCATACCGCTCTGTACCCTTACCGGTAGAGCTAGGCCATTTAAAGGCCTCACATACCTTCCAGCTAATGGTACTGCATGATCATCCTAGTATTATAGGGATTGACTTCCTTGCGCCTCATGGCTGTGTGGGGGACCTAGCTAACATGCTATTGATACAGATTTAGGGTCAATACCATACCATCTTGATTCCTGATTCACACGTTGTGGCAACGATATCTGCCAATGACAAAGAGTATGACGTCATAGATTTGTTCAAGAATCATGAACTTTTCCAAAACTCCTACCTATCCTGCAACGACATTTGGAAGCGTTTGCAGTTAACAAGCATGACTGTGGTAGAATGCACGCTGTCATTGAAGTGCCAGGCCCAGCACATGAGAGGCAAAGGCAATATCCTTTCCCAGCTGAGGCCTTGCCTTCCCTTAGAGAAACGATCAAGTCACTTTTCAAGCAAGGAGTAATCAGAACTTGTGTTTCCACTACCAACTCCCCAGTATGGTCTGTGAAAAAACCCACAGGCACCTGGAGACTTATTATTGACTACAGGAAACTGAATCCGGTCACCCCCAGTTGTTCCTCAACTGTGGCATCAGCACCAGATGTGCTGTGACTTTTAACCCCTGACTTGAAATGGTTCGGTGCCCTGGACATCTCCAATGGTTTTTGGTCATTGCTATTGGCCCTTAAGAGTCAATATAAAGGTGCCTTCACCTTTGAAGGAAGACAGTACATGTGGACTTGCTTGCCACAAGGATTCCATAACTGTCCATCCCTCTTCCATCTCCACATGATGGATGCCCTTGAGAGTTTCTCTAACCCCCAATGTCTCTTACAGTATGTGGACGACCTGCTGCTGGCCACAGCCACACAGGAACAACATTTGGATCTCTTGGATGAACTACTGACTCTCATTCAGAAGGCAGGCTTGAAATGTAACCCAGCAAAAGCACAATTGTGTCAAAAAGAAATACTCTCTCTGGGTCTAAAACTAATCGACCAAGGTCGAAGTCCTACCTGGAAGAAGGTACAGGGATTACAAGACTTGCCATTACCTACCAGTGTGACAACTCTTCGAAGGTTTCTAGGTATGGTAAACTATTCAAGAGATTTCATTTGTGATTTTGCTCAGAAGGCTGCTCCTCTGTATGAATTACTCAAAAAGGATGTACCATGGACTTGGGGCCCTATTCACACCCAGGCTGTGACGTCACTGAAGCAGGCCTTGGCCTCCGCCCCAGCACTGGTGAACCCAAATCCAGCACTACCATTCCATCTGGAGTGTACCACCTCTGACATTGCTATGTCAGCAGTGCTGGCTGAGAAGGTGCATAGCACCTTGAAACCCATTGCATATGCTTCACAGCTCTTGACCCCAGTGGAACAGAAGTACGGCCTTTGTGAAAGGAACCTTCTGGCCACCTACTAGGCTGTCAAGCATTTCTTGTATATCATTGGGTACTCACCTCTGATTATCAACACCAACCATACACCAACCACTTTCTTGATCTCAGACACAGTGAAGGATGGGTCAGTCTCTAACACCAGGTTGACGCACTGGTCACTTCTTCTCCAGGAGAGGGATATACAGGTACAACCAACTAAAGTTCCATCAATGCTAGCTCATGGCCTCCTTTTCCAGGGAGAACCCCATGACTGTACACTACAGTCACCTGATCTTCCTGATCCAGGTCCTTTCTTCCCTGCTACGCCACAAGTACTCGAGAGTACTTCTTTGTGCCGTACCTTTACTGATGGTTCAGCATCCTACTATCAGGGAGAACAAATTGCAGGGATGGGTATTTTGGTGATTTACCCTTATGGAACACTGTCAAAATATCTAAGCGCTGTAGTGTAGCATCATCACAATATGCAGAGATGGCAGCGGTGGCCTGTGCCTTCGAGTTCATCCATCGTGGAACCGAGGATACCATCATTTTTACAGACTCTAACTGGGTTTGTTGTTCCCTTACAGAATTTCTTCCTTTCTGGCAGAAGAACTCCGTCCTCTCTTCTGATGGCAGTCCAGTGAAGTACAAAGAATTGGTAATATACATACATGCACTGGCACAAAAATTTGCACACAAACTCTATGTACACAAGGTTAAAGCCCACTCTCTCCATGACCCCTATCATGCCTTCAATGATACAGCAGACACCCTTGCTAAGGAAGGGGCTCGAGTGGGGACGTCTGGATGATGGACCACCCAGAGGCTAATGCAGCTGTACACATTTCAGCACTCAAGAAGAAACCTGAACCTTTTTCCCCCTTGGACCTCTCCATAGCCGAACAGCTTGACACTGAACTTAAAGAGGTGTTCAGATTCCTTGATAAAGGCACTGAAGAGAAATGCCCCAAACATAACCCCTATCAAAGTCATGAAGGTAAGTTACGCTTGTCACCAGATTACAAGCTCATTTGGTTCCAACCAGATGACTCTACCACCAAGTTGTGGGTAGTCCCCAGACACCTAAGATCTGAATTCTTGCACCAAGTGCATGACACTCCTACTTGAGGACACCAGGGAGTAGAGAATACTCTTCAGCGACTCAAGATCACCGCCTGGTGGCCTGGTATCACCAAAGATGTTCAACAATACATAAACAACTGTCTCATTTGTGCACAAAATAATCCCATCCCTATCAAACGAAATGCCAAACTTTTACCACAAAGACATTCTGGCCCCTGGCATGCCATTCAAATTGATTTCATTGGCCCTCTGACTAACACCAGCAGAAATAATAAGTATGCTCTTGTGGTAACTGACCTCTTCTCTAAGTGGGTAGAAGCTTTCCCCACTAAGACATGTACAGCAAAGACTACTGCCAAAATTCTGGTGGAACAGATTTTCTCCAGGTGGGGTCTACCCCTTAAGGTAGACTCTGACAAAGGAGCCAGTTTTACAGGTGAGTTGGTGAAAGAATCCCTTGAACTCCTCAGAGTTCAACAGAAGTTCCACATACCTTACCACCCTCAATCCTCAGGTCAAGTAGAAAGAGCCAACAGACAGATTAAACAAATGCTTTCCAAATTCATTCAGGACAATTCCAAAACCTGGGATTCCCTATTGCTTTTACTCCTTATGGCAATCAGGGGCTCACCCTCAGCCACCACTCAGCTCACACCCTTTGAGGTAATGACTGGTAGACAGATGAAATTACCTGAACATCTGTTGTTTGACCTGCACACCCCCACTGCAGACTGCGTGTCTGTGGACCAGTATGTGGAAAAACTCAGAAAAGACCTCATACACGCACACTTGTATGCTGCGAACTGCATGGGTAAGGCCCAGCAACAATCCAAAATACAGTTTGATAAACACGCACAAGAAGTGAATTGGCAAGTTGGAGATCAGGTAATGGTACTTCGATTTGCACATCCCACCCACTCCTTCTCCAATAAGTGGGAAGGCCCATACCCTATTGTCAACAAGCTCAGTCCGGCAGTCTATCAAGTTAGACTCCTCCACAACAACAAATTGACTGACAAATGGTTACATGCAAACCAGCTGAAACTGTATAAAGGAGCTTAAATTACCTTTCCTCACCCCATTGGGCGGCATTGTACTAACATACTAATCTTTGATCTTCCTTTTCAGATATACTGACAAGATGGCTATCTTTTTCCATTATTTCCTCCTCTCAGGAGTGATCCCCTGTATCCAAAGCACGGTACCGGACCTCCTACCACACCTCGATCCTCCAGCACCTCCTCCAGAGGGAGTATCCATCAATATACCAGATAGTATGATCACTGTCCAGGAAGGTTCCGATGCTTACCTCACTGCCTCGGTTGTTGCTCCTGACAAATCTACCCTTCAAATTGAGTGGCAAACCACATCACAAGGACAAATTCTCCCTGTGGCCAAACTCTCCAAAGGAACCTTCCAGGGTTGGCCCAATGCTAAATTATCCCCAATGGTTCACTGTCCTTGTTACAAACTGCATTACGACATTCTGGTTTGTACAACATAACTGCCCTAATAGATCCTTCTTACTGTAATTCTTTGTCCAAAGATTCTGCTCGCAGATTTTGTGCTATACACCACATGGCTTCTGCAGCCATGTACCTCTCTGTGTTACCGCCCACTGATAAGCAGCTTTTGGAATGTCCAAAGCATACCCCTGGTCCCCGTAGTGGTCTTACAGCCACTGCCCTCCCTGGTTCTTTGATTAATAACTTACAGTTTATGCATATACCTGTTTTGTTTAATTTAATCTTACTTACTGGAATATGAAAGAGTTTGGTATGTGTCACAATACTAATACATCAGCATTTTATAGTACATTATTGCTTGATAGTTTAGCTGCATTTCAGATTCGTACGCAAGATCCTATTGCTGGGGTCCATTCTACTGAACACAGAGGCAACTTCAGGAGGAAACCCTCTCCTGATAATCTAAATCATAAATGTAACAAATGTGACGTTGACAGTTCTAATGTCACAGGTGCAACAGGTACTGTCACAGGTCTTTTTGGTACGGCTATGTCTATCTGGAATAAAGCAGACATTGCTGCTATTAAAAGCCATTCTGCCAAGTTCTCCACTGGATTGGTCAATAACATTTTACCTCCATTATTGCATGGTGTGGATGGCCTTAGTCAGGAAGAAAGATACACTGTATACAACGTGCACGACATTGCTAAGGCATTCACTGATTCCAAAGATAAGATCAACGCACTCATACAACAGAACAATAAAGAAGCAGATAAACAATACATTGCTAGAGAGATACTCTGTTCTGCTTATGGCTCCTGCATTATCACTACCATCAATAACCTCTTCCGTGATCTAGAATCTGGAAGAATTCCTGACATTATACATGATAGACGCATTTCCAAATGGTATTGTCCAAGATGTAAAACCACTAGCTGTGTTTCCATGTGTATGCAACAGACTTTGACTATTCCTCTCTCCACAGCTAGGAATTTGGGGTTTGTGACCAGACATCCTAATACTGGTCCTTGTTTCACTGCTAAGAAATGTTCCATAACAGATACCATGTTTGTTTCTTTCACTGTCTCCTTACCACGTTTTGATCCTACTACAGCCTTGTTCGACAAGCTTGCACTGGTACATTCCATTGGGCATTTGGATGAAGACATCTACAGAGAACACCTGGAACTACCACCTCTACTTGTCTACCATTCTTTCCTGGATTCCTGGGTGGCTCCGCATACGGATTGCTGTGCGAAAAAGCAATATATCTACCTGTGCCGATGTGATGTGTTTGATGTTATACAGCCTGTTTGCGGCTACTCTCCAGACAGCATTGATTGGACTTTCACAATGGATGATGGCATCACTGCGAATGGCACCAACTCTTTCAACTCAACTTTGGCTCCCGGATAAGCTCTATCAATCCTATCATGAGGAGGTTCATAGCCTGTCAGCACGGATTTCGAAGATGACCTACACCTGCCCTGTCCAGTTGCAAAAGTGGAGACTGCCTACTGTGCGCTCACAGTATAATTCCGACAGTGAATACTGTGTTGTTACGAACTATAAAACCTACACATATGGTTCTGTTACTTGTGCTATTGATTACCCCAATTTCTGTTTTGTTCCCCACCAGAAGACTGTCATTGGACATACTGTTATAACCCCCGTCCCCCTTCTGGATTCAGATATTATTGATGGTAACCCAGATTATCTACTCACACTGTCAGAATACTTGCCATACTTTAATGTACACATAGACCCACTCACACTTACACTGAAATCACCTTTAGACAGAAAAGACACACACCTCATCCACATCAGCAATAATATGACCAAAGCCAATGAAGCTGTTCTTGACTTGATTAATGATGGATATATGAATAACACATTAACTAACACCTGGTTAGAGATTACTTTTAAAGGTTTTGTTATTATACAAGCATTTTTAATTTTCATTTTGATTATTGTGCTTTGCTGCCTACGGCGCACACCACGCCAACACCGTGAGCAGCTTGAGTTCCTTTACAAGGCTCGTGTGTTGGGATTGTAAACGACCACTGCTCCTGTCTTTTCCCTAGACAATTGCCTGTGTTGCCCTTGGAAGCAACAAGGGGGGGAATGTTACACGAGGTCCCTGCACCCTAATTGGTACCCTCAGAGGTACACCGTAGACAACCTAATACTTAGCTATAGGTTATACTAATATTTAGGGCTAAGGGCATCTACCGTATAAGAGTTGATGTCAGAATATGAATGCATATTGTTGTAATACACTTTGCTTGCTGATACACATATATTCTGCCATGTATTTTCTGTGTATTTCTTACTTGTTAGATGCTAAGACACCTGTGTCCTTGAAGTAATTATAATATGTAAGATGGCATTGCCATCTTTTGGTGATTTGTACTACTACACTGAGTTATGTAAGACTCTATATAAGAACTCTTTTGTTCTCAAACTGATGACTTTACAGAATTGTATAATGTTATCTTGGACTGTGGAGCCACCTCTAACTTAGCCAATAGGGCTCATCTCTGTAACTAGAAATGTTCCTATCTTTTGGTAACCATAGTAATTATCATAGGTATATAATGTAATGCACAAGCTTTATACCTCGGAGACCCAAGAGACCCCAAGAGACTACAGAGAAACCTCGAGGTGTAGGGAATGCTTAGCATTGGCTCCTGGTTCGTATTGGTAAGAACTGCTTAGGGCAACTGTGATTTATCCCTCTGGTAGTAATAAACTTGTTTATTACTCTAATGCAACGTGTCTTTGATTACTTGCATTCCCAATATTGTCAAGAATCTGAAAGTGAGGTTTACACCTCTTAACAAGGGGAAGACAAAAGAGAATGAGTAGATGGGGTTAAAAGCCCTATATTAGAAGTTACTGCTGCATTTTGCACAGGAGATAAATACGGCACAGTACTTCTAAATTTGGACTGGTAGCTATGAGTTAGCCTATCACCCAACTTACATGATCTCCTATATACTATCCGTGGAAACCTTGAAACATGTGGGGCAAGTTTCAGCTCATTCTGTAAAATCTGCCAGTGTTGTCTTAGTACATTCTTCATCCTTTTAGACTAAATCGAGTAGGTAAGAATGGTCAAATATATGGCAACTTAGATTCAATGCAAAGAAGTGCAAAGTAATGCACCTGGGAAACAAAAACCCAGGGGAAGAGTACACAATGGGTGGTGAGATACTGACAACAACAAAAATGGAAAGGGACCTGGGGGTAGCTATATCAGATGACCTAAAGGTGGGCAAGCAATGTGAGAAGGCAGTAAGGAGGGCTGGGGGGATACTGGGATGCATAGGGAGAGGCATTACTGGTAGAAAACAGGAAGTTGTTATCCCTCTGTACAGACAGTTGGTGAGACCCCATCTGGAGTACTGCGTGCAGTTCTGGAGACCAGAGGAGGGCAACCAAAATGGTGCAGGGTCTGCACCAGAAGACATGTGAAGAGAGAATAAAGGAGCTTAATATGAATACCCTCAAGGAAAGAAGGGAGAGGGGGTACATGATAGAAACTTTCAAATATCTCAAGGGAATCAACAAAGTCCAAGAGGGTAGCATCTTTCAGAAAAAGAGATGTGCAGGAACAAGGGGGCACGCTTTGAAGATAGAAGGGGGATGGCTCAGAGGTAATGTGAGGAAGTATTTTTTCACAGAGAGGGTTGTAGATGCATGAACAGCCTTCCTGAGGAGGTTGTCTAGTCAAAAACAGTGGGGGAGTTCAAGAATGCATGGGACAGACATAAGGCAGGTCTAGTGGTGGGTAGGAGGAAGTAGGCTACTGGTTAACTAGGATCTGCAGCTTATCCATTAGGTAGGGAAATGGGTAGACTGGTGGGCCAAGCGGTCCTTATCTGCCATCAGAGTCTGTGTTTCTATGTTTATGTAAACAGTTAAAAGAAATGTGTTCAGTTAGGTAGACCAATGGATGCAAAATGATCGTGGTCAAAATGATCAGTCATGGTTAAAAAATGACCATGGTAATCATCCACCAGACAAAGCATGATCAGCGTATGGTTAACCATTGTCAGACATGCTTGAACATGGTACCATGGTCATATCCTTGCCTGGATACCAACTTCCACTGTAGGTGCTCAAAGTTACAGAATATTTTACAGATTTATAACAGTTAGAAAGAACACAGGCAGAAAGAGATCAAACCCTCACTGAAAAGGGGAAAATGAAAGGGCTAGTAATTTAGAGGAGGAGAGAATAACTTCTTTATTGACGCAGTTGACTGTACAGGCTCAAGACTTAGACAAGGCAAAAAATCAACAAGATCTACTGGTTTTCAGACAAGCAGAATTTGCTAAGGATTTTGAAATGGCAAAGGTAGGCAGAGATCAGCTAAAAGATAGGGAATAGGAATTGGGCAGTTAAAACGAGCACTGTGTGTCTCTAAGCAAGAACAGACAAGTAACAGGGAATGTTACCAATTAAAGGAAGAATGTAAGCAGAGGCTAACAAACTGGCAGCCGAGAAAGAAACCCTTGACTTCTGAGAAAAATGTAAAAGAATAAATAAAGGCAGATTAAAACTGACTTGGATCCTAATGGATAGTCAAGTAATCATGCAGGAACATGATGCTTTAAAGGAAAAATGTAAACCGCTGGAGACTCACAGTCAGAAAGTCGAGGAAGATGCCCTGCTGTAGGTTTCCAAGAGAACTGTCAAAAAGTAGAGAAGGAAAGGAAAAGACTGACACAGAGCCTATCAGAAAGACAGAAAGAAGTAGACTATTGAGGCAAGAACTAACTAAAGTGGGTAACACAGAAAATATTTTAAGGAAGGAGCAAGAAAAAGGGACCCATAAAGAATGTATTAAGAAAAACTGGAAGAAGACATTACCAGACATGGGGATACAGTGATACAGAAAGAGAATCAGATTTTCACTTTGAAAGAGGAATTAGCTTCCATTTTCCTGGAGAAAAGGAGGATTGAATAAAAGAGATACGATGGAGAGATAAGCTTAGCAAGGAAATGGATGTGAAGTCAGAACAAGAACAAAAATTGAGGAATTGCAGCATGAAGTTCAGAGGTTCAAAGATGAGCTCTAGGTGGCTAGCAAGGTTAAAACAGAATGGCTTAACAGGGTCCACCAGTTAGCACAAGATCTGAGTGGAGCAAGGGCCCAGGTGTCCATCTGGGAAAAAATTGCAGATTTGTTTGGAAAGGTAGTGCCCATCTCCCCTCCAAGTGGGACCCAGCTGTCTGCAACATCACAGACCAAAAATAGTCTGTTCGGTGGGGGCAGGCCTATGAGTTCCTTTATTTCTTCTTCTGCTGAGACCCCTGCTACAGAACCGTTGGGCAGTGAGAACTCCTCTGCACTGGTGGCTGAAATGCCCAGACTCATTCATTAGGCAGGAACAGAACGTACTTCTGTAGAGTGGAGGGCTGATGATATTGACCCTCATCAGCAGAGACAAATGTTAATGAGGGAGATGGCAGTAGTGCAGAAAGCAGTGTAGAGGTTTGAGCCCTCTAAGAAAGAGTTCGACAGTGTAGACACATACCTTATAGCAGATTTACGATGCCGGTTCGACAACTATTTTGTCGACCGACATCACAGTGACGGATTTATTGCGGTCGACATAAATCTAAAAGGAGACCCGGTTCCTTTTCAACTCCCCATGCGGGGGGCTCTGCTCCCGCACTCCCCGAACTTCTGGATTATCAATTCTTGAGTTAGAGTTGATTCGGGGAGGAGGTACAGGACCGGAAGGCAGAGTGCCAGGTTCTTGAGCGGACTATTACAGCGAACTGTTTGCTGTAATAGTGTCACCGTACGGAGGGCATACCCCTTACAGCAGTGAAACCTACATTGAGGGCTCTTGAGCTAATGGACATTACCGAGGAAGAGAAGTTATATTTGGTACAGTCAACCTCCACCAGTGCTGTAATCCAGAGGATGGATGGAGGAATTATGTCCTCAGTGTAAAGACACCTGTTAGAATCTGTGGACTGCTGTGTACTATGAATATAGAAGGCACATACTGCCTGTAAATGCAGAAGCAGCTGCTCACAAGTTGAGACAGAACCAGTGTTCCCATTTACCCCCATCTGTACTTGATTCAAGTACAAATTATAAAATTCAAGTACATTTTTGTGTGAAGGGTGTACACTGTACCCCCATAATTCTGTTTGAAGTATATGTACCCCACAAAAATGTTGTACAAATGGTAGAATTAACCCTTGTAATTAATTTTGTACCCCTGAAATTTTTTGGAGAGGGTGCAGTGCAGTCCCAGATCTGCAGCCTTAATAGGAACACTGGACAGAACTCTAATCAGGATCCCCGTGACTTTTATGGAACATTCAGAGAGGTTTATTATGAAGGCCAGGAGACTCCAAATGTGGAGAATTTAGAGTTTAGGGTGTAGTTCCTTAGAGGGTTAATGAAGGAAATCCATAGTGACCTAATTGGGTCTGTGAAGGTTGCCACAGCTCTGACAGAAGTTCTGGGTATAGCAAGTCATGCACAGAACACTGTGGTAGAGAATCAAATTCTGACCCCACCCAGCCCCCGTCTCTGCGAATGTGTCTGCTGTTAGCCACACCGACCCTGGTTTGAAATCTTGGGGGGGCACTCTCCCTCCTCAGAGTGGGAGCTACCCTCCACCAGGAGTCAGGAAGAGCCACCTTACCTATTCCTGGAAGTGGTGACCACCATGAAACCAGCAGGCTACAGTTGGGAACATTTTTATCATGAAAGGAAAGTGGTGTAGGAAAAAGGTAAACTACCTCGGCCTAGAAATATCCACTGAAGACATTATGCCCAAGGAGTGTAGACAGTTATGGATTTAAAACCACCTACAAATCTGACAGCTGCGTAGTTTCCTGGGTATTTGCAGTTACTTCTGCCAGTTCATCAAGGAGTATGCCCAGCTGTTCCTGCCCCTAGTAAAACTATTGAAAAGGGACCAACCTTGGTAGTAGGGTCTCCAGCTGGAAAGGACTATGAGGGAGCTTCAGAGGAGGCTGAGCTACTCTCCTTCCCTGTCCTTTCCACAGAGAGGTAGAGAGTTTTACCTTGAGAACACTGACATGGACCGGAGCATAAGTGAAGCATCAAAAACATGATCAAGACAACAGAATTCTGGCCTGTGCTAACAGAACACTTAGCAAAGTAAAGGAAGTTCTAAGGGCATGGATATGTTTCATTTATCAACATGATGGCAGATCTTCCATTAGAGCCGATTTCATCAGAATGTCTTTAAGCAAAGCTCCTCCCACCACTAGGGTGGCATATCATTCGGCTCCACCCCATGACATCAGAGCTTCCTTTCTGCAGGAAGAGTTCATTCTCCTCCTTTGCAAGTCCACTCGCTGTAGGACCTGAAATGTGCGCCATTGGAAAACATAGAGTATTTTATTCAACTTTTCAGTATCCTAATTCCATGATTCTTCTCCAGCTCTCAGTAACAGAAGGTGGAACATGAGGAAGTGAAGTAAGCTCCTGGCTTCAAGAAATGCCTCATGTGCCAGCAAAAAATGTCACGGATGGACCCACATGTGTCATGCCCTTACTACCTAGGGACTGCACATGATGTTGCAGGTTGCAGCCTCTGTCAGACGATGCTTAGAAGATCGCCAGGCTTGTCTTCTCCCCGTCTGACCAAGACCCAAAATTGTGAACTAAGGGCAGTCGCAAGGCAGCCACCGCTGTTGCGGGGTCTGCAACCCAACTCATTGTCATGGAAGAGACGGCGGAGAAGGCCGCGGTGGGCTCTTCATTGGCCTCGGTGCTGCTTCTGGTTTGGGCCAGAGTCCGAGCATTCTTCACAGGGGAATTTGGTGAAATATTTTGGACCTTCCAAAACTTCAGGGAGAGCCCTACCCACCATGGTAAGAAGCACAGGAAACACCGCCATTGGTCGTGGGACTGGGAGAGATTATACTTGTCCTGCTCCCTCAACTTCCCCAACTACTCGAAGCAAGTTGAGCACCCGTCGTCAACCAAGCCTAAATTGATTGAAGGATAGTTCACCATCTCAGTGGTACCCCCGTCAGACATGCTACCCTTGACACCAGTCAGTCTGGCTGTCGAGATCGTCCTCAACCTGATCGATCAGTTGTCAGAGGGGATCAACAAGATTCAATCTCCAAGACCCCAGTTTCATAGTTTCATAGTATTATACAGGTTCTTGAGGACAAAGACCCATTACGAACCAGCCACCACTGGTTTAGTGATGGAAACCAATTTTACATTCCATCATATGATTATCTAAGTTTATTTTAAATTGTTCCAGTGTCTTACTCATGACTACATATCTTGGTAAAGCATGCCAGATTGGTGGAGCTCTTGTGTTAAAAAAAAAAAAAAATAATAATAAATACACCCTTATTGTTCTGCTCACAGTTGCCTTAAGTTGAAGGTTATGTGACCTAGTATTATTGTAAGTTATTTGTGTTTCAAGACAAATTGTAGTAAATAATGCGTTATCTTGGGATGCTTTAAATATAACAATCAGATCCCCTCTCAGAGATCTGTATTCCAAGGAGTACAATTTCAGGGTTCTTAATCTGTCACTATAACTTTTGTTTTTGATACTACTAATTTTCTTTGTAACCCTTTGTTGTACTCTTTCTACCATTTTTTTGGTTCCCACTGCTGTTGGTGCACAAAAGGGAGCACAATACTCCAGGTGACGTCGAATAGGGCTAATATATAGTGGTAACAGGACTTCTTTATTTGTACTTCTAATGTGCCTTTGGATACATCCAAAAATGCCGTAGCACTTTTTAACCACATTATTTATATGTGTATCGGGTTTTAGGTTTTCGGTGATTATAACACCCAAATTGTTTTCTTCGTATTGGTGGTTAATTGTATTCCATTCGTCATGTAGATTGCCTTAATGTTGTGTTTACCCATGTGCATTACCTTGCATTTTTGTTCATTGAAGTTCATTTTAGAAAGGTTGGCCCAATTACATAATTTATTTAAATTTTCTTGCAGATTATTGATTGACACAGTATCATTCACAATACATCCGACTTTACAGTCATCTGCATATTTACTGATCCAGACCCCTTTTCTTGTTTGCATAGTTGAAATAAGTATATTAAAGAGTAGTGCACCCACTACCGAGCCCTGGGGTACTCCACTAGTGACTTTGGTCCACTCTGATTCAAATCCCCGAAGAACCACTCTTTGATGTCTGTCTCTCAACCATGAGTCAATCCATTGTATTATTTTACCATCAAGATTTATTATATGCAGTTGCCCTATAAACACTCTATGGTAAACTGTGTCGAATGCAATGGCATAATCTAAAAACACCACATCAACGGGCAGTCCCCCTTTCTAATGCCTCACTTACTGGATCAAAGAAATTTATTAGACTCGTTAAGCATGACCAACCGGAGTAAATCTATGCTGTGCTATGTCTAGGCTATCACTATTTTTAATATGGTCTAGTATTTTATTTTGAATTAACTGCTCCATTAATTTAATGACGATAGATGTTAGGCTGATTGGTCTGTAATTACAAACATTTTGTTTATTTCCCCCCCTTGAAGATGGGAGTAATATTTGCTTTTCTCCAAGATTCCAGGGTTTTACCCTCTCAAATGGAAGTATTAAATAACACAGTTAGTGGACCCAGGAGTTCCTTGCACAGTTTTAATAAAATGAGGACTGATTCCATCTGGCCCTGGGGATGATCCAGTTTTTAGTTTCCCAGTTGATTCCAAAACCTGCTGTTTGGTAAAGGTAATTGGGGGTTACTTGTATTCAAAGCATCCAACTCTATCTGTTTTTAAGACACTTGCAAAGTAATTATTAAGTATCCCAACCACATCTGCCTCATTGCTGCATATTTCATCATTTGAGGCAAGTGGACCAATATCATTCTGAGCTCCTTTTAAAGTTCCTATATAATTATAGAGCTGTTTCCTATTATCTTTTGTTTTTTCAACCATATTTAAGTCTAGTTTTTGTTTTGCCATACGGATTTTTTATTTTGTTTTCTTTGCTCATTGTTTAAACTTATTCAGGTCATCCTCTCTATTGGTTCGCTTGTATTTACAATACACTCTTTTTTTCTTATTAGTTTCCTAATTTTCCCATTCCACCATTGGGGAATCCTGTGGTTCTTGTTATTATATTTAAACCTTAACGGTACCCATGTTTTAGTACAGTACTCGATTTCCTTTGAGATGTGCTCCCAAGTTTATTCCACACTACATCCATTTAGGGACTCTTTCCATTCCCATTTACTCAAATAGGTTCGAATCTTAGCATAGTCAGCTTTAACAAAATTTCTGAAAGTCAATTTGCCTTTAATTACTGTAGAGGTTTTATTTAGATTAAATAGTACCATGTTATGATCACTGTCACTGAGGGGAGGTAGACTCTGAGGTATAGAACAAGGATTCTTAATATTAGTTAATATCAGATCTAAGATATTGTCTTTCCTAGTAGGAAGTTTAACCAATTGCTCCAAATCATGTAATAAGGTAATTTCAAGAAAACTTTTAAACAGTCTTCCCAGTTCTCACCCAGGAGGACGTGGAGAGGTCGGCCACTGTCACTCAGGATCAGCCTCCACTGGAGGTTGTGCAGTCGAATCTGGTGTACCTCTGGCACCTTCTCAACACTGGCCCCAGGGTCGATGTCCAGGGTCGAGATCGAGGTGCTCCTCGAGCTCTCTCAATCCCGCTCAGCCAGGAGGCATCACCATTGATGCACCTCACCCTTGGATGATGAGAGGCTCTGCTGGCATATGCATCAGTACTGCAAGGAGTTCTTCTGGTAACAGTGGGCCTCAGCAGGGCAGGGTAGGGTTCTACCCCCCACTCCTGCAGTCGACTGGCTGGTGCTGATCAACCCCATGACAGTCCTTATGAGACAACTGTCCTCAATGCCTGCCTCTCTACCCTTGCAAGTGGAACTGCTTCTGTAGTAGCCCTTGTGGGAGCCCTATCAAAGGACTCCCATGATGCATCCAGCTTGCTAGACTGGTTATCTATGGAGATCACTCAGTCTGATGACTGAAGGGTGGTTCACAGTGGTAAACGGTCAAGGGCTGTCTTTGATGAGTCCTCAGACGACTCTAATGGGTCCTCCATGCAGTCGTCCGAGGATGCATACTTTCAACTGGGAATTGGTAGAGTAATTGACCACAGAGCAGTGTCCTCCAGGGCTCTCCTCAAAACTTATGACAGAGTCCATGAATGTCCCTCTACAGCCTGTCCGGAAAAGGACTAAATACCCCTTTACTGAAATCCTTGATAAGGATGAGTCCCTTGGGTTGCCTTTCCCATGGCTGTGGCCATTATGTGACTGGCCCTGGAGCTTTGCCAGCATCCAGAATCCTGCTCGGCACTCTCAGCTGATATGGTTTGCAGTATGTGCTCCCTACTGGCTCTCTTTCCGGGTTCTCAGACCACCCCTCAGTTAATGGTCTGGTCTCTGACTCAGTCTTGAGGAGATCCAGAAACACTGGGAATGTGGACAAAGCCCCCTTACAAGGAGTTGAACAAGCTTGATCTTGTGGCTAAAAAGGTCTATGCCACTTCCTCACTTAATTTCCTTCAAGCAAGCTACGCCCTGATGATGGCTCACTTTGGTCACTCCCTGTTGGACGTGCTGGATAACGTCCTTCCTCACCTTCCTGCTGACAAGCGTTTACTGTTAAAAGTGATTAGAGATCAAGGTCAAGTGCTTTCTAAACACCAGCTCCAGACGGCCTTGGACGTTGGTGATTCCTGCATCCATGCTATGGCAGCAGCCATCACGATATGGCCCTGCACCTTTACAGTAGACACCCAGCATAAGTTGGCTGATGTCCCTTTCCTGGGCACTGACCTCTTTGGCCCAAGGGTGGATGGGCATCTCACTAGGACTGAGAAGCCCAGTGCTACCCAGGATTCTGTGGCTTCATCTCAGAAGAACCTGAAAGGCCAGAAACTGAAGAAAAACTGCCTTTCAGTATCAGTCATTTCAGCCACAGCAGCCTCAGCAGCAACAGTTCCAGCAGGTGCAGTTCCGAGCCTGATGCCCCAAACCCAAGTTCTCTGGGCAGGGGCCAAAAATACTGTAGCCTAGGGCTTAACTGATCTGCACCCATATGCAGACCTGGGACTGAAAGAACCTCTTTATGTCCAATTGAGGAGTCACCCAACCCTTCAGATTAGAGGCACTTTCGTTATGACGAGAATGCTTGCCTAGGGTTGCCCAAGGCCTGTATGGATGGATGCTTTTCCCAGGAGGAAGAAAAACTGTGTGGAGGTGTGGGATTATGCTGGGAATGAGATACACCTACCACACCCCAGAAATTCAGGCTAGGAACAAAATCTAGTTAGTATGCAATGATAGCAAGTATTTTGCTAACAGTTCAGACTGCAATGAATATTCAATTCATGGAATGTGTGATCTGCACTGATTTTAACTTTGCAAGGTTAGGTTTCACCATATACTTTCCAAACTGGATGGAATAATGATTTAAAACCGCAAAGGGAAAAGATATTAAACACTTTGAATTAGTTACCGCTATTGATCAGTTAATATAATAGAGTGAGATGACCATTTATTGGAAGAAGGCAAATGGTCATTCCAGAACCAGTGGACCTGATGAGGTTTCCAAGGAGGAGGCTTGGAGCAGTACCTCTCAGAAACTTCTCCTCGAGCCCAAGGCCAACGTGGCTGTAGCCACTTCATAGCAGGCCAAGTGAACTGTACCTGAACCTGAACCTGAACCAGAACCAGAGGCCACATCAGACGCACCCTTGTGGGACACCCAGGTTATGGTTAGAGAAAACCTGACCCTGACATGATCCAGGACAAAACTCTCTCTAAATTATATCACTTCCTGGAGAGCCCTGAGAGTCAGCCTATTACTGCTGGAGACCTGCAGCAAGACAGGGAGTTAAAGGTTATGTATGACCAGAAACAGCAGTTCAGCCTACTTAGGAAGCTGCTCACGTACACCCACGAATCCTCTGACATTCTCAGGTGGGTGATCCCTACAGGATATAGAGGGATGATGTTACATCACTTACATGATGAGCATAGTAGTGGCCACCCTGAAGATTGGATACAATCAGATAGAGATTCCCACTTCACTTCAGAAGTGATAGATAACCTATGTGACACATTGGAAATTCAAAAGAAACATAATGTAGCCTACCACCCCCAAGTCTTCAGGACAAGTAGAGAGAATGAACAAATCTATTGTAAGCATACTCAAGTGTGTTTCAGAAAATACAAAGGATCTAGACCTCATGTTATCACTTGCCTTAATGGCAGCTGAGATCAGCACCAAATCAGTCCACTAGATTGACTCCATTTGAAATGGTAACTGACAGACAGCTAGTATTGCCCATGCATCTGTTGTACCAAAACCCTGCCAAAAATGTGTCAGCGGCTGCTGACATTCACCAGTACATAATCAGTTAGTTATAGTACCAGTGCTCCTGCCAAGCAGCTTGAAAGTCTGCAGTTCACTTAAAGAACTGGTGACATGTTCAGGGGAACTTATTTGGGCACTGTCCAGCTTGTATTTCCCATTAGTTCTGTATTCCTCCTCCCCATTATTTAGTAGTGATGTAATTTGCATGAAAGCAGGATCTTTGCTCCTGAAGAGTTCATCTATGTACTCTCTGAAGGAAAGGAGGGATAGAGGAAATATGATCAAAACCTTCAATACATCATGGGCATAAACAGGGTCAGCACAGAGAGGATTTTTAGATTAAAGGGAGGGAGAGACACTGGGGAACAGCTTGAAGTTGGAGGGGGAAGGTTCAAGAGGGAGATGAGAAGACACTACTTCACGGAATGGGCGGTAGCTGGGTGGAACGCAATGCTGGAGGAGGTGGTATCATTGAAGTCGGTGGGCAGTTTTAAGAGAGGGTGGGACAGGGTCAGGGGGAAGGTTACTACTGTAAAGGGAGGGGGGGCAGCTGCAGAGTAAATTCTGAGAGCTGCACACTCAAGCAGACTCGATAGAGCTTAGGGCCTATATCTGCTGGCATTTTTCATATGTTCGTATCTATCCCTGCTGCTTTCTTCCTACCTGAAGTCATAGAGCACTGCTTGTGACTCACAGTGCTCGCATGACAACAGATTGTGACGTCACAACAGAGAATTTTGACTTGAAATAAAAAGTAAGCTATAGAGGCAGATGAACTCAAAATAAACTGTAAGGGCCAGCAATCATATATCCATACACATTTCTTTAGTAATAAATTATGGGAAGGAGAACTAAATAAAATAGAAATGGAATGCAAGCAGAATTGTACCTAATTATTATGTTTTATAAAGTTTTTTATGAGGCGTCAGTAGCTCTTCAGTTTACTTTGTTTTCTTGCCATCATTTTAACATTTTATTTTTTGCCATAGAAGTCTTCCTCCCAGAGTTGGTGTGGGCAGGCTGTCTGCACTCGCCATACTGGACCACCATGCCCATGATCCCCCACGGATCCCCCCCCCCATGGCAGGGTTGGGAAGGGAGGGTTGTCCTCCCCTCACCCAGAGACGCACATCCAGATGGGCCAGGTGACCGGCCAACGGTGCGGAGCAGAGGTAGGTTGGCAGGGCTTCATTTAGCCCACACCAACCCTTTTCTGCTTTTCTCTCTTTTTTCCCTTTGCCACAGCGACACGTAGGTGTGTATGTGAAGGGGCACACACCCATGGAACTGCAGCCTCTCCCTTTGTGTCACTCAGGCTGTCTGAACTACCCCCAGGCCTCCACATGGGGACAACCAAGGGCTGAGGTGGTGAGCCACCCCACCCGAGAAGAGGAGAGCTGTCCTCCAGATGCTAAATACTCTCCCTTCCTGGCTGACCTCCGGTGACCCGCGCTCATTCCAGAACCCAAGTTACCAGCATGGGAAAAGATAAGACGCAGAGCGCCTCGGCCCTCTTCGCCACTGGGCCAGCTCATTTTAACATTTTAGAGGGGTTCTTGGTCTCATCATTCAGCCAAATCGTGATTAGCCTGACCATCGATGACAAGGTGACCCCCTTATGGCCAGATATCTACACTTTAAATTTTAACATGAGCTGAAGCCCTACTGCTTTTTCTCTTTATTGTGTGGAAACCACTCTCTGGCTTCACCCTTTTATATAGTGTTCTGTGACCTACAAGGTGCTCACAAGTGACTATTGGGGAGCTCACTAATTTGGAGAGTATCACACTTCTCTTGTTTAAAATGCAATGTTAAAGATTTAGCAAGCTTAACCCTACCTAATATACACAGAGATTTTATCTTTTTGCATGGGTGCTTCTGGGGCATGGCCAAAATCAGAATCAAATAACTTCTTCTGAGGCAAGTAAACTGCCCTTTTGGTATGTTTTCCAGTAGGTGGTATGGGTGACAGTTCTCAAAGCGGAGGATGGAGTTACGGTCCTTTTTACAGAACAAGTACATTTTTTCTCCATTGTATTCAACTTTACATATCGTGATATCAAGGAAGTTACTTTTTTCCCCTATCACAACTTAAAGTAATTTTCAAACTCATATTTGATTTCTCCATGCACTATTAGTGTAGCCCAGTAGTAATTAAGCAATAATGCCCGACAGGGTATGTGTCGTGCTGGGATAACGTCACACCTCAGGTGGTTGGGCACGGCTGCAGGCGAGTAAGGCCCATCAGACTGAGGCGTGACGTTATCCCAAACGACACACACCCTGGAGGGCATTATTGCTATTATACAATGGCTCGTTGTTATACAGAATAAAAAAATAATTTTAAAGATGTTTTTGTGTGGAAAAATATATTTGTTTGTTTCATCTTCTCTTAAAAAATCAAGCAGAAAAAAATCAAGCAAACAATCATCACCAGGTTCACAGTGAGGCTGAGACTAGACCCATGATGTTGTACTGGGATAATATCATGGGTCCAGCCCAAGATTGACCAATTAGAGTCCTGGATTTTTTCTTGCCATTGTATAACGTGAAATGACACAGAAAGAAGAAATTCTATCAAACTTACTGTCATTTGTTTTTCTGTTAGTTCAAGTATTGTCGGTGGGGCTCACTCTAGAGTGTTTTACTCTATACAGTGTTTCAGGCAGATATTGTTTATTATATTTAGGTTCACGCTTACGTAGCACGGAAGTAGAAGGCTATGAGCCCATTTAAACTGCCCCCTCCTCATTTCTCAGTGGACAGAGCCAGGTAGACTACCATTAAGTACCAGTTCCTCTAGTGTTTTCTTAAAGGATGAGAGAAGTGGTGCCTCTCTGACAGCAGTAGCCAGCTGCCCAGTAACAGGTTTGGGTGTCCACCTCCCACCTATCCAGTCCCTGACTCAGCTCCCCATGGGGGAGTGGCTTTGCCACTTCTGGACTCACTGGTCCGTCACTGCTATGGACAAGTGGGTTCTCGAGGTGATAGGCAGAGGGTTTCCTCTCGATTTTTGAGGCTTTCCTGCCTTACTGATCCCATGCTCCAAGGGAGTCCTCAGTGTTGCAAGACACGACACAAAAGGAACAGTAGCCCATGTGCCAGATGCCCTGGCAAGTCAGGGGTATGTGTCCAGGTACCTCCTGATTCTGAAACTGACAGGAGGGGCTGGTGACCTTACTGAATTTGCATGATCTAAATCATTTTCTAAGGAAGTACAAGTTCTGGATGGTCACTCTGAAGCAGATTATACCATCTCTGGAACAGGGAATATGGTTCTGACCCTGGACCTTGAGGGCACAATCTTCCACATCCCAGTCCATCTGTCCCACTAGTGATACCTCCAGTTTTACACAGAAGGGGTGTTCTTTCAGTTCCAGATCATAACATTCAGTGTCTTGTCCATACCCATGTTCTTCACCAAGGGCATGGCAGTGGTGGCAGCCTTCCTGTATCACAAGACCATTAGGATTTCCCTCTACCTGGATGACTAGCTGATAGCCAGGCTGTACAAAGAGGCTGTGGAGTGGTCCAGGGATCTGGCCTTCCAGACCTGCAGAGACTTGGGCTTCTTGAGCAACCCGGTCAAGTCCAAACTGATGCCCTCACAGGTGATTCAATTCATAAGGGCAGAACTAGACTCCTACAGGCCAAGGTCTGCCTCCCTGTGGACCAGGCATTAGACCTCACCTCCTTTGCCTGATCATTACAGGTTGGGTGCTCGTGCCCTGCCCAGGACTTCCTGCAGCTGCTGGAGTACACAGCATCTTGCACAAGCATGGTCTGGTGGGCTCACTGGCAGATGCAGCACCTGCAGTGGGAACTGGGCCATCTGTGATCCCAGCGCCTAGGTCACCCAGACCAGCCGATCACAGTGACCCAGCCATAGTGGAATGCCTTCCAGTGGTAGCTGATCCCAGAACATGTGGAGGAGATAATCCCATTTGTCCACCCAGAACCCATCATTACTCTCACAATGGATGCCTCTGTGGCAGGGTAGGGTAGGGAGCGCACCTAGGGCACCACAGGATCTGTGGATTCTGGTCATCCAAGGAGCCCTATTAGCACACCAACCTGCTGGGGCTCTGTGCAGTATGGCTAGCTCTGATTTAATTTGCCCCTTTAGCCAGGGGTCAGGTTGTACCAGACTACCACCGTGTTATACCTGATCAGGCAAGGTGGCACAACCTTCCTTCCTTTATGTCAGGAGGCCATCCACACTTGGACTGTTGTGCACAGCCTGGGTGCAGGTGATCTGGCTATTCATGTTACCGAAGCGGACAGTCAGCTGGCAGACACTCTCAGCTGGGTGGGTGAGATGTTGCACGAGTGATCCCTATATCAGCAGGTGGTGAGCCACCAGTTCTCCTTGTGAGGCACACCTCTGGTGGACCTGTTTGCCTGCTGGGGGGACACAAAACTGAGACTGTTCTGTGCCCACTCCCCATCATCCTGTATGCCTTTCATCCCTTTCCCCTGATCCACAAGGTGGTGGTGGTCAAGTTGTGGGCAGGACAAGGCACAGAGGATCCTGATAGCTCCAGAGTGGCATCGCCTATTCTGGTACCTGGATCTTCTAAGCCTCAGCAGCGGACTTCTGTAGTGGTTGCCTCTTCACCCGGCTCTGCTGATCAGACAATAGGGAAAAGTCCTACACCTGAATCTTTAGTCCCTGCACGTTACAGCCTGGTTTCTGAGCAGCTCGTGTTCCAGGCTTTGGGTCTTTCAGAGAATGTGCTCCATGTTGTGAAGGCCTCCTGGGTGGAGACCTCCTGGAAAGAGTCAACTTGCTGGTGCTATGCCTTTAAATGGACAAGATTTCAGCTTGCATTCTGTGTATATTCTATAGATTTCTTCTGCACGTTATGTATTACTGAGGAAATTTGCATAAATACATGATCTTTATCCCTCAGAGTTCATCTGCCTCTATAGCTTACTCCTTACTTCATGTCATAATCCTCTGTTGTGACATCACAGTCTGTTGCCATGAGAGTAATGTCATGTCACAGGCAGTGCATTCTGACTTCAGGTGAGGAGAAAGCAACAGGAACAGATGAACTCCTCAGCAGCAAAGATCCTGTTTTCATGCAATTACTTCAGTAATAAGTAACTGGGAGGAGAAATACAGAACGAATGTGAAATACAAGCTGAACTGTGTCTAAATAGTATGTTTTCTTAAAGTTCTCCTGATGGTGTTGGCTGCTCTTTAATATCCACTTCACCCATCTGACCTTCCCTGGCAAATGGCACATGGATCCCTGCTTCCAGCATGCAAGATCTGACGTCATGGGGTGGAGCCAAGGATATATCACTTGGGTAGTGGGAGCAGCTTTGCTTAAAGACATTCTGAGGAATCGGCTCTTCTGGAAGATCTGCCATCATGTGGATATGAACCATGTACTACTCTAGAACTACAGTTACTGGTGAGTAACCTATTTTACTCTGAGTGTGAAAGGGCCCTGCTTGCTGCCCTGTGGGCACTGCAACATGTTACCCATATCATCTGTGGACAGAGGGTAACTGTGGAAACTTGTCACCATTCCTTGGTCTATTTGGTGAGCTCCAAGATAAAGGAGGGAAAGATGTCCTGCAGTAGGATCATTTCCTGGACCTTGGCCTGCAGGGCCATGATGTTGAAGTAAGGTATGTCAAAAATAAGAAAAATACAAGATTTTCCATTTGGTGTGAGGACAATTAGCTTGATCCCTTTGCCTGCCCTGTGACTAGTATCATTGAGTACCTCTGGTCCCTATCCCAGCTGGGGCTGTGGTCGACAACCTTGATGGTGCCCCTGGCAGCCATCTCTGCATACCGAGCCTGGGCTGGTATGCTGGCGGTGGAGCAGAAGAAGGTGGTTGTGTACTTCTTTAAAGGCCTTGACCACTTATCCCCGCCGGTGTGTGAACCACCACCACCTTGGAACTTACTGCTAGTACTGGCAGTGCTCTTCTGCAAGCCTTTTGAGTCTATGCACGGGTGTGACATGCCACACCTGTCATGAAAGATGGCCTTTTTTGTGGCAATCATGTCAGCCAGAAGCATTAGTGAACTCCAAGTACTCTTAGTGGAGCCTCCTTATTTGGTGTTCCAAAGGGACAAGGTAGTACTTCACCTCCACCTGAAGTTCCTCCTGAAGGTTGTCACGAAATTCCACCTTAGCCAGGTGATGAAAATCCCAGTCTGTTTTACGAAACCATCTTTGGAATCCGGCTGCAGGCTCCATACTTTGGACTTGAGGTGGGCGCTCTCTTGGTACATGAAGCGCATGGCTGGAGTTTGGGGTGAAGCTCATCAGCTTTTTCTTACATACGTTGAAGCCACGCCTGGCAGACCGGCAGCTAACAGGACAGTTGGCAAGTGGATTATGTCTTGCATCGACCTCTGCTATAGGTTGGCTGGTAGGGAGACTTCCATCGGGCTCAGGGTTCATTCCACCAGATATACCACTGCCTCAGTGGCTGCTTCCAAGGGCATGACTATCCAGGAGATCTGCAGGGCTGATACCTGGAAGTCAGCACACCCTTTCATCTTCCATTACAGCGTCAACCTGGAGTCTTGGGATGCTGCATTTGGGACCTTGGTTCTCCAGTCCATTTGCCAAGTAGGGGTGCGCACCTTGCTCCCTCTAACGAGAAACTGCTGGAAGTATGCCATCATGTGAATAAGTGAACCATATCCACGCCCATTGAAAAATAGGTTACTCACCTGTAACTGTAGTTCTAGGAGTGGTGCATGGTTAAAGAGCTGCTGAAGCCTCTTAGAAAACTTTGATAAACATAGTATTTAGGTACAATGTCTTGTAGTAGCATGTTTCACAGTCTGATAGATCTTGGTATGACCACATATTTCCAGATCTCTCTTTAGAAGAATTTTTCAACTAATTGCGTTTTGGGGCCCCTTAAATAATGATTTAAAATTTTGAGTTCAAGGCCCATTTCTTTGAACAGCCAAGAAGGAACGTGCACAAAAAGAAGCAAGAATGCAACAAGTAAATGCTCAGTGTTTATTGTGTAATACAACAGATGGACAGGACAAAAAATACCCCAGCACTTCGAACCCCTGTGGGTTCTTCGTCTTCGTTGTGCGTTCTTGCTTCTTTTTGCACACCTTCCTTGTCAGCTGTTCAGTATTGTTATTTTAGGTGCTGCATGAAGCCCAAAATGCCTGCGATTCTTTGTTTTGTCCATTTCTTTGAAGAACTGATTATCCTGCAAGATTTTAAGTAAAAATAGCAAATCACCCCAAGTAAGTCTGTCCTTTAAAGAAAATAAACCCAAGTCGTACAGCATCTCCTCATATGGTTTCTTTTTAATTCAGTGGATTATTGCTTTGTTTTAAGCAAGGGTATCCCTGAAGAAAGTTCAGTGTTGAGGCTACAATTGCAGGGATTATTATTGGAGACGATTGGCCTTTGAGGGAAACTCAAAAAAACAAATGATGAATAATTTCTAATTCCTTAATAATTTATTATGTGGGTGTTTCCACATGCTGATGTCTGCTATTTTTTGGTATTAGAGTTGCTGTGTGTGTAATGCTCCCAGCCATTACTGTGCACCATGAGGTCACTGTATCAGGCTCTTACAGACCTGTGCAGTTACCGGTCAGTTACCACATGGGTCTGGATAGCGACTCACCAGTTGGGATGCAGGATTGTCCCTGCCCATTTTATAAATATTTTTTAACCAAAGAGAAGCAAGGGGAGAAGGAAAGACTATAAACAGCAAGTGAAGGAAGGGAGATAACGGGAAAATTGTGGGACCATCAGAGTGACCAATTCCTGGGTGCCACAAGGAAAGTTTGATTGTGCAGACAGGCAAGAGATAAACCAGTGACAAAATAGATCCTTGCTTTTAACTGTCTCTGCATAACAAATGGGACAGGGTCTTATCCCAACCTTGTCACACGTACTGCACCAGTTTGCAGTAATACTACAGCCTACTGCATTACATCCTGGATGGCACAATTGTATTTTCAGAAATGCATATGTTAGCCCCTGCATATTTATGTTACAACACAGTTCTGAAAGATTTACAACTGAACATTCTACACTAGCTGACTCAGAATCTAGTGGAGCCAATGGTTCTAGGATGATGATGAGCAAGCAGAGAGGTGGCTACTTGAAATTCGCCACTAGTGCCAAATATGTAAAGTTACAACTTTCTGAGCACAGGAGTACGGTCACTCAATGAACCAGTTGGAAGACACAGACCTCAGCGCTAGGCAAGGTTAAAATAATTTATTTTTCAAAAGTTAAAAAGCTAGACCAAGCAGCACCTTCATACGTGACACCAACAGTTGTGCGTCACCCTGACACTTTATCAAGGCATGGTTACAGCAGTGACTAGTGTACTTTTATGGTAGTCTGTTAAAGAGACAGTACCTCAACCTAAGTAAACATTTTATACAGTTAAACGAATGACACCAGACTAAAGTGTCAAATGCTAAAAAAGTGCAAGTGGTACAAAAAAGTGCAAAAACTGGATGTATGGGCTGGTGTTTCCTGTCTGTGCAGATACTTTAACATCCAGCAGTACTTCACATTCCGGTCTCACCTTAGTGTTGCTTATACAGCTGCACTGCAGGTTCAGGGAATGAGCCTTTTTTTGGATATGGATGTAGCACTTTAAAAAGGTTTTTCATGGAACACCTGCATGGCTTATACCTTGACTAGTTGCTTCTTAAAGACCATTCTTGTAAAGAAAGTCTTTGAAACAGATAAGCTAGGGGAAACTGGATGGCTCAGTGACAGTGGCGGCTCTACACCAGGGCCCGCCAGGGCACGTGCCCCGGTAAAAAAAAATGCTGTGCCCCATATGGTGCAGAACCTCCCCCATAGTAACAATATATCAGTGCCCTGGCTGCCATCTGTTGTGCCCCAGCTGTGCCCTTGGTAACCATTTGTGGCTAGAGCCGCTGCTGCTCAGTGACTTGGTAGCAGGTTAAAGAACCTTTCACTTCTAGATCACTGGTTCAAATGCAGCACAGGCTGGTGGTGGCCAAAAGTCATTATCACCTGAGGGCTGTTCAGTGGTCAATTTGAAATGAGTTGTGATGGTCTCAGTCCCATTCACAGTGAGCAGGTTTCCATATCAGAAAACCACCAACACAATTGGCACTAACTGGCACCCTTGTTGGCAGTCTCACATGAGAGGCCAAGGATTGAATGTACATGGGGTCTGAACTATCCTCTCACCTATATTGGGGTCCCTCATTGGCAGGGTTGAGGCACATAAATGGGGCAGTGTGCGGAAGCTTGCACTGTGCTGTCAATTCAGCACTTTTTCACGAGCAGTGAATTCACACACAGAAAAAAAAGAAAGACGAACTATAGGAAGAGTGAGCAAGTGAGTGAGTGTGTCACTCACTAAGCCACTCAGTGGCTTGTTATAGTATTAAGTTGATTGGATGTTTCCCTGCTTTTTAAAATGTGAAAAAAGGCAAAAAAAAAAAAAAATTTTGGTCTTACCACACTGTACTGGAATCCATTTCTGTTAATATTTTGCACTCTGTGCCCCTGCAGTTTTTTAGTAAATGCATGTTCGCTGTTCAGTACATGCTCTCTCGCTATTGGGAGCACCACAGTTGGCCGATAAACTAGTCCCCTCCCCCCACCAATGTCCTGCCCCTATGGGTTTTAACATAGAAACGGAATTTGTTGGCAGATAAGGACCGCTTGGCCCACTTAGTCTGCCCATCCTTCCCTGCATATACAGACAGCACAGACCCTACCTGATCTGTGTCTACCCCCCCGCTTCTCTACCAAGAATCCCTTGTGTGTATCCCATGTATGCGTGAAGCCCGCCATTTTTTTGGCCCCACAACCTCTGCTGGAAGATTGTTCCAGGCATCCACCACTCTTTCAGTGAAGAAGCACTTCCCCACATGCCTCCTAAATTCCCTCCCGCTTCATTGCATGCCTTCTTGTTCTTAAGCATTTTCTCCTCTAAAAGAAACTCCTTTCCTGTAATTTATTAACCCCATAAGGTATTTATAGGTCACTATCATGTCCCCCCCCCCCCTTCCAGGGTGCACATACTGAGATTCTCCAATCTCTTCTTATAGGGTTTCTGATGCAGTTCCTGTACCATTTTAGTTGCCCTCCTCTGGACAGCCTCTACCCTGTATATGTCATTTCTGAGATGTGGTTTCCAGAACTGGGCACAGTACTCCAGCTGAGGCCTCACCAACTATCTGTACAGAGCTAACACCACCTTCCTCTTTCTGCTGGTGCTAATCCTCTCTGTTCACCTCAGCATCCCACTAGCCCTGCCAATTGCCTTGTCACACAGCCTTACCACCTTGAGGTCATCTGATATGATTACTCCATGGACCTTTTCCTGTTTTGTGACCATCAGTACCTCTTCCCCCATTATGTACTCTGCCTCTGGGTTTCTGTGCCCTAGGTGCATGTTTTTGCTCCTTTTTGCACTGAAACCCAGCTGCCATACCTTAGACCACTCCTTGAGTTTTCTCAAGTCTCTGCTCAGTTTCTGCACCCTCCCCATGAGTGTCCACCCTATTGCAGAGATTGGAGTCAGCTGCAAAGAGGCATTCCTTTCCTTCCAGCTTTTCTGCAATGTCTTTTATAAAGACATTAAAGAGGGATGGTCCCAGTACTCTGAGCCCTGAGGTACCCCGCTGATCACCCTTCCCATCTAAGGTGGCCAAGGAGCAGAGGCTGCTGGACGGCTTCCAGGATGTGTTCTTAACACAGCATGTCATGGAGCCCACAAAGGAGGGGCATGTCCTGGACGTGGTTCTGGTAGATGGGGATCTGGTAAGGGACCTGGTTTTAGAGGATCCCCTGACTGGGAGCAACCACAATACTGTCTGGTTTCAGATAAGCATGGGGGAGATCTAGGACACTGGCAGTAGACTTCAGGGGCAGACTTTGTGAGCATGGGAAATATTCTCAAGGGTCACTGAGAGGATTACATCAATGACAAATGTGGAAAAGAGATGGGAGGTCATAAAGCGGGGGACTTCATGGGCAGTCAGGACCTGCGCTAAGGTGAAGCGTGAGGAGCAAGGTCACATAAACCATGCTGGTGGTCCAGTGAAGTTCAGGTAGTGGTCAGAGAAAAGAAGCTGACTACAAAAATATAAAACAACAAGAGGGATAGGGATAAGGAAATGTACCATCTTGCATCTAGAAAAGTCACCCGGATGGTGAGGGGGCAAAGTCCAGTAAAGAGCAGCTGCTGGTACAGGGATACATGGAGGGAAAGGGTTCTTCCAGTACATTGGGGAGCGGAGAAAAACTAAGAGCCATCTCAGCAGATTGAGATCAGAAGGAGGGTGGAGTGGAAGAGGCGAGGGACCAAGCAGAGGTATTAAGCAGAGTACTTAGCCTCTGTGTTCACCGGGAGGGATGGGATATCTACAAAGCAAGGCACGATGGGGATAGAAGCGGCAGTGAGTGGGATCAGGGGAGCAACAGAAGTGGAGCAAGAGGGAGAGGTACCCCAGGGGTGTCACATCAGGATAAGGATAAAAAGGCCAGTAAGGTGGAGGGGAAGATGATGTAGCTCCACCGAAAGGGTGTGGTTAGCCCTCAAAGCCCTAAAGAAAGACAAATCTCCTGGTCCGGATGGCATTCATCCGAGAGTACTATGAGAATTGGCGGACATACTGGCTGTACCCCTGTCTGAGCTCTTCAACAGTTCGCTTGAGACAGGGAGGGTACCTAGGGATTGGTGAGAGGCACATGTGGTGCCAATCCATAAAGGGGGGTCGAGGGAAGTACCAGGTAACTATAGACCCATCAGTTTGACCTCGGTGGTGGGAAAATTAATGAAGAGTATACTAAAGGAATGATTGGGGGTGTACTAGGAGGAGGTGGGAGGTCTGGATAGTCGGCAACATGGGTTTGTGACTGGTAGATCATGTCAAACCAGTCTTGTGGAGTTCTACGAATGGGTAACATCAGAACTGGACAGGGGAAATCCTGTGGATGTATTATTCTTGGACTTCGGCAAGGCGTTTGACACTGTCCCCCACAATGGTCTGGTGGAGAAACTGATGGGGTAGGGAGTAGGCCCTTTGATGGTCAGATGGATTGAAAACTGGCTAACTGGATGTACCCAGAGAGTAGTGGTTGGTGGGCAGCTCTCGAACCCTAGAGAGGTCGGTAGTGGGGTACCGCAGGGCTCGGTCCTGGGTCTGATCCTGTTTAATGCATACATATCGGACATCAGGGAGGGTATAGGGTGTGAAATGAGTCTCTTCGCTGATGACTCCAAGATGGGAGCAGTAGTTGAGGGGAAAGGGGGGAGGTTGGCTCTGCAAGGGGACCTGGACACCCTGGAAAGCTGGGCTCACACATGGAAATTAAATTTCAATATCACCAAGTGCAAGGTGTTGCATCTTGTGTGGGGAAACCCTAAACACAGGTACACCCTGGGAGGGGAGGTGCTGGAGGCCTCAATGGGGAAAAAGACCTAGGGGTCATGGTGGATGCATGTATGAATAACTCTGAGCAGTGCAGGAGAGTGGCTAGCAAGGCAAACAGGATGCTGGGATGCATCATAAGGGGGATCACCTCTAGGAGCAGGGAAGTGATTCTGCCGCTGTACAATGGACTGGTTAGACCACACCTTGAGTACTGTGTACAGTACTGAAGACCACACTTGAAGAGGACATACAGCTCCTGGAGAGGTACAGAGGAAGGCAACTAAGATGATACGAGGACTAGAGTTTGATGTATGAGGACAGACTTGAGGAGCTCTGCCTGTTTTCATTGGAGGAGAGGAGGAGGCAGAGAGACAGTTGAGGTCTTCAAGTACCTCAAGAGGAATAAATAGAGTAAACATGGAGGGATCTTTAGACTAAAGCAGGAGGTATCACCAGAGTGCATGGTTTGAAGTTGGAAGGTGGAAGGGTGAGGGGGGAAAAGAGGAGGAGGTTTTTCACTGAGAGGGTGGTGGACCCTTGGAATGCACTGCCTGGCGAGCTGGTTCAGAGAGCCACAGTGGAGGGCTTCAAGAGAAGGTGGGACAGACACAGAAAGTGGATGTATCAGATGATGGCCTGGCCCAGGGCAGTGGGGATGGATGATAGTGGTTTCTGGAACACAAGGGGGGGGGGCCTCGGCACCCAACTAAGGATCTAAGGTTCGAGCAGACTCGATAGACCGTAAGGCCTAATCTGCTGGCAATTAGTATGTTAGTATCCCCAAGTGAGTGCCACTTACCACTACACTCTGTTTCTTATCCATCAACCAATTTTGTGCCCAGTTTACCACCTTAGGACCCACCCCCCAAACTGCCTAATTTATTCATGGGCCTTCTATGTGGTACGGTGTCGAAGGCCCTGCTGAAGTCTAAGTAGGGCACATCCACCACTCCACCCTGATCTATTGCCCTAGTCACCCAGTTGAAGAAATCTATGAGGTTCATCTGACATAACCAGTCCCAGAAATCTGTGCTACCTTGGGTCAGGATTCAAGATACTCCACAAGCCTTTCTTTTATAAGCGTCTCAATTAACTTTCCCACTGCTGATGTTGAACTGACCGACCTATACTTGCCAGCCTGCTGTCGCTTTTATGAAGCAGGTCTACTTCTGTCTTCCTCCAGTCAACTAGAACCACTCCTGATTCCAGTGAATTGTTGAAAAGGGCTATCAGAGGTGCATCCAGTAACTTCCTGAGCTCCCTTGACACCCTTGGGTGTACCATGTCCAGCCCCATAGCTTTATCCCCTTTCCATATTTGCAGGTCCTGTCAGTGCTCTCTCCTCTGTGAATGGACTTGTATCTGCCTCCCTCTCCTCGCTGTTCCTGCTGCTTTTATGTACCCCCCCCCCCCCACTGTGAAGATGGAACAGAAGCATCTGTTCAGGATATCTGCTTTTTCCTGATCCTCCATTGCACTCCCCCTGCCCTTCTTATCCTCACACCCCCTTGTCTCTCTTTTCATTAATGTACCTAAAAAAAAAAAATGCACAGCACAATGGTGTACTGTAACCTCTCCCCAAATGAGTGTTATGTAAGCAATAAGACATGACAGGGTGTGCATGGAACATATTTTACCGCACGGCCAGGGGTGTAATGAGGCACAAGGCCTTGGCCGAGTGCCTTTAGCCCTTGGTGTGCGGTAAAATATGTTCCATGCACACACCTGGAGTGTCTTATGCGCTTATAAAATGGGCCCTCTTGTTTTACAACTTTTTTTCAGTTAGAAAAATTGCTTTTAAATGTGGAAAATAGTATTTGTTTATGTAGATTTAAGATAAAATAGTCCTTCCGCCTACCACAAAATGACATGATTGTGATGTAATTATGTCTGTTCTGGACAAAGTGATGCAAACACTCCCCCCCACACACACACAGACACATGTACTGTTTTGTTTGTTTTTTGCTTTGTTTTTTAACATGTAGTGTTCCGGATTTTAATATTAAGGAGCTCTTTGAAAGCAGAGAACTAGAGAGAGAGAGAGACAACTGTTTTTTTTCCCCCCCGAAGTAGCAGCTAGCGGTATACACACACACTGGTGTTACTAAGGAAGCAAGTGTACTTTTGCCGGAGGAAAATAATAAATAAGCACTGCACCACAGTTTACATGGCCAGCCAAGTCCTGGCGTGTATTTGTGTTGTAGAGTCTACAGATGCGCACACACACGCCAATCTGTACTTGCCTCCACAGCTGAAGCACCACTCCTGAAAGCCTGAAACTGCAAATTTCTTTCAGTTCGCTGGACAGCACATCACAGCCTTGCTATCAGGGGATCGTAATAGTTCAGATCACAAGTGCTTTTACTGACATTGTTGTGCCAAATACAGAGTGAGAAAGTGAGTAGCACCAACATTTCTGTGAGTACAGAAGGAGCCATGCTGTGAATGTGAACTAAATTCGACTGAATCGGATGCTACAGAGACCAAGATGGCGCATTTAAAACTTGTTCTAACACCCTGATTTCTATTAGGAACGCAGTTCTGCTTCTCTGACCTTTTTTTTACCCATGCATGGAACAGATTTCATGCATGGTGAGCTAGGTCTCTGATTGGCTGGTTTAGCTTACCCATTTTATAAGTTTTTTTGTCTTTTTACAACATGCTCCACTATATTGTAATACCCTTTTTCTTTTGATACACCTGAAAAGTAATGGTAGAAATATACTTGTGCAGCATAAAATGATTTCCACATGTCAGCAGTCTAGTGAGAAAAAATGATGAATCTAACTATTGAAAACATGATTTTTCTGTAGACTGCTTTTCTCTGTAGCTTTTTTCTGGTATTGAAAAGTATTTTGGAGACTCTTTTTGGTTGCCTAGTAGTAACTCACTTTATTTATTATCAGTGACAGGTAAGAATCTTGTACTTCATAAGTGGAAGTGTTAACATGCAGGCAGTATAGCTTAGTGGTTAAAGGCACTGAACTGCAAACCAGGAGACCTGAAGACCTGGGTTTGAATCTCATCAACCCCCACTTGTATACTATATGATCCTGAGCAAGTCTTAGAGGAAGTGGTGGGGCTGAAACAATCACGAGATTTAATAATGCATGGGATAGCCATAGGAAATCCTGGCAGTCAGTGGTAAGGGGCAACAGATTTCTAGAAAAATGTAAAAGGAACTTGCAGGCTGAAATGTGCAGACTGGGTGGGCCATAGGCCCTTATCTGCTAACAGTATCTATGCAAATGCTGTTTCCCAACTAATATGTTACATGTCTACAAAAAAAAAAGTTCCTGATTTATTGCCCTTCTTTATAAAGTTTTGTTTTATTTACAGGTCTAAAAACAGTATGTACCATGCCCTTGGCTATAGCACTATATTAGTAATGCAGGCGGCAATGACATTTGAGCAACAGGATATTCAGATGGGCATTAGGACTATGAAAGAAGCTTTGCAGACCTGCCAAAGGTAACATTTTCTTAAGCATTACAAGTGTTAACTAACATAGACCCTTATACAGCCACATTGCTTAAAGAGAACCTTTCCTGCTCGTTTAGAAATTGCCCCCAAAGAACCATGAAAGACCCTTGCCTGCCCCCATTTCAAATGGTGCCAGAATCAGAATTTTTATATGCCCCTATTTTAGAAGGGAAGGGATCATATTTTGGCTCTGGCACAGAGCCACCAATCCCTTCCATTTCCTGTCACTGAGAGCTGCCCTTGCACCAGCATGTTTCATGATGTCATTGCATGGAGAACTTGCGGTGCGCTTCATACACATTAATGGGGCCTTTTCTTTTTAACTCTGTTTTTCATATTTTAGATGGCCATTGCAAACAAATCAAGACCTGCTCAACTAACAAAGTCCTTGTTAGGTAAGTGGTGGCCTAGATTTGCCCTGAACAACCATCTAAAATATGAAAAACAGAGTTAAAAAGATGGCCCTGTTAGTGTCTGTGACGCTAACCCAGTGCTCTCCATAAAATGAAATCATGAAATGTGTTAGTGTGGGGGCGGTGCTCAGTATCAAGAAGTGGAAGTGACAGGTGGCTCAGCTCCACGGAGCCAAAATATGATCCCTTCCCTTCCTTTCTAAGTCAGGGGCATATAAAAATTCTGACTCTGGCACCATTGGAACTGGGGGCAGGTAAGGGTCCTTCCAGGTTTTTAGTGTGAGTGCCAGAAAAGGCACTCTCTAAATTAAGCGAGTTGCGCTTTGATACAGATGAGCCCTATTCTGCAGTGAGCCCATGAGTTGCGCAATTAGGCCGCTAGGATCAAACATGCTGTCGACATTACTACACCACAGTGACTCCTTCGGCGAGCTGGGGAACCTTGCTGTTCCACAAGGAACCTCTGCATACATGCCAGATCCTGTGGACTGTGCCAACTGGGTGGCAGGAGTGACTAAGGAGATACAACAGTGATAGGTCTCATCTTGTGCTGAATAGATGTCCCAAACAAGAAAATAAAATCCCACAAGGTAGTCTGAATGGAGGCCCTGATAAATCATGCCCTGCACTACACAATCTGTCAAACCAGATCCTGAGTCCAGAGGAGTATACCCCTGAAAAGCCCTGCCACAGTGGGAAGCGGGGGACATTGGCAAGCCATGGCTGGCAGGAGAAGCCATGGAGACTACTGGCAGGGTGAGTGGTGCAGATGCTAGGTAATTTACCCAGCCATCATAGCAGGTGAAAAACTTAGATTAAAAACTATAGAAGAATATGTCCTGCATTTAGTCATACTACAACTCTCTCTTATACCATGCATGGAGGAGGAAAGCCCCCTCTCACTTTAATGTTTAGGTTTGCACTGAAATGGCAGGCAGTGTGGTCTGTTGTTTAGAGTGCTGAACTATATTAATCCCACCATAGCGTTTGCCTTACTGTGTGACCCTAACAAGTCACTTGATCTCCAGGGTCTTCTGTCTTTTTGGTGAAAAACTGGGTAGAAGCAGGACTACAGTGAAAACAGAGTAATGCAACACAGGCTATCCTGAGTAAATGAGTAGGAAAAAATAAATGAAATGACTAAGCAGGGTATTATCTCAATACTGTAGGCTCCAAGATTGAGCAGGCTGAAACATTTCCAGTCCTCTTATTATAGCATCATTGCTCTACCTAGGCTGAACTTTATACACCTCATCCTGTTGGACATTAGGTCAGCCTGTGGCGGAGCCAGAGGGGGGGCTGGGGGGTGGTCACCCCTCCTGGCCGCCCCAGTGTGAGTAGTGGCGCCCTGCCACCATCTTTATTCACTGTTTAGTGCCCATTGTGGAGTCTATCATTGACTGAATGGCTCTACCTGGCTCCCAAATGATCCCAAACGTGGCTCCGCTACTGAGGTCAGCTGTACCTCTTTTGTTATTATGAATGAGATAGTCGTCTGAAATGAGACTCTGGTGCCCTGCACACCCTTAATAAGTAGTGCTGATGCAGTGGGAAGCAACGAAACAGCTGATTTTAGGGCTTACGGCAGTGTGAATCATGCAAGTGTAAACAAGCAAGATATGGCTTTAACTGGAAGACGTCAAGAAATTCTTATGTTATAGTAAGACAAACAGCAATTGACTCTGAGCTGCTAAAATAGACTTGATACAATGTTTTATAACATTATGGTGCACCAAAATGATTCTGTTGTTAAAAACTTGAAATAATAGCGTTAGCTGTCCTTGTAAACGTTGCAGTGGGGCACAGGAGCCTTTTGTAGTAGTAGATAGTGATCCGTTGGAGCAGTTGTTCCTCAGGCTCTGAACACTTCAACTGGTGATTATCTACAGTAATATTATAAATTGTCAGGGCTGATCAGACCAATCAGTATTGACAGTTTCCTTGCACGTGAGGTCATCTGAGAACCATCAGAAGGCTTATTGTAACAAATTTGAAATTGTGAAATAGTCTAACTACTCCAGACTGAGTCTCTCTGTACCCTTCAACACCCCTTAAATCTATCTCCACCCCCCCACTGCCTTGAACCCACTACACTTCCAACATTTCATAGAAACATAGAAACATAGAATTTGACGGCAGATAAGGACCGCTTGGCCCACCCAGTCTGCCCATTTCCCTAACTACTGGATAAGCTGCAGATCCTAGTTAACCAGCAGCCTACTTCTTCCTACCCCCAACCCCCAGAATTGCCTTATGACTGTCCCATGCATGCTTGAATTCCACCACTGATTTTGACTCCACAACCTCCTCCGGAAGGCCATTCCATGCATCCACAACCCTCTCTGTGAAAAAATACTTCCTTAAATTACCTCTGAGCGCTCCCCCATCTTCAAATTGTGCCCTCTTGTTCTTGCACACCTCTTTTTTTGAAAGATGCTACCCTCTTGGACTTTGTTGATTCCCTTGAGGTACTTGAAAGTTTCTATCATGTCCCCCTCTCCTCCTTTCCTCGAGGCTATACATATTAAGCTCCTTAAGTCTCTCTTCATATGTCCTCGGTGCAGACCCTGCACCATTTAAGTGCCCTCCTCTGGACAGCTTCCATCCTGTCTATGCTTCTTGGAGATTGGGTCTCAGAACTGCACACAGTACTCCAGATGGGGTCTCACCAGCTGTCTGTACAGAGGGATAATAACTTCCTGTTTTCTACTGGTGATGCCTCCCTATGCATCCCAGTATCCCCCAACCCTCCTTGCTGCCTTCTCACATTGCTTGCCCACCTTTAGGTCATCTGATATGACTACCCCAGGTCCCTTTCCATTTTGTTGTTGTTAGTATCTCACCCCCCATTGTGTACTCTTCCCCTGGGTTTTTGTTTCCCAGGTGCATTACCTTGCACTTCTTAGCACTGAATCTAAGCTGCCATACATTTGACCATTCCTCTGACCTTGCCAAGTCCCTTCTCATCCTTTCCGCCCCACCCTGTGCATCAACTCTGTTGCAGATCTTAGTGTCATCTGTAAAGAGACATACTTTCCTTCAGTCCTTCTGCAATGTCACTTATAAAGACATTGAAGAGGACTAGATACTATCTGAACTCTGCGTGCACCACACTAGTAACCCTCCTTTCTTCAGAGTGGACTCCATTTACTATTACTCTCTGTGTCCTATTCTCCAGCCAATTCTTTACCCAGGCTGTCATCTTGGGACCCACTCCCAGGCTGGCTAACTTATATTAATCTTTTGTGTGGGACTGTGTCAAATGCCTTGCTAAAGTCTAGGTAGGCCATGTCCACAGCCCCTCCCTGATCTACTACTTTGGTCACCCAGTCAAAGAAATCTATCAGATTCGTCTGGCATGACCTTCCCGCTGTGAATCCATTTCTTACCTCGCTCGTCAAGCTGTTCCAGTCCTTTATCACCCTTTGTGAAGTAGCACTTCCTAACGTCTTATTTGAATTTACCCCCAGCCAGCTTATAGTCATTCCCCCCAGTGGCTATGGTTCCTTTCACTGTAAACAGTTCTGTTGTGTGTCCTCTTTACCCTACATAAATGTAAAAAAATGAAATTCCAAAAAAAGTATTGATTCCACAGTATGCATAAAATTGTTGCATACAAACAAGATAACTACAAACACATGAAGAATATCCAGCCCTTTACAAACTGAATGAGTAGTTTCCATTTTTTTGTACAGATTTCACCATTTACATTCATCCATCTCCATACCACCAGTTCAGTTTTGTATCATTAGCTGGATGAGTTTCTCGTCCACTTTGGCTGTCTATGCCCTTGAAACAGTCTTTAATAATTGTAGTGCTTTTACCGCAAAATTTCCTAAGGTAAATAATGTTGCTTCCAAATCTGTTGACAGCAGTTTTCATATTTTTTCCCTTATGCCTTGACCTGTCGTATTATCAGTAACTGGGGCAATCCATTCTTTCCTTTCCCTTTCCAGATTTCTACATTCAAACAGGATATGAGGCATAGTTCACCTAATATTTTTGTCACAGCTACATGCCCTGGGTGCAAGTTGCTAGATTGGCTTTTCCTCTGATGGGTCAACATTTCAAATATTAGTTTACAAATTGCTTTTCTATGTAGAGCATTTTCGCAAAACAATAAACATTTCTCAGTCATGAAGCTGGTCTTAATTTCCTTCAGTATATAAAATTCCCATGAATCATATATTCCTGCTAGATCTATTTGTACTGCTACATCAGTTATTTTTGTGCAGGTCCTTTTACAAAATTATTAAAATCACCCTGTGTTTCAAAAATAGTATTTTTCCTTGTATGTTTCTATCATGCCCCACCTTATCGCCAGCAAATACAGGTTCAAGATCTTTAATCTGTGCTTATATGCTCTATCCTGAAGATCGCTGAGCTGGACTGATCTGACCTATCCCAGTCTTTTTTTAGATTAGGGAACCAGTGTTGTTTGTATGTTATGTCAGTTAGGCTTAGTCCGCAAACTCTGCTGTACTAGGTCAATGCAAGTTAAAAGGTGGCCAGCCCTGTAGCAGGAATCAACTACAGGAAGGAATCTTGCACTCCTGACTGAGAAATGAAGTACAGTTAAAGTCAGAAAAATGCTCGGTTTAAATATCTTTTTAATAAAGAGCACAAAATGTTAACAGGTAGCTTCACCCATAGCTAGCCTCTAAGCCAGAAGTGCAAGGTTCATTCCTGTGGTTGTTTATTGGTTATAATAAATTTTAAAGAAAACAGCAAGCTCTTGTTTTGACCATATCTGGTGCAAAACAGAAATATGGAGGAAAATTATTATTTTCTTTTAGGATATGTCTTTTACGAGGTCACACCTATGGAACTTATAGCCACCAGGCACTAGGACCACATGGAAACTTTTTTCAAACAGTCAGCCAGGAGCTGCCCGTGACATCAGATGTCAACATATACATAAATGTGGGCGGCCCCTCCTCTCCTCAGTTCTTTTCCTGTCGATCAGATTCACTGGACTGCTGTGGAAACACCGCTGCAATAGCTGCCATTTATTTATTTTACATCTACGAAAGTAATGGTAACATCTTCCTGGACAGTTCTATGTCATAGCGGTGACTGCCAAAAGGTGATTGCTGTTAAGGCGCATAGGAAAACTGTGCCAGGACTTGGATTTTAGTATTTTATAGTCCCCTGCACCCTCCTGCTGAAGGATTCTCATCCACGGGGTGTATGTCGGGGGGATGCAAACTGCAGCAAAAATTTTGGTCCAGGCACAACAAACATACAGGCGCCCCCAACCCAGCACCCCACAATCCCCAGCCCTAAACCCACCCACCACGCCACAAGGCTAGCTCGGTAGCTCACCGCGGCACCACCCTTCACAGACCCTCCCTCCTGCCCTCGCTGAGGTGTTTGTTTCATGTGCGCGTGAGCATATGTAGCAACCATCCTGTCGCTATATCCGCAAACCTCCCATCCGTCGCCCTTCCCAGTGGGTAGCCCCGTTGACATGCTCCGCGATTGAGTCGCCATTGTTGTAGGCACTCAATCGTGGTCACCTATGTCACGGGATACCTCCTGGACTTATGTCTTCACCATTTATTCATACTGCTGGGTTACAAACTGGAGGCACTGGGACCCTGCAGGAGCCAAAAATCTTCAGGAGTGCTGCTGCCAAGGTAGGACCACGCATGCCTGGCACCACGATGCTGGCTTGCGCCGTGTAGGTTATCTCGGCGTCCGTCCTCCAACTGCCTCAGTTCCTTTTTTCCTGTCGTCGAGTGTGCTTCAATGACGATGTTGCTCATCTGCCAGGAGTTAGATCTTCATGTCTATACGACAACAGTGTTTCATTTTGTTTCGTTCAGTTTTAGCTGATTTCTTATTTTCTGTAATAAAAAAAAAGTTTTATTATTTTTTTGTTCAATAGCCTTACCGTTTGGAGGAATCAACAGTGACTGTGATGATATGGAGTCTTCTTTAGAAGGCTGCTGTAGCAGCTGGGTTGTGTCTTGTCCACCGCCCCCTCGGGGGTCCAACCACAGGCAGTCCAGTGTTCCGGAGGAAGGACAGTGTTCCTGCAAGCACAAAAAGAAGTGGGCCCGTTCCTGATTCAGTTTGAGACCTGGCACTGCTCTGCCTTGAGTTCTTCCTCTTCCCGCTATCCCTATTAGTTGATCGGTCACTTTGAATTATTAAAATCACAACATTAAGTGGTATAAAAATATATGAAAATATCGCCCCCATAGAAGTCAACGGGGCGCACTCACGCAGCCTTCGTTTTGTGACATCACAAAACAGGACTGTGTGGGCTGGCGTGGGGGGTGTGGTTTTCGGACGGTAAGTCGGTCCCTTTTTCAGGGCTTGCTGAAAAATAGTTTATGAAGAGCAGGACTTTTCGTTTAGAAGAAATTAATGTGCAAGATTTCATCAGCGGACTCCTATCAAGGTCAGTTATCTGCCACACTGGGTGTGTGTGTGTGTGGGGGGGCTGATGCATTCCTGCTGGGAACCTGTTCTTTAAGGCTGTGGCATTGGATCTTCCAGTATCTGAATCCAGAATTAAGATTCTCCAGACTGTCACCTGGGGATTAGAATGCAGTAGCCATCAACTTGAAAGCATCTTTGGATGCATATGATGTGGCTTCTAGAGCAACCGCTGCTGGAATCTTTATTAGAAGACATTCCTGGCTCCGGACATTGGAGTTTTCCTCAGATGCTCAGCAGCAGGTTATGAATGTCCCCTTTGATGGTACATATTTTTTCGGCTAACAGGTGGAACAAACCCAAGAGGCTTCTCAGAAAACCAAGACTGCCATTAAAATTGTAAAACTGGTTCCTTCAGCTACTCAAAAGTGGCAGGAACCATCATTTTATTTTTTTTTCGTAACAGGCAGCCATTTTGAGGAAGAGGCAGAGGAGCCCCAACAAAGCACCATTTTCCTCAGCCGCTAAAGAAAATGCAGCAGAAGGTACAGGGGCCAAAAGCACCCAGTGCCACCCTCTGAAAGCTTAGCTGTAGCTCTGTTTCAGCTACCCGAAGTGGACCTCTCCTTGGCTGTGGGGATTGTCTGACTCAGTTTTGCAAGCAGTGGAAGTCTATCACTACAGACAAGTAGGTCATCAGGATTGTACAAGAGGGGTACTCTCTCAACTTTGCAGGGATTTCCCCAGACCTTCTACCCCAGCGACAGTACACTCTGTCAACCGCTCAGTCAGACCTCCTCACTTCAGAGATAATGCGCCTTCTCAAAAACAGGGCAGTGGAAGTATTCCCTGAGCAGAGCGAAACATAGGTTTCTACTCCCATTATTCTCTAGTTCCGAAAAAGACTGGGCATGCGCCCAGTTTTTGATCTTAAAAAGCTGAACAAGTTCTTGTACCAAGAGAAGTTCAAGATGATCTCCTTGGGAGATGCTCAGAGTCCTACCACTTCTCAAACATGACTGGCTGATATCCCTGGACATGCGGGATACCTACCAGCACATTCCAGTGCACCCAAACCACCACAAGTTCCTTTGCTTTGTGGACTTGAGTCAACATTACCAATTCAGAGTCCTGCCCTATGGGCTTTCCTCGGCACCTCGAGTTTTTACCAAGAGCTTCACAGTCCTTGCAACGTACCTTCAGAAACTCTGCATTCAAGTCTTTCCCTACCTAGGCGACTGGCTCTTAGCAAGCCCATCAAGACAAGATACAGAGAAAGGGGTATCCACAGCATCTCAGTTCCTCACCTCCATGGGGGTCTTGCTGAACCTGGAAAAGTCACAGCTTCAACCCTCACAGCTGCTCCTCTTCATAGGGGCCCTCTTAGACACTACAAAAGTGAGGGTCTTTCTCCTGGAGGACAGGAGGAACGACATCCTTCAGATGGCTCGCTTCATCAGGGAGAACAACCCTGTATGTGCTAACTCCATGCAGCAGATGTTAGGCCTCATGGCCTCTTCTGTCCTCACAGTGTCTCTGACTTGACTGCACATGAGGACCACTCAGTGGATGCTCAGCACACAGTGGTCCCAGACAACACATCCTCTGTCTTACACCATCAAAGTGACAGAGCCCCTGCACTTGCATGGTGGATACAAGAGGACAACCTTCTACTAGGTCTTCTCTTTGCCCCACCAGAATCTTGGATAACCATCACTACAGATGCATCTCTCCTCAGCTGGGGAGCTCACTGCCAGAGCCGACACTTTGAGGGAGTTTGGACCCAGGCAGAGTCTTGCCTTCACATCAGTGTTCTGGAGATGAAGGCAGTTCTGTACACCATCCGAGTCCTGGAAGATGTTGTCTGTCACAAGGTAATCCTTCTTCAGATGGACAACAAAGCAGTGATGTATTATGTCAACAAGCAAGGCGGGGGGGCACACCCTTACCCTCTCTGCAGGCAAGTCTTGAGGGTATGGGAGTGGTGCCTTGACCACAATGCTCTGATTCAGGCAGTTTACCTGCCCGGGACTCAGAACAAACTGGCTGACCATCCCAGCAGGACAGAAGCAGATCCTTATGAGTGGTCAATAGCACCAGACATTGTACAGTTTCTCTTCGACGAGTAGGGTACTCCAGACCTGGACCTTTTTGCGTCCCTACTCAATGCAAAACTGCCTCTATTCTGCTGCAAAACTCCAGAACCTAGCATTTTCTGTCATGATGCATTCAGGCTGTGGTGCACAAGATGCTTTCTGTCTGCATTTCCTCCTCTTCCATTAGTTCAGAGGGTACTGCTCACACTGGAGGCGCACAGAGGCAAGATGATTCTCATTGCATCGTACTGGCCTCAACAGATTTTGTTTCTTTTGATCAACAAGTTGTCAGAGGTTTCTCCAAGGCAACTGCCTCTACGAATGGACCTTCTGACACAGGGATCCCTGGTACATCCTGACCTGCACTCCCTTCACCTTCACACCTGACTTCTGAAGAGATAGAAGTGAGCAGGTTTAAAGTTTCTCAGAGAATCTAGGAGATCTTCCTGGCTGCATACAAGTCTTCCACTAGGAAGACTTCTATAGCTAAATGGAAGCATTATGAATATACATACGAACATATCAACAGAAACAGACCTCCTGGTCTATCAACATCTGCTCGAATGTGCAGCTAGCGCCCAAAGTTGCAGCTGCCCCACCCCACTCCCCTTTTGTCCACCCTCTGCCGTTCTCAGCCTCACCCATCCAAACTCTCCCCTGTTCTCTGTCCCGTGCCCTTTTAAAGCTACCCCCAGTTTTTCATGATATCACCCTCTATGGTAGGGCATTCCACTTTGACACCACTCTCTCTGTAAAGTAATGCCCCCTCATCTCCCTCCTAAATCTTCCCCCCTGTATTCAAACAACATGAAGTCTTGCTGTATTCTGACTACTGCAATTAGCCCCAGCCTTTAAACTGCCCCGGAGAACAAAGGGTTAAACTTTCTATGCAGAGCATAGAATGCTGAGCTCGAGCTTGGTTGGTGTCTCTGTCTGTTTCCCTTTGAAATCTAACCATCAGATTCTTTACTCCGCCTCACTGAACAGTCACTACGGAGATTTCTCCTGCTGCTCGGTTCGAAAGTCCGTTGAAGTGTCGGGTTACTGTCGGTTTTTAATTGAAATTTATTTCTGCATAGTCGGTTCAGTCTCTGTCTGTGGTACTGTGAGTACTAGATAGGTTTTGTACTGTTTTTCTGTGTGGAACTTGTAAATGTGTAGATCGGTTTGGCTGAACCGATCAATTGTTAATTCTTGTATCTTACTTTAATGTGTGGTTATCGGTCCTTATCGGTTCTAAAAAAAAACGTGTTTGGTACGTCTTTTTTCCAAGATCCATGACACAGTTAGGAACCAATAAGGGAATCTTGCCTGGCGGTTGCCAAAAAAAGGGTACGTTGGTTAGATTGGCCATGTCTGAGAAACCCAAGAAAAAAACTGGGCCCACTGGGTTTCAGCACTGCAGTGAGTGGGGGGTTTGAACACCTTGATTCAGACTGCCAAATTTGTAAAAGCTTTCCCAAATCTACCCTTGAAAAGAGATTAGGTAGACTAAGGGAAAAGGAGGCAGAGAAGTCCACTGACCCGGATGGCCAGCCCGGTTCAGTTCTGACCAAACCAGAAGGAGTGCCCTCTGACCAGGGTGATACTTCTTCAGGCAAAAGGAGAGCTGATCCCGAGGGTTCGGTTCTGACAAAAAGAAAACGCAAAGAGAAATTGTTCTGTTCAGATCCAGAAGCCCATGTTCCGACCACCGAGGAAATAGCCAGAGTGATTTGGATTGTGGAATCGCTTTGCCCGGTTCCAACCGATCCGACACCTTTTGGCAGGGGCTCAGTTCAGTCGGTTCCCCCGGTTCACGATTATACCCCTGAAGAATTTTATGAACCAGAGTTTGAGGAGGAGGGGGAGTTTGAAGATGGTGATGGTGAAAGTCTGGAATCGCCTGTTGAACCGGACATCTCCTCAGACAGACCTTCAAGTGTATCCCCTCCTAGGCTTTCTGAGTCCCCTTCCCACTTTATGTTCTACAGAAAGGTGGCTGAGACCCTCCAGCTTCCTGTGGAGGAGGCAATGGAGGATCAAGAGAGCCTGATTTTGTGGAAATGATGGACATCCCAGAGTCCAGAAGACTGTCTGTTCCCCTTCACAAATCTTTTGGGAAGCAGACACAAAAAATCCTGAAGTCTACCAATTCTATACCTCCTGTTGATAGAAGAATGGGCAAGAGGTATACACTTTCAGACTCAGATACAGAGTTTTTATATCAGCAATGCAGCCATGTTGGGGTAGTGCAGGCTGCTGCCTGTGATAAGGCAAACGTTCCCTTGGCTCCACACCCCCCAGACAAAGACTCCAGAAAGATTGATGCCATGGCAAAAAAAAAGTACATGGCATCTTCCTTGGGACTCAGGCAGACGAATTATATGGCCTATACAGCCAGCTACCAGAAGTCCAGGTGTGGAAGCTGTACTGGCACTGGCTAAACAGGCCTCCCCCTCCCCCAGCTAGCCAAGGAGCTGGAGGAGGTGGCTGCAGATGGGATTGAGGCATCAAAAGTTCAGTTTCATGCTGCTGTGGACTCCAGTGATGTGTCATCAAGAGTCATGACTACATCTGTGGCTCTTCAGAGAGTGGCTTGGCTGAGATGTACTAGCCTCTTGCAGGATACCCAGGCTAAGGACATGGATTTTCCTGTAGTGGGTAATTTTCTGTTTGGGGAGCAGACAGAGAATTACATGAAGAAAATGGATGAGTACAGGACCACTTACAGGAGTGCTCAGGCCAAAAAGAGGCAGGCAACTCCTCAAAGGCAGCAGTCGAGGGGCAGGGGCAGGCCTTTTCATAGGCCTTTTTACCAAGCACAGGCCTCTTCTCTCTCTTCACAGAGGGGGTTCTTCAGAGGGAGAGGCAGAAGGGGGATGAGCAGGGCTGCATCCACTCCTCAGCCTAAGGCCCCTGCCAAGCAGACACCCTGATGGGCCTGCTCGAGTTGGCTCTCCTATTCCAGTAGGGGGCAGGCTGACTGACTTACTTCATCCAGGACTGGATGTCTGTTACATCAGACAAGTGGGTCCTGGAAGTAGTAAGCCAGGGACTGGTTCTCAGCTTCAAAAAATTTCCAAAGATGAGAGCCAGATCTTTTCCACCTGCAGGACTCTCAGAAACCCTTGCCCTAGAGGCAGAGGTTTCATCTCTGCTGGCTTTAAGAGCCATAGAGAGAGTACCTACCCTACACTGGGGCAAAGGTCTGTACTCCAGGTACTTCCTTACCCCAAAAAAGACAGGGGAGTGGCGACCCATCCTAGACCTAAGATACCTAAACAAACATCTTTTAAAACCAAAGTTCAAGATGGAAACTCTGGGAGTAATCCTTCCCTCTCTAAGGCCAGGGGACTGGCTAGCCACCCTGGACCTCAAAGATGCCGATTTTCACATTCCCATGAGGTGCTCCCACAGAAAGTACCTCAGGTTCGCGTTGTCCTCTGGCCCAGAGCAATGCCCTTTGGCCTAACTTCAGCCCCAAGGGTCTTTACAAAGTGCCTGGCAGTAGTAGTTGCCTTTCTAAGGAGGCAAAAGATTTCCATTTTTCCATATCTGGACGACTGGCTAATAGTGAGCCAGTCTCCAGACCAAGTTAAGTCAGACCTGCAAACGACCCAGCAAGTGCTCACTTCTCTAGGATTTCTTCTCAACCTTCCCAAGTCAGTTCTCAAGCCTGTCCAGCTTCTTACCTTTATTGGGGCAGAGCTGGATACGGTCAAAGCAAGAGCCTTTCTTCCCCTGAAAAGGGCAAGGGTTCTTATAGAACTAGCCTCTTCCTTCAGCCTTCAGGTATCTCGACCAGCAAGGCATTTCCTCCAGCTCTTGGGCAACATGGCAGCTTCTACGGCAGTGGTCCAAGGGGCAAGATTCCAGATGAGGGACATTCAGTTCCATCTGAGGGCTTTTTGGTCTCAGAGGTAGGATGCCCTTACCAAACTGATCCCAGTGACTCTGACCTTGATCCAGGCCCTTCAGTGGTGGCAGGATCAGGACAGTTTAAGACAAGGGGTCCCATTTGCCACTCAGTCTCATTCAGTGGTCCTTACCATGGATGCTTCCCTTCTGGGCTGGGGAGCCCATCTAGGGGCCCTCACTGCTCAGGGACTTTGGTCCCCTCAGGAATCCCTTCTCCATATCAATCTCCTAGAACTCAGGGCAATTTTTATGGCCCTGCAAGCTTTCTCTCAGTCAGTACAGAACAAGGTGGTTCCGGTCAGAACAGACACCACCACCATGTGGTACATCAACAAGCAGGGAGGCACTCGGTCTACGGCCTTGTGCACAGAAGCCGTGAAGTTGTGGTCCCTGGCTTATTCCCTGCAAACCTCTCTGATAGCAGTTCACCTTCTATGGAAGGACAATGTGCTAGCAGATGCACTGAGCAGGATCTCACAGGGCCATCACGAATGGTCCCTGGACCCTCTGGTATTGAAAGTGATTTTTGCAAGGTGGGGCACTCCAGAGATAGATCTCTTTGCAGCCCCAGACAATCACCAACTTCCTCTCTTTTGTTGCAGACCCCCAGACTTGGGCTCAGTCCCCCTGGATGCTCTGGTTCTGAACTGGAAAGGGAAATTTCTATATGCCTTCCCCCTTCTGCACAAAGTTCTAATCAAGATAAGGTCACAACCTTGCAGAGTGATTCTGATTGCTCCAGACTGGGCCAGACAGCCCTGGTACCCGCTGTTGCTGTCCCTAGCTGTCCATCTTCCCCTGTCTCTTCCCAGGAATTACAGCCTCTTAACCTCCTTTCAGGGGAGGATTTGGTACCCCAATCTTCAGTCTCTCAATCTCAAGGCATGGCTCTTGAAGAGTTAGAGTTTGCAGATTTGCATCTGTCTCAGGGGGTTCTGGATATTCTCAAAGCTTCTCAAAAGCCCTCTACCAGAAAGACTTATAACTCCAAATGGAAGAGATTCAGCATTTGGTGTTCTAAAAAGCATATTTCTCCAGATACTGCTGAATTGCCTACAGTTCTGGACTATATGGTCCATCTTAATGGCCTAAGCCTTAGACCAGCTACTCTCAAGGTACTCTTGTCAGATGTTTTTGCTTTTCTGTCAGTGGGGAAGTCTTCCTCACTATCATCTCATCCTGTATTCTGTAAATTTTTTAAAGGATTGCTTCATACCAATCCTCCCTTTAGAGACCCGTCCCTGCCTGGGATTTAAATGTTTTGCATTGCCCAACTTATGCAACCTCCTTTTGAGCCTATGTCCTCAGCAGAGCTTAAGTACTTGACTTGGAAAACTGTGTTTTTAGTAGCCATTACCTTTGCCAGGCATATCAGTGAATTGCAAGCCCTGTCAGTGGAACCTGATTTTATCTCCTTTTACAGGGATAAAGTGGTCCTTAGAACCAATAGAAGGTTCTTGCCCAAAGTGGTTTCAGATTTCCACTTGAATCAGTCTATTTCTCTGCCTGTTTTCTTCACTGATCATTCTTCCTCAGGAGAGAAGAGGCTACACAATTTAGATGTTAAAAAAGCCCTTAGCTACTACATAGAGCGTACCAAGGGTCATAGGTTTGAGTCCCTCCAGTTGTTCCTTACTTATGGAGAAGTGGGAAAGGGTAAACTGCCTCCAAGAGAACTATTGCCAGGTGGATTGTGTCTTGTATACAATTCTGCTATGAGAAACTGGGAAAGATTCCACCCTCAGGCCTGAGGGCTCACTCTACAAGAGGTACAGCTGCTTCCCTGCCTGCTGCCAGGGATATTACTCTCTTAGAAATTTGTCAAGCAGCCACCTGGAAAACAGTCCATACCTTTACCATGCATTACTCTCTGGACATCCAGACTAGGAGTGATGCTCGGTTTGGCACAGCAGTACTTCAGAGCCTATTCCCAAAGTAGGTTGTATCCCTTCTCCATGGAGGTACTGCTTGGTAGTCTGCATTAGCCAGAATACAACAGGACTTCGTAGTTTGAAGACAAAATTACTCACCTTAGTAATTATGTTACTTCTATTGGAGTCTTGCTGTATTCTGACCCCCCCTCCCCGCCTCCCCTCTCAGAACCTGGTTTTTGGGAAGTGGGTGGGCAGGCGCAGTGTTGCACCTCAGGGGTGTTCCTTACACCCTCTGCTTTTTTGTTTGGGTGTTTATCTTGTTGTTGCTATTCTTATTGGAATTGGTTTTGTGTTTTGGATTTCTTGACTTCAGTCTTCCTTTGGGAATCCAAAACTTTTTGTTGCCAGTTGGCTAGTAAAAATGTTATAATTTCCACATAGGATAGTTAGTGAGTTTTTGCTCGTAAAGATCTGACAGTTAGATTTCAAAGGGAAACAGACAGAGACACCAACTGAGCTTGAGCTCAGCATTCTATGCTCTGCATAGAAAGTTTAACCCTTTATTCTCCGGAACAGTTTAAAGGCTGGGGCTAACTGCATTAGTCAGAATACAGCAAGACTCCAATAGAAGAAACATAATTACTAAGGTGAGTAATTTTTACTTCTTAGCCATGCCCTCTAGTGTCCCTTCCCTTCCTCAGTTTAAAAACCCAGTCGGCTCCATTCTTGTTGCTTCCCCTCAAATACTTGAAAGTTATGATCATGTCACCCCTATCCCTTCTCTCTTCCAGGGTGTACATATTCAGTTCCCCCAGCCTGTTCTCTTAGTCTCTCCCCCCTCCATTCCCTGTATCATCCTCGTTGCCCTCTGCGGCATGCCCTCCAGTAGCTTGATATCCCGCCTCAGGGATGGCCTTCAGAACTTCACACAGTACTCTAAGTGTAGCCTGACCAGTGACCTGTAGAAGGGCAAGATCGCCTCCCTCTGCCTGGATGAGAACCCCCTTGCTGTACACCCCAGCATCTTGTTCGCCTTTGCTGCCGCTTTCCTGCATTGGGCAGAATTGTTTATGCTCCCTGTCACCATCACTCCTAGGTCCTTTTCCTCCTCAGTGATCCCCAGCTTCACCCCCAACCTGTATTCTCTCCTTGGGTTTTTTACTTCCAAGTGCATAACCATACACTTCTTTGCATTGAACCCCAGCTGCCACCTCTCTGACCACTCCTCCAGTTTGGTTAGGTCCCCTTGCAGTTGCTTCCATTCCTTCTCCTTGTCCACTACTGCACCCATTTTGGTATTATCTGCAAACGGACTTACCCTGCTCACCATTCCGTGAGCGATGTCTGAGATGAAGAGCCCAAACAGCACCATGCCAGTTAGCTCCCCCCCAAGCCGCCCATGAGGTACTGAATCGAAGGCCTTGCTGAAATCCAAGTAGAGGACATCCACTGCATGGCCCCTATACAGCTCTCTTGTTACCCAATCATAATATTGTATTATGTTAGTGTGACAGGGATGAATAGGACCCTGTCCCAGTTGTTATGGAGTGTTTGAATGCAGGAATCTGTTCTGTTCTTTCCTTTCCTTTCTTGTCTCTTGTCTGTCTGGTTGTGCAACCAAATTTTCCTGCGAGACCAAGGATTTGATCACCCTGACAGTCTCACAGCTCTTTGTCTCTCACTATCTCTCTATCTTCACTTGCTGTTTCTGTCTTTTCTTCCCTTGCATATCTGCTGGCATAAAAATATATGCAAATCCTTATGTGGAATGGTAACTGATATTGGGATCCCTTTGTTTAGAAATCATATAGTGTTACTGTTGAAATGTATATAATTATAGTTTGAGATGATTGCAAAAAGCTATTGGGAACACAAGGGGTTAACCTGGGAGCAGTTTTTAAGTCTTTTTTTTCAGAAGCTGTGCAGATGGGGCCTCAGTTCTGGGACATTGTGTTTTTGCTGCACCTGCCTGAAACATACAAGAACATTTTAGAAAAAACAGGATGCTTGTTAAGGAGGAGGGTTGCAAAAACTTAAAAAAACAGAGCTGCTGTTGCTTGCAGGAGAGACAGAGACTGAAGGAAAACTCAGATGGATGTTCTCTGTTGATCCTGTCTTTGTAAATAGTTATACTGAACAAGCTTATTTTTTATGTTATTGCTAGTACTAATAAACACTTTTTGTGAATTCTACAACTGCTTCTGGTTTTTCCTGTGCTTCCTGACCTGTGCTTCGACAACAGATGCTGTCAGCCTAAGTGGGATTACGCCATGCATACTCTAAACCAAGAGTTTTGTGCTTGAGTACTGGAGCTAGTACCAGGGAAGCATAGAGAAAGGTATGGATTCTGAAGCAGCAAGTTAAGGAGTGGTTACCAGGAGAATGGCAGCCAGACTAGCAGAGACAGAAGTCCAAGCTGAGACTGTACAGTCAGCACCAGTTTTGGAAAAAGAACAGGCAGTGTCAGAACCTGAAAGCCTGACTGCCTTTTTCAAATGGTGGGCTATACAACAAAAAGAGACTGAGAAGCAGAGAGAAAAAGAGCTTCAGCGTTTAGAAGCACAGAGAAAAGAAGAGATGCAGTGACAGGAGCAGCAGATGACAGAAAAGATGCAGCAAAAGGAGCAGCGATGGCTGTATACCTTGCAAACTATCGAAGGCAGAGGGTCTAGCAGAGATCCAGATGAGCAACAAAACACAAGCAACTTAAAAGCCATAAAACTTACAAAGTTGTGTCCCTCGGATGATGTCAAGGCATACCCGACAACTTTTGAAAGAGTTGCCACAGCCTGCCAATGGCCAAAGCAGCAATGGACAATCAGATTGGTACCCTACGTGACAGGGAAAGCTCAACTTGCCTACAGCAGTATGGACACTGCACAGTCAGAAAACTGACCTGGTGAAAAGCGAAATCCTGAAAAGGTATGACGTCCCAGGAGAGACCTACAGGCAGAGATTTCGATCTCTGAAGTACAACTCAGTCGACAATCCTTGGGAAGCCTTCACCTGACTCGGAGAACTCCAGATAAAATGGCTGCAACCAGAGAGCAAAACAGTCCCACAGATCATCGACACATTTACAATGGAGCAATTCATCAACATCCTGCCTACAGATGTGTAGCTTTGAGTAAAGGAACACTGACCAGAAAGTGGGGAAAAGGCTGTTTCTTTGGCCGAAGGCTACCAAATGGTCAGACAGGCACCACAGCAATGAGGTAACAGCCAAGCACTGGTAAGACACTCTTTTTCCCCATTCAAACTCTAAGTCTGATAAGAACTCTGGTGGGACTAACAAATCTGTGCCCAAAAACATTATTTGCTATAACTGTAATAAGCCAGGTCATATTGCAAGAAATTGCCGTAAGAAGAGTGATACTGGAGCAGATTTGTCCTTAGAAAATTGGGGCAAGTACTTAACAGATGTGAAGGTGGGGGATAAGACTGTAAAGGGACTCTTTGATTCGGGAAGCAGACAGACCCTAGTGCATGTTGATGTGTTGGGAAATGGAGAAGTTAAGCCATACATTTTTAAAATAGAAGCTGTAGCTGAGAGCCCTGTCCCTAAAACAAAAAAAGTCAGGTAATTTTTAGGGCTGGCTGGTTATTATTGGAGATTTGTTCCCAGCTTTACAGATGTAACCCACTAGGTGGCGCTATCCCAAGGGCTAGTACCCCTACCTGCTTGGCTAGTAGCAGGTTAAGGGGTCCGGGAACTGAAACAGGTGCCTCCACTCGGAGGACAGGGTTGTTAGTAGCAAGGCTAACAGAACACAAGTGTATGGAGCGTCACTGGTCCAAGGGTTGGTGCTGTTTAAAGAAAAACGTAGTACTAAACACAAAATGAAAACAGCACTCGCAAGTCACGTTAAATAAAACAAAAACCAAATGAGTGGTTTTCAACTGCCAGAGCCCACGGCTACAACCCAGTGCTTCAAGTCAAGGCGTGACTCTTACGTCAGGTCACAGCAGACTTGAAAAGCTGGGATTGTAGCCGAGGGCTCTGCAGTGAAAACACTATCAGTTTTATTTCATTCAACTCGACTTGCAGGTGCTGTACCTACATTACAATAATAAGTAGCAAGGTTAACCTGGATACAGCCCTCTGGGACACTGTAACCCCCCTCTTTCCCCTCTAGTGGCCTAGACAATATGCAACAAACACTTTCACAATAGCCCCTATTCAGCATACAAATCCCCATACTGTTTGCACTTAACCACCAGGGCTGGCCCCACCAGTTCGACCCTGGAGACCACCTGTAAAACAAGGTTAGGCACAGCAAATAACAGTACAGTGCTTTTGGTACAAACTAGAACCACAGTCAAATTAGATGCAAAAAAAGTTAGATCTGATCTATTCAGGGGACTTGAACAAGGGAGGTGTGTAATCAGGTTGATTGATTTGAAAACTGATCTAGTCGGGCAATTATGCATGCACTTTTAGTCCCTACACAGTCACACCCTCTGGGTACCCAACTGGAAGTAAGGTGGGCTAGCCTGGAATGTTGCCCGGGGTAGGTCGGCGTTGCAGCTGGTTGGGGCCCTGCAATGAAAAGAAAAAGCATGCACAACCACACATAATTTGTAATCCAGAGCCTGAAGGCTCAGTTCATGAAAGGAAAAACAACAATGCAATCAGATGATAACACTTGAGATTTAGCTGCTGTTGCAGGGAGCTACCCTGATTGTTAGTCACGCTACCCAATACGAGACACAGGCTAGACGAAATGGAGACTGCAGGTTGTTGACTGGTTTGCCAGGAGCAGCAGGGCCCACATGAATCACCGAGGTGTTATTCCTGTTCGAGATGGTTGAGCAGGGGGCTGATCCCTGGGTGAGTCTCTCGTCGATGAGGGTGTCTGTGACTGAAGTAGCTGGCTGGGCCAGGTGGCAAGGCCCAGGCTGGGTGGAACAGTTCAGAGTTCGAGTCTGGTAGTGCTTGATGCAGCTTCCAGCAAGCGTGGCACATTTACACAGTGGGGAACCAAATCGCGACCCACGAACAGCACAAAGCACATTTTAGTAAAGCAGTCATCCTATCACAACGCAGATGGCAGTCCAGCTGCAGTATCAGTGTCTCTGAGCAAAACCGGGAATTCTGTGGTAAATGAATGTCCTGACAGGCCGATTGTGTACAGCAAATCTTCGGTCTTCTTCAGGTTTAAATCTGGTCACTCTTCAGTGGCTTTATCACACTCCAGTTCAGATACAGTCTCATTGCTGAGCCTTTCAAAGGATTCCCTCTTGAGGGACAGCAGGCAGACAGGCCAAATTCAGCCTTTCCACCAATCTCCCGTGCGAACTACACAGGAGCAGCTGCTTGAATCATTCAAGCTGTTCACTCTCCAAACTCTACCTCCAGACTGACTGCTCGCCGTGCCCATTAATCGGGGCACAACGAAATGGCTTGGAGACGTAGTCCGAAATGAGGCTTCTCTTATCTCTCCATGCGGGAGAGCTGAAGGCAGGCAGGCCAGACTTGGCCTTCCCGCCAAGTCCCTATGCTACCCTGCAGGGCAGCAGCTTCTCGAGCTGCAGCTGCTCACTCTTCCAGCTCCAGCTTACTTCTGCCCCACTGCTGCAGGCAGCTTGGGGATTTCCCTCTGATCCAAGAGGTTCAGTTGGTTGATCCATCTGTCTGTCAAAGCAAGGGCCCCCCCCAGGTGCATTTAGGAGCCTAAGTCTCAAAACTACAATTCCTAGAGAAATTTGCTCCCACAAGACCCCTGGGGACAGGCTCCATTTTAGAGTCTCCAAAGGTACTGATTAGTGCTGACTGGCAGTCCAAAACCAAAATGGTGGTGCAATACAGAAAGTCCATGCTGCAAAAAAGGCAGGTTAGACAAACTACAATACTATTGCTATGAAAGCAGATGAACAGTAAACAGTTACAGATTCCAATAAAGCTCCCTCTGCGCAATTAGCGATGGCAGAATGGAACGATTATCCAGCAGCCCAGGCAGGACTCAAGCATAGACACATTCAGCCCCCACCCAGATTAATTATACACTGCGATATAGGCAGCTCTTAAAGAGACAGGATACAGAGGCTATAAAGGCACTCTCATACAAACCCTTTTAAAATGCTAAGACGCAGGATACCAGCCTCGCAGTGGACATTTGGGCACACCCAAGGAAGACTTTCGGGAACCCCCATTTGTAGGGGGTTACACAGAGTTAGCTACTCCCCTCAGTGAACTCACAAAGAAACTGTGCCAAAATAATGTGAAATGGACCCCAGAGTGTGATGAAGCTTTTCAAGCCATTAAGGCTGCATTATGTTCAGCCCCTGTTTTAAGAAGCCCAGATTTTGAGAAACCAGTTTTGTTACAAACAGATGCATCAGAGGTAGGCCTGGGTGAAGTCCTGAGTCAGAATATAGATGGGACGGAACATGCTATTCTGTACATGAGTAGGAAGTTGCATGACAGAGAGAAAAGGTAATCCACCATTGAAAAGGAATGTTTAGTTGCAAAGTGAGCCATGGAGTCCCTTAAGTTTTTTTGCTAGGAACTGACTTTGTACTTATAACAGATCACAATCCTCTGTTGGCTTAACCAAATGAAAGATAAAAATTCCAGAATCACAAGGTGGTACCTGGCATTACAGCCATTTAAATTCAAGGTGATACACAAATCTGGTAAAGAGAATAGCAATGCTGATTTTCTGTCAAGATATGGATCAGGAATTGAGGGTTCTGAAAGTTGAAAAATAAATGTATGTGTTTAAACTTTACTGTTTGCTGTACTGTTACAGAAAAAAGGATACTGCACATGTGCTTAACTTCTGAAAGTTAGAAGCTAATGTTAGAGAATTAATAGAACGATTTGGAAACCTGCTTGATAAAACAGGTTCCCTCTTAAGGAGCGGGGGTGTATGTGACAGGGTTGAATAGGACCCTGTCCCAGTTGTTATGGAGAGTTTGAATGTGGGGATCTGTTCTGTTCTTTCCTTTCCTGTCTCTTGTCGGTCTGGTTGAGCAACCAAATTTTCCGGTAACACCTAGGATTTGATCACCCCGACAGTCTTGCAGTTCTTTGCCTCTCTCTATCTTCACTTACTGTTTCTGTCTTTTCCTCCCTTGCAAAGCTGCTTGTATAAAAATGTATGTAAATCCCTATGTGGAAATGTAACCGATATTGGGATCCCTTTGTTTAGAAATCATATAGTGTTACTGTTGAAATGTATATAATTATAGTTTGAGATGATTGCAAAAAAACTATTGCGAACATAGGGGGTTAACCTGAGAGCGGTTTTTAAGCCTTTTTTTCAGAAGGTGTGGAGATGGGGCCTCAGTTCTGGGACATTGTGTTTTTGCTGCACCTGCCTGAAACATACAAGAACATTTTAGAAAAAAACAGGATGCTTGTTAAGAAGGGGGGTTGCAAAGACTTATAAAAACAGAGCTGCAATTGCTTGCAAGAGAGACAGAGATTGAAGGAAAACTCAGCTGGATCTTCTGTTTATTCTGCCTTTGTAAATAGTTATACTGAGCAAGTTTATTTTTTTATGTTATTGCTAGTACTAATAAGCACTTTTTTTTGCGAATTCTACAACTGCTCCTAGTTTTTCTATGCTTCCTGACCTGTGCATCGATGACAGTTAGTTTGACAGGACTTCCCTGATGCGAACCCATGCTGCCTTACATCTTGGAGGGAATTGTCCTCTAGAAATGACACCAGCCTCTCCTTCAGTATTGTCTCCATAGGCTTGACCACTATGGAAGTGAGGCTGACCGGCTGATAATTGCCCGGTTCGTCCCTTGGGCCACTCTTGTGTATTGACACCACATGGGTCAGAATGCATTTCTCAGAATGGTGTGCTAAGATGTACATAGGCCCATTCCAGTGTCCTACGGACAAAGTGTTGGAAGTACCTACTAGACCTTTCAGACACAGGACTTCAGTACTCATCTGTAAAGGTACACCTCTGTGTACTTTCTGCCTACCATGAGCCAGTCCAAAACATGTCTCTATTATTTATTTATTTCATTTTGGATAATAGTTACCTTCGAGCTAAAAACTCTTTTGCAAAGGTTCCATGACGGTGGTTGGATTAACAAACATACATGATATGAAACATGAACATGGGCAGATTATACAAGCATACTGTATGTCAAAAAAACAGGAAACAGAAATGGTGCCTATACGATATTACAGATTCTAACCGGTTATACAATGGATCAGTAGATTTGCAGGGTTAGAGTAAATAGCAGTTGGTACATAAAATGATTAGACAGTGCAAGATTTCAGTGATAAGTGCCATTGATAAGAAGAGGCGCCAGAGAAGGCATTGTCAGTTGTTATCTGTGTGGGAAGTCAGTAGGATGAACAGGAAGGGGAGGGGAGGGGAAAGTGAAAGGGGCAGGAAGGAAAAGAATGGCAGGGAGGGAGGTTACTGGCAAAAATTACTTAAGTGCCAGTCCAGGCAGGCATTGAGTGGCGAGCAGCTGTGTTTAGAGACTGTATAGGGCAGTCGCAACCTCAATGTGCTGAGAGGTGTCTCTGGCTCAGCTACCTCTGTTCAAACAATTCCTCAAGGGCATTCTACATACAAGGCCTCTGGTCAGGAAGTCTGTTGCCTCCTGGGATAATTAACCTTGTCTTGGACATGCTCTCTCGTAAACCATTTGAGCCTCTAGTCACGTGTGAGCTCAAGTTTCTTACCTGGAAGACTGCCTTTCTGGTGGTCATCACTTCTGCTCGTAGGGTCTTTGAGATGCATGCTTTGGTCACACACTCTCCGTATACTGTCTTTCACAAAGACGAGGTGGTTCTCTGTACTCACCCTAAGCTCCTTCCCAAAGTGGTTTCAGAATTCTACCTCAACCAGCCTTTGGTTCTGCCCACTAATTTCTTTAACTTCCAGAATGAAGGGGAGCATACGCTTCATTCCCTGGAAGTTAAAAGAGCCCTTTGGTTCTACATTGATAGAAGCATGGCCATCCGGCAGCCCAAGCAGCTCTTTGTGTCATTCAGTGCTGCCCGGCTGGGTCAGCCAGTATCCATTAAACGTATATTTGTTTGGATAGTGGCATACCTTCGCCACTGTTTTTCTATGGCGCAGGTCAAGTTGGAGGGCCAGGTGCATGCCCACTCTACTAGAGTGGTTGCTGCATCCCTGGCAGAGATCCACTCCATTTCCATTGATGAGATTTGCAAAGTGGCTACATGGAGTTCAGTGCATACTTTCATAAAACACTATGCTGTGGATGTCCATGCCAGACAGCATGTTTCCTTTTGCAGGACAGTCCTTAATGGACTTCTGTCCTAAGTGAACTCTGTCTCCTACTGCCCTGTTCGGGGGATTGTATTTCAGCTTGGTACTGTAACCCAGCAGTATGAATAAATGGTGAAGACTTAAGTCCAGGAAGATATGGAAATTACATACTCACTGTAATTCTTGATCTTCTTGGACGAGTCTTCACCATTTATTCATACTCCCACCCACCATCCCCTGAGCTTACTCAATCCATTCTCTTCTCCACTTCCCTTGTTCTGGTTTTTGGACTGTAAAGACGTTGTTTTACTTGCCCATTCTCACATGGGTCACAAGGGTTATTTTATGCCCTTGCTAGGTTAGGTGTATCTTAGTTAGAATACACTGCACCTCCTCGGTAAAGAAGGTACTGAGATGGTTGGAGAGTCGACACTGAGAGAGCCTACATGGCGCAGTCCAGTCTTGTGCTGTCACGCATGTGCGGTCCTACTTCGGTGCCAGCCCTTCTGAAGATTTTTGACTCCCACCGGGTCCCAGTGCCTTCGGCTTGTAACCCAGCAATATGAATAAATGGCGAAGAATCGTCCAAGAAGATCAGAAATTACGGTGAGTACGTAATTTCCATTTTACTGAGGCACTATTACATCATAGGTTGTGTTCACTTGATAGGTTGTTGATGCACATGGAACTTTGAAGTCTGGCCCCTGTTCACTTGGAACCTGCCCAGACTGGCTCAGTTCGATGTCTTCCAAAGCTGTACCTAGAATGAAACTGGTTATGTGTTTGCTTGTGATCACCTACTACACCTGCAGACCATGTTTCTTTCGATCAGAAATTACTTTATTTCCTAGTAGTACACTCTAAGATATAACCAGCATGTACAGCTTGCCAGTAGCTGTTCTGTGCTGTCTGAATGTGAGTGTCTCCCGGGCAAGGTGTGGAGTGCCACAGAGATGTATACCCCCAGAATCACCTTTACCAGGTGAATAAACTACCATTGTGGGGGATAATCTCTAAGGCACTTCACAATCATTACATCAAGGGGTCTAAAAAGCAGTACCCTTTTCCATGGATGGGGTAGACATGTCACATTCTGACAGAGTTGACTTGGCTACTTGGAGGACTGAACACCCAAAGTTGGCTTTTATACCTTGTGCTTCATCAAGTCTGTAGTGTCTGGTGAAAGTATGGATAGATGTCCATGTGGTGGCTGCACAGATCTCCTTGGTGGTGACAAGGTTTCTTTCAGCCCAGGATGGCCACCGCTCCAGTGGAATGTGCTGCTGGAGGCACTATGTTGCTTGCCTTGTATGCCTCCAGGATGGCTGTCTTGAGACAGGATGCTGTCATTGAGTGTGATGCCGAGTGACCCTTCCTGTGTCCCTGGATATGATAAAAAAGCCTGTCATTCTGTTGACATAAATTGCAATAACCCTTTTCATTCCCGGTGTATCAAGTTGGGAATCATACTCAGCTTCTGAGGCTGGCATCTGGGGTGGAAGATCAATAGTCTGATTAACATGTAAAGGTGAGGCCACTTTCTGGATGAATGAGGGGATTGTTCTTAGGGTCACCCACTCCTCATAGAATACCAGAGCTGGAAAGTAGAGGGGGGCATGGGGATGGTATCAGATCCCTTCACCATGGATAGAGTTAGGGAGGAATTAACCAGGGTGAAGGTGGACAAGGCCATGGGGCCGGATGGCCTGCACTCAAGGGTGATTTGGGAACTAAGAGAGGAGTTGGTTGCCCCACTGGTGAGGCTGTTCAACCTGTCCCTGGACACCGGTAGAGTGCCGGAGGACTTGAAAAAGGCGACAGTGGTGTTGATACACAAGGGAGGAAGCAGGGAGCTGAGGGAAAACTACCACTCTGTCAGCCTGACCACAGTGGTGGTCATGGAGGCACTCATCGGTGAACAGATTACTGGATGACAGACAACAGAGGTTCAATAGGGGCAAGTCATGCCAGTCCAGTTTGATCACATTTTTCAACTGGGTGATGCAGGTAGTGGACTTGAGGGGAGCGGTGTACATGGCCTATCTGGATTTCAGTAAGACCTTCAGCACTGTACCCCATAGGAGGCTGGTCAGCAAATTGGATAACATAGGGGTAGGGGTCAAAATAAGATGGGTTGAAAACTGGTTGGCAGATAGGAGTCAAAGGGTGGTGGTGAACAGGGTGTACTCAAGGATTGGGCAGGTGAGGAGTGGAGTCCCCTAGGGATCAGTGCTGGGACTCCTCCTGTTCAGTATCTGTGTACTAGACATTGCAGATGGACTGACAGGGAGGGTGGCCCTCTTTGCAGATGACACGAAAATGTGTAACAGAGTTGACTCCCGGTGGGGGGGGGGGTGGAGGACATGAGAAGGGACCTGAGATTACTGGAGGAGTGGGCGGGGACCTTGCAACTAAAATTCAACAGCAACAAGTGTGCTGTTATGCACCTGGGGCACAGGAACCAAAGGGCCAAGTACATGCTGGGTGGAGAGAGAGTCAGGTTGACAGAGAGAGGAAGAAAGGGATCTTGGGGTAACAGTCTCCAGCAACCTCAAGGTAGGGAAGCAATGCTCAAGGGTGGTAGGGAGGGCATATGGGATGCTGGGAAGTATGGCATGGGGATTACCAGCAGGCGTAGGGAGGTTCTGTGCCCCTGTATCAAGCCCTGGTGCGGCCACACCTCGAGTACGGTGTCCAGTTTTGGAGGCCTTACCTGCGCAAAGATATAGGCTCGATCAAAAGGGTTCAGCGAAGGATGACCAAGATGGTGCAGGGGATGACGGGCAAGCCATACGGACAGAGGTGTGAGGAGTTGGGGCTATATACAATGGAGACCAGGAGGGAGGGGGCACATGATCAAGACCTTTAAGTATACCAAAGGGATGAACAAGGGAGGCGGTCCAAGGAAGTTATTCCACATGAAGGAAGGGAACATAACAAGGTGGCATGGACTGAGACTCTGGGAGGAGCACTTCAAGAGCAACATGAGAGGTCAGTTCTTCATGGAGAGGGTGGTGGAGAACCGGAATGGGCTTCGGGAGGAGGTGGTGAATTCAGAGACCACAGCGGGATTCAAGTCCACTTGGGACAGACACATGGGGCTAAGAGGAAGGGGGGGGTCTCAAGATATGGTAGGTTGGACTGGGGGGGCATGGGGCAGACTAGATGGGCTGGGAGGTCCTTTTCTGCCATCACCTTCTGTGATGGTTCCCTGCATGAGAGGGCCTTTAATTTGCCCATTCACCTGGCCAAGCAGATCGCCACCAAGAATACTGTTTTGAGTCTCAGTCATTTGAAGCCCTCCATGCTCAGTGGCTTGAAGGGGGAATCTGTCATAGCCCTGAGAACCAGATTGAGGCCCCAAGGCACCATCACTAGTCTAACCTTTGGGTGTATATTGGTGGCTGCCTTTAGGAAACAAATGACATCGTGGTGTGCTATCGGGGTTACCCGTCTATTTGTCTTTGTGCCGTTCCTATTGCTGCTACCTGTACCCTGAGTGATGAAGCAGAGAGACCCTTGTCTAGCCCCTCTTGGAGAAGCAGGAGTATGTCAGCTATGGATGAGTTATGTGGGGATAATCCTCTTTGGAAACACTAGCCTGTGAAGATGGACCATTGTCTTTTATAGATTGTAGTGGTACTGGAACTCCTTTTCGACATGGTCATGGTGTTGATTACCAATGGGTGATAGCCAGCTTTAAGCAGTCCTCTTCCTTTCAGGAACCAAGCTGTCCGTTTGAGGCTGTGGGGGTTGGGGTGGCATACTGGTCCCTGTCAAAGAATGTCGTGTCTGAAGGGCAGTCTCCATGGGTGCTCCCAGAACCTCCTGAGCCAGTAGAGGGTGATCAGGATTACTTTCGCCCTGGATTGTCGGATCATCTTCTGAACCTGTGAAATCAGGGGCCATGGCGGGAAGATGTATGCCGCATTGAAGAACCAGTCTGATGACAGGGCATCCACCCAATGGCCTGTTTGTCTTTGAATTGGGAATAGAACTTGGGGCATTGTGTGTTTTTCCTGGTAGCCATCAGATCTGTTTGTATAGGACCCCAGTACCTGTTGATGGATTCAAATACTTGCAGGTGAAGCCTCCACTCGCGTGGGTGGATCTGTTGGCAACTCAGCCAGTCCACCATTGTATTCAGTTTGCCCACAAGGTGTACAGCTGAGATGTTGGGGAGGTGATTTGGGGCCCATGACAGAAGTTTTGCAGCCTCCTTCTGCATTGTTCTGCTCTTTGTCCCCCACGTTTGGAGATGTAGGCCACTGTCGCTTGATTGACCTGTCTGGTTAGTACGTGTTTGCCTTTGACCCATTGACTGAAGTGTAATAGTGCTTGGAAGACTACCTTCATCTCCAGAATGTTTATTGGGAACTTAATCTCGGTCAGGGACCATTGTCCCTGTGCTGACTGGTGTCCTGTGACTGCCCCCCAACCTGATAGACTGGCATCTGTGTTGATTATTACCTCGTATTGAATGTCCATGGGCATCCCTTTGGAGAGGTTGTTCTTGTTCATCAACCATATCAGGGAGTGAGACACCTTTAGGGGGACAGTGGTTGTCTTGGTGAGGTCGAGGTCGTGTATTGTCCCGTTTCATTGCAAAGGAGAGTAGGCACCTCATGTTCCATCTGGCCCATGGGACTGTGTCTGTACATGAAGACGTTAGCCCCAGTACCTGGGAGACTGTTTCCAGTGACAGATGTTTGAGTCTCAGTAGCCTGGATACTTGTGCTACCAGATTGTTGATGGGCTTTCCTGATGGACATACTAGCCCTGCGGCTGAGTCGATTGTGGTGCCCAGGTGTTCTGTAGATTGGCTGGGGTTGCGGCTGCTCTTGAGGCAGGTGATCACCTAACCGTGACTCTTTGGGCACTGCACCAGTGCCTCCATCTCTTGGAACCATTGTTGGGGGGGATCTGGTTCTGATAAGCCAGTTGTCCAAGTGTGGTATTGTGTGGATACCCTGCTCCCTTATTTTGGCTGCTAGTACCATGGGCAACTTCGTGAAGCCTAAGGGGCTGATGCTAGTTCGAAATGAAGAATCTGATATTAGTAGTGCTTCCCTAGGATGTTGAATCTGAGGAACGTGTAATGTGAAGGTCCGATGGGAATGTATAGGTTGTCATCCTTCAGGTTTATGGATGTTTGAAAGTCCCTGGGGTGTATGATTTTCTGTGTGGACATGATAATTTCTCTCTTGAACTGTTTGTATTTTATGGAGCGATTTAAGAATTTTAAGTCTAGCACTGGCCAAAAGCCTCCCATTTTCTTGGGTACCATAAAGAATAAGAAATATATTCCTTGTCCTCTTTCTGCCATTGGGACCTCTGCTGTTGCCTTGTTGTGGATCAAGTCCATTAGCACCTGATGGATCTGTGAGAGCTGTACTTTGTGTTTCAATACTGGTGAGATGATTAGTCTGTTTAACCTGGGAATTTCCATCAGTTCTATGGCATAACCTGTTTGCACCATCTCTAACATCCACTTATCCTATGTTGATTTTTTCCACACATTGGCAAACTGTAGGAGGCGCCTGGCTACTGGAATGTTTTGATAACTGTGCAGTGGGTATAGTCATGCTTTTGACTGTGCCTTGCGGCCGGAGCTATTTGGGTCCCTGCCAGCTCCTCCTCTACCTCTGAATCTGCTGTAGCTGCGGTAAGAGGGCCAGAAATGGTTTCCTCTGTTTCCACAGTAGCCCCTTGTCCTGTCTTGAAAGGAGTTCAGATGAAACCTCTGCCTGTCAGGGAGAGGTGCAGATCTGCTAGCCTGTTCTTCCCCCAATGTTTTTGCTGTCTTCCTTGCCTTTGAGGTACTTTTCCAGCCCCTCCCCAAACAGTAGCAACCTCTTGAAGGGGAGTTTATGCAGCATAGATTTAGATTAATTGTCTGCATCCCATAGTTTAAGCCACATTGTCCTTCTGACCATATTAATAAGTGCTGCAGCTCTAGCGTTAATCTTAAGTGAGTCCACAGCCATGTCTGTTAGGTATTTTGTGGATAGAATGGTGTTTTCCAGGAGTTGCGCCTCTGCAGAGTTTGGAGTCGTCTTCATAATGTTTTGTAAGCAGGTTAACTGAGCCCTAGTGGCGTATATTGCCATTGTTGCTGCCCTGGCTTAGAGTCCTGCCAGTTCGAGATTCTTCTTCAGGATGTCCTCCAGATTCCTGTCCGCTGGATCCTTCAGTCCTGATGCACCTTCTGATGGAAGGACAGTCTTTTTATTTAGGGATGCTATTTGTGGGTCTACTGTGGGGGTGGGTGCACCACAGTGAAAACTTCTTCGCCAGTAATGGGTACATTTTGCCCCAGGAATGTTGTTCAGGAATGTGAGCTGGGTCTGCAGATTCTCATTCTTTGGCCACCACTTAATCAGTAGACTATTGCATTGGGAAGATATTGACATTTTGTCTAAGGGCGGGAGAGAGGGAATCAGTTTGGATTGTGGTGGCGGTGCTATTGTGGATACAGTGTTGTGCACTAGTGCTGGGGTTTGGTCCAGGAAGCACTACTTCACTGTTAATGACTGAGGATCAACTATCATGTACTCCTCATCCCCGTAGTCAATTCCTAAGTCAGGTTGAGGGGCCTGTGGTCTGGGTTCCACAGGTATAGGATTGGTTGGGGTTGACATGAGTCAGGATAGACGCTGAGTTGGCCAGGCTGGGGAGGCGAGGACCTGTCAGCTGTGCTAGTTTCACTATCATATCCAGCATAAACTGTTGTGCCTGTATGACCTGCTGGTTTTGAAGAATAATGGCAGCCATATCCATGCTTAAGCCAGGTTCGAGGGGCGAGTTGGAGTGAATGGAGGACTGGGGTCTGGAGGTGGATGGCTGCTAAGAGGGTCCACTGGAACCCTCAAAGGACAACCCCTCCTCGAACAACTGAGAAGGTTCCTCAGAACAGGAGGGACATAGCTGGCCTAAATGACCTGGAGGGATGGGGGTGTTGCAATCTCTGCATTCCTTTGACTTGCTCATATTGTCCTGTGGGGAGGAGAATCAGACACAGAGGTGGGTGAGAAGTTAGTTTCTGCCACAGGGGATCCAAAAATGATGTTAAAGGTATGGTAATGTATTTGGGTATGAGGGGAAAAGGCTATCTCAGCATATAGAAATTGTCCCTTAATCTGGTGGGGTGCCTGGCCCTTTAATGTCAGAACGTGCTTTCCCAGGCAAGATTGCTCCCAAAAGAGTGGCAAGGAAAAGTGTGGCAGGACTATATATTATACAGGGAGCAACCCGCATCAATATTGCTTCCGGAAGTGACGCCAGGAGAGGGGAAAGGTAAGCGGAGAGGTGGGGTCACTATTTTGGCCTGATTTCAGTACAGGGGGCCCTCCTCAGAGAGTTTGGCTGGCGAAAACCATTTGGGCGATTTCCCTTTTCACTTTATATTCTGAGTGATCCATGCTGCCTCAGTTTAAACTAAAAAAGTGGTGCATCTCAATCGGCAGCTAATCCTGGAAGCAGTGGGAGGGGTTCTAGGACACCACCATGCTGGTCGGAAAAACTTGAGAGCCCCAGTGGGGTGCGCCTCACTCCTTCAGTGAAAACACTCTGTGTAATCGCTGCATGCAGGATCACAGACGTGTGGGCACTTTTCTTAAATCAATTGCCCTTGGAAGCCACAGTGTTTAATTTAGCATCAGAGAGGAAGGTGCTCAGTATGCATTTCAGGGGAAGAAATATGACACTGCTTTCTATGTTACCCTAGCTAAAGCACACTGTTTCATTAAATGTGAGCAGAAGAGAATCTTGTACGATGCCACCTCGTGATGCTGATTCCAGGGGCTGGTTGGCAGCCCTATAGTGAAAAAAGAGCTATGGCAGGTATAGGCCAGATAGGAAAGCCTCTCAAGAGAAATTAGGATCACAAGTCACCAGGTCCACCTACCTTAGTGAAAATTGTTTCTGGCTAGGTCAGTAAAGTTGATCTACAAATCCTGCTGATATCAGGAGCTCAGCTGAGGTGCAACAACCTGGTCAGATGCACATTTGAAACTGAGCCAGTCTAGGCAGGTTCCAGGTAAAGAGGGTCCAGACTTCGTTGAAGTCACATATGCGTCAGCAACCAATCAGGTGAACACAGCCCTTCACGTAATGATTGTGGAGTGCCTCAGAGATTATCCCCCACAATCACTTTCATAGTGATTCTTGACGATCTGCATGTCTTTGAAAGAACTGTCAAAACTCTACCAATACTGTGAGTGTGGAGACAAGATCTACATCGGAGACTCACACAGCATCTTTGTCTGCTGCCTAGGCCTAGGCCACAGCGTGAAAGCCTGCAAAATTTGCCGGGGGTTTAACTCTGCAACCAGGCAGTGCCATAAAGGGGCTTTGGAGAAGTTTATTTTGCAGAAGACTGTAGCCAGAATGGAGAAGGAGCACCAATAAAAAAGAGCAGCATTGCCAGCCCAGTCGACCAAATCGCAGATGTCTAAATCCTGGGAAAAGGCATCAGGGAGTCATAAGCACCAGGACAAAGACAAGGAGAAAGCCTCCCTGGCATGTTCCAAGTCACCTATGTTCTTCAGATATGACCTCATCTTCTGTGTTGTCCACTCCACCTGCGGCACCAGTCACCCCCCTGACCATCGACACAACACCATGGTCAGGGCTTGGTGCAGGCACAACCAGACCTATTAAGGCTGGCATGTTGCCATCAACATTGGGAACTCTCCTCCCCTGTTGACTCCTGCCATCATGCCCATCAACTACAGTGGCACTGATGCACAGGCAGTCCTCTTATCTTTTTCAGATGTAAAAAATTTACTGCTTGGCCTCCCTGTTCCAGGGGACCCTTTGATGGGGCCTATTACTAATCCCTCATCGATGCTGCAAAGTACTGCCTTGCTACAGCCACCTCCTATGCCACTGCTGATGTCACGCTCTCTCCTCCCACTCGACCCTGTCGACAATGAGTGTGAATACAGTCCTGATCTGATGAGGCTGAAGATTTTGCTGCGATCCAATATGAACGTGGCATCAGCTCTACTATTTTCACAAGCAGTGAGGATGCTGTGGTGAACACACCATGGTTCACTCCAGAGGACCTTACATTCTTTACCATGATGCAGCAGTTACAAGTTGCCATGGGATTGGCCCTAGAGTAGGCAGGATACTACCAAAAAGAACTTGATAGAGTTCTTGGAACAGCCAGAGGCTACTGCTGTTTGTGGTGCCTCCTCTGCTTCCAGCCTTCGAGGATACCACCTGTGTTGCCTGGTACAGACCAAACCACATATCAGCTGTCCCCAGGAAGGCAGACAAACTGTATCTGGCCCCTTCTGGGAAACCTTTTTATGCCACACAACTGGAGACTGGCTCGGTGGTGATCAGTGCAGCCCAAGACCGGTCTAGTGCACCTAAGCACCTCAGTTTCCTCCCTTCTGATAAAGAATCCAGAAGGTTGGATGTAATAGGCAAAAAGACATATGCCTCTGCATCTTTGGGCCTTCATATTGCTAGTTACCAGGCCCATATGATGAAGTATTAAAACACCCTCTGGAGAAAGGCCAAAGTAGCTGCACAGGCCTTGCCTGAGGGTACCCCTAAACGAGAGCTACTGAAAGCTGTCAGAGCTGGGGCTGATGTGGGCAGGCATTTGCTCCACAAAGCCTATGATGTGTCAGATGTTTCTGCCAGATTTGCAGCCTCTGGCGTCTGTCTCAGGAGATATTCACGACTCAGAGTAGCAGGTTTTGCCAATGATGTGCAACAAACAATTCACACTGCCCCATTCAGAAGGCAGAAATTGTTTGGTCATGAGGTTCAAGAGACTCTGAAAGATCTCCAGGTCTCTGGTAGGATTATGAAGTATGTGCACTCTCTCTGCCATACACAGCCCAGGGGTAGGAGCAGGGGTACCTTTCGTCCAACTGGTGTTAGACAGCACCCAGCCCACAGACAGCTGGCAGGGGCAAAGGAGCAGAGGCCTTGCCAGTCCCCAGTACTACCCCAGGTGCCCATTCAAAAGCACCTAGAGGTGGTGGAGCTGATGGCACCCCACCAGCTCAGCCTGACTCTTATATGCCCCCAATCATCTTTACCTCCAGGGTAGGTTGTAGGGGGTCGACTCTGCCCTTCACTTAAACCAGTGGAAGGAGGTTACTACAGATGCATGGGTTCTGGAGTTTGTAGAAAAGGGGTATGCTCTGGAATTTCTGGACAACTCTCCAGTTCATCCCTCACTTGTGATGACATATCCTCCAGGGTACCTGCCCCCGTTACTTGAGGAAGTACAGACTGCTTCAGAAATGGGCAGTAGAGCATGTTCCTCTAGAACAGAGGAACACAGGTTTTTACTCCTGGTAACTTCCTTGTCCCAAAGTGGACAGGAGACCTGAGGCCTATTCTGAATCTCAGGGATCTGTTTCTTCATAGAATATAAGAAGTTCTAAATGGTCACTTTGCAGGCTGTCCTTCCATTACTGCAAACAGGGGATTGGATATGCTTCCTGGATATGAAGGACATGTACCTCCGTATCAAAATCCCGAAACCTCACAGAAAATACTTGAGGTTCCTGTTGCAAAAACATTACCAATTCAGTGTCGCCCTTTGGCTTGTCTTTTACGCCATGGGCTTTTACCAAATGCTCAGCAGTGGTGATAGCAGCCTTTTGCAGGGAAGGCCTGTATGTTTTCCCTTACCTGGATGATTGGCTATTGAAGGTCCACTCCAGGTATCAGCTGTTGATAACCTTAGCTCCAGCCAGACAGCTGTTTGATGCTCTGGGGTGAGTCAGCATACCAAAATCAGTGTTGACACCCAGCCAGAAACTGCAGTACATAGGGGCAGTCCTGAACATGCCCAGGGCTCAGCTTTCTTGCCTCTGGACAGGGCCAACTACCTGATTGCCCAGGCACAGTTAGTGCACAATAGCCATTACATCTTAGCAAGGATGTTTTTGCACCTTGTGGGACTCATGGCCACAGCCATTGCCATAGTACTAGTGCCAGGCTGCACATGCGGATTCCCCAGTAGACCCTGAGAATCCAGTGGGATCAGCTTACAGACTACCTAGAACTTATAGTTCTAGTCGCATCTCCTTTTTGCAGAGTGCTCAAGTGGTGGACAGAACCCAACAACCTGCTGAAGGAGCTTCTGTTCCTGATCCCCTTCCCTCTTCAGATCCTCACCATAGATGCTTAGAGGTTGAACTGGGGGGCACACCTGGGTCCTCATCAGACACAGGGCACATGGACTCAAGTGGAGAGCACCTTGCACATCAGTGTTCTGGAAATGAGAGCCATTCTGTACAGACTTCAGGCCTTCAAGAACCACTTGTCCCCAGGTCCTCTGTTAATACAGACTGACAATGTCAGTGTGATGCACTACATCAACAAACAAGTGGGGACTCATTCCTATCTGCTGTGCAGGGAAGCCATGAGGCTTTGGCATTGGGCTGTGGAACATGGTCAAAAACTATCAACAGTACATGTTCCAGGCGTTCAAAACATCTTGGTAGACTAGCTCGGCTGGTCATAGTCCAAAATGCGCAGGTGGGAACTGCTGACCTCCTTGGTCGATGGCCTGTTCGAAAGATGGGGTCGTCCAAAGTTGGACCTTTTTGTGACCCCACGCAGCACAAAACTGCCACTTTCTGCTTGTTCGCTCCAGTGCCTGGAGTTTTCTGGGACGACGTTACTCTCTTTTGAAAGGGGAGGTTTCTGTATGCCTTTCCTCCCTTCCCTCTAATTCAAGCTGAATGTGGTGGTGGAACTCTAAGGCCCTGTCCACACTGAGCATGGTTTTGTTGTAACATTTTTAAAAATGGTTCAGGGCTTACCGTGCTTGTGTATTCTTAATATCCAAACCGTGTTTAAACATGATTGTGAAGCGCATCCACTCTTCAGAGGAATCTGCAGGCAGGGAAGCACAATTTCGGAACTGTGTTGCATTGCGTCTCACCAGCTGCCCCACAGTGCAGTGTGGGATGTGCTGATGGTGCAATGCAAGTCCCATCATGCATGTGGTGTTGCCATGCAACTGATGTTGAAACATGGCTGCACCCACCTCTGCTAGAGTGCGGGACACAGAAGGAGCAGGATCAGCCAGATAATCCTTGTTTGATGAGCTTGGTTGGCTTAAGTAACAAAACAAAAAAAATCAAGAACACAACTGCTGGGTTTTGGGAGCTGTGGAGGAATGGGAAGAGGGAGGTCACCAGCAGTGGGAGGGTATGGCCTTGTTTGAGTGGCGAGAGGCGTACTGATCTTGAGGAGCTGTGCTTTCTGGTTCTTTGGAGGACCAATAATGGTTGCAGCTCAGCAAACATGGTATGGACTCCCACCCACACTGGTGTGTTAACCGTGTTCAGTTTGACTGTGTTGAAAACCATGCTAAAACCCTGATATCAGGGTTGAAACACAGTTTTCTAACACGGTTTGAAAATGTTACTCATGTGCTCCAATTTATGTCTTGGATGTCTTCGAGAGGTGGGCACATTGTACCATATTTTATGGACCTGTGAAAAGGTCTGCCACTTGTGATCAGCGATTCATTCCAGCTTAGACCCTCTTTAGGTCTTTAAGAGGCTTTTACTCCTCAGGTCTGCCTGCTTGGTCTGTATGACGAAGCAGTGTTTGGACCCTGGAAACATCATATTGCTCTGATTGCATCAGTTGTCAAACTCATTATTCTTCAGCATTGCACTAAGTGAAGATCCTCCTTCCTATGCAGAGTGGCATCCAGAACTTTTGTTTGCTGTTACTGTCGAATGCTGTATGGCAATTTTACGCCATTGTTATTCTGCTTTTCGTAAAAACTAGGACCCATTGCTCGCCTTGTTGCCTATTCCTGGGTAGTCTGGGGTTTTCCATCTTATAATATTTTATTGTTATTCTTTTCTATCTCCCTTGGGGGCCCCCTTGCATTGAAGTTTTGAAGTTTGGAGATCAGTGATCTGTTTTTTTGTAGCTGGTATCTTAATTGGGTATTGCTATAGCTCATTTTAATACATTCAAACAACATGAAGTCTTGCTGTATTCTGGCATATGCAGTTTAACCCCAGCACTTGAACTGCTCCGGAGAGGAAAGAGTTAACTCTGTGCAGGAAGCATAGAATGTTGAGCTCAAGCTCTGTTTCAGACCTCTGTCTGCAGCACTTAAAAGTGTAACCATCAGATTCTTTACTCCGCCTAACTGAACAGTCGCTCTGGAGATTGCTCCTTCGATACAGTCTGTTTGGTTTAGAATCCGTCAGTTTAATCACTGATTTGTCATTTATTTCGGCTTCAGATCCTTGTCTGCAGTACAGTAAGTGTTGTAGGTAGTGGACCATAGGGTAAGATTGTTGTATTTTTGTTTGGAAATTGTCAAAACCTGTGGATCGGTCCAGTTAGGAACCGATTGTTTTAGGGTTTTTTCTTATTTTTCTGTAGTGTGAGATACCAGTTCCTATCAGTTTCAAAAAACCACGATTTTACAAGTTTTTTTCCACAATCCTTAACACGGTTGGTAACCAATAGGGGGTTTTTACCTGGCTAAATAGCTGTAAAGGGTAAGTTGTACCCTAGCCGTGTCTGAGAAACCCAAGAAACAAAAAGGGCCCACTGGGTTTCAAAACTGTGGTGAGTGTGGGGATGCCTTTGCTAAGGCAGACCCTCACACCATTTGTGTTTTATTGTCTGGGGTTTGACCACCTTGATTCAGACTGCCAAATTTGTAAAAATTTCCCGAAGGCCACCCTGGAAAAGAGGTTGGGTAGGCTCAGGGAAAAGGAGGCTGAGAAGTCCGCTAATCTGGATGGCCAGCCCAGTTCGGTTCCTACCGAATCTGAGGGAGTGCCCACTGACCCGGTCAATACTCCCTCGGGCAAGAGGAGATCCAACCCTGAGGGGTCGGTTCAATTGAAGCACAAGAGGAAATCGGCCGGTTTGGATCCAGAACCGCATCATCCAACTGCCGTAGAAATAGCCAGAGTGATAAGTATTGTGGAATCGGTCCATCTGGTTACGTCTGATCCGGCGCCTCTCAGTAGGCGCTCGGTTCGGTCTGTTCCCCTGGTTCTGGAATATGTTCCGGATGAATTTTATGCACCGGAGTGGGAGGGGTGGAGGAAGAACAAGATGATGATGATGAGGATAATGGTGATGAAGCTCTGGATGAGCCCATCGAACCGGATATCTCCCCAGACCGGCCTTCTAATGTTTCCCCTCCCAGGCTTTCTGAGTCCCCATCCCACTATTTGTTCAACAAGAAAGTGGCTGATGCCCTCCAGCTCTCCTTGGTTGAATCTGTTGATGAACAAGAGGAACCTGATTTCGTGGAAATAATGGACATCCCAGAGTCCAACAGGTTGTCTATTCCCCTCCATAAATCCTTTGGGAAACAGACACAGAAAATTCTTAAAATCCCAAATTCTTTACCTCCTGTGGATAAAAGAATGGACAGGAGGTATATGCTTTCAGGCTCAGGTACAGAGTTCTTGTTTCACCAATGCAACCATGTTGGGGTAGTGCAGGCTGCAGCCTTTGACAAGGCTAACATACCCTTGGCTTCACACACCTCCAGATAAAGACTCTAGGAAAGTGGATGCTGTGGCCAAAAAACAGTACTTAGCATCCTCCTTGGGACTCAGGCAGGCAAATTATGTAGCCTACACAGCCAGATACCAGAAGTCTAGATGGGATACTGTTCTGGAGCTGCCTAAACAGGCCTCCCCCCAACTAGCCAAGGTGCTGAAAGAGGTGGCTGCTGATGGGATTGAGGCATCCAAAATTCAGTTTCATGCTGCTGTAGAATCAAATGATGTGGCATCACGAATCATGGCTACATCTGTGTCTCTTAGGAGGTTTGCTTTGCTCAGATGTACTAGCCTTTCACAGGACACCCAGGCTAAGATCATGGATTTCCCTGTGGTGGGTAATTCTCTGTTTGGGGCGAAGAGTGAGAATTACATGAAGAAAATGGACCAGTGTCAGACCACCTACAGGAGTGCACATGCCAAGGAAAGGCAGGCAACTCCTCAGAGGCAGCAGTCTAGGGGCAGGCCTTTTCACAGGCCTTTCTACCAAGCGCAGGCCTCCTCTCCCTTTCCACAGAGGGGGTTCTTCAGAGGCAAAGGTAGACGGGGGATGAGCAGGGCTCCATCCTCCTCCTCTCAGTCCAAGGCTTCTGCCAAGCAGACACCCTGATGTGTCAGCCCAGGTCAACTCCCCAATCCCAGTAGGAGGCAGGCTGGCTTACTACTTCCAGGCTTGGAAGTCTGTTACCTTAGACAGGTGGGTCCTGGAGGTAGTAAGTCAGGGATTGGCCCTCAGTTTTGCAAAGTTCCCAAAATTGAGGGCGAAGTCCTCTCCACCTGCAAACCTTTCCGAGACCACTGCTTTAGAAGCAGAGGTTTTCTCTCTGTTAACCCTCAGGGCTGTAGAGAGACTTCCTGCTCAGCACAGGGGCAAGGGTCTGTATTCCAGATATTTCCTTACCCCAAAAAAGATAGGGGAGTGGCAGCCCATCCTAGATCTAAGATATCTAAACAAGCACATCTTAAAACCAAAATTCAAAATGGTGACTCTGGGAGTAATTCTTCCCTCTCTAGGGCCAGGGGATTGGCTAGCTTTCTGGACCTCAAGGATGCCTATTTTCACATCCCAATCAGGTGCTCCCATAGAATGTACCTTGGGTTCGAATTGCCTTCAGGCCATTATCAGTTCAGAGCAATGCCCTTCAGCCTAACATCAGCTCCTAGGGTGTTCACAAAATGCCTAGCAGTAGTAGTGGCCTTTCTCAGGAGAGACAGAGGATCTCCATTTTCCCATACCTGGAAGACTGGCTCATCGTGGGGCAGTCTCCAGACCAAGTCAAGTTACACAACAGTTGCTCACTTCTCTAGGTTTTCTTCTCAATCTGTCAAAGTCAATTCTCGAGCCAGTACAACTCATCACCTTCATAGGGGTAGAGTTGGATACTGTGCAGGCAAAGGCTTTTCTTCCCTTGGTAAGGGTGAAGACCCTTACAGATCTTGCTTCCTCGTTCCGCCTTCTGGTGTCTCGACCAGCAAGACATTTTCTTCCGCTCCTGGGCCACATGGCAGCTTCCACTGCGGTGGTACAGGGAGCCAGATTTCAAATGAGGGATATTCGGTTCCACCTGAGGTCCTTTTGGTCTCAGAAAAAAGATCCTCTAACCAAATTGATTCCAGTGACTCAGACTCTGGTCCAGGCTCTCCAGTGGTGGTTGGATCAGGACAATCTCAGACAAGAAGTCCTATTCATCAGATGCCTCTCTCCTGGGCTGGGGAGGCCACCTGGGAGCCCTTACAGCACAAGGTGTCTGGTTTCCTCAGGAGTCTCTACTTCATATCAGTTTTCTGGAACTCAGGGCAGTATTCCTGAATCTCCAAGCTTTCACGGACTTGGTGAGGACTAAAGTGGTTCAGATCAAGACAGACAACACCACCACCACCACCACCACCATATGGTACATCAACAAGCAGGGAGGCACTTGGTCTATGGCCTTATGCATGGAAGCCATGAAAATATGGTCTCTGGCTTATATGCCCTGCAAGCATCCCTAGTAGCAGTCCATCTACCAGGGAAGGACAATGTGCTAGCAGGTGCCCTGAGCAGGATATCTCAGGGCTACCACGAATGGGCCCTGGACCCCTTCATACTGAAAGTAGTCTTCTCCAGGTGGGGCACTCCAGAGATGGGTCTCTTCGCAGTCCCAGACAGTCATTAACGTCCTCTCTTCTGTTGCAGGCCTCCAGTCATGGGCACAGTTCCCCTGGACGCTCTGGTTCTGGATTGGGGTGCCAAATTCCTTTATGCCTTTCCTCCCTTTCCCCTGTTATTCAAGGTCCTGGTCAAGATCAGGTCACAACCATGCAGGGTGATCCTGATTGCACCAGACTGGGGCCAGACAGCCTTGGTATCCTCTGTTGTTGTCCCTTGCAGTCCATCTTCCCCTGTCTCTTCCCAAGAGACACAATCTGTTAACCTCCTCTCAGGGAAGAATCTGGTACCCCAACCTTCAGTCTCTCAACCTCAAGGCTTGGCTTTTGAAGAGTTAGAGTATGCAGGTCTGCACCTGTCTCGTGGGTGCTGGATATTCTCAAAGCCTCTCGAAAACCTGCCACCAGGAAAACTTATAATTCCAAATGAAAGAGATTCGGTATTTGGTGTTCCAATAAGGATGTTTTACCGGATACTGCTGATCTGGCTACAGTTCTGGATTACACGGTTCATCTTAATGGCCTAGGCCTCAAGCCAGCCACTCTAAAAGTTCATTTAGCAGCTGTATCTGCATTCCTGTCAGCAGGGAAGGCTCCCTCCCTGGCATCTTATCCTGTCTTCTGTAAATTCTTTAAAGGTTTGGTTCACACCAACCCTCCCTTAGGGACCCTACCCCTGCTTGGGATCTTAATGTTTGCATTGCACAGCTCATGCAACCCCCTTTTGAGCCTTTGGCTTCAGCCGAACTCAAGTATTTGACTTGGAAAACTGTGTTCCTAGTAGCTATCACTTCTGCCAGGCATATTAGTGAATTACAAGCTCTGTCAGTGGAGCCAGATTTTCTCATTCCATAGAGATAAGGTGGTCCTTGGAACCAGTAAGAGGTTCTTACCCAAAGTGGTCTCAGATTTTCATCTGAACCAGTCCATGTCTCTTCCTGTGTTCTTCACTGATCATTCTTCTTCAGGAGAAAGAAGATTACATAGTTTGGATGTTAAGAGAGCACTTATCTAGTACATTGAGCATACTAAGGTATGAATGTCCCTAGTTGTTTCTCACTTATGGTGAAGTAGGGAAAGGTAAGTCTGCTATTAAAAGAACTGTTGCCAGGTGGATTGTCTCTTGTATTCAATTCTGCTGTGAAAAGCAAGGCAAAATACCCCCCTCGGGCCTGAGGGCTCATTTGACTAGGGGTACAGCTGCTTCCCTGGCTGCTGCCAGGGATATACTGTATAGCAGGTTATATTTGCATTCAGAATATTTTTGCTGTATTCGCTGATTAATTTCATCAGCGAAAATATTCTGAACGCGAATATAACCTGTTAAGTAGATGCTACCCCCTATAGCTGAAAAAACAGTTGTGAACCATTTCCTTGTGCATTTAAAAAAAAAAGCGCTTTATTAAATGCGCAAAACAGAAAGTAAGTGCTGTATTTCATATGTTGCAGCAATGGAATACACTGTCTATGTATGCATCTTCTTTTATTATCTCCTTTCACTTTGGATCCGCATCTACATTGGCGAGTGAAAATCAGTTTTACAATGTGTCCAATTGTACACAGACTACAGTATTCAATGTATTCAATTTAGCAATATGACTGACTTACCTCAGAATGGCAGTTAGTGTGAGCATTTGTGCTTTCACATGTGGCACCAGGATCTTTTCAATAAACTGCAATGGCCCAATGATTATCTGTTTGAGTAATGTGCCACGTGCTAGGGAATGGGTGTCAAGGGTGGCAGGCAGGACTGTGGCCTTTGTAAATTAGCTGGGAAGGCAGCATTTGACTTGCTAGGGTGCAAGTGAGTACAGCTGTGATCTCGGCAAGATCAGGAACAGACACAGTGCTTTTCTCAACAGGCTACTTTCTCTTCACAGGCTGTGAGGAGTTTATCAACAATTACCAGAGCTTGATTACCTGCTCCATTCAAGTACTTTCCACCGCCTCACCATTTACTGCATTTGCAGGTGACCGCAACGTGAATATAAGCGGGAGCGAATAAGTGCGGTAACAGAGTACCCGCGAAATAAATCGGACGCAAATTAAAACTGCTATACAGTACCTTTACTAGAGATATGCAAAGCAGCCACCTGGAAAACTGTCCATACTTTCACCAAGCATTACTCTCTGGATATCCAGGCTAGGAGTGATGCTCGGTTTGGAACAGCAGTACTGCAGAACCTAGTCCCAAAATAGGTTTGGTAACCCCCTCCATGGCGGTACTGCTTGGTAGCTGTCATATGTCAGAATACAGCAAGACTTCATGTTGTTTGAAGAAAAAATTACTCACATTAGTAATTGTGTTTCTTCTAATGGAGTCTTGCTGTATTCTGTCCTCCCTCCCTGCCTTCCCTCTCAGAACCTGTTTTAGGGAAGTGGGCTGGCGGGTACAGTGATGCACCTCAGGGGTGTACTTGGCATCCCTCCTTTCTAGAAGGGGGGAGTGGGTTATTGTTATGTTGTTTTTTGTAGTTATATGTTGGTTCACTACCTGGTTATTTATTTTGGGTTCTCGACTTGAGTCTTTGGGGAACCCAGTTTGTTGCCTGTTGGCTTATTTTCTTTTACAATTTCCACCATAGAAGTATAGTTAGTTAGTAATAGCTTGTGAGAATCTGACGGTTACAGTTTAAAGTGCTGCAGACAGTGGTTTGAAACCGAGCTCAAGCTCAACGTTCTGTGCTTCCTGCATATAGTTAACTCTTTCCTCTCCGGAGCAGTTCAAGTGCCGGGGCTAACTGCATATGTCAAAATACAGCAAGACTCCATTAGAAGAAATACAGTTACTAAGGTGAGTAATTTTTTTCTTCTTTTTAGATCCACCACTGACTGTTTTCTGTGTTTTTATATGTTTAGTACATGCAGGTCTTAGGGTGGAGGGGTGGGATGGGACTTACAGATTGTTTTTTTTCTTGTAATATTGTTATATGTGCATACTTGTTAATTTCTTTTTCCCTTTTTCAAGTTCAAGTTCAAGTTTATTGCAGGAAAACTCCATTGAGCAAGCTCATTCACAAGGAGGTCCTGTGACATAAACACTTAAAGTACAAACACAGATAGGTAATAACAGTACATACATGAAATGCACGTTACACGATACAGGCTGGATATACATACAAGGGTACCACATAGGGTGACCGCAGGTGGTAAATATTGATATGAGACAGGAAGCGACTTACAGGTTGCATACTGATAAATGAAACATGATGACTGGTGTGTGCAATATATATACAGTATTTTGCAGCTAGAACAAACAGTCTACAACTGATATGGGGGAGGAGTGATTTGATAGAGTAGCAGTGGGCGTAAGCAAAAAGATAAAGCCAGGAGTAGAAGGGAAGGAAAGCAGTTAATATGACAAATCAATTATACCTTACCAGTGGATAAATATGGCACACATGGGGAAGGAAGAGACTTAATGACAGTTACAGGTGTCTTTTATTTTGGCTGAACTTAGTGATTTGTAGAAGTTTATTGAAACTGTGCTAGTTAGTTTCAATACGGTTTGTAATTGGTTCCAGATGGAGGGAAGGGCATATGCAATAGCCACGTTTACCAAAGGAAGTCCGCGTCCTTGGTATGTCCAAGCATAATAAAGTCAGATTTTCTTAGCAGTATGCACTGTGAGATACTAATAAGGGAAGAGAGATAGCTTGGCAATTTCTGCAGGAGCAGTTTGAGTCCATAGCCCAGCATGGAGCAGGCGTCTAGTAGTAAGGATGTCCAACCAACATCTGCATATAAGTCACAGTGGTGCTGACAGTAGGAGTTGGTAATGAACCATAGCATGCGGTGATAAAGGATGTCAGTTACTTAGATTTGCAAGAGTGGTGGAGGAATAGATTAAGCATCGCCATAGTCGAGTAGGGGAAAAAAGTGGCCTGTACAAGCTTGTTTCTCGAGTTTCAAGGGGAAAAGGGGCCTATTTCTGTAGAAGAAACCTAACCTTGCTTTTAACCTTCTAGAGACATCTTCGCGTGGTCACTGAAAGATAATTTATTGTCGATCCAGATACCTAGATATTTAAATTTGGTTACAACTTCCAGAGGCTCGTTTAGCGTGGTGACAATGAAGTCTTGGGCAAGGGTATTGGGGGGCCTGTGACAGCACTGCGGGAGAATATCATCGCTTTAGTCTTCTTAGCATTGAGCAGAAGCTTTGCCTTTATTAGATTATGCTCAAGTTGTGCGAAGTCCGCTTGAAGCACTCCCTTGACTTCAGATAACGATGAGCCAGAGGTATACAACACAGTATCATCTGCAAAAAAGTGCAGATTGGACGTAGATATGTTAGCATCTAAGTCATTAGTGTACAGAGAAAACAAGACAGGGCTTAAGATGGATCCTTGGGGGACTCCTCTTGCAACTGGCAAGGCAGCAGAAAAAAAGTCTTCTGCCTTTACTTTTTGGAATCTTCCAGTTAGGTAGCTAGAGAACCACTGGGTGGTATGGTATGTGCACAACTTGCAAAGCAATTGACTAATAGTTTGTGATCAACAGTATCAAAAGCTTTGCTGAGGTCCAAAAAAGACTCCAGTTACCTTCTTAGTATCTATAGCAGAGATCCAATCATTGGTTACTTTTGCTGGTGCAGTGATTGTGCTATGATTAGCGGAAGCCAGATTGAGCTGGGTTAATGAGAAGAAGGTTTCAAGTGAGATTTTAACTGAATATGGATCAGTTTTCGAGAACTTTAGAAAGGATAGGCAATATGGAGATAGGCCTATAGTTGTTTACATCATGGGTCACCAGATTTAAATAGAGGGAGGATATGTGCTGATTTCCAGCAGGGACGGCACAGTAGCAGATGTAATGGAAAGATTGAAGATGTGGAGAATTGGGGCAGTGAGATGGGCGTAGCCTGACCTTAGGAAAAAGGGTTCCAAGCCATCGTCCCTCGCTTTTTGGTGTCTAAGTTAAGAAGAGAATCTTCTACTTCTTTATAAGTTATCTCGCGCAGTTGGAAGGGACTGGGTGCAGGACTAGATGTGGCAGGAGGGTATGCTGGCTCACACAACACCAGCATAAGGTGTGAGTCAAAAGCTAATCCAGCTGTGGCAAAGTGGGAGTTAAGTTCCTCCAGGATTAGGGACTTGTTTTCCACAATCTTGCCACTGCAACTATCTTTGTTGGGACACAGGGGACCATGGGCCGTCTTTCTATAGCTTTGATAGTCTTCCATATTTTATGAGGTTACCTTTAGCTTGTTCGAGTAGAAATATAATAGTTAGCTTTAGCAGGCGGTTTTTCACACAGTTATTCCTGAGCTGTTCTAAAAGGCCTGCCAATCCGATTCTTTGGAATGTCTAGCTTTAGCCCAGAGCTTATCTCTCGAGCTATAAGGGCTGCCTTGAGATCGAGGTGAACCAGGGGTTGGAATTGTTCCATTACCCTTACTTTGATGAAAGGCATGCTTATTTATTATTGTAGTGAGTTTGTCATTAAGGATGCAAGCTGCCTTGTTGACATCTTTGGCTAGGTAAAGATCTTGCCATCTGATCATGCTCAGGTCAGATAGGAAGTTTACTGCACTGAATTTGCGAAAGGATCTTTTTGTTATAAAGATGGGTTGCGGCCGGGCCTTAATTTGAGATCTTATGCAAGCAACAATTCCACGATCGCTCATGTCGTTGTGAAACACTGCCAAATGAGATATTTTGTGTGGATGGGTGGTTAGTACCACATCTAGAATGGAACTGTTGGCAGTATTTAGAGTGTTGTTCCTAGTAGGTTCACTTACTAATTGCCCAAGACCTAGCTCGTCACAAAGGGATTTGAGGCCGTGTGATTTAGGTGACAGCCAGTCCATATTTAGATCTCCTAGAAATATTGTTTCAGTTTTTGCATCTACGAACATGGATTTCAAAAGATTAAGGACTTCATCACCACCAGACGGGGTCTATGCCACCTAGGATAGTGATACATTCGAGGAGGGAGATGAAGGCTCAATGAGAAACTAACTCAAATTCCTTGGCTAGAGATTTGCAACTAATATTGACCAAGTACTTAGATTTGGCGTAGATAACCACACCCCCTCTAGACTTTCTATCTGCTCTAAATAAATTGTAGCCCTGCAGTGATATTTGTTGATCAGTGTTCATCTTTTTTAACCACGACTCAGTAATTATGATAAGGTCTTGGTTAAATGTGCAACCAGGCTTGCAGCTGTACAAGTTTTTAGGCAGGCTTAAAATGACCATCATCATTTGAGACCTTTGGCCTCAACAAAATCGATAGCCGAGATAAGTTGTGGGGGGCAGGGTTGACCTCCACATTTCCTGAGCAGAGAAGAAGCAGAAGTATAACTTTCTTTAAGGAGCTTATAAGAATGGAGACTGCTTTTTTATTTCTTCGTGGCAACCCATATCGTGGGTTTTTGGGTTTATTGTATTTTTTTTTCTATTGTATTTTTATGTGGCAAACTCTTCAATAAAGTTTATTTAATCACAAAAAAAAAATTACCAGTGTGGACACAAACCATGTTTAGGGGCTCCTGTAATGTTTTCACATGCCTGTAACATTTCAGGAGCCCTAGTGCAGACAGGGCTTAATACTTATTGTTCCCTTATGGCCTCAGCAGATCCGGTTCCCTCTGCTGTAACTGCCGGCAGTGGAAACCCCAGTACCTCTGCCTCTGTACTGCTGTCACAGGAACAGGGCACACTGGTCCATTCAGACCTGAAAAGTCCCAGGGTCGCTCCTGTTCCAGGTCTCTTCTGCACAAAAATTCTTCGTCTGGCTCCTCGCCCCACAGGGGCTCGAACCATTCATCCTGGCCTACCCACGTCTCCTTCTGGCATTCGGCTTCTAAATCTCCCACCGTCGTCCTGGTGTCAAGTGGTGGTAAGTCATGGTCTTGGTCTTTGGGCCCTTCCCTAATGCCACTTAAGGTGAAGGCCACACCAGCAGGGTCACCCTCCACCTTAGGGGCTGGGACCAGCCAGATGAAGGGCAGTGACACTCCGGTGTCTGTCAAAATGGTCCTGACGACGGCCTCGTCCAAAGCCTTTGACAAGATGCCACATTGTCAAGGGCAGGCGTCAAACCCAGCGCCGCTGTCCCAGGCTCCGGCCAAAGCGCTGGCTGCTTCCACACTGGGCACCACTAAGCAGCCATCTGCTGTGGGCACCCCCTCTCGGTTATTGGGCTGGGTGTCACCCTTCTCCTCGCCTGGCCATCTTCGCCGCTTGAAGATCTGGGGTGGGACGAGACACTTAATCAGCCCATCGGGTCCCCGTCTCCACCACCCCCTCCATGCTGGACACCCTGACGGTGGGTGCTCTGCAGCCGCCAGCTGGTCCATCAGTCCCGCAATTCTCTAAAGACCAGATCCAGGAGCTGTTCTCATTTTGGTGGAATCGGGTGAAATGGGACCTGCTCCCCCTCTAAATATCCGGTCACTGTTGAACCGCAACTGGAGCCAGATCATGGCAGGGGTCAGGAGCCTAAGCAGCCATCTCCCCAAGAGCTGCTATCTGAGCCCTGAAGATCACCGTGGTAGACCCCAGCACAAAGAGCGGCATCACCACAGAAGCTCCCGTTCGTCAGGTTGTCACTGTCACCAATGCTGTCGCACCAGGCGCTAGTCCCATAGCCATCATCGGCCACATCCTCCTCTTCAGCACACTCCAGTGGCAGTTCTGTGTCTTTGGGCTTGGACCATTCAGGTCCTAAGGGGTGCTCTTCCTCCCTGGATAATGAGGACATTCTCAGATCGCCTCCTGATGACCCAACATTCATGGACGTCATGAGGCACATCCAGGCCACCAGCGGATGGATGACGGAGGACCTGGACCCGGGGAGGCAGAGGTTGGCTAAATACCTGAGGCAGGAGGTGCCCAGGCCTCTAGCGGTGCCTTCTTTAGTGGACACCTTCCAGGACCTGACAAGGTTAACCTGGAAGCACCCTTCCATCTCCTTCGCTGTATCCAAGAAGTCTGATAGACTGTACAGAGCCCCTAGGGAAGAGCCCTCCCTGGCAGAACACCATACGGCAGACTCGATGGTGATCATGGCTACTCATGATGGATCAAAGAAACCTAAATGCCTAAGCACTCAGCCACCTGACCAGGAGTCCAGGTACATTGACCAGGTGGGCAAAAAGGTCCACTCGTCCTTCACTTGCTCCATCAGGTTACTTAACTTTCTCACACACATGGTGCAGTACCCAAATGCCCTGTGGGAGAAAGGTATCAAGATAGCTCATGCCCTCCCAGCCTAGGTGCAACAGACTGAGCTCGTGGACCTACTCAAATCGGGGTCGGATATAGATACCCATGTTTTGCATGCCTCATAAGACACTGAAGATATGGCAGCCAGAACTGTGACCTCTGGCATTTGTCTCGGGCACCATGCCTGGCTTAGAATTTCAGAGTTCTCCCAGGATCTGCAGTCGTGCATCCTGGACCTCCCCTTTAAGGGCTTAGTACTTTTTGGAGATGAGACAAAAAAACTGATTACTCGCCTCCAAGAGTCTGGGAAGTCCATTTTGTCCATCCAAAAAATGTACAAGGGACCAAAAACCCTTCAGAAAATGGTCATTTCAAAAGCCCTCAGGGCAACAGCCCCAGAACTGGCCTCAGCAGAGGGGTGGCTTCAAACAAAAGGTCACCTCCCAGACATCTGGAAGCTCTGTCTCTCAAACCACAAAGTCCTCCCATGCCCCTCTACCTACTCCCGGAGCATCCCAATGACTCCTTGCCAGACCCCCCCACCGCAGTGGAGTCAGTGGGGGAAGTGGTAGGGGGTCGCTTCTCTGTCCATCTCGAGGGCTGGAGCAAAATTACTTCAGACCTCTGGGTTCTACGGCTAGCTCATGGAGAGGGGTCATACCATAGAGTTCGAGCTAATACCTCCGGATTCTCCACCATTGTCCTCCCGTTATCTTCCTTTTCATGTCCCCCTGATTGAAGGAGAAATTTAGGCCCTCCTGCAGAAGTGGGCTGTAGAACCAGTCCCCCTAGCTCAGTGAGGAAAAGGGTATTATTCACTCGTTTTACTAGTTCCCAAAAAGACTGGGGACCTTCAGCCCATCCTGGATCTCAGCTCCCTGAACAAGTTCATTGAATACAAGAGGTTCAGGATGGTCACATTGCCAGGTCTAACTCCCCTCCTGCACTAGGGGGACTGATTCTGCTCTCTAGATGTGCAGGATGCATATCAGCACATTCTGATCTTTCAGCCCCACAGAAGGTTCCCGCAGCTCCTCTTCCAGGGCCGGCATTACCAGTTTTGAGCCTTGCCATTTGGATTTTCCTCCGCTGCCAGAGTCTTTGCCAAGTGCCTAGCGGTTGTGGCTGCAGCTCTACGTTGATGGTGCCATTACGTCTTTCCCTACCTAGATGACTGGCTCCTGGCAGCTCCCACCAGGGAACAGCTGCTTCACAGTCTCTGAGACACCTTTACACTCTTCCGAGAGCTGGGGATCACCCTGAATATTCCAAAGTCATCCCCATTGCCCAGCCAGACTCCAGTTCATGGGGGTGGTCCTGGACACATTACAGGGCATGGCCTTCCTTCCTCAAGACATGGGGGATCGCCTTCAGGATCTGGCCCGAATGGTATCCTCGGCTCCTCATGTCCTGGCCCGAGTCTGTCTCTCACTTGGTCTCCCAGGACTGGGGCAGTTTAATCCATCCAGATCTCAAGTCCCTGCATCTTCATGCATGGCTCCTGCAGATCTCATGAGGGCATGATATTGGGGTTTCCCATAAGGTAGCGGATGTCCTGGAGGCAGCCAGGAAACCCTCCACTAGATCCACATATGCTATGAAGTGGAAAAGATTTTACCTGTGAGCTGCCACATGCCAGTTTAATCCTTTTTCTTGTCCCCCGAACTCCTTCCTCGACTGTGTCCTCTCTCTGTTTGAGCAGGGCCTGAGCTACTCCTCCATTAAGGTGCATATGTCCGCCATTTCGGCATATCACCAGTGGAGGGAAAAACCCTTTCTCAGCTGGACGAGTCCCATACTTTTTGGTGGGGCATCATGCACTTAAATCCTCCCATCAGAGATCCCATTCCTCCATGGGATCCCCTTTTTATGTTGGAAAAGCCCCCATTTGAACCAGCTGCGGACTGCGAGCTACGCTTTTTGTCATGGAAAGTGTTATTTTTAGTTGCAGTTACTTCCACCCAAAGGATCTCTGAGCTTCAGGCTCTGATGTGTAAAGAGCCCTATTTCATTTTTCATAACAAAAGGGTGTCCTTACATACAGATCAAAAGTTTTTGCTCAAAGTGGTGTCAGAATTTACCCTCAATCAAGACAATCCACCTACCAGTCTACTATCCCAAGCACTCTAATCAGGGAGAAGCGTTATTGCATACTCTTGACATTCACAGAATGCTTCATTATCTGAACCGAATGGTTTCCTTTCGGAAAACGGATCAGTTGTTTCGTTTGCTCCCAAGACTTGGGGCACCAATTTCCAAGCAGACCCTGTCCAAATGGTTAACTGCATTGTTTTTTGTTACAAGTACAATAAGCCCCTACCAGGCCTGGTAAGGGGCCATTCCACCAAGGGGATGGCTACCTCCATTGCCTTTCTCCAAAACATTTCCACAGCAGACATCTGTGTAGCAGCTACCTGGAGTTCTGTTCACACCTCTGGCAAGCATTACAGCTTGGACGTGGCTTCCAGATGAAGGACTGGATTTGGCCTGGCAGTCCTCCAGGGCTTTCTCTCCTTAGTGGGCAGTTTTTCAGACTCCTCCCAGACTTTCCTGGTCCTTATCCTTTTATTGCTTGAGACTCAGTTCTAACAGTTATTGCCTGCTGCAAGAGCTCCAACTCGAAGTAAGAATCATAACAGTTGATCTTCAAGAAGAGCTCTTGCAAGCAGGAATTGATTTCCCTTCCTCCTTCCTTTCTCCCCCGGCTTCATTTCTGTTGCTACTTTTTGGTAAAGAGCCTGCCCATTTCTCCTTCCACCCTAGACTCTGGGTCTCCAGCTGGAGAACTGAGGTGAGGCTGGGGACCACCCCTTTTATACCATTGGCTGACGTTGGGCAGAGCCGTCATCAGTGGTCCCCCGCTGAAGACTGCTAGCTAAAAAGTTTACGTGGGATCCTGGTGCCTGGGGGCTTAGTCCTAATGGTTATTGCCTGCTGCAAGAGCTCTTCTCGAAGATCTACTGTTACAGTAAGTTCTTATATAACTGTACTTTTTCTTTGGGGGGGCTCTGCCCCCGCACCCCCGTACTTAAGATAATCAGCTTCGAGTCAGTTGATTCGGGGAAGGGGTACAAGACCCGGAGAAAGCAGTGCCAGGGTCCTGCGGTAACAGTACAGCGACCTGTCACTATACTGCTGTTCACAGTAGAGGTGTCGATTTTTGATCAGCATACGACTATGCACCTCATCTAAACTACATATTTTTTTAATATATAAAAGCCTAGTTTTTTAAATGTGTAAACACACCCAAGGATTTGTGGTCATAAGGGAGTAACGCACTTCTTGGATGGTTTTACTTGTGATGCTTGGCAGAGCCTCATGCGTAACAGTCACCTGAGGCATGCATTATTGCATTATAACCACATACCTTGTCATATATTCTCCCTTACTGGAAATGTGAGGAGAAAGACTAATTCATAATTCAAATGGCTGCAGATAAGGTACTTTCTGTATCTCTCCACATTGTCAGTGAAGAAGGTATTTAATACATATGGGTAATGTGCTCGCCCACTAGGGTAGTGGTACAACCCAAAAGCAGTCACATTAGCACTGAACTCTAGGGACATGAACATTGCAAGTACAGCATTACCTCAGTCTTTGCTGTGCCACTGAAGGGGTAGTATGCCTAGCAAAGCCTTCAGAAAGATTTGCCTGTTTTTTTCTCAGGACTGTATGAGTCTTGTTGCACAGCCTGGCCACCTTTAGATGGTCACCATCAGAGATCATTATCCCCAGGTCTCTCTCTTGCCTCATGGTCGTCAGTAACACTCCCCCGATTTTGCACTCTGCCTCTGGGTTTCTGTGCCCAAAGTGCATTATTTTGCACTTTTTCGCTTTAAAACCAAGCTGCCATACCCTTCACAAGTCCTTGAGTTTTCTCAGGTCTCTGCTCATTGTTTCCATCTCCCCCAGAGTGTCCACCCTATTGCATATATTGGTGTCATCTGCAAATAGGCAGCCCTTTCCCTTCAACTCTTCTGTAGTGTCACTTATAAAGATATTAAAAAGGACTGGCTCTAGCAGTGATTCCTGAGGCACCCCGCTGGTCATCCTCCCCTCCTCGGAGTGAACTCAGTTTACCACCACTCTTTGTTGCCTACCCCCTAACAAATTTCTTACCAAGTTTACCACCTTTGGACCTACTCCTAAGCTACTCAGGTTGCTTACTAGTCTTCTATGTGGAACAGTGTTGAAAGCCTTATTGAAATCTAGGTAGGCCACGTCCTCCGCTCCACCCTGAACTAATTCCGTGGCCACCCAATCAAAGAAATTTATCAGATTTATTGACATGACCTCCCACCCATAAATCCATGCTGCCTTAGGTCTTGTAACCCATTTGGTTGAAAATATTCTGCTATCTTCTCCTTTAGCAGGATTCTATTAATTTCACACTACCGATGTAAGGCTGACTAGCCTATCAATTGCCAGCCTCCTCCCTGCTACCGCTTTTATGAAGTGGTACTACAACTGCCTTCCTCCAGTCCTCCAGAATTACTCCTGTTTCTAGTGAACTGTTAAAGGACTGTCAGAGATGCAGCCAGTACCATTCTCAGCATCTTCAGTACCGTAGGATGTACCCGTGTGGTCCCATTGTTTTGTCCATTTTCAGACTAGCAAGTCCCTTTAGAACTCTCTCTCCTCCAAAAAAGGACAAGTGTCCACTTCTTGCCCTCTAGAGCACCTGTTACTTTTTTGTGGCCCTTCCCCTTCTCCTTCTCCTAGTGAACACTGAAGAAAAGTATTGAAAATGTCATTCTGTGCACAGGTGCCTGTCGCGTGCTTCAGCAGTGAATGGCGCACTGAACTAATTATGTGGAAGTTTGAGTGGCTTGGCACAGCCTTACTCAAATCATGGCAGCACTTGTAAGTGCTATATGAACATGACGCAGTGTTTATAGCATGGGAGCCCAACACTGAAACTTCTAACTGGCAGTGAGATCGGCTGTATGAGTGCCCAACTTGGTGAGGAGCTGAAACTGGGGTTGGTCACTCGTGGGTACCTTTGTTGTTTGATGTGTACTTCAGCATTCAGGAGACACAGACCAGAGGTAAAATTATTTTTTTCTGTAACTAATGGAGAAGAGAAGGATGTTCAGTTCAGTGAAAACAGTAAGCCTCCCCCCTGAGGTCAGGTAAAGCAGGTTGGACTTTGCAGAGGCATTGTGCTGAATCGAAGCATCCCTAGATGCTTGAGAGTGGTGATTTTTGGCAGGGTCAGTAACAGACCCTTATATAGTTTGACAAAAATGGGTGGCACCATGGCTTATCGTAGAAACTTAAATTTCAAGAGATGGAGGACTATGAGCTCCCTCTCCTATGGGTCATACTGTCCTCATTGTATAATGCAATCTAACATGTTTATCCCCCCCCCCCAAGATGGACCCTGGGGGGGGGGGGAGTGCACCTCTAGTACTGTCTGGCAGTGGTTAAGCTGAGTTGCACAAATTTCTACTACTTATTTTAATTGAGATGCTTCAGGCTGATGATCCATACCAACACCAGACCTCAGACCGTACCTGTAAAGGCACCCAAATTCAAATAGAGCCCTTCAGGTCGGGGGGGAGGAGGGCTCACACAGGCAACTCCAGGTGCACCAGAGCAGAGTGACCATGCTCAGCCAGATTTGCTTGTGACCCTTGATCTTGGTGACATGGAAGGTCAAGATGTGGATGCATGGGAGACTGGGGAGAATCCTGACCCAGCAGAACTAGATCTGTCTAATGATGCAGATTGTCCCTCTCTGAGGAGGAGGAGGAGTGGAACCAAAATGAGGATTCTAACCCCACCTGTTGTACAATTCAAAGTCACTGTCCTATTTTATAATTGAGGCTTTTAAAGCATTACAACTAAAGGAGGCTCACGCCATTGAAACTCTTAACTGTGAACTCCATTCTGTCCATGTCTGCCCCAGTTACAAAGTGTTTCCAAAAGTTATCAGGTGAGATGAGGCATAGGCCAGAGTGGGCAAGTGAGTCCAGCTACCCAACCCTGGGGTTCCATCTTATTCTTTTGGGGAAAAATGTTTTGAGACTAATTCTTCTGGTTGCAGACAAGGTTGTATGAAGCGCTATGGACACTTCACCATTCAAGATTCATTAGCCCTGTGAGGTCCTCATGAGTGATCAGTGGGCGCAGCATAACAGACAAGACTGCACCTCAAATGGCATCGATCTGCGAGTGATGTTCACCCCCTCATTGTCCCAAGGGCCTTAGCCTCCTGGATCTCTACTTTGGATGGGTTCACCCATAGGACTCGGAAGGGATAAATATTTTGCAGCCACTTTATTTTTGTGGGCCTCTTCCATCTGAGAGATGTGGCTGCAGGTAGTTTTGCATATGTCAGCTTACTCATTCCCTCTGCTGTGATGACCATGCAAGAGGTGTGGCTGTCTCATTGAGCCGCATAACAGGGCATTTGTTTATTAGAATTTTGGATAAATACCTTTGAGCCAATGGCTCTTTTACAAAGGTTCCACGTCAGTATACAAAGAATAGAAGTACAGTTTGTGTGAGATTAGCAGGCAAGCAGTTTAAATACAAAAATTCAGTACAGGGTATACATGGTTTAAAAGCTACAGGTAATATAAATAACAGTTAGAACAACACAATCGAGCATACATTTAAGAATGATGAGTCACAACAAACAATATTTACATGAATTAAAGCTGCCAGAAGGGCATTGTCAAAGTGAAAGGTGGAGTGGAAAAACTGAGTTGTTGCCAGTTGTGCCAGGTAGCGTAAGAAAGTGAAAGAGAGAGTGGGTGTGGAGAGGTAACTGGGAGGGAGGTAGAAGGAAAGGTGGGTAGGAGGCAAGGATCGGGGAACAAGTACAACAGTGGGTGGGATGAGCAGATTAGAAAAGGGAGAGAGGTAGGGAGTTGAAGGAGGGTAAGAGAGGAAGGTGGTGGACCAGGGCTAGGGAGAGAGGCAAGAGTATATATCGGGGAAGGGGAAGGTGGTGGCAGGCAGAGGTGGTGATAGTAGAGGTGCAAAGAACAGGAGCGACTGCTAGGGTTGTTAGGAGAAACAGTCACAGGTGGCTCTGGACACAAACGTTTGACGTAGCTTGTGTTTGAACGAGCAGAGGGTGCCTAAGTTGGTGAGTTCGCTGCCCAAGGAGTTAAACATCTGAGGGGCTCTACCTGCAAAAGACCGCTGGCCTTGGGTGGTGCGACAGCAGGGAACAGATAGAGAATAGTTGTCAGAGCTTCTTGTGTAATGGGGGCAGTTGGCTGGGCTTAAGAAAGACTAAACCCCAGAGGGCATGAGTCCCATGAATTACTTTTTTGCTAGTAGGCAGGTTAGGAAAGTGATCCTTCCCTGAAGTTGTAGCCAGTTTGACTGTTCGTAGAGGTCGCAGGTATGCGTGCGGTGGGCAGCACCAGTAAGGAGTCTGTAGGCCCTATTCAGCGCTGTAATGATTCGCCGTACTGCTGTAGCTGTGGCTGCTCCATAGATAACAAGCCCATAATCAGTAATGGAGACTATAGAGCTGTGTGTTGCTAGCTTAATGGTGTCGGGTGTCAGGCAGTGTCTATGTTTATAGAGAAGGCCTATATGGATATTTACAGATTTTGCAACTGAATCAATATGGCTGGAGAAGGACAGAGTAGGGTCCAGGGTTATACCAAGGTATTTGAAAGTTGGCGTCTGGTCCAGGGTCACACCTGAGCTGTTTCTGATAGCCAGCTGTTGGTGTTTATGTTTGTTATGTGTGCCGTGGAACAGCATAGTCTTTGTTTTTTTGTAATTTAACACTAGTTTCTGTGAGACAAACCAGGCTTCAACTTGCATGAAACTTTCCTGCAGTTATTTCTCCAAGAGGGAAGGGTCAGAATTCTTAGAGAAAATCACTGTGTCATCAGCATACAGAATAATGTTTTCATCACAGGCAGAAGGGAGATTGTTCAGGAAGATGCTGAAAAGAAGGGGTCCCAATATTGACCCTTGGGGAACAACAGCCTGGACAGGTAGTTTGGAGGAGAGGGAGTCACCATGCTTAACTTGTTGTGACTGGTTGGAGAGATAACTGTTGAACCATTGTAGAGTATCATGAGAGAGCCCGAAGTTGCCAAGCTGTTCCAGTAGTAATGGATGGTTTACTGTATCGAAGGCCTGCACTGTCAAGTTGTCCTCAGTCTAGTGCTAGATGAATGTGGCCTGTAAATTCAAGGAGGGCAGAGGTGATGCTGATATACCACGAGCCTGTGTTTCCATTGAGGGTTGAGATACCAGCATATGGACCTCGAGTGAGCTGAGGGGTCACTATTATCTCAGACCCAGATAATACCTCGTTATATCATCTCACCTCTTATTTTTATAGTATATGGTTGTCTCTAGATTAAAAAAGTTATTTTTCTGATGAGTTTGTCGGTAACAAGGTTTCATACCTTGTGTTCATGGTCCCCGCTGTTATGGCAGCTCTGTGTGCTGCAAAGTCCATCATTGCAGTATGGTCCATTCACCATTCCACTTTTAAGGCTGAAAGATTCGAGGAGGCATTTGATTTAACAAAAAAAAGTTAAATTACTAGCATTTAGTAATACGTAGCCTGCCGACTACAACAGTCCATGTCTAAACCCTCTGTCGGCAGTCCTTGTCCAAACCCTTTGTCAGGAACTGCTCCCTAACTTACGCCGCCATGTTTGTTTAATTTTTTTTGCTTCAAGAGCTACATTTTCTCCAATCATGTGGCACATAGTGAATAGGTAATAAATATATATTGGGGGCTGCTAAACATTCATTGTAGAATGTGCACAACAACTTTTAGAATGTGCACAACAAGATTTTAGCAGCCCCTGATTTTCATACACTGTAAATCCTAACCATATACTATAACATGTTTATTTATATGGCCAATGAGAAGTCCTTTTGCATTCTTGTAGCGTACAAACTGCTTATCTTTGGTTCAGAGTTCTCCCATCCTAAAAGTATGATAGGAGACATTTTGTATCCATAAGTGATCCTAACAGGCCATAGAAATATTTGAGAACACAATAAACAAGAGAACAAAATTCAGATTTTTAACAATTTATACAAAATGGGTTTGCTTGAAAAAGCTCTAAGTGAAGTATAATTCTGGAGAAGTTAATGTTTTTTTCTCTGAACTCCCTAACCATATTTTCTTTATTTTTTGGCTAGATTCAGAAAAAGAAATACGGTTGTGGAGTCGTTGGCCAGTTTAGTTTCCAAGCAGTCCGTAGATCAGCTCACAGAAGGTAAAAGAAAACTACTTTGTCACTAAACACAGAATATTTCAAAAATGCATTTGTTATTCTCAGATAAAAAGTAAAACTTAATGCCAGACTTTAGTTACTGCTGCAATTTGTCTTTTCTCATTTACTTTTCTCAGTGTCATCGCATGCCAAATCCCTGTAGTGTTAAAATAACATGAGTGCCAGCCTCCTAGGGTGTTGACGGTGACATGTTGCATGGCCATGTGGGTTCAAGGTTTGGGTCAGAGGTCCTTGGTGTAGCTCAGGGTCTTGTCATTCGCAAGAAGTAGGGTGTTGCAGTATGGGACATGCATTTCAGCCATAGGTGATAACCCTTCTATCCCCACTCATTTTTCTGCTAGGAGTATTTGCTTGCTTGAGCTTCCTGGACTAAACGTCTCCACCACTCATTCACACTAGTGGGACTACGCTGGAGGTGCTAGGACCCAGCGCGGGAACCAAACATCTTCAGGAGGGCTGGCACCGAAGTAGGACCGTGCATGTGCAGCACTGAGAGACTGGCTTGCGCCATATAGGCTGTCACGGTGTCAACCCTCCAACTGCCTCAGCTCCTTTTTTTCCAGCTGTTGAGTGCGCTTCGGTGATGATGCCATTCGCCCACTGGGAGTCAAATTTCCACATCTATACGACAGCAGCTTTAGTCGTTCAGTATTTTATTTAGTTTTAGTGGTTTTAGTAGTATTTATTTAAAAAAAAAAAAAGTGAAGTGAAGTAACGAAGAGAAGAAGTCGTCTTCAGCACGCCATCGACGAAGTAGACTATGAACGGTGCCGATGACTTCTCTTGAAAGCTGTTTTGGCAGTGGGGCTGGGTCCGGTCCACTGTTCCCTTCAGAGAGGGGTCAGACCACGGATAGTCTGGTGCTTGAGAGGAAGGGCGGTCCTCCTGGAAGCACAAAAAGAGGTGGGCCCTGTTCCCGATTATGGTCAGGGCTCTACACCCGCTCAACCTCAAGCTCTTCTTCCTCCCACCAGTCAAAGAAGAAGTGGTACCGCTCAAGGTTGCCCTCTGGTATGTCTGCATGGAGATCGTCGCTAGTAGGGGATGGTAGGCCAACCATGGCTCCATCGGGGTTGCCTGTGGCCTCAGTCCCGAGCAGCTGCAGTCCTCGGCTCCAGAGTCCTCCATGCCCCCTTGGGAGGGATCTTCCAGGGAGCAGTTTCATCATTGGGCTGCTCTTAAGGAGCAGTGGATTCGGTGGTTGTCTCGACTGCCCTTGCCTGTGGACTCGATCCCGAGGCATTTAGGCGTAAGGGCCATTGGTCCGCAGTCGGAATGGTTGGGTCAGCTTGATCACGTGGCACCTTCTTCGGTGCCATTGACGCCGCTATCTTGTGCCTTTCTCCCTCACATGGCTCTGGCGCTGGGGCCAGCACAGGTACTGCATTCTCCCCCTACTCCTCTTCACACTTTAAGGTCTCTGGTGGTGTCGCAGCCTTCGGGAGTCCTAGTGTTGGGGTCGGGGACTCCAGATGCTCGTTTGGCGCCAACTGCAGTGTGGCGTGCTGCTTCAGCTGTGGCGATGGCGTCATTGCCGGTGCTGCGTGCGGTACCAGTGCCATTTTTGGTGCTGGCTCCGACTTGGGTACTGGGGTTTTTGATTCCAGTTCGGGGGGTGGCAACTCCGGCTCTTCCTCCTTCTTTTCCTACCTTTGCTATCCCTTCAAACAACATGAAATCTTGCTGTATTCTGACTATATCAATCAATCAATGTTTTATTTATTAAGCGCCTTTCAAAATCAAGTTGCTACACTGTCATATAAAAACATCAACAATATAAATATTTAAAATCAGTCTGGATAAGCCTTAGAAAATAAATACGTTTTTAACACAGTTTTAAAACTACTGATGGTCAGGCATTCTCTTAACCGAAGAGGTAGAGAGTTCCACAGGGTCAGTGCTGCAAATGAAAAAGCACGAGCCCCAGAAGTTTTTAGACGAACCCTGGGAACCGCTAGTGATCCCTTGTTGGCCGGATCGGAGGCGGACGACTGGGAGTAGGAATCGGAGATCTTTCAGGTAGTCAGGTCCCTGTTCATGTAGGGCCTTAAAGGTAAGCAAGCCTACCTTATAGATGATCCACCACTGAACTGGCAGCCAGTGCAGCTCGCGCAGCACAGGCATAATATGACTGGCCCTAGAAGTGCCAGTCAGCAGCCTGGCCACAGCATTCTGCACTAGCTGCAAGCAACGGATATTAACCCCATGTAGCCCTAGGTAGAGGGCATTGCAGTAGTCAAGATGGGTAGTAATGAAGGCATGGACCAGTGTTGGAAGGTCACCTGGAGGAACCAGGTGTTTCACCCGGGCGATATTCCTCATATGGTATAATGAGGATTTAGCCACAGCTGACACATGAAATTTCAGAGTCAGACCGTCGTCAGAAATAATGCCCAGGTTACACACCCGGTCTGAGGTAGTGAGCTGGACACCATCAAGCCATAGGCCCAACATGTGCCCAGCTCCAGAACCCGCCCCTGGGTGACCCAGGTCCACAACCAACACCTCAGTCTTATCCGGATTCATTCAGTCTCAGCCAGCTCAAATTCATCCAGTCTTTCATCTCGGAGAGGCAACTATTTAGCACGGAGACAGCCTCAATGTGTCCGGGCACAAAAGACATATACAGTTGAGTATCATCTGCATAGCAGTGAAAACTCAAGTTGTATCATCTGATATCCCCCAATAGCAGCATATACACTACGAACAACATGGGTGCCAATATGGAGCCCTGCGGCACCCCACAGGATAGGGGGAAGGTGTCAGAGGAATAAATTCCAGTGACCACCCTCTGAGACCTACCTACGAGGAAAGATCGAAACCATTCGAGGGCTGTACCCGACAGTCCACAAAGGAACCGTAGGGTCTCCAAATGCACCCCATGGTCCACAGTGTCAAAGGCTGATGAGACATCGAGAAAGACCAAGATGGTACAAGCCTTTTGATCTCTCGCTATTAGAAGATCATTAAGTACCCAAACAAGGGCTGTCTCAGTGCTATGCCTCTCCTAAAACCAGACTGGAGAACTTAATAGACATTGAGTCACAAGGAGATTGTCCTACTGCAACACAACCACCTTCTCAATAACAAAAGGAAGATTAGAGATGGGTTGGTAGTTAGCTGGATCATCGTGATCCAAGGAGGGTTTTTTAAGGAGTGGTCGAATGACTGCCTTCTTTAGGGGGTCTGGAAAGACTCTCCTCTCCAAAGATCTCCATATAGTTTCAGCTAGGAGTGTGCAGATAGCATCTACGCAACCCATTAATAGGTGAGTAGGGCCCGGATCCAAACTACAACAGGTTGGGTGCAAAGTCTGGACGATCTTCACAATGTCTATGAATTCCGGTCAGCTGAAATTGGTCCAGACAGACCGGGTGCTCACCACCTCCCATCGACCTTCGCAACTCCTCATGGAGGGAGCCAGGCCGATTCCGGTCCTCATGCTGGCAACCTTATCTGCGAAAAACCGAGCTAGCTCATCACACTTATTTTGTGAAAATGCTATTCCGGACTGGAGACAGATTGGATTGCACAATCTGTCGACGATTCGAAAGAGTTGAGCCAGTAGATTTTGCTCAGCAGAAATCTCCCTGGACAGGAACTCTGCCTTCTTACAGGAGATTTCTCCCCTTAAAGGTTGGTACCAGACCATCTCCACAGGGGTAGGTCTGTTTGGGGGGCCCCAAAACTGAACCCGATGGTATGATGGTCAGACCAACTGACTGGTTCCACCCCCAAGTCAGAGATCTCCATCTTCAGGAGGAACAGCTGATCTAATGAGTGACCTCCATATATAGGTAGAGGAGGTAACGACCTGTGTGAGGCCCAGCATTGTCATTAGCTAGAGGAGATTTGCAGTTAGCCCCAGCACTTGAACTGCTCTGGAGAGTAAAGGGTTAACTCTATGCACAGGTGTAGAACGTTGAGCTCAAGCTCGGTTTTCAAACCTCTGTCTGTGGTAGACTGAAGTCTAACCATCCGATTTCTTACTCCGCCTAACTGTGAAGTCGCTCCGGAGATCCCTCCTGCGCTTCGGTTTGGTAAAGTTTGAATCGGTCGGTTGTTTCAACCGTAGTTCATCATTTTTTGGTATTCTTACCTCTGTCCCGGTACAGTAGGTTATAGTAGTAGGTAGTGTTGTTTCTATTATTTCTACTGTTACAAATTTTTTTTTCTCTTCGGTTCTTTTCCTGTCGGTCCAGTTTAGAACTGAAACTGATTGTTTTTACTGATAAAGTAACAAAAATTGTGGTTTTACCGGTACTTATCAGTTCCTAAAAAGAAAAATCAGTTTTTCTGGGATTTTTTTAACCAACCCACGACACGGTTGGAACCGATAGGTCTTAGTTACCTGGCTTAAAAGCTGTGAAGGGTGACTTTTTGATTTTTGGCATGTCTGAGAAACCCCAAAAGAAAACCGGTCCCACTGGGTTTCAGCACTGTTCCAAGTGTGGGGAGGCCTTTGCTAAGGCCGATCCCCACCTAGTATGTGTGTATTGTCGGGGGTTTGACCACCTCAAGGAAGACTGCCAAATCTGTAAAAACTTTCCAAAAGCCACCCTCGATAAAGGTTTGGGTTGGTTGAAGGAAAGGGAGTCAGAGAAGTCTGCTGACCCGGATGGCCAGCCCAGTTCGGTTGAAGAGGTGCCCACTGACCTGGGCGATACCTCTTCGGGCAAAAGGAGACCCAACTCTGTGTAGTCAGTTCCATCAAAAAGAAACTGAAAATCAGCCGGTTCGGATCCTACACCCTATGTTCCAGCCGCTGAAAAAATAGTGAAAGCGATCACAATAGTTCAGTCGCTTTGCCCGGTTGCGACCGAACTGGCATCGGTTCAGAGACGATCGATTCGGTCGGAAGTAGCTGCTTCTGATATAGATCCTGAGGCATACTGTGAGGGCGATGAGGAGGAGGAAGATTATGAAGAAGAGCAATGTGAAGGCCTAGATGAGCCAGTACAGCCTGACATCTCCCCAGGCAGGCCTTCCCATGTTTCTCCTCCCAGGCTTTCTGAGTCCCCTTCCCATTTCTTGTTTTACAAGAAAGTGGCTGAGACTCTTCAGCTTCCTATGGAAGAGGCTGAACAGGATCAAGAAGAACCTGACTATGTGGAAATGATGGATGTCCCACAGTCAAAGAGAGTGTCTATCCCTTTTACACAAATCCATGGAGAAGCAGACACAAAAAATACGAACATACGAAATTTGCCAGCAGATAAAGGCCTAGAGGTCTATCAAGTCTGCTTGAATGTGCAGCTAGCACCCCTTATTCTGCAACTGCCCCTCCCTTCCTACCTTCCCCTTCATTAACCCTCCCCCTTGTCCTGTTCCATCCTCGTTTGAAGCAGTCCACTGTTCTACTGCATACCACTTCAGGAGGTAACGCATTCCACCCAGCCACCACCCTCTCTGTAAAAAAGTGTCTCCTCATCTCCCTCCTGAACCTTCCTCGCTCCGGTCTCATATCATGGCCCCTGGTGTCCCTCCCCCTCCCTTACTTTGAACAGCCCCTCTGTACTTGTCTTGTTTATTCCTTTCATGTATTTAAAGGTTTCAATCATGTCACCCCTGTCTCTCCTCTCCTCCAGTGAGTACATGTTCAACTCCTTCAACCTCCTCTCGTATGATAAGTCCCCCAGCCCCTTGATCATCTTTGTCGCTCTGCGATGCACCCCCTTCAGTAAATTAATGTCCCTCTTCAGATATGGACGCCAGTACTGCATGCAGTACTCCAGGTGTGGTCTAACTAATGACCTATACAGTGGCAGAATCACCTCCTCCCTCCTCGAGGATATACCCCTTGCAATATAACCCAGCATTTTGTTGGCCTTTGCAGCTGCCTTCCTACATTGTGCTGAGTTGTTCATTGACCCTGTAATGAGCACACCCAGATCCTTCTCCTCCTCTGTCTGGGCTAGCTGCACTCCCCCTAGCTGGTAACTCCTCCTTGGGTTCTTCATCCCAAAATGCAGCACCTTGCACTTTTGGCATTAAAGCCCAGTTGCCAGGTGTCTGACCAGGTTTAAGCTTTGCCAGATCATCCTGCAACCCCTGCCATCCCCCTAGGTCGTCCACCACCGCGTCTACCTTGGTATCATCAGCAAACAGACTGATCTTGCTCTTGATGTCCCATGATATGTCTGCAATGAATATCCCAAACAACACTGGTCCCAACACCGAGCCCTGTGGAATACCACTCGTCACTACCCTTGGGTGTGAGAGCTCCCCACCCACCACCACCCTCTGTTGCCTTCCCTGCAGCCAGTTTCCTACCCATCTCACCAGCTTTGCACCCACCCCTGTGCCTACTAACTTCCTTCCCAGCCTTCCATGTGGCACTGAGTCGAATGCCTTACTGAAGTCTAGATACAGGACATCCACTGCATGGCCTCTGTCCAGTTGCCTAGTTACCCAGTCATAGTACTCGACCAGGATGGTTTGGCAGGATCAAAAAATGTTAGTTTCCTACATCCATTTCTCCTGTTGAAAAAAGAATGGACAGGAGGTATGCTTTGTCAGGTCCTGGGACAGAATTCCTTTCAAATCATAGCAGCCATGTTGGGGTAGTGCAAGCTGCAGCCTGTGACAAGGCTAACACTCCCCTGGCATCTCACCCCCCACCATAAGGATTCCAGGAAATTGGATGCCATGGCAAAAAAACAGTACTTGGTATCCTCTTTGGGACTCAGGCAATCGAATTACATGGCATATACAGCCAGGTACCAGAAATCTATGTGAGATACGGTTCTGGAATTAGCTAGGAATATCCCTCCCCAGCTGGCCAAGGAGCTGGAGCAAGTAGCTGCAAATGGTATTGAGGCATCCTAGGTGTAATTCCATGCTGCTGTAGATTCAAATGATGTTCATTCCAGGGTCATGGCTACATCTGTCTCCATGAGGAGATTTGCTTGGCTTAGGTATACCAACCTCTCACAGGATACCCAGGCTAAGGTAATGGATTTTCCTGTAACTGGATTCTCTTTGGGGACCAAACAGAGAATTACATGAAGAACATGGATGAATATAGGACCACCTACAGGAATGCTGTAGCCAAAGAAGAGCAGACCACTCCTCGGAGGCAGCAGTTTAGGGGCAGGCCTTTTCACAGGCCTTTTTACCAAGCTCAGGCCTCCTCCTCCTCTTTCCAGCTGAGGGGGTTCTTTAGGGGAAGAGGCAGACGTGGGATGGCCAGGACCCCGTCATCCACTCAGTCTAAGCCCCCTGCCAAGCAGACATCCTGAGATGTTGGTCAGGGTCGCCTCCCCAGTTCCAGTAGGGGGCAGGCTGGCTCACTACTCCTAGGCCTGGGAGTCTATTACTTCAGACAAACGGGTCGTGGAAGTAGTCAGCCAGGGACTTGCTCTCAATTTCGAAAGGTTCCCAAAAATGAGAGCAAGGTCCTTCAGTCCCCCCCACCCCTCTTTGGAGACAAAGGCCTTAGAGGCAGAAGTCACCTCTCTTTTGTTTCTGCAAGCAGTAGAAAAGGTACCTCATTGTCACAGGGGAAAAGGACTATATTCCAGATACTTCCTTACCCCAAAAAAGACAGGGGAGTGGCGACCCATTCTAGATTTAAGGTACCTGAATAAACACTTAACAAAACCAAAATTCAAAATGGTGACTCGGGGAGTAATTCTTCCCTCTCTGAGACCAGGGGATTGGCTAGCCTCTCTGGATCTCAAGGATGCCTACTTCCTCATACCATAGGTTTCATAGGTTTCTCAGAGCTTTTGGAGACCGTAGTCCATATGCTCGCCATGGCCTTATGTGTATCCAGATATGTTCTTGCTGATCAAAAATTGATCAATTTGTGTCTTAAATAATTCCATTGTTCTACTAGTTATCTCAATTGGGAGCATATTCCATATATTTGCCACTCACAGTTAACCAATACTTCCTCCTCAGTGTATTATATCTATCTGGTTTAATCTGTAGGGAGTGGGCTCTGGTATAATACCTATCAGACATTCCCACAGAAAGTACCTCAGGTTCGAGTTGCCCTCAGGCCATTATCAATTCAGGGCCATGCCCTTCAGCCTAACATCTGCACCAAGGGTGTTCACCAAGTGTCTCGCAGTGGTGGTGGCATTCCTCAGAAGGCAGGGCATCATTCTTTTCCCATACCAGGACGACTGACTAGTGGTAGGCCAGTCCTCAGACCAAGTCAAGTCAGTTCTAGAGGCCACTCAAAAGCTTCTAGACTTATTGGGGTTTATCCTGAACCTAGAAAAGTCTGTCCTGCAACCAGCTCAGACCCTCACATTCATAGGGGTGGAACTGGACACTATTCAGGCAAGAGCATTTCTCCCTCTCTAAAGGGTTCAGTCCCTTGTCACTGTGGCTTCCTCTTTTCGTCCTCTAGTTTCTCTTCCAGCCAGGCACTTTCTACAGTTGCTGGGTCACATGGCAGCTTCCACAGCAGTGGTACAGGGAGCAAGGTTTCAGATGAGAGATATTCAGTTTCATCTCCGATCCTGTTGGTCTCAGAAAAAAAGACCCTGTCTCCAAATTGGTTCCTGTGTCTCAGATCCTAGTTCAGGCTCTCCAGTGGTGGCTGGAGGAGGACAATCTTCGATAAGGTGTCCCCTTTATCAGTCATGCCCCTTCAGTGATTCTTACCACAGATGCCTCTTTACTAGGGTGGGGGGGGGGCTCCCCTAGATCAGCTTACAGCTCAGGGAACCTGGTCTCACCAGGAGTCCCTTCTTCACATAAACCTTCTTGAACTAAGAACTGTCTTTCTGGCACTTCAGACATTTTCAGCTGCTATTCAGGGGGAAAGTAGTGCAGATCAGGACAGACAATATTACAACCATGTGGTACATCAACAAGCAGGGAGGCACTCGGTCCTCGGCCTTGTGCACAGAGGCCATGAAGGTATGGTCTCTAGCTTATTCCCTTCAGACTTCCCTGATAGCTGTGCATCTCCCAGGGAAGGACAACATTCTAGCAGATGCTCTCAGCAGGATTTCCCAGGACCACCACGAATGGACCCTGAACTCTCTAAATCTTCAGGGTATTTTCAAGAGATGGGGCATTCCAGAGATGGATCTCTTTGCAGCCCCAGACATTCATCAATGTCCTCTTAATTGTTGCAGACCACCACTTCTGGGCTCTGTCCCTCAGGATGCTCTTATACTGAACTGGACAAGCAAGTTTCTGTATGCATTTTCTTCCTTTCCTCTGATATTCAGGGTCCTGATGAAGATCGGGTCTCAACCTTGCAAGGTGATTCTGGTAGCTCCAGGTTGGGCCAGACAGCCTTGGTATCCTCAACTGTTGTCACTGTCAGTAACAATGCCCTTGTGTCTTCCCAGACAGTACAATCTCCTCACTTTCTCACTGGAGGAGTCTGTATCCCAACCTTCAGACTCTCAGGCTCAAAGCCTGGCTCTTGAAGCGCTAGAATATGCAAGCTTCCATCTTTCTCATTCAGTCTGGGATATTCTAAAGGTTAGCAGGAAACCTGCTACTAGAAAGACTTACAACTCCAAATGGAAAAGATTTGAGTTTTGGTGTTCCTAAAAGCATGTCAAACCAGAGCTGGCTGACATTGCCACTGTATTGGACTATTTAGTGCATCTTAACAGTTTAGGCCTCCAGCCTACCACTCTCAAGGTACATTTGGCAGCTGTGTCTGCTTTTCTTTCTGCTGGCAAGGGCTCTTCCCTAGCATCTCATTCAGTCTTCAAAAAATTTTTCAAGGGCCTCATACATGTCAACCCTCCCTTTCGGGAGCCTACCCCTTCCTGGGACCTGAATATCTGTATTGCACAGCTTATGCAGCACCTTTTTGAACCCCTATCCTCAGCTGAATTGAAGTACTTGACTTGGAAAACTGTATTCCTGGTAGCCATTACCACTGCCGGGAAAATGAGTGAATTACCGGCCTCATTAGTGGAACCTGACTTTATTTCATTTCACAGGGATAAGGTGGAACTTTGAACCAACAGAATGTTTCTTCCCAAGGTGGTATCAGACTTTCACTTGAATCAGTCTGTCATTGCCTGTATTTTTCACTGATCATTCTTCCTCTTAGGAGATAAGATTACACAGTCTTGATGTAAAAGGACTCTTAGTTACTATGTAGAGCATGCTAAGGCCCATAGGGATGGCTGTTCTCAGTTATTTCTCACCTATGGAGAAGTAGGAAATGGCAAATCTGCCACTAAGAGAACTATTGCCAGGGGGATTGTCTCCTCTGTCCAGTTCTGCTATTCAAAGTTGGGGAAAGAGCCTCCCTCAGGCCTGAGGACTCACTCCACCAGAGGTACAGCTGCTTCAGTCGCAGCAGCTAGAGACATACTATTAGTGGAAATCTTGTAAGGCAGCCACCTGGAAAACTGTTCACACGTTTAGCGGGCATTACTCTCTTGTCATTCAGTCAAGAAGTGATGCTAGGTTCTGCACAGCTGTGCTGCAGATCCTGTTCCCAAAATAGGTTCTGTGACCCCCTCCTCCAAGGGGTACTGCTTGGTAGTCTGCCTGTAGTTAGAATACAGCAAGACTTCATGTTGTTTGAAGAAAAAATTACTCACCTTAGTAATGTTGTTTCTTCTACTGGAGTCTTGCTGTATTCTGACCTCCCTCCCTGCCTCCCCTCCTGGAACCTAGTGTTTTGGGATGTGGCATGGCAGGCACAGTGCTGCACCCCAGAGGTGTACTTAGCATGCCTTATCTTTTAAGGGTTTATCTTTAATATAACAGCTTAATCTGGTTCAAGGTCAGTTGGCATTCATCTGCATCCCCCTCCCCCGGGTCGTGCCTGAAAATAGGCAGGATTTGTCTAGTGCACTTACCTGGTCAACAAAAACTAAATAAATAAATAAATGAATTTTGGTTGTTCACTACCTACGTATTTTTTTCTTTTTGGGGTTCTCGACTTGAGTCTTTTGACCCTAAAAACCTATGTCATACCTTTTGGCAAAAAAAGTTTTGGAAATAATTTCTAACTCTAGAGTTAGTTTAGTGCTCGTAAGAATCTTACGTTTAGACTTCAGTGTACCACAGACAAAGGTTTGAAAACCGAGCTCGAGCTCAACATTCTATGCCTGTGCATAGAGTTAACCCTTTACTCTGTGGAGCATTTCAAGTGCTGGGGCTAACTGCATATAGTCAGTATAAAGCAAGACTCCATTAGAAGAAACGTTAATAAGGTGAGTAATTTTTTCTTCTGGGGTAGAGGGGGCTTTGATGAGTCTGATCCTGATCTGCACCTGACAGGTGATGTGGACGAGGACTCATTTTATGGGATAGAGAGTAAGCCCTCTACTTCAGCTGAGCCTGTGGCCGAAGACCTTCCATTTAAATATCTGCTGAAGAATATGAATTCCACCCTGGCTCTCCAAACTTAAGAGGTGGACCCTGAGAAGCTTTTGCACCTGCAATACCTACATGGTCCTGACATTCCTGTGGACTTGACACCGTCAGTGCAGCCCTCTTTTGAGACTCTTTCACAAGTGGTGTGGGACAGATCAGTGCTCATTCCTTCCATGGCTAAGTCTGTAGATAGAAGGTATCCTTCAGATACCTGGGGGTCTGGCTAGGCCAACACCTCAACTTTTCTGGATATGTGGATTGCTATTCTGAAAAAACTGCGCCCAAAGCTTGGCGTGTTATTCAGGAACCGGAACTGTCTGCCTCCACTGGTTAGGCATGAACTTGTCCAGAAAATGATTCTCCCTATCTTTGACTACTGTGATGTAATTTATAGTGCTGCCCCAAAGTCCACCTTAGCCAGATTGGACTCCCTTTTCGACTCTTTCTGTCACTTCATTCTTGACGCTGCTACTCTCACTCACCACTGTGATCTATACCACTCCCTAGCGTTCCCTTCGCTTACTGACTGTCGCTACTCCCACATTGCTAAGTTCACCTCTAAATTGTGGTTCAACTCTCTCTCCCTTCTTACCTCTCTTCTGCTCTATCCCCTCACTCCCTTCACACTCACTCAGATCCTCTGACATCAGGACCCTGGCTGTCCCCAACAGACTCACCTCTTCTGGCCACTCTGCTTTCTCCCACCACTTCCCCAAACTCTGAAACTCGTTACCTTCACAAATCAGGCACTGATCATCGCCCCACTACCTCAGTTGCCCTCTCAAATTTCTACTCCTCAAACTGCACATGCACCTGATGAGTACAGCTTATTCCTGCACAGGTCTACTGCCCAGTCTAAGGTTGCTGCGGTTGTTACTTGTACTGCAGCAGCCAGCACTGTTTACCCAATGTTGCATAATTATCTCCTGCTTTAATTTCCTCTTGAAAATGTGTCAAATATTGCTTATTTGATTGCATCTCATGTAAATGTGGTCCTTTTAATATATTGTATTTCTATGTTTATACCGATGTATGCATATATGTATAACACACTGTTGAACTGAGTTGTAATTTACCTTAATCATGGAATATAAGATCTGACTTCGAGAGGGTTCCTGCAGTAGGTCATCACAGATAGGACTGTGCCCCCTGTTGTCAGGACTGCACGGCAAACTTTTCCAGCAGTGCCTGGTGGGGGGCCACCCACCAGTCGTCACGTGACAGACGTCAGCGTGACCCTATATAATGGGCGGTCGGCACGCCCGCCCTCCAGCTCTTTCCCACCGTTGTCCTGCGCATAGTACCTTGTAGTTACAGTTGCTCAGCTGATCGGCATTTTTCACCTGTTTTTTCTCTTTACTCTACTAGTTGTAATTTCTTTTATGTCTTCTCCACCACCCACTAAGTCGAAGAAGTGTGAGAAGTGCGGCACCCAGATTCCTCATAAGGATGGCCACCTTTGATGCCTCTTTTGCTTGGGCCCAGACCACGACACCGCGGCTTGCTCAGACTGCCAGCCCTTCAACCAGGCCACTTGTAAGAGGAGACAGCAGGCCCTGGATGCCCATCTTTTGAAGTCAAGAATGGCTTTACTCTAGAAAGAAATGCAGAAGCTGCGGGACACCGCATCTTCCCCTTCTTCAGAATCAAAAAAGAAGAAAAAAGAGAAAGAAAAGCATAGGGAGAAGATGTGCTCAGAGGATCGGGACAGAGGGGACTCCAACAGACCCTCAACCAGTAGTGCCGTTCCCCCTCCGCCTGCCCTTGTGGTTCTCCAGGTCATGCCTGGGGCTTCCGCAGGTACTTCTGCTGCCTTTCTCCCAATCTTCACCGGTAAGTCATCCACCAGCTCCTCTGGCAAACGCCAGGTTGTTGCCAATAAGTCAGCCCCCAGCTCCTCCGGGGCCCGCCTGGCGGCCATTAAGCTGAGTCCCAAGGATTCAGTTGGAACTTGTCCGGCCTCTACTAGTAAGTCAGTTGAAGGTTCTTCCCTCCACTGCCCGGTAACTCTCTCGTCTGACCAGCCAGTCGTCTCTGACGTCTGCCTGGACCTTGCTCACCCGTCGGGGGCTCACACCGTTTCACCTGACATCCGTTCGAGCACCACTTTGGCTGACAGCCATCCCCCCCCCCAAGACTTCTTCAGGGTGGGAACCTTCCCTCCCAACTCCCTGGGTAGTTCCTCCGGCCTGAGTGGTCACTACTGGTTTGGAGGAGGGAACAGGATCCCTGGAGATGGGTGTGTCTTTGCCCACCCCAGCATTGATCCCCCAAATGCCTCTAGAAGGCCCAAGGCCAGAGGCTCTGATGTCGACCACCAGTGTCTCTGTTCCACTCTCTGGGCCGTCGGACCCTCTGTTAGGCCTTCTCATGTCAGCTGTGCCTTACCATCATAAGGCTCAGACGTGCATTTGGTCGGCTCCTTCATCTGGGCCCTCACGTCTGATCCCGATGCCAGTCGTAGTTTCATCAGATGTGCCGCTCTCTACCTACACAATGGCTGGTCTGACGACAATTCCCCTGACATCAGCTCCTCTGACATCATGCATCCTTTCACAGGGATTCACGCCTGGACCCTCCCGGACTAACGTTCCAGGCTTCTTCCCCCATGGGCTGACGTCAGCTTTTCCTCCATGGGGCCCTTCATCAGACTACCTCTAATTGGGGTACCAGTATCCTGGGTATCTCTCTTATCAGGGTTATTCCCATCATCCTCATTTCCATGGTCCGGGTGCTCCTAGCTACCACTATCCTCCTTCCCATGTTCCTTCCCCACCTCCTCCTCCTCCTGCAACCCCACAGCAGGATTTTCAAAATTTGATCCAATCCTGGTGGAAGGAGGCTAGGTCTGAGCCGAGTGCCTGACTTAGAAAAGTGCCTGCCAACTCCAGTGGTTACCCTCCCCCGCCCCCGTTCTTTATCCCCATCAGCTTAGTACGTTCGGTCATGTATCCGGGTCCACGTCTAAGGAGGTCACTCTTCCAGATTTCAAGCCTCCTGATGATGAATCATGTCTTCCTGGGGGAGATTGCTTGGAGGATTCTTCAGACAAGCATTCCCCCATGGCTAAAGGGAAGGATTCTCCCAAGTCCCCTCCTGAGGATCCTTCATTCACTGAATTGTTACATATTATCCAGCAGTCTAATGGTTGTTGTATAGAGGAGCAGGATCCTAAGAGGAAGCCCCTCGTTGAGCATTTAGATCTTTAGATGGCTTCTCCTATCCCTGCCCCCGTGGACGGCCCCTCACGAAGACCTTACCAGTACCATCTGGCAGTTGCAACATTCCATTCCGGCTGTCCCTAAGAAGGCAGACTGGATCTACCACGCTCCAGAGGGAGTTTCCGTCTTGGACTCCCACCCCAAAGCCGATTCAATCGTTACTGCTGCAGCCCATGATCGCTTGGTCACTCCGAAACACATGAGCACCTCTTTCCCCCAGACAAGGAATCTCGGCAGCTGGACCAATATGGCAAAAGAATTTATTTTTCCACTATGTGCGCTCTTCGCTCCCTTAAGTACGTAGCGCACATGGTCTCATTCCAAAAAGCGACCATGGCCAAACTTGAGTCCTGAATCCAGGCCATGGAATCTTTGGAGCTCAAGGAGGAGTTGGTCAAAGACCTGCACCTGTCTAAAATATTGTGTCAACACACGCTTAGGGCTACATATGACTCTGTGGACATGGTAGCCCGGTCTTCCGCCTCAGCAGTGTCCCTTAGATGACACGCTTGGCTTCGCATTTCTGGCCTCTCTAATGATGTCCAGGCTGCGATCCAGAATGCCCTTTTTAGGGACTTGGTTCTTTTTGGAGGGGACACCAAAGATATTATCACGGGCCTTCAGAACAGTGGCCAGGCCCTGAGGTCCTTGAGATCCATGTACCGATCAGGATTTCAGAGGAAATGGACCAAAAGGCAGGGTAAACAGCCCTTCGATAGGTGACAGGGAAAAAGAAAGTCCACGGGCCCCACCTTTTCATCCTTCCCCCGCCTCCAAATCTCAGCGAGGGTCCCGAGACCCCCTCCTCCTCGACCCTCTGCTTCCTGACTGGCTCCCCCTCCCCCTACTCTGCTTCTGGTCAAGGGCGGTGGGAGGAAGGTTCACCCTCCATGCGCAGGAGTGGAGGGATGTAACCTCAGACGCATGGGGACTGTAGCTCATTTCAAAAGGGCACACCTTGGAGTTTCTGGAGTTTCCTCCAGATTCCCCTGTGTTTCTGGAGTTTCTTTCAGATTCCTCTCCAAGTCACTCGATTTACTCACCACACCAGGTCCCTCTAGTTGAGGAGGAAATCGGGTCCTTAAATCAGAAGGCGGCCATAGAGCCAGTTCCTCTGCACCCAAGGGGGAAGGGATTTTACTCACACTTTTTCCTGGTCCCGAAAGACAGGCGACCTCAGACCCATCTTAGATCTCAGTAGTCCAAACCTTTATGTGGAATACAAAAGGTTTCACATGCTGACACTGCAGGGCCTCCTGCCTCTTCTGCCGAAGGACCATTGACTTTGTGTGCTGGACATGCAGGATGCTTACTTGCATATTCTGGTGTTCCCGGGCCATCGCCGCTTCCTGCATTTCTGTTTCCAAGGGGAGCACTACCAGTTTACAGCCCCCTTTTTGGTGTTTCCTCGGCACCTTGGGTTTTGACCAAGTGCCTTGTGGTGGTGGCAGAAGCTTTGCACCGTCAGGGGGATAGCAGTTTTCCCTTACCTGGACGACTGGTTTTTGACAGCCCTGTCCAGAGACAGTCTTCTGGAAGCCCTCCGTGCTCATTGGACCTTTTTCCTTGCCTGGGTATCACAGTCAGCTTTCCCAAGTCAACTCTTACCCCTTCCCAGAACCTTCAGTTCATTAGGGCCATCTTAGACATGGTCCAGTGCAAGGCCTTCCTCCCCCCGGACAGGGCAGAGGCCATTCGAGAACAGGTCAATTTGCTGATCTCTTCCAGACACCTTCTGGCCAGAACGTGGCTACATCTCTTGGACCTGATAGTGGCCTCCATCTCCATCATCCCATTTGCCAGGTTGCACATAGGGATCACCCAGTGGACCTTGCATGTCCAATGGGATCAGCTCTTGGACGACCTGGACCGTCTGGTTCTAGTCTCTGATGCGATCAAGAAGGATCTTCTTTGGTGGTTAGATCCTTTAAATCTTTTGTGGAGCCTTCCATTCAGAAGTTCCCCACCACTTGGGATTCTCACCACAGACACCTCCTGTCTGGGTTGGGGGGCCCACCTGGGAGACCACCGGACCCAGGGTTTGTGGTTACAATTGGAGATGGCACTCCACATCAGTATTCTGGAGATGAGGGCAGTTCTTTATGCCCTCCAAGCCTTTCAGTCCATTCTGTCAATCGGAACACTGCTGATCCAGACGGACAATATGTTTGTAGTCTGGTATATCAACAAACAGGGAGCCACTCAGTCATTCCCCTTATGCAGGGAGGCGATGCAAGTGTGGAACTGGGCAATTCAGCATGGACTGTTCCTCACTGCCATGCATGTTCCAAGGGTACAAAACATCCTAGCAGACAACCTCAGTCAGACCTCATCCCTCGCTCACTAATGGAACTCAGTCAAGAAGTAGCAGATTCTCTCTTTCAGACATGGGGTCGCCCAGACCTAGATCTGTTTACCTCCCCATTCAGTGCAAAGCTTCCCAGCTTTTGCTCACTCACTCCAGAGCCTGGTGCTTTCTGGCATGACGTGTTTTCACTTTGTTGGACAGGGAGATTCAAACAACATGAAGTCTTGCTATATTATGACATATGCAGTATAACCCCAGGTTAGAACTGCTCCGGAAGTGAAAGAGTTAACTTTCCATGCAGGGCATGGAATCTTGAGCGCGAGCTCGGTTGAACACTCTGTCTGTTGTAGCTCAAACTTAAACTGTCAGATTCTTTACTCCGCCTCACTGAACAGTCGCTCCGAGGATTCCTCCTGCTGCTCTGTTCGTTTGGCGGTTTAAAGTGTAATTCTCGGTTTATTTACGAAATTTAACCTGAATCGTCGGTTCAAGCTCTGTCTGTGGTATTGTAAGTAATAGATAGGCTTTTGTTTATTTCTTCTGTGTGGAACTTATAGCGTCTTTTCGGTTGGTTTGAACCGATCAGATTAGATTTAAAATGACTTTCTAGTCCTTTAAGTACGGTTCCAGTTCTTATCGGTTCTAAAAAAGCGGATTTTATTCGGTTTTTCCACGACCCGTGTTACGGTTGGGAACTGATAAGAGGTCTTGCTTGGCGGATTGCCATTAGCAGGCAAGTTTTGGTTAGGCTGGCACTATGTCTGAGAAACCCAAAGAAAACCGACCCACTGGGTTTCAGCACTGTGGCCTCTGTGGGGAAGCCTTTGCTAAGGCTGACCCACACACCACTTGTGTATATTGTCTGGGGTTTGACCACCTCAATGCAGACTGCCAGATTTGTAAGAATTTTCCTGCTGCCACCGTGGAAAGAGTTGGTAGGCTCAGGAAAGGAGGCCAAAAGTCCGCTGACCGGATGGCCAGCCGGTTCGGTTCCAACCGAACCTGAGGGAGTGCCCTCTGACCAGGGCGATACTTCCTCGGGCAAACGAAGAGCCAGCTCTGAGGAACCAGTTCCAACTAAAAGGACTAGAAGGTAAGCTAGTTTGGGGCCAAAAGTTCTTTCTCCAACCGCTGAGGAAATAAACAAAGCTATTCAAATTGTCCAGTCTCTTTCCCCAGTTCCGTCCGAACCGACACCATTAGGGAAGCGCTCGGTTCGGATGGTTCCCCCGGTTCAAGATTATGATTTTGAGGATTTTTATGAACCGGAGGAAGGGGAGGAGGGGTATGAGGAGAGTGAGTGTGATTTTGAAAGTCTGGATGTGCCCATTGAACCGGACATCTCTCCAGACAGACCCTCAGGAGTGTCCCCTCCCAGGCTATCTGAGTCCCCTTCTCATTTTTTGTTTTACAAGAAAGTTGCTGAGACTCTGCAACTCCCTGTTGAGGAAGCTGTTGATGATCAAGAAGAGCCTGATTTTGTGGAAATGATGGATATTCCAGAGTCTAGGAGACTGTCTATCCCCTTGCACAAATCTTTTAGGAAACAGTAAAAATTCTGAAAACTCCTCATTCTATCCTCCCTGTGGATAAAAGGATGGACAAGAGGTATGCTTTATCATGCTCTGATACGGAGTTCCTATCCCAGCAGTGCAGCCATGTGGGGGTAGTACAGGCTGCAGCCTGTGACAAGGCTAATATTCCTCTAGCCTCTCACCCTCCTGAAAAGGATTCCAGGAGGATGGATGCCATGGCAAAGAAACCGTACATGGCAGCATCTTTGGGACTCAGACAGGCAAATTATATGGCTTATGCAGCTAGGTACCAGAAATCCAGGTGGGATACTGTCTTGGCCCTAGCAAAACAGGCCCCTGACCAGCTTGCCAGGGAGCTGGAGCAGGTGGCTGCAGATGGTACTGAGGCATCCAAGGTGCAATTTCATGCTGCAGTAGACTCTAATGATGTTTCATCAAGAGTCATGGCTACATCTGTGTCTCTTCGCAGAATGGCCTGGCTCAGATGTACGGCCCTGTCACAGGATACCCAGTCTAAGGCTATGGATTTTCCTGTTGTGGGAAATTCTCTGTTTGGGAGCAGACAGAGAATTATATGAAGAAAATGGATGAGTATAGGACCACCTATAGGATTGCACAGGAGCCAAAAGGCAAGTCACTCCTCAAAGGCAGCATGCCAGGGGCAGGGGCAGGCCTTTTCATAGGCCTTTTTACCAAGCCCAGGCCTCCTCTTCTGCTTATGCCCAGAGGGGGTTCTTTAGAGGAAGGGGCAGAAGGGGTTCTAGTAAGCCTGCTTCTACCCCTCAACCCAAAGCCCCTGAAAAACAGGCTCCCTGATGGGGTGGCCAGGGCCGATTCTCCACTACCGGTAGGGGGCAGGCTGACTTACTTTGTCCAGGACTGGAAGTCTTTAACATCAGACAAGTGGGTCCTGGAAGTAGCAAGCCAGGGTCTGGTTCTCAGCTTCAAAAAATTTCCGAAGATGAGAGCCAGGTCTTTTCCACCTGCAAACCCATCAGAGGCACTTGCCCTGGAAGCAGAAGTTTCTTCCCTCCTGGCTCTCAGAGCCGTGGAAAGGGTTCCACCCATACACCAGGGCAAAGGGTTGTACTCCAGGTACTTTCTTACCCCAAAAAAGACAGGAGAATGGCGGCCCATCCTGGATCTCGGGTATCTAAACAAGCACCTTTTAAAACCAAAATTCAAAATGGTGACCCTGGGGATTATTTTACCCTCTCTAAGGCCAGGGGACTGGCTAGCCTCCCTGGACCTCAAGGATGCCTACTTCCATGTTCTCATTAGAAGCTCCCATAGAAAGTACCTCAGATTCGAACTGCCCTCAGGCCATTACCAGTTCAGAGCAGTGCCCTTCAGCCTCACCTTGGCCCCGAGGGTGTTCACAAAATGCCTGGCAGTAGCAGTTGCTCATTTAAGAAGGCAAAAGATTGCCAGTCTCCAGAACAGGTCAAACTACACTTACAAGTAACCCAGCAACTGCTTACATCTCTAGGTTTCCTTCTCAATCTTCCAAAGTCAGTTCTGGAGCCTGTCCAGCTTCTCACCTTCATAGGCGCAGAACTAAACACAAAAGAAGCCAGAGCCTTCCTTCCTCTGGAAAGAGCAAGGACCCTGGTGTCTCTGGCCTCTTCTTTCACCCTGCAGGTCTCTCAACCAGCAAGGCATTTTCTACAGCTCCTGGGGCACATGGCTGCTTCTACAGCAGTAGTGCAGGGAGCGAGATTTCAGATGAGGGACATTCAGTTCCATTTGAGAGCCTTTTGGTCTCAAAGGACAGATCCCCTAACCAAATTGATTTCAGTGACTCGAACCCTGATCCAGGCCCTTCAGTGGTGGCAGGATCAGAACAATCTGAGACAGGGGGTTCCCTTCACTCCCCAGTCTCATTCCTTGACCCTTACTACAGGTGCATCCCTCTTGGGGTGGGGAGCTCACATGGGCGACCTTTTCACCCAGGGGCTGTGGTCCCCTCAGGAATCTCTGCTCCACATCAATTTGCTGGCACTCAGAGCAATTTTTCCTAGCACTCCAGGTTTTTTCCACATCTGTCCAGAACAAGGTTGTTCAGGTCAGAACAGACAATACCACTACAATGTGGTACATCAACAAGCAAGGGGGCACTCGGTCTACGGCCTTGTGCACCGAAGCAATGAAGTTGTGGTCTCTGGCTTATTCTCTGAACGCCTCCCTTACGGCAGTTCACCTCCCAGGCAAGGACAATGTCCTAGCGGATGCTCTCAGCAGGATTTCCCAGGGCCATCACGAATGGGCACTGGACCCCCTAGTACTGGAGGTAGCATTTGCCAGATGGGGCACCCCGCAAATAGATCTCTTTGCAGCCCCAGACAATCACCAACTTCCCCTTTTTTGCTGCAGGCCCCCAGTGTTGGGCTCAGTCCCTCTGGATGCCTTCCTCCTCAGTTGGGAAGGAAGTTTCTCTGCTTTCCCCTTCTTTCAAAGTGCTAGTCAGAATCAGATCTCAACCCTGCAAGATGATCCTGATTGCTCCAGATTGGGCCAGGCAGCCCTGGTACCCACTCCTCATGTCCTTAGCAGTCCACTCTCCCCTATGTCTTCTCAGGAATCACAACCTGTTAACCTGTGCCCAGGGGAGAGTTTGGTATCCAAACCTCAAATCTCTCAATCTCAAGGCATGGCTCTTGAAGAGTTAGTTTGCTGACCTACACCTTTCCAAGGTGTATTGGATATATTGAAGGCCTCTAGGAAGCCTTCCACCAGGGCTACCTATAATTCAAAATGGAAAAGATTTTCCATATGGTGTGCTGGTAAACATATTTCCCCAGAATCTGCTGGTGTGCCCATGATCCTGGATTATTTGGTGCATTTGAATTCCTTGGGGCTGAGACCAGCTACCCTAAAAGTGCACTTGGCAGCTGTGTCTGTCTTCTTATCAGCAGGTAAGCCCTCTTCTTTATCAGCTCACCCTGTGTTCTCCAAGTTTTTTAAAGGGTTGCTTCACACCAACCCCCTGTTCAGGGACCCTGCCCCTGCTTGGGATCTTAATATTTGCATCGCTCAGCTTATGCAACCCCCTTTTGAGCCATTGTCTTCAGCAGAGCTTAAGTACTTGACTTGGAAAACTGTGTTTCTGGTAGCCATCACCTCTGCCAGGCGCATAAGTGAGCTACAAGCTTTGTCAGTGGAGCCTGATTTTATCTCCTTTCATAGAGATAAGGTGGTCCTCAGGACTAACAGGAAGTTTTTGCCTAAGGTGGTTTCAGACTTTCACCTTAATCAATCCATGTCTCTTCCTGTGTACTTCACTGACCATTCATCCTCTGGTGAGAGGAGATTGCACAGTTTAGGTGTCAAAAGAGCCCTTAGTTACTATATAGAATGTACCAAGGGTCACAGGTTCGAATCCCTCCAATTGTTCCTCACTTATGGTGAGGTTGGTAAAGGGAAACCTGCCACTAAAAGATCCATTGCCAGGTGGATTGTCTCTTGTATCCAATTCTCTATGAAAAACTGGGTAGGTTCCTCCCTCAGGCCTGAGGGCTCACTCTACCAGAGGTACAGCTGCTACCTGGAAAACAGTTCACACTTTTACTAAGCATTACTTCCTGGATATCCAGGCTAGGAGTGATGCTCGATTTGGCACAGCTGTGCTTCAGAGCCTATTTCCCAAGTAGGTTCTGTCCCTCCTCCATGGAGGTACTTCTGTGTAATCTGCATATGTCATAATATAGCAAGACTTCATGTTGTTTGAAGAAAAAATTACTCACCTTAGTCAAAGGGGGAGGCACTGACAAGCAGCAGGAAAATCCCAGCCTCTCCCTACAAAACAGGGTACTAAATGAGAAAAAGACAGAGGTAGAACGGTCAGTGGGGGATGCTGCACTGGAAGGTAAAGCCATCAAAAAATGGAGAGCAATGAGTACTATTGCCCGTAGTCTGGGTAACAAGCTTCCTGAATTAGTGGCCTTGATGGAGGAAGAACATCTGGATATCGTGGCAGTCACAGAAACATGGTACACACAAAACCATGACTGGGACATAAACATACCAGGATACACTGTGTACAGGAGGGACAGGGAGGGTAAAAGAGGAGGAGATAGTTCTTACATAAGGGAAGGAATAAAAGCAACAGAACAAAAAGGTACACAGGGAGGAGAAGAAGCACTGTGGGTAAATTTGGAGACAGGCAATGGCACCACAATACGCCAAGAGGGGTTGTATACAGCCCCTTCTCAGGGGAGGAAATGGACAGGAAATGATAGAAAGTATACTTAGAATGGCAGAAAAAGGGAGATATTGCTGATGGGTGATCTGAATATGCCAGATGTTAACTGGAGCGCAGTTGCAGCTGCCACTTCGAAGAGTGCAGTTATTCTAGATGCCCTACAGGGGGCATGCCTTAGACAACTAGTACTGGAGCCCACTCGAGAGGGAGCAATATTAGACTTGATTCTCTCAAATGGAGATGGTGAGAGGATTACAGATGTAGAAGTGGGTAGCCATCTGGGAACTAGCGACCATCGAACAGTATGGTTCACAATAAACACAGCAATAGAGGTCAAGCATACAAAGACAAAAGTACTGGACTTTAGGAGGGCTGACTTTGCCAAAATGGGTGAGTGCCTAGAACGCACTAGCAAATGGGCAGGAAGGAGGGTGGAAGAACAATGGGAATAATAAAACTGCCATCACAGAGGTAACGAGCCTTTGTGTGATGCAAATAAACAAAACAAGACGATGTAAGAAACCACTATGGTTCTCAAAGGAAGTGGCAGAAGGTTCAAGAGAAAAGAAAGCATTCAGGAAGTACAAGGAATCGCAGAAGGAGCAGGACAGAGAACTGTATCAGTTAAAGCAAAAGGAGGCTGGGAAGGCAGTCAGAACAGCAAAGGCCCAAACCGAGGAAAGATAGCCAACTCAGTTAAGAAGGGGATAAAACCTTTATAGGTACATCAGGGAGCGAAGGAAGACCAAGGGAGGGATAGTGAGGCTTAATAAAGGGAGGGAGGGTGGGCAGAGGGAGACTGTGAAAGGCAGAGATACTAAACAAATATTTTTGCTCAGTATTTACAAAGGAAGAGGAGGTACATAAAACAAACAGTAGTAACACTCTGGATACAGAAGTTGATACGGCCCATTTACAGAACAAAGGGTTCTGAAAGAACTCTTAAAACTGAAGGTGGACAAAGCAATGGGGCCTGATGGGATTCATCCCAGAATTCTAAAGAACTAAGGGTAGAACTAGTGACACCACTGACTACCTTTTAACAAATCATGGGAGGATGGGGTGGTACCGAGGACTGGAGGAGGCAGATGTGATTTCCCTTCACAAAAGTGGGAGCAAGGCAGAAGCAGGAAACTATAGACCTGTTAGTTTAACCTCAGTGATAGGGAAAATGATGGAATCACTTCTAAAAAGAAAGAATTGTCAGTATCTAGAGGCCAGAGGGCACAGGACCCTAGGCAGCATGGATTCTAGCGGGAAGGTCATGCCAGGCAGATCTGATAGATTTCTTTGACTGGGTGACCAAAGTAGTAGATCAAGGAGGGCTGTGGACATGGCCTACCTAGACTTTAGCAAGGCATTTGACACAGTCCCACACAAAAGATTAATATGCAAAGTTAGCCAGCCTGGGAGTGGGTCCCAAAATGACAGCCTGGGTAAGAATTGGCTGGAGAATAGGACACAGAGGTAATAGTAAATGAGTCCACTCAGAAGAAGAGGGTTACTAGTGGGGTACCACAGGGTTCAGTATTAGGACCAGTCCTCTTCAATGTCTTTATAGCGACATTGCAGAAGGACTGGAAGGAAAAATATGTCTCTTTGCAGATGACACTAAGATCTGCAACAGAGTTGATGCACAGGTGGGGTGGAAAGGATGAGAAGGGACTTGGCAAGGTTAGAGGAATGGTCAAATGTATGGCAGCTTAGATTCAATGCTAAGAAGTGCAAGGTAATGCACCTGGGAAACAAAAACCCAGGGGAAGAGTACACAATGGGGGGTGAGATACTAACAACAACAAAAATGGAAAGGGACCTGGGGTAGTCATATCAGATGACCTAAAGGTGGGCAAGCAATGTGAGAGGGCAGCAAGGAGGGCTGGGGGGATACTGGGATGCACAGGGAGAGGCATCACCAGTAGAAAACAGGAAGTTATTATCCCTCTGTACAGACAGCTGGTGAGACCCCATCTGGAGTATGTGTGCAGTTCTGGAGACCCAATCTCCGCAAAGACATAGACAGGATGGAAGCTGTCTAGAGGAGGGCAACTAAAATGGTGCAGGGTCTGCACGGAAGACATATGAAGAGAGTCTTAGGAGCTTAATATGTATAGCCTCGAGGAAAGAAGGGAGAGGGGGACATGATGAAACGTTCAAGTACCTCAAGGGAATCAACAAAGTCCAAGAGGGTAGCATCTTTCAAAAAGAGGTGTGCAAGAACAAGAGGGCACAATTTGAAAATAGAGGCGGGTCAGAGATAATTTAAGGAAGTATTTTTTACAGAGAGGTTGTGGATGCATGGAGCGGCCTTCGAAGGAGGTTGTGGAGTCAAAATCAGTGGTGGAATTCAAGCATGCATGGGATAGTCATAAGGCAGTTCTGGGGGTGGGGTAGGAAGAGTAGGCTGCTGGTTAACTAGGATCTGCAGCTTATCCAGTAGGTAGGGAAATGGGCAGACTGGGTGGGCCAAGCGGTCCTTATCTGCCGTCAAATTCTATGTTTCTATGTTGTTTCTTCTAATGGAGTCTTGCTATATTATGACCTCCCCCCCAGCCTGCCCCTCTCAGAACCTCTATTTTTGGGATGTGGGTGGGCAGTGCAATGTTGGCACTTCATTGATGCCCACTTTATTTTCACCCTTTCTAGGGTGCTTAGGTGTTATGCTAATTTTTTCTTTCTTGAATCCCCCGACTTGAGTCTTTGTTTTGGGATCAAGAACAAAATGTGTTTTGTAGTTAGTAGCCAGTGGCTAGTGTAGGTTTACAGCTTCCACACAGAACCTTAGTGAGTTTTTGCTCGTAAAGATCTGACAGTTTAAGTTTGAGCTACAACAGACAGAGTGTCCAACCGAACTCGCGCTCAAGATTCCATGCCCTGCATGGAAAGTTAACTCTTTCACCTCCAGAGCAGTTCTAACCTGGGGTTATACTGCATATGTCATAATATAGCAAGACTCCATTAGAAGAAACAACATTACTAAGGTGAGTAATTTTTTCTTCTTGCTCGCCTTCCCTCCCTTTCCCATTCTGCAGAAAGTTCTTCTAAAGCTCCAGGTAGAGGGAGCCCGGATGAGCCTAATTGCTCCCCTCTGGCCGAGACAAATCTGGTTTCCGCTCCTGCAGCAGCTCTCAGTGGAACCCCCAGTTCCTCATCCTCTCAGACATGACCTGTTGACCCAGGATCAAGGCAGGTTAGTGCATCCTGGGCTAAGGACCCTGCATCTTCATGCGTGGCTCCTACAGACATAATGAAGTCTTGCTTCGGGGTCTCCCACAAGGTCTCTCAGGTCCTGGTAGAGGCCAGGAAACCCTCTACCAGATCAACCTATGCTGTGAAATGGAAGCATTTTTCCATTTGAGCGGTGTCTAAAGGCTGGGACCCCTTTACATGCTCACCTTCACAGATTATGGAGCATCTATTGCACCTTTCTGATTTGGGTCTGTCTTACTCCTCCCTCAAGGTTCACCTGTCTACCATCTCAGCCTATTATGATTTGGTGGGGGGGGGGGAACCCGTGGCACAGTTGGACATCTCGAATTCCTTTCTGAAAGGGATTCTCCACTTGAAACCCCCCATCTGTTAGCCCATCCCACCTTGGGATTTAACTTTTGTGTTAGAGAAGCTTACGCTTTCTCCCTTTGAGCCAGCGATGAGCTGTGACATGTGGTACCTCTCTTGGAAAGTGCTATTTTTGGTTGCCATTACTTCTGCTCATAGAATTTTCGAGCTTCAGGCCCTGATGTGTAAGGAGCCTTATTTGATTTTTCATAAGGACCGGGCGGTCTTACGAACAAATCCCAAGTTCCTTCCTAAGGTGGATTCTGAGTTCACCCTCAATCAGACGATAGACCTTCCAGGGTACTACCCTACCCATTCTAACAAAGGCGAGGCTCTTCTTCATACGCTGGACATACATAGAATCCTGAGATGTTACATCCACCGGACTAAAGGCTCCAGAAAGTTTGATCAGCTTTTTGTCTCCTTTGCCCATAAGTCCTTGGGTTCAGTGGTGTCTAAGCAGTGCTTATCCAAATGACTGGCTAACTGCATTCGCTGCTGTTATCAGAAGTATGACAAGCCTCTGCCGGGGGAGGTCAGAGGTCATTCCACTAGAGGAATGACTGCATCCACAGCCTTCTTGAGAAACGTTTCTGCAGCGGAGACTTGTACAACAGCTACCTGGAGTTCAGTGCGTACCTTAACGAAGCATTACAGTCTGGACATTGCCTCTAGGCATAGGGCCGGGTTTGGCCTTGCCGTTCTGCAGGGCCTACTGTCATAAGGCCGGTCCTGTTCTGTTCTTTCAGTTGTTCCTCTTCCCGTGACACACTCGGTCTCTCTATGAGTGATTGCTTGGGATTCAGTCCTATCTGTGATGACCAACTGCAGGAACCCTCTCGAAGTAAGGTAGTACAGTTACGTAAGAACTTACTGTAACAGTAGATCTTCAAGAGAGGTTCGTGCAGTAGGTCACATTTTCCCCTCCCACCTTCCCTCAGTTTTTGCATTTCTTTCAGTTTTTTCTAACCTGGGCTTCAGGATTTCATCCTTTCTCCTGTCTCATCCTACTTGGCTCTCCGGCTGGAGAACTTGATGGCTGGCGTGGGGACCACCCACTGTATAGGGTCACGCTTACATCCGTCACGTGACGTCTGGTGGGCAGTCCCCTGCCAGGTATTGCTGAAAAAGTTTGCTGTGCGGTCCTGATGCCAGGGGGTGCAGTCCTATCTGTGATGACCTACTGCAGGAACCTCTCTTGAAGATCTACTGTTACGGTAAGTTCTTATGTAACTGTACTTTACTTGTTTTAATACGAATTGTACTAGTACTATGAGATTTGTACTCTTTTTATATGTCTCCACATGCCCTTTTTCCCCCAGTACGCACCGGTAGATGAGCAACTTGTTGTTCTGTGTGCCTTCCTGGTGAAACTTTTCAATAAATAAATAAATAAAAGTATGTTCCCCCTAAGGACAGGCCAACCCTTGCTTCTCAAGCCTTCGCAGATGCCCTGGTGGTTCTGGTGGAAAACGACAAAGTCATGCTCCCCAGAAATCCACGGCTCATCCGGTGAATAAAGAATCTCTTAAAATAGACACTCTGGGGAAACAAGTGTTTGCTGCTGCTACCTTGGGCATGCGTATAGCTAGTTACCAGGGCCATTTCTCTCAGTATGAGTATACCCTCTGGCATTTGCTCAATGCAATGGTCGAGAGCCTCCTGGAGTTGGACACTAACGCAGAGCTTCTACAGACCATTACCAGAGGCATAGAGTCCAACAATCAGCAACTGAAAGCTGCTGTGGATGCCTCTGACACTGCCTCTAGGGCAGCAGCAGCCGGGATTTGTACCTGGTGACATTCCTGGCTAAGGACTTAAGGCTTCAAAAATGATGCTCAGCAGAGAGTCATGAATTTCCCCTTTGATTGTGTTTATCTGTTTGGCCCACAAGTAAAGCAGGCACTGGAGGTCACTCAGAAGAGCAGTACTGCTAGTAAGACTGCCAGACCGTCTCTTGCTGCCTCTCAGGGGCAGAAGCCGTCGACAGTTCCATAATTGGTAGTCCTTTCGAGGTAGAGGCCGAGGAGCTTTTAAAAAGAACCAAACCCCTCCACCGTAAAAGAAAATGCACCAGGAAGGCACAGGCCCAAAGGTGCCCAGTGCCACCCTTTGAAGACCTAGCCCATGTCCCACCTCAGCTGCCCGAGGTGGGCTCCTCTTGGGTGGTAGGGGGTCATCTGACTCAATTTTACAACTCATGGAAATCCATCACAACAGACAAATGGGTCCTCAGGATAATTCAAGAGGGATACTCTCTCAATTTCACAGAGAGACACCCCTGGATCGTCCACCCAATCGACAGTCCAAGCCGTCTACCACTCAGTCAGACCTCCTTGCTTCCGAAATTCATAGCCTTCTGAACAACAGGCAGTAGAAGTGGTTCTGCAGGCAGAACGGAACACAGGTTTATACTCCCAATGCTTCCTAGTTCCGAAGAAAACCGGCGGTATGCACCCCATTCTAGATCTAAGGAAGTTGAACAAATATTTGGTCAAAGAAAAATTCAAGATGATCTCACTGGGAACACTGCTGCCTTTGATTCATCAGAATGATTGGTTGGCATCGACAGACATGCAGGATGCATACCAGCACCTTCCGGTACACCCAAGCCCCACCACAAGTACCTACGCTTTGTGACTCTGGGTCAGCACTATCAATTCAGAGTCCTGCACTTTGTGCTGTCCTTGGCACCACAAAGCTTTACAAAATGCTTTGTGATACTCGCAGTGCATCTCAGAAAACTCAGCATTCAGGTGTAACCGTACCTGGACGATTGGCTCCTGGCAAGCCCTTCCAGGCAGGGGACACAGGAAGCAGCCTCCACAGCTTCCAAGTTCCTCACATCAATTGGGGGTACTACTAAACCTGGAAAAATCGCAGCTTCAGCCCTCCCAGCAACTTCTCTTCATAGGAGCTCTTCTGGACACCTCCAGAGCAATAGCTTTTCTTCCAGAAGGTAGGAGGAATGACATTCTCCAGATGGCTGCTTCATCAAGGAGAACAACTTGGTTCAAGTTCTTTCAATGCAGCGGACGCTAGGCCTCATGGCATTGTCCGTATACACGATGCACTAGCCCACTTACACATGAGAACTACTCATTGGATGCTCAGCGCCCAGTGGTCCCCAACCACACATCTGCAATCCTTCCACATCAAGGTGACAGAGCCTCTAATGAGATCTCTCACCTGGTTGACTCAGGAGGACAACCTTCTCCAAGGTTTTCCCTTTGCCCACTGGAACCACAGATCACCATCACGACGGATGCATCTCTGACCGGTTGGAGAGCTTACTGTACCTCCACACCCAGGTTCTGTGGAGCCAGGAGGAGTCCCATCTACACGTCTTGGAGATGAGAGCTGTCCTGTATGCTGCCCGAACCTTGAAGAATATCCTCTGTCACAAAGTAAAACTCCTTCAGACTGACAACAAGGCTGTGATGTACTACATCAACAAGCAGGGTGGGGCGCACTCTTACCCTCTGCGCAGAGAAGCCATGAGAGTGTGTGAGTGGGTCTAGAACATGAGGCCCTGATTTAGGTAGTTTACCTGCTGGGAATCTAGAATGATCTGACGGACCGCCTCAGCAGAACGGAGGTGTATCCATACGAGTGGTCACTCGACTCAAGCATTGTGCAGTCACTGTCCGAAGAGTGGGGCACTCTGGACCTGGACCTTTTTGCGTCCCCACTCAATGCAAAACTGTCTCTATTCTGCTCCAGAAATCCAGAACCTGGCGCTTTCTGTCGGGATACATTCAGTCTGTGATGGTCAAGATGCTTTCTTTATGCATTTCCTCCTCTTCTCTTAATTCAGAGGGTGCTGCTCAAATTGGAGGTGTGGGGTGGGGGGGTCAGCATGATTCTCATCATCCCATACTGGTCTCGTCAGGTATGGTTTCCATTAATCAACGGATTGTCAGAAGCCCATCCGAAACAACTTCCCGTACAAATGGACCTTGTGATGCAGGGTAGGCCATCCACTAGGAAGACTTGCACGGCAAAGTGGAAACGTTTTTCCATTTGGTGAGCAGACTTCACCCTGGACCCCTTTGTTTGCCCACCAAGTAAGGTGTTGGAATACCTCCTAGACCTGTCGAATGCAGGACTGCAATGCCCAACAGTAAAGGCGCATGCACCTCTGCACAATTTCTGCCTATCATGAGCCAGTACACAATATGTCGGTGGCTTAGATCTTCCCTTGTCAGTCTTCACCATTCATTACTGCTGGGTGTAAGCTGGAGCTGCGTACCCACCTGGGAGTGTTTTTTTTTTTTGGGGGGAGTCGGCGCCGATGATGCTGTCCATGAGGCTGATGCACTGCGTGGTGCATGAGGGTTGGCCGTTAGGCACCGCAGACTCCTCCTCTACCCCACTTCTGTTTGCTCCCGCCATCGAGGTGCACCTGCTGTGCGAGTTACAGTTTTCTACTGCATCACTAGGCCGGGCCTATTTTTCGATGCCGTGTTACAGAGTTTATTTCCTCCATCCCAGTTCTGAGCCCACCTGATGCCGTTGATACCGGTAAACTTGTTCCTTTTATTTTCTTACTGTTGGCATCAGGTCTGTTTTCTGTAGTTTTGGTTGATTTTTTTTCAGTGGCATGTTTGGTTTGGGGGCTAGGAAGAAATCCAAAGCGAACCGTGCCCCCATGCATCGGTGCCCCTGTGGACGGCATTATTCCGTGATGGAACGGCACGATGTCTGCCTTCGTTGCCTGGGTCCCAATCATGATATCGATAACTGTGATGCCTGCTTCTCCATGGACAACCGTGTTCTTGAGATCTGCGCATTTAAAGTTGGCAGGGCCCTGCTGACTTTCAGAGGATGGCTTTGTTCTAAGGATACCATGACAAGAACTCTTCAGCCTGCCTCCGGGTCTATGCTGCCCGGTGAGGAGGAAACCTCCTCTTCTGATTCTAGCCTTACTGTAGAGGAGGTTTCCTCTGTGGTGCTGGAGGAACAGCTCTGTTCCCTGTGGAGCCGGGTTGGGAGCACCACCATGGCAGTCACCTCCTCGGAGGTGCAGGCTCCACCGGTATTGCACCCCGCAGCTGCTGGGTCTGGCATCGGTGGATTCTCGGCGCCATCTCGGATCCTGGTGCCATTCATGGCATGATAATCAAGATGGCGCCACTGATGGTGTCTTGTCCCGTGGTGGCACCATTCATGGTGCTATTGGTTGGGGAGCTCCCGGGGTCACTAGTCTGGTGGTATGTGTGGTCTCCTCCTCTTCGGAAGGGGATGATTCACTGGCTGACCCGGACTGGTGTCTTGACTCCTCAGAGCCTGGGAGCCCTCTTGGATGCGGCACCAGGTGCCCCCAGTGCTAGTCTCCCGGGCACCTTGGATTCCACTGTCTCTGCGGGCCCCCATGTCGACTCCAGTGTCGGGCCCCACGGCGGATCCCAGGTGTCTGGGGTGATGGTCTCGACCTTGGGGGATGGGACAGCTGCCATCTGTGGTGCTGCCCTGGCTACCAAGGTTGGGACAGGGATCCCCTCTTCTGTGGCCTCCCTCGGGGGGGGCCTGAGGGATCGGGATACCCATTGGCACTGGGTTCGAGGAAGAGGGCAGCCTCTGAGTCCAAGGGGGTTAAGAGGCCAGCGTGAAGTATGAGGGCCCTCTTCTATCATCCTGCAGGGGGTTGGGAGGAGTTGCAGTGCCAAGCCCCGCTTCTCTTTCTCTGAGACTTCAGAGGTGCCCTTAGTGGGCGGTACTGGGGGTTGCCCTTCTGGATCCATGCAACCCCGGTCACACCACAGGGGAGATTCCCCCTCAGGGCTCAGCCAGGATTTGTTTTCACATTTGCAGCAGATGCTGACTGGGTCAACCCCCAAATCCCCCCATGCGGGAGGATCTTCTGCGAGGTCTCAGAGCCCTGGCAGAGGCCGGGCACTTTCGGTTAGGTGCCCTTCCCAATCCCTCTGCAGACACCTCCCGCTCTACCAGGTCATGTGGTCCCTATGGGACCCTTAACCTGGGAGATGTTCAGAGCCACTGCGGCGGCCTTCCCTAGGTATGTTAGAGCCATGGCCGAACAGGTCTTTCACCTGTCTTCACCACCACAGGAGGATTCTGACCATCCGAGCTCCTCTTCCTCATCTGAGGAAGAGGAGCATTCTGTCCACCTTTCATCCAACGCTGATTTCACTGAATATCAGCGGTTCCTTTCAAGGTTGATTCAGGAGCTTCATATTTCACATATGGTAAGATGCAAAACTGAGCGAGAGACGCGCTCCTTTTTGAGCGAGTTCAGTGCAAACCACCTAGTGGTGCCTTCCTGGCCTATTCCCTTCCAGGAAGCATCTGTCTGCACCTGGCAGTCACCAGCTGCCTCGTCCCCAGCCCAAGCGGACTGCAGGAGGAGGTATTGCACTCCCCAGTAGTTTCTTGGTTCATTGCCTCACCCACCCTCGAGGCTGACTTCTTTAGGTACTCCTTTCCGGCTTCAACACCTAGCACATGGCCAACCACCAGATCCGAATTCCGTTGAGTTCGATCGGTGGGGGAGAAGAGTTTTCTCTTCAGCTTGTGTGCGGTTCTGCATCGTCTCACAACAGGCTCACCAAGGTGCCTACAACAGGCACCTGTGGTCGATGCTGGCACAGGTGTTGGCATCATTGCCTGATCTGGAGGAATCTAGGCAAGCCATTGCCCTCTCTGCACAGGGTCTGGAGCTTGCAAGACACCAAGCAAGGGCATTGTATGATGCCAGTGAGGTGGCTTCCAGACTGGCAGGGACAGTGCTCTGCATCAGGTGGAGAGCATGGCTTCGCCTGTCTAGATTGTGACCCATTGCCTAGTGTAGGGTGATTTTCTCCACTTTCCAGGGGATCCACCTTTTCTCCCACAGGGCGAGGAGGATCTTACAGGGGCCTCTTCAGTCCCCCCGGCCATGGGGGACACCTCCTCGTCCTACCAGCCTTAGGTCATTTTTGGTCTAGTATGGCTATAGGGTCCCCCCCCCCCCCGCATTTCCCATGCAAGAGGCTGAGGGATGTTGTTCCCTCAGGGCAGTGCCAGGTCCACTCCGGGGGGCTTAGTACTTACCCATCAGTAATGAATGGTGAAGACTGACATGGGAAGATATGAAAATTATGTATCTACCATAATTCTTGATCTCTTGTATCCTCACCATTCATTACTGATTCTCGCCCACCTTTCCCCTCTTGGGCCTCAGCTTCTAGGCGATGCTTCCACCCTGCTCACCCACTCCCTCTTCAAGGTCAGTTGGGGGGGGGACAGAGTCCCCCTGGTACCTCAGGGCCCTCTGTTTTCTTCTCTAAAGTCACAGAGCACCCAACCTAGGAGGGTGGTGAGTATGGTCTTCGCCCTGACCTTGGAGGGAACTCCTTGAGATTCTCTGTGGGTACACTGTGGGGTCCTTCCATGTCTTAGCTCGGATCTGTGGTCTGTTGTCAACTTGATTAAGGATGGGGACTCCGTCAGTGCATCCCATGGGAGGACCATTAGGGAAACCCCCATTTTCTTCTTTCTTTCTTTCTTTCTTTCTCTGTGTTCCCTTACCCATAGGGGTCATTCTGGACAGACTCCTCTTCTGTTTAAGGGAATTTTCTTTCCCTTGGCTAAGAACTCAGGTGGTAAGCTGGAGAGGGCCATGCTCCAGGACTTTCATTCCGAATGTGGGCTTAGTGGTAGAAGGGGGGATCAGACTCCGCCATGTTTTATATTTTCCAAGACCATCTCACATTTTCTTTCTGGACCATTGTCCAGTGGTTCCTGAAGCTGACTGGATCCTTGCACCTGTGTCTTCATACCTCTCAAGTTTGAGGCTAAAGATAGGCCAGTGGTCTTTCCGCTTAGCATGGCAGGGGTCTCCCCTTCTTTATATATATATATGGCATAAATCAAATCAAGTTTATTTGTATGGGGCCTTTCGATGTACCAAGGTGCCTCACATAAAAATAAAACAGCTACAACGCATAGTTATCAACTTTATAAATAGTGTAAAAATACAGGTAATAAACAGTAAAATTATCCGAGCTATTCCCCAAATGCTGGGGTCCATAAGAAGGTTTTTAGGGCCTGTTTAAAGCCCTCCACTGTTGCGCTGTTACGTGTGTGTGTGTGTGTGTGTGTGTGTGCTATATATATATATATATATATATATATATATATACACACACACACACATACAGGCTATCTTTCTTTTTTCTTTCTCTCCCTTTTACTCTCCCTGTCCTGTGCTGCTGCCCAGGGGCTGGGGCCCTAAGGCCAGTTAGAGAAGTTCTGTTCCCTCTGTCCTCTGGTCAGCTTATTCCTTTTTCAGTTTATATCATTTCCTTTTCCTATCCCTCAGCTGTCTTTCCTCTTATTTGGATTTCTCTATACCCCTTTGTTTCATCCTCTCTGGCAGAAGAGAACTAGGGTGGAGGAGGAGGAGGAGTCTGCAGCGCCTAACAACCAACTCTTAAGCGCCACGCAGTGTGTTGGCCTCGTGGGCGATGCTGTGGTGCTGACCCCCTCCCAAAAAAAAAAAACTAAATAAAAACCTTCTGTCCGGATGCACGCCTCCGGCTTACACCCATCAGTAATGAATGGTGAAGATACAAGAGAAGATCAAGAATTACGGTAGGTACGTAATTTTCGTTTACCACTAGTCAAGTGATTCCTTAAAGAAATCCTGCACACTAGGCCGCTAGTCAGGAGACTGGTGGCCACGTTGGATATCAATCTTTTGCTAGACATGCTCACCCATAAACCTTTTGAGCCTCTATCCACCTGCGACTTGAAGTTTCTGACCTGGAAGACAGCCTTCCTAGTGGCTATTACCTCCACTCACAGGGTCTCTGAAATACATGCCCTGGTCACAGATTCCCCATACACAGCATTTCACAAGGACAAGGTGGTTCTCAGAACTCACCCTAAATCCCTACCCAAAGTGGTCTCGGAATTTCACCTTAACCAGCCCTTGTCCTCCTGACCTACTTTGCAGATTTCCAGAATGAAGGGGAACGCGCACCCTTCACTCTCCGGATGTCAGAAAGGTCTTGCGATTCTACATCGACAGAACGAAAGAGATTCTGCAAATCCAAACAACTCATTGTATCATTCAGCATGGTCCGGCTGGGTCAGCCTGTCCACATCAGATGCATTTCAGCATGGTTGGTAGCATGTCTTCGCCATTGCTACTTGATTTTGCAGGTCAAGCTAGAAGGCCGAGTCTACGCCCGCTCTACCAGAGCAGTCGCGGCATCCCTGGTGGAGATTCAGAATGTGCCCATTGCAGACATCTGTAACACAGCCACTTGGAGCTCTGTGCACACTTTCGTGAAGCACTACTCCCAGGATGTCTATTCCAGACAGCATCCTTCTTTTGGCAGGATAGTCCTTAATGGACTTCTGTCCTAAGTGAGCTCCTTTTTCCTGCCACCCTGCTTGGGGGATTGTTTTCAGCTCGTTACTCTCCCACTAGTGTGAATGAGTGGTGGAGACTTTTAGTCCAAGAAGATATGAAAATTCTAGGGACATGGATATGTTGTTCAATCCACACTTATTGGCAGGTTCCTTGCCGCTTTAAATCTTGCCAGAAGATCTTCAAGCTGGCTCCTCCCACCCACCCACCGGGTGGTAAAACTCTCGGCTCTGCCCCATGACGCCAGATCTTCCTTACCGTTTGGAAGCTCAGGTTCCCTGCTTAGCACTCTGCGTTTTAGGCCTGGATCCACACTCTTCGGTTAACCCGAAACTAATTCTAAAATTTACAAGATTCCAGTCTTTGACTTCCCTCACAGCTGCGATGGACAAATCGACTTCCGGCTTTCGTTGGTGCCCCTGTGGGCAGAAGATGTCTCGGACTGATCAGCACTCCACATGCATCTACTGCCTCGGGCTTGGCCATGATTTGCAGGCTTGTGAATTCTGCAGCTCCTTCTCGGCTTCGGTCTTGGAGGACCGTGTTGCTCGACTACTTCTGGGGTGCCCTGAGAAATGGTACCCGCCGGTCAAGTCGAAGGAGGCGCATTGGGTGGTGTCCGGCGGCGGGCTCCGCAGAACAGTTGGAGCAGATGATCGCCCTTGAGGAGGAGGCAGCCCAGGCCACTTCTTCTTCCTCCTCGGTCACGGCATTTATCCCGCTCTCCTTGGGCTCTTCCTGTACAGCTTCTTTTAAAGAGCTGTGTCAGTCCCTCTCCACCAAGGGAGAAGGACCATCGGGACATTCCAGTCAGTCCAAGAAAAAGGACTCAAAAGGTAAGTCCTACCATCGACGTTCATGGGAGCGGGAGAGATCCCCTTCACCGGACCATCGACTTTCGACTTCGGTCTAGGTTGTGGCTAAGGCCGTTGGAGTCATGGTGTCCCCGTCAGGTCAGCCGGTCGAGACACCCGTTGACGCGGTCAAGATTTTTCTCGACCCATCGTACGGTTTGTCGACTGGAGATGCCGACAACCCTACTTCACCGGTTCCCATGGTGGAAACTGAAGACTTGCCTGTGCCTCCTGTGCCGGAGTCACTGGTTAAGGTCCCGGTACCGAGGGAGGAGCGGGTTTCCCCCGTCCCCTCTCAGACCCACCCTTGGAATCCCTGAAGGTCTCGGTCCTCTTCCAGGTCCAGCCGATCCCACCGACATCGGCGGTCTCTGTCTCGGCACCATGGAAAGTGGCGTTGCTGCTCATCCTCTTCGGAGGATAGGCTCCGGCGCAAGTTGCGTCGGCGCTATGAGGGCTTAATGTGGCAGCAGCTCATGCTGTCCAGTAACAAGCTGACTCCGTCGCCTTCTCCGGCCATTAAGTGGCTGTCACCGGAGCGGCCGAAACAACCCCTTGTAGTAGTCGAGGAACCGGTGCCGGTTGTTCGTCCGAAACTGGCTGCTCCACCCATTGTGGTGGAACCTCCACCTCCACAACCGAAGACTGGGGCCCCGACCAAGGATTCTTGGTCGGGTCAGGGCTTGCCCCATAGGTTGTCGGTCACCCTCACTCCCGATCAACCTCGGCACGTGGAGGGTGGCTTAGGCACTCGGCAGCTGTTCCCAGACTCCTCGGAGTCTGACGACGACTCCTTCTTGTTCTCCAGGCCGCTCAACCTGGAGTCTGCGGGGGGTCAGTCAGTGGATGAGAGCCCATCCTCATTTTTGGGAATGCTTCGACTCATCTCAGAGCTCACTCATCCAGTTTCTGGTCTTCACTCCCTCATTGGCTGGGCTCTGAAGACACTGTTGAGTTGACCCTTCTTATATGGGTCATATGGACTATCTTATGTCCAGGTTAGGTTAGTTTCCTAGATTAGTTTACGCTGCACCTCCCCAGTAAAAAAGGTACTAATGCGGTTGGATGGTCGCGCCGAGATAGCCTATACAGCGCGACCCAGTCTCGTGGTGTCGCACATGTGCGGTCCTACCTCAGTGCCAGCCCTCCTGAAGATTTTTGGCTCCCACTGGGTCCTACCGCCTCTGGTGTAGTCCCACTAGTGTGAGTGAGTGAGTGGTGGAGACTTCATCCAAGAAGGTCAAGAATTACGGTACATATGTAATTTTCATTTTTTGTGACTGGAAAAGAAGGGCTAGGGAGTATTTCCCATTTTCACCCTCATACCTGGGGGTGGGAGAAAGTGTACAGGAAGTACTGATATTGAACCAGGGTCAACTGTTGGTGGATTATTGAATGAGGTGGATTTTGAAAGGACACCAGGGAAATTCAGGATGCATACAAGCCACAGATGCTCACGAAGAAACCAGTGGCAACAGGAAATCCGGTGCAAGCCAAAACAGACAGCTGCTACACTCAGGTTGTAGCATCAAAGTGCTCTGGAATTGCTGAAGTTACTGCAAAACAAAATTTATTCTGGAACAAGAGACTGCTGGCTCCAAACCCTTGGCACCACTGGAAGAGGGGTAGGTTTCTGACTCTCCTGGGGGAGGCTGTGAGCTGTTTGGAAATGAGAAGGAACTGCCTGGTAGTGATACACTCAAGGGGTGGGGGGAGGTAGCCAGCAGAGTACAGATAGTTGGGGACTCTATGTTAAGAGACTTCGAGAGGGTGCTGTGCAGAAGGGAGAAGGGAAGAGGTTGGTCAGATGCCTACCAAGGGTATTAGTCAACCGGGATGTAAACTGGACTGAGGGAGATTGTGGTTAGTAGGATGGAGGTGGAACCAGAGGTCTTGGTACACTTAGGTACCAACTACCCGGCAAATCAGAAACTAGAAGCAGTTAAATTGAACTTCCAGAAGCTGGGGGACAGGTGGTTGTGGGGAAAGACAGCCCTACTAGCATTTTTGGAGATTGTACCAGTGTGGGGCAAGAGACGGGGAAGGCTGAATCAGAAGGAAAAAGAGACTTTCAATGAAGTGTTGAAATGGTGGTATCAAGAGGGAGGGTTATCACTTTGCAGGAGACTGGGGGGACTTCTGGAACAGAAGGCTTTTCAAAGATGGCCTTTTCCCTCATAAGGGAGGGAAGTCATGTGCTTAGGCAGAAACTGGATGTCTGTGTAGGTAAACATTTAAACTGAATAAGAGGGAGACTGATGCTGGGAAACCCTTGATGTGGGGGGCAGTGGGAGCCTAGCTAGGACTCTCCCAGAAATGGGAAGGAGCAAGGAAGAATTAGAGATGGTGCAGATAGGAAACTGATTGGCTTAGGAGATGAGGTAAAGGGAAGTTCACAACAAACCAGCAAGGAATAGGAGCAACAGGAAGCATGTAGAGGGGGGCAGACAAGGGATGAGGCACAGGTAATTGGGGGGGGGGGGGGCTATGCCTCAATACCAGGAGCATGTGCAGTAAAATCAGCAAACTCCAGGTGATGGTGGCAGAGGCCTAGTTAGGCTTGGTGGTCATTACAGAGACTTGGGCCACCAGGAATAACCAGTGGGATTTGGCTGTCACAGAGTATACCCTTAGTAGGAGGGATGGGATAAGGGGGCAGAATAGCCCTCTACATTATGGATGGCATGGAGGGTATAAAGGTCAGGACCATCAGAAGGGAGTGGGGAGTGGAATCAATCTGAGATGCATCTGAAAATGGCTACAGGTAAAAAGATAAGAATGGGGGGGGAGGGTCTATAGACCACCTGGACAGGAGGATAAGGGGATAAGGGATTTGGTTAGGAAATAGGGGGTAGCAAAATGTGGTTTGGTTGTGGGTGATCTAAACCTGCTGGACATAGACTAGGTTACCCCAGCAGCAAAGACACCGAATCTCAGACCCTGCTAGACACACTACAGACTGCTTTCTGGTGCAGCTGGTCAGATAATCTATGAGACAGGCTTAAAAGTAATGCATCTGGGAAACAAAATCCCAGGGGAAGAGTACACAATGGAGGGAGGTACTAACAACAACAAAAATGGAAAGAGACCTGGGGGTAGTCGGATCAGATGACCTAAAGGTAGGCAGGCAATGTGAGAAGGCAATAAGGAGGGTTGAGGGGATACTGGGATGCATAGGGAAAGGCATCACCAGTAGAAAATGGGAAGTTGTCATTCCTCTGTACAGACAGTTGGTGAGACCCCATCTGGACTGGAGTACTGCGTGCAGTTGTGGAAACCCCATCTCCGCAAGGACATAGACAGGATGGAGGCAGTCCAGAGGAGGGAAACTAAAATGCCGCAGGGTCTGCACCAGAAACCATACGAAGAGAGACTAAAGAAGCTTAATATGTATACCCTTGAGGAAAGGAGGGATGGGGGGACATGATAGAAACTGTCAAGTACCTCAAGGGAATCAACAAAATCCAGGAGGGTAGCATCTTTCAGAAAAAGAGATGTGTAAGATACAGGGGGGCACAATTTGAAGATGGGGGGGACAGCTCAGGGGCAACATGAGGAAGTGTTCACAGAGGGGTGGTGGACACATGGAACGGCCTCCTTGAGGAGGTCGTGGGGTCAAAAACAGTGGGGGAATTCAAGAATACATGGGACAGACATGAGGCAATTATAGTGCAGGTAGGAGGAAGTAGGCTGTTGATTAACTAGGATCTGTAGCTTATTCAATAGATGGGGAAATGCGCAGACTGGATGGGTCAATTGGTCCTCATCTGCTGTCAAGGTCTATGTTTGTATGTTTAATTCTCGATTTGGTGTTGACCAACTCTGTGATTGTAAGTGGGTAGCGGCAAGGGACCAACTGAGGTCCAATGACCATAATACAGTATGGTATGGTTTGCTGTGGCCCTGAGAAAAAAAAACCCTCTATAAAGCTTTTGTTCTGGACATAAGAAAGGCAGATTTTGATTAGATGAGAGAGTCCTGGAAAAACTGGAATGTGTGGATTGGATCAAGGGGTAGAGGATAAGTGAGACGCAGTTAAAAGGGCCATTTTAAAAGTGGCCAACTCTTGCATGAAGAAGGTCATTAAAGGTAACAAATGTAACACTAATTTGGTTCTCCAAAGAAGTGAGGGAGGGAGGTAGAGCGGGTCAGAAAAGTGCCTTTACTAGGTACAAGAAGACTTGGGGGGGGGGGGGTAGGCATGGAGGTGTATACCAGAGCAAGATGAATGAGGCCAAGAGGGTGGTCTGGAGTGTAAAGGCAGACACAGAGCTGTGAATTGCCGAGGGTGTCAAGAGAGGGGAAAAGAACTCTTCAAGTACATTAGGGAAAAAAGGAAGAAGAAGGGGGACAATGTTAAGTTAGCGGGGGGAAGGGGGTTAGCCAAGGATGCAAGCAAATGTTTTAAACAACTACTTCTGCTTGGTATTCATCATGGAGGATGAAGGGTCTCAGCTGGAGAGTGAGGTTAAGGCATCCACAAGGGGGAGATTTCAGGAAATGGGGTGAGTAGAGATTACAGTTGAAAGGTTAAGGAAAGGGCTTGCTGCCTTGAAAGTAGATAAGTCACTGGGCCCAGACGGATTACACCCGAGCGTGCTTAAGGAACTGACTTCAGATCTGGCTGAGGCCTTTTCTGAATCGTTCAATGGCTCACTGCAATCTGGTGTGGTTCTGAAGGGTTGGAGAACTGTGGACGTGATTCTGCTGCACGAGAGAGAGGACAGGGAGCATCTAAACAATTGCAGGTCTGTCCGTTTTTCCTCCATTATAGGTAAGCTGATAGAGAACCCTGGTCAAGGACAGCCTGATGGCCTACCTAGAGAAGAACATCTGCAAGATAGTAAGTAACATGGTTTTGTGGCAGGGAGGATATGTCATACAATCCTGACAGGTTTTATTGACTGGGTCCAGATGGCGGTAGATCAGAGTGCAGGCAGTAAATTTGTTCTACTACTTTTTTAGCAAAGTCTTCAGTTGGTGCCACACAAAAAGCTGCTGAAGAAGTAAGAAGACTTGGGAGTTGGGAAGGTGTTGGGTGGGAAATTAGCTGGTGGGGAGGCAGCAGAAGGTGGTAGTAAATGGAGTCAAATCAGGGAACAAGAGGGTCATAAGTGGGGGTGCCACAGAGGACAGTGCTGGGACCTGTCCTATTCCATATGTTTATTAATGACATAGTAAAATGTATGCAGTGCAAGATGAGTCTCTGCAGTTGACACAGAACTTTGCAACAGGGTGCATAGTGAAGAAGGGACAAGAGAGCTGCATAGGCATCTGGAGAGATGGTCAAAAATATGCAGTTGAGATTCAGTGCCAAGAAGTGAAAGGTGAGCATATAGGAAAGAGGAGCCCACTGGATGGTGGTGGGTAGGTTGGCCACTTCATCCGAGGAAAGTGACCTGGGAGTCATGATCAGCGACTCCTTCAAACAATCCAGTCAGTGTAATAAGGACTGTAGCAAGGCAATAACAATGTTGGGGTTTGTTGGTAGGGGTTTAATCATTAATTACAAGAAACAGTAATTACACTGTGGTTACATGTTTGTTGCTTGTAACTACATTGCAGTTGCAATGCAGTTACGGTGTAGTTAACTGACACTTAAAGTGTAACCAAGAAAGGAAGTGATATTGCATCTGTATACAGCAGGTCACTGGTGAGGCCTCATCTGAAATACTGTTCCCAGTTCTGGATTCCAACCCTGAGAAAGGACAGGTATAGACTGGGGTCAGTGCTGTTAATGGTAAACAAAATGATTGAGGGCCAACAAGGCAGATCCTATGAGGAACAGCTAGAGGCTGGAAGGTCTTCAAGCTGGCTCCTCCCACCCACCTGGGTGGTATCCTCCTCAGCACTGCCCCATGACGTCAGATCTTCCTTTTCCCTGGAAGCATCAGGTTCCCTCCATTGCAACTCCGGGCTAGGTGTAGGCCCTATTATTTCCAAACCATTTTTCAGTCTTCATGGAAACCACCACAGTCTGTGGAATTGGCCACCAAGGGAGTGCTGGAACATTCTGTGGAGCACGGCCTTGGCCGACGGAGCCACTGCTGCCACATGAGCAACTCATACCAGTACCGTATTTTACAGTGGAGCCAGTCCTTGCTCAAAGACAAGGAAGATGACGAGGTGGTTTCCATGGCTCCGCTGAGGCATGCTTCACCTATTTGGGTGGAGCCGCCATCCCCGCAGCTTTTGCACGGAGCCCTGTGCAGGGCTGCGTGCCCTGCTGCGGGGCTCCCTAGGAGGCTTCTGGTGCAAATCTCACACTCAGACCAGCCTTGCTTCGTCATTGGGGAAACGGGGTTGGCGTTGTTTTAGAAGTCCTCTGACTTGGAGGGCTCCTCCATGCACTCTTCACGGACACTGGGATTTAACTGGGAGTCCAGTGGGGATTTTTCTTCAGAGCTAGGCCCCCTCCTCCTTTGTAGCCCTGCTCCATCTGATCTCTGAGTCTGTGGGGATCCCACTGGAACCCATTCAGAAGTGGGCTGAATATCCCCGCACAGAGATCTTGGACCGAGATGACTCCCCTTGGGTCACCTTCTTGGTGGCAGAGGCCATCCTGGGTCCAGCCTTAGAGCTGTGGCAGCATCCTGCCTGTTGCCCGACTCCCTTGGCTCGTATGCTTCATAAGTACGCGGTGCCTATGGGGTCCCTGTCTGGGTTCACCAACCATTCTTCGATCGAAGGGTTGTTCATGGATTCGGTGTTCCACCGCACGGGCAACATCGGGGATTTCGACAACCCCCCCCAATAAGGATTCTGAAAAGCTCAAATATGTGGAGAAAAAAGTCTGTGCTGCTTCGTCCCTGGGACTGCGGCAAGCCAGCTCTGCTGTTATGATGGCTAACTTTTCCCATGCCCTTTTGGGCACCTTGGACTAAGTTATTCCCCACCTTCCCGCTGAACTTCAGCTGGCAGTTAAGATGGTCCAGGATCAGAGTTAAGCTGCGGCTAAGCAACAGCACCAGACAGCCCTGGACATTGGAGATTCCTGTGCCAGGTGGGTGGGCACAGTGGTGGATATACGGTGCCAATCATGGCTAAGGATCTCAACTTTTACACCCGACACTCAGCATAAGTTGATAGATGTCCCCTTCTTGGGTACCCACCTGTTCGGACCTGGTGTCGACTGACATCTGACCCGCATTGAGAAGTCTAACTCCACCTTGGACTCCATCACGTCCTCCTAGAAGGATGCAAAGGGGCAGAAACAGCAAAAGAAGCCTTTTCAGTTTCAGCCCTTCTCTGCACCTTTATCTCACCCATCACAGCCCCAAGTAGGGCATCATCAGGCCTGGTGGTCTAAGCCCAAACCAGCCTTTTCTGGTGTTATAAGGCCTAGAGGCTGGTGTTTTGGGGTCCCCCACCTCTGGCTCTGGAGCCGCCATCAAGCCAGTCCAGTGACGGGTTGGGGTGCCCCTCCTCCGCCCATCCTGTCCTGCACAGGACCTCCCATGGGGGTCTGGCTCCATCATTTCACTATTTGCTGGTCCGTTATCACCTTGGACCAGTGGCTGCTTACAGTTGTGGTTTGTCGGTTGCCTCTGGAATTTGAGGCTGTCCCACTCAGCTGAACTCATGCCCCATGGGAGGGCGTGGTGTCCATGGACATGTTGTCCGCCCTGCGGGAGGACCTGAGTGACCACTGCGCAATTGCTTGTATCAGGTACTTCCCTTGCCTCCCTTTCACTTCAAGGTGAAATGCAGCATGAAATATTTTGTGCTCCCTGCCTTCTTGGCAGACCTTCGTAACATTCTCTGGCAGGACTTCTACCTCACGCCCACTGTGTCAGAAGCCTTCTGCATATTCCAGGACCTATTACTTAAGGTCATCAACAAGCATGCACCCTTAAGGAAAATGAAGCTAAGGAAACGTGCTCCTGACTGGTTCAACACAGCATTGAAGAGGACTCTGCAACATAGAGACACTCTATGGAAAAAGGCAAGGAAGTCGCAGTCCGACTTAGATTGGCTTTCCTTCTGAATAGCCAGGAATGCCTGCACCAAACTGGTCAGGCTGGAAAAAGCACGATTCTTCCAGTCCATGCTTGAGGCAAACAAATAGTGCTCTGCCAAATTCTGGCAGACTTTGAGAGAGGTCGAAGGTCACTCTCCTGCCACCCCTCTCCCAGCCAAAATAGTGGGAAATAACATCACATACACAACCAGGGCTGAGATTCTTGATCAGCTTAATAACCACTTCGCAACTGCAGGCCTCTCCTTTGACATGTCACCTGTTATTAAAATGAGTACCACTTGTTATGCCATCTCATTACCTAGCCCAGCCTCTGCCCCTGGGTCCGTCGGCCCCCTGCTCAAGTTCCGGCTGGTATCCTATAAACAGGTGGAGGACCTACTCCTCTCGATGGACATCAAACAAAGTGCAGGTGCTGACTTATTAGACCCATTATTCCTAAAAGCAGGTTATTTCTATCTGACAGCACCAATTGCCCACCTTTTTAATTGCTCATTAAGCCAAGGGGAACTGCCATCTAGTTGGAAAATTGCGCACATTATTCCATTGTTTAAATCAAGAGACCCTACAGACTTGAACAACTATAGGCATATTTCGCTGCTTCCTGTACTATCCAAACTACTTGAAAAAATCGTCAACGCTCAACTAAGGGAGCATTTGGATAGTAAAAACATCCTAAACCCTGTTCCATCAGGGTTTAGACCCAAACATAACACCGTGTCTGCACTAGCTAAAGTTTCTAACGATTGGTTACATTCACTGGACAATAAGCAGCACATCCACGCACTCTTCCTTGACCTTAGCAAAGCATTTGACATGGTTGATCATTCCATACTACCTGACTCTCTGGGATGCATTGGTTTAAACAGTAAAGTGGTTTCACTGCTACCTTACAAATAGGAGTCAGCAAATCAAAAGCCAAGATTAATTCTCCCCATTAAAAACTCTGCCGCGGAGCATCCCGCAAGGCTCGATCCTGGGACCTGTCCTAGTCGCCCTTTATATTAACTGCATTGATTCTGGCCCTTTAGCAGGAAACGTTCACCTCTTTGCAGATGACATTGTCATCTATTCAGCCAACCCCTCCCTTGATCTTGCCTACAAGGAGCTTCAACAGGACTTCATCATAATCCAACACAACCTGCTGAATCTGAAGCTACTATTAAATGCCCAAAAAAACTAAAGCTATGGTTATCTCCCCCTCCTCCACACTTAACATGAAGGACCACAGCACTACCCAAATTGTCACCCTCTTTGGTGAACCTTTAGAAATAGTGGACAAATTCAGATATCTGGGAGTCTGGCTGGATAACAAACTGAACTTCAGTGTACACCTAAACAAGTTATCTAAAAAAGTTAAGGCAGCGCTTTGGTCTTTTCTACCATATACAACACCTACTCACCCTGGAAGCTAGGAAGAGGTTGGTTCAAACAACCATCCTTCCCCTGCTTGATTACGGTGACTTTCTTTATAGTCATTGCCCCCAACGTGAGTTCCAAAAACTTGATACTCTCTGCCATCGTGCTTTGAGATTTGTTCTTGGCCTGCCCCTACAGACTCATCATTGCTAGTTGTGCCAAGGATTAGACTGGCCATCCCTCTCTCTGAGGAGACAAAAAAATTCCCTTATGTGGTTCTTCTGGGCTCTGTCAAACAATCTGCCACCCTACATCGGCAAACTGTTTGGGCACTTTAAGGCTAGCTGCGTCATAAGGAACTCCTCCTTTATCAATTTTAAAATACCATGGACCAGGACATGACTTGGCTGTACTGCCATTAGCTCTTTTCTACCTGCGCTTTGGAATAACATGCAAAAAGCACTTAAACTCTCCATCCTGCCTAGCCCCTACATGTTCAGACAACTGCTCAATCGATGCCTGAATACGGTGTATGATTGCTTTAGGTAAACACTTCCCTTCTGGCCAATAAATCCCATATCCTCCTATTGACTAGGCCTATCTATCCACCCTTAGGCCGGCATCCCCTTAGGGTAACTATACCCCTATTGCACCCACCCCCCGCCCCTAGCTAGCTCCCCTGTGGGTCTTCACCTTACTAGGTTGCCCTCCTCCTTCTCCCCCTGGTCTTGATTACTCCCTACCCTCCTCTGTGCCCCCCCTTCCTCTCCTTCCCCTGTATCATGTTATGTTCCAATATATGCTAAATTGCCTATGTGTGCATTTGTCATCAATGTTCAGCTATAACGCTTACTGACTGTCATTTTGTATTACTCTGTATTAATGTCTGTCATGTGTGAATTGTAAGTTCTTGTTTTTGAAGGTGTACTATGTGTCCAGGACCATCTTGAAGATGAGCTTGCTCAATGATGTAACTGCCTGGTTAAATAAAGTTTAATTGATTGATTGATTGACATCTCCCAGCTTCTTTAGAAAGACACTATGGCCCATGTCCAGGACTCCATGACTGGTCCGGGGTTCGTCTCAAGGGTTCCACCAAGCTAGTTTGACAGAAACCTGCTGACCGCCTTTACAGCGACGGCACAAATGGCGACTGCGATCTCAGTCCGCATTGTGCCATCGGGAACACAAGTGTGTTTGCTGGAGGCAGCTGTGCCCCTTGCACTCCCCAGATTTTTATTATACTCACCTCTATGATGGAGGTGTTTCGGGGAGGGGGCGCCAAACTCAGAGAAGCTTGCAGGGGGTCCTGCTGCCAGAAGCATCCATTACAGCCACCCAGCTGTACCTCATCACTTAATGAACTAATATAGATTGAAAAGAGAGGGGGTCCTAAAATAGATCCCTGAGGTACATCTCTCAGGAGTGGTAGGAGAAAGGACAAGAGTCTGTCTGCTTTAATACATTGTACTCTACCTGAGAAGTAGCTAGCAAACCAGCTAACAGATGAAATCAGCAAAAAAGAACCGCACCATGGTAGGGCGTGGTGCTCTATGACCGACAGCAGATAGAAGTAAAACCAGTCATGACACTCACCAGCACAGGCAATGAATGAAAAAAATGAAGTCCAGAAATACTTCCCAAAAGGACAATTTTCTTCGTTTATTGAATAAATACCACCAAGTTCATAAAGACCCCACTGGGCCTGGAGGACTCCAGAAAGACTCTTCCATTTCACTTGCATGTGAGACTTTCTCAAAGATCTTTGAGAAAGCCTGACACGCAGGTGAAACGTAAGTCTTTTTGGAGTCCTCCAGGCCCAGTGGGGTGTTTGTGAACTTGGTGGTATTTTTTTTTTTTTTATTTGAGCATCAGTTTACAACCTTTGGGCCAGAGGCTCATTTCCAAAGGTACCTCGTCACATTGAGGACAAATACATTACATTACAGGCTTGTTGTTACATCACATTGAGGACAAATACATTATATTACAGGCTCATTGTTACATCACAAAGTTTCAAGTTGTAATAAAATGACAAACAATTAAATTGACAGCCATATATATTTACAAATATTTGTAGAGCGAAGGAACCATTCTATTTATTCAGTAAATGTAAGAAATTGTCCTTTCGGAAAGTATTTCTGAACTTCGTCATTTTTTTTTCATTCATTGCCTGTGCTAGTGAGTGCCATGACCAGCTAACAGATGAGCTGTTTAATCCATGTGCCTTAAATTTCAACAGTAGATTATGATCTACCATGTCAAGTGCTGGGCTTAAGTCCAAAAAACACAGTTAAAAAAAAAAAAAAATTGTTTACGGTCAAGAGCGGTAAGCCAGTCATCTGAAACTTTGGCCTGGGCTGAAACTGTACTATGATGTTGTTGGAAGCCTCATTGGAGTGGGTTAAGTAGCTCCTTTTTTTCTAGGTAATCCCTGAGTTGTGTATGAACTATTTTTTCAAGAAGTTTAGAAAGTATGGGTAATATGGAAATTGGTCTATAGTTGTTTAGCTCGTAAGGGTCACCCGATTTAAACAAAGGGAGTAGGTGGGCTGATTTCCACACGGAGGGGACAGAACCAGAGATGATTGACATGTTAAATAGGTGAGTTATGGGGGCAGTTACAAAATACAAGCTGGCCTGTAGGAAGAAGGGGTCTATCCCATCAGCACCAGCACTCTTCTTGGTATCTAATTTCACTTACAGATCCTCCACTTGTTTGAAGCTGATTGGGGACAGGCAGAGTGGGTTCAGGATTTGTGGGCTGATCAGGGCATCCTCCGACAAAGGATCTTTCACTAGCTTTGTGATCGGGGAAGAGTTGAATGCTAGCTCAGCTGGGGCAAAATGAGGATTCAGCTTTTCGAGAATTATGGCTTTGTCTGAGATCGTATTGCATTGGGAAGTAATTTTGGAGGGAACTGATGGAGGCGGTCTCTGTCCTTCCACAAATTTGATTGTGTGCCACATTTTTGATGGGTTGCCTTTAGCTTCTTCTAGTGTTTTTGTACAGGCATTTCTTGCCCTTTTGAAAGTGGACCAATCCAGGGGTGATTTGGTTATTCTAGCCATAGCCCATAGTTTATCCCATGCAGCTAGGGCTTTTTTCAGGTCAACAGTGTGTCACAAACCCACTCCTGGGGGCTGGGTTCACTGAGCTTACAGTGCCCACCCATAAGTGCAATCCATGACAGGGGGAACAGGAATACCCTCCATGTGTACTTCTACAGTTCTTGCTGAGTTCAAAACTGAGCACTTGCCATGAGGGGACCAGGGCTTCCTCTCTAATCTGGGTAAGGGTAAAATATAGTCTTGAGTCTGTAGCCCGGTGAGAACCCTCCTTGGTTGTTGTACTGGGGGGGGGGCCCAGGCATTACGAGCTCTTCGGGCTGGCCTTGTAACCTTGATTGTGTCTTCTCCCATGGGTGGTGCAGCGACCTAGTTTCTCCCCTGCAGACCACTCCAGAGACTTATTATTTCCCCTACTTGGCCCCAGATTACCCTTCCAGGATCCTAGTCTTTGGTAGCGTTGGTGGCACCTTGCTTTAAACAGGCTGGTCTCAGATTTGAATAAACCTTCCCACCTTTACACACACACACAGATCACTCACAGGCAGTTTTAAAAGCAAGCGCTTTTACTAATTACTTAAATAATTATCATACAAGACTTACAGACAAAAGATTCAGAAATTTGGTTGCAAAATAAAACATAGTTGGAAAAATATAAATATAAAATGCACTGTAAAATTTCATTGTCTGATTTTCTTCCCAGTCTGTGGAGAATTAAAAGTCCAGAAAATAAATGAATTTCTGCAAAAGTTTTCCAAGTCCCAGTTTTTCATGTAGCCCTGGTCTTCAGTGTGAGTCAGACAGTTTGGCTTCTCTGGTCTGTCAATAACGTTATCTCATGAAAAAGTGTGCACCAAAATGCTGTGTTGAGAGTCTTATATACCCTAATTTTTGCAGTCTGTGGCCTTATCTTTTTGGGCCAGCAGGGGTCTCTCTTGCGCTTTCCCAAATTTTAAGTGAACCACAAAAACAAACAGTATCGCTTTTGCCACTTTTAAATGGAGATGAATATGACACTTAAAGTGAATTCACAATAGACTTCCAGAGTAAGATATCTCCCAGATCCTGTGTCTCAAAGTATTTTGCTTTAAAGTGGAAAGTTTATTACAGCAAGAGAGTTCCTCCCATTTCCAGGCTGTCCTACTGGACTTGTCTTCCTTGACTAGTTTATCAGGAAATACCAATTTCCCTGTTTGAAATGGAATTTTAGATCTTACTTCGAGAGGGCTCTTGCAGTAGGTAATTACATATAGGACTGACGCCGGCCGGTGGCAGGATCCCATGGAAAAATTGCTAGCTAGCAGTCCCTGGTGAGGGACTGCCCCCACGTCAGGTGACCGGCGTCACACGACGTCGGTATAAAGGAGCGGTCCCGGACGCCCACCTTCCAGTTCTTTCCCGCCGTTAGCTCGTGCAGCGCCTCACGGAAAAGTTTGTGCTTCGTCAGCATACCCTTTCGTCGGTTTTACCGAAAATTGAAATTATTCTTTTCTTCTATCGTCAGGTCATCGTTGGTGTATGTCGTCCCCTACACCCTCCGAGCACAAAAACAAGTGCGACTCCTGCAGCGCCCAACTGCCACACAAGGACGGCCATTCTCGCTGCCTTTTCTGCCTAGACCCCAACCATCCGGTCGACAAGTGCCAGCATTGCCTCAACTTCAACACGGCTACCCGCAAACGGCACCAACAGTCCCTGGAAGCCCATCTTCTCAAGAAAAAGATGTCTTCGATGGAAAAAGAATTGAAGAAGTTGAGGCAGGCGTCCACTTCTCCGGAAGGTCATCGTAAAAAGCGGGACAAGGAGAGGCACCGGGAGAAGGCCTCCTCTTCGAGTCGCGGCCCAGGTAACATCCCCTCCGGGGGACCGTCCGACAGCAGCCTCCAAGGATTTGGAGGAGGCGTCTGTCCACCTGTCTGGCTCATGCTCGGGCCTTGCGGTCGCCTCTGGGCAAAAGGAGGCCTCTGCCCCCAGTTCGGCCGCAGGCTTGCGGCCTACTGGTGCGGGCGACTCCCATAAGACGGACGTCGGCTCCTCCAACGCCCACTGGGAGAGGTTCGATAAGGCGCCCGACCCTTGAGCGGCGCCGCGACCACGTCGCCGGACCGGGCGCTCCTCCTCCTCGGCCCGCCTCCGATGAGGACCCTGGCAAGACGGACGCCGGCTCCCCCGGCGCCCGCCGGGAACCAGCCCCTAAGCTGCACGTTGGCTCCCCCGACGTGCGCCGGGCGACAGAACCTATGACTGACCCTCCCACGCCCATTGTACCTGGTTCCCTGCAGCCTTCGCTGCCGTCTGGGGAGCCTGAGTCACCCCAGCCTGACCCCGGGGAATTCTCTCCTCCATCCCCGGGTGATGCGGGGGATCTTCCACCTCCGTCAGGCCCTCCTCCGAAGGAACTGGATCTGACGCCGGCCCCCCCAGATGCCGGCCCCGCTGACGCCGGCCTCGCCGATGCCATCAGGGGATTTTCCCCTTCCGTCGGGCCCTGCACCCTTCGGGCCTCTCAATGTTGATCCGCCCATGGGGCCACCATCTGGGCCATCTGCTCCGGCAGCTCTTCCAGCGCCCAGGTACCCACCGTCTTATCCGACTCCATCGTACCGAGGTCCGCAGTATCCAGCGCCGCAGTACCCAACGCCGGTCCCTCCGACGCCGCAGTACCCGACGCCACAATACCCGGCGCTGGTTTTCCCTCAGCCGAGTTTCCGATACTCGCCTTATGGGTACAACCCGTACACCTTTCCCACTCCTCCTCCACCTCCATCACCCCCACGGCTGCCGGTGGATCTGCAGGAGACTCTGGCTTCCTGGTGGGCTGAGGCCAAGGCTTAGCTGAACAAGGAGGTAAAGAGCCACCTTACGGCGACGATGCCACCCCCGGCTCCCATACGCTCGTGGCGGCACACTCCCTCACTGCCTCTAGACTCCAGGGCCCCTCCCTCTGGATTTCGAGAGGGGCAGGACACGCGTCCAGGGGTACCCTCCCAATGAACCCGTTCCTGCCCCCAGCCGTGTCAGGGAGTCTTATTCTGCTTCCGATTCTTCTTCCTTCTCGGATTCCTTGGACTCTTCTGAAGGATTCTGCGAGAGAGACGACGAGCCTCGCTCTCCGTCCAAGCCCCGGCCAAGGACCCCTCTGAAGTCCCCTCCAGAGGATCCTTCATTCACGGAGTTGCTCAGAAAAATCCAGGAAGTTCATCAGTGGTGCTCCTTGGAACCAGATCCTCAGCGACTTAAACTCGCCGAACATCTGGACCTGCCCCTGACAGACCCAACTTTAGTGCCACCCTGGATCGAGCCTCATGCCCACCTTGTTTCCACGATTTGGAAACAACCGTCGGCGTTAGCCCCACTTCCTAGGAAGTCTAACAGGCTATACCAGGCTCCAGAGGGTGTAGACTATCTGGACTCCCACCCTTGTGCAGATTCGGTCATGATTAGCGCCGTTCACGGACAGTCAGCGCACCCCAAAGATCTAAGCTCATCTCCTCCGGATAAGGAATCTCGCCTCCTGGACCAGTATGGAAGAAAAAATTACGCCTCTTCCACACTGGGAATTCGGGCCCTGAATTACGTCGCCTATATGGGGGATTACCAGAAGGCCATCCTTACCCAGGCGGAAGCTAAGATAGACTCCTTACCTGACTCTCAAGTCAAGCAGGAGTTAGCTGATTTAGTCCGTTCTGCTCGTTCGGCCAGTCGCCACATTCTGCGGACGACATACGATGCAGTGGACACTGCCAGGCGGAGCTCCGCTTTCGCCGTGAGTCTGCGGCGTCATGCCTGGCTCCGCGTGTCAGGTTTGGTCCCGGAGGTGCAGTCCGCGATCCAGGAAGCACCTTTCAGGGGGTCAGTGCTTTTCGGTGGTGATGTCAAGGACATCATCACCGACTTGCAAGAGAAGGGGATGGCTCTGAAATCTATGGATTCCATGTACCGTCCCCATCACCTGCAGCGCCATCCTTTTCGCAGACACAGTCGGCCACAAGCGAAACCCCAGGGAAGGCGGGCCACTAAACGTCTGGCCCCTGCAGCTGCCAGGCCTCCCCCGCCCATAAAAGCAGCAGGTGCCCCAGCTGCAGTGCTGCCCCATACCACCTGACTCCTTCCCTCTCCCACCGCCTCCGGACACACCGGAGGAGCCGGTAGGAGGGAGGTTCTCCCTCCACCTTCCAGGTTGGGAGAGGATAACAATGGATTCTTGGGTGCTGCAGCTTATAGAGGAAGGGCACTCCATAGAGTTTCTACAGAAACCATCCCGCCACCCACCTCTGAAGTCGTCCTATGCAAGGGATCATCTTCCTTTGGTCCGGGAAGAAATCTCTGCCCTCCTCAAGAAGAGGGCCATAGAACCCGTTCCCCTTCATCTTCAAGGGACGGGTTACTATTCACATTTCTTCCTGGTCCCAAAGAAGACGGGAGATCTCAGACCCATTCTCGATCTCATCTCCTTGAACCTTTTCGTGGAACACAAAAGGTTCAAGATGCTCTCTCTGCAGACCCTTCTGCCCCCTCCTTCGGCTGGTTCAATGGCTTTGTGCACTGGATATGCAGGATGCATATCTGCACATCCCCATTCGCCCTTCTCACTGCAAATATCTTCGCTTTGCATTTCAGGGGGACCATTACCAATTCCCGGGTGCTCCCATTTGGTCTTTCCTCAGCACCCTGAGTATTTACCAAATACCTGGCTGTGGTAGCGGCCCACCTGCGTATGATGGGAGTACAGGTGTTTGCTTACCTGGACGACTGGCTCCTGGCGGCCTCGTCCAGGGAGGAGCTCCTGCATTTTCTCTCCCTCACCCAGCAGGTTTTTACTGGCCTGGGTATTACCATCAACCATTCCAAGTCTCAGCTGGATCCCTCCCAGAGACTACAGTTCATCGGGGCTATCCTCAATACGACGGTGAGCAAGGCCTTCCTGCCTCCGGACAGGGTGGCCTCTCTTCAGTTACAGATTTCCCTGCTATCAGAATGCAGGAGGGTTCCGGCGAGGTCGGTACTCCGTCTCCTGGGGCTCATGGTGGCCGCTATTCCAACGGTCCCCCGAACTCGACTCCACATGAGGATCTCTCAGTGGACTCTTCGCTCCCAGTGGGATCAACTTGTAGATGACCTAGATCATCTAGTTCTGATCTCCTCGCCGATGGCACGAGACTTGCAATGGTGGATGGTCTGAGAGAACCTGTTTCGGGGGGTCCCCTTCTGTCATCCTCCCCCCTCCCAGACTGTGACCACAGATGCATCAGGCGAAGGTTGGGGAGCCCATCTGGGTCCTCACCGAACCCAGGGATTATGGTCCAGATTGGAACTAGCTCTACACATCAATGTGCTCGAGCTTCGAGCAGTACTATATGCTCTCCAAGCCCTTCACCAGTACATTCTTCCCGGTCACCTAGCCATCCAGACGGACAACATGTGCGTGGTGTGGTATATCAACAAGCAGGGAGGGACTCGATCCTACCCTCTATGCAGGGAAGCAATGAGAGTTTGGGACTGGGCAACTCAACACAACCTTCACCTCACTGCGATTCATGTTCCAGGAGTCAACAACACCCTGGCAGACAAGCTAAGCTGCTCCTCTGCCCTGCCACACGAGTGGGAATTGGACCAAAGGGTGCTAGACGATGTCTTTCAGCTTTGGGGGACTCCGCAGATAGACCTGTTCGCCTCTCCCCAAAATGCAAAACTTCCCACCTTTTGCTCGCTCGTTCCAGAGCGAGGCGCTTTCTGGAGCGGCGCTCTGTCTCTAGACTGGAAGGGCAGATTCGTCTATGCTTTTCCCCCAATTCCTCTGGTCCCTCGTGTATTGCAGAAACTAACCACAGAAGGAGCGAGAATGATTCTGATCGCTCCTTTCTGGCCCAGGCAAATCTGGTTCTCTCTTCTACAGCAATACTCAGAGGTTCCTCCTCTTCCTCTTCCTTTATCTCGAGGTTTGCTGACCCAGGATCAGGGGACCTTGGTCCATCTAGGCCTCAAGTCCCTGCAACTTCATGCATGGCTCCTGCAGACCTAGCTCAATCTCGTTTTGGTGTCTCTCCGAAAGTGGCGGAGATTCTGGTGGAGGCTAGAAAACCCTCCACTAGGTCCACTTATGCCATGAAATGGAAGAGATTTTCTATTTGGGCTGCCTCTCGGAACGTGGAGCCTTTCTCCTGCTTAGTGGCTGTTCTGCTGGAATATTTACATCATCTCTTTGACCTGGGTCTCAGTCATTCCTCCTTGAAAATGCACATGGCTGCTATTTCAGCCTACCATGTTCCTTTCGCAGATAAAGCGTTTGCCCAATTAGAGGTCTCTAAGACCTTTCTTAGAGGGGTCCTTCATCTGAGGCCCCCCCATCCAAACTCCTGCTCCCCTTGGGACTTGAACTTTGTTCTCAAGAAACTTACTCTTCCTCCCTTCGAACCTGCAGCAATTGCAGATATGAAGTTTCTTTGGTGGAAGACGCTCTTCTTGGTGGCCATTACTTCCGCTTGAAGAATTTACGAGCTCCAGGCCCTTGTGTGTAAAATCCCCTATTTGGTTTTTCACAAAGAACAAGTGGCTCTTCGCACGAATCTTAAGTTTCTACCTAAAGTGGTAGCAGAGTCTACCTTAAATCAGTCCATAGAGTTACCTGCCTTTTTCACGCAGTACTTCAACCAAGGGGAATATTTACTCCATACCATGGATGTTCACCGGATTCTGAGATACTACACCAATAGGACAAAGGATCTCAGAAAGACTGATCAGTTGTTCGTCTCTTTTGCTCACAAAAGGGAAGGCAATGCTGTTTCCAAGCAATGTCTGTCGAAGTGGTTGGCTCATTGCATCACTTTCTGTTATGACAAGTACAAGAAGACCCTTCCGAGTCAAGTCAGAGGTCACTCCACTTGTGGAATAGCAGCCTCTGCGGCTTGTTTCAAGAATGTGTCTGCGGCAGACATCTGTGCTGCCGCCACCTGGACTTCCGTCCATACCTTTACGAAACACTACAGTTTGGACATTGCCTCTCGCCGTAGAGCAGGCTTGGGCTAGCTGTTTTGCAAGGCCTCCTGTCTTGAGGATTGCAAGGCTTCTGCTACTTTCTGGAGTAGTTTCTCCTCCGGTGCCTTTTATTTGTTCCAGACTGCTTGGGATTCAGTCCTGTGTGTATTACCTACTGCAAGAGCCCTCTTGAAGTAAGATAGTACAGTTACGAAGAACTTACCGTGACAGTAGATCTTCGAGAGAGGCTCTTGGGGTAGGTAATACCTTCCCGCCCTCCATCCCCCTAGGCTTTTTCAGCTCTTTTTCCAGGAATGGAAACATCTGCTTCTCTCTCTCTCGTCCAGGCCTTCCTGGCCTGTGGTGGGAAAGAACTGGAAGGCGGGCGTCCGGGACCGCCCCTTTATACCGACATCGTATGATGCCGTTCACCTGATGTGGGGGCGGTCCCTCGCCAGGGACTGCTAGCTAGAAATTTTTCCATGGGGTCCTGCCGCCAGCCGGCGTCAGTCTTGTATGTAATTACCTACTGCAAGAGCCTCTCTCGAAGATCTACTGTTATGGTAAGTTCTTACGTAACTGTACTTTTCCTGTTATGCAGCCTTTTCTCAGGTCACAGAGGAATGTCAGAAATTTGCAATATACATTCTGTCTTTCAAGTACCCCTTAAAAAAAATAAAACATGGGCATCCTTCTGGTAAACCTGTTATCCTGGCCTTTTTTGAACTTTAAACATAAATCTTTGAGAAATATGACATCAGTATATCTGCTATATGACTGAAGTGGCCAAATCACCACATCCCTCCCTCCCTCCTAAGAATTTATCTGAACACACACCTGTTGTATGGCAGGGTTTCCATAATTCTGTTACCGTTCTAATTGGTGAGATAGGCTATCTGCATTTGCATTGGCAGACCCTGACCTGTGCGTAATTGTCATGTCACATGCATGCAGGGCAATACTCCATCTGAGGAGCCGTCCATTTGTTTTGCCCATCTGATTTAACCACACCAGAGGGTTGTGAACAGTCTGTACCTCGGAGCGCCTCCCATAGAGGTACAGCTCCAGTTTCTTCAGGGCTCATACCAGCGCAAGGCATTCATTTTCAACTATGGAATATGCCTCCCGGGGAAGCAACTTCTTGTTCAGGTACACTATCGGGTGGTCTCTTCCCTGATTAGATGTCTAGCTGAGGATTGCTCCAATCCCCACATCCGAGGCATCCATCTGTACAACAAACTGCTTAGTGTAATCTGGACTGGCCAACACAGGGGCACTGCACAGCGCCGTTTTTGGCTGTGCGAAGGCTTATTCACAGGCTAGCTCCCAGTTGACCCTTTTGGGCTGCCTGTTCTTTAGCAAGCCAGATAGGAGAACCATCAGGATACTGTAATTGGGTACAAACTTTCTGTAGTACCTTGCGGTCCCTAGGAAGCTCCTAACCTGCTTCTGGGTTTCGGGTGTGGGCCATGCCACTGTAGCCTCAGTCTTTGCTTGATTAGGACGAAGCTTCCCCCCCGCCGCACTACATGGCCTAGGTATGCCACCTCTGCTATAGCCACTGGGCACTTTTCAGCCTTGACATTGAGTCCTGCCACCTGTATCCTGCCCAACAATTCCTTCAGATGGGACAGATGATCCTTCCAGCTGGTGCTGAAGATGGCAGTGTCATCCAGATAAGCCACTGCGTACTCTTCCATACTGTGTAATACCTGGTTGACCAACCTTTGGAAGGTGGCAGGGGTGTTCATCATTCCAAAAGGCATTACACAGAATTCAAATAATCCTATTGGAGTGATGAAGGCTGACCGTTCTCCAGTTTTGGCACTCAAATCCACCTGCCAGTATCCTTTTTTCAAATCAGTTGTTGTAAGGTGTGTCGCCCCTCCCAATTTGTCTAGTAGTTTGTCCATCTGTGGCATTGGGTGGGCATCAAACTTTGTGACTGTGTTGAGTTCATGATAGTCCACAGAGAAGTGAGTAGACCCATCCGACTTGTGAACGAGGACTACGAGCGAGGCCCAGGGACTGTGGGATTTCTGGATTACCCCTAAATCCAGCATTTCCTCCACCTCCCATCTAATGTCCTTTAGGATGGCCTCAGACACCTGGTAGGCTGTCCCCTGTGTGGGCGCTTGCACCCCCCCCCATGTACACATCATGAGTCGCTAAGGGAGTTTGTCCAGGCTTGGCCATAGACAAAGGGGTAAAGGTCTCTAAAACCTTCCTCACTTCCTGGGTCTGTTCTGGGGTCAGCTGTTGTGACAGCTTGATTGTCTCTACAGATGACTTCTGCTTGCTTTCCTCTAGTAAGTCCAGGAGGGGGTCTTCCTCGTCAGTCCCATCCCCAGGACTATACACTGCAAATACCATGTTGGTCCTGTTTGCATATGGCTTCATCATATTGACATGGTACATTCTATGGGTATGCCTCCTGTCAAGCAGTTCCACAATATAGTTCACGCCCTTGACCTGTCAGACTACCTTATATGGTCCCGCCCACTCTGCCTGCAGCTTGTCCTTCTGGACTGGAATTAGGACCATTACTTCCTGGCCTATGTTGCACATGTGGGTTCTGGCTCCACGATCATGCCAGACTTTCTGCTTCTGCTGGGCAGCTGACAGGTTGCTTTGCCCCCCCCCCCCCATATAAGCTCCTTCAGCTTCTCCCTAAACTTAAGAACATAGTCCACTATGGGAGTTCCCTGGGTGGCATGCTTGCCTTCGCAGTCTTCCCGGATCAAGTCTAGGGGCCCACGCACTCTACGACCATATAGGAGTTTGAAGGGGGAGAACCCTGTCGACTCTTGGGGCACCTTCCTGTATGAGAACAGGTGGGGAAGGTATATCTCCCTGTCCCTCCCATGCTGTTCAGCAGACACTTGGAGCATCATTTTAGGTACCATTAAACCTTTCCACAAGCCCATTGTCTTGTGGGTGATAAGGTGTCATGCTTCTCCGCACCACCCCATACTTATCCCACAAACACTTTGAGGTCCGACATGAAGCTACCCCCTTGATCAGAGATAACCTCCTGTGGAAACCCGACATGGGAGAAAATCCCTAGCAAGGCGTCTGCCACTTTGTGTGCCCTAAGTGAAGAGTGGGGTGACTGCCTCTGGGTATCGGGTGGCATAATCAACCACCATCAGAATAAACTTTTTCCTGGAGGAGCTTGGGGTATTCAAGGGTCCCACAATATATTTTCCTAGTCTCTGGAATGGCTCCTCCACAGTGGGCAAGGGAAGCAGGGCAGCTTTTGTTTTACTATCTGCCTTCCCTATCCATTGACACCAGTGACAAGATCTGCAATATTCCTTCACTTGCTGGGTGAAGTGGGGCCAATAGAAATTCTGGGCCAATTGCTGTGTGGTGTGAGTGATGCCCAGATGTCTGGACATGGGGATATCATGAGCGACCTTGAGCAACTGCCTACGATACCCCTGGGGAACAACAGGCTACCTGCCCATCACCCCTCCCTCTGTCCTCCCATCCTGTGTATACAACAGTCCATCATCTCAAAATTCCCTATGTCCCATGTCACCTCCCTGTGTCCTGTCAGATTCTGCATAAGTTATCAGCCTCTCCAAACTAGGGTCAGTCCTCTGAGCAGCTGCAAAAGTTTCACATTTTCCCAACGCATGGGACATGTCCCCCTCAGTTCCTAAACTAGGGTCCATAGCTGTAGCATGAGGGCATTCATAGTCACTGCCATCCCTAACCTTCTGACCAATTTTTACCCCCCCCCCAGGAATAATCTTCTGTAGCTGTTTTGTGAACAGCTACTTGGGGAAGTCCTACCTCCCTTTAACTACTCTCCATGACAGGAGACACAGGCTTGGTAATCAGCTTCCTATTCTTTTCCACTGGGGCTTCTGTGGGGTTCAGGGAATTACAAGCGGCCTTTGCCATCTGACTACGGATAACCACACACACTACCCCCTGCTGTAGATTATTCCCTATAATCACATCCAGGGTGAGGTTGTCTGCCACTGCCACATTTTGCACCCTTTCTCCTGTCTCACCCCAATCCAGGAGAACACTAGCTAGTGGCAGGGTTTTCTCTTCCCCCAGTGAATCCCCTCACAGTTACAAACTGATTTGGTATACGTTGGTCAGGCCCAACCAAATCCCCTTTTACCAGGGTAAGAGACCCCCCCCCCCGTGGGTCTATACCCCATTTACGGTAACCGAGGGTGTATGTGCTCCCTCATGTTTACAGGCATGCTTTCAGGGATACACAGTGCACCTACCTGCTTTCGAGGGACACCTTGCCCACTCTGTACCTTTTTAGGACACTGTCTAGCAAGATGCCCTGGCTGTTTACAGAACCAACATTCACTTCTTTTATCCAAGAAATCCCTTTTTGGTAACATGGGGCTTCCCCCTTTCTGCAGATGCAGAGTGGGTTTTAGCTGCCCTGAAGGCATGCTTTTCCCTTTTACCCCTGCAGCACCTTCTCCCCAACTTCCTTTCAGAGCAGGCCTGCTCCTGGCATAGTGGTCTGAGAGCTCAGCAGCTTGCTGTACTGTTTTTGGATCTCTGTCCTCTAGCTAGGTTTTCAAGTCCACTGGGCAAGCCCAAAAGAACTGTTCCAAAAGCACAGCCTCCTCAATTTTCCGTACAGTTTGCGTCCACCCCCTCCCACCAACATTCCAAAAACTGAAATTGCTTTGTGGCGAGTTCCTCAAAGTTTAATTCAGGGCTTTTTCAGAGTTTACAAAGTTTAACCCTGTAGGCCTCAGGAGTCAGTTCATACTTTCTAAGTAAAGCAGTTTATTTATTTATTGAAATGTTTCACCAAGAAGGTTACACTGAGCAACAATGCTGGTCTCACGGTACGTCCTGGGGGAAGGGGAGTGGGAACAATAGTAGTACAAAAGGATACATACATCTTAGCAGCATATAGACAGACTGTACAGTTAACAACCAACAATAGCTAATAACATTTCTAGATTAGGATACATTTGTGAGTGGCTGACAGGGGTATAGTCAAAAGGTACTCCGGGGGGGGGGTGGAACAGTAGGGGAGATAGAAGTGTTAAGTTTTGAAGTGCTAGGATTGAAAGAGGGGTTTGGGATAGGAGGCAGATATTTGGCCCAGCTGGAGGAAGACGGAGGTATAGACCAGCAGCTAGGCAGGGCCCCGCGGGGCTAGACGCAGTTGCAGTTCATCACTAGGTAGTTTGCTAGGGATGTAGAGAGAGAGAGAGAGAGAGAGAGAGAGTGAGAGAGTAGGCTGATGAGGAGTGGCGGATTTGGGACGGTAGTTGGTTCCAGAGCTTAGGTAGGCGATGGGAGAATGCCATTTGGCCGGATGTAGTATTTCTGTAGGGTATATTCAGTGAGCAAGAGTCATCAGATCGTAGGGTGTATTTGGTGGGGTGAGGGGCAGATAAGGAGGTGGACAGCCAAGAGGGGAGCAAGTCTAGCCAGAATTTAGAGGTAAACTTTGCCGTGTGCAATGTTCTCCTGTCAATAAGTGAGGGAAAATATAGAGAGCGGTAAAGAGTGCAGTGATATGTCAGAACAGGGGCATCCAGGGCAAACCAGCAGAAGGAGTTAAAAAGAGGTTCAAGCCAGGATAAGGAGGATTGAGGGGCAGCTCCGTACACAACATCACAATAGTTGAAAGTTGGCAGTATCATTTTATGTACCAGTTCGCACCTCGTTGGACGAGGGATACTACCCCTGTTATGATAGAGGGCCCCTAGCTTAGGCTGGAGTTTCTTTAGAATGGCATCATTGTGGACGGAGAAGTTTAGGTTCCTATCCAGCCAAACTCCAAGGTAGCGGAAGGAAGAGGTGTCTTCTAATACAGTCCCATCAATGGTGTAAAAGGTGGGTAAGGGGGGGAGCCTTGGCAGCCTTTGTCTAGTACCGAAAGTCACGGAGACTGTTTTCTTTGCATTTAGGAAGAGGTGGTGCTCACTTAGCCAGCGTTGTACATTTTCGAAATCCAGCTGGAGCCTAGCAGTGACATCAGTGACTGAATTGCCAGTTGTGAACAGGACAGTGTCATCTGCATACATGTGTATGTTAGACGATAAACAAAACTGAGGGAGGTCGTTGAGGAAGATTGAAAAAAGGAGAGACCCAAGTAGCGATCCCTGGGGGACTCCCATGGTGATGCAGAGGGGAGAGGAGATGGCATCACCTGTGTGGACAGATTGTGCTCTGCCTGACAGATAGGACTTGAACCATTCAGTGGCATTGAGGGAGAGACCAGCGGTGCTGAGGCAGGACAGGAGTAAAGGGTGGGAGACCGTGTCAGAGGCCTTGGCCAGGTCAATAAAAATAGCTGAGGTTATGAGGCCTTTGTCCATGTCCGTGGTGATAGTGTCAGTCAGCTGTAGGAGCGAGGTGGCAGTGGAGTGGTGTTTTCTAAAGCCAGCTTGGAATGGAGTAAGAAAGGAGGAGTCAGTAATATAGGAGGAGAGTTGTTCGAGTACTATGTGCTCCTGTAGCTTTTCCAGGGTAGGAAGAAGAGAGATAGGGTGGTAGTTACTAGGGGAGGAGGGGTCACCTCCTTTAGGGAGTGGTAGGACTACAGCTTGTTTCCAGGCTGTAGGGACAGTGGAAGAGACAAAGGAGAGGTTTAGCAAGATGGATATAGTAGAGGCGATGGCGGGTACAAGCAGAGAGAGAAGTTTAGGGTCCAGGCCTTCTGGGGAGGAGCCTTTAGCAGGGTTGATAGACTGAATGGCTTGTAAGGCCGCAGCAGGAGAGATGTGGGTGAAAAAGAAGGGGATGGGGAGGGAAGGGAAACGGGAGTGGAGGGGCCTGTGGAGGAGTGCATGTGCATCATGGAGGCAGTTTGGAGCATTGCAGCGCAGGATGTGAAATGGGAGTTAAAGCAGTCAGTGACAGCCATAGGATCCAAGATATCTGAGAGATTTAGTCTAAGGGTAGGAGTGGGGGGCTTGGTGGAAGGGGAAAAGAGGGACTGGAAAACTTTCTAGAATTTGGAAGATTTGTTTGTGTTGACATGGAAGTTAGCCTGGTAGTGTTCAGTTTTGGCCAGTTGGCTAGCTTTGTTACACTTATTTTGAAGCTCCTTGTATCGTTGGAGGTCCCTGGGGCAGTTGGTTATCTTGTGTTTATGCCAAGCAGTGTCCCGGGCTCTTTGACAGGGCAGGAGCTCAGGGGTTACCCAGAGCAGGTGGTTGCTCTGGACTCTGATTTTATGCAGCGGTGCTGTTGGTTCCAAACATTTTAAGTTTCTCATAGTCTCTACTGTCATCATTGCTCATTTGGCCTAGTGCCTCATGGCCTTTACCAGTAAGCAGTGGGGATAGCTGAAAGCTCCAGGCCTCCTTGGGTATCTTGGCCTGAATACAGACCTTTTCAAATTAATTCAAAAATGCATCCATATCCTCCCCTCTTTAAATTCAGGTATTAATTTGGAATTTAATTTATACTCCAGCCCTGGAATTTTAGGTTCACTCCTGCCACTTACCTCCTCTGGCACTGGTTGTTGGGGATTTAGCCTCTCTAGTTCAGCCTCTGTCTGGTGCTGCTGTTCCTCAGCCTCTCTCTGGCGCTGCTTTTCCTCTGCCTCTCTCTAGTGCTGCCTTTCCTGTATCTCCAGTTCAAACCTATTCTGCTGTCTTTCTTGCTGGGCTTCGAACTTTCTCTGCTCAATCTCCAATTTCCCCAGCTCAGATTGTAGCCTGATCCTTTCCAGTTCCAGCTCTATGGTGGCCTTCCCTTGGTGCTGTGGTTCTGGGTTCCCTCTGGTCATGCTGTCCTCCTCCCTGGGACTAGACACTGCGATGGCCCTTGACACCCCCATGTCCAAGGTCAGATCCCTTTCAGACACTGGCCTTTACTCAAGGTTCTGGGCAACTATTTGCTCATCAGCCACCACGAGAGCCTCCACGAGGTTCTTTTTAGTTCACTCCTCGTAAGGAGCCCCCCTTTCTTGACACAACTGCCTTAACTGGTCTGTAGTGCATTCACTGTAGTTGGAAGCCATCTTCTTCCTTAACTACTGCTACACTAACTTAAACTGAAAAAAAAGAAAAGCATGGTATGAAACTTTATACTGTCACAAATTTTTTTTAAATCTCTGCCCTGTTTATGTGTGGATTGTTTACAGTTTATCAATCTGATACACTGGCCTCGAATCCAACCGCTATGCCTGTGCCACCAGTATATCTCCAATCCCACCGCTATGCTACCAGATCTGTCACAAACCCACTCCTGGGGCGTTATGAGCTCTTCAAGGCTGTCCTTGTAACCCTAGTTGTGTCTTCTCCCACAGGTGGTGCAGTGACCTAATTACCCCTTACAGACCCCTCCAGAGACCTATGTATTTCCCCTAGTTGGCCGCCAGATTTCCCTTCCAGGATCCTAGTTTTTGGTAGCGATGGTGGCACGTTGCGTTAAACAGGCTGGTCTCCAATTTGAATAAACCTTCCTACCTCTGCACACACAGATCACTCACAGGCAGTTTTAAAAGCAAGTGATTTTACTAATTACTTAAATAATTATCGTACCACACTTACAAACAAGAGATTCAGAAATTTGGGTTGCAGAATAGCAAAACAAAGTTGGAAAAATCTAAATACAAAATGCACTGTAAAATTTAACTGTGTAATATTCTACTTTGTGGAGAGTCAAAAGTCCAGAAAATAAATGAATTTCTGCAAAAGTTTTTCAAGTCCCAGTTCTTCTTGTAGCCTTGGGCTTCAGTGTAAATTAAACAGTTTGGCTTCTCTGGTGTGTCAGGAATGGTGTCTCATGAAAAAGTGTGCACCAAAATGCTGTGTTCGAGAGTCTTGTATACCCTGATTTCTGCAGTCTGTGGCCTTATCTTTTAGGCCAGCAGGGGTCTCTCTTGCTCTTTCCCAAATTTTAAGTGAACCGCAAAAAAAAAAGCAGTATCCTTTCTGCCACTTTTAAATGGAGATGAATATGACATTTGAAGTGAATTCACAATAGACTTCCAGAGTAGATATCCCCCAAATCCTGTATCTCAAAGTATTTTGCTTTTATGTGGAATGTTTATCACAATAAGAGAGTGCCTTCCATCTCCTGTCCTATTGGACTTGTCTCCCTTGGTTAGTTTATCAGGAAATACCAATTTCCCCCTTTAACATGAAATTTTAGTTTCCTGTTAGTGTTTTTTGTCAGATTTGCCATAGCAAATGGTAGTAGTAACCTGTAGGAGTTGCAAATCAATCTCTTACCCTTCAAACTGCCAAAAAGTGATGTTTTTCAGGAATAAAATGCTTTTATTTCTCTGCTCTGCTTCATTTGCATAACCCTGCCCCCTTATTTCTCAGTGCTGCAACCGTGAAATCATGCAAGGGAAACAGAGTTTTTAAACACTGTGTTGGAAAAGAGACCTCTGTTGGTCAGTCTTGGTATTGCAGACATCCTTTTTCTTTCACAATTTAGGAGTCTTAGCAGAAGCTGGACACCGAAGAAAAAGAAAAGTAGTCTGACTCATAATTACACTCATGAACTACTTGTAGTCATTCAGGCCCTATAACATAAACATAGAGCGGTATCATCATACTCCCATATTCTGACAAGAGTTGCCACTTCAGACCCTTCACTTCACCAGCAGGCAGTAAAAGTCAAACAACATCTACACAGACTGGCAAATTATCTTTTTGGCCTATCTGCATCACAAAAACAGTTTTCTAGGAACTTTTCTACAGACTATACTACAGTAGACAATACAGACATAGGAGACAGCACTTTTTAAAGGGAGACAGAAAAATCAGCTATGTGCTGTACCCACAATGCCTTGCTACATACACACACACATATATATATATATATATATATATATATATATATATGTACGCACACACACATATAGATACATAGAGGTTGACAGCAGATAAGGGCACATGAAAAGGGAATGCCAGTCCCCAAAAGACACTGACAAAGTTGCATATAGGCTACAAGGAGAGGCTTGGAGAAGAAATCAGTGGTTAAGAGGTGCACGACATGATCCCAGTGAGGGCACCAAAAATGCTAATTCACGTCCTTTTGTGGCAAGGTCAGTTGCCCAGGCCCCCACTACCGCTTCTCCAGACTGGTCCAGAATAGTGGGTCCCTCCATGGAGACCACTGTAAAGGTGAACGGAGTGTCTACAAGAGCTATATTAGACAGTGGCTCCCAAGTGACAATTATGTTCCAAGATTGGTATCAGAAGCATTTGTCAGACGTACCCTTACAACCATTAGAAGGACTGCATGTATGGGGGTTAAGTGAGAAGGCCTACCCCTATTCCGGGTATATCCAATTTGGCTGTCTTTCCCCACCTCCGTGGCTGGAGTAGCCGAACAAGTAGAGACCCTAGCCTTAGTGTGTCCCCCCACTGGACTGTATGATGGTGTCCCTTTGTTGATTGGAACAAATGCTCATATGTTCGGAAGGCTGGCACAGTTGTGTTATGAAAAACAGGGTCAAAGACTAGTAGAGCTTTAAGAGTTCCGCTTTAATTAAGAAGGCCTATGAGGCACAGAGAGATGCTGAAAAAACAGAACCAGAGGAACCGTCGGAATTGTATGGAAGAAGGATCCTGAGTCTCTGATCCTGGCGCCAAATGCCCAGTGTACCTTACAGGAGAGGTCCAGATCAGAAAGGATGTTAAAAATAAAATATTAATGTTGGATGCACCAGGCGATGGAAAATTGCCAGAGGGACTGCTGGTCAAGCCTAGTATTTTGCCCGCTAGAGCCCATGCTTATGCCAAAGGGTAATGGTCCAAGTTCATAATGTGTCTGAAAGAGACATTCGAGTAAACAGAGGTTGCATCCTGGCTAATGTGCATTGTGCAGACACTGCAGTGCTACCCAGCAGCAAGAGTTCAAGGAAGAATGACAGAGTAACTCCTGACTTGTTTGATTTCGCGACTCCTCGCTGCCAGCTGAATGGAAAGTGAAGATCAGTGAGAAGCTTGCCCAGAGAGACCAGGTGTTTTCTTTAAAGAATGGGATGTAGGATCGTGCAAGGAGCTGGCACAATATCGACTGCATGGCGAAAGACCATTTCGTGAGAGGTCTCGGCGCCTGGCACCTGCTGACATAGATGATGTGAGACGGCATCTGCAAGAGATGTTAGCTGCTGGTGTAATACAAGAATCCAGAAGCCCTTATGCTTCCCCATTGTGGTAGTGAGGAAAAAGAATGGAACAGTAAGGATGTGTGTGGATTATCGCACCTTAAACCGCGGACTATCCCTGATCAGTACACAATGCCCGCATTCAGGATGCTTTGGACTGCCTAAACGGGAGCAAGTGGTTCTCTGTGCTGGATCTCCCAGGGTACTATCAGATCCCGATGGCCCCAGAGGACCGTGGAAAGACAGCCTTTATCTGTCCGCTTGGCTTCTATGAATTCATGAGGATGCCTCAAGGATTTCAGGTGCCCCAGCCACTTTTCAACGATTGATGGAGCGTGCAGTGGGGACATGAACTTACTAGAGTGCCTGGTATACCTAGATGATGTTGTGTGTTTGGCAGCTCACTGGAGGAACATGAGAGCAGATTATTTAAGGTATTGGACCGACTGGAGGACTTTGTCCTTAAACTGTCCATTGATAAGTGTCAATTCTTTCAAACATCAGTAAAGTATGTGGACACATAGTATCCACCGAGGAATAGAGACCGACCCAAGTAAAGTTGAGGCCTTGACCACCTGGCCACAGCCCAAAATCTAAAAGAACTGCAAAGATTCCTGGGATTCTGTGGTTATTATCGGCGCTTCATCAAGGACTATTCAAGAGTGATCCGCCTTTACTTAACCTTACTCAAGGGTATCCCCAACCCACAAAAATACTAAAAGTCAGCCCCTCAAGACTGAAAGAGTGTATTTTCATCCGAGTGAAGTATTTGGGGCCCGCTGGACTCCTGATTGTGAGACTGCTTTTCATGAGATCATATATCAACTTACCCATGCTCCAGTGCTGGCCTATGCCGATCCAAGAAAACCTTACGTCCTGCACACTGATGCTAGCTTGCAAGGGTTGGGGGCTGTGTTGTACCAAGAGCACGAGAATGGCCTGAGACCAGTGGCCTTTGCCAGTAGAAGCCTGACCCCATCCGAAAAGAACTATCCTGTACATAAGTTAGAGTTCCTAGCTTTGAAGTGGGCTATTGTTGACCAATTCCATGAGTACTTGTATGGGGCTAAAATACTAGTAAAACTGACAATCAATCCTTTGACCTATGTGCAGACTTCAGCTAAGTTGGATGCCACTGGCCATAGGTGGCTTCTGCATTATCTATATATGACTATGCTCAATACCGAGCAGGTCTGAACCACATAGATGTTGATGCTCTCTCCCGGAGGCCTGTTCTCCAGAATGATTGGGTCCGATTGGCAGAACCTGACATTCGGCACTCTGCCGAAGTTTGACAGGAGGAACAATGTCCACGGACGCAGTGACTGTATGGTGGATTGCTTGGGAGCCTCTGAGAATTGCATACCAAGCTGCTTATTGCCACTTTTCTGCAATAGACATTGGTGCACTGCCTCAGCTGGACAATGACAGTATTCGCGGGCTCAATCCCGCGATCCCATGATCAAAGCAGCTTTAGAAGCCCTCTATGCAGGAAAAGATGTGTCCAAATTACGCCTCACTGATTTGAGAACTGCACTGTTATACAAAGAAGGTCCTAAGTTGAAACTGATCAATAAACTGTTATACAGAGAAACAGTAGACAGAGGGGACAAGTAGACAAACAACAACTAGTGCTGCCCACTGCCTTCGAGACTCAGTACTGAGGTCCTTGCACAACCACATGGGGCACCTTGGTATAGACAGAACACTTGACTTGGTGAGATCCAGATTCTATTGGCCTAAGATGGGGGCTGATGTGGAGCAACACATTCGAACTTGTAGTCGCTGCTTACAGAGGAAAGCTTTTGCCCCAGAGGGCTGCCCCTTGTTAACATCACCACCAGTGCACCCATGGAGCTGGTCTGTATTGATTTTCTAAGTTTGGAGTCAGATCAAAGAAATATCAGTAATGTGCTGGTGGTCACTGACCATTTCACGAGATATGCCCAAGCTTTCCCCACCAAAGACCAGAAAGCATCCACTGTGGCCAAAGTACTTGTAGAAAACTTTTTGTTCACTATGGGCTCCACAAAGAATCCATTCTGATCAAGGAGAGACTTTGAGAGTCGTCTGATCAAAGAGATGCTTTCTGTGGGGAGTGCGAAAGTCCAGAACCACTCCTTACCACCCAGGGGACCCACAGCCTGAACGCTTCAACCGCACTTTGCTAGATATGCTAGGCACCCTGCACCCAAAGGACAAGCCTAGATGGAGCCAACAAATTAGCACCCTGGTACATGCTTATAACTGCACCAAAGTGATGCCACTGGATTCTCCCCTACCGCCTGATGTTTGGAAGAGAAGCTCGACTACCAGTAGATGTGTGTTTTGGGGTCTCTCCTGATGGGGTTCAAGCTGACAACTATTTACAGTATGTGCAAAAGTTAAAGGCCCAGCTAACTCATGCGTACTCAACTGGCTCAAACCATGGCTGCCAAAAGAAATCTGGCCAACAAAGAAAGGTATGATAAAAGGTGAAAGCACAGGAACTCCAGGAGGGAGATCGGGTATTGCTAAGAAATCTGGGACTGCATGGCAAGCACAAGATTGCTGACAGATGGCACCATCTCCTCACATTGTAGTGGGCAAACTAGATGATCTGCCAGTGTACAAAGTAAGGCCTGAGAATAATTCAAAAGATGTAAAAACAATGCATAGAAATCATTTACTGCCCATTGGACAAATCTAATTGAGTCTGAGCCCCTAGAAGATGCCCCTCTGGACCAGTGACTAGAGCTGCTGCTAAGAAAAGATCAAGAAAGTCTGCACCTACAGAAGCAAAGTTAAAGTGTTCCTCCACAAGTCCCAGTTGAGCATGACTGTCAGTCCATATCGGAAGAAAGTGAGAGTGACTTTGAATACTATCCTTCTTACTTAACTGAGTCAATTGTTTCGGGCAATCCCCTAGTCAATACTGGAGACAAAGCTGGGCCTTCTGACTGTCTAGCCCCCAGCTTCATCCCTGGAGCCAATGCTCCCAGAAAGTGAAGTGCAAAGCATCAGATCAGATGAAATGGAATCATTGTGCATGGTTGAACTGTTTGAGCTTTAGGAGGAAAATGATAGATTGGGGCAGACTGGTGATACACCGAACAAGAAGAGTATTTTGAGTGCCCTGACAGTCCACTGCCAGTGTCCGAAAGCTCTCTGTGCAAGCCAAATGTTGTGGACTCAGAAACTGTAACTCCTGGAGCTGAAAGTGCCCTGTTCTAGCCTCTACCCCCATGGAGACTCCCTGACAAGTGAGGACAATGCTGAAAATGAGGCTCAGAGTGCAGAGACTGTAACAGTTCCCCTAGAAAGACTGGTCGAGCTAAAGCCTGTGGTGCACCTCAGTTATGATTCCCTGGGAGGCCTGTGGATTTGCCTCTCAATGTTGTCCATAAAGGAGTGTATGTGTCCCCGAGCTCATTGCCCAAACTGAGCGTCAGTGCTAACTCCAAGTTACTTGTGTTGCTCTCTAGATGGTGCCCTTGCCCCGTCCAGCCCCAAGGTAACTAATAGGAAGGGCCCCTCTTCAGGTTTCATGTACAAGAGGTAATAACTTGAGTTATGGTACAATGTATGTAATACTGTGTAAAGAGTGACGTACTGCAATGTTTCAGAAATGTGTTCTTGGTAAAATGATATATTGACTGATGATTACATGTGCGAGCCTAATGCAAATGTATGTGGTTGCAGTTGAAACTTATGGGTTACTTGCTTGATGCTGACGCAAGCTTTCTCCAGGCCAGGAAGGGTGTAACTCTGCAAATGGGGGTTCCCAAAAGACTTCAGGAGCTTGCGTTGAATGCTCCAAGCCTGAATGGTGTTTGCATTTAGCCATTTATCAGTGAGTGTTTTAGAACCTCTGGTACTGTCTTTAAGAGCTGTCTGCTTGCAGACATAATTAGTTTGTATGGGGACTGTGTGTTTTTTGATTGAGTACCACTCAAGCTGCTGCCAATTCACTTCATTTTGCAGTCACTAGAGTGCAAAGGAACCTATCTGAAAGATGTAACTGTTTGCCAGAAATTATTTAGAGTAATAATGAAATTACAGTTTGTCTAACCTGCTTTCTTTGCAGTCAGAACTGTGTCTGCTAGTTCCCATTCTAGTTTTGAACTGCTGAACTGGACCAATCAGTGTGGGGTAAGCTAGCTCTAAAATGGTGCCTTGGACGAATCAGAACTTGACTCATAATCTGAGCCAGCCACAAGAGGATTGTATGGGCAGTGACTCTGGGAGATGTAGTTTAGACTTCAGTGCCTTTTTGGACCAACAGCAGCAGTCTATTGTGAGTGACAGCCAATCCAGTCAAGAACTGGGAGGAACTCAAAGGAAGTGCCCGTTTTGTCAGTTGGAGTTCAGTTGAGCTTGGCAGTGAAGAAGGAAGGAGCCCTGTGCTTTTCAGTGTGCAGTTTTAGTCAAAACGTGTAAGGCCCAGAGTTCCGGTCTGCAGCTTGTGTAACAGCTTGTTAGGACTGAATCCGTCCTGTGAAAAGAATCAAAGGATCTCTGAAGAGTAGAAACCAGGCTCACCCGTAGAAGACTGGAAGAATTGCTGAAAATTGCACTCGGTCTGTCAGGAACTGAATCTGCTGTGTGTTCTCCCGGTATTGTGCAGTAATTGCGATCGGAATACAGATGCAGCCTGCCTGGTATAGTGCTTTCTTTATATGGATGTGTGAAGAGGTTTGTGTACCTCAAGTGAGCCCTGCTGACATTGAAGGACCCTATCTTATTTGGAGGTCGTGAGTACTAATTCAGGGTCGCTCCCTGTTGAATTGCCACATTAAACCAAATGGAATTACTGTACTGCTGACTGTTTAATTCTCCTTTCTCTGTGTGAAAGGGCCCTCACCAGCTGCCACGGTTTGACCAGCCTACAGGGCTTGGGTACCCAGGGACAGTAACTGATAGGGATAGGCTCTGCACAGAGCCATAGGTAGATTATTAGAGTGATAAGCTAATTAACCTGATTTCCCCTGTCCTTGTTATATCCCCTAAATAAATCAGAGCTGCTTGTTTCAGCAAAGTTATACTGCCTGAGGTATTTGTCTATGTTAAAGTACTGTACTGTGATTGTTGCACTGTATCTCATTTCACAGGAGGTCCCAGTGCCGGAACCAGACCTGGGGTAAGTGTATACTGTGAAGGTAATTCTGATATATTGTGTGGGCCACTAGTGGGAAGAAAGGGGTTGCAGTGTCCCAGAGGGCTGTGACCAAGTTAGTTTAACTATTGCAAACCCTGACCTCTGGGTGGAGGCACCCGCCATTGGATCCAGGCCCTCAACCTGTTAGTGGCAAATCAGGCAGGGGTAGTAGCCCCTGGGATAGCGCCATCTAGGGGTTACATCTTGAGGCTCACCGCTGGGATTGTGTGTCCTCTAGTGGCCATATTTACGAACCACTGTTAAGAAAAAATGGGTACCCGACAGAAGTGGCTGTGCACCGGCTGGTGGAGTGGTGTACTGGGAGGAGATCGACCCCAAAATGCTATGCTTATCCTGGACATCCCCTGGGTATCAATACGGACACTGTGCAGGGAGTACTTTCCAAGGTGGAAGGTTTACAAAACCCTGTGGTGGTGGGTCGGCATGCTAATCTGCTCACCCACACTTTCCTGGCCCTAGTAGAGTTTAAGGATCCCATAGATAGCTCCAAAGTGCCACAGACCATTACCCCAGAGGAGCCCTCACTGCTTGAGAGTGATAACTAGGACAGTAAAGACCTGGGGAATCAGCCCCACCACTATCTGAAACTTTTGAGGAGAAATTTGCTGAATGGTTGCTGGGAGAGGGGAAAACTGTGGAGGACTTGAAGAAACTATTCTTGCCACCTGGGGTGTTCCTCCCCAACACCTCTCCTGCTCCAGTGCCCGTAATGGTGGCTGAACCAATGCAGACTCTTTTCTGCACCTGCCATTAGTCACGACTCTTACCGGTTGAGGATCTTCTCTGGCACCCTCCCCACCCCCAAGGAGGATGACTGGGAGACCTGGATAGACTATGTTGCCCCCAAGTGCTAGAATGGCAATGCTCGGAAGGTGAAAAGCGAAAGAGGGTTAGTGAGAGCCCCGAGGTCCTGCCCTGGCTACCATCCAGCATAAACGGCCAGTAACCCTGAAGCGACTGCACAGGCCTATCTTGAGGCCTTGGAGAATGTGTATGGGAGCCCAGATTCTGATGAGGACCTATGGTGGAGAGTAAGAGATGCACAACAGTACCAAGGGAGTTGTTGTCTGTGTATGTATCTCGGCTGGAAAAATTGTTGCAAGAATGCCTCAGAAAGGTAGTTTGCCAGCGATTGAACTGGACCGAACCAGGCTGGACAGGATCCTTAAGTCTGCCCCTTCTCAGAACTGCTGTTGCTTCAGTTACGCCTGGCAGATCGACTGGAATCCCCACCTCCTATGATGAGTTAATGAGAGAAATTGAGGAGTTGAGAAAAGACGACCTCGGAGGGACCTGCACCAATAGCTGCGGCTACGACCGAGTGACTGAGGGTGACCCATCAAGTGAAGTTCAGGGCAGAGGTTGGCAGTCAATGAGTGCTCTGACAAGGAAAAGATATGTCACAATGGGGCTAACTGTTGAGAGAGATCCGGAATTCAAAAACAGTCCCTTTATGAAGGCCACGCCTGCAAGTACGGGCCCTGACCTATATCCGACTGCATCTGCTATGGGGGTTGGGGTACCCACCCATGTATCTCCTGCTGATAACAGCTCCGAACTCGATTCCTTGACCATGGAAGTGGAGAAACTGACGAGATGTCTCCAAATGCTTATCACGCCGCAGACAGAGATGGCACCAAGGTTTCCAGTTAGTAATACCCCCGCCCTGGCTCCCAGTGTGGCGCCTCGGCCAGCTCAAACTCCAGAAAGTATGTTTTGCTATAATTGTGGGAAAGATGGGCACATGAAAAGGGAATGCCAGTCCCCAAAAGACACTGACAAAGTTGCATATAGGCTACAAGGAGAGCTTCGGAGAAGAAATCAGTGGTTAAGAGGTGCACGACATGATCCCAGTGAGGGCACCAAAAATGCTAATCACTTCCTTTTGTGGCAAGGTCAGTTGCCCAGGCCCCCACTACCGCCTCTCCAGACTGGTCCAGAATAGTGGGTCCCTCCATGGAGACCACTGTAAAGGTGAATGGAGTGTCTACAAGAGCTGTATTAGACAGTGGCTCCCAAGTGACAATTATGTTCCAGGATTGGTATCAGAAGCATTTGTCAGACGTACCCTTACAACCATTAGAAGGACTGCATGTATGGGGGTTAAGTGAGAAGGCCTACCCTATTCCGGTATATCCGAATTTGGCTGTCTTTCCCCACCTCCGTGGCTGGAGTGGCCGAACAAGTAGAGACCCTAGCCTTAGTGTGTCCCCCACTGGACTGTATGATGGTGTCCCTTTGTTGATTGGAACAAATGCTCATATGTTCGGAAGGCTGGCACAGTTGTGTTTGAAAAACAGGGGTCAAAGACTAGTAGAGCTTTAAGAGTTCCGGCTTTAATTAAGAAGGCCTATGAGGCACAGAGAGATGCTGAAAAACAGAACCAGAGGAACCGGTCGGAATTGTATGGAAGAAGGATCCTGAGTCTCTGATCCTGGCGCCAAATGCCCAGTGTACCTTACAGGAGAGGTCCGTATCAGAAAGGATGTTAAGAATAAAATATTAATGTTGGATGCACCAGGCGATGGAAAATTGCCAGAGGGACTGCTGGTCAAGCCTAGTATTTTGCCCGCTAGAGCCCATGCTTATGCCAGAAGGGTAATGGTCCAAGTTCATAATGTGTCTGAAAGAGACATTCGAGTAAACAGAGGTTGCATCCTGGCTAATGTGCATTGTGCAGACACTGCAGTGCTACCCAGCAGCAAGAGTTCAAGGAAGAATGACAGAGTAACTCCTGACTTGTTTGATTTCGCGACTCCCGCTGCCAGCTGAATGGAAAGTGAAGATCAGTGAGAAGCTTGCCCAGAGAGCCAGGTGTTTTCTTTAAAGGAATGGGATGTAGGATGCGTGCAAGGAGCTGAGCACAATATCCGGCTGCATGACGAAAGACCATTTCGTGAGAGGTCTCGACGCCTGGCACCTGCTGACATAGATGATGTGAGACGGCATCTGCAAGAGATGTTAGCTGCTGGTGTAATACAAGAATCCAGAAGCCCTTATGCTTCCCCCATTGTGGTAGTGAGGAAAAAGAATGGAACAGTAAGGATGTGTGTGGATTATCGCACCTAAACCGGGCGGACTATCCCTGATCAGTACACAATGCCCGCATTCAGGATGCTTTGGACTGCCTAAACGGGAGCAAGTGGTTCTCTGTGCTGGATCTCCGCAGTGGGTACTACCAGATCCCGATGGCCCCAGAGGACCGGTGAAAAGACAGCCTTTATCTGTCCGCTTGGCTTCTATGAATTCATGAGGATGCCTCAAGGGATTTCAGGTGCCCCAGCCACTTTTCAACGATTGATGGAGCGTGCAGTGGGGGACATGAACTTACTAGAGTGCCTGGTATACCTAGATGATGTTATTGTGTTTGGCAGCTCACTGGAGGAACATGAGAGCAGATTATTTAAGGTATTGGACCGACTGGAGGACTTTGGCCTTAAACTGTCCATTGATAAGTGTCAATTCTTTCAAACATCAGTAAAGTATGTGGGACACATAGTATCCACCGAGGGAATAGAGACCGACCCAAGTAAAGTTGAGGCCTTGACCACCTGGCCACAGCCCAAAATCTAAAAGAACTGCAAAGATTCCTGGGATTCTGTGGTTATTATCGGCGCTCATCAAGGACTATTCAAGAGTGATCCGCCTTTACTTAACCTTACTCAAGGGTATCCCCAACCCACAAAAATACCAAAAGTCAGCGCCTCAAGACTGAAAGAGTGTATTTTCATCCGAGTGAAGTATTTGGGGCCCGCTGGACTCCTGATTGTGAGACTGCTTTTCATGAGATCATATATCAACTTACCCATGCTCCAGTGCTGGCCTATGCCGATCCAAGAAAACCTTACGTCCTGCACACTGATGCTAGCTTGCAAGGGTTGGGGCTGTTTGTACCAAGAGCACGAGAATGGCCTGAGACCAGTGGCCTTTGCCAGTAGAAGCCTGACCCCATCCGAAAAGAACTATCCTGTACATAAGTTAGAGTTCCTAGCTTTGAAGTGGGCTATTGTTGACCAATTCCATGAGTACTTGTATGGGGCTAAAATACTAGTAAAACTGACAATAATCCTTTGACCTATGTGCAGACCTCAGCTAAGTTGGATGCCACTGGCCATAGGTGGCTTTCTGCATTATCTACATATGACTATGCTCGAATACCGAGCAGGTCTGAACCACATAGATGCTGATGCTCTCTCCGGAGGCCTGTTCCCAGAATGATTGGGTCCGATTGGCAGAACCTGACATTCGGCACTCTGCCGGAAGTTTGACAGGGAGGAACAAATGTCCACGGACGCAGTGGACTGCATGGTGGATTGCTTGGGAGCTCTGAGAATTGCATACCTGCTGCTTATTGCCACTTTTCTGCAATAGACATTGGTGCACTGCCTCAGCTGGACAATGACAGTATTCGCGGGCTCAATCCGCGATCCCATGATCAAAGCAGCTTTAGAAGCCCTCTATGCAGGAAAAGATGTGTCCAAATTACGCCCACTGATTTGAGAACTGCACTGTTATACAAAGAAGGTCCTAAGTTGAAACTGATCAATAAACTGTTATACAGAGAAACAGTAGACAGAGGGGACAAGTAGACAAACAACAACTAGTGCTGCCCACTGCCTTTCGAGACTCAGTACTGAGGTCCTTGCACAACCACATGGGGCACCTTGGTATAGACAGAACACTTGACTTGGTGAGATCCAGATTCTATTGGCCTAAGATGGGGCTGATGTGGAGCAACACATTCGAACTTGTAGTCGCTGCTTACAGAGGAAAGCTTTTCCCAGAGGGCTGCCCCTTGTTAACATCACCACCAGTGCACCCATGGAGCTGGTCTGTATTGATTTTCTGAGTTTGGAGTCAGATCAAAGAAATATCAGTAATGTGCTGGTGGTCACTGACCATTTCACGAGATATGCCCAAGCTTTCCCCACCAAAGACCAGAAAGCATCCACTGTGGCCAAAGTACTTGTAGAAAACTTTTTGTTCACTATGGGCTCCACAAAGAATCCATTCTGATCAAGGGAGAGACTTTGAGAGTCGCCTGATCAAAGAGATGCTTTCTCTGTGGGGAGTGCGAAAGTCCAGAACCACTCCTTACCACCCCAGGGGGACCCACAGCCTGAACGCTTCAACCGCACTTTGCTAGATATGCTAGGCACCCTGCACCCAAAGGACAAGCCTAGATGGAGCCAACAAATTAGCACCCTGGTACATGCTTATAACTGCACCAAAAGTGATGCCACTGGATTCTCCCCTACCGCCTGATGTTTGGAAGAGAAGCTCGACTACCAGTAGATGTGTGTTTTGGGGTCTCTCCTGATGGGGTTCAAGCTGACAACTATTTACAGTATGTGCAAAAGTTAAAGGCCCAGCTAACTCATGCGTACTCAACTGGCTCAAACCATGGCTGCCAAAAGAAATCTGGCCAACAAAGAAAGGTATGATAAAAGGTGAAAGCACAGGAACTCCAGGAGGGAGATCGGTATTGCTAAGAAATCTGGGACTGCATGGCAAGCACAAGATTGCTGACAGATGGCACCATCTCCCTCACATTGTAGTGGGCAAACAGATGATCTGCCAGTGTACAAAGTAAGGCCTGAGAATAATTCAAAAGATGTAAAACAATGCATAGAAATCATTTACTGCCCATTGGACAAATCTTAATTGAGTCTGAGCCCCTAGAAGATGCCCCTCTGGACCAGTGACTAGAGCTGCTGCTAAGAAAAGATCAAGAAAGTCTGCACCTACAGAAGCAAAGTTAAAGTGTTCCCTCCACAAGTCCCAGTTGAGCATGACTGTCAGTCCATATCGGAAGAAAGTGAGAGTGACTTTGAATACTATCCTTCTACGAACTGAGTCAATTGTTTCGGGCAATCCCCTAGTCAATACTGGAGACAAAGCTGGGCCTTCTGACTGTTTAAGCCCCCAGCTTCATCCCTGAGCCAATGCTCCCAGAAAGTGAAGTGCAAAGCATCAGATCAGATGAAATGGAATCATTGTGCATGGTTGAACTGTTTGAGCTTTCAGGGGAGGAAAATGATAGATTGGGGCAGACTGGTGATACACCCGAACAAGAAGAGTATTTTGAGTGCCCTGAAAGTCCACTGCCAGTGTCCGAAAGCTCTCTGTGCAAGCCAAATGTTGTGGACTCAGAAACTGTAACTCCTGGAGCTGAAAGTGCCCCAAGTTCTAGCCTCTCTACCCCAGGAGACTCCTGACAAGTGTGGACAATGCTGAAAATGAGGCTCAGAGTGCAGAGACTGTAACAGTTCCCCCTAGAAAGACTGGTCGAGCTGTAAAGCCTGTGGTGCACCTCAGTTATGATTCCCTTGGGAGGCCTGTGGATTTGCCTCTCAATGTTGTCCATAAAGGAGTGTATGTGTCCCCGAGCTCATTGCCCAAACTGAGCGTCAGTGCTAACTCCAAGTTACTTGTGTTGCCCTCTAAGTATGGTGCCCTTGCCCCGTCCAGCCCCAAGGTAACTGATAGGGAAGGGCCCCCTCTCTTCAGGTTTCATGTACAAGAGGTAATAACTTGAGTTATGGTACAATGTGTATGTAATACTGTGTAAAGAGTGACGTACTGCAATGTTTCAGAAATGTGTTCTTGGTAAAATGATATATTGACTGATGATTACATGTGCGAGCCTAATGCAAATGTATATGGTTGCAGTTGAAACTTATGGGGGTACTTGCTTGACGCGGACGTCAAGCTTTCCCAGGCCAGGAAGGGTGTAACCCCCCTGCAAATGGGGGTTCCCAAAAGACTTCCAGGAGCTTGCTTGAATGCTCCAAGCCTGAATGGTGTTTGGCATTTAAGCCATTTATCAGTGAGTGTTTTTAGAACCTCTGGTACTGTCTCTTTAAGAGCTGTCTGCTTGCAGACATAATTAGTTTGTATGGGGGACTGTGTGTTTCTTTGATTGAGTACCACTCAAGCTGCTGCCAATTCACTTCATTTTTGCAGTCACTAGGAGTGCAAAGGGAACCTATCTGAAAGATGTAACTGTTTGCCAGAAATTATTTAGAGTAATAATGAAATTACAGTTTGTCTAACCTGCTTTCTTTGCAGTCAGAACTGTGTCTGCTAGTTCCCCATTCTAGTTTTGAACTGCTGAACTGGACCAATCAGTGTGGGGTAAGCTAGCTCTAAAATGGTGCCTTGGACGAATCAGAACTTGGACTCATAATCTGAGCCAGCCACAAGAGGATTGTATGGGCAGTGACTCTGGGAGATGTAGTTTAGACTTCAGTGCCTTTTGGACCAACAGCAGCAGTCTATTGTGAGTGACAGCCAATCCAGTCAAGAACTGGGAGGAACTCAAAGGAAGTGCCCGGTTTTGTCGGGTTGGAGTTCAGTTGAGCTTTGGCAGTGAAGAAGGAAGGAGCCCTGTGCTTTTCAGTGTGCAGTTTTAGTCAAAAACGTGTGTAAGGCCCAGAGTTCCGGTCTGCAGCTTGTGTAACAGCTTGTTAGGACTGAATCTGGCCTGTGAAAAGAATCAAAGGATCTCTGAAGAGTAGAAACCAGGCTCACCCTGTAGAAGACTGGAAGAATTGCTGAAAATTGCACTCGGTCTGTCAGGAACTGAATCTGCTGTGTGTTCTCCCGGTATTGTGCAGTAATTGCGATCGGAATACAGATGCAGCCTGCCTGGTATAGTGCTTTCTTTTATATGGATGTGTGAAGAGGTTGTGTACCTCAAGTGAGCCCTGCTGACATTGAAGGACCTTATCTTATTTGGAGGTCGTGAGTACTAATTCAGGGTCGCTCCCTGTTGAATTGCCACATTAAATCCAAATGGAATTACTGTACTGCTGACTGTTTAATTCTCCTTTCTCTGTGTGAAAGGGCCCCTACCAGCTGCCACGGTTTGGACTAGCCACTAGGGCTTGGGTACCCAGGGACAGTAACTGATAGGGATAGGCCTGTGCACAGAGCCATAGGTAGATTATTAGAGTGAATATCTAATTAACCTGATTTCCCCTGTCCTTGTTATATCCCCTAAATAAATCAGAGCTGCTTGTTTCAGCAAAGTTATACTGCCTGAGGTATTTGTTATGTTAAAGTACTGTACTGTGATTGTTGCACTGTATCTCATTTCACAGGAGGTCCCAGTGCCGGAACCAGACCTGGGGGTAAGTGTATACTGTGAAGTAATTCTGATATATTGTGTGGGCCACTAGTGGGAAGAAAGGGGGTTGCAGTGTCCCAGAGGGCTGTGACCAAGTTAGTTTAACTATTGCAAACCCTGACCTCTGGGTGGAGGCACCCGCCATTGGATCCAGGCCCCTCAACCTGTTAGTGGCAAATCAGGCAGGGGTAGTAGCCCCTGGGATAGCGCCATCTAGGGGTTACATAGGCCCCCCAGTTTTGAATAAACATCAAAATTATGATTTGGGCCCCACAAACCTCGTGGGCCCGGGTGCTACTGCACCCCTTGTAGCTATGCCGCTAGTTGTATGTCTGCATATTAGATGCTGTGCTGCAGTCCCAACTACCAAAATAAGGGACTGCACCTCTGAGTAATGAACATTTAAGTCAACTTTATAATTTACCCAGAATTCCTTGTTGCTGTATGTAAAGCATTTACAGTTCCCTTGCATTATGACATTCTGGAGGTGTGGCAGCACACAGAAAACTGGAGGGTGGGGCAGAAACAAAAGCATACAAAAAAAATGACTGACAGATTTTTTTTTTATAAAACAAACTGCAGCTTCAACATCTGAAGCGTGGGTGGCAAAGGCACGCTATGTGAAACAAGCATTGTGGAATGTGACTAAATCACTTTAAGAAGCCTTTTCTCAGGTCACAGAGGAATGTCAGACATTTGCAATATACATTTTCTCAAGTAACCCTTTAAAAAAAAAAGAAACATGGGCATCCTTCTGGTAAACCTGCTGTTCTGGCCTTTTTGGTAATTTAAACATAAAAGCTTTAGAGAAATATGACATCAGTATGTATGCTATATAATTGTAGTGGCCAAATCACCACACAGTGAACCACGGCTGTGAGGGCTGTGTAATTCTAGACTTATAAAAGGAGCATGTTTATTTATAAGTTTTAATAGCGTTGTGTTAAAAATACCAACTGCCTTGTCAACGGAGGAAGCTAGATAAAAGGTTTGCCAGTTTATGTTTCTGATGTCTGTTAGGTGGTTTTCCAATTTAAATTTGTGGAAGCTATGCTTAGTCACAAATTTTGCATTATGAAGGTGCTTTTTCAATTTCCTTATGCCAGCCAGAATGTTATGGTCACAAACATCATTAAAAAATACAGCAGAGCTTGTAAATTTATGAAGGCTGTTTGTTAGTATAAGATCCAGTAATGTACTTTTAGTAGGGTTTTTAGTATTGGGCCTAGTTGATTTATTGATTAATTGTGAGATGCCTAGTTCGTCACATAGTTCTTTGAGGTAATTAGATCTAGGGCTGAGCCAATTCAGGCTAAGATCCATGAGGTTGATTGTTTCATTGGAGTTAGTCGATGAAATTGCGAATGGTGTGAAGTAGCTCTGAGCCCCCAGCAGGTGGTCTGTAGCAGTCAAATATGTTAATTGCTTCGGAAGATGACATGAATAGTTTTAGGGCCAGGTATTCAAATTCCAGGCTTTGAATCTCTCCGACAAGGACCTCCATGTCGTGGAGGCCTCTTGGAAGTAGTCAACCTGCCAGTGCGACGCCTACAAATGGAAGAGGTTTTCCATTTAGTGTCAGAGCAAGGAGCTAGACCCCTTGTCCTGCCCAGTGGTGAGCATCCTGGCATACCTGTGGTCCTTCTCTGTCGGGCCTCCGATCAGTGACCCCCAAGGTACACCTGGCAACTATCTCTGCATACTGAGGATAGGCTGGTATGCCAACAGTGGTGCAGGAGAAGGTGGTTGGGCACTTTTTTAAGGGTCTTGACTGTTTGTCCCTACTGGTGTGTGAGCCATGACCACCTTGGGACTTGTTGCTGGTATGGGCAGTGCTCATAGGCAAGCCATTCGTACCAATGCACAGCTGTCGCATTTCCCACCTGTCATGGAAGACTGCCTTCTTGGTGGCTATCCTCTCTGCCAGAAGGATCAGTGAGCTCCAGGTGCTCTCGGTGGAGTCTCCCTATTTGGTCTTCCACAAGGACTCTAGCCTCGGAGGCCAAGCACAGGCTCCACACATTGGACCTGAGGTGCACTCTCACTTGTTATAAGGAGTGCATGGCTGGAGTTTGGGAAGAGGTTCATCAGCTCCTTGTCACCTACGCTGAAGCCACACCTGGCAGACCAGCAGCTAAGCAGACGATTGGTAGTTGGTTAGTCTCCTGCATCGACCTCTGCTATAGGTTGGCTGGTAGGAAGCCTCCTGTTGGGCTTGGGGCTTATTCCACCAGACATACCTCTGCCTCTGTGCCTGCTTCCAGGGACGTCCTTTCCTACCTGGAAGTCAGCACACACCTTCATTTCCCACAACTACATTGACCTTGAGTCACGCCGGGATGCTGGTTTTGAGGCGCGATTCTGCACTTTCTGTTCCCTAAATAGGGTGTGTGCACCTTGCCCCCTCTTCCCAGAAAATTGCTAGGAGTCTGCCAGAAGTGTGGATAGTTCACCATGTCCCTAGAAATGAGGGTTACTCACCTGTAACTGTAGTTCTATGAGTAGTATAATAGTGTACATCCACACAACCCACCCAACCTCCGCTGGCAAGTGGTACACTGTATCTTGCTTCCAGTGGGTAAGATATGACATCATGGGGTGGTGCTGAGGAGGACACCACCCTGGAGGGTGGGAGGAGCCAGCTTGAAGACCATCTGGACTCTTCTTAAAGGGAAAGGATTCTGACAGAAGTGTGGATGTACACCATATACCATTCCCTAGAACTACAGTTACAGGTGAGTAACCCTCACCTCTAACCCCAGTAATACTCAGGTATTCATAACTATATGTAGTATTCCTCCTAAGTAGAACTATCCAGAGAGAATTTGGAACATATGCAAATGATGGAATCTTTTGTATGAGACCATTTTCAAATGCTGCCTTATACTAACTGCCTTAGTTCTAAACCCTTCAGATTTCTGTCTCTGCCTGATAAGTCTAGATGCTCAGAGATTCTCTCCTGTTCATCATCTTGTTCTGGCATGAGAAACCTTACAGAATACAAGTATTCTTTAACATTTCTTTTGCTGCCTCTTACTTTTTGTAATTTTAGTAAACCCATAGTTTTAGTGTTTAAATTGAAAGTTTCTCGGTTTCTCTCGGTTCGGGATAACCGGGGGTAAACTGAGGTGTGTTTTACAGTTATTGGAGTTTTCTGACTAAAAACTCCACTAGTTTTGTTTAATTTTTATTAAATTAGTTTGTTTTAAGAACTGTTAACACCCGGTTCTTTAACCGATAGTCTTGGTTCATTTTTCCTCGGTTCCTGGGACCTGATCGGTACTTCATTGGTTCTGGAACTGACTGCAACTGCTAAATATACTTTACATTTAAATACTTTTTAGCGGTTGCAACTTTTATTAGTTTTACATTCAAAATATCATAAAAAATGAAACAGAAAACTGATGATCCCAGTTTCAAACTATGTATTCTGTGTGGTGAAATTCTGTTAAGGTCCTTTTGTCTGCCTATCTGGATATGAACATTAAAAGCAGAATGAAATCTGCCTTTCATGTCCTGTGAAAACTACTGAAAAATGCCTGGATAAGGCTAAAAAAAAAAAAGCAAAACTTTCACTAAGGGTCCCTCCAGCTCTGACCAGCTGACACCCTAAATTACTGTGGGTGACACCATAACAATTAATGTAAACTGCTGCCCCTGAGACGGGTATACAAGCAGTTCTTGAGAGGCTTGCTGAATTGGCTGATTACCTAGTTCCCTCTAAGAAATCAAATAATACAAAGCACACAGAACCCCCTGCTAGACAGTGTATGGGGACTTCTGTGCTTGATAGAAAGCCTGCCAATTCCTGCAGATTGTTACCTACAGTGAAGCCCACCAGAATGAGGTACAGTGTCTTAGGTTTACTGCATCACTGAAGGGATTAATTTCCACTGAAATGGTATCCTTTGCTGCAGTAACTTTACTGCAGAGTTTTATAGCACTGTGTTTCATTCTGGTGTTTTTTTTCACTGAATGAAGGTGTGAAAATTGTAAACTTTTCTAAAAAAAGACAAAAAAGTGTAAAGATATTCCTGGAATGACTAAAGAAAACTACTTTTAGGCTTGCAAGTGCTGTCTGCTTCTCAGCAGCAGACTTCTGCACAGCAGCTCGTCTCCTCTGATCAGTCTTCCCATTATCTGGAGGAAGACTGTGATTTCATGGAATGTTTGGGTTTTCACAAAAAAAAAAAAAAATAAAAACACTCTTCACGTTTGTGAGAAATGATTGGGCTGACACCCACTAAAAGCTTCCCCTTCCTGTGAATGAATTCATCAGGGAAGATGCTTTAAAGATTTTAAAAACTCCAAGCTCTGTCTCCCCTCTTGATAAGAGGATGTATAAGAAACATCAGCTTGACAGGAAGGGAACTCGGCGTTTGTTCCCTCATCCTATACATCAAGGAGTAGTTGAAGTAACAGCCTGTGACAAGGCGAAGAGATCCCTGGTATCCTTCTCTCCTAACACAGATCCCAGGAAAACTGACATGCTTTCAAGTCCATGTTACTCCCCTGCCAAATGATCTAGCTGAAACAACTAAATTTGGGTTGAAAGCAGCCAAATAACAGTTTACATGGCTGCTGCTAGATGGATGGTAAATACAGTGGTTCAAGGGGGGTTTGCCTGGTTGTGAGTCACCAACCTAACTCAGCATTCCCAAACCAAGGCTATGGATTCCAAGTAGAGGGTAATTCCTCTTTAGAGAAAAGACAAAAGTTAAAAATAAATAAATAAATAAATAATGGATGAATACACCACAGTAAGCTCCTTTTGTTGTATATCACTAGGGCTGTTCTTCAGTAACCGCAGTACCTACAGCAGGGGTATTCCAGACACCACAGACAAGTGGTCATGTATGTAGTAATCAGAGATTGTCTCTGGATTCAAATCACGTCCAAAAAAAAAGTTTTCAATCCGTCTACAGATGTAGAGAAAGACAATTTCGATAAAAAAGAGATTCAAAACCTGTTACTGCCAAAGACAGAGGAGTCTTGTCTTGGTATAGCAAAAGGTGCTACAAAAAGGATAGGGAGTGGTAACCTGTCTTAGAGAGTACTAAGCAGACATCTGACAAAGCCAAAGTTCAAAATGGTGCTTTTGGCACTGATTCTGCCAACACTCCAAAGAAAGGGGAAGGGTTGGCATCACTAGACTTAAAGTATATCCACATCCCCATAAGCACAGAAAGTACCTCAGATTCAGACCCCCATTAGGTCATTCTCTAAGAGTGAGCACAGTGGTTGTAGCACCTTTAAAGACAAGGTGTCACAAGTTCTTCCTTTATCTAGAGGATTGGCTGTGGTTGCAAAGTCACCCCAACAAGTGGATCTGCAACTCACCTAGAGGCTCTAGGTTTTTCTGATAAATCTAAATGCAGTTTGTCTCTCTGCCTGCTCAGGCACTACAGTTCATAGGAGCAGAGCTTAATACCCTGTGAGACATGGCCTACTTGCCTACAAGCAGGGCAAGAAGTATTCCACTGATAGTGGTTTCATTCATCCTGAATGAAATGAATAAATAAAAAAAATAAAAATAAAAAAAAAGCAAAAAAAAAAAAAAAAACAACTGCAGAACAGTTTCTTCAGCTACTGCACATGGCATCTGCCACTGGCGCAGTCTTGGAATCCAGGTTACAAATTACTATTCAGTTTCACCTCAGGATTTATTGGTGTCAGAGAAAGGACCCTCTGTCATAACCAATTTTAGTAACATAAATATTGTTATAGGTCTCCAACGGAGAAAAAACGAAACCAATCTAGTGGAAGGAGTTTATTTTTCAACAAAAAGATCCATCAGTTGTCTGATAACAGAGGCATCTTGACTGGAGTGTGGCCCCACCTGGGGGTTCACACCTCCCATGGCACATAAACCTGCTGGGGCTAAGAGTAGTGTTACTGGCACTAAAGGTTTTACATATCTACTACAAGGGAGGGGGGTACAGGTCAGAACAGACAGTACCACCACAGTTTACTACATAAACATTTCAGGAGGGACAAGGTTAAGCCCTCCCTGCACAGGATTCATGAAAATATGGGCTCTGTCATGCTCAAGTGGGCCCTTTCAGGATATTCATCTGCCACTGCCAGGTAAGGACAGTACCTTGGCAGATACTTCAACTCAAATCAGCCAGCCCCATCATGAATGGGCCTTAAACAGTCAGGCGGTGCAAGTTATCTTCAGGAGGTGGGCCACCACAGAGGTTGGCTTGTTCGAATCCCACCACAACCACCACCTGCCACAGTACTATGACAGACGGCCAGATCTGGGAACAATCCCCCTGGATGCTCTGGCATTGAGTTGGCAAGGGAAGCAAGTGCATGTTTCTTCTTCCTTCCTTCTGATATACAGAGCAGTTTTCTCAAGCTCAGGTCCCAGTCAGCATCAATAATCTTGATAGCACTAGAATGGGCCAGACAGACATGTCTCTCTCTCTCTGCTACCCTCCATGCCTGGGCCCGAACCAACACACCTTTCCTTGGAGGCATAATCTGCTGACCTCCTATGAGGAGGCTCCTGTATCCAAACCTCAGATCACTCATGTTCAAGGCATGGCTCTTGAGTACCTTTGGTGTAATATGCAGGTTTGCATCTTTCTCAAAGTGTCTTAAGCATGTGATGTGGTTACAGGAAGCTTTCTACTAAGAAAATCTAAGCTTCAGAATGGGAAAAAAAGTTTTATGATTGGTGTTCAACCAGGAAACTGGTCCCAGAACACACTGGGTCCCAGCTGTCTATCTTATCTATTTACAGTCATTGGACTGGCTATCCTGTACCCTCAAGGTCCACCTGGTTGCAGCATCTGCTGGCATATTAGTTGGACAAAATGTTTCCATTGCTTCAGATCCTAGCTACAAAAGGCTGTTTAGGGTTCTAGCGCATGTCAACACAGGCTGTTGTTCCTGTTGTGCTGGACTATCTTACCTATGTGCTCTTACTGTGCTTGCAGTCCAGTACCTTAAACGTCCACCTGGCCGCAGCATCTACTTACACTTCAGTTGGACAGAATGTTTTTCAGGCCTCTGACCCTATCTTCAAAGGGTTCTTTAAAGGCCTGTCCCATTTGCACCCCCTGACAAGGGACCGGTGCCAGCATGTGGCCTAGATGTATGTATAGTTTGGCTCATGGGTCCCCTTTATTTTGACCCTATGTCTTCAGTTTATTTGAAATATGTAAAACAAAAAAAAACCAAAAAACAAAAAGAAAACAGTGTTTTTCCTGTGGTAATCACTTCTGACAGAAGAATCAGTGAACTCAAGTCTCTGTGAATTGAACAGGTCTGTACTTCATTCCACAGAGACAAAGTTGCCCTGGGAACAAACAGGAAGTTTCCTTTTAACATGACCTCTAATTATGATTTGAACCAAACTATTACCTTACCTGTCTTTTTCACTGAACACTTTAGTCCTGATGAAAAAAAGTCTTCATAGTCTGGATGTCAAAGGAGTTTTAGCTACTATTTGACAGCCGCTAAAGCCCTTAGGCAAGACAAAAAACAGCTGTTCCTGACCTATGGGAATGTGAGAAAGGATAACCCAGCATCAAAGAAGGTCCACTTATTACTGGATAGTACAGTATATCCAGTTTGGTACTCTAAGGCTGGAAAGGAGACCCTGGTGGGTGGAGGGCTATGCCACAAGGGGCACAGCTGCTACCATAGCAGCTGTCAGAGATATTTCCCTGGTAGCTGGCCCGGTGGCGCTGAGGGCTGAGGTGCTGGAAGCCTTACCTCATACCTGCCTTGCAACCCGTGTTTGGGAACAAACCGGATTGCGGGCTTTCAGCGAGGGAGGAGAAGGATGGACCACCCCAACGGCTGCTCTCCTTCTCCGGGGGCACCTGCAAACTCCCGCTGCGATACCGCCACCTGGGGGTGCTCAGGTGGAAGGTGCGGTACATGGAGATAGCAGTGGAAGGGAACGGGTAGATGTCGGCAGAGACTGAGTAGGAGGCACGTCTCAGTGTGTCTCCTCGCTCCTAGCCCCTCATTGCACATTGACGTTGGGGGATGAACAAAGGAAACAACCCCCTGTCACTCCTAGGTGATGACTCCTCGCTGCACACACTCGCGGTTGGTCGGAACGGACTCCGTTGAGCAGGGTCCACTGCAGAACAGTTGCTGGGGAGGTTCTAGGGAGAGAGTTCCTCCGAGCCCCACTGGGGGGTTAACCGGTCATCACGGGTCCAGGGCAGTGTGACCAGGTACTCTAGCGGCAGACTCCGGCGGCGAGGTGTGTATGGGAAGTCTGAAAGAGTGGAGGGAAGGGGTAGTAAAGCATAAGAGAAAAATATAAAGTAAAAAAAAGATGTTTCCCTGGTGAATCTCTAAAGCAGCTACCTGGAAAACAGTACACAGCTTTACGAAGCATTACACTCTGAATAATCTGTCCAGGGGTGATGCCAGATTCGGCACAGCAGTTCTGCAAAGTCTGATCTTACTTTGAGAGGGCTCTTGCAATAGATAATTACATATAGGACTGATGTTGACAGGCAGCAGGACCCTACGGAAACATTTTTAGCTAGCAGTCTCTGGCGAGGGAACGCCTCCACGTCAGGTGACTGGCGTCAGGAGACGTCGGTATAAAGGGGTGGTCCCTCACGGCTGTCTTCCAGTTCGTTCCCGCCATTAGCTCAGGCTCTTTTGTCGGTATTTTAACTGAGTATTTTCAGTTTTTTCCCATCTTCCGTCAGGTATTCATCGGTGTATGTCTTCCCCTACACCCTCCGAGCAAAAAAAACAACTGCGACTCGTGTGGCGCCCAACTCCCGCACAAGGACGGCCATTCCCTGTGCCTTTTTTGCGTAGGCCCCGACCATCTGGTAGAGAAGGGCCAACACTGCCTAGTTTTAATGCAGCAACTCTGAGGAAAGCGGCAGCAGTCCCTGGAGGCCCATATTTTGAAAAGAAAAGGAGCTCCATGGAAAAGAATTGAAAAAGCTTGACAGGTGTCACCTTCTGAAGGCCATCACAAGAAAAAGGACAAAGAAAAGCACGGGACAGGGTTTCTCTTCCATGCGACTTCCTCGAGAATTCGCCCGTTGCTAAAAATAATACCCCGGGCCGCTCCATAATGACCACCTTAGAGTCTTCTGAGGCATTGTTAGCCCTCCGTCTGGCTACATTTCGTGCCTTGAGCGCCTCCAGGCTTTAGAGCCTCTGCTCCCAGTAAAGCCGTGGTTTTGCAGCCTAATAGTGTGGCGGCTCCGATAAGCCAGGCGTCTGCTCCTCCGGCGCCTGCCGAAGAAGGTTGGTGTCACCCGACCCTTCGGGGCGGCGCGCGGCCCCCATTCCATCCAACCAGGCTGCCCCTGCATCGCGGCCTGTCTCCGGTGATGGGTCCATTAAGTAGGATGCCGGCCCCTCTGGCATCCGCCCGGATCTCACTGCTAAGCCACAAGTCAGTTTGCCTGACGTCCGCACAGCGGATGAGCCGACACCAGACCCCCCCCACGTCCATCGTTCCCGGCTCTCAGCAACCTTCGCTGCCCTCTGGGGACCCTGAGTCTCCTCTGCCTGTCTCCAAGGATTTCTCCCCCACATCCCCGGGTGACACTGAGGTTCCTGTTCCACCTCCATCAGACCGTCCACTTGCTGGTCCGACCGGTCTGACGTCAGCTCCCCAGACGCCGGCTCTGATGCCTGCTCCTCAGCCGCCGTCTCCGACACCGGTGTTGCCGACTCCGGGCGACATCCTGCTCCCAGATGCCACCCTGATGCCGGGCCCTCTGCCCCCCTGGCCTTCTGCTCCAGAACAGCCTGTGGGGTTTCCGACTGGACCATCTGCTCTGGCAGTCCCCCCGGTTCCCGGGTACCCGATCCCATCGTATCCGATGCCGTCATACCCGGGACCGCAGTATCCGCTGCCTCAGTACCCAGCACCGACCTATCCGACGCCGCAGTACCCGCCTCAATACCTGACGCCAGGCTTCCCGCCATCAAGTTATGGATACGCACCTTATGGGTATAGTCCATACCCATATCCTCCTCCTCCTCCTTCTCCACCGCCACCCTAGCCGCTGGTGGACTTGCAGGAGACTCTGGCCTCCTGGTGGGCTGAGGCCAAGGCTCAGCTCACCAGAAAGGTGGAGAGTCATCTTCCGACGACGGTGACGGTTCCCATATGTCCATGATGACAAACTCCGGAGGTGGGGATGGACACCAGGGCTAAACCCTCTGGGTCCAGAGAGGGGCAGGGCATGCTTACCCGAGGGCTTCCCAAGGGGTCTGTTTCTCCCCCTCATCGGGAGAGGGAGTCTGATTCTTCCTCATCTTCTTCTTCTTCCTCGGACACCTCTGATGCTTCCGAGGGCTGTTCCAAGCAAGACGACGAGCCACGGTCTCTGTCCAATCCCCGGCCAAGGACTCCTCCGAAGTCTCCTCTGGAGGATCCTTCCTTCACGGAGTTGCTACAAAAGATCCAGAAAGTACATAAGTGGCAATCCATGGAGCCAGACCCCCAGTGTAAGAAACTCGCTGAGCATCTGGATCTGCCCATGACAGCTCCCACCTTGGTGCCACCCTGGATCGAGCCTCATGCCGACCTTATTACTACTATATGGAAACAGCCATTGGCCTTAACCCCACTTCCTAGTAAGTCAAACAGGCTATACCAGGCTCCCGAGGGTGTTGACTATTTAGACTCCCACCCTCGAGCCGAGTCGGTTGTGATTAGCGCCGGTCAGCTGAACCCAAACACCTTAGCTCGTCTCCACCTGACAAGGAATCCCGCATTCTAGGGACATGGATATGTTGTTCATCCACACTTATTGACAGGTATCCTTGCCGCTTTAAATCTTGCCGGAAGGTCTTCAAGCTGGCTCCTCCCACCCACCCGGGTGGTATAACTCTCGGCTCCGCCCCATGACGTCAGATCTTCCTTACCGCTTGGAAGCTCAGGTTCCCTCCTAGCGCTCTGCGTTTGAGACTGTTCCTATTTCTTCCGTTTTCGAATTTGAATGTTTTGCTAAAAGACTTCAGTCTTGATCCCTGCGGCTACGATGGACAAATCGACTCCGGTTTTGGAGATGCCCTGCGAATCAGAAGATGTCCGGACGGATCCACTCCCGTGTGTCTACTGTTTAGAGCCTTGAGCGACCGCGGGACTGCGACTTGTGCTCTTCCTTTTCGACTACGTCCTCGAAGAGCGTGCTGCCGATTGCAACTGGGCCGTCCGAAGTGTTTTCCTCGGTGAAGTCTAAGGAGGCCCGGTCGGCGGTGTCCGTGGCGGCGGGCTCAGCGGATCAGCTCGAGCAGATGATCGCCCTCGAAGGAAGGGAAGCGCGGAGCCATATCTCCTCCAGCGCGGCATTTATCCGCTCTCTCTGGGTTCTTCTCTCAGCCTCCTTTAAGGAGCTTTGTCTGTCCCTCTCCACTAAGGGAGGGGCCAGCGTCTGCTGGACCTTTTTCTCGGTCAAAAGAAGGACAAGGTAACTCCCTCCGTCGGCGCTCTTGGGAGGCGGAAAGGTCCCTCTCTCGAGTGCGTCGGCCGTCGAACTTGAGTCGACCTTCGGCTGCCACTGGTCTCACGGTGTTCCCGTCAGGTCAGTTGACTGAGACTCCCGTCGGCGCCGGTCGAATTTTTCTCGATCCGTTGGGCGGGTTAGCCGCCTAAACCGAGACTCCCTCTCCCGGTTCCCGAAGTTGAGGATCCATGGGCTTGCCTGTGCCTCGGTTCCGGGCCCTCGGATGAACCCTCCGGGCGAAGGGTGCGGTTCCTGCCGACACTTCCGCGCGACCTCGGAGAAAGCCGGGCTCGGTCTCGGTCTCGGACCTCTTCGCGGTCCAGCCAATCCCGCTGTCATGGCGGTCTCGGTCTCGACACCCGCGGAAGGCGGCGTCGCCGCTCGTCCTCGTCCTCCTCTCCCGGACAAGGGAGGCTTGGCGTAAGTTCGTCGGCCGGTACGAGGACCTCATGGCAACAGCTCCTCCTGACGTGAATAAGCCGACGCCAGTCGCCTTGCCACCATTAAGTGGCTGTCACGGGCCGGCCGACACAACCCCTCGACTTACCGAGGAGCCTGTACCCAGGCGGTTGTTCGGCCAAAACCAGCTGCTCCACCGATTCGGTGGAACCTCCGCCTCCACAGCCACTATTTGGGGCTCCGACCAGGGATTCTCGATCGGCTAAGGGTCTCCAGGCTGTCTGTTACCCTCACTCCCGACCGACCTCGGCAGGTAGAGGGTGGCTCAGGCCAGAGGCAGCTCTTGAGGACTTGTCCGAGTCCGAGATAATTCCTCCTTTTTCTCCAAGGGACTGGACTTGGAGTCCTCAGGAAGGACAGTCAATGGGCGATAGCCTGTCGTCCTTCCTAGGACTGCTTGGCTCATCTCGAGTCCACGGGATGAGCTCGAACCCGTTCCAAAGCAGGCCAGGTATCCCCTCACGGAGATTCTGGACGAGGATTCTCAGCGGAGGCCTTTCGGTGGCCGAGGCCATAGTGGGTCCGGCCTTGGAGCTTTGCAGCGCCCTGCTTCCTGCCCTGCGCCTTGGCCAGGATGGCCAGGAAGTATCGGTCCCTACCGGTTCCCTGTCCGGTTTTGGGAGCACCCTCTGCTGAGGGGTTGGTTACCGACAGCGTTTTCGGTAGCGCACAGCGCGCCAGAGGATATGGACAAACCTCCGACAAAGGAATCCAAAGAATTGGATTATGTCGGTGAAAAGTCTATGCTGCGTCCCTCTCGGCCTTCGTCAGGCCAGTTGGCCGTCCTCATGGCACATTTTTCTCATGCCCTGTTGGGCTCCCTGGATGAGGTCATCCCTCATCTTCCTGCGGATCTGCAGACTACGGTCAAGCAGGTGTGGGACCAGGGCAGGGCAGTGGCCAAACAGCAGCTCCAGACTGCTTTAGATATTGGGACTCATGTGCCAGGTCAGTGGCGGCCACAGTGGCTATCGTCGGCGGGCTTGGCTGAGGATATCCACCTTTGCCCGGATACCCAGCACAAGTTGGCGGATGTTCCTTTTAGGGACTGACCTCTTGACCCTGGGGTGGAAGGTCACCTGCAGAGGATCGAGAGTCCAATGCTACCTTGGACTCGGTCTCTTCTGCTCAGAAGGACAAAGGCCGCCAAGCCACAGCCTAAGCCCTTTCGTCCTTCTGCGCCCCCGGCGCGCCCGGCCCAGCAACGTCAGGGCCAGCAGGCTCGGCCTTGGCATCCCAAACCCAAGCCGTCGGCTTCCTCTAACAGGAGGCAGGGAGGAAAGGCCAGGAGGTCCCTCGACCGGTCCCTCCTCTAAGCCTGCCCAGTGACGGGCTGAGGGGTGTCACCCCCCCCGTCACCTCACCCCTGGTTCCCCCCGTGGGGGGACGGCTCCGACACTTCCTTTCCGCCTGGTCCGTTATTACCTCGGACAGGTGGGTTCTGGAGGTGGTGGGAAAAGGCCTGCCTCTGGAATTCGAGCAGGCCCCACCCTTCAGAGCCGTCGCACCTCGGGGGGGCCTCGGGGTCCTTAGCCTCACTGTCGGCTCGTCGAGCCGACATCGCTCTCCTCCTCCTCCGAAGGAGGTGATCAAGTGATAGCGGACCCCTCAGACCCAGGGTTTGTGTCCAGGTACTTCCTGGTTCCAAGCGAGCAGGGGCTGGCGCCCCATTCTCGACCTACGACCTAAACAAGTTCCTAAGGTCTCGAACCTTCAGGATGGTCACTCTGGCTCAGATAATACCATCCTTGGAGCATGCGGTGGTTCTGCTCTCTGGACTTGCAGGGCGCTTTTTCATGTCCCTATCCGTCCGTCTCACCAGAGATTCCTTCGCTTCGGCGGAGGGATCCCTTTCAGTTCGAGCCATGCCCTTGGCTTGTCTCCAGCTCCCAGGGTCTTCACCAAATGCATGGCAGTGGTGACAGCATTCCCTCTTGGCCCGAGGGGTCGGTGTACTCTTACCTGGGCGACTGGCTGATAGCAGCTCCCTCCAGGCAGGAGGTGGAGGCGGTCGAGATCTGGCCCTCAGGTCTGCTCTCAACTGGGCCTCCTTATCAGCGAGGCCAAGTTGGAACTCGAGCAAGCAGGTGATTCTGTTCATCGGGCCGCTTCGACTCTCTTGAGCCAGGCGCGGCTCCCGGCCGGACAGGGCCGAGGTTCTTTCCTCCTTTGCCCAATCATTTCTGGTTGGGCAATTGCGCCCCGGGACTTCCTCGCCTCCTGGGTCTCATGGCGGCCTGCACCAGCGTGGTCCACTGGGCCCGCTGGAACATCACGGCCCTTCAATGAGGGACTGGCCAGTCAGTGGTCCTGGCAGCTGTGATCCTTTAGACCAGCTTGGCCGGTGACACAGGGGATGTGGGCGCTCTCCAGTGGTGGTTCGTTCCAGGTCATTTGCAGGAGGGCATCCCGTTAGTCCGCCCGAGCCGACGGTCTCTCTTCGACCGATGCCTCTCTGATGGGTTGGGGTGCCCATCTGGGGAACACGGGCTCACGGCCTCTGGTCCCCTTGGAGTCCGATGCCACATCCAACCTGCTGGAGCTCGAGCAGTCCGCCTAGCTCTCACCGCCTTTGCTCATTCCTCCGGGGTCAAGTGGTCCGAGTCCAGATGGACAACACCACGACCATGTACTATCTAAACCGCCAGGCGGGATCGCTCCGCATCTTCTATGCAAGGAAGCGCTCCGCATTTGGTCACTGTTGCCAGCCTGAGGCGGATCTCTAGCCATTCATGTGGCAGGAGCCTCCAACACCTGGCCGATGCCTAAGCCGGATGAGGGCTGCATCCCTACAGTGGTCTCTCCTGCCCGAGGTAGTACAGCATCTGTTCTCCCATTGGGGCACACCTCAGGTGGACCTGTTTGCCTCCGGGAGAATGCAGGCTGAGGCTGTTCCATGCCCGCCCCCTCAGCAGGGGCTCGCTGCAGGATGCCTTCTGAGGCAGTGGACCCCGGGCCTCTTCTACGCCTTTCCCCATTTCCTTGATCCACAAGGTGCTTCTCAAGGCGAGGAGGGACAAGGCGCAGGTGATTCTGATAGCCCCAGACTGGCCTCGCCAGTTCTGGTACCAGATCTCCTCAGCCTCAGCTCCAGGCTCCGAGGCAGCTTCCAGCTCGCCCGGACCTGATTTCTGTCAATCAGGGAAGGTGTTCCATCTGGACCTTCAATTCCTGCACCTGGCGGCCTGGTTCCTGGCGGCTAGAGTTCCAGGCCTTGGATCTTTCCGACGGAGTCCTCAATGTAGTTGGCGTCCGTGAGAAGTCGACCAGAAAATGCTATGCCTTCAAATGGAAAAGGTTTTCCATTTGGTGTCAACAAGGCTTGGACCCTTCTTCCTGTTCCTTGGCAAGCATCTTGGACTATTTATGTTCCCTTTCTAATCAAGGGCTTAGGTTGACGACCCTAAGGGTGCACCTGGCAGCCATCTCTGCTTACCGGGCGCGGGCCGGGAAGCAGTCGGTGGCGCAGGAGAAGGTGGTCTGGCGCTTTTTCAAAGGCCTTGATCACATTTCCCTTATGCGAGAACCTCCACCTCCGTGGGATCTACTGCTGGTACTGGCAAAGCTCATGGGCAAGCCATTCGAACCTATGCACAGGTGTGCTCTCTCTCACCTGTCGTGGAAGACCGCCTTCTTGGTGGCTATCACGTCAGCCAGAAGGATGGGAGAGCTCCAGGCGCTTTCCATCGAGTCTCCTTACCTGGTCTTCCACAGGGACAAGGTTGTCCTGCGCCCCCACCCGAAATTCCTTCCGAAGGTGGTGTCGGAGTTTCACTTAACCAGGTGTTGACTCTGCGGTGTTCTACCCCAATCACACCTCGGAGGCAGATATAGGCTCCATACTTTGGACCCTAGAAGAGGCTCGCCTATTACAAAAGCGCATGGCTGAAGAGTCGGGAGAGGTTGCCAGCTGTTTGTCACCTCGCTGAACCACATCAGGCAGACCTGCAGCCAAGCGGCGATAAGCAGGTGGGTCACCTCCTGCATAAATCTCTGCTATAAGTTGGACGGGCATGGAGCCTCCCAGAGGGATAAGAGCTCATTCTACCCGCCATACTGCTGCATCAGTGGCTGCTTCCAGGGATGTCCCTATCAGGAAATCTGCAGGGCTGCTACCTGGAAGTCAGCACACACCTTCATTACCCATTACCACATCGACCTTGAGTCACGCCCGGGATGCTGGTTTGGGGCCTCAGGTTCTCCAGTCTCTCTTTCCCAAGTAAGTATTGGGGTGTCGTCTTGCCTCCCTCCTCCCGGAGAACTGCTAGGAGTCTGCCAATAAGTGTGGATGAACAACATATCCATATCCCTAGAAATACAGGTTACTCACCTGTAACAGGAGTTCTAGGAATGGTATATATTCTTCATCCACGACCCACCGACCTCCCTGGCCAGACGCACAACCTGAGCTTCCAGCGGGCCAGATCTGGCGTCATGGGGCGGAGCCGAGAGTTATACCACCCGGGTGGGTGGGAGGAGCCAGCTTGAAGACCTTCCGGCAAGATTTAAAGCGGCAAGGATACCTGCCAATAAGTGTGGATGAACAACATATACCATTCCTAGAACTCCTGTTACAGGTGAGTAACCTGTATTTCTGGACCAGTATGGCAAATTTTGCTTCTTCCACTCGGGTATTAGGGCCCTGAACTATGTCTGCCACATGGGGGATTACCAGAAGGCGATTCTCAGTGAGGTGGAATCTAAATTGGACTCCCTTCCAGACTGTCAGGTCAGGCAAGAAGTGGCTGACCTCATCCGCTCCACACGTTCGGCCAATCAGCACATCCTTCGTGCGACCTACAATGCAGTGGACACTGCTGGTAGGAGCTCAGCTTTTGCCGTAGGCCTACAGCATCATGCTTGTCTCCGAGCGTCAGGGTTGGTGCCGGAAGTGCAGTCTGCTATCCAGGAAGTGCCGTTCCGAGGTTTGGTGCTATTCGGAGGTGATGTAAAGGACATCATCACCAACCTCCAGGAGAAGGTGACAGCACTAAGGTCTGTGGACTCAATGTACCATCCCCATCAATCGCAGCGCCGTCCCTTTCACAGACTGAATTGGCCCAAAGCGAGACCACAGGGAAAGAGGGCCACTAAACGTTAGAGAGCCCCCAGCTGCCATGCCCCCACCCAAAAGGCAGCGGGAACTTCAGCTGCGGTGCTGCCACACACTACCGGACTCCTTCCCTCTCCCACAGCCTCCGGGCTTCCCGGAGTAACCAGTAGGAGGGAGGTTTTCCCTCCACCTTCTGGGCTGGGAGAGGATAACATCAGATTCATGGGTGCTCCAGCAAATTGCAGAAGGGCACGCAATAGAGTTTCTGCAGAAACCACCTCGCCACCCTCCCCCAAGGTCATCGTACTTTCGGGAACACCATCTTCTGGTCCAGGAAGAAATTTCAGCACTGTTGCTGAAAGAGGCGAAAGAACCTGACCCCCTTCCCCTGCAAGGAACGGATTACTATTCCCACTTCTTCCTGGTCCCGAAGAAGACAGGAGATGTAAGACCTGTTCTAGATCTCAGTTCCCTGAACGTTTTCTTGGAGTACAAGAGGTTCAGGATGCTCTCACTGCAGAGCCTTCTGCCCCTCCTCCGCTCGGGCCAGTGGCTGTGTGCTTTGGATATTCAGGACGCTTACCTGCACAAATCTATCCGCCTGTCTCACTGGAAATATCTCCATTTTGCTTTCCTGGGGACCACTACCAGTTCAAGGCACTTCCATTTGGCCTTTCCTCAGCTGCCTGAGTATTTGCCAAATGCCTTGCGGTGGTGGCAGCCTACCTGTGTACCCGGGGGGTACAGGTTTTCCTGTACCTGGATGATTGGCTTCTGGCGGCCTTGTCCAGGGAGGAACTCCTGCACTGCCTCTCCCTCACCCAGCAGGTCTTTGCCTGCCTGGGTATTACCATCAGCCATTCCAAGTCTCACTTGATCCCATCCCAGAGGCTCCAGTTTATTGGGGCGATACTGGACACGACCCTAGGCAGGGCCTTCCTGCCACTGGACAGGGCGGCCACACTCTAGACTCGGGTAAGCCTGTTGTCCAGCCGCAGGCGGGTCAGTGCAAGGTTGGTTCTTCGCCTCCTCAGGCTTATGGTGGCTTCTATCCCAACAGTCCCTCGTGCTCGGCTCCACATGAGGGTCTCTCAGTGGTTGCTTCGCTCTCAATGAGATCAGTTGGTAGACGACTTGGACCAGTTGGTCCTAGTCTGCTCTCCCATGATTCGAGACTTGCAGTGGTGGATGGTTCGAGAGAACCTTCTTCGTGGAGTTCCATTCTTCTTTCCTCCTCCCTCCCAGACTCTGACCACAGACGCCTCGGGTGAAGGTTGGGGAGCCCATCTCTGTCCACATCTGACCCAGGGCTCTTGGTCCAGGCTCGAACAATCTCTGCACATCAATGTGCTTGAGCTTCGGGTGGTGCTGTATGCTCTCCAGGCTCTCCACCTGCATCTCCTTACAGGCCACCTAGCCATCAAGAAGGACAATATGTGCGTGGTATGGTATATCAACAAACAGGACGGGACTCGGTCCTACCCTCTTTGCAGGGAAGCGATGAGAGTTTGGGATTGGGCAGCACACCATGACCTTCACGTCATGGCAATTCTTGTTCTGGGGGTTGAGAACTCCTTAGCAGACAAACTAAGTCGCTCGTCTGCTCAAGCTCACGAGTGGGAACTGGATCAGGGGGTCCTAGACGATATCTTCCTACGTTGGGGAACACCTCAGGTGGACCTGTTTGCTTCTCCTCTAAACGCAAAGCTTCCCGACTTCTGCTCGCTCATTCAAGAGCGAGGCATTTTCTGGAGAGACGCTCTGTTTCTAGATTGGAAGGACAGATTTGTGTGTGCCTTCCCCCCATTTTCTCTGATCCCGCGTGTCTTTCAGAAACTCGGCTCAGAAGGAGCACGAATGATTCTGAGCACTCCTTTCTGGCCCAGGCAACTTTGGTTCTCTCTTCTGCAACAATACTCAGAGGAACCTCCTCTTCCTCTTCCGCTGTCATGAATTTTACTGACCCAGGATCACGGGACCCTGGTCCATCCAGGTCTCAAGTCCCTTCAACTACGTGAGTGGCTCCTGCAGACATAGCTCAAGCCCGCTTTGGGGTTTTTCCCCAGGTGGCAGAGATCTTGGTGGAGGCTAGGAAACTCTCCACTAGGTCTACTTATGCAATGAAGTGGAAATGGTTCTCAATCTGGGCCGCTTCAAAAGGCTTCGAGACTTTCTCCTGCTCGGTTGGGCGACTGTTGGAGTTCGTGCGCCATCTCTTTGACCTGGGTCTTAGTCAATTCTCTCTGAAGGTACACATGGTGGCCATTTTGGCCTACCATGTTCCCTTCGCGGATAGGACATTTGCTCAGCTGGAAGTCTCTAAGACTTTCCTCAGAGGGGTTCTTCACTTGAGACCTCCTATCCGAGTTACCACCCCCCTTGGGATTTGAACTTTGTTCTTGAGAAACTTACTTTGCCTCCCTTTAAACCAGTGGCCTTAGCAGACATGAAGTTCCTTTCATGGAAGACGCTCTTCCTAGTGGCCATTATCTCTGCTCGGAGGATTTCTGAGCTCCAGGCCCTGATGTGTAAAATCCTGTACTTGATGTTTCACAAGAAATGGGTAGCTCTGCGCCCTAATCCTAAGTTCCTCCCCAAGGTGGTAGCAGAATCTACATTGAACCAGTCCATAGAGTTACCCTCTTTCTTTACGCAATACTCCAATCGGGGGAGTATCTGCTTCACACTGTGGACGTTCACCAGATCCTGAGATACTACACTAACAGAACAAAGGATCTCAGAAAGATTGATCAACTGTTTGTCTCTTTTGCACCCAAAAGAGAAGGCATTGCTGTTTCCAAGCAATGCCTGTCTAAATGGTTGGCTCATTGCATCACCTTCTGTTATGACGAGTACAACAAGACCCTTCCGGGTGAAGTAAGAGGACACTCCACCAGAGGGGTCACTGCCTCGCTGGCATGTTTGAAGAACGTGTCAGCGGCAGACATTTGTGCTGCCACCACTTGGACCTCTGTCCATACATTTACAAAACATTACAGTTTGAATATTGCCTCTCGCCGTAGATCAGGCTTCGGGCTCGCTGTTCTGCAAGGTCTCCTTTCTTAAGGCCTTCACAGCTAGAGGATCTCCTTTGAGTAGCTTTTCTTCTCCTATGTGCTTCTTCTTGTTCCAGACTGCTTGAGACTCAGTCCTATATGTAATTACCTACTGCAAGAACCCTCACAAAGTAAGATAGTACAGTTATGTAAGAACTTACCATAACAGTAGATCTTCGAGAGAGGCTCTTGCAGTAGGTAGTACCTCCCTCCCCTCCATCCCCCTAAGCTTTTTCAGCTCCTTTTCCAGTGGGGGAAATATCCGCTTCTCTCTCGTCCGGCCTCTTGTGGTCTGTTGCGGGAAAGAACTGGAAGGCAGGCTTGAGGGGACGCCCCTTTATACCGGCGTCTCCTGGCCGGTCACTTGATGGGGGTGGTCCCTCACCAGAAATGCTAGCTAAAAGAATTCCCGTGGGGTCGTGCCGCCTGTCGATGTCAGTCCTATATGTAATTACCTACTGCAAGAGCCTCTCTCGAAGATCTGCTGTTACGGTAAGTTCTTACGTAACTGTACTTTCCTAAGATAGGGTTCTGGGCCCACCTCCAAAGGTACTGGTTGGTAGTCTGCATATAGTTATGAATACCTGAGTTTTACTAATGTTAGAAGAAAAAATTACTTACCTAGTAATCTTGTTTCTTCCAAGTAATACTCAGGTATTCATAACTCTCCCACCCCGCCTCCCCTTCTGGAACCTTCAGCCTCTGCACTCCTGAATATTGTGTTCTCAGGGACATAAATGCCATTTCTGGTACACAGTTTGTATTGGGTTCCCTATTGTTGTCCCCCTCCCCTTTTTTGGGTGGCATGGACATTCTAAAGTGTTCTTTCATGTGTTATGCCCTCCAGTTGGAGACCCTTTTTTGCGGGTTTAGGGAGTTCTCACATTTAGTGTTGAGGGAGTGCCCTCTATTATTATTATTAATATTGTTGTTGTTATTACTATTATTATACTTAGTCCCTGTGAGCCTGTCTTTTCAGGCATCGAGGAAATCTGAAGGGTTTAGAACTAAGGCAGTTAATATAAGGCAGCATTTGAAAAGTGGCTCATGCAAAAGATTCCATCATTTGTATATGTTCCATATTCTTTCTGGGCAGTTCTACTTAGGAGGAAGACTGAATATAGTTATGCATACCCGAGTATCACTTGGAAGAAACAAGAATACTAGGTAAGTAATTTTTTCTTCTGGATCATTTGTAACATCATCTATGTACACTAGGTCACCTCTAGCATGCTATATCTGTAAGGACATTAATTTTTTTACATTCCAACCTTTCCCTTATATTTATTGCTTTGAATTTAGTAACCGGGTAGGCCCACTGAGACAAAGTCTGTTTTTCAGGGGTGACTCGGGATTAGTTACATACAGTGGAAAAGTAGATTTACAGTAATGGAAAAGCAAGTTATAGTATTAGTACATTGACAACAGTGAACAGTTTATGTGCATATACTATAGGTGACATAAGTTTTTGCTACAAACAGCAGATTCAGGTAAGGAAACCACAAGGAGCATTGGGTCAAAGAGTATAAAGTCAGGTCAACAATAACAATGGCAAGGTGTTAGAACCCAGGAAAGGGCTTTGAGCCTCTTCTTAAATTGTGTGAGGGTGGGACAGGTACGGAGCTCATGGGGTAGGGAGTTCCACAGTGTAGGGGCAATGAAGGAGAAGGATCTCTTTCCGGCAGCAGATAGAAGTCTAAGGATGTCCACTAAGGGGCTAGCAGTGGATCTCAGGGTGTAGTGTATTGTTTAGGCTACAGTAATCCTGCAAGACTGGGCGGAGTGGTAAGTTTCAGTAATTTATAAGTTAGTCAGAGCATGGGAAAATGCATTCTTGCTTCAAAAGAAGGCCGCCCCAGAGAAGCAAGCACACCACAGTGGTGGTCCCTAGATGGGGCACCAGCTACAAAGCGTGCGATTCTGTTATAAAGAGACATTAGTTTGGACAGTACCGATTCATGGGTAGGCTGCACAATCAAGGAACTATAGAGTAAAATGGGCAAAAGGGTACTATAAGCTATTGCTAAACGAGCAGCAGAGGAGAGGTTGGGAGAGAGTCTGTGGAGGAGGCCAAGCTTCAGATGAAGAGTTTTGACCATAGTATCTGCCTGAGATTCATAGGACAGATGTTGGTCCAGCACAACCCCCAGGTACTTAAATGTTTGCACTACCTCCAGGTTGACACCACCGATAATGGTGAGCTTGAGAAGGTGATGCATATCTTAGCCAAGTTGTTTGTTACTGAATAGCATGGACTTAGTCTTTTTTGCATCAAGTACCAGAGGTGGAAGTTATTACTTAGGAGGCAGTTAATCAAGGGGATGCCTGCTGAGGATCTATAAAGAACATCAACATCTGCATACAGGTGAACTGAGGCCCCTCCACAGTTAAGTGACAGATCATTTATAAATAGAAAAAAGAGAAGGGGGCCAAGGATAGATCCTTGAGGTACACCATCTGTGATCAGTTTAAGAGCCGAGATTGCACGCTGGCACTTCACACATTGTTTTCAATCTGATAAGTGTTTTTTAAACCAAAGAAATGAGAGGTTATCAGTGCCTTTGCACTTTAGTTTATCTAGTAGTAGATCATGATTGACCAGATCAAATGCCTTTGTTAGATCACCAAAAACTGTTCCAGTGGCTATGACTGAATCCATGGCATTAAGGATGTCAGTGGTTACGCGCACCAAGGCAGTCTCTGTGCCATGTTTTTTTGTGAAAACCATGCTGCACATTGGACAGAGAACTGTTACACTTGAGGAACATTTGTAGTTGGTCGTATGACAGCCTTCCTTGGACTTTCACAAGGTGGCAGAGCAGTGAGATTGGGCGGTAGTTTTCAATTAAATCTTTGTGTGCCCCCTTTGTAAATAGGGGCAACAAGAGCTTCTTTCAGTTTGTTGGGGACAGTCCCTGAGAGGAAGGATTTATTGAGAAGGTACATAATAGGGGTGGCAATTACAGGTGTAGCTATTTTAAGGAACTTGGGTTCCATGGTATCAAAGCCAGGAGAGACATCGTCTCTTAAGCCTTTGAGTTGTTTTAGGTCAAGTGTAGTTACTAACTTAAGGTGGAACTCAGGTTGAGGTGAAAGGGTGGGTATCTTATGAGGAGGTTTGGAGCTATTAGAGCAGTAAGTTGTGAGGCTTTTAAACCTTAAGGACTGTAAAGAAATTGTTAAACTCAGTGGCAACCAGTAGGGGACTGGAGAGAATTTGATCATCGAAGGACATATCACTTAGGTAATATTGGACTAGCCTTTCAGTAGCATGTTTATTTAGGACCAGAATTTCTTGGAGTTAGCCAGGTTTGTGATCTGCAGGGACTTTAGATATGTATTTTTAGTCCTTTCGAGAGTGTTTTTGCTGATATTTCTTAGATTTCTGTTAATATGCCAGTCAGAATTGGGCGAGAATTCTTATACTGAACCTAAGCCTTGCCTCGAAGTCTCATATTTTTTCTAAGATCACAAGTTATCCGTTTGGCACATAATCCTTTGGCTCTATGTTTTCTTATGGGGGCATGCATATTAACTGCACTGTTGAAATTATTTACAAGATTGACAAGGGCCTGGTTAACATCTGGGAGGTCATGCACTGGTCTCCAATTTATAGCTGTAAGACTGTTGATGAATGCATTCTCATCAAAGTGGGATAGATCTCTTACAGCTATAATTTTTGGTGGGAGATTGGGAAGGTTATTTTTCCATGTGTGGTAGGCTGGGGAGTGGTCACTAAGAGAGTCAGGAAGAATCACTGCAGTTCTAATTCTATCAGCTGTGGTGACAGGGACCCAATCAAGGAGCATGTGATTTCAAGATTTAGTGTTAAGTCTGGTGGGCTCGATAATTAATTGAGCAAGGTTGGCATCAGCAAGGGAGGATTTAAATACATTCTGATTAGAGCCTAGCAAGTTTAAGTTAAAGTCCCCACAGACTATTAAATCCTTGTGGGACAGATCAGCAAGACCTGCTGGGGGGGGATGATGAACACAACAAAAGTGAAGTGTTTTAACATTGCCAAGGGTTACAGTTGCAAATATGCATTCATCTGGGGAATCATTTAAGATTGGCACGTCAATTTCTGTTGCAGGAAAAGAAGAGTGACTGTACAGTAGAACATATGTTTGCTTCCTTATAATTGTAACTGATTTTGTTGCGCGCCCTTGCACTTTCTTCTAGTCTCTTAATTTGAACTTGCGTATATGATGCCCAGAACTGGGTCTTGTAATCTAACCAGGATCGTACATAAACTCTACAAGTGGTATTATAACTTCTGCCTTTCTACTGTTAATTTCCCACTTAATATTTCACTATTGGCTTTGGTTACTATCTCATTGCAGTTGTCACCCGAGTTGAACCTGCTATTACTGTACCCATTTAGTATGAACTGTAGTCTGCAATTCCAGTGAGCTTTGATTTCACAGCCTGAGTACGGCAGTTGCATATTGTTTGGACTGACCAGGGAAATTCTCCTACTCTGTTTGAGAAGCGCTATGGGATGTTTAAACTCCACCCTGACATCCACCAGAACAGGCAGATGGGACAGTGCCCCTGTAACGCCATGTTGTTGCATCGGTATGGTTACTTGTAACCAAAAGGAGAGTGCCCCCTGTAGAACTACCAACACCACTTCCTGCAGCACCTGATGTTTGTTAGTGGGTGGTCATCTGGCCACAGACCAGGCCTGACATTGCTTGGATTCTGAGATCTGAGAGGATCAGGCTGAAAGGTGGTAAGACTGCAGGCATCCACTGGGATTGTTGGACTCTGGGCCCGTGGAGCTCAGGGCTCCTAGCATTGGATCGTGGCCTAGCCAGGGCTATGGACTTAGCAGTGATAGGGTGATTGTGTGAATCTAGGGAATTGGTTGTACTATGGGAGGGGTAGTGGTGCTGGACGAGACTGGTGGGGCCTGAGTGCTAGCATCATTCTGTTGGGCATCAGGGTTTTCCTCCTTCCATTACTCCCTCAAGAATTCTGCAGGCTATGGCTCCTAGGTGCACATGTACACATACTTGCATGACTGTGCTCTGGAACCAGGCTGTGTCCCCTCCCTCCCTCATCATTCTCCAACTGCACCACAACAAATGGTCACCCTGGTGGTGTTATGGTAGTGTGGAGTGTATCCCTCCCTGGAGGAGGAGAGTACCTGCTGGTATGCTCTAGTCCCCCCCCAAGCTGGCCCCCAGTGACCTGGGCTCATTTCCAGATCTGGGTTGCTGGCGTCATGAGGAGAAGTGCTACTGCAGCCCTCAAGGGCCGATCAGGCATTCCATTCTTGATCACTAAAGACATTTGCTTGAAATCCAGCCCTGTGCCTCTATGGCTGTGTACAGACTACAGGGCTTAAACTGGTTTAAGGAGCTTAAACCGTTTTATGTATCTGTAACAGACTTGGCATCTGCACTACGAGTGCGGTATAGTCCAATTAAAAAAAAAAACATGCTAAGATCCAGCTAAGAGCTAGGCTTTAGCAATGTTTTTAAAACATTACAGAGATAGTCCAGTTTTACCTATAGTGTGGATTTTAAAAAAACTGACTTGAACACGCTCCTGGTTTTGAGGGCACTACAGGATGGTAAGTCTTAATCTGTTTTTAAAAACGTTACTGCTTACTGTGCTGTAGTGTGTACAGGGCTTAAGTCATATGCTATGTGATTGCGAGAAATTGTCGTTTGCATACTTGTGATGCAATAGTTAAACATATGTAGTGTTTCCCAGTAAAACAGTATAAAAAAAAACTTCAGAAGAGATGTTCCTACATTCATTTTCTGCCTAGCTGTGGAACTGTTTTATTCTGGTTGCCTGTGGTTTCAATATTGAAAATAAAAAATTAAAAAATGCAAAACATCCTAGTCCCCACAAAAAAGTAAATAAGGGTTTTTATCTTAGACGTCTGTGCGGTGGCTCATTCTCTTTTATCCATTTGAAAACATGACGTTTTTGGGTGCCATACTATGGTATTGTAACCCCTAGGTGGCGCTATCCCAAGGGCTTCTACCCCTGCCTGCTAGGCTAGTAGCAGGTTAAGGGGCCTGAGTTTTGAAACTGGTGCCTCCACCCGGAGGTCAGGGTTGGTAGTGGTCAAGCTAACCTGGGCACAGCACACGAAAACCCCCCTCTTTCCTTACTAGTGGCCTGAACAATACACAGTAATCACTTTCACAGTACCCCGATACACCACACAAGTACCCACATTGTTTGCACTTAAAACCAGGGCTTTCCTCTGGCTCGGCCTTGGGGACCCCCCGAAAAACAAGGTTATACACAGCAAATAACAGCAGTACAGTACTCTTGCACAAACTGGAACCCCAGTCAGGGTAAATGCAAAAAAGAGTTAGATCTGATTTATTTAAGGGACTTGAACAAGGGAAGGGCGTAATCAGGTTAATTTGCTTAAAGACTCTGTCATTCAAACAGTTATGCATGTACTTCAGGGTCCATAAACAGGCACACACTTTGGGTACCCAGATGGAGAATGGTGGGCTAGCCAGGAACATTGCAGCTGGTTGGGGCCCTGTGCTAGAAGAAAACAACATGCACAACACACACTATTTGTAATCCGGAGCCAGAGGACTCAGGTCGTGAAAAGAAAACAATCAGATGACACACTTTTAGATTAGGCTGTTGTTGCAGGGAGCTACCCTGATGATTGCTCACAATACCCAAGACTGGACACAGACTGGATGAAAATCGAGACAGCAGGTGGTTAATCTGGAGTGCCAGGAGAAGCAGGGCCCACGTGAATCGCCGAGGCATCGTTCCTGTTCAAGCGTGGAGTAGGGGTCTGATCCCCAGGCTGGTCTCTCGTCGATAGCTTTTTCTGTGCAGCGGGTAGTCTGGATGGGCCAGTGTGGCAAGGCCCTGGCCAAATGGAGACAGATTTGGATACAGTCCATTTTGGGCTGGATACAGCTTCCAGCAAGCAAAACACAGTTCACACAGTGGGGAACCAAATCATGACCCACTTTCAATACACAGCACATTTACATGTAGGGAAATTCTACTGTACCAGGCAAACCGCTCTCCGGTCACGATTGCAAAGTCTCTGCACAAACTGGGGATTCAAAAGCAGCTAGAAATCCTGACATCGAAAAGGGGTTTGGCTTCATTGGGGACTGGGGTTCCACCTGGAGGGACACCAGCCTATATTGTCAGGATGGTCTGCATCTGTCCAGGAAGGGAACAAGTCTTTTGGGCAGTCGGTTTAAATGCTTCATTGGCAAGCTTTTAAACTAGTCAAGGGGGGAGGCACTGATAAACAGCAGGAAAATTCCAGCCTCCCCCTACAAAACAGGGTACTAAATGAGAAAAAGACCAAGGTAGAAAGGTCAGTGGAGGATGCTGCTACAGAAGGTAAAGCCATCAAAAAATGGAGAGCAATGAGTACCAATGCCCATAGTCTGGGTAACAAGCTTCCTGAATTAGTGACCTTGATGGAGGAGGAACATCTGGATATTGTGGCAGTCACAGAAACATGGTACACACAGAACCATGACTGGGATGTAAACATACCAGGATACACTATCTACAGGAGGGACAGGGAGGATAAAAGAGGAGGAGGAGTAGCTCTCTACATAAGAGAAGGAATCAAAGCAACAGAACAAAAGGGTAAACGTGGAGGAGAGGAAGCACTGTGGGTCAATTTGGATGCAGGCAATGGCACCACAATCCACACAGGGGTTGTATACAGACCCCCATCTCAGGGGGAGGAAATGGACAAGGAAATGATAGAAGGTATACTTAGAATGGCAGATAAAGGGGAGATATTGCTGATGGGTGATCTGAATATGCCAGATGTTAACTGGAGTGCAGTTGCAGCAGCCACTTCTAAGAGTGGGGTTATTCTAGATGCCCTACAGGGGGCATGCCTTAGACAACTAGTATTGGAACCCACTTGAGAGGGAGCAATCTTAGAACCTGGTCCTCTCAAATGGAGATGGGTAGGATCACAGATGTAGAAGTGGGTAGCCATCTGGGAACTAGCGACCATCGAACAGTATGGTTCATAATAAACACAGCAATAGGGTCAAGCCATACAAAGGCAAAAGTACTGGACTTCAGGAGGGCTGATTTTGCCAAAATGGGTGCGTGCCTAAGGAATGCAGTAGCAAATGGGCAGGAAGGACGGGTGGAAGAACAATGGGGAATAATAAAAACTGCCATCACAGAGGTAACAAGCCTTTGTGTGAAGCAAATAAACAAAACAAAACAAAACGATGTAAGAAACCACTATGGTTCTCAAAGGAGGTGGAGTGAAGGTTCAAGAGAAAGAGAAAGCATTCAGAAAGTACAAGGAATCACAGAAGGAGCAGGACAGAGAATTGTATTAATTAAAGCAAAGGGAAGCTGGGAAGGCAGTCAGAACAGAAAAGGCCCGAACTGAGGAAAAGACAGCCAACTCGGTTAAGAAGGGGGATAAAGTCTTTTTTAGGTACATCAGGAGGCGAAGGAAGACTAAGGGAGGGATAGTGAGGCTTAATAAAGGGGAGGAAAGGTGGGCAGAGGGTGACGGTGAAAAGGCAGAGATACTAAACAAATATTTTTTGCTCAGTATTTACAAATGAAGAGGGAGAGGTACCTAAAACAAACAATAGAAACACTCTGGATATAAAAGTTGATACCAGCATATTTATAGAAGAAAGGGTTCTGAAAGAACTCTTAAAACTGAAGGTGGGCAAAGCAATGGGGCCTGATGGGATTCATCCCAGAATTCTAAAAGAACTAAGGGTAGAACTAGTGACACCACTGGCTACCCTCTTTAACAAATCATGGGAGGATGGGTGGTACCTGAGGACTGGAGGAGGGCAGATGTGATTCCCCTTCACAAAAGTGGGAGCAGGGCAGAAGCAGGAAACTACAGACCTGTTAGTTTAACCTCAGTGATAGGGAAAATGATGGAATCACTTCTGAAGGAAAGAATTGTCGAGTACCTAGAGGCCAGAGGGGCACAGGACCCAAGGCAGCATGGACTCACAGCGGGAAGGTCATGCCAGATGAATCTAATAATTTCTTTGACTGTGTAACCAAAGTAGTAGATCAGGGAGGGGCTGTGGACATGGCCTGCCTAGACTTTAGCAAGGCATTTGACTCAATCCCACACAAAAGATTAATATACAAGTTAGCCAGCCTGGGAGTGGGTCCCAAGATGATAGCCTGGGTAAAGAATTGGCTGGAGAATAGGACACAGAGAGTAATAGTAAATGCAGTCCACTTTGAAGAAAGGGGGGTTACTAGTGGGGTGCCGCAGAGTTCAGTATTAGGACCGGTCCTCTTCAATGTCTTTGTAAGTGACATTGCAGAGGGACTGGAAGGAAAAGTATGTCTCTTTGCAGGTGACACAAAGATCTACAACAGAGTTGATGCACAAGGTGGGGTAGAAAGGATGAGAAGGGACTTGGCAAGGTTAGAGGAATGGTCAAATGTATGGCAGCTTAGATTTAATTCTAAGAAGTGCAAGGTAATGCACCTGGGAAACAAAAACCCAGGGGAAGAGTACACAATGGGGGGTGAGATACTAACAACAACAAAAATGGAAAGGGACCTGGGGGTAGTCATATCAGATGACTTAAAGGTGGGCAAGCAATGTGAGAGGGCAGTAAGGAGGGCTGGGGGATACTGGGATGCATAGGGAGAGGCATCACCAGTAGAAAACAGTAAGTTGTTATCTCTCTGTACAAACAGCTGGTGAGACCCCATCTGGAGTACTGTGTGCAGTTCTGGAGACCCAATCTCCGCAAGGACATAGACAAGATGGAAGCTGTCCAGAGAAGGGCAACTAAAATGGTGCAGGGTCTGCACCGGAAGACATATGAAGAGAGACTAAGGAGCTTAATATGTATAGCTTAGAGAGAAAGGAGGGAGAGGGGAACATGATAGAAACTTTCAAGTACCTCAAGGGAATCAACAAAGTCCAAGAGGGTAGCATCTTTCAAAAAAGAGATGTGCAAGAACAAGGGGGCACAGTTTGAAGATGGGGGGGTGGCTCAGAGGTAATTTGAAAGTATTTTTTCACAAAGAGGGTTGTGGATGCATGGAACCACCTTCCGGAGGAGGTTGTGGAGTCAAAAACAGTGGTTGAATGCAAGCATGCATGGGACAGCCATAAGGCATTTCTAGGGGCTGGGGGTAGAAAGAAGTAGGCTGCTGGTTAACTAGGATCTGCAGCTTATCCATTAGGTAGGGAAATGGGCAGACTGGGTGGGCCAAGCGGTCCTTATCTGCCATCAAATTCTATGTTTCTATGTTAGGTAGCTTCAGATTGGTTGGGGGTAGATTCAGGAAGAGGGCAAGAAGGCGTTTCTTCATGGAAAGTGTGATGAATGGGTGGAACAGTCTGCCGGACGAGGTGGTAAACCTGACAACTGTGGGTAGGTTTGGGGGGGGGTAGATGGGGTAAAGGGGAGGTTGAGTGTCAAGTGGGGATGTGGAGAGTCCTGTAGCACAGATGCATGAACTCCACATCAAGTAGAATCGACAGAATCAATGGTCTATTTTTTGCTGGCAGTTTTTGTGTGTTCATATTTAGATGAGAAGCTTGTGCTGTAAATGCCAGCTGCAGTTGATTTTTACAGTGCAAGCTCCAGTTTCACTCATAGAAGCGCAGAGAAATATTGCTCCGAAAGGGAAAGATCTAGCACAAGCCAAACTTGATAATACATATAAAATAATACATGGGGTTGTGTGTATAATGAGAATGTTGAAAACACACAAGGTGTGGGATGCTATATAAGTTTATAAAAGCATCCCACATTGAAGGTGTGCATAAAATTTGAGTTTTATATGCTACCCATGTCTTGTATTATATAATTGCTGTGTGCTGTTTTTTCACCCTGAGGATTTGATGTTTAGTGTAACAGAAAAAATGTCTGATCACTAGATGGTGCTGATGTGCACAGTACACTTAACAGTATTTGTGGAGAGAACTTTTTATCTTCATCAAGGATATATCTTCCATTGGGCTACACTTTTAGAACTGTAAGCCATTAGCGTCAGGTCCACATGGAAACTTTGCTAGCTAAGGGTCTGCCCACAGTGACGTGTAGCGTCAACGACCTGTGGGCACCCCCCATCAATCCTCCGTTGTTTCTCCCGCCATCGATCACCCTCATCAGACCTGCTGAAGACAACAATGCTGAACAAGCCATTAGTGTTTATTACTTTATTTTATACAGTTTAGCATCATCATCATCTCAGTATGCCACTGAAGTCCAAAGAACTTTTATTTCGCTATTGTAAGTGCGGTTAGAAAATTGACAAAGAAGACATGCATTCGGTTTGTGTGTGCTGTTTGGGCCTTTCTCAAAGCATAAAGCTTATGAGATTTGCCAGAGTTTCAACCAGGCTACAAGGTGACACCGTAAGAAAGCTCTAGTAAACTTTCTTCTCTTGAAAGCATCGAAAGCCACAGAGAAGGAAAAGGGCTTAAAGTCTGCTTCTCCCTCATCGTTGTCTGAGAAACAGTCATCAAAATCGAATGACAAGGGCAGGTCATCATCTCAGAACTCCTCATCTGGCCATAAGCACAAACACGAGAACAAAGATAAGTCTGCTTCACTGGCGAGGTCCTTATCACCATTGGTAACAGGTATGTGATGTCCTTGTCAATGTTCACTCTGTCAGTGTCACCAGAAACCCCCCTGATTGTCGTTGAGACTCCAGGGTCAGAACTTGCCTCAGTCGTTGCTTCACCTACTATGGACAAGTATAACGGCATCGTCTGGCTCCGGCCCTTCAACACAGGTAGTCTTGGACCCTTTTCAGAGTGCCGTTGACTTGTAGGCTGTGCTGGCGTTGTTTTCTGAAATGATTCAACACATTCTGCAAGGGTTGCAATTGCAGGCAGTTTTTCCACTGGTGGGGCCTTCTGGAGCATGGTTCTCATTGATGGATTCCAATAGAACACCAAAGATTCCTGGCTGTCAGCCGGCGATGGCATTGCTGGCTCCTTCAGCAGCTCCCATTGTCATTCATGATGTTGACAACATGGAATATAATTCTGCCCTCATGGATTTAGAGGAGGAATGTGAGGGTGAGGAGCAGTTTAAAATAAACCTGCCCTCTACCTTCACCCTCTCATCCTGTAGTGAAGACTTAGTGGTACATACCCCGAGGCCTTCTCCTGAGGACTCTTTCCATACCATGATGCAGAAGTCTGCCATGGGCTTTGTTGTGGAATGGGATGATTCCACTAGGAGGAATCTGATGGAGATTTAGAGGTGCATTGCACTCACCCCTTTGTTATTCCAACTGTATATCCTGCCTTAGAGGATGCTACTCCAGTCATATTACTCCCGTGCTGCACGATCTGCACTGGCTGCCTATACAGTGGCGGTCCACCTTCAAGGTCAGTCTTCTGACCTATAAAGCCCTACACAGATTGCGACCGAGTTACCTGCAAGAGCTCCTGATTCCTTACAGCCTGGAACTACCCCTCCGCTCAAGTGATGAGGGGTTGTTAGAGGTTCCCAGGGTGCGGCTAAAGACATCTGGTGCCAGGGCCTTTATGTTCATGGTGCCATCCCTGTGGAACTCTCTACCATGTCAGATTAGAAAGTGCAGGACCATGGAGGGCTTCAAGACCAGTCTGAAGACTTTTTTTATTTAAACAAGCATTCAGTATTTGAACTTTTAAGTTGTCCTGTGGATTTTGAATTTGATTTGTTATTTTGTGTGATTTTAATGAATGATTTGTTGTTTGTATATGAAGTGCTTTGACATTGGAATTACGCTATACAAATAAAAATATTATTATTACTTTAGTTGCATGGCATAGATCTAACTCCCTGCCTGCAGTCCCTAGAAAGGTTGATAAGCAGTGTCCTGCCCCATCTGCTAAGCCTTGTTATGCTAACTAGCCTGAAACTGACTCTGTAGTCATCATGGCTGCTCATGATAGGTTTAGGGCTCGTAGACATAGGAGTACCTTACCTCCTGATAAGGAATCTATGAGACTGGATGTAATGGGCAAGTGTTCATATGCCTCTGCTGCATTGGGCCTTTGGACTGTAAAGTGTCAGGCCCATATGATCAAGTATCAGAACAGCCTGTGGAAAGCTGCTCATACTGCTGCTCAGGCTTTGCTTGATGGCTCTGCCAAGACTGACTTACTTAAAACATTGTCTGCTGGTGCCGAGGTTGGCAAACATTTGCTGTGCTCAGCTTAAGATGTTTCTGATGCTTCTACCAGGGCTGCAGCCTCTGGCATTTGCATGAGAAGATATTCTTGTCTCAGAGTCACCAGCTTTGCCACTGATGTGCAACAGGCAGTTTTGAATATCTCCTTTAAAGGGTCCAGACTTTTTGGCTATGATGTCGAAGAAGCCATGCATGGTCTTCAGGCTTCTAAAATGACTCTGGGATCTGTTAAGTTCCTAAACCGCACTGCTGCTAGAGGTCATGATGGGGCTCCTTTTGCAGTCCTGCTGCACAGAGTAGTCGTACCTACCATCAGCAAGGCCATTGTAGAGGTGGTGGTCCTGTCCCAGGTTCCCTTCCCCCTGATGCCCATGCAAAAAGCACCCAAAGGAGTCAGTTCCAGTGGCTCTACTGTCCCCGGTTCCTCTCCCCTTGCCTCAGCTGTTACCTCCAGGGGAGAGTGTGGGGAGCAGGATCTCCCTGCTTCTGAATCAGTGGCACTAAATCACCATGGACGAATGGATTGCTGAGATAATTGCAAGGGGACATATTCTGGATCTTCTACATATCCCTCCAGATCATCCTCCTCCTTCTTCCTGTTATACTTTTTTGTCCTCTGGACTATCTTTCCCTTCTAAAGGAGGAGATTCAGACATCATTTCAAAAGCATACCATAGAACCAGTTCCTCCTCAGGAGAGAAACAAATGGTTCTATTGCAGATATTTCCTAGTCTTGAAATGGACAGGGGATCTGTGTCCCATGTTAGCCCTCAGGGATTTTAACCTATGCATCGAATACAAAAAGTTTTGAATGGTATACCTACAGGCTGTCATTCCCCAACTGCAAACAGCGGACTGGCTTTGTTCTCCAGACTTGAAGGATACATACTTTCATATAAAAATCTGGAAATCCCACAGACAATACTGCCTCTTTATGCTGGAGAGGTGAACTCTATCAGTTCAAGGTATTGACCTTTATCTTGTGCTGTGTTCCACGGGTCATTACAAAATGCCTGGTCATAGTTGCAGTAGCCCTTCACAGGGAGGGCCTGTATGTTTTCCCCCGTCTGGATGATTGACTCCTGAAGGCCATCTCCAGAGAAGCTCTACTTCACACCCTGTCTCGGACACATCAGTTTGACAATTTGGTGGTCACAGTAAATGTGCCAAAAGCTGTGTTGACTCCACGACACAGACTACAGTATACAGGGACTGTCCTGGGTACAAAGAAGGGATATGCTTTGCTGCCACAGGGCAGACACTCTGATTACTCAGGCACACTTGATATACAGGAGCCACTAGATTTCTGCATGAACAATATTACATCTTCTGAGCCTCATGGCTGTGGCCATAGTGAATGTGCCACTGGCGCGTCTTTGTATGAGGATACTTCCGTGGACATTCGGAGGTCCACTGTGGGATCAGTTGATGGACAAGCCAGAGCAAATGGTTCTCATCATGTTTCCTCTTTGCACAGCGTTGTTATGGTGGATGGACTGTGACAGTCTACTGAAGGGTGTTCCATTGTTTGTACCAGTTCCTGTACAGATACTCACCACAGATGCCTCAGGCTCTGGCTGGAATGCTCATCTAAGTCCTTACCAAATACTGGGGTCGTAGACCAAGATGGGGACCAAGATGCATGTAAATGTCCTGGAAATGCAAGCTGTCCTGTACAGCCTTCAGGCTTTTCAGAATAATCTCTGCCCTGGTCCTCTACTAATCCAGTTGTACAATGTCAGCATGATACATTACAAAAACAAAGGGACACTTACTTCTATACCCCATGCAAGGAAGCAGTGAGAGTATAGCTCAGGGCTTTCCCTAGCGGCCTTCAGTCATCGGCCGTATTTCTCTCTCAGGTCTCCAAAATGTCTTGGAAGACAGGTTAAGCAGGACCTAGTCCATGGTTCACAAATGGGAACTGCTGTGTTCCTTGGTAAGCAATCTTTTTGAAAGATGGGGTTGTCCAGATCTGGACCTTTTTGCATCCCTGCCCAACACAAAACAGCTGCGTTTCTGCTTGCTCACTCCATTGCCTGGATTTTTTGGGGGGGACGCATTGTCCCTCTCTTGGAAAGGGCAATTTGTATATCCATTTCCCATTCCTCTAATACTGAGGGTTATGCTTAAGCTATGGGTAGAAATTGCCGCTCTCATCCTCACTGCTCTATTCTGGCCTCACCAGATATGGTTTCAACTCCTTCAACATCTGGAGGTGGATCCTCCTGTCTCTCTACCTCTGTGTTTGGGACTGTTGTCACAGAGCAAGGGGGCCCCTGGTCCACCCAGACCCAATTCCCTGTACCCGCATGCAGTGTTTCTGAAAACATAGCCATTGCACTTTTGGGATATCCCTTAAAGTTGCTGATGTCCTGCTTTTGACTAGGAAGCCTTTTACTGGACACACTTATCTCTGAAATGGAAGCGCTTCATTCTGTGGTCTGCTTCTGGGAATATGAACCCTTTTACTCTAAATTTGGTAATGTGACTAGCAGGGTACCACAGGGATTGATACTGGGCCCAATTTTATTCCAGATTTTCATTTCGGATATGTACAGACAAATTGGCAATTGGACCAGTAAATATGCAGATGATACAGAGTTGCAGGTTTTTTAGGTACAATTGAAGACAAGGAGTCAGTCCAAGCAGATTTAGATATATAAATGGGCTAATACATGGGGAATAAAATTTAATCCTGATAAGTGCTGAGTACTGCATATGGGAAGTCAGCTAACCAAACAAACTTATAAATTAGGTGACAGTCATTAAGGGGGTACAGTATGAACAGGATCTAGGTGTGATTATAAACAATAAATTCATGTCAGTGCACTAAGCTAATTGCTAAAGCTAACCATATGCTATGGACAGTTAGAAGAAACTTCATAAGTAGAAGAGTAGACGTTATTATGCCCCTATAGAGGGCATACATCAGGCTTATCCTTGACTATAGGAGTCAGGTCTGGTGTACGCTAAACAAAGTGGAAATTGACAAAATTGAGAGAATATGATGACAAGCCACCAAGTCGATTCACAATATTATTTATTTATTTAAACTTTCTTCACTCCACGTTCCTGAACTGTTTTAGGAGTAGTTACGTGGGATCCTGATCCTGCCTGTTTGAAGCCCCCCTCTCACTCTTTCCAGCCACCCTCGTTGCCACCCATCCCCCCGGCTCTGAGTCCCCTGAGGCAGGCCCGCCAGATAAACTCCTCCTGGCACTCTATCTTACAATCCAGTCTGGTGGAGCGAGGCAGTGGAGAGCACACTGGAGGGAGAGGAAGGCCCGACACTGGACGTGATGGACTGACCCCCACCGACCCTCTGTCACCTATCAGGAGGTGGATTTTTTTCAGGTTTTTCCTGTTCTGCCCTCACTCCCGCCCCTCAGGCAGAGCCCCGATGTGCAACGAAGCCAGGGAACGTCTTGTCGTGGCTTCGCAGCCCTCTAGATGAGCCCTGAAGCATTGCAGTACCTCTGGTCTCCACCAAAGGTCACTGCTATGCAGGACATAGCCCCTGGACCCCCCCCCCCCAAGGAAGGAGAACTGTCCTCCAGACGCTCAATCCTTCCTCTCCCCTGCCTACTCCCGGTGGCCCAGGCTAATTTCCGAACCTGGGTTGCCAGTGTGGCGCGAGGTGTGGCGTCCAGTGCCTCAACCCTCCGTGCCACCGGATCTGCCATGATTCACGATATTAAACATTTCAGTTATCCCGACCATCACAAATACCTAAATCTAATGTCCCTGGAAACTAGAAGAAAAAGGGGAGAGTTACTATTGTGCTATGATGTAATGCAGGATGTGTATCTGATTAATGAACTAAGATTAGAATTGAAAAAGTGTAATCTGGGCACCAGGAGTCACTCCTTACAAATTAAACTGAAGAAATTGCAAACCAACAAGAGGAAGGGTTTCTTTACTCAGCGTGTAATAAATACAGTATATGGAATAAATTACCAGCAGATATAATTATTAGTAAGGACAAGATGGAATTTAAAACCAAATTAGACAAATACATACTTGAGGATAATGAACTATCCTACTACAGGTGATAGAAGGAGCAATTATCGTCTTTCCACCTTCTTTGCTCCAAAACACCTTTAGTATGCTCTCTGAATTCTGTATTGAAATATCTGCTTTCCCTGTCTGACTGTGGCCTGCAGTATTCTTTTATTCAACTACATTTGACCGCTATATCAGCTTTCCATGTCTCTATTTATTGGTGGTTGTACGATTGCCCAGTTAAAGATGTCACATATGTTTCTGAGAGGTATTACTCATCTGAAACCTTCTGTTCATAATCCAGTCCCAACTTGGGACTTGAATTTCATTCTTGAGAAATTGATGTTGGCTCCTTTTGAGCCTGCTGTGAGTTGTGGCTTATGTTTCCAATTATGGAAGACGATAAGTTGCGACCTCTGCTGGACGGATTTACAGTCTTCGTGCTCTGATGTGTGAGCCTCCTTATGTAATTTTTCTCAAGTACAGAGTCTCTTTGCATGAGAATCCTAAGTTTATTTCAAAGGTGGTATCAGCATTCACACTGAACCAAACAATACACCTTCCTCTTTATAGTGTATGGTGAGGGCTTGTTCTGCATGGAAATCGGAGGGTTTCAGACTGTTGTTGTACCACAGTTCAGAAGGTCATAGAATGTGTGTACCCTACTGTGGTACAACAACATTTTGAAACCCTCTAGAGGTTCCACGCGTTACCTTCTAAATGGCAGGATCAACCAGATAACACTGTTGTGGCGGTGCGATCATCCTAACCCGTGACATGAACAGGCTCAACCAGATAACACAGGATCGACCAGCTATTTTAGCAAATAACAAAAACAGAATTTCAGTCAATTTCAAAAAGATTGCTCCAAAAACAGCAAGAATTCACTTAGTCTCTATGGGGCTCGGCTCCAGAGTCTGCTCTTGAAAAATCACAAACACTTGAGTTGTGTCCAGGAAAAACGTTTGATTGTTAAAAGCAACAGCAGATAAAACAGACTGATTTCCCCCCAGAAAAACATTTTCACACCAACACGAGTGCTTTCTCAAAGTGTTTCTCACAGAGTGTTTGTGGTTTTTCAAGTGGAGACCCTGGAGCTGAGCGCCATAAAAACAAAAATACACCTGCAGGATCAACCAGATATCTGTGTAACCCCCCCATACAAATGGGGGGTTCCCAAAAAAGTCTTCCTTGAGCTTACCTAAATGCTCACTGCCAGGCTGGTGTCCTGCGTTTTAGCAGCTTTAATATGATTACCAGAGCTTGTATAGCCTTTGTGTACTGTCTCTTTAAGAGCTGCCTACTTTCAGTTATAAGTAACCTGAGAGGGAGCTTTATTGAAAGATGTAACTATTTACTGAAAATCATTTAGAGTGATAATGATAACGTAGTTTGTCTAACCTGCTTTCTTTGTAGCAAGGACTGTTTTTTTTGTCTCCACTATCTTGGTCCTGGACTGCAAATTGGACTAATCAGTACTGGTGGGACCTAAAATGTAGCCGTACTACAGGAGCTGTCTGAATTAAAAATCTGTAGGAACTGTAGTTTGAACTTTTTGTGCCTTTTTTGCAACTGAAGGGGGAGCGCTTGCTTTGACTGACAGCCAATTCAGCCAACCAAATCTTTTGGATCTTGGGGAAGTCCCGGGCCGCTTGCAGTTTTCAGTTAGATCCAAGCTGGAATCTAAACAAAAAGGAGCTGAAGTGATTCTGAGCAGCAATCCTGAGTGGATTTGCATGGGAGAACTCAGAAAAGGCTAAATTGTTGGCCTGCATGTCGGTGTCCTGCTCCTGAGAGGGACAGAAGAGAATTATTTTGGACTAAATTCAAGTTTATGTGACTAAAGTAAGCTACTGAAGTGGGCCAGGCTCAACCTGAAGAAGACTGAAGATTCTGCTGAATGCGATCGGCCTATCAGGAGTTCCAGCCACCCCTAAGCTCCCGGTGTGTGCAGAGACTTTGCGATTGTGACCGGGGAGCACTTTGCCTGGTACAGTAGAATCCCCATACATGTAAATGTGCTATGAGCTGCTAGTGGGTTGTGAGTTAGTTTCCCACTATGTGAACTGTGTTCTGCTTGCTGGAAGCTGTATCTAGCCCAAAATGGACTGCATTTGAATTTGTCTCCATGCGGTCTGGGCCTTGCCAGACTGGCCCAGGCAGACTACCCTCTACGCAGAGAAGCCATCGACGAGAGACCTGCCTGGGGATCAGCCCCCTGCTTCACGCTTGAATAGGAATGACGCCTATGTGACTCGTGTGGGCCCTGCTTCTCTTGGCATTCTAGATCAACCACCTGCAGTCTCGATTTTCATCCAGCCTGTGTCCAGTCTTGGGTATCATGAGTAAATACCAGGGTAGCTCCCTGCAACAATAGCTTAATCTGAGTGTGTCATCTGATTGTCTTGTTGTTTCATTTCCTTTATGAACTGAGCCGTCTGGCTCTGGATTACAAATATTGTGTACTGGGCATGTTGTGTTTTCCATCACAGGGCCCCAGCCAGCTGCAACACCGGCCAACCCTGGGCAACAGTCCTGGCTAGCCTATCTCTTCTCCACCTGGGTAGCCAAAGGTGTGACTGTGTGGGGGGGGACTCAAAGTGCATGCACGACTGCTTGACTGATATAACCTTTAAGCTAATTAACCTGATTTTGCCCCTCCCGTGTTCAAGTCCCCTGAATAAATCTGATCTAACTTTTTCTGCATGTAATCTGACTGTGGTTCCAGTTTGTGCTCAAAGTACTGTACTGTTGCTATTTGCTGTGCATAACCTTGTTTTACAAGACATCCCCAGGGTCGAGCCAGAGGAACCAGCCCTGGTGGTAAGTATAAACAGTGTGGGTACTTGTGTGGTGTACCAGGGGTATTGTGAAAGTGATTATTGTACAGTGTTCAGGCCACTAGAGGGGAAAGAGGGGGGTTACAGTGTCCCGAAGGGCTGTGCCTAGGTTAGCTTGACCACTACCAACCCTGACCTCCAGGTGGAGGCACCCATTTCAGAACTCAGGCCCCTTAACCTGCTACTAGCCAAGCAGGCAGGGGTAGTAGACCTTGGGATAGCACCACCTAGGGGTTACATTTAAAAAAAACAAACTTGACAGAGACAAAAGCAATTCTTCTCGCACACAGTCCTGTCGCTTACTGAGAGGCACAGCCGCCATGTTTTTTTCTTGAAATCCCACCCACACGAAAATGCCAACCAGTCGCAGCCTGCAATAGACATAGGGACTTTTGGTCCCTACCAACCACACCACTGACTCTACCAGCGAACCTTGAAACCTGGAATAAGGCACAGCAGCAACATTTTACTTTTCTATATAAAAACAAAAAAATAAACAATTTTTCACATTTTTTACGGGCACCATACAATATAAAAAATAGTGGATGGGTAACTCTATGCCCAACTAGTGTGTTGTGCCACCTCAGGGTTCTGATTCCTATGGATATCTCGAGCTTTGTTCTCGAGGTCACAGGGAATCAGAAACCCTCGGTAGCACAACACACTGGTTGTGCATAATTGCCCATCCACTATTCACTATATTATCCTGAGTATGCCAACCAGGGTGATGCACTGCTCCATACTTCAGATATACATAGAATACTGAAACAATATATTGATTGCACTAAGGACTGCAGAAAGTCCTCTCAGCTTTTTGTTTCATTTGCCCCTAGGAAAGAGGGCACTCCTGTGTCTAAACAGTGCTTGTCCAAATGGCTGGTACATCATGGGGCAGCGCTGCCGTCAAGTCGACATTAAGGGCGATATATTACCTTAGGCAACCGTATTACTTTCTGTTACAGGAAGTATGGCTAAGAACTTCCTTGTGCCATTATTGGTCACTCCACAAGGGATATGGCCACTTCTGTTGCTTGTTTCAGACATGTTTTCTGCTGCTGCTGATGTATGTGCTGCAGCCACATGGAGCACTGTTCATACTTTCACTAAACATTACAGTCTGGACAGCATATCTCCTAAATGTGCTGGTTTTGATCTTTCTGTACTGCAAGGCCTCCTGTCCTGATCACCTGTCAGACTATGCCATCCTCCCCGCTGCTCTGTACTGCTTTGCAGTCATTCCAAATGTGTGGCCTAATGGAGGAGATAACTGTTCTACCTTCACTGAGGCTATGTAAAAACGAAATGTAACAGCAGCTCTTCGAAAGAGTCTCCTCAGTTAGGACATGCTGTACCCTCCTTCTGTTCTTTCGATTTCACTGAGGGTTATATCAGATGCTGTGCCTAAAGCCTTACTCCATGCATCCTGTTGCCAGTTCCATGCCTCTCTCTGTTTATTCCTGGTACTGGTATGATCTCCTGGTTCCTCACAGTTAGAGGCCCTCTGACGCTAATTTCTGGCATAGAACTGAGGAATGATGGGGCCGCCCACATTATGTGGGCATCAACACAGCACGTCATTGTGGGTGGCTCCTTGGTTAGCAAATGTTTCTGGGTGGTCCTGACGCTGACAGATTACAGTTACAAAGGTGCAGCCTCATGGAAGAGATTCTGTCGAAGATCTACTCTTATGGGAAGTTCTTATGTAACTATTCTTTTTGTTTGCTACTTCTGTGTATTTTTATATATTTTGCCTTTTTTTTTTTTTTTAATTAATATAATGGGGTCTGTGCAGTAGGAGAGGTTGAAGCTGCAGAGGGTAGAACCATGTGGTTGGTCTAAGGTGGGACTTTACAGAGCTGCAGAGGCGCATTTGTTTTCAATATTTTTTTTTTTATGTGATCCGGAATTGGGTGAGAGCTGAAGAAAATGCAGGTACGTTTGTGGCAGTTTGGATTGGAGGTGTGCTTCATCTGACAGAGTCACGATTCATATGACAGTAGTGCATGGTTGAGGTGAGGAAAGTGTGCAAATTTCAAATGTGGAGTTAGCCTCAGATTAAGCATTGTCTACAGTCAGAGAAACCTGGTGTGCGTTTGCCGTTATAACAGCAAATTATAACTGGGTGTCCCTACAGAGCTGGACTGGCCCACCAGGATATCTGAAAATTTCAAGGTGGGCTTCTCTCTGTTGAGTACCTGGCGACCTTCTAAACTCTGAAAATCTTTGCTTTTATCATCAGTTTTGCAATTAAATAGGGTATTTTGGGCACTACACGCAAATGTAACCTGCAAAAACAAAACTAATGTATGAAACTGAAGTGGAATATTGATTGCCCTCTGCTACTGATTTTCCGGGTGGGCCCCATATCAACTTTCCAGGTGGGCACCTTGTCCTCCAGTCTGACCCTCTTTCCTTATGTGACAAAACAGCACTCATTTATTACATAAGTAATACACATGTGAATTATTACCCAAGTATTATGAAGTTTGAGAATACCTACAATCTGTGTAATAAACTTACTGATCAATAGTTGTTATAGTGATAACAGCATAGGTAGGGTGTAGGAGGTAATATCAGAACCAACATTATTAGTCCCCTGGTCCAGTTATTACAGAAGAAACCCCTGAACACTGTAGCTGTTAAAGTTGTGAAAAAAAGTATTGAATGAGGCACCACAGGACATTTGTGTGAAAGCAGAAAAAGTTAGTTTCAAACAGCATGAAGTCTTGCTATATTCTGACAATTGCAGTTAGCTCCAGCACTTGAACTGCCCCTGAGAGTGAGAAGTTAAAATTCTATGCCAGGCATAGAATGCTGGTCTCAAGCTCAGCTGAAAACTCTGTCTGTGACACTTTGAAACCAAACCATCAGATTCTTTACTCCGCCTCACTGAACAGTCACTCTGGAGATTTTCTCCTTCTGCTCAGTTCAAAGTCAGTTAAAGTTGTTGGTTTTAGTCCGCTATAAGTTCCGCTTATCGGTCTGAGACTGTCTGTGATACCGTAAGTATGTAGGATAGTTATTGTGTGGAAATTGTAAAGCTTTTTCGATCGGTTCGGCTGAACTGATCTTTTAGACAAAAATATTTGTGAAAAAGTTTAGTGTGTGGTTACCTGTCCGTATTGGTTTTAAAAAAAACGTGAATTGAACGTCTTTTTCCAACACCTGTAACACGGTGAGAAACCGATAGGGGAGTCTTGCCTTGTGGTTACCTTATAAAGGGTAAGTTTTGTTAGGTTGGCCATGTCTCAGAAACCCAAGAAAAAAAATGGGCCCACTGGGTTTCAACACTGCAGTATGTGTGGGGAGGTCTTTGCTAAGGCCAATCTCCACACCACTTGTGTTTACTGTCTGGGGTTTGACCACCTCGAATCTGACTGCCACATTTGCAAGAATTTCCCTAAGTCTACATTGGATAAAAGGTTAGGTAGACTTAGGGATAAGGAGGCTGAGAAATCCGCTGACCCGGAAGGCCAGCCCAGCCCGGTTCGGTTCCTACTGAACCAGAAGGAGTGCCCTCTGACCAGGGCGATACTTCTTCAGGCAAGAGGAGAGACGATCCGGAGGGATTGGTTCCTACAAAGAGAAAGCGCAAAGATAAATGTGCTGGTTCCGATCCAGAACTTCATGTTTTGACTGCTGAAGAGATAGCCAGAGCGATTCGGATTGTTGAATCGCTTTGTCCGGTTCCGACCGATCTGGCGCCTTCTGACAGGGGTTTGGTTTGGTTGGTTCCTCCGGTTCAGGATTATTCCCCTGAAGATTTTTATGAACTGGAGTTTGATGAGGAGGGGGATTTTGAAGAGGATGATTATGACGGTGAAAGTCTGGATGTGCCTGTGGAACCAGACATCTCCCCAGACAGACCTTCTGGTATTTCCTCTCCTAGGCTTTCTGAGTCCCCTCCCCACTTTCTGTTTTACAGAAAAGTGGCTCAAACCCTCCAGCTTCCTATTGAGGAGGATGTGGATGATCAGGAGGAGCCTGATTTTGTTGAGAAGTTGGACATCCCAGAGTCTGAGACTGTCTATTCCCCTCCATAAGTCCTTTGGAAAACAGACACAAAAAATGTTAAGGTCTCCTAACTCTGTACCTCCTGTTGACAACAGAATGGACAAGAGGTACACCTTGTCCGGCTCAGATGCGGAGTTTCTTTATCAGAAATGCAGCCATGTTGGGGTAGTACAGGCTGCTGCCTGTGACAAGGCCCCAGACAAAGACTCCAGGAAGATGGATGCCATGGCAAAGAAACAGTACATGGCATCATCTTTGGGACTGAGGCAGGCTAACTATATGGCTTATACAGCCAGGTACCAGAAGTCCAGGTGGGACACTGTACTGGCACTGGCTAAACAGGCATCCCCCAGCTAGCCAAGGAGCTGGAGGGGGTGGCTACTGATAGGATTGAGGCATCAAAGGTGCAATTTCATGCTGCTGTGGACTCCAGTAATGTGTCATCAAGAGTCATGGCTACATCTGTGGCTCTTCGGAGAATGGCTTGTCTTAGATGTACTAGCCTTTCACAGGATACCCAGGCTAAGGCCATGGATCTCCCTGTGGTGGGTAATTCTCTGTTTAGGGAGCAGACAGAGAATTACAGGAAGAAAATGGATGAGTACAGGACCACTTGCAGGAGTGCCCAGGCCAAGGAGAGCAGGCAACTCCTCGAAGGCAGCAAAGCAGGGGCAGGCCTTTTCACAGGCCTTTCTACCAAGCATAGGCCTCTTCTTCCTTTTCTCAGAGGGGGTTTTTCAGAGGGAGAGGCAGAAGGGGGATGAGCAGGGCTGCATCCACCCCTCAGCCTAAGGCTCCTGCCAAGCAGACACCCTGATGTGTCAGCCTGGGTTGACTCCCTCATTCCGGGATGAGGCAGGCTGGCTTACTTTGTCCAGGACTGGATGTCTGTTACCTCAGACAAGTGGGTCCTGGAGGTTGTAAGCCAGGGGCTGGTTCTCATTTTCAAACATTTTCCGAAACTGAGACCCAGATCCTTTCCACCTGCAAATACATCAGAAACCCTTGCTCTAGAGGCAGAGGTTGCCTCTTTACTGGCCTTAAGAGCCATAGAGAGAGTTCCTACCCCATACAGAGGCAAAGGTCTGTACTTCTGGTACTGCCTTACCCCAAAAAAGATAGGGGAGTGGCGACCCATCCTAGATCTAAGATACCTAAACAAGCACCTGCTAAAGCCAAAATTCAAAATGGTGACTGTGGGAACAATTCTTCCCTCTCTGAGGCCAGGAGACTGGCTAGCCTCCCTGGACCTCAAGGATGCCTATTTTCACATTCCCATCAGGTGTTCCCACAGAAAGTACCTCGGGTTCAAATTGCCCTCAGGCCATTACTAGTTCAGAGCAATGCCCTTTGGCCTAACTTCAGCTTCAAGGGTGTTTACAAGGTGCCTAGCAGTAGTGGTGGCCTTTTTAAGAAGGAAAAGGATTTCTATCTTTCCATACCTGGATGATTGGCTCCTTGTGGGCCAGTCCCCTGACCAAGTCAAGTCAGATCTGCAGGTTACCCAGCAAGTTCTCACTTCCCTGGGGTTCCTTCTCAATCTTCCCAAGTCAGTTCTCAAGCCAGTACAGCTCCTCACTTTTATAGGAGCAGAGCTGGACACACTCAAGGCAAGAGCTTTCCTTCCTTTGGAAAGGGAAAAGCCATCTCTCAGCTGGCCTCTTCCTTCCTCCCCCTGGTTTCTCGACCAGCAAGGCATTTTCTTCAGCTTTTGGACCACATGGCAGCTTCCACGGCAGTGGCCCAAGGGGGCAGGTTTCAGATGAGGGACATTCAGTTCCATCTGAGGACCTTTTGGTCCCAAAGGAAAGATCCTCTTACCAAGCTAGTTCCTGTTACTCAGACTTTAATTCAGTCCCTTCAGTGGCGGCAAGACCTGGACAATCTGAGGCAAGGTGTTCCATTTGTCACTCAGATTCACTCTGTGGTTCTTGCCACAGATGCTTCCCTTTTGGGGTGGGGAGCCTGTCTGTGGGCTTTCACGGCCCAGTGACTGTGGTCCCCTCAGGAATCCCTTCTTCATATCAGCCTCCTGGAGCTCAGGGCAGTACTTCTTGCACTGCAAGCTTTCTCTCAGTCAGTACAGAACAAGGTGGGTCGGGTCAGGACGGACAACACTACCACCATGTGGTACATCAACAAGCAGGGAGGCACTTGGCCCATGGCCTTGTGCACGGAGGCCGTGAAAATATGGTCCCTGGCTTATTCCCTACAGACCTCTCTCGTAGCAGTCCACCTCCCAGGAAAGGACAGTGTGATAGCAGATGTATTGGGCAGGATTTCCCAGGGCCATCACAAATTGAAAGTGATTTTCTCAAGGTGGGGCACTCCAGAGATATAGATCTCTTTGCAGACCCAGACAATCACCAACTTCCTCTGTTTTGTTGCAGACCCCCAGTCTTGGGCTCAGTCCCTCTGGATGCTCTGATTTTGAACTGGGAAGGGAAATTTCTTTATGCCTTCCCTCCCTTCCCTCTACTGTTTAAGGTTCTAGTCAAGGTAAGGTCACAACCTTGCAAAGTGATTCTGATTGCTCCAGACTGGACCAGGCAGCCTTGGTACCCACTTTTGCTTTCCCTGGCAGTCCATCTTCCCCTGTCTCTTCCCAGGACTCACAACCTGTTAACCTCCTCTCGGAGAGGATTTGGTACCCCAGTCTCCGGTCACTCAATCACAAGGCATGGCTCTTGAAGAGTTAAGAGTATGCAGACTTGCATCTGTCCCAAGGGGTTTTGGATATTCTCAAAGCTTCTCGAAAGCCTGCCACCAGAAAAACTTTCAACTCCAAATGGAAAAGGTTCAGCATTTGGTGTTCCAAGAAGCATATATCCCCAGACACTGCTGAGTTGTCTACAGTTCTGGATTATATGGTTCACCTTAATGGCAAAGGCCTCAAACCAGCTACACTCGAAGTTCATTTGTCAGCTGTTTCTGCTTTCCTGTCAGTGGGGAAGTCTTCCTTTCTGTCATCTCACCCTGTATTCTGTAAATTTTTCAAAGGATTGCTTCATACCAGTCCCACTTTTAGGGATCCTGCTTCTGCCTGGGATTTGAATATTTGCATTGCTCAGCTTATGCAGCCCCCTTTGAGCCTATGTCCTCGGCAGAGCTGAAGTACTTGACTTGGAAAACTGTGTTTTTGATTGCTGTTACTTCTGCCAGATGTATCAGTGAATTGCAGGCCCCGTCAGTTGAGCCTTACTTCATTTCGTTCCATAGAGATAAGGTGGTCCTTAGAACCAATAGAAGGTTCTTACCCAAAGTGGTTTCTGATTTCCACTTAAACAAATCTGTCTCTTCCTGTGTTCTTCACTGATCATACCTCCTCAGGAGAGTGGAGGCTACACAGTTTAGATGTTAAAAGGGCCCTTAGTTACTACACAGAACATACAAAGGGTCACAGGTTTGACTCCCTCCAGTTGTTCCTCACTTATATGGAAGTAGATAAGGGCAAACCTGCTACCAAGAGAACCATCGCCAGGTGGATTGTGTCCTGTATCCAATTCTGCTATGAGAAACTGGGAAAATCTTCACCCTCAGGCCTGAGGGCTCATTCCACTAGACGTACAGCTGCATCTCTGGCTGTGGCTAGGGATATTTCTTTGTTAGAAATTTGCCAAGCAGCCACCTGGAAAGTAGTTCATACCTTCACCAAGCATTACTCTCTGGATTTCCAGGCTAGGAGTGATGCTAGGTTTGGCACAGCAGTACTTCAGAGCCTATTCCCAAAGTAGGTTCTGTCCCTCCTCCTTGGAGGTACTGGTTGGTAGTCTGCAATTGTCAGAATACAGCAAGACTTCATGTTGTTTGAAGAAAAAATTACTCGCTTAGTAATCGTGTTTCTTCTAATGGAGTCTTGCTGTATTGTGACCTCCCTCCCTGCCTGTCCTCTCAGAACCTGTTTTGGGAAGTGGGTGGGCAGGTGCAGTGTTGCACCCCAGGGGTGTCTTCATCCCACTTTCTGTTGTGTTGGGTGCCTTGTGTTTGATTAGTTAAGAGTTTTTTATTCCTTATTGCTTGGTTTTTGGTCTTTGGGTTTCCTGACTTGAGTCTTTTAGGAATCTAAAGTCTTTGTTGCCAGTTAGCTAGTAGGAATTTTATAATTTCCACATTATATAGTCAGTGAGTTTTAGCTCGTAAGAATCTGACGGTTTGGTTTCAAAGTGTCACAGAGTTTTCAACCGAGCTCAAGCCCAGCGTTCTATGCCTGGCATAGAATTTTAACCCTTCACTCTCCGGGACAGTTCAAGTGGTGGAGCTAACTACAATTGTCAGAATACAGCAAGACTCCATTAGAAGAAACACAATTACTAAGGTGAGTAATTTTTTCTTCTCACAGACGTACTATAGCATTACTCTCAGCCAATAAGAACACAGGGATTAGCACGTGGGCTCATTGAGTTTACTCTCCAGTTATCACAGAATAATTGTTACGATTGGCTGTGAACAATCTTTTTCAGTATAATTAAGCAGTAATGGTATAGTGAGCTGGGTTTATAGGGGAATAACTGTACTGGGATGCCAGTAAACACCGAAGCCACAGGCCAAGGTGTTTTTTGGCATCCCAGTATGGTTAATTCACTGTTAACCTGGCTTATTATGCCATTACTGCTTTTATACTGCAGAAAGCACCATGGGAGAAAAAACACTCTACCAAAGCATTACATCTAATACACACAGATACAGATTAAAGGAAAGGTTTTACTACTGTATGTGAATTTATTTCAATGAACGCAGTTATGAAATAGCCTGGTCCAGTAAAAGTGCAGTTACTTTTTCTGTGAGGCTCTGGAAGTGAGAAGTTTCTCCTGCCATTTTTCTTCAGTAAAGGTGAGGAATGAATGTTGACAGTTAACAGTTGTTTTTTTCGGTGGTGACCAATCAGAATGCTGACATTAGCATATGTTGTGATCATGTGCTTTCCCACATGTACACAGGTGCCTCCTCAAGCAGATCTTATGGCAGGGTGCACTGAAGGTTCCCAGATGGGGCGAATGTAGTTGCCTAGAAAGGAGAGGTAGGAGTCAGTCAGAGTCAAGTTGTTTATAGAATTTAATTTAAATGGGAACGTTCGCGAGGCAGAAACACACACAATACCAATGAATAACGAAGTGAATAAATACCTAAATAATTATTAAATAATGGTACATCTCTACTTGGCTAAATGCTTTTACTCTACTTCAGCTGCTGCTACCCTATGAAACTGTATTTCTAGGGGCATGGATATAGTTCACTATCCACACATAGGCAGTTTCCCTAGGAGTGCTGATTCGTCGTAACGTCTTCAAGCTCAGTTCCTCCCACCACCCAGGTGGTATATCGTCGAGCTCTGCCCAGTCACAGCAGATCATCCTTTCAGCAGGAAGTTTCCAGTCTTCTTTCGCAGTTCTTCAGCGTTGTAGGCTACTAAGTGCACCGTTAGTGAATTTCTCGATTTACTTTCAAAATTTGGGATTGTTCTCAACTGCTTCTTTCCTTTGCTATGTCTCTGACACGTTAATGGAGGATGGACTCCTAGAATGTGAAGCCAGTTCTCAGCTTCAAGTTCTGCATCACGTACCAATAGAAGGTGCTGAAAAGTGACCTCCGCCTCCGAGAAGGTCACAGATCATGCTACTTGCCTAAGACCTCTCCCCAGTTTCCTAAACTCCTGCTGAACTGTTGCTGGCTTATCCCTAGCTAGGGTATTTGTCCCAAGATGACAAAAGTCAGTTTCAGTGTGATGCCGATTCGGTGGTTCATTTGGGGCAGAAGGACAGGTAGGCAGTCTCTGCAAGGGTCACACAACTGACAGTCATTTAGAGCAATGGCACCACGTTCTTGTAGTTCAGGGTCAGAAGCACCACACGCATGGGTAGTCTCTTTGATTTCATTTTTTTGCTGATATGCGTGAACAGTGCCAGCGTACTCAGTGTGCTGTGGCACCAGGGACTTCAGTGGACATCAAGGAACCTGGAGACACACTGGTAGGGGGGAGCAGCTGACATGTGTTTGGTGCCAGTGGACCTCTCTGCTGCACTTCAGAGGAATTGCCCTGTCTGCAGGAGCAGCAGTGCATCGGTGCTCGTGACAGGGCAGGGGAATCCCCGTCTTGCAACAAAACACAACTGCATAGGAGAGCACAACAGTGCTCACTGAAGAGGGGGTCAGCTACATTAAAACAAGGGGCAGGAGCTCTAAAATATCCACTTTTACTGGGTGTACAGTGCTCCTTTCCTGTTTGGGAGCCACCCTTTTGCTGACTCCTGATCTTGCCACTAGCCAGTCAGAGGGCAGGGATCTCAGCATGTCACATGAGGACCCTGCTGGGAGAATGACTATGCTGCTTGCTTGATGACTTTTCCATGAATAGGGTATTGAGTGAACACTCTGCATACTAATTCTGATGACTGATGGTCCTTTACACCAATCAGATGCTGCTTTTGCTCAGAGAAGGTCTGAGGGAAAATTTTCCAAGAATCAGTCTTCATTTAGTCCCTCTTATAGGTCTGGTGCGGGGGGCACTAGGACCCCACAGGAGCAAATTTTTTTTTATTCCGGGAGGGAGCTGACATTGGCTACTGAGCACAGTGCCTGTGCACCACCTTGTAGTGTCACGATCCAGCCATTAACCATTGCCGGCACCCTCATGCACCTCAGTTCTCTTCTTCCTGCTGCGTGCACACCATAGGAGTGACAGTACCTCAGTAATTTTCATTGCCACTATTTAAGTGTGTGCCACTTCTCTAAATTTATTCTTGCAGCCTTCACTGTTATTTTGTTTCTGCAGTGCTGAAGTCGGAGAAGCAGGGGCTAATCAAAGAAAGTCCTGCAGGCTCCCTTTATGCACTGGTGCCCCTGTGGGAAGCCCATGGCTGCAACACATGAGACATCATTGCTGTGCAGCCTACTTTGACCCAGAGTACAACATGGAGGTGTGCAATGTCTGCTTCTGTATGGACTGTCATACCTTAGAGATCCATGCGATGAGGTGGGGTCATCTGACTCCAACTTTTGGAGGTAGGTGCTGCACACATACGACCAAGGCATGGATGCTAGGGCTTTCCCCTGGGCCTCTTCCTGGGACCTCTGGTTCCAAGGAAGCACAGGGTCCTCCACGACCTTACCATGCTAAGGCATCAGAGGCCCTAGTGGATGGGTCTGGTGGACAGCCAGCTCCTTCTGGGCAGCCAGCTGGGGACCCCCCCCCCAACAGTCTATCTGCATTGGGCAGCAGACATCCCCAGTGACAAGGCCAAAGCTATACACTTGGTCTACGGCATTGGACACCTTGGTGTGGTCTTCTGGTGCCACCGATGCTTTTGTTACTGATCGTGGTGACAGGTCGGAAGGCACCAGAGATGGCGCCAGGCCCCTCCTTCACCCGACTCTGCAGTGTCAAGGAGGAACCAGTACTGGGGCTGTTGCAGAGCTTGAAGTTGTGTGTTTTTTTTTTCACCTCAGTGCCACTAGCATCAGCAAGGGGGAGGACAGTGCTGGCCCCGTCAACGGATGTTACGGCGGCAGTGGTGTCAGTCTTAGGCCTGGCATTGGATGTGACACCAGGGGTGATGTCATCCCCAGGGTTGTCCCTAATACTGGTGCCACTCATGGCACCAGGGTCAGGGATGATGCTAGAGTCGATGTCGGAGCCGATGCCAAGCCCAGCATAAAGTGTGGTGCTGGCTGCGGTAATGGGGATGACTCTGTCTCCAAGGATGTCATTGACCCTGAGCCTGACAGGGGAGGCATCGCTGATTCTGAGTCTAATTGTGGCTGGAGGTGGAGTTCTCCCCAAGGCCGCTGGACAACACCCACACCAGTGAGGACCCGGGCCACCATATGAGAACTGTACAGCACCACTCTCCTCACCTGGGGGTTCCTCTGTGAGCACTGATTGGGTCACTTCTGTGATGTAGGTGGACCTCTTTCAGGGACTCTGCCATGCCCTCCCCTCAGGCTTGGTCCCCTGTGAGTCCCACAGCTTAGGTCGAGGCCCTTGAGACCCGAAGTCTCAGCTACCACCAGAGCCACACCACCTTTTAGAGGATAGTAAATCATTTTCCTACCCGTCCTCAGCTGCTGAGTACTATCTGTACCAGTGATTCTATCCCTTTCATAGCCTAGAGCCTTCAAGGAGGCATCAAGGGCAGTGTGGAGGCTTCTCTTCTGTTGTCCACCAGCCCCAGGGACCTCCTCCTGCGGTATCACACACCCTCAGGTGCGTTATTTCACTCCTATTCAGGGGTGGAAGTAATGCAGACCCCCATCAGGGCCTCGATGCCCCATGTGTGATTGACCTTCAGAGTCCAGTTCTGCTCAGGCGGATGCCTTTGGCAAGAAAGTATTTACCTCATCAGGTACCCTCACGTGCATATCCATGCACCAGGCTGATAAGGCAGCCTTCAGTCATCGCCTATAGCTGCAGTAAGATCAGCTCTTCTCTGACATGCCTCAAAGCAAGTTAGTTCGACAAGCCGTTGGCCTGTCTGCTGAGGGCCTGAAGGTAGATCAGCACCAGTCATGGGCACTGTACAGTGCCAGTGAGGTGGTCTCCAGGTAGCAGGAACTGCAGTCTGCCTCAGGCAGATGGCATGGCTTTGCCTTTCTTGACTGGCACTTTTGGCCCGACGTAAGGTGATAAACTCGCATTTCCAGGTGGCTCATTTCATCTCCATCATGATCAGGCGGCAGCTGTCATGGTGCCCTCCTGCTCTGTGCCACAGGAGCCCCTGCCTGGCCCTGACAAGTGTCAAGTCTCTGTGTCAGTGTCACGTCTCACCAGACCTGTAAGGAGCTGCAGCCCTAAGATGTTCTCCCCAGTGCACAGGGCTGAGGGTATCTGTTAAATTCACAGTGCGCCAGCTCCTCACTCAGAAGAGGGGACAGCTTGGTGCTCGAACCCTTGAGTGGTAATCGGTGGGGAAGATTGATTCTTGGAAGATATGGAAATTATATACCCATTTACTTTAATTGTTTTTCTTCCAGACTATCTTCACCATTGATTATCACACCTACCCACCATCGTCAGCCCTAATGGAACCAGGGCTTCTAGGTAACTCATCCTGCTTGTGCTGGCTGGAACCGTCTAGTGCCACATCTCTCCAGTTGCGCTCCCTTGGAGTGGTGTACAGAAAAACACTAAAAAGGGAGATGGGGACTCATTGTTGCCCCCCTCAAAATCTAAACAAACAGAATGAGGAACCTTTTAGGGCCTCATACCAACCCCCCAAAAAAGTGGGGAACGGAAGATAGCTTGCTTGCTTGCTTGCTTCCTTCCTTTCCTTTCCTTTCCTGTCCTTTCCTTCTCCTTCTCCTTCTCCTCCAGTATACCCCCTTCCTATCCTTATTACTCACTAGATGCAATCTGTGCCTCTGAGTACTATCCAGTCTAACTCCATTTGGTAGTTGCACTGTGTCGACAAGACACTGAACAGGAAGCATAGGAAAACCAGGAGCAGTTTCAAAATTCGCGAATAGCGTTTTATTACTGTATTAATAAAAGCAAAATAAAAATAATTTATTCAGTACAACTATTTACAATGGCAGTACAAACATAGAAAAAGAGTCCTGAGTTTTTTCTTCTCAATTTCAAATTTCTGCCTCTGTTTCTCTCTCTCTCTCTCTCTCTCTTGCACAAGCATTGCTGCTCTTATTATAAGTCTGTGCCTTGGAAACTCGTTAAGAAAACAACATGCTTCTCACACAATGTTCTTGTAAGTTTCCAGTGTTCTTGCAGGTGCAGCAAAAAGAACATAATGACACAGAAATGGCCTCTTGTTTATAGCATCTCAGAGTTTGCAAACCAGCTTCTCAGGTTAACCCCTTGAGTTCCAAAAATCTTTTTGCAATCATTTCAACATTATAACTATATACAGTTTTAAACAAAGGGATCCCAGTATCAGTGACATTTCCGCATAAAGATTTACATATATTTTTATACCCTCAGATATGCATGGGGAAGAAAAGACAGAACAGCAAGGGAAGGCAGAGAGAGATGGCTAGAGGCGGAGAATTGCAAGACCGTCAGAGTAATCAGTTCCTAGGTCTCACAGAAAAAGTTGGTTGTGCAACCAGACAAAGAAGAAACAGAAAAGGAGAGGATAGAACAGACCCTCGTGTTTAAATTCTTTCTGTATAAAAATGGGGCAGTGCCTTTTTCCAGCTCTATCACATGCCCCCTTCTTTAAGAGGGAACCTGTTTTAAAAAAAAACAGGTTTCCAAAACATTCTTTAACTTCTCCTTTAGAATTACAGTAGCTTATAATCTTTATAGTTCAGTGCACATGCAGTATAGCAAACAGAGAAGTTTCATCTCACATTTTTTTCAACCTTCACAATTCTCAATTCCTGATCCATACCTCGATAGAAAATCAGCATTGATATTCTCCTTCCCAGATTTGCACATAACTTTTAATTTAAGTGGCTGTAGTACCAGGCACCACCGTGTGATTCTAGAATTTTGATCCTTCATTTGGTTAAGGTGACAGAGAGGAATGTGATCTGTTACAAGTACAAAGTCAGTTCCCTAGTAAGTAAAACGTAAGGGACTCCATGGCCCACGTTGACGCAAGGCATTCCTTTTCAGTGGTGGAGTACCTTTTCTCTCTGTTGTGCAGTTTCCTACTTATGTATAGAATAGGGTGTTCTTTCCCATTTATATGCTGACTCAAGACTGCACCTAGGCCTACCTCTGATGCGTCAATCTGTAACAGAAATTGTTTCTCAAAGTCTGGACTTCTTAAAACAGGGGCTGAACTTAATGCAGCCTTAATGGCCTGAAAAGCCTCATCACACTCTGGGGTCCATTTCACATTATTCGGGAAACGTTTCTTTGTGTGTTCAGTGAGGGGGAGTAGCTAACTCGGCAAAGTTGAGAACATATCTCTGATAATAACCAGCCAACCCTAAACATGACCTGACATGCTTCTTTGTTTTGGGGATAGGGCTGTTAGCTACAGCTTCTACCTTGGAAACCTCTGGCTTGACTTCTCCATTTCCCAAAACATAGCCCAAATATCTGGTTTCCTGCATGCCCAATGCACACTTGGTAGGATTAATTGACAGACTTGCCTTTTTGATCAATTGGATAACTGCTTGTAGGTGTTCCAGATGGCTTTTTCAGTCTGGACTATACACCACAACATCATCCAAATACTTGAGAGGGAGCAATATTAGACTTGATACTTTCAAATGGAGATGGAGAGAGGATCACAGATGTAGAAGTGGGTAGCCATCTGGGAACTAGCGACCATCGAACAGTATGGTTCACAATAAACACAGCAATAGAGTCAAGCCATACAAAGACAAAAGTACTGGACTTTAGGAGGGCTGACTTGCTAAATGGGTGAGTGCCTAAGGAATGCACTAGCAAATGGGGGAAGGAGGGTGGAAGAACAATGGGGAATAATAAAACTGCCATCACAGAGGTAACGAGCCTTGTGTGAAGCAAATAAACAAAACAAGACGATGTAAGAAACCACTATGGTTCTCAAAGGAAGTGGCAGTGAAGGTTCAAGAGAAAAGAAAGCATTCAGGAAGTACAAGGAATCACAGCAGGAGCAGGACAGAGAACTGTATCAGTTAAAGCAAAGGAGGCTGGGAAGGCAGTCAGAACAGCAAAGGCCCAAACCGAGGAAAAGATAGCCAACTCAGTTAAGAAGGGGGATAAAACCTTTTATAGGTACATCAGGGAGCAAAGGAAGACCAAGGGAGGGATAGTGAGGCTTTTTTTTTATGAATTTTATACATAACAAAGACATTTTTGTCTGCAATTTGCTGCATTGAATATGTATGTTTGATTATGTATTGTCTGTATGCAATATATGTGGGTCGCACCTGTAAAAGGAACTTGTTTCCAGTGTGCTTACCCGTTAAGCTTAATAAACAAACAAACAAACAAACAATAAAGGGGAGGGAGGGTGGGCAGAGGAGACTGTGAAAGGCAGAGATACTAAACAAATATTTTTGCTCAGTATTTACAAGGGAAGAGGGGAGGTACAAAAACAAACAGTAGTAACACTCTGGATACAGAAGTTGATACCAGCCCATTTACAGAAGAAAGGGTTCTGAAAGAACTCTTAAAATTGAAGGTGGACAAAGCAATGGGCCTGATGGGATTCATCCCAGAATTCTAAAAGAACTATGGGTAGAACTAGTGACACCACTGACTACCCTCTTTAACAAATCATGGGAGGATGGGGTGGTACCCGAGGACTGGAGGAGGGCAGATGTGATTCCCTCACAAAAGTGGGAGCAAGGCAGAAGCAGGAAACTATAGACCTGTTAGTTTAACCTCAGTGATAGGGAAAATGATGGAATCACTTAAAGGAAAGAATTGTCGAGTATCTAGAGGCCAGAGGGCACAGGACCCTAGGCAGCATGGATTCACAGCGGAAGGTCATGCCAGACTAATCTGATAGATTTCTTTGACTGGGTGACCAAAGTAGTAGATCAGGGAGGGCTGTGGACATGGCCTACCTAGACTTTAGCAAGGCATTTGACACAGTCCCACACAAAAGATTAATATACAAGTTAGCCAGCCTGGGAGTGGGTCCCAAGATGACAGCCTGGGTAAAGAATTGGCTGGAGAATAGGACACAGAGAGTAATAGTAAATGGAGTCCACTCAGAAGAAAGGAGGGTTACTAGCAGGCACCGTAGGGTTCAGATAGGACCAGTCCTCTTCAATGTTTTATAAACGACTTTGCAGAAGGACTGGAAGAAGGTATGTCTCTTTGCAGATGACACTAAGATCTGCAACAGAGTTGATTCACAGGGTGGGGTGGAAAGGATGAGAAGGGACTTGGCAAGGTTAGAGGAATGGTCAAATGTATGGCAGCTTAGATTCAATGCTAAAGTGCAAGGTAATGCACCTGGGAAACAAAACCCAGGGAAGAGTACACAATGGGGGTGAGATACTAACAACAACAAAAATGGAAAGGGACCTGGGGTAGTCATATCAGATGACCTAAAGGTGGGCAAGCAATGTGAGAAGGCAGCAAGGAGGGTTGGGGGATACTGGGATGCATAGGGAGAGGCATCACCAGTAGAAAACAAGAAGTTATTATCCCTCTGTACAGACACAGCTGGTGAGACCCCATCTGGAGTACTGTGTGCAGTTCTGGAGACCCAATCTCCAAAAGACATAGACAGGATGGAAGCTGTCCAGAGGAGGGTAACTAAAATGGTGCAGGGTCTGCACCGGAGGACATATATGAAGAGAGACTTAAGGAGCTTAATATGTATAGCCTCGAGGAAAGGAGGGAGAGGGGACATGATAGAAACTTTCAAGCACCTCAAGGGAATCAACAAAGTCCAAGAGGGTAGCATCTTTCAAAAAAGGTGAAAAAGAACAAGAGGGCACAATTTGAAGATAGAGGGGCGGCCGAGGTAATTTAAGGAAGTATTTTTCACAGAGAGGGTTGTGGATGCTGGAATGGCCTTCCGGAGGAGCTTGTGGAGTCAAAATCAGTGGTGGAATTCAAGCATGCATGGGATAGTCATAAGGCAATTCTGGGGGGTTGGGGTAGGAAGAAGTAGGCTGCTGGTTAACTAGGATCTGCAGCTTATCCAGTAGGTAGGGAAATGGGCAGACTGGGTGGGCCAAGCGGTCCTTATCTGCCGTCAAATTCTATGTTTCTATGTTTCTATGTTAAATACGCAGCATGATAACCAGTATGAGGAGATAAAATTACATCCATGTACTGCTGGAATGTATCAGGTGCATCATGTAAACCAAACGGCATGGTGGTGAACTGATAGAATCCTACAGGAGTGGCAATTGCAGTTTTGTTTCTGGATTCTGTAGCTAGGGGGATTTGCCAGTAACCCTTGGTGAGATAAAGGGTACTGATATACATGACACTCCCCAGCCTGTCCACCAAATCATCTATTCTGGGCATAGGATAACTGTCAAATTCTGATATTTGATTAAGTTTCCTAAAATCTAGTCATATCCTTACACACCCTTCTTTTTTGTTTACATTCACCATTGATGATGACCAAGCACTTCTCAACTCTTCTATAATACCCAGTTCTTTCATTTTTTGTATTTCCATAACCACATCAGCTCTTATCCACTCTGGTAATCGCTATGTCTTTTTGTCTAATAGGGCGAGTGTTCCTTGTCACTATTACATGCTCGACCCCTTTTACTCGGCCTGACACTGTGGTAAAAGCACTGTTAAGTAAGCAATAAGACATGACGGGATGTGCGTTAGACCATTCTAACGCACAGCTAGGGGTGAGGCACGAGGCCACAGGCCGAGTGTGTTCAGTCCCCTAGCCGTGTGTTAGAACTAACACATATCCCCGGAGTGACTTATTGAGCTTATAAAATGGATCTGTGTATTCTAGGTTGAGTTTCAAGTTTTAGCCGTGTGTTACACACTTCTAACACATGGCTAGCAACCAGTCAAAATACAGGATTTTTCCAACCCATTTTATAAATGTCTTTAGCAAGTTACAATTTTTTTTTTCTTCTTCCATATGCATTTTTCCACCTTCCTTCAGAGCTGGCAGGTGGCTCCAGCCCCTCTCTCTGAGGGGACTCGTCTCTCCGGCAGGCTTTCCCCGCACCCACCCCAACTGGCCATCGCCCCTGGGTTACTCTCCCCCCCCCCCCAGTGACAGGGCCGGTGGTGAGGGCTGTTGGCCTCCCCCCAGCCCTGGATGCCATAAGGTTACCACCTACTCGGTTATTGACCGAATGGATTCAGTTTTCTAGGTCTTCCTGTTCTCACCATTGCAAATTTGTTTTTATAGTGGGTCAAGCAATATCTGTGAGATCCTCCACTAACTCTGTTTCATTTTCTTCTCATCTGACTGTAAGCAAGTGTCAGTGTGCTTGCTTGCTAATCAGGAAGTGCCTTCAAGTGCAGGGCACATAAAGGAGCCAAATGTGTCCCTGTCTGCCCAGTTATCACCTCTAACTTTACACCAGCAAATTGGAGGGTTATTCCTGGGAAGGGTAAACAATACCACCTTAATTAACACCTTCATTTTTCTGAAACCCAGTGACATTCAGGCAGGCACCACATTATAGTTGACTCTTGTCCCAGTGTGGTAGGGTTTGTGGGGTAGGGTAATGAAAGCGTACACGGTACTCAGAAATTTGTTCAACACACACATTCTGTGTGATGTTTATTTCTGTAAAAATAATATTGAGCAAATCATGCTATACAAAAATAAAAATAAATCAATAATAAAGTAATACTATTGTAACCCCTAGGTGGCGCTATCCCAAGGGCTTCTACCCCTGCCTGCTTGGCTAGTAGCAGGTTAAGGGGCCTGAGGTCTGAAACGGGTGCCTCCACCTGGACGTCAGGGTTGGTAGTGGTCAAGCTATCCTGGGCACAGCCCTCCAGGACACTGTAACCCCCTCTTTCCTTACTAGTGGCTGGAACAATACACAGTAATCACTTTCACAATACCCCTGATACGCCACACAAGTATCCACACTGTTTGCACATACAACGAGGGCTTTCCTCTGGTCCAGCCCTGGGGACCTCCTGTAAAACAAGGTTATACACAGCAAATAACAGCAGTACAGTACTCTTGCACAAACTGGAACAACAGTCTGGGTAAATGCAAAAAAGAGTTAGATCTGATTTATTTAAGGGGCTTGAACAAGGAAGGGGCATAATTAGGTTAATTTGCCTAAAGGCTCTATCAAACCGTTATGTATGCACTTCAGGATCCATAAACAGTTACACACTCTGGGTACCCAGATGGAGAATGGTGGGCTAGCCAGGAACGTTGCAGCTGGTTGGGGCCCTGTGATGGAAGAAAATACATGCACAATACACACTATTTGTAATCTGGAGCCGGAGGGCTCAGTTCGTGAAAAGAAAACAACAAGACAGTCAGATGACACACTTTTAGATTAGGCTATTGTTGCAGGGAGCTACCCTGATGATTACTCACGATACCCAGGACTGGACACAGGCTGGACGAAAATCGAGACAGCAGGTGGTTAATCTGGAGTACCAGGAGAAGCAGGGCCTACATAGTCACCGAGGCATCATTCCTGTTCAAGCGTGGGGATGTGGGCAGATCCCCAGACAGGTCTCTCATCGATGGCTTTCTCTGTGCATTGGGTAGTCTGGCTGGGCCAGTGTGGCAAGGCCCCGGCCAAATGGAGACAAATTTGGATACAGTCTGTTTTGGGCTGGATACAGCTTCCAGCAAGCAGAACACAGTTCACACAGTGGGGAACCAAATCACGACCCACTTTCAATACACAGCACATTTACATGTAAGGAAATTCTTCTGTACCAGGCAAACCACACTCTGGTCACGATCGCAAAGTCTCTGCACAAACTGGGGATTCAGAAGCAGCTGGAAATCCTAACAGGCCGATCGCATTCAGCAAATCTTTGGTGGTCTTCAGGTTAAAGCCTGGCCACAGTCCAGTGGCTTAAATAGTCCTCACAACTCGGATTCAGTCCGAATAAACTCTGTTTTCCCTCTCAGAGACAGCAGGCAGGCCAAAACTCAGCCCTTTCACAGTTCTTCCATGCAAAACTACACAGAACTGCCGCTCAGAGTCACTGGAGCGGTTACTTCTATTCTCAACTCTAAAATGAAACGAGCTGCAGCAGCCTGGGAAATTCCCCAAGATCCAAAAGGTTTGGTTGGCTGATCCTCCTGTCAGTCACAACAAAGGCTCCCCCTTCAGGTGGAAAAAGGTACAAAAAGCCCAAAACTATAATTCCTACAGATTTTGACTCCAGACAGCTCCTGTAGTCCGGCTCCATTTTAGGCCCCACCAGTACTGATTGGTCCAATTCACAGTCCAGGACCAAGATAGTGGAGATAAACAAAACAGTCCTTGCTGCAAAGAAGGCAGGTTAGACAAACTACATTATCATTATCACTCTAAATGATTTTCAACAAACAGTTACATCTTCCAACAGAGATCCCTCTCAGACTACTTATGACTGCAATCCAGGCAGCTCTTAGAGACAGTACACAGAGGCTATACAGGCACTGTCTGGCAATCACATTTAAACTGCTAAAATGCAGGACACTAGCCTGGCAGTGAGCATTTAGGCAAGCTCAAGGAAGACTTTTCGGGAACCCCCATTTGTTGGTGGGGGGGGGGGTTACACTGTCTTAAACTTCAGACTATAAACAAAAGAAAACAATGAAGAATAAATGAGCTCTCCTTGAGCTTCAGAATCACTTCCCTCCAGTGATTCTGCCACAGTGTAGAATACTTTAACCAGTACAATTTTCTATTAAGTTCTGTGCTCTCAGACCAACCTCTCATGACACTCTCCCAGTATGATCTGACTAACCTTAGCTCAGTGGCAGCTTTTATAGTGCAGTCCTCCTATGACTCTAGTGTCAGCTGATCAACCTCTTTTCTAATACAGGGGAATATTCTGGCTAGTACAAACATATAGGGGATCAGACTGACTGTACATACAGAGGGAAAACATACAGTCATAAGGAGTAGTTTATTTCTCACTTTAACACCGCCACTGAAACAGCAGAGGAACACCTCTTAATTACTTGCAACAAGAAAACCCCGCCCCTTTTCAGCTGAGTGACAGCTGGGGAGTTTCTTGTATAACAGCCTCATCATGGGGCTGTTGGCTCCTAGAAGTACATTTTTTTCCCCCAAGAAGGCTTAGCTCAGGTAAGAGCACTCTCTGCATAGAATACTAAAGGGAACTCTCCTATATTTAGTTTCTGCACATTAGTTATGCCTTCTTTAGAGTGTTTATATACAAGTTGCTTTAAAAAGACAAATCCCATGTCTGTATTCAACACACACCCGATGGCTGCAGTTTCAGGCAGTCTAAAACAACTTTTATTCGTTGCTTTCAGATTTCTGCAGGTTACATAAATTTATTACATATTGTAAAACGCAACAGTGCTCACAAAGACATCCTGTTTCTGACTAAGCATTATATTAACAGAGCATAACATAGTAAACAAGGACACAAACCAACTCTGTGCAGATACATCTGCTATTTATTTGTTTAGTCATTATTCTTTGTCAGTTTGCTGTTCTAGCGCTCATTCTCATAAGGGCATATGGCAGGGGAGGAAAAGGAATACAAAGAGGGAATAGACAAGGGAGAAGAGGTACTATTGTGGGTAGCCTACCCATAGTAGTAGAAAAATGAAAATTAGTTATTCAGAAAAATGTAGAAATGCTACTGCAGTAGGGAAATGCCATAGCCTTATTTCTAACAGGGAGTAATCTAAACTATCACACCCAGTGTGGATTATATAGTTTGTGTTTAGAAACTTTATCTGCTCATCCAGTTTTGTCCAGCGGTAGTACTTGTTCAGTCATTTTGAATGCTCACATACGTGTAAAACAGATTTCATTAAATCATTCACTGTTTTACCTGCATGTTGATTCAGGATACAAACAGGTTCTGCTGTCATGCAGACTCTTGCTTGTAAACCAGTCAGAGAGGTGTAAAGTAGGGCTAGTAAGACCATTAGCAGCAAATCAGCCTAATCCTTTCAAGGCTGCATTGTGAGTATGGTCTTTTACTGCTGTGCTAGGGAACACTTTTATACCTTTATATACTCACCTGTTTTTTCTTTCAGAGTCTGTCCTATATTCTAATATTTGTTATATACATTTTTGTTGTTAAATTAATAATGTAATATTTTATTCCATTTTTAGCAATACTAGACCCCCCCCCCAGTAGCTGTTGCTGTCAATTTGCATACTACCTGGATATTCCAGGAACCCCATTCTAGAACTTTCAGATGAACAGCACAGAGTGGTGTGGCTAATGTCATGCTAAGCCATAGAAATGAGAAATAGAAGAGAGAGCAGTAGCTGATAAGGTGAAAGGAACACAATCTAGATGTGATGACACTGCAAATGTAGGTACCTTATCAAAAATGTCTCAAAACATATCAAGCTATCAGCTATGCATGACTGACATGGAAAAAGTAGGGTAGTTAACAGTATAGAATAGTCCTACGCAGGGCCGGCCTTAGCTAGGTGCAAGCTCCTGTGCCTTGGGGCCCATCCTTTTTTTCTTGAGGAAAAAAAAAATATTTAAAACATTTAAAAATGCCTAAGTTTTGTTAGAGATGAAAATGTTTACCAGCAAATGAAAGTAGAAGACAACTGGCTCTGTTACTGTTACAAAAGGTGGGGCAGCTTTTCTGCTATGCCACTTTAGGATGCAGTGGAAAAGATTAGGTTAAGTAAGTGCTAATGGTGCTAATTGCCATACTTTACGCCTCCCAGGTTGACTGCTTTCACAAACAACGGGCTATATTGACAAGAGAACTTGTTTGTAATCTGGACATGTTGCTGAAACAATAAATGATGTGATAAAATCTGTTTCAAAAGTATGTGAGCACTCAGAATGGATCAAAAACCTGATCAGCACAGAGCAAAACCGGATTTCCTGATAGGGACCCTGAAAACCTGACCACTAGGTACAAAACCTGCTAGGTGGCAGCCTTACTGGTATCCCAAGATAATCCTCTCTATTCTCTCTCTCACACCTCCAGAAAAGTTTAATTGTTTAACTTGTTTGCAAATCGGATTATTGGAGGTGTGAGTGCTCAGTGATGATGTCCCTGTCTTTACAGAAATTAATATGACAGTAGTACCATATTTACTTAAATTCTTGCTCCAGGCTCAGTCAGATTAATTTTAAACGGTGAAGTCAAATAATTCAGTGCAGCCAATGGCACTAATTAAATCATGCTGGTTAAATTAGTAGACCTAGTACTGCTTCATCAATGCAGGACTGGAGGGTTAGTTAGGTGTTAATGATGGATGTGGGGGCCCATAGGGAATGGAGTGGTGGGACCTGGCAGGGAGCCGCACAGGGGCCCAGAATGGTTAAGGCCGTCCCTGTTCCTACCACTTTTAAAAACTTCTTTGACATTACAAATAACTTTAAAATAGGAGCAATGGGAGGGACAGTAGTGTATCTTAAAATGGCAGATGATATTTATAATTACATCTCATCCCCCATTACTAGTGTGGTTCATTTATTTATTTATGGAAAGAGTTTTACCAGAAAAGGTCACCTGGTCCAAAATAGCTGGTTTTCAGAGGTGTCCTTGTAGTCACTCGATGTGCGAGTTAAGCTGTGTACACAGGGTGCCAAGTCCCCCTGCCATAGGTGGCGGAGCCAGGGGGTCAGGGACCCCTTACATTTGTAGCTGAAGGGTCAGACATTGAATTCTGAATATGGATTTTCATGGGTTGTGCATCAATTTGTGGATTATTCATTAATATACAAAGCTAGGTAATCGATGACTAAAGTATATCCAAGAAGGCAATTATTTTTATAGTGCCCTATGCAGTTCTGACCCCCCACCTTTTCGGCACACTCCTCAGCTGCTGCCTGAACCGCCTCTCTAACCCCACCCAACATTAACACACACTAAATTTAAAATATTTAAATCTAAATCAAACAAACCAAAAGTAATAATCATGATGTAATTTAAAGAAGTTGTACACAATGCAATATACTAACATACTAAAATGCCAGCAAAATAGGCCTAATGGTCTTTCACGTCTGCTCGTTTGGTCAGTCCCCACCCTGGGAGCTGACCTTGCTGCCCCCCTTGCCTTCTCTGCCTTCTTCCTTCCCAGTTCCGGATATTCTTGCTGCATTGGATTTTGCTTCCAGAACCCTTTGCCTGTACCTGTCCCACCCCCTCTTGAACCCCTCCACCGTCTCTGCCTCCACCAGCCCCCTAGGCAGCGCATTCCATGGCTCCACCACCCTCTCAGTGAAGTAGCACCTCCTTCTTTCTCCCCTGAATCTTCCCCCCTCCAGCTTCCACCAATGCCCTCTAGTGGCCCCCTCCTCCTTCCTTCAAAGCACCCTGACTGTTCCTCCCCATTTACCCTATACCTAATATCATCAGCCATTCTAAATAAATCAAGTGAGTCAGAGTACATGCAATGCCCTCATCAGTCATAAAAGAGGCGGGGTTAGGGGTGGAGTTTGGGGGGTGATTTAATATTCTGTTTTCCTCTCACCCAAAGTTGGCAACCCTAGGAAGCCAACATCTAGATTGCTGGGGGGAGAAGCAGGTGCAGCTTGCCATCATGCAGCGTGCCAGCTCCGATCCTTTTCCGTTTTCTCCCTGGACCCACACAACATACAATGGGCGGGGGTGGGGCGACTGTCTCCACCTCCGAGGAGGCAGTGTTACACTCTGTGTGTGGGTCCACCCACTTCTAGCATCATGCCTGTGCTGCCTGTGCTGACCCCCAGCCTTTGCTGGGTGTAAGTCTACAGCACAATGCTGAGCCCCCCCCAAGGAAGGAGAGCTGCCAGAAGATGCTCCATCATTCCTTGTCCCGGCCAACCCCCCCAATGACCCAAGTCCATTCCCGAACCCGGGTCGCCGGTGTAGTGTGAAGTAGGGCATCCAGCACCTTAGCCTCCTATGTTCCCGGCCATAGCAAGTTACAAATTTCTGCAGTTTGTTCGGAGGTTTTTTTTTTTTTGTAATTCTTCTTTTTATTAAAATTTTCTTTTCCTTAACATATATACATATTAGTCACCAATGTTTACAGAATTTACAGACATTCATGGATACCGTAATATACAGTCAGATGAAATTAGTTCTAAGAAATTCATTCCCAGCATGGCGCGTCCTCCCTCCCCATCAATCTCTGCTTGGTTCCTCACATTACAGCTATGCCGTGGTTACTGCGTCAAGATCCAACAAGCAATAGCTTGGAACCCCTATAGGGTTCATGGGATCAGACTCATGAAACCCCACTCTAAATAATATAGGGTGTTGGCAATGGTAATCGGGTCAAAAGGTGTGCTATTTTCCTGGACCTCCTATAGGCACTGTACATGTGCACGAATTAATTTATAATTCCCCCTTTCCCTATTTGGGGGAAGGTCCAACACACTAAAGCAATGAAAGGAAAACATTGAGACCTCTTCCCATGCCCACCCGCCAATGAGTGACACCAACCCAGCAGCTCCGGTCCACTTGGGGCAGGAGCCTAGTTTAACAAGAGACTATTCTATGCATTGCTATGTTATTTCGGTGAGACTCCCGATGGCCTCCCTCTCCCCGACAGAGGGCAGATAGTCATAGTTAGCATTTCATTACACTATCTCCCATTTCGGTCACAATCTAGCTCTACCATTCATTTGCTTATACATGTCACCTTTCAATATATTCATCCTCTCTCAAACCTCCTCTAGTCCGGGCTGATTCAGGGTCACTTTTATGTACAGTCAACAGACCTTCAGGGGACCAAGGGAGCCAGGCCAAGAGCACCAGGACCCCCGCCCCGCTTGTGAGCCTCAACAGGCCCCCATTTAAGATTTCTCAGGGTGTGAAGGTAGGATCCTTCAGCATGTAGTATATTTGCCAGCGTGTCCATCTGGCATTGAATTTTTCTTCCTGTTCATTTAGGTTATGTGTTATTTTCTCCATGATATAAATTTGTTTCGTGATATCCCACCAGTCTTGGATGGTGGGGATTTTTGTTGTTAACCATTGTCTAGTGATTGCTTTCTTTGCTGCCGTTAGTAACAGGAAGAGCAGGTATCTAACATTAGGGCCTCTAAAAGCTTTAGGGAGATGAAGAAACAGGAACATCTCCAAAGAGAGTCGGAGTTGTGGGTCGAATAACTCTTGCAGCTGTTCCTCTAACTGAGTAAGGAACACCTGAAGGGCCTGGCACAGCCACATGACGTGGGACAGATTAGCAAGCGGCTCCCCACACTGTCTCCAGCACTCCGCTGTGTTGCCTGGAGAATAGTGTCTTGTAACCACTGGGGAGCGGAAATATCGAACCAGGACTTTCCAGGCAAATTCTCTCCATTGATGGGAGCTCGTTACCCGGGCTGAGAGGCTACATGCCTGAATCCATCCCTCCAGAGAGAGCTGAAAACCTGTTTCTTGTGACCAGTGTGTACGGATGTCCTCGGTTAGGTCATTTCTTTGCAAGTTAAGAGCTTGGTAATATCTTGAGACTAAGTGTTCTCATGTCCCCATTCTATTTAACTGAACCTGGCATTGAACCAACCCCGGGCATCCCTCCGAGTTCCATAAAGTCCGTGGGAGATTTTCTATATAGTGACGCAACTGGAGATAGCGATAGAAATCCTTGTGTGGAAGGTGAAATTTTCTCTGAATGTCTGCATAAGTCCAAATGTCGTGTTGTGTCATTATTTGTAGCACATATTTCAGCCCCTGCCTGTCCCACTTAATGAAGCCGTTATCCACCCTATTGGGGGGGAAGTCTGTCAGACTTGAGATTGGGCAGATAAGCGCCTGGAAGGGTGTTATTCGATGTGATTTTTTGAGCAAAGTCCAATTTTTAATTTGCGCAGCCAGCCAGGGGTTAGAGATCTGTTGGATTCTTTCCCCTGATTCTTGTCGGTATAAAATTCTATAGAAGGCCTGATCACTTATAAGAGTTTTCTCTATTTCAAGCCAGTGAGGATCGTGAGTTCCGATCTGCCGGGACATTATGTGTGTGAGGCTAGCAGCCTGCTGGTAAAGCTTTAGATCGGGTAGAGCTAAACCACCACACCCTCGTGGGAGGGTGAGTATCCCCAGTCGAATCCGAGATTTTTGGGAGGCCCATATAAAGTTCCTTAGAAGACGATTTATTTCTCGAAAGGTTTTTGATGGTAAGTATAAAGGAATATTTTGAAATAAATATAAAGCTCTTGGTAATGTTATCATCCTGATTAAATCAATTCTCCTAGTCAGGCTTAGGGGCAAGGTAGCCCAAGCCTGCAGGTCTTGTTTTAGTTGCACAACAAATGGAGCATAGTTTACTTTGTAATATTTTGCAGTGTCTTTTGGAATGTAGATTCCTAGGTATTTCAGTTTCTGCAGGTCCCACCTGCCTAGTGAAGCGTCCGAGCACACTCTGAAGGGTTGTAGTTAAAGGTAAGGATTTCCGTCTTAGTGAGATTAAGTTTGTAGCCTGATATCAGACCGTAGGTATCCAGAATCTGTCTCACAGCTGGAATCGAACAGTCAGGGTGTTGAAGGTATAGGAGTATATCATCCGCATACAGTGCCACACGGTGCTCAGTGTCCCCTATCCTAATCCCCTGAATTTGCTGGGATTCCTGGATTTGCTGCGCCAGCGGTTCAATGACCAGGGCAAACAACAAGGGAGACAGAGAGCACCCCTGTCTAGTACCCCTCTGGAGTTGAAAGTATTCAGAGTGGTGCCCATTCACTTTCACACAAGCCTTAGGGGTAGAGTATATATTCTGAAGTGTTTGAACAAGTGCGAGGGGAAATCCAAACTTGCCCAAGATAGAGTATAGAAAGGGCCAGGCGACCCTATCAAAGGCCTTTTCTGCGTCAAGACTAATTAGTACGTTCGGGTCCCTGGTCTCTTGCATCTGGTGCACTATATACAGGGATCTTTTAATACTGTCCGTGGTAGTGCGAGATCTGACAAACCCCGTTTGGTCTTTATGTATTAGTAGGGGTAGTATCTGGTCTAGACCCCGCGCCAATATACTCATAAATATTTTATAATCCTGATTTAGTACAGATATGGGTCTGTAAGAGCCGAAGAATTGGGGGTTCTTACCCGGTTTGGGGATCACTGAGATTGTGGCGTAACACCACGATTGGGGTGGGAGGTCTCCCTCCAGAACTGAGTTGAAGACCCAAAGGAGTAGAGGGGCCGTCTGGATACTCGTAGCCTTATAGAACTCCGAGCCATAGCCATCCGGACCAGGAGCCTTCAATGACTTAGCTCTGGCTATAGCTTGGGCCACTTCTATGTCAGTGATGGGCTGCATCAGGGCTTCCCTGTGCTCCTCTGTGAGTGACGGGAGCGAGATAGAATTTAAGTAGTCCTCCAGCTGCTTTGCTGTCGGAATTGATTCCGGGGTGTAAAGACTCTTGTAAAACGATGTAAAAGCGTTCACTATGTCATGTAGTTGAGACAATGGCCGCCCTCCCACGGGATGCCTGATTGTGGCAATAGTTGCATTCTTCTTCTGCTTACGCACTTGGTATGCGAGCAGACGCGTAGCTCGAGGCCCCACTTCATAAAATCGCTGCCTTAGAAAAGTTAGAGCAATTTCGGTTTGTTGTTGAACTAGCGAGTCCAACTCTCGCCTTGTTTGTTGTAACTGGGGTAGGACAGACTCATCACCTTGTTGATGAGCCATTTGGAGGAAGTGGAGAGTGTCTTCTAGTTTATCCCTATATGCTTTACGCTGCCTTCCTAATTCTGCCGTGTGTTTAATTATATGCCCTCTAAGGACTGCTTTTATCGTGTCCCAGTGCACAGAGGGTGTAGAGGCATGGGGAGGATTATCTGTTATGATTTCTGTAATTTTTTCTGAGAGGAATTCTCGGAATTTTTTTGACCGCAGATGGAATGGACTCAGCCGCCACTGTGTGCTCTTTGGCTGTAGGCCCAAATCCCAATGGGTAGTCAGGGGTGCATGGTCCGAGATTGATATGTCTCCCAGATGGGCATCCCTTACAGCATCTAGGTGTTCAATTTGGGTATATACATAGTCTATTCGGGAATAGGTGCGGTGCACCGGGGAGTAATATGAGTAGTTTCTCGTGTTCGGATGTAACCTCCGCCATACATCGCACCAGCCAATCTCCGCTACAAATTTATTGAAAAACTTCTGGGCGGGAGTTTGCCTCTGGGGTCTCCGAGTAGTGGAGTCGACCTGGGGGTTGGCGGTTAAATTAAAGTCACCCGCCATCAGGAGGATGCCCCTAGTCTTCTGGACAATTTTGTCCAACAAAGGTCTCAATCTTGCGACTGTAATACCTGGTGGGAGGTAATATTCACCAATGTCACCGGTGTCATTAACTTTCCTTGGGCAATTATCAGTCGTCCCTCTGGATCAGACCAGGTAGCCTCCACCTGAAACGGAGTGTGTGGTGGGATAATAATAGCAACCCCTCTCCTCCTACCATCCCTACATGATGAATGAAACACCTGTCCGTTACTCAGTTTGGTTAATTTATTATGCTCAGAAGGGCTCATATGTGTTTCTTGGAGGAAAGCAATGTCTGATTTTGCCCTTCTAACATAGGCCAGGGCCTTTGATCTTTTAATAGGCATAGCTAGGCCCCTAACATTAAGGGACAACAACTTTAACATGTGGACCTGCATTGCTTAGGGTCATCATGCTGTCAGGGCCCGGCCCCTCGATCCCAAAGGTAGCCCCTCAGGTTCATTAAAAGCTTGTGACTGTTTTTGTACTGTGCAAACTTGGTGACTTTTCGACAAACGTTACAATACCAACAACTTGACAAACATACGAAAACAGACAACTGAGGCATAATATGCCACCTAGTGACCAACTTGGTCAACAAAACTTCGATTGGCACTTTCACCGATCTGGGCAAAGCCCTGATCTTAAGGTAGGGATATAACCCCACCTGAACGGCCCTTAGTATTCCGGGCCTTAGGTACCAAAGTACCTCTAGGAAAAAGGTATTGGGATTAGGCGACAGTCATGGCAGGGTCGTAGGCTCCCCCGGGTGCTGCAACGATCGAAGAAGAATCTCCGCTGTGTGACCTGGTTGCTCTCCCATCTTCAGTCCAGGTGGTTATGCCCCTGTCTGTGGGCTGGCCTCCACCGCCCCACCGTAGGGTACCCCTGGGCAGTTGAAACTCTGCTCATATGGGTATGCTCCCGGGGCTCCACACTGCCACAGGACTCCACGAGTATACTGTCCAGTGTCCCCGCTGTGGCTCTTCCCACAGTAGATGCCTTTCTCAATTTCCATGGGTGGCCTATTACAGCCTTCCGCCAATCAGCATTCCTATAGCCCGCCGAGGCGGCTCACGGAGCTTCCCAATCCTAGATTCCTGGGCTCCGGGAGGGGGGGGCACCCCCGACCCGGGGACAGGCTTGTTAGTCCATATCCCAACAAGGCTCAGCTAAGATGAGTTAATTGGACAAGTCCTTAACAGTCTAGTAATCCCCCCCCTCCATTCCCAAACTAGATCTACTCTACTCCAGGTCGGAGTAGCCTTAATCTCATATTGATAGCTTCCCCTTCCCTCCCCCAAAGCCCTAATGTTCCAATCCATTAATACAGTGAGCATTTAGCCAGCTTGACTCATTGTTCCTACGCTCCCAAGAATCCTTCCCCTTCCTGTTAACATATACGCGGAACCATGCCCAATGACCCAGAAACTCCGGATGCTAATGCTTATTATCCGTCTCGGAAAGGGTTGGGGACGGAACTAACCGTGGTTCACCTTGGGCAGCATAGGGAATAGCTATCCGCTATTCTTAATACTAGATCCTCATTTCACCCCCACAAGCATATATTAATTTAGTGTAAAATACCACAACCTACTGATTCTTAGAGCACATGAGAAACCCCCTCCTCACCACCCCCAACTTCTACAAACAAACCCGAGCAACCAGCTCCACATCCGCTCCTCCATGGGCATTGTTAGAGGGCAGCTACTTCAGACGGGACCGTCACATCTGTCCAACCCCAGCACCCGCAGGCATCCAATTGGGAGGTTGTCAATGCCGGCCAATGGGTCCCAACACCACCCCGATTCAAGGCAGGTTGTTCCCCACGTGGGCTCTGGGTCAGCTAGGTCTCACGTCTGGCCACATGCGTTTCAAGAGGAGGCCGCCACGTAAATCCCCTAAATCCTCCCACATGCCTCGCCGGACTCCGTGTCCACCTCCCCCCCCCCACGCTGGGCCTCCGGTGCCAGATTATGTTCAGCCGCATGTTTAGGCTCAAATGTGATCTCCTCCTCCCGTCTCTCCGTGTCCTACCTTATGCCAGACTTACCTACCAGGGAGTGAGCGGACAGCTGAATCAGTGGCTTTCCCCCAGTCCCAACTGAACCCGAAAGTTCCAAGTTGCTTAGGACTATCATTTAACAGCAGCCCTATGCCCCATCCATTTTCCCAAATCCTCCCCCATTTCCCTAGACCTGCTCAAGTTACCACCCCTGGACACCTTCGATCTACATCCCCACATTCCGCCCTTTACTAATGTCACAACCTTGCAATATCTAATTTAGCTAAACCACAACTGGACTTAGTTAATATAGCCATATTTAATGCACAGAGTCCATCATAATACTTGCAGTCCATTCAAGTCTTGAGAACTGGCGTAGCCTTCTCCGGGGAACCTTCGGCTCTGGTTTTAAGCGTATTCACTATTGACTGTATTGCTGCGATGCCCTGGCGGCGTCTGGCGTCTTTCTGGCCCACGTTCCATACTTTTTGCGCCAACTTAGAAGCAGGGGTGACAGCCACCTCAGGTCTCTGCTGGGGGGTCTCAATCTTCCTCGCTTTGAGCGCCGCAACTGCAGCAGTTGCATCCTCGAATGTATGGGCCCCTTCCTTAAAGTGGATCACGATTCTTGAGGGATACAGCGTCCTGAATCGCACCCCTGCCGCTTTGAGAGCTCTCATAACCGGAATGTAGGCCCTTCTCCGAGCCATTATTTCAGGGGCAAAGTCATTTTCTAGGTACAGCCTGTGGGTTCCATATAAGACTGTTCCCTGTTTCCAGGCAGTGTGCAGTACCTTTTCTTTCTCTTGATGCCTGAGGAACTTGATTAATACTGTGCGGGGGCGGGCACCTGCTGCTGGCCTGGGACCCAGCGTATGATGTACCCTCTCCATCTCGAGTGTCATCTCATCAGGTAGCTTCAACACCTCTCTGAGCAGCTTTTGAACAAATGGTATAATTTCAGTTCCTTCTGTGCCCTCCGGGAGCCCCGAGAGCCGAATGTTATTTCGGCGGTTCCTGCTTTCTGCGTCCTCCGCTCAATCTTGCAGGCCTTTCAGCTGTGTGCAATTGAACAATGGCACGTTCGGTTTCCTCCACTCGCTTATCCGTAGCGCCCATCTGCTCCTCAAAATCTTCCTGCCTTCTTTCCAATTTACCGACGTCCGTCCTGAGAGCAGTGACTGTCGCTCGCATTTCTTTGCGGGAAATCTCGAATTTCTGCCAGCATTTGACCCATTTGCCTTTGCAGGATGGAGAGGGGGACCCGATCGGCCTGCGCGATGTCATGGCGGGAGGCCGAGGAAGCCCGCGAGTCCCCGCTCTCTTAATCTTCTTCGTGGGATCGCTCACCATCTAAACGCTTTGGTGAGCCACGGACAGAATCACCCCCCTTCTTCTAGGCATTTCCCCTACACCTCTAGCGGTTTTAAATTGCTTTCTTCTGGTTTTCAGTCAGGGAATTTAAGTTTTTTAAATAATCCCGGCGGGAGCCTCACGTCCCTTGCTGTTGACTAGTGCATGACGTCACTGGAAGTCATCTGTTCGGAGGTTAAGGAAACATTCACCTTTACAGCATCAGCAGTTGCAGTTTGTTCTAGTCTATCATAAGCTACATCAATATCTTCTTTATCAGTTTCTGGTAAAACTAGCAACACAGCTTTTGGTGTTTTTTCAACCCATTTCTTGAGGAGTTTAGCATGGTATATCTTAGTAGGATTTTTCCTATCAGGGGTCTCAGTCTCAAAGTTAACTGTGCCAGTACGTCTAAGCACTTTGTAAGGCCCTTGCCACTTCAGTAACAGTTTATTTTCTGTAGTGGGTAACAGTAGCAAGACCTTTTCACCTGGCTCAAAAACTTTTTCTTTTACCCCATGGTTATAATACACCTTCTGCTGGTTTTTGGCCCCTTCCTGATCACTATAGGTGATTTCAACATATTTTGCCAGCTTCTTTCTCAGGGCACACATATACATAGATACATAGACAGTGTCGGCAGATAAGGGCCTATGGCCCACCCAGTCTGCCCATTTGAGCTTGTAAGTTCAATTTATGTTTTCCTAGAAGTCTGTTGCCCCTTACCCCTGACCTCCAGAATTCCTTTGTCTATCATGCATTCTTAAATCCCGTGATTGTTTCAGCCCCCACCACTTCCTCTGGCAGGGTGTTCCACTTGTCCACCACCCGTTCTGTGAAGAAATTCTTCCTCATGTTTCCTCTGAATCGTCCTCCCTCCAACTTCATCCCATGCCCTCTAGTCCTGGAACATCTTTTTCGCTTAAAAATAGTGTATTCCTGCACCCTGTTCCTCCCTGTGAGATACTTGTATGTCTCTATCATATCCCCTCTCTCCCTCCTCTCTCCAGGGAGTACATGTTCAGTTCCTTCAACCTGTCTTCATAGGACTTGTGATGCAATCCATGCACCATCTTTGTTGCCCTCCTCTGAACCTTCTCTACCCTGTCTATGTCCTTACGTGGTTATGGTCTCCAGAACTGTACACTGTACTCCAGGTGGGGGCCTCACTAGTGTCTTGTATAGCAGAATTATGACCTCCCTTTTCCTGCTGGTGATGCCCCTGCCTATACATCCCAGCATCATATTTGCTTTACCTGCTGCCTTGTCACACTGTTTCCCTACCTTGAGGTCATCAGAGATGATAACCCAAGATCCCTTTCCTGCTTGGTGCATGCTATATCCTCACCCCCAACTGATATATTGTGCCAGGGTTTTTGTGCCCCATATGCATTATCTTGCACTTCTTTGCATTGAATTTCAACTGCCAAACCCCTGACCATTCTTCAAGTTTCTGCAGGTCCCTTCTCATTCTGTCTACACCCTCTGGTGTGTCTACTCTGTTACAGAGCTTTGTGTCATCAGCGAACAGTGAAATTCTGCCTTCTAGGTCCTGTGCAATGTCACTGATGAAGATGTTGAATAGGACCGGTCCCAGCACTGATCCCTGTGGTACCCACTGGTCACTCTTCCCTCTGTGGAGTGACAGCCATTTACCACCACCTCTGTGTCCTGCCACCCAGCCAGTTACTTACCCACCACACTACTGTCCTGCCCACACCCATATTCCCCAGTTTGTGCAATAGTCTTCTATGTGGCACAGTGTCAAAGGCCTTGCTGAAGTCCAGATAGGCCATGTCCACTGCCCTCCCCTGATCCACCTCCTAGTCACCCAGTCAAAAATTCAATGAGGTTGGTCTGACATGACCTCCCCTGGTGAAACCATGCTGCCTTGGGTCCTGTAGTCCATTGACAACCAGATGTTCCACCAATCTCTCCCTAGTAGTGCTTCCATGATCTTCCCACTACCGAGTGAGGCTGACTGGTCTGTAGTTCCCTGCTTCCTCTTTGTTCCCGCTTTTGTACAAGGGGACTGCATCTGCTGTCCTCCAGTCTTTGGGTACCTCCCTGTTTCCAGTGATGGGCTAAACAGGATAGCCAGAGTTCAGCCACCACCTCTCTTAGTTCTCTAAGGACCTGGGGTGCACCCCATCTGGCCCCATTGCTTTATCAACTCTTATTACTTCCAGTTCCTTCAGGACCCTTTCTCGTGTAAAGGGACTTGTGTCCATTTCTGCACCATTCTCACTCCTTGTACTCCCTTCAAACCCATTACCCTCCTCTTCCTCAGTAAAGACTGAGCAGAAATACCTGTTAAATATGTCAGCTTTACTGTTGTCATCCTCCACATGGCCCCCATCCTCCCCCTTCAGTCTCACTATCCCTCCCTTTGTCTTTCTTTTTCACTTATGTACCTGTAAAGGTTTTGTCCCTCTACCCACTGATTTTGCAATGTGTTCTTCTGTCTGAGCTTTGGCTTCCCTTACTGACCTCCTTGCCTCCTTTGCTTCTCCTGGTACTTCTCCTATCCCTTCTGCCTGTGTCTTTATGTATTGCCTGAATGCAATCTTTTGGCTTTCACTTTCTTTTGCTACTCCTTTGGAAAACCATAATGGTTCCTCTTCCTTTTCCTTTTGCTAACCTGCTTAATGCATAATTCTGTTGTTCTTGTAATCCCCATTTTAAATACTGCCACTGTTCCTCAACCCCTGATTCCTGTCCCATTCCCCTTAATGCCTCTTTCAAGTATCTCCCATTTTCCCAAAGTCTGCCCCCTAAAATCCCGGATACGCATTTTTGTGTGGTTTGGTTCTGCTCTTTCTGTGATTTCAAACCACAATGACTGGTGGTCACTGTTCCCCAGGTGCTCCCCCACTGTTACCCCCATCACACTGTCCCTGTTTGTGAGCACAAGGTCCAGTATTGCCTTCTGCCGAGTTGGTTCCATGACCAGTTGCTTGAGGAAGGCACCCTGAAGGAGTCCAGGATAAATCTGTTCCTAGTTGATGCTGCTGCTGGGATGCTCCAGTCCACGTCTGGAACATTGAAGTCTCCAACCAGTACTACCTCACCCTTGTCTGCCATCCTTTGGATGGCTAGCATCAGCTCCCTATCTGTTTCTTCCTCCTGGGCTGGTGGTCTATAGACCACACCTGAGCGGATGGCTGTCCCCATTTTCCTTTCCAGCTTAACCCACAGTATCTCACCCCCATTTTGTTCCTAGATGTAATAGATAGTTTCTGATGGGGTTATCTTCCCATGTTTCTTTTATTACATCTAGTGGCCCTCTAGGTTGTCTACCATACAGCATTTCAAATGGCGAAAAGCCTGTTGATGTCTGTGGCACTTCTCTGTAAGCAAAAAGCATGTAAGGTGGTAAGTATTGGTCCCAGTCTTTCTCTTTCCCTTTTACAAACCTTTTTAACAGGCATTTTAGGGTTTGGCTAAAATGCCCAACAAGACCATCTGTCCGAGGGTGTTAAGGGGAGGTTCAGATGGCAGTGACACCTAGTAGTTGGAACAGCTCCTTCAGTAATGTAACACCAAAATTACTACCCTGATCAGTAACAATCTGTTTAGGTATGCTGGGCCTGCTGAAAATTTTAGCAAGCTCTGCTGCCACTTTTGGGGCCATGACAGTATGCATTGGAGTTGCCTCTGGGTCTCGAGTAGCACAGTCACATACTACCAAAATGGATCGATTACCTTTTTTACTTTTGTCTAAGGGGCCAACCACATCCATTGCAATTCTCTCAAAGGGCACATCTGTCAAGGGTAGGGACACCAGGGGCACGTTGTCTTTTTTTAGTCACTGGGGCTACTTTCTGACACTCGGGACAGAAAAATCAGGGACTGCCTGTACTGATCCTAGTACCCCCAATTAAAATAACTCGCCCTCTGAATACCTGATATTATCCTCTTGGTCTCTACTTTTGTTCCTCCCTCCCCGGCTCCTCTCCTCACACATTCCACCTGTGTCAAGAAAACCTAAGTTCTCCCTCCCTACCCTCTCAAACCTCCCTCAAGTCTGTATCCTCTTCTTGTCCTACTCCCTCCCTTCTTACCTCACATCTCTACTCCTCCCCTTCTTGCCCTTACCCTTGTTTACAAAAGTGCTGTCAGTTCCTCTATATTAATGTTTTTTTTCTCTTACAAGGCTCCCCCAGGGCTGCTATGTATTACTCCTAGAAGTAGCTCTACATGCTGTTACTAGAAATGACTCTTGATTACAAGTATTGAAACGACTGAGTACCATTATAAACCACTTGCCTGTAAACTAAATTTATTGTAAGAAATCCTTGTCTGTATTGTTTTGTCTCCATGTTTAAGACATAGAACCTTTGTAAAAGAGTTCATACTCAAAGGTTGTTTCTGAAAGTACAAATAAATAAAACTGCAATAGGTAGCAACATCTTCATGAATTCCAGGCCAGTAAAATCTGTACAGCAATTTGGCAAGGGTGTGATCCCTCCCTGAGTGACCAGTCATAAGACTATCATGTGCTGTCTTTAATAACTCGGATCAATACTTTTGTGGTATAACCAATTGTTCTATCTGGTCCTGTGTCTGAGGTTTAACCCAAACTCTGTACAGTAGCCCATTACATTCGCCCTGTTTTGGTTTCCCCTCCAGCTGCTTAAAATAACCCTGGAGAGAAACATTGTTAGCTTGTTCTGAAACAAAATCACAATGAGTGATCAGTTCAGTTTCAGCATTTTCATATGTTAGCCCCTTATGTCCATCAGTTTTTTGTTGCCACTGTTTCTTCAGGTGTCGTCTTTCTTTCCTGGACTTCCGGATCTTGGAGCTGTGCTGAAACAAGGCCGAATCACAATCAGCGAAAGGAAAGAGTCCCCACCATCTGAGATTTTCTTTGCTTGAGCTCTTGTCACCACTGCTGCTGAAACATTAGGATTTACTCCCTCTTTGATTAACTCAGTAAATCCGGGAAAGTCACTTCCAATAATCACAAGTAAAGGTAACTTAGTTACTACCACCACTTTCATTTGGTGCGACACACCCTTAATATTCAGAGTCACTTGGGTGGTAAGATAGCATCGAGTGTCCCCGTGAATGCAGATGACACCAGTACCTGGTCCTTTTGGACACTGTTTTCCCAGCACTTCAGTATGCACTCCGGTCTGTCTGCTTCCCGAATCTATAAATCCCTTCACAGTCTTATCTCCCACCTTCACATCTGTTAAGTACCTTAACCTAGGATCAGGTGCTCGGATTGTAATTGCCAGTAGTTCTAAATGAAAACAGAACAGCTCAGTTTAAAAAAATAAATAAATAATAATAATAATAAAGGAGCTGCCATCACTGTCCTCACGGTCTCCATTGCCACCACCAATATCTGTCTTTCTTTCTACAGCCAGTTATTAAACCCTTCCATCTTTTGATCCATGTCTTTAAACACTTTTAAAACCTCATTAAGGATGACTTTCAGTGATGTCTCCTACTTTGATAGCTGCTGAGCCCATCAGCTGCTCCAAACACAAGGACGATGAGAGGCAGTTAGATGACCTTGACACAAAAGGTTACTACTTGGTCGCAGAGTACAATGGTGCTTTGTTCTAATTAAGGAAACAAGAGCCTCAGCAGGTCTCCTTCATGGGCCTCTGGTTCACCTGCTGCTTCAGGAGGAAAGAGAGATGAGCACCACAGCACTATATAAGGAGCTTAAATGTAGGGGCTGCATGTTAGAAAGACTGGAAACAGCAGTGTTAGACATTCAAAGGGATCGCCATTCCATAGACAGAAACAAAACTGTGCAGGTGGAAATTGTAGCAGGGGACCTTTTGGACGGGGTCAGTAGGCATGGCAAAGACCTTCTTCACTTGCTGCACCATGAACAGGAACTGCCTAATGAAAAACAGCAGATGTGGAAGATGAAGCCTGTTGTAATAATATTCAGCTGTTTGGGATACCAGAGTGGGTAGAACTGCATGACATGACATGATTACATACATGACAACATTTCTTATGGAAATTTTTGCCACTGCCAGAGGACACTACATTAAGTACTGAGTGTGGTCATTGGATGGGTCCTCCCCAGCCTAAGAAAACGTTCACCCTCGTGTCTTCATAGTCTCTTACAGTACCAAACACAATAGTGAGTCCTTTTTTTGACATACGGTAAAGGAGTCTTAAAGTATGATGGTCATAGAATCCTTTTCTGAGCAGGAGGGCTCCTAGTACAATGGTCAAATGAAAATTAGTGCTCCAAGTAATTAGGCAGTTTAAGCATCAGACTGTGCATACCCAACTATGCTCACCTGCTAAAATCAAAATTCATTTGGAGTTAGGACTTAAATTGGTGAGGTCTATCTTCATTGACCTATCTCATAGACCTCACCAAAGCCTTTGACACAGTCAACCACCCCCCGTTACTGACCAAATTGTCAAACGTGGGAGTGGCACCTAGTGCACTATGTTGGTTCCAAGACTACCTTACAAGCAGAATTCAATGCATCAAAACTGGACATACAGTATCCGGTGCAAGAGAGATATCTCTGGAGGTGCCCCAGGGGTCAATTCTTGGGCCCCTACTCTTCAGTATCTTTCTGAATGACCTCCCCACTGAATGCGACACCAAACTGATACTCTATGCTGATGACACTGTGCTCATGGGAAGCAACATGTCCCTCACTAATCTGCAACATGAGCTTCAGGCATCCTTCTCCACATCAGAGAATTGGTTCTGCAGACATAAGCTGCTTCTGAATTATAAAAAGACCAAGGCCATGCTCTTTTCCAGTACATGCAAAAAAGTCAATCAAAACCCCCTTATCATCACAAACTCCTGCAGGGAGCCACTGGAGCAGGTCTGCACGTTCAAGTATCTGGGGATGACTCTAGATGAAACCCTCACATTTGCCAAACATATCGACTCACTGGTTCAGACAGTTAACACCAAGATTGGTGTCCTTTATAGGCATAAGAAACACCTATCCCCTGAGGCCCTCCTTCTTGCACTACAGCTCCATATTATCACATATTGACTATGGATTAGTGATATATGGGGCAGCAATGGAAACCGCATTGAAACGGGTCCAGGTGGCCCTAAACAAGGCCTGCAGACTAGCCCTAGGTTACAGCATGATACACACACATGTATACTATATGAGCTCACACACTGGCTATCCCTAAAAAACAGGGTCATACAGCAGACGCGCACCCTAGGGAAGAAAGCGCTATTGGGGAAAACACCACCTTGCGTTGGCAATCTTTTAGTGGTTGCTAACATGGAACAGGCCACTGGGGGAGGTCAAGAGGGGGCCCTGACTATTCCCTTCCGTCGTATCTCACTCGGGCAATGGGCATTTAACTACCGTGCCCCTGTGTGGCTTAATGAATTACCCAGTCACCTCCTTGCCACTAATAGTCTAGCCAGTTTCAAAACTAACCTCAAACAACATGTTAATACAACCTCTAAATGCTCCTGCAACTAATCCCCGTCCTAACAATTCAGTGTCAATTTATGATCGCCACAGCATGTGCTCCTCCTTGCACCACATCCTCCTGGCTGCTCTCTACTAAGGCAAGGCTACCCACGGCCCACGCTAAACTCCACTACTTTACAATTTCACCGACCCCTAAGTACATCCTCATCCCCCACTCCCCAAATGACAAGGCTCCATGGGGCTGCACTAGTCTCTAGCTCATAACTGTGCTATTGCATCCTATCATTCTAACCTGTAATCCACAAAGTTTTTTGCTCTTATGTTAAATCATTGTATTGTCTTACCTTGTGTTTTCTTTCTTACAATAATTGCTTTGTACCTTGTCTTGTCACTGACGTGGAACCTTTATAAATGAGCTTGGGCTCAAAGGTATTTTCCGAATCAATAAATCTAAATCTAAATTATTCAGCAGCTTACAGCACGTGGCCAAAACAGTAAGAAAACTGAAATGGATATTACCAGACTGGAATAGGAAGTATTTTCTGATGAGCTAAAGCAAGTAGTCCGGAATACAGCATGGAAGAAGTTGGGAAATGCACCATAAAGTCCAAATGTGGAAATCCAGCAGCACTCCAAGATGAACTTCTGGCTATGGACAGAGAGGAATACACCACCAAATCTTAAAACTGCCAAAATAGGGCTTATTTTATTTTTTATATTACTGTTTATGCCGCCTTCTCACCCCTTCGGCTCTGGACTTCCTCGGGAGCACATGGAGTCATCCCCCTACGGCACACACCCTGCCTGGCCATTCTCCGTCGCCCATGTAGCCTCGGTTGTACCCCAGGCGGGCAGGCGGGCCCAACACCCGACACAGCAGTAACGTCGGTCAGGAGGATGCCAGGTGGGCGGCCACAAATCAGGAGCAAGCTCCGTCTCTGACGGAGCCGAGAGGCATTTTCTCTGGGGAGTGGCTGGTGCCCTGATGTCAAGGCATATCCGACGTCTGCCACTCCCCCACTCCTCCTCTCTACTCCTCAGTGCCTGCTGTATCTCCAGCCTCCGTCAGAGATCAGCAGAGCACCGAACTGGGACCCCTGTCTCCCGGGAGGGAGAGCTGTCCTCAGGCGCTCAGTCTTCTCCCTTCCTGCTGACCCCAACAACCAAGCCGTTCCCAAACCCAGGTCGCTGGCGTGGCGCAAGGTGTGGCTTCAGTGCCTCAACCCTCAGCGCCACCAGGCCGGCTCAAAATAGGGCTTTGTGTGATGATCAGTTTTGCATAGCATCACATTAATTATAGCTTTAATGTTGCAGCCATGGTGTCTTTTGAATGAGGCTTTCTTTTGCCTGCTTTCTTAAAAAAAAAAAAATTTTTCCTTTATAGAACTGGGTGATAAACTTCCACATTGGGATTACCAATTTTCTTTGTTGTCTTCATGATGGTCTAGTGCTGGGAAGTACACATGTTTTACCACGCGTGTTTGGGATGTTGAATTTATATGGAGCCGGTAAGGTGCAGCATCTTTACAGAGTTTTCCTTGTGGGACAAATTACTGTTACAGTGTAGGACTACAACCTTCAGCTACTGTTATGGGACAGTTATGGGCTACTAATTTTACTAACTGAACTCTGATCATTGGCCATGATTGTACGGTCGCCTGTTTATGTGGATAAAGCTTTCAATGTATTGCTGTGGGCTTGAGAATGTTTTGGTTAGACACTTCCAGTTATTGCTGAATATATCAGGGGTGACAAATACGTATGTTGAATTAGAGGGAGTTTGTAAATACTGTACTTTCCATGCACAGACTTTCACGTTGGTGACTGTGGGGCTCATGCTGCATGTGGTAAGGAGAGGGGTGCTGCCTACAGTAACTCCAGCATCTGGGGAAGGGTGGCGCTCCTGCAACCTGACATCCAAGGGGTTGCAAATGGTTCTTTTACTTATGCAGTTTAGGGGTCATTTGCTCTGGCTCAGTTGTGTTGCTGCATGTGTTTTTTTTTGTCTTTTACTCAGTAGGCAGTTAGGACTTGTGCACCAAGTAAATGCACCCAGTGCCCCTCAGACATCTACAACCCTAATGTATTTTATAGGAAATTACTTCATTCCGCAATACCAAAAAAATTAAAATTATCACGGTATGTGAAAGGAGCATGGAGATGGGCTCAAGCTTAAAATGTATGTAGCCACCCTCTCTCCATGTCTAGTGGGAAACTCTGATGTTAACAGGGGAGGGGCCCACAGCAAAGAACCTCTCCAGCACTCTGCAATATCTCCAACAAATCAAAATGGAAATAATTCTGGGCTGTCTTCTTTCTTCGGCTGACTCCCATTTCTGGAATATAAAACCGTGCCCCAAGGCCCCAAAATCTAAAGCAGGAACACTGGTGACTTCAGGATTCACTCCCACTGCTCTGGTCCCCAGACGATGCATGAGACAGGATCTTCAAGGCCTCCCTAAAATTGAACTCAATGGAAGGTTAAAACTAAGGATTAATTATTTAATTCCATCTTTATTTATAAACAAAATTAGGACACTCAATTTCCTTCAAAATCAATCACTTTATTTCTTCTGGACCCAAAATGATTTAAATGGGCAACAGGGGCTCACTTGTGACTTAACTTGACTGCAGCTCCATGCAGCTAAACTTTTATACAGTTAAATTGGCAGCAAACTTTTGGCAGAACAAGGTCTTTAACAGCTCTCAAATAGCAGACCTGATATTTTCCTCAGGCTTAGCAACCATCTACGTGGACCGTGAAGCTCCCTGAGTTCACTGGTATTGGTAAGTACCTAACAGAGCTTTCATCTGAATTCCCAGGGGTTCCTAATTTCTTCCTCTAACCAGGGAAGCGTACAGCTTCTCCTCTCTGTTCCCTGACCCTCAATTCCGGCCTTCCAGGGTCACGGATGGTGCGGTACCACCCAAAACCTACGGCACCATACCCCCATTGCCCAGTCTCCCTGAACACTACAACCTCTCCAAACAGCACAGTGGCACCTTCCTTTCCAAGTTACCCCACCAGAGCAGAACAATGGCCTAACTGGACCAGAAGGCCTACTAACTCAATATAGGCCTCAGGGCCTGCCCCAGACAGGAGCATGGCAGACCCACAGTGTACCCAGGCCGTGCTCCACTCCCCTGGCTGCCAACCATTTGAGCTGCCCTGCCACATGGGGTAAAGGGGCTCTGCCACAACCCTTCAACCCCAAATAGCTCAAACACACCTCTCCATCCAGCATGCTGCTCTTTTAAAGGGCTGACCCATGATGAAGTGCTGCCCAACCGTCCCCTCTTCATTAACCTCCTGCTGCTTGATAAGTGAAAACTGGCTCTGGGGGATACCTCCAGGGCACTGAGTGGCCCACTCGGCTAAAGACTGGCAGCCCCCAGACCTGTCCCTCCAAACAGGCACTAAATGGGGTTAGAGGCTCCCCTGGCCTCCTCTCCAGTGGGACCCTAGGCCACCTTGCCACAGTGGGATGCAGAGGCCCTGCCACAACCTACTGCAACCCTCACGACCCAGGCCCACAACCAGCCTACTGGGACCATTCAAACCACAGGGCCTACCAATCCTGCATCTCCCTTTCTCACCTACCACCCCACAGTAACCATTGGTCTCCCTCTCTCCCTGCTTTCTCCTCCAAAAGACCTAGAAACTTCCTGTTCTAGGGATGTGGATATGTTGTTCTATCCACACTTATTGGTGGTGTCCTTTCCCTTTAAGTCTTGCTGGAAAGTCTTCAAGCTGGCTCCTCCCACCCACCCACCGGGTGGTATAACCCTTGGTTCTGCCACGTGACGCCTGATCTTCTTTTCTGCTGGAAGAAGCAGGTTCCCTTCTTACCACTTCCGTGTTGAGTAGGCCCTGGTGCTGAAATCTTCGGATTTACTTCCAAAACTTAAACTCGTTAGAGTGCCATAGGCCCAATTCAGTGGCTTTGGTGTTTTGAAAGCCAGGTGGGAAGGGACTCAGTTGCTCCTCAGCCAGGTCCTCCTCCTCCAAGCCTGCCCAGTGACAGGATGGGGGCTGCCACCTTCATGCCCACCATACCTCCCCTGGGTCCTCCTGTGGTGGGCCAGCTCTGTCACTTCCTTCCCACCTGGTCCTCTGTTACCACGGACAGGTTGGTTCTGGAAGTGGTCAGCCAGGGTCTGCATCTGGAGTTCGAGCAGTGCACCCCCCAGCCAAGCCCGCACCCCACGGGAGGACTTTGTATCCACAGACACTCGGTCAGCTCTTCGAGACAACATAGCCCAGTTCCTCCACATGGAGGTCATGGTCAGGATAGTGGATCCTCTGGAACACCCAGGGTTTGTCTCCAGGTACTTCCTGGTGCCAAAGCAGATGGGGGGGCTGGCGCCCCATTTTAGATCTGCACAACCTGAACAAATTCCTCAGGTTTCGCACCTTCCAGATGGTAACTCTGTCCCTCTGTCCCAGATAATACCACCTCTCGAGCAGAACATTTGGTTTTGTTCTCTGGATCTACAGGATGCGTTCTTTCACATCCCGATCTGACTGTCCCACCGAAGGTTCCTCCTCTTCCGAGCCGAGGGAACGCTGTACGAGTTTCAGGTCATGCTATTCGGCCACTCCTCGGCACCCAAGGTCTTCACTAAATGCACAGCAGTGGTGGTGGCCTACCTGCGGTGTCGAGGGGTCCAGGTGTACCCCTACCTGGATGACTGGCTGATAGCAGGTCCCTCCAGGCAGGAGGTGGAGTGGTCCAGGGACCTGGCCCTCCAGACCTGCATCCGACTTGGGCTCCTAGTCAGCGAGGCCAAGTTGGAACTCATGCCCTCATAGAAAAAAAGAAATATAGACTTTGATGGCAGATAAGGACTTCTTGGCCCACCCAGTCTGCCCATTTCCCTACCTATTGGACAAACTGCAGATCCTAGTTAACCAATAGCCTACTTCCTCCTACCCACCACACAAATTGCTTTATGTCTGTCTCATGCATTCTTGAGTTCCCACACTGTTTCTGACCCTACAACCTCCCCAGGAAGGCCGTTCCATGCATCCACCACCCTCTCCGTGACAAAACACTTCCTTACATTGCCCCTGAGCTGTCCCCCCTCTATCTTCAAATTGTGCCCCCTTGTTCTTACGAACATAAGAAATTTGCCAGCAGATAAAGGCCTAGAGGTCTATCAAGTCTGCTAGAATGTGCAACTAGAACCCCTTATTCTGCAGCTGCCCCTCCCTTGCACCATTCCCCTTCATTAACCCTCCCCCTTGTCCTGTCCCATCCCCTTTTGAAGCAGTCCACTGTTCTACTGGATACTACTTCTGGAGGTAATGCATTACACCCAGTCACCACCCTCTCTGTAAAAAAGTGTCTCCTCATCTCCCTCCTGAACCTTCCTCCCTCCAGTCTCATATCATGGCCCTGTATCCCACCACTCCCTTACTTTGAACAGCCTCTCTGTTCCTGTTTTGTTTATTCCTTTCATGTACTTAAAGGTTTCAGTCATGTCCCTCATCCCTCCTGTCTTCCAGTGAGTATATGTTTAGCTCCCTCAGACTCCTCTCATATGATAAGTCCCCCAGCCCCTTGATCATCTTTGTCGCCCTGCACTGCACCCCCTCCAGTAACTTAATGTCCCTCTTCAGATCACGGGTGCCAGTACCGCCATGCAGTACTCCAGGTTGGTGTAACTAATGACCTAAACAGTGGCAAATCGCCTCCTCCCTCTCGGATATACCTTAATACAACCCAGTATTTTGTCATTTTGCAGCTGCCTCCTACATTGTGCGCCGAGTTGTTTCATTGGACCCTGTAATGAGCTAACTCCCCTAGATCCCCTTCTCCTCCTCCTCTGTCTGGGCTAGCTGCACCCCAGCTGGTAACTCCTCCTTGGGTTCTTTCATCCCAAAAATGCAACACCTTGCACTTTTGCATTAAACCCCAGTTTCCAGGTGTCTGAGCAGGTTTCAGCTTTGCCAGATCATTCTGCAACCCCTGCCACCCCCTAGGTCATCACCACCACTCCTACCTTGGTATCATCAGCAGACAGACTGATCTTGCTCTTGATGTCCCATGATATGTCTGCAGTGAATATCCCATGAAACACTGGTCCCAACACGAGCCCTAGCAGACACGCCGTCACTACCACCCAGGTGTGAGCTCCCACCCACCCACCACCCTCTGTTGCCTTCCTAGGCCAATTTCCTACCCATCTTACCAGCTTTGCACCCGCCCTGTGCCTACTAACTTAGCCCAGCCTTGCATGCGCACCGGTCAATGCCTTACTGAAGTCAGATACAAGACATCCACTGCATGTCCCTGTCCAGTTGCCTAGTTACCCAGTCATAGAACTCCACCAGGTTGGTTTGGCAGGATCTGCCCCATATGAAATCATGCTGTCTGCTGTCCTGTAGTTCTTTGGCCTCTGGGAGGCCACCAGCCTCTCTTTCAGGATAGTCTCCATTAGCTTACCACGATGGATGTAGGCTCACTGGTCTGTAGTTTCCGGTTCATCCTTGGGGCCACTCTTGTGGAGGGGCACCACATGAGCCATCCTTCAGTCCTGAGGTACACACCCGGAGTCTCAGTGAGGCATCCATCGTTTGCCAAAGGTCATGCATGGACCTCTGCCAGCCTCTTCGGTACCCTGGAGTGGATGCCATCTGGGCCTGGTGGCTTGTCCACCTCAGTGCCTTGAAACCCTCCAACTCTGCCTCCATGATTTCCCATCTGTCACCCCTCCCCCATTTCTTCCATTTCTCCCCACTTGGGTGTTACCCCCTCTTCTCTTTAGTAAATACTGAGCAGAAGTACTCATTTAGTGCTTCTGCCTTATCCTACCTACTTCCCCCAAACCCCTCCTTCCTAATCCTTACTATGTGGTCCTTACAGCTCCTTTTCTCCTGATGTACCTAAAGTCCTTCTCCCCCCCTTCTTAATGCCTTGTGCCAGCCTTGCATCCCTACTGCCATATCACCTCCTTGATTCTGTCAAGTACTCCTCCCTGTCCTCCCCTCCCTGTTTTCTTGTACTTCCTAAAGGCAGCTCTTTCCTCCTTACCTTTCCATGACCTCCTTGCTCAACCAGCTCGGTTTCTTAGCCTAGCCTTCTTGCTCTGGGCCTTGCAGAAGGTTTTGGTTGCCTCTGGTTTCCCCAAGCTGTGAGCTCCACCTCTGGTTAGTGTCCATACTAGATTGAATTCTGGCCAGGTACGTTTTACCACTTCCCATCCTCCCAAAGTCGGCCCCTCTGAAGTCCAGCACTCTTGTGCAGATTCCCTCCTTCCTTGCCCATATCAGTGTGAGCCATACTGAGTGGTGGTCACTCCGTGACAACAGTTCCTCCACTGTAAGTTCTCTCACAAAGTCCCATTTACCATCACAAGGTCAGTGGTATTCCTAACCTGGTTGGTTCACTGACCATTTGCAGCAGGAAGCTGTCCTGGAAGGCATCCAGCAGTACCTGCTCCTTCTGTTCCTGGTTGTTAGGTACTCAGTCCACTCCTGGCATGTTAAGTCCCCCACAATCACCACACTACCCTTCTCGCAGGTCCTCCTGATCTGTCCCGCTAGTTCCCTGTCTGATTCCTCGGTCTGAGATGGCAGCCTGTACACCATTCCCATTCTAAGAATCCTATTCTTGGAATCCTGGATTTGCATCCAAATTGACTCCATACTATCTCCTCCCCTTCCTCCCTTACATGCTTCAGTCCTTGCTTCACATATAGTGCCACACCCCCTCCTTTCCCAATCACCCTGTCCCTATGAAATAACCTGTACCCTGGTACAGACAGGTCCCAGTCATTGTATTGGGTGGCCCATGTTTCTGTGGTGGCTGCAATGTCCACCTGTCCCACTGCCATGAGCACCTGTAACTTTGCAGTTTTCCTCCCAAGGCTCCTAGCATTAAGGGTAACCACCTTCCACCCTCCACCCACATCCTGCCCTCCTTTACTAGCATCACCAGTAGTACTTGCCATTTGTCCTTTGTCACTGTTATGGAGGGTAAGCTCATCTGGTTTCCCAACCTGTGGTCTCTGCATATCTCTCTTGCCCAGTTGCCACCCTCTGCTCCTTGTTTAAATTCCCAACTTCCTCTATGTACTCCTCCATCCTCCATTTCAACACTTTCTTTCCCTCCTCACTCAAGTGTAGTCTGTCCTTGGCATAGAGACTACTGTCCTCCCAGGTCCCTCCCCACCCCCCAGCAGCCCATACCCTTTAGCACAACACCAGGTTCTTAGCCATCCTTAATTCCTCTATTCTCAGCTTTCTTGTTGTGCTTGCCTTTGGCACCGAAGTATCTCTGAAAAAGTTACTGATCTTCCTGCTCCTCACATAATTGTGCTAGTTCCTCAAACCTCCTCTGGACTATATCTACTGTCTTGTCAGCCAGGTCGTTCGTCCCAAGATGTATAATTAAATGAGGCTTGTCCTACCCCTTCTAGCATATTTCAGAACAGACTGTCCACCCCTTTCCGCTGTCATTCCTGGCATGACCTCCACCCAAATCACGACTATGCTCTCCTCTTGCTACCCCTGGGTCCTCTTAGTATTGAGTCCCCCAGCACTAAGATTCCACTACTCTTACTCCCTGCTTGCTTCCATTCATCTCCCTCTCTCATTTCCAGCTCCTCTTCTTCCTCCTGCACATTATTTCGCCCATGTTGCAGTGCTCCCAGTGGAACTTCCCCCCCCGCTTCGGTTTGGTCCAGGCATTTATCAGTTACACCTCTAATTTCATCATTTCCCTCCTCCACCTTCTTCCTCTCTAGCAGTGCAAAACTATTTTCTGAAGACCTTTCACAAATGCCCGCTCCCTCTCTCTTCATAGTAACCTGTTCTCTCCTTTCCACTCCATGACTTTTGCCACTTCTTAGCCTCCCTCTACAGTCCTTATCTCCTCCTTCCATTTGTCTTTTGTCTCTGACCTGGTTTCCCAGTAATCGTTCTTCCTGGTCTGGGTCCCTTTGTCTCTGCTTCCCTTCTTCGACCCTCTCCTCACCACTGTTGGCTAAATCGCCTTCCTCATCTCCCTTCTTCCTCCCTCCAGTATTGACTAAACCCACCCCAATCTGCCTTGCCTGTCTTAGTTCCTCCTGCAGACCCTCAATCTCCTTTCTAAGTTTCTCTGTGTGGTTGCACACTAAACATCCTCCCACACTCCAGGCAATTTTTAGAAAGATTGGTGCTGCAGTTGTTGCAGCCTACCACCCTACCCATTGCTGTGGTTGCCCACCAGCGGCCCCCACCCCTTCCAGATGCAGGATACCAAACACTCCCCCAAGTCTCCCCTCTCCCCCCTCCATCAGTGCAAAACTTTCTTTTCTTAATTTCCCTTACGCTCTTTGTTGCATACGTTTAGATAGATTGAGCAACTACTTTTTATATTCCTATCCTTCCTATCCACACTCAAAAAGACTTTAGTAGCTGTTGCACACCTCTTCAAACTCCTGCTCCTCCTTTCCCCAATGCAACAGCAACACAAAGAAGTAACAATGAAAGGTCCTAGATTTGCAGTTACTTCCCTTCCACTGAGATAGCAGTCACCTCTTCACTTGCTGCTGTTCCTTTCCAGGATGTCTGCTTCTGTTATGACAGGTGCATATCCTTTGCCCGTTTGAGGAAGTGATGTCAGAATCCCTGGTATAAAGGAAATAATGGACCAGGGGCGGGTGCAACCAGCCCAAGTCTTCCAGAAACAATCAGGTAGCTGAGGCCCCTGGTCAGACCATTAGCACCCTTTCCCCCACTCTGCACTAAACTTTGCAGCTAGTGAAGCCAATAAAAATGAATCACAATACTACTCAAAGCCCTCAAAATAGGTTTGCTACCAAAAGAAACAGGACTTCAATTCAAACAGCTTCACCAACAATACATCGAAATAAGCATGAAATGAGAAGATATAGGTCTCCAATTCAAAGAAACTGCCCCAGTTAAATCACACCAAATAGGTTTTAAATCAGAAGAAATAGGCCTCTACAAGTGCAGCCTGATACACAGTGAAACATCAAACAAATGAGCCCACTTATAGCTACCAAAACAGGTTTCAAAATTCCAACAGCCCCAAACAATACCCTGCTAGCCCCTTGGAAGTAGTAAGAAAGAAAAGAAATAACCTTCTACCAAGTAGAATCCACAAGAAACAATGTAAAAACAACAAGAAGAGGCTACTATACTATAACAGATCTGATCCTGTCCCCTTCTAGTTCCTTCTGAGAAGCCAAAGCAACTGCTTCTTGCACATCTCTTTTTCTGAAAGATGTTACCCTCTTGAACTTTGTTGATTCCCTTGAGGTACATAAATGTTTCTATCATGTCCCTCTTTCCCTCCATTCCTCAAGGGTGTACATATTAAGCTCCTTTATTTTCTCTTCATATGGCTTCTGGTGCAGACCCTGCACCATTTTAGTTGTCCTCCTCTGGACTGCCACTACCCTGTCTATGTCCTTGCAGAGATGGGGTCTCCAGAACTGCATGCAGTATTCCAGATGGGGTCTCACCAACTGTCTGTACAGAGGGATAACAACTTCCTGTTTTCTACTGGTGATGCCTCTTCCTATGCATCCCAGTATCCCGCCAGCCCTCCTTACTGCCTTCTCACATTACTTGCCTACCTTTAGGTCATCTGATATGACTACCCCCAGTTCCCTTTCCATTTTTGTTGTTGTTAGTGCCTCCCCCCCACATTGTGTACTCTTCCCGTGAGTTTTTGTTTCCCAGGGACGTTACTTTGCACTTCTTTGCATTGAATCTAAGCTGCCATATTTTTGACCATTCCTCCAACCTTGCCAAGTCCCTTCTCATCGTTTCCATCCCACCTTGTGTATCGACCCTGTTGCAGATCTTTGTGTCGTCTGCAAAGAGGTATGCTTTCCTTTCCAGTCCCTCTGCAATGTTACCTATAAAGACATTAAAAAGGACTGGTCCCAGTACTGAACCCTGTGGTACCCCACTAGAAACCCCCCTTTCTATGGAGTGGATTCCATTTACTATAACCCTCTGCATCCTCTTGTACAGCCAATTTTTTACCCAGGCTACAACCCTGAGACTCATTCCCAGGCTGGCTAACTTATTTATTATCTTTTGTGTGGGACTGTGTCCAGTGCCTTGCTACAATCTAGGTAGGCCATTTCCACATCCCTTTCCTGGTCTACTACTTTGGTCACCCAGTCAAAGAAATCAGTTAGATTCATCTGACATGATCTTCTCACTGCAAATCCATGCTGCCTTGGGTTCAGGTAGAGCTGGGTCCGCCCCCTTTTGTACCAGGGCTGATGGGTCGGGGCCGACGTCGGGGGCGGTCCCTGCTGTATACTGCTGGCTGAGAAGTATTCCTGAGGGTCCTAGTGCCTGTGGCATAGTCCTAACTGTTATAGCCTGCTGCAAGAGCTCCTCTCGAAGATCTACTGTTACGGTAAGTTCTTACGTAACTGTACTTTCCTGACCTATGAAATGTGGGAAAGAGTAACCCAGCATCAAAAGGTCCATTTTTTGCTGGATAGTATCCATTTTTTTCTGTTACTCCAAGGCTGGAAAGGAGCCCTCAACAGGGTTGAGGACCCGTTCTACAAGGGGCACAGCTGCTACCATAGCAGCGGTGGGGGATGCATCTGTAAAGCAACTACCTAAGAACAGTACACACCTTTATGAAGCACTATAACTTGGGTGTTCAATCCAGGGGTGATGCTAGATTTTGCACAGCAGTCCTGCAGAGTCTGTTTCCAAAATAAAGTTATGTGCCCACCTCCAGTGGTACTGTTTTGTAGTCTGCATAAAGTTATGAATTACCTGAGTATTACTGAGGTTAGAAGAAAAAAATATTTACCATAGTAATCTTGTTTCTTCCCAGTGATACTCTAGTATTCATAACTTCCCACCCTGCCTCCCCTTCCAGAACGTTTTAATATCTGCACTCCTGTATACTGTACTCTCAGGGGTATAAATACCATTATTGGCACATATGTTGTGATTGTGTTCACTATTGTTATTCCCCCTTGTCAGGTGATTCTGACATTCAAAGGGTATTCTTTCATATGCTATGCCTCCTGTTGGAGGCCTTTTCTGGGTGCTAAAGGAGTTCCTACTATAATTATTATTATTTTTATTATTATTTTGTTCAATATTGTTATTATTATTGTTACACTTGGTCCTCATGGGCTTGTCGTTCCAGGCTTCTAGGAAATCTGAGGGGTTTAGAGCAAAGGCAGTTAGACAGCAGCATTTGAAAAGTGTCTCATGCAAAAGATTCCATCATTTGCATATGTTCTATCTCTCCGGGCAGTTCTGCTTAGAAGGCTTACTGCATAAAGTTATGAATACCCGAATATCATTGGGAAGAAACAAGATTACTGTAGTAAGTAATTTTTTCTTACTCACCTGTAACAGGAGTTCTAGGAGTGGTATATGTTGTTCATCTACACGGACCCACCCGACCTTCCCGGCTTCGGCGCCTAATCTGGCTTCCAGCGGGCTAGATCTGGCATCATGGGGCGGAGCCAAGAGTTTCATCACCCGGGTGGGTGGGAGGAGCCAGCTTGAAGACTTTCCAGGCCATCTTAAAGCAGCAAGGTGCCTGCCAGACAGTGTGGATAAACAACATATACCACTCCTAGAACTCCTGTTACAGGTGAGTAACCTGTATTTTTCACTGTCACCATCTGCTCACCCCCCTTTCCCTTCATTAAGCCTCACTAACACTCCCTTGGTCTTTCTTTGCTCCCTAATGTACTTATAAAAGGTTTTATCCCCCTTCTTAACTGAGATGACTATCTTTTAGTTGGTTTGGGACTTTGCTATTCTGACTGCCTTTCCCATTTCCTTCTTCTTTACCTGGTACAGTTCTCTGTCCTGCTCCTTCTGTGATTCCTTATACTTTTTGAATGTTACCTTTTTTTCTCTAACCTTCCCCACCATTTCTTTTGAGAACCATAGTGTTTTTTTCCTTCATTTTTGTTGATTTGCTTCACACAAAGGCTTTTGTTGCCTCTGTGATGGCTTTGATTTTCCCCCATTGTTCCTCTACTCCTCTTTCTTGCTCATTTGTTACTGCTTTTCTGAGGCACTCTCCCGTTTTCTCAAAGTCAGCGCTCCTAAAGTCCAATACCCTTACTCTTGTATAGCTTGACTCTATGGCTGTGTTTATCGTGAACCACACTGTTTGGTGGTTGCTTGTTCCCAGATGGCTACCCAGTTCTAAATCTGAGATCCTCTCTCTGTCCCCATTTGAAAGAACCAGGTCTAAGATTGCTCCCTCCCGAGTGAGTTCCAACACTAGCTGTCTGAGGCATGCCCCCTGTAGGGTATCGAGAATGACCCTGCTCTTGGATGTGGCTGCAGCAAAGGTGCTCCAGATAACATCTGGCATATTCAGGTTCCCTGTCAGCAATATCTCCCCTTTTTCTACCATTCTAAGGGTGCCTTCTATCATTTCCTTGTCCATTGCCTCCCCCTGAGATGGGGGTTTGTATACAACCCCCGTGCAGATTGTGGTGCATTTTCTTCTCTCCAGGGTGACCCACAGTGTCTCCTCTCTTCCCTGTTTACCCTTTAGTTCCATTGCTTTAATCCCTTCCCTTACATAGAGAGCTACTTCTGTTCCTCTTTTAACCTCCCTGTCCCGCCTGTAGATTGCATACCCTGGTATGTTGACATCCCAGTCATGGTTCTTTCTGTACCATGTTTCTGTGACTGCCACGATATCCAGGGCTACTAGTTCAGGGAGCTTGTTACCCAGACTATGGGCATTGGTACTCATCACCCTCCATTTTTTGATAGCCTTACCCCTTTTATCCCCATCCCTGTCTTCTACTGCCTTTGCCTTTTTCTCCATTTACCCCATCCTGCTCCCTATTGACTTCTCTACCTTGGTGTGTATCTCACTAACTACCCTGTTTTGTTGGGGGAGGCTGGGATTTCCCTGCTTCTTTTCAGTGCCCCCCCTTGGCTAGTTTAAATGCTTGCCAATGCAGCATTTAAACCTATCACCTAGGATCCTAGTTCCTCTCACGGATAGATGCAGACCATCATGCCAGTATAGGCCTGTATCTCTCCAGGTGGATCCCCAGTCCCCAGTGAAGCCAAAACCCTGAGCTCCACACCAGTTTTTCAATCATTCAGTGAATCCCATGGTGTGGAGTACCCTAGCCTCACCCATGCCATAGACAGGCAGCACCTTCAAGAAGGTTACTGTACATACTACTTATCTAAGGCCCCTCCCCAACTCCACAGACTCCTCTTGCAATGCTCTGATCCCTTTCCCAGCCTGTTAATTTGTCCCACGCTAGACAGTGACATCCAGCTCCCTCCCCCGTGCAGCTGCTCCTGTGATCCTGAGGATTCACTCCCTGTCCCTCCTAGCTATGGCATCAGGCAGGCACCTTACCTCCCTCTCCCCTCCCTCCCTCAGTTCTACCCCCCCACACAACAATAGCGTCCTCCACCAGGAGTTGTTTCCTTCCCCTATGGGGTCCAATGCCACCCTCCTGTGGGTCTCCTTTGTGGAGGTTCCCAGCATCCTCCTTGATCTCCACTGTGGGTGCCTCCATAGAGGAACCACTCTCCGCCAGAATGGCGTATGAATTATGGAGAGATACAGCTGGAGGGATGCACCTCTGTTCCACCACCCTCACCCTCCCTGAGCACATCTTGGTCCAACCTCTCCTCTTTCTTGGCAACCCCTGAGGCAGCAGCGGTGGCCCTGGTGGTCCGTGGGTGGGGGAGGCGGTTTCATGAATCCTAGCCAGGGTGGCCTGGAGATGGGCAACCTCCTCCCTCAGACCAGAGAGGTACCCTTGCAGGTGATCAGCCTCATCGGGGCAGAGCTTGACTCTTGCTAAGCCAGAGCCCAGCTCCGGGCAGACAGGGCAGAGGTTCTTTCCTTTGCCTGTTCATTTCGGGTTGGGCACTTGCACCCTGCCCCGGACTTCTGTGCCTTCTGTGTTACATGGCAGCCTGCACCACCGTGGTCTGATGGGCCCGTTGGCATATATTTTTCCTGCAATGGGAGCTGACCACCCAGTGGTCTCAGCGCGATGGTCACTTCGACCAGCTGGTCACTGTGACCCAGAGGATGTGGGATGCCCTCCAGTGGTGGCTTGTCCCAGAGCATCTGCAGGAAGGGATCCTGTTTGTCTGCCTTGAGCCAACGGTCATTCTGATGACCAACACCTCTCTCACGGGCTGGGGTACTCATATGGGGTACACAGGGTCCTCAGGCTGTGGACCCCTGAGGAGTCCTGATGCCACATCAATCTGCTGAAGCTCCGAGCAGTTCACCTGGTGCTGACTGGATTCGCTCCATTTGTTCTGGGTCAAGTGGTTCAAGTCCAGATGGACACCACCACGACCATGTACTATCTCAACAAACAGATTGGGACACACTCTCTGCCTTTGTGCAAGGCAGCTCTCCATGTCCGTACCCTTGTGCACAGCCTGGAGGTGGATCTTTTAGCCATCCATGTGGCAGAAGCCTCCAGTCAGCTGGCGGATGCCCTCAGCCGGGTGGACGAGGCTTCTCACGAGTGGTTTCTCCATCCGGAGGTAGTACACAGTCTGTTTTCCCAGTGGGGCACCTTTCAGGTGGGTCTGTTCACCTACAGGGAAAGAGCAAAGCTGAAACTGTTTTATGCCTGCCCCCCTCAGCAAGGTTCTCTGCAGGGGGATGCCTTCTCGAGGCCGTGGACCCCAGGCATCTTTTATGCCTTTCCTCCACCTCCCTTGATTCACAAGTGCTACTCAAGGTCAGGGTGGACAAGGCACAGGTGATCCTGGTGGCTCTGGACTGGCCTCGCCAGTTTTGGTACCCTGATCTCCTCAGCCTCCGAATCAGGCTCCTGGGGTGTCTTCTCATATGCTTAGACCTGCTCTCAGTCAATCAGAGGAAGGTACTCCACCCGGACCTTCAATCCCTGCTCTTGACAGCCTGGTTCCTGAGCGGCTAGAGTTCCAGGCTTTGAGTCTTTCCAATGATGTCCTCACTGTGGTGGAGGCATCTAGAAAGGAACTGACCAGAAAATGCTATGCCTTCAAATGGAAGAGATTCTCCAGTTGCCATCAGCGCGAGGAGCTGAACCCTGTGTCCTGTCCAATGGCAAGCATTTTGGATTACTTGTGGTCTGTCTCCAAAGGGGGACTTCCGTCAATGGCCCTTAAAGTGCACCTGGCAGTCATCTCTGCTTACCAGGCATGGGCCAGTCAGTGGTCTGTGGTGCAGGAGACAGTGGGTCTGGTGCTTTTTCAAAGGCTTAGATCAAATTTCCCCTCCGGTGCGTGAACTACCACCACCGTGGGATCTGTTGCTGGTTTTGGCAAAGCTCATGGGCAAGCCATTTGAACCGATGCACAGGTGTTAGATGTGACACCTGCCTTGGAAGACCGCCTTCCTGGTGGCTATCACGTCAGCCAGAAGGATCAGTGAGCTCCAGATGCTCTCTGTGGAGTCTTCTTACCAGGTCTTCCACAGGGACAAGGTTGTCCTGCACCCCAACCCGAAGTTCCTCCAGAAGGTTGTCGGAGTTTCACCTGAACCAGGTGATGACTGCCGGTGTTCTTCCCGAATCACATCTCAGAGGCCGAAAACAGGCTGCATACTCTGTACCTGAGGCGAGTGTTGTCTTACTACAAAGAGTGCGTGGCTGGAGTTTGAGGAGAGATTCACCTGCTGTATGTTACCTACGCTGAAGCAGCACCTGGCAGACCTGCAGCCAAGTGGACGATTCACAGGTTTACCATTCCTGCACTGATCTCTGCTATAGGTTCGCGGATAGGGAGACTCCCAGAGAGCTTAGGGCTCATTCCACCTGCCATATCGCTGCGTCGGTGGCTGCTTCTAGGGTCATCCAAATCAATCAATCAATCACTTTATTTAACCAGGCATAAACACCATTGAGCAAGCTTATTTTCAAGGTGGGCCTGGGCATAAATACAATACAGTACACTTCATAAGATTACAATTACAGTGGACAACAGTGCAAAAAAAAAAAAAAGAAAAAACATTGTGAAGGTGCCGGCTAATATGGGCCTGTACATACCAGTCAACATAATTAACATGCAAAGGTACATAATGATAAGCTTTACTGAAATGAGAAGAGACAACAATCCCATATAGTCTCCAGCTGAGTAAGAGCTCATACCTAAATGATAAAAAATAAGGAGGTATTAAGGAATAGGGTAGAAATTGGGGTGAAAGAGTAGGCAGCCAAAAGGGAGGCCAGAATAGGTAAAAGGTAGAGAATAGGCAGGGTCATCTTGGATTAAGGGAACTAAGCTTGTAGGTCCTAGGTTTCTGTTGTTAGGAATGTGGGGTGGATGAGATACTTAGGCGTAGGATTTGAGAGTGGCACCCGAGGCTTAGGGGTCATCGGCATCTGAAACAGTTGCATGATTCCTTCAGATAATCCGTTAATAGAGCTTTGAATGTGAAAATGCTTGGAAGTGAGGATAATTTTAATGAGTCTTGCATAGTGTTCCAAAGTGATGGAAGTGAGAAGTTGATTGCTGCTGAGCCAAGGGTAGTTTTCAATCTAGGACTCTGGAAGCAGATTAAGGAGAAGCGTCTCAGGCCATAGGAACCTTTAGCCTGTTTGAAGATGTTCGAGATGTATGCAGGGAGGTTATCAGATAATGCTCTAAAAAACCAGAGGAGAGCATTCCTTTTTCTTCTAGTTGAGAGTGAGGTCCATCCTGAAACCTGGTATAGACGACAGTGATGTGTACTATGGGGTAGATTTAAGATAAATCTTAAAGCCCGGTGGTAAAGGGTGCCCAGTTTGTTTAGCATCGTTGATGGGCAATGACTATAAAGGAAGTCAGCGTAGTCCAGTATAGGTAGGAATGTAGTTTGTACTAGTCTCATTCTGGCTTCTAGCAGTGAGTAGGTGTTTAATCATATAGAATAAACCTAATCACTGTCTTAGTTTCTTCAAGGTTTCATTTAAGTGGCACAGAAAGTTGAGCTTGTTATCCAGCTAGAACCCTAGGTATTTAAAGGTATCAACTACTTCAAGGGGTTCATCTAAGAGTGTTCGGACCTGTGTGATATGTGGACATCCAGAAGTAGACTTTGGTGAGAGAATCATTGCTTTAGTTTTTTGATGTTGAGGAGGAGATTATGAGTGAGAAAGTTGTATTGGAGGGTGACGAAGTCTTTCTCTAAGTACTCATGGGCCAGATCCAAGGATGAATTTGTGGTATAGAGTACAGTATCATCTGCGAATAAGTGCACATTTGCTGTGCCTAGCTGCGAGTCCAGATTATTGATGTATATTGCAAAGAGGATAGGGCCCAGGATGGAGCCTTGTGGGACTCCTCGTAACAAGGATTTTTGTGGGGACAGATGTCCTATGGCTTTGACTTGTTGTAACCTATTGGTTAGGTAGCCGGTGAACCATTTAATGGCAGAACTATCAAGTCCGATGTTGCTCCGTGCAGTAAGCCTGATGGTATGATCCACAGTATCGAAGGCCTTACTTAGATCAAGGAAGAGGGCAAATACATGCTCCTTAGAGTCTAAGGCCATTTGCCAGTCTGTAGTTACTTTGGCAAGAGCCGATATTGTACTGTGTTTGGCTCTGAAGCCGGACTGAGCTGGGTTTAGCAACTTTTGTGAATCCAAATGTTCTCTAAGTTGGATGTTGACAATTTTTTCAAGTAATTTAGAGAGGACGGATAGTATAGAAATAGGCCGGTAATTGTTAAGATCACTCGGATCCCCAGTCTTGAATAATGGTAGGATGTGGGCAGTTTTCCACAAGACAGGTAGCTCACCTTGAATCAGAGAGGTGTTGAATAAGTGTGTAATGGGGGCGGTCAGATAGATATGGCCAAGTTTTAGGAAGTAAGGTTCAATATTAACTGCACCCACACTTTTTTTGTATCCAGAGAAAGGATGAGGTCCTCCACTTGCTTGAACGTAATTGTGAGGAAGTTGAAGGGGGTGGGATGCGGTTGGTTATGGTTGTGATTATCAGTGAAGCCAACAGTGTAGTCTCTTGGCGGGCTAAGTTTGCTGATAGGTGAGGTGTCAAAGGCAAGCCCTACAGTGGCAAAGTGATCATTAAGCTTTTCTAGTATATCAGCTTTGTCCGTATAGGTGGTACCATCAGACACAATTCTGTTTGGAAGGGGTGTTGCAGTGGACTGACCTTCGACTTCTTTAAGGATGTTCCAAAATTTGGCAGAGTTGTTTTTATTGTCTTCTCTTTTGTTTTGGAAGTACCTAGCTTTTTCTGACCTAATTAGCTTGGTACAAGCATTCCTAGTGGTACGGAATGCTAACCAATCAGCCTCCAGGTGGGATTTCCTCACTTTTTTCCACCAGTAGTCCCTATCCCTAAGTGCTTTCTTCAGGATGGGAGAGAACCAGCCAGGAGTTTTATTTTTTGATTTGATCAGTCTTAGTGGGGCGTGTTTATCTATTAGCTCCAGTAAGAGGCTGTGAAAGATGTTAAATGCCTCGTTAAAGGTGGGGGCTAGGTAGAAATCCTGCCAACGAATGTTGCCTAGATCTTTCAGGAAAGTGTACTGGCAGAACTTTTTCAGGCATCTTTTCAGTTTGAATTTGGAGGCCTTTTTTGTTTGGGAAGGATGTCTGATGCAGGCAGTAGTGCAATGGTTGCTTATATCATTGAAGAATACTCCAGTATGCGAGATAGTGTGAGGTTTGTTTACTAGGATAAGGTCCAGGAGGGTGCTGTGCTCAGGGTTTTTTCTGTTAGGTCTGGTTATAGCAGTCACCATTTGTAACAGACCATTAACATCGCATAGATCCTTCAATTTCTTAGAGATGTCATCATTCCAATTTAGATTGAAATCCCCCATTAGAATACACTCAGTATCAGCAGAGTCAAGAAGGTTTTGAAGGTATGGCAGAAGTGCCCAGCCACCAGACGGTGGTCGGTAGCATGCTGCCATAAGGAGTGATTTCTCGCTGGAAAGTGATAATTTTAGAGCAAGGCATTCAAATTCCTTAGCTTTTGAGGTACAGTCAAAGACTGTGACTGTAAATTTGCTTTTGACATATATTGCAACCCCTCCCCCTCTAGTCAGTCTAACACAGCAGTAGATGACACGTACGTTGATGGATTTGTCCAGGGTCGAGGGTGTGAGCCAGGATTCAGTTATCATGAATAAATCAGGAGATGCGTGTAGAGCCCAGGTCTGTATAGAGTCAATCTTCTTTAGCAAACTACAGACATTGATACGGAGAAAGCTAACCCCTTTATATTGAGGGAGGTCTGCAGGGGCATCCAGAGAAACAGGTGGACCTGGGTTTAATTCAACATTTCCCGAACAGAGTAGGAGAAGCAGTAGTAGTTTTTTAAGGTGGTGTCTTAGCCTGCTAAACATTCTTTTGTTACTCCTTCTAGCATAAATTGGTATAGCGGTGGCTGTGTTAAGGGCAGGATTCCTATTTGCTAGGGATAAAACATAGAGAACTGATAGAGCCGACACCATCCTTGGGAATTGCACATGTTCTATAGTTATGGCCTGGTGGGAGAAGGGGCATGATCATAGAGAAGACGTCCCTGATGTAGAATGCCATGGTCTAATGTGGGAGGCTATATCTTGGTAGATGATAGAGGAGGGAAACTGGCCTTTGTCCGAGTTGCAAGCCGAAATTTTGGGTAGAGTATAACAAAGTAATATAAGGCAACTATAGAGAAGGATATCCAGGAAATCTAAAGGGCTGCTACCTGGAAGTGTGCACACAATTTCATTTTCCATTACCTTATTGACTTAGAGTCACACCGGGATGCTGGTTTTGGGGCCTCAGTTCTCCAGTCAGTGTTCCCTAAGTAGGGGTTGTGCGCCTTACCTCCCTCCTCCCAAATTGCTAGGAGTCTGCCAATAAGTGTGGATAGAACAACATATCCATGTCCCTAGAAACACAGGTTACTCACCTGTTCTAGGAGTGGTATATTTTGTTCATCCACACTGACCCATTCGACCTCCCCTGGCTTCAGCGCACTGTACTGCTTCCAGTGGGCAAGATCTGGCATCATGGGAGGGAGCCGAGGGTTATACCACCCAGGTGGGTGGGAGGAGCCAGCTTGAAGACTTTCCAGCAAGACTTAAAGGGAAAGGACACTGCCAATAAGTGTAGAAGAACAACATATACCACTCCTAGAACTACTGTTACGGGTGAGTAACCTGTGTTTCCTGCCTATTTATACTCTTACTAGACTGCTCTCTGCTGCCACCAAATGGCGACTTACAGAAATTGCGCCCCAGACCACTGATTTTCCTAACCCCAGGGGCACCGGTAAAGTGGAAGGGGGCCCTAAAGGTGGTATAAGCCTTTCTCAAAATGAAAGGGGGCTTACATGTGTAAGGTAAAGAGTCTTAACGTTTATGAAAGGAAGTGGGGTTCATTGATTTTCACCCACCTTTTCTTTTGCTTTTACACCATATTCTATCAGGCTTGGTTCACATAGATGGACCAATCTCAGTTCAGAGGGATGATTGGATCAAGTCCCCTCAACGGTTTGAGTCATTAGCAATGATTTACAGTGAAAGACAAAGTTGTTTGATCTGGTTGTTCGTGTTTATTGACCTTTTCTTCTACAGTTTTAGTGATTGTGGTTTATGTTTATTCTCAAGGCCACTGATTTACGGTGATTAAAATAATGAAATTGTGGAAATTGCACCGGTGATGGTTGATCTAATTTTCAGATTTTACTGGGACTCCATTGTCATTCTTATAATATGTGACCAATTAATCAGAATAAAACAAGGCTTAATTTACCACTAGAAGTAAGTATAAGAAAAACACAAAGGGCCGGATAATCAAACTGCTCCATTCTGTGGCGCAAGCCCTTGCGCTGCTCAAAAAAGTTGCACCGGGGTGTGGCCGGGGCGATATTCAATGGAAGTGCGCTATTGAGCAACTCCTTTGAATATCACCCCCCGGCCACAGCCACTGTGCATGGCGCAGTGGAACTTGCGCCACCACAAGTGGTCAGAGTGGAGCATTCAGATGCGGTGGCGCAAGTTCCATTGCGCCATGCGCAAATCTGCGCTATTCAAAAGGTGACATGCAAATGGGGCCATAATTTATGCAAGGCACACGGGGGGCCATTTGCATCTAATTACGGACCCATTTGCATGCCATTAGCATGCAGGTGTGCCGATCCCTGACGACTTGTGCCTGGCACCCTGCCAGGAAGCAGCCGTCGAGGACCACGTCCCCTGCAGCCCGACGCGGGCATAAAGTAAATCTCCCCACTAGCCCGATTGTGGGCATAACGTGATAAACCCCCTCCTGACTAGCCCGATCGTGGGCATAACGTAATAAACCCCCGACTAGCCTGATCGTGGGCAGAAGTCACCCCCACCCCAACTAGCCCGATCGCGGAAGAACACACTCCCCCACCCCCGACTAGCCCGATCGCAGGCAGAACACACTCCCCCACTCACCACCAGCCCGATCGCTGGCAGAATGTCAACCCCACCCCCAAGGTCCAGTGGACTGCAAGCCCGATTGCGGGCATAAGGTCAACCCCCAAAGTCCAATATCCCTGGTGATCTAGTGTCCCACCCCACCCACCCACGGAGCCCCACCACCCTGCTCCCCATCAGCCGGCGAGCGGTAGCATTCTCACCCGCCTGCCGCCCACTGCCCAACAACTGACAGCCTCGGTAGGCTGCACGCCCATTGGTTCAGAGCAGAGCCAATGGGCATGCAGCCCATACCATACAAGGTAGTCCAGATATGTGAACTAATATCGACTGTGCAGTTTATGCATGGTTCCCCCCCTCCGGTTGAGCATGCCTTCATTAGCATTGCGCTGTTGCTCAGCATGACTTGGGGGGGCGCAACTGCCTCCTGCTGAATATCGCAGAATGGCGCAATTTCGGACTTGCGCAGGCGCAACCCTATTGCGCTTGGCTCAGCTCTTTTGAATATCTGGGCCAAAGTGTGCAGATTTAGTCAACTGGTCCAAAATGCCAAATTCCATGACATTTTTTGCTTTTACCATCGTGAAGGCAGTCCAGATTCTGGAATTTGACATTTTTTTTCTGATAAAAAAAAAAAAAAAAATGAAAAACAGTGGCCTTGTTTATTGTAAAAGAATATACCTCAGTTTCTGCCTTAGGTCAGGAAAACAGTTTATACAGTAGGTCAAGCTCTGGTGCCTGTGTCATGAGGGGAAGAAAAGCTTCATTGGCTACTGAAAGTGGTTATGGGCAGTGTTATCAAACAGTAACAATTGATTTTGGGGTCAAGTAGGGGTCCATACTCCAACCAGTTGCAGCAGTACTCCATATTTCCTTGGGTTCCCTAGTCGCGTAATACGGTGTAGGATCTAGACTTTGTTTCTTCACAGTGTGATGTAGTAGATTTTGAAACCTGTGTTATAAGACAATGGAAAAGTAAAGTTAGTTACTGATAATATGTTAAATCTGATTGTAAAAAAGGGTAAAGGTTATAAATGAGCTTGGTATCAGTACAAAATGCCAACAAAGAAAATCAAGAGTCCCAAAAGTACAGCGCTGATATCCTGACAGGCAGGTGCCTGGCAAATGTAAAATCCCGAACAATGGGCTGCCCCAACGCTGGAACTTGCACCGATGTGGAGTTGATTGTATTATTTTATGACAAGGGTAGGAGTGGTAGGCATAGCTTCCCACTCACCCACAAACATAATATAATCAAGTCCACCTTGGTGTAAGTTCCAGTGTCAGGCAGTCCCTTGTTCGTCAGGCTCCTGCCTGTCAGGCTTTTGGAACTCTGGATTTTCTCTGTCGGCATTCTGTACTATATCCATGAACTTTAACCCATTAGCACCATATGGCGTTGGACCCATCCATTGCTTAACCTGACCCAAAATGACGGCATCAGATGGAATGTGTTAAAGAGGAACAGTCAGCACTAAGAGCACTGTCACAGAGGACTGTACTTTGGCCCCGGGAGAACAGCAGGACTGGCAAACATCTGATTCGACCTTACAAAATATTATACACTGCAGGGTATTGACTTTCCCACTGCTGAAGCCCTGCTTTGATGTCAGCTGCAGGGGATTGTGGGATTTATAGTTCGAGACAGTGTAATCTTGGAAGCAGCAGAATCAGTCTGATACAGTCTACTGTACTGTAATAAACGGTAAGAAAAAAAGGTTTTTGCACACAGTGCAAATTGGGACCAGCCCCACACTTGGATGTGGAGTTCTTACTGCTAGAGGTTCCCTTTTAAGAACTTGAAATCCGAAATCAGTTTTCTCCCAGAAACATTAAATATCATGGATAGAACATAGGAAATAAGTAACCGAGTGACTGGTGAGAAAGATCTGCTGTGCGTCTCATCTTTAAAAGAAAGAACATTGTATAAGGGTCATTATTCTACTGTACCAAACTCAGCCTCATTAATACATTTTCCCCTGGAATACCAAGTCAACATAGTTGGTGGTGATTTTATTTATGCACTTTATCATTTCGATAGGCATTCCAGCAGTGCTTATAATATGTCTAGGAAGCTAAACCACCTCATCTCAGAAAATGGGATAGTAGATATATGGAAGTTCCATCGCCCACACAATAGGAATTATTTCTCACACACCCCATCAGCTATACCCTCGCAGTGATGTGCTTCTTATTAAGAAGCAGTGGTTACTCTTGTGTATGCATTTTTAGATTACTAATATGATTTCGGATCATGCATTAGTCAGTGCATTACTGTTCTTTGCCATCCCCTGTAGAACAAATTTCTGGCAGTTCTATATATCTTTTCTAAGCAATTAACATCTTTTAGGAAAAGAGTACTGGTATAGAACAAATACATTTTTTGAGGAGTTTAAGGCCCTAGTATTTGAACAGTTAGCACTAGACTAAGAGGTTTAAAGCCGGCCTAACTAGCTATTATAGATACTTAGATACATAGAAGGTGACAGCAGATAAGGACCGAGTGGCCCACCTAGTCTGCCCCTTTTCCCTATCTAATGTATTATCATGGACCGTAATTGATCTGCAGCTTACCCTGTCTTCTCTATTGTGAGAGTACTCTTATGTCGATCCCATGTATTCTTAAATTCCCCTACCATTTTGCCCCCACCACCTCCGCAAGGAGGCTGTTCTAAGAATCCACTCAGGAATGCCAACTTTTAGGAACCTTTGCGGGTGCTCATTGCCAGTAGTAATATTTTTCCTGTGACCAGATTCCCCAATAATCCTTTGTTGCAGGCTGCGCTCAAAATATTGAGGGTGCTTGTGTCAACTTTGTGGGTGCTAGAGCACCCAAGCACCCATGGAAACGGCTCCTATGAATCCACTACTCTTTCTGTGAAAAATTACTTCTAGGGACATGGATATGTTGTTCATCCACAGTGTCTGGCAGGTTCCTTGCCACTTTAAATCTTGCCAGAAGGTCTTCAAGCTGGCTCCTCCCACCCACCTGGGTGGTAAAACTCTCGGCTCCACCCCATGATGCCAGATCTTCCTTAAGACTTGGAAGCTCAGGTTCCCTCCTTAGCACTTTGCATTTAGACTGGATCCAAACTCTTCGGTTCACCCGAAAATAATTTTAAAGTTTTCTAGACTTCGGTCTGCTTCTTCCTTCATGGCTGCGATGGACAAATCAACTCCCAGTTTTCGGCGGTGCCCATGTGGGCAGAAGATGTCCAGGACCGATCCACACTCTACGTGCATCTGCTGCCTCGGGCTTGACCACGATCCACAGGCCTGTGAGTTGTGCAAGTCTTTTTCGGCAAACGTCCTTGAAGACCGTGCTGCCCGGCTCCAACTTGGGCGCCCCAAGAAACGTTATCCGCTGGTGAAGTCCAAGTAGGCCCGTTTGGCAGTTTCCGTGGTGGCTAGCTCGGCTGAGCAACTCAAGCAGATAATCGCCCTTGAGGAGGAGGCGGCCCAGGCCGCATCTTCATCATCCTCGGTCGCAGCATTTATCCTGTTCTCCTTGGGATCCTCCTATACAGCTTATTTTAAGGAGTTTTGCCAGTCCCTCTTCACTAAAGGTGAGGGGCCTTCGGGACACTCTTCTGGGTCCAAGAAGAAGGACTCAAAGGGAAAGTCCCACCGTCGACGTTCGTGGGCACGGGAGAGGTCCCCTTCCCCGGACAGTCGGCACTGTACTTCGGTCGAGGTTGTGGCTAAGGCCGCTGGCTTCACGGTGTCTCCATCAGGTCAGCCGGCAGAGACGCCTGTCGACAAGATCAAGATTTTTCTCGACCCGTCAGACAGGCTGTCGACTGGAGAAGCCGACAACCCTTCTTCACCGGTTCCCCCGGTGGAAACCGAGGACTTGCCTGCACCTCCTGTGCCGGAGTCCCCAGTTAAGGCTCCCAAGCCGAGGGAGGAATGGTGTTTCCCCTGCTCCCTCCCAGACCCACCCTCAGAAATACCGACGGTCTCGGACCTCGTCTCGGTCCAGCCGATCCCACTGGCATAGGCGATCTTGGTCTCGGCACCGAGGAAAGCGGCGGTGCCGCTCGTCCTCGTCTTCCTCCTTCTCGGAGGAGAGGCTTCGGCCCAAATTGCGTTGACACTACGAGGACTTAATGTGGCAGCAGCTCCTTCTAACTGGGAACAAGCCAATGCCGTCTTCTTCCCTGGACATTAGGTGGCTGTACCCCGAAAGGCCGAAACAACCTCTCGCGGTAGTCGAGGTGCCCAAATCTGGGCCGGTTGTTCGGCTGAAACCAGCTGCCCCACCGATTGTGGTGGAACCTCTGCCTTCATAACCGAAATCAGGGGCTCTGACCAAGGATTCTCGGTCGGGTCAGGGATAGCCCCACTGGTTGTCGGTCACCCTCAATCCCGACCGTCCTCGGCAGGTGGAGGGTGGCTCAGGCCCTAGGCAGCTCTTCGCAAACTCCTCAGAGTCTGACAACGACTCCTCCCTGTTCTCCAGGCCCCTTGACCTGGAGTCCTCCGGGGGACAGTCAATGGACGAGAGGCCAACATCGTTCATGGGTCTGCTTCCGCTCATCTCGGAGTCCACCAGGATGCTGCTCGAGCCCATATCCAAGAGGGCCAAGTATCCCCTCACAGAGATACTGGCCTGAGGGGATTCTCCCACGGAGGCCTTTCCGGTGGCTGAAGCCATTGTTGGCCCAGCCTTGGAGTTATGGCAGCGGCCGGCTTCTTGTCCTGCTCCTTCGGCCAGGATGGCCAGGAAGTATGCGGTCCCTACCAGGTCTCTGTCCGGTTTCTCAGAACACCCCTCTGCAGAGGGGGTTGGTTACCAACAGCGTTTTCTGGCATTCCGGGTACGCTAGGGACGTGGACAAGCCCACCGACAAAGAGTCCAAAAAGCTGGACTATGCCGGGTGTAAAGTATATGCTGCGTCCTCCCTCGGCCTCCGCCAGGCCAGTTCGGCTGTGCTGATAGTGAATTTCTCCCACGCTCTTATGGGCTCCCTGGATGAGGTGATCCCTCATCTCCCGGCTGATCTGCAGACTACGGTCAAGCAGGTGCGGGATCAGGGAAGGGCGGTTGTGAAACAGCAGCTCCAAATGGCTCTCGATATTGGAGACTCCTGCGCCTGGTCAGTAGCGGCCGCAGTGGCCATGCGCCACAGAGCTTAGCTGCGGATCTCCACCTTTACGGCGGATACCCAGCACAAGTTGGCAGATGTCCCCTTCCTGGGTACCGACTTGTTCGGGCCTGGGGTGGAAGGCCACCTCCAGAGAACTGAAAAGTCCAATGCCACTTTGGACTCTGTCACATCTGCCCAGAAGGACAAAGGCCGCCGACAGCAGCATAAGTCCTTTCACCCTTCTGCCCCTGCGGCACATCCGGCCCAGCAACACCAGCATCAGGGCCAGCAGGCTCGCACTTGGCATTCCAAAGCCAAGCCTGCAGCTTCCTCCAACAGGAAGCTGGGAAGGAAAGGCCCAGGAGGTCCCTCGGCCGGTTCTTCCTCCAAGCCTACCCAGTGATGGGTTGAGGGGTGTTGCCCCCAATTGCGTCACTTTCCCCTGGGTTCCCCCCGTTGGGGGACAGCTCCACCACTTTCTTCCCGCCTGGTCTGCTATCTCCACGAACTGTTGGGTGTTGGAGGTGGTAGGAAAGGGTCTGCCTCTGGAGTTCGAGCAGGCCCCGCCCTTCCGAGTCGTCGCCCCACGGGGGGTCACGGGGTCCGCAGCCTCTCTGTCGGCCCATCAAGCCGACATTGCCCTGCTCCTCCAAAAGGAGGTTATCAGGAAGGTGGCGGATCCTCCACCAGACCCAGGGTTTGTGTCCAGGTACTTCCTGGTCCCGAAACGGACGGGCGGGCTGGCGCCCCATTCTAGACCTGCATGACCTGAACAGGTTCCTAAGGTCTCAAACCTTCAGGATGGTCACTCTGGCTCAGATCATTCCATCCTTGGAACGAGGTGTGTGGTTCTGTTCTCTGAACCTCCAGGATGCATTCTTTCACATGTCAATCCGTCCAGCCCAGCAGCAGTTCCTCCATTTCAGAGCAGAGGGGTCCCTCTACGAGTTCCGGGCCATGCCCTTCGGTCTTTCTCTAGCTCCCAGGGTCTTCACCAGATGCATGGCAGTGGTGACAGCATTCCTTCGGTGCAGAAGGGTCCGGGTGTACCCCTACCTGGACGACTGGCTGATTGCGGCCTCCTCAAGACTGGAGGTGGAACGGTCCAAGGATCTGGCCCTCCAGGTTTGCTCTCAGATTGGCCTCCTCATCAACGAGGCCAAGTCGGAACTCGTGCCAAAGCAGGTGATCCAATTCATCGGAGCAGAGCTCGAGACTCTGCGAACCAGAGCACGGCTCCTGGCGGACAGGGCCGAGGTTCTTTCCTCCTTTGCCCAGTCATTTCAGGTTGGGCCATTGCGTCCTGCCTGGGAGTTCCTGTGCCTCCTGGGCCTCATGGTGGCCTGCACCAGCGTGGTCCGTTGGGCCCGTTGGCACATGCGTTCCCTATAATGGGGACTGGCCAGTCAGTGGTCACAGCGCTCCGGTCCTTTGGATCAGCCAGTGACAGTGACCCAGGACATGTGGAACGCTCTGCAGTGGTGGACCATTCCAGCTCATCTGCAGGAGGGCATCCCATTTGTCCGCTGCGAGCCGACAGTCTCCCTATCAACTGACGCCTCTCTGATGGGTTAGGGTGCCCATCTGGGGGAGCACAGAGTGCATGGCCTCTGGTCCCCTCGGGATTCCCGATGCCACATCATCCTGCTGGAGCTTTGAGCGGTTCGTCTAGCCCTCACCGCCTCCGCTCCATTTGTACGGGGTCAAGTGGTCCAGGTCCAGACGGACAATACCACGACCATGTACTACCTAAACTGCCAGGGCAGGACGCACTCCATACCTCTGTGCAGGGAAGCTCTCCGCACTTGGTCCCTTGTGCGCAGCCTGGAGGCGGATCTCCTTGCTATCCATGTGGCAGGAGCCTCCAACATTCTGGCCGATGCCCTAAGCTGGATAGGTGCTGTGTCCCACGAGTGGTCTCTCCTGCTGGAGGTAGTACAAGATCTGTTCTCCCACTGGGGCCCGCCTCAGGTGAACCTGTTTGCCTCCAAGGAGAATGCGAAGCTGAGGCTGTTTCATGCCCGCCCCCTTCAACAAGGCTCGCTTCAGGGGGATGCCTTCTCGAGGCCATGGACCCCGGGCCTCTTCTTTGCCTTTCCCCCATTTCCCTTGATCCACAAGGTGCTTCTCAAGGCGAGGAGGGACAAGGCACAGGTGATTCTGGTAGCCCTAGACTGGCCCCGCCAGTTCTGGTATCCAGATCTCCTCAGCCTCAGCTCCAGGCTCCCAAGGCATCTTCCAGCACGCCTGGACCTGATCTCAGTCAGTCAGGGGAAGGTATTCCATCCGGACCTTCAATCCCTGCACCTGACGGCCTGGTTCCTGAGCTGCTAGAGTTCCAGGCCTTGGGTCTTTCCGACGAGGTCCTCAGCATTGTTGAGGCTTCCCGTAAGGAGACAACCAGGAAATGCTATGCCTTCAAATGGAAGAGATTCTCCATTTGGTGTCAGAGCAAGGGGTTGGACCCTTCCTCCTGTTCCTTGGCAAGCATCTTGGACTACTTGTGGTCTCTTTCTCAGTTAGGGATTCGGTCGACGACCCTTAAGGTGCACCTGGCGGCCATCTCTGCTTACCGGGCGTGGGCCGGGAAGCAGTCGGTGGCGCAGGAGAAGGTGGTCGGGCGCTTTTTCCAAGGCCTTGATCACATATCCCCTCTGGTGTGAGAACCTCCACCTCTGTGGGATCTATTGCTGGTATTGGCTAAGCTCATGGGCAAGCCATTCGAACCGATGCATCGGTGTGACATCTCTCACCTGTCATGGAAGAGCGCCTTCTTGGTGGCTGTCACGTCAGCCAGAAGGATGGGAGAGCTCCAGGCGCTTTCCATCGAGTCTCCTTATCTGGTCTTCCACAGGGACAAGGTTGTCCTACACCCCCACCCGAAATTTCTTCTGAAGGTGGTGTCGGAGTTTCACGTTAACCAGGTGTTGACTCTGCCGGTGTTCTACCCCAATCACACCTCGGAGGCTGAATATAGGCTCCATACTCTGGACCCTAGAAGAGCGCTCGCTTATTATAAGGAGCGGACGGCTGAAGTTCGGGGAGAGGGTCGCCAGCTGTTTGTCACCTACACTGAAGCTGCACCTGGCTACCCACTACCACATTGACCTTGAGTCACGCCGGGATGCTGGTTTTGGGACCTCGGTTCTCCAGTCTTTATTTCCCAAGTAAGGGGTGTACGCCTTGCCTCTCTCCCTCCTCCCAGAGAACTGCTAGGAGTCTGCCAGACAGTGTGGATGAACAACATATCCATGTCCCTAGAAATACAGGGTACTCACCTGTAACATGAGTTCTAGGAATGGTATATGTTGTTCATCCAAACGACCCACCCGGCCTCCCTGGCTTCGACGCACAACCTGCCAGCGGGCTAGATCTGGTGTCAGGAGGAGCTAAGAGTTTTACCACCTGGGTGGGAGGAGCCAGCTTGAAGACCTTCCGGCAAGATTTAAAGCGGCAAGGAACCTGCCAGTAAGTGTGGATGAACAACATATACCATTCCTAGAACTCCTGTTACAGGTGAGTAACCTGTATTTCCTCACCTTGCCCCTGAGCCTACGCCCCCTTATTCTCGTACACCTTCTTTTCTAAAAGCTGCTGCCCTCCTGTACCTTGTTTATACCCATGATGTACTTGAATGTCTCTATCATATGCTCCCTCTCTCTCCTCTCCTCCAGGGAATATTGTACATATTGAGGTCCTCTAGTCTTTCCTTATATGAGTTTTGGTGCAGTCCTTGCACCATTTTTGTTGCCCTTCTCTGGATTGCCTCTATTTTGTCTGTCTTTCTGGAGATGCAGCCTCCAGAACTGGACACAGTACTCCAGATGAGGTCTCACTAGTGATCTGTACAGGTGCATAACCACCTCCTTTTTTCTGCTGGTGATACCGCTGCCTGTGCACCCTAGCATCCCACTGGCTCTCTCCACAGCCTTCTCACATTGTTTAGTTATCTTTGTCATCAAATATGATTACTCCCAGGCCCCTTTCTTGATTGGTGACCATCAATACCTCTCCGTCCATCTTGTATTCTTGCCTTGGATTTCTGTGCCCCAGATGCATGGTTTTGTACTTCTTTACATTGAATCTCAGCTGTCACACTCTGGACCACTCCTCAAGCATGTTCAGGTCCTTTCTAATTTTTTTCCATCTACCCCCCCCCCCGGGAGTGTCGATCCTGTTGCAGATCTTAGTGTCATCTGCAAAGAGGCATACCTTCCCCTCCCACCCCTCTGCAATGTTGCTTATGAAGACATTAAAAAGGACTGACCCCAGCACGGATCCATTTGGCACCCGGCTGGTCACACCCCCCCGATTGAATGCCATTTACCACCAGCCTCTGAGTCCTGTCACTCAACCAATTTCTGACCCAGTTTACCACCTTGGGGCCCACACCCAGGCTGCCCAATATATTTATCAACCTCCTATGCGGGTCATTGTTGAAGGCCTTGCTGAAAGCTAGGTAGGCCACATCCACTGCCCCTCCCTGATCTACCCTGGTCACCCAGTCAAAGAAATCTATCAGGTTTGTTTGACAAAACCTTCCTGCCACCCAGACACATGCCCCACCCCCACACCCACTGTGAGTGTGCTGGACAGGCAGGTAGTGTGTCTGGTGCCATATTCTAAACGACAGTGAGTGAGGTGCCAAACTGTTAGTGCATGGACACTAATATCTACCAGGTACACATTCAGATATAGGGTGCTGGCATGCATACAGCGCCCACTGGTATATTCGAAATGGCTTGGGAAGTGCTGGCAGGCTGCTCGTGCAGTGCTATTTAATGCTTTAAAATCCCTAGTTTTACAAATGATATAAAAACAAGATAGCCCCAGGGCTAGTGTTCCTCCCTCCTTCCCTCAGTCTCAGTACCAGCGGTAAATAGTATGACCCCCTGGTAGTCTAGTGTACTGCCATCTCCAAATCCCAGTATCAGTGTTAAGAAAGAATATTTACCTGCCTCTTATGGTTCCCCTTTTCCTCCACAATCCCCTGTAAATGAAAACTTAATGTCCGGTATTACCCTCTCCTGTTGCCATACATCCTGGTGTCTAGTGGTACCCTACCAGTGCCCCAGTCAACCATCCTGAGATGGTAGCCAGTGTACCTTCCACTCACCTCCTTATCCATTCTATCTGCTGCACACAAGTATTGTATCTCTATACCAGCATGTATAGAGAAGCAGTATTTGTAAGATGGCTTTCAGAAATCACTGAGCTTGAGGGGTAGCAGGAGCTGTCCCATCTTCACTCGCAGAACAGACGACCTTTGGAGGCCCAAGGGGCAGGAGAGCCATTCCACAAGGGATGTTGCCTAATCTTGCCCTTCGTCTCCAGCATTGGGGTCAGCCAAGGGAGCCCATTTTTGGGACGGCATGGAATCACAGACACCAGGCACTGCCCAGATGCTGGTGCACACTCACAGTGGGCGTGGGGGGTGGGGCATGTCTCTCGGTGGCAGTTGCTGCTCTCTCCTAGCCCATAGACAAAGAGGGAATATCCCCTCCTCCTTCAGTGTTTTGCCACTACTTCAGCACAGCACCACAGAAGTGGAACTACAGAAGGAGGGACCAACTCCAGTCAGTGACTGGAGGCATCTCACAAGTTTCTGGGGGAGGCAGGGCTTGTGAAACCCAGCACACACTGATGCAGGATGAATGGCGGACTCTGTGGAGACCAGTGGAATGCCTGATTTAGGTGGTAGGTAAGCAAGGCAGGACTGAGATGTTGAGGGAGAATAGTAGAAACATTTAAAATACAATGATGGAAAAAATACAGAGGACAAATATTTTATAAGGATCGTCAGGAACAAGGAATGGGAGAGAAGGGGGTAAAGGTTGAGCATGGCAACAACAATATTAAAATGGCAGTCCCACACAAGCCCAACCCTGTCTATTCCACAGCAGTTCTAGACTAATCTAGTGCACCAGTGATTAACCAACAGTTCCTGGGAGCTCCCTTAAAGTAGTTGTAGTACCACACAGACTAAGCCTGATCCTTGGTAGATGAGGTGACAGTCACATATGTGGTAAATAAACGTAACAAGCATGCATGGAAGTAAGTTTTTGGTAATCCCCGGTCTGGTAACATTAATGTTGATCTTCTGCTCAGGATATCCTACAAAGAAAAGTCCTAGTCGAGAGCTTCCATTGCTCTACCAGCCCTGACTACAGTAGCTGTTTACCTAAAAGAGTTGTAGAGTTGAAGCCCTGATCAGGTACTAATGGTTAAGCAGACCTCACATACTCCAGAATGCCTCAATATGGATGCAGGTGTCAGTGGATGCTGATGCTTTGTCATGGCCATTGTCTGTGGATGCTGATGCCCATACATTGTCACTAGATGCAGGTGCTTTGTCAAGGCTGCTGTCTGTGGATGTTGATGCCCATACATTGTAGCTAGGTGTGGATGCTGATCCCATACATTGTCACTGGATGCAGATGCTTTATCATGGTTGTTGTCTGTTGATGCCGATTCCCATACATTGTAACTGAATGTAGATGCTTTGTCATGGCCGTTGTCTGTAGATGCTGAGCCCATACATTGTCACTGGATGCAGATGCTTTGTCATGGCCACAGTCTGTGGATGTTGAAGCCCATACGTTGTCACTGGGTGCAGATGCTTTGTCATGGCTGCTGTCTGTGGATGTTGATGCCCATACATTGTCACTGGATGCAGATGCTTAGTCATGGCCGTTGTCTGTGGATGCTGATGCCCATACGTTGTCACTGGATGCAGATGCTTTGTCATGGCTGCTGTCTGTGGATGCTGATGCCCATATACTGTAATTCGATGCAGATACTTTGTCATGGCAGGTGTCTGTGGATGCTGATGCTCATACATTGTAGCTGGGTGCAAATGCTTTTTCATGGCTGCTGTCAGTGGATGCTGATGCCCATACATTGTCACTGGATGCAGATGCTTTGTTGTGGCTGCTATCTGTGGAGTTGATGCCCATACATTGCAACTGGGTACAGATGCTTTGTCATGGCCATTGTCTGTGGATGTTGATGCCCATACATTGTCACTGGATGCAGATGCTTTGTCATGGCCGCTGTCTGTGGATGTTGATGCCCATACATAGTCAGTGGATGCAGATGCTTTGTCTTGGCTGCTATCTGTGGTTGTTGATGTGCATACGTTGTAACTGGGTGCAAATGCTTTGTCATGGCCGCTGTCTGTGGATTCTGAAGCCCAAACATTGAAACTGGATGCAGGTGCTTTGTCATGGCAGTTGTCTGTGGATGCTGATGACCATACGTTGTCACTGGACGCTGATGCTTTGTCATAGTCATTGTCTGTGAATGTTGATGCCCATACATTGTAACTGAATGCAGATGCTTTGTCATGGCCGCTGTCTGTGGATGCTGATGCCCATACATTGCCACTGGATGCAGATGCTTTGTCATGGCCGTTGTCTGTGGATGTTGATGCCCATATATTGCCACTGGATGCAGATGGTCTGCCATGGCCGCTGTCTGTGGATGCTGATGCCCATAGATCATCAGTGGATGCAGATGCTTTGTCATGGTTGTTGTCTGTGAATGTTGATGCCCATACATTGTAACCTGTTGCAGATGCTTTGTCATGGCTGCTGTCTGCGGATGCTGTTGCCCATACATTGTCACTGGATGCAGATGCTTTGTCATGGCTGCTCTCTGTGGATGTTGATGCCCATACATTGTCACTGGATGCAGATGCTTTGTCATGGCTGCTATCTGTGGATTTTATTTAGTTTTTGTTAACCGGGTAGGTGCACTAGCCAACAGGTGACTATTTTCAGGCACGACCTGGGAGACACAATTACAGTACAAAATCGGTCAGTTTAGTTAATATAATACAGGCAAAGGTACAAGTACAGGCATGCAATTTTCAAAGGCAGGCATACGGTTTCAATAGGCAGAGGGTACTGGCGGGAGATCACTTTTAGGGGGAGAGAGAGAGGAAAGGGAAGGTAAGGGGGATTTTAGGATGACAAGGGAAGGTGTGAAACTGATGAGAGGTGGAGGGCAATGATCGAAAGGACAGAAGATAGCAGCTAACTGCCCTGCGGTGCTAGGCAGGGATACACAACCGGGCTCGCGGAATCAAGGGACGGCAGAGGGGGGATGAACGGCAGGTAGGGGGGAAGAGTGTTGCAGAAAACAAGAGGATGAAACCAGAGGGTAAGGGGCAAGGAGGAGCTGAGGGACAAAATTTCAAAGTGTAGCATTTAGTGGGAAGGCACAAAGGGATCCAATAGCATTGGAGCTGGATCAGGAGAGGTGGCTTCAGGTCAAGATTTTAGTCAGGCTGAAAGCACGTACGGCAAGGAGCTGCGCGATTACGGCTTTAGCGGGAAAATGCACTAAGAAGACCCGGGGCTGTGGAACTAAAACTTGGCTGGGCTCAGGGACTCATGCGGCGAAGTACGGCTAGTTACGGCTTACGCGGGTAAAGGCGCTAAAAGGACCCGGGGCTATGGAGCTAGAAATCGGCTGGGCACAGAGACGCATACGGCAAAGTATGGTTAGATAGCGGCAGGTAGGGGGGAAGAGTTTGCAGAAAAGCAAGAGGATGACCAGAGGGTAGGGGCAAGAAGGAGCTGAGTGACACAATTTTAAGGTGCAGCATTTAGTGGGAAAGGCACAAAGGGATCCAGTAGCAACGGAGCAGGATCAGGAGAGGCGGCTAGGCTGAAAGCATGTACGGCAAGGAGCGGCGTGATTACGGCTTTAGCGGGAAAAGGTACTAAGAAGACCCGGGGCTGCGGAACTAAAACTCGGCTGGGCTCAGGGACTCATGCAGCAAGGTACGGCTAGTTACGGCTTTTGCGGGAAAAGGCGCTAAAAGGACCCGGGGCTATGGAACTAGAACTCGGCTGGGCATAGGGACGCATACGGAAAAGTACGGCTAGATACGAGTTGGCGGGAAAGGCTCAAAAAGGGGCCCGGGTTATGGAACTGAGACCAGGTAGGACTGAGGGGAGAGGAGTGAGAGGGGCGGAGAGGGAAAGCAAGAGGGACCAGTACCCATTAACAATTAGATACATCTTATGGTTTAGTACTACAGTAGAACTGACAAAGGATAAAACAAAAGAAGGATTATGTCATAATTATACACAAAGTCAGAAGAGAATAAACAAAGTTGGATATGCAGTATAAAAGGTCAGGACAATATACATATTACAACATTAAGGCAATTAGGCAGCAATCGTGATTGGAATAGAGTGTCCATATGAGAAGTTTGTAAGCATTACATTGAAAGTGCAGGCAGTCTTGTGGACAGTTCATTAAAGTGCAATCAGACAAACCAAGTGACAGAGCAATCAAGGGGAGGTAGGCTAGTGAGTATATGGCAAGGGATGATTGATTTAGACAGGTTTACAAAGTTTAAGTGGGATCAAAACAAGTGCAATGGTCCATAGAGTGGAAGTACGAGCGAAGTCCCCGCTTGAAGGCTAGGTGTGTTGGAGCACTTCTCAGATCCATAGGCAGTAAGTTCCAGGTGAGAGGGCAGCGCACCTGAAGGCATCAGCACCCTTGGAGGTACGACAGTGGGGAACTGATAAAAAAGACTTGTCTGACGACCTCAGGTCACACGATGGTATTACAGGTTGGAGTAGTTCAGACAGTGTGGCAGGTTTCGACACTCTGATTATGGAGTCTGATAGGCTGCAAAGGTAGTATAGCCTCGTGGAGGAAGGGGATAGCCAGCCTAACCCTTTGTAAAGTTGGCAATGGTGCATCAGACATGGTGCTTTAGCTGCATATCTACAGACATTGTTGTAGGTGGTGTTCCATTTCTGTAGAACGGTTTTATTTGCCATGGTGGGGATAGGTGCACAATAAGACAGAGTGGGTAATAGGATACCCCTGGCAATAGCAAGTTTGGTGGTGGGTGTGAGCATAAAGTTTGTTCTATAGGCAGCACCCAGCTTACAGTTGACATTCTTACACGACTCCTGGATATACTGCTTCAGGTCAAAATTTTGGTCAAGCTGTATCCCAAGATAGCGGAAAGAACTTAGTCTCAAGGGTGGATCCATTGATATCAGGAATTGTCAGTGGGGATGTGCAGGTTCTAAGCTTATGATTTGATCCAAAGAGCATGGCCTTGGTTTTGCTAGCATTGAGTATAAGGGATGTTGATGTCCATACGTTGTAACTGGGTGCAGATGCTTTGTCATGGTCGTTGTCTGTGGATGCTGATGCCCAAACATTGAAACTGGATGCAGGTGCTTTGTCATGGCAGTTGTCTGTGGATGCTGATGACCATACGTTGTCACTGGACACTGATACTTTGTCATAGTCGTCGTCTGTGGATGCTGATGCCCATACATTTTCACTGGGTGCAGATGCTTTTTCATGGCCGCTGTCTGTGGATGCTGATGCCCATACATTGTCACTGGATGCAGATACTTTGTCATGGTTGTTGTCTGTGAATGTTGATGCCCATACATTGTAACCTGTTGCAGATGCTTTGTCATGGCTGCTGTCTGCAGATGCTGTTGCCCATATGTTGTAACTGGTACAGATGCTTTGTCATGGCCTCTGTCTATGGGTGTTGATGCTCATACATTGTCACTAGATACAGATGCTTTGTCATGGTCGCTATCTGTGGATGCTGATGCCCATACATTGTCACTGGATGCAGATGCTTTGTCATGGTTGTTGTCTGTGAATGTTGATGCCCATACATTGTAACCTGTTGCAGATGCTTTGTCATGGCTGCTGTCTGCAGATGCTGTTGCCCATATGTTGTAACTGGGTACAGATGCTTTGTCATGGCCTCTGTCTATGGGTGTTGATGCTCATACATTGTCACTAGATACAGATGCTTTGTCATGGTCGCTATCTGTGGATGCTGATGCCCATATATTGTAACTGAATGGAGATGCTTTGTCATGGCCATTGTCTGTGGATGCTGATGCCCATACGTTGTCACTGGATGCTGTTGCTTTGTCATGGCCGTTGTCTGTGGTTGTTCATGCCCATACATTCTAACTAGAAGCAGATGCTTTGTTATGGCTGCTGTCTGTGGATGCAGATGCTTTGCCATGGCTGCTGTCTGTGGATCCTGATGCCCAAACGTTGTCACTGGATGCAGATGCTTTGTCATGGCCTGTGGATCCTGATGCCCATACATCGTTACTGGCTGCAGATGCTTTGTCATGGCTGTTGTCTGTGGATCCTGATCCCATACATTGTCACTGGATGCAGCTGCTTTGTCATGGTCGTTGTCTGTGGATGCTGATGCTTTCTGATGGCCATTGTCTGTGGATGCTGATGCCCATACATTGTCACTGGATGCAGATGCTTTGTCATGGTTGTTGTCTGTGAATGTTGATGCCCATACATTGTAACCTGTTGCAGATGCTTTGTCATGGCTGCTGTCTGCGGATGCTGTTGCCCATACGTTGTAACTGGGTGCAGATGCTTTGTCATGGCCACTGTCTATGGATGCTGATGCCCCTACATTGTCACTGGATGCTGATGCTTTGTCATGGCCGTTGTCTGTGGATTGTGATACTCATACATTGTAGCTGGGTGCAGATGCTTCATCATGGCCATTATCTGTGGATGCCGATGCCAATACATTGTAGCTGGGTGTGGATGCTGATGCCCATTCATTGTCACTGGATGCAGATGCTTTGTCATGGTCATTGTCTGTGGATGTTGATGCCTATATCATGGTCATTGTCTGTGGATGTTGATGCCTATATGTTGTAACTGGGTGCAGATGTTTTGTCATCGCTGCTATCTGTGGATGCTGATGCCAATACATTGTAGCCGGGTGTGGATGCTGATGCCCAGACATTGTCACTGAATGAAGATGCTTTGTCATGGTCATTGTCTGTGGATGTTGATGCCCATACATTGTAACTGAATGCAGATGCTTTGTCATGGCCATTGTCTGTGGATGCTGATGGCCATACTTGTCTTGTGGATGCTGATGCCCATACTTGTCACTGGATGCATGATGCTTTGTCATGGTGTATCTGTGGATGCTGATGCCCATACATTGTCACTGGATGCAGATGCTTTGTCATGGTCGTTGTCTGTGACTGCTGATGCCCATACGTTGTAACTGGATGCAGATGCTTTGTCATGGGCATTGTTTGTGGATCCTGAAGACCATACATTGTCACTGGATGCAGCTGGTTTGTCATGGCTGCTGTCTGTGGATGTTGATGCCCCTACATTGTAACTGGATGCAGATGCTTTGTCATGAGTGCTGTCTGTCGATGTTGATGCCCATGCATCGTCACTGGATGCAGATGCTTTATCATGGCCGTTGTCTGTGGATCCTGATGCCCATACATTGTCACTGGATGCAGATTCTTTGTCATGGCCATTTTCTGTGGATCCTGATGCCCATACATTGTAACTGGATGCAGATGCTTTGTCTTGGCTGCTGTCTTTGGATGTTGATGCCCATACGTTGTAACTGGATGCAGATGCTATGTCGTGGTCATTTTCTATGGATGGGGATGCTCATACATTGTAGCTCGGTGCAGATGCTTTGTCATGGCCATTGTCTGTGGATGCTGATGCCTATACATTGTAGCTGGGTGCGGATGGTGATGCCCATATATTGTCACTGAATGCAGATGCTTTGTCATGGCCGCTATCTGTGGATGTTGATGCCCATACATTGTCACTGAATGCAGATGCTTTGTCATGGCCATTGGCTGTGGATGCTGATGCCCATATATTGTTACTGCATGCAGATGCTTTGTCATGGTCGTTGTCTCTGGATGCTGATGCCCATGCATTGTAACTGGATGCAGATGCTTTGTTGTGGCCGCTATCTGTGGATGCAGATGCTTTGCCATGGCTGCTGTCTGTCGATGCTGATGCCCATACATTGTAAGTGGATGCAGATTCTTTGTCATGGCCGCTGTCTGTGGATCCTGATGCCCATACATTGTGACTGGATGCAGATGCTTTGTCATGGCCGTTGTCTGTAGATCCTGATTCCCCTACATTTTAACTGAATGCAAATGCTTTGTCATGGCCGTTGTCTGTGGATGCTGATGCCCTTACGTTGTCACTGGATGCTGATGCTTCGTCATGGTCGTTGTCTCTGGATGTTGATGCCCATACATTGTAACTGAATGCAGATGCTTTGTCATGGCCGTTGTCTGTGGATGCTGATGCCCATACATTTTAACTGAATGCAAATGCTTTGTCATGGCCGTTGTCTGTGGATGCTGATGCCCATACATTGGCACTGGACGCTGATGCTTTGTCGTGGTTGTTGTCTGTGGATGCTGATGCCCATACATTGTAACTGGATGCAGATACTTTGTCTTGGCTGCTGTCTGTGGATGTTGATGCCCATACGTTGTAACTGGATGCAGATGCTATGTCGTGGTCATTTTCTATGGATGGGGATGCTCATACATTGTAGCTCGGTGCAGATGCTTTGTCATGGCCATTGTCTGTGGATGCTGATGCCTATACATTGTAGCTGGGTGCGGATGGTGATGCCCATATATTGTCACTGAATGCAGATGCTTTGTCATGGCCGCTATCTGTGGATGTTGATGCCCATACATTGTCACAGAATGCAGATGCTTTGTCATGGCCATTGTCTGTGGATGCTGATGCCCATACGTTGTCACTGGACGCTGATGCTTTGTCGTGGTTGTTGTCTGTGGATGCTGATGCCCATACGTTGTAGCTGGGTGTGGATGCTGATGCCTATACATTCTCAGTGAATGGTGCTGTTTTGTCATGGCCGTTGTCTGTGGATGTTGATGCCTATACGTTGTAACTGGGTACAGATGTTCAAACACCATGAAGTCTTGCTATATTATAACAATAGCAGTCAGCCACTGCAGCTGAACTGCCCCGGAGAGGAAGGAGTTTACTCCAGAAGCTCTGGAGTTCTACAGCGCGAGGGCGCTGTGCCCAAAGCTCTATCTGGCAGTTTCACATGAAACTGTCAGATTCTTTACTCCGCTTCACTGAACAGTCGCTCCGGAGATCAGCTCCTTCAGCTCGGTTCATTCTCGGTAGTTTTGGTTCATTTGAACCGGCAAAGTCATTATTTTTACGCATTTGGTTCTAAAGCTCTATCTGGTAACCGTAAGTACAAAATTCAAGTCTGTGTGAAAATTAATTATCGGTTCGGTTTTGAACCGATCGCTTAGTTTTTCTGCCTTTTAAAACTGTACTGTGGGTTTTAGAGTGCGGTTCCCGGTTCTTATCGGTTCTAAAAAACGAAATTATTACGGTTTTTTCAAATACCCGTGACACGGTTAGGAACCGATAAGGGTGTCTTGCCTGGTACTGCCATCAAAAGGGCAAGTTTTTGGTTAGGCTGGCATTATGTCTGAGAAACCCAAAAGAAAAACCGGGCCCACTGGGTTTCAACACTGTGATGTCTGTGGGGACGCCTTTGCCAAGGCTGACCCACACACCACTTGTGTCTATTGTCTGGGGGCTGACCACCTCCTGTCAGACTGCCAGGTGTGTAAATTTCCTGCAGCCACCCTGGAGAAGAGATTGGGCCGGCTCAGGGGGCGAGAGGCCAAAAGTCCGCTGACCGGATGGCCAGCCGGTTCAGTACCCACTGGACAGAGGGAGCCTCTGACCAGGGGCGAGACTTCCTCGGGCAAAGGAAGACTGGTTCAGAGGAACCAGTCCCAATAAAAGACAAAGAAATCAGGAGGTTTGGAGTCCAGAATTGTGTCTCCAACTGCTGCAGAGATAGCTAAAGGCATTCAGATTGTCCAGTCACTGTCTCAGGGATCTGTAGAACCACCAACAGTTGGTAAAGGTTGGTTCGTTCAGTCCCAGTGGTTCAGGATTTTGAAGTTGAGGATTTTTATGAACCACAGGAGGGGAGGAGAATTTGATCAATATATGTGTGGCTGGGAGGGTCTGGGCGTGCCCATTGAACCGGGCATTTCTCCAGACAGACCTTTAGAATCTCCCTATTCTGTCTGAGTCCCTTCTTTCTTTATTTTTTACAAAGGTTGCAGTAACCCTCCAGCTTCCTTTAGAGGAGGCTGTGGATGAGCAAGAGGAGCCTGATTATGTGGAAATGATGGATATTCCAGAGTCTAGGAGGTTGTCTATTCCTTTGCATAAGTCATTTAGGAAGCAAACAACAAAGATTTTAAAAATCCTCATTCTGTCCCTCCTGTAGATAAAAAATGGACAGAAGGTATCTTTGTCAGGCTCGGATACAGACTTCCTTATTGAGCAGTGTAGTCATGTAGGGGTGGTACAAGCTGCAGCCTGTGACAAGGCTAATATTCCTCTGGCCTCACATCCTCCTGACAAGGATTCTAGGAAGATTGATGCCATGGCGAAGAAACAGTATATGGCAGCTTCTTTGGGACTCAGGCAGGCAAATTATATGGCTTATGTGGCTAGATATCAGAAATCTAGGTGGGACACAGTATTGCAGTTAGCCAAGCAGGCCCATGGCCAGCTGGCTAGTGAGTTGGAACAGGTGGCTGCTGATGGCATTGAAAGCCTCTAAAGTTCAATTTCATACTGCTGTTGATGTTAATGATGTTTCCTCCAGGGTCATGGCCACTTCTGTAGCTTTCCGTGGGTTGGCATGGCTCAGATGCACTAATCTGTCCCAAGATACTCAGTCAAAGGCTATGGATTTTCCTGTAGTGGAAATTCTCTGTTTGGGAGCAAACAGAAAATTATATGAAAAGATGGATGAATACAGAACTACCTACAAAAGTGCCCAGGCTAAGGAGAAGCATGCCATGCCACAAGGCATGCTCCCAGAGGTAAGGGCAGACCCTTTTCCAGGCCTTTTACCAATTTCAAGCCTCCTCTGCTGTCTGCAGAGGGTTTCTTCAGAGGCAGGGGTAGGCGATGGCGCAAGTGGACCGTCTCCTCCCTCAGCCCTAAGGCTGCTGCTAGCAGGCACCCTGATGGGGTGCCCAGGGCCGATTCTCCTGTACCAGTGGGGGCAGGTTGGCCTATTTCAGCCAGAGCTGGCTGTCCCTAACCCGGACAGATGGGTTCTGGAGGTAATAGGCCAGGGTCTGTCCTCAGCTTCAAATATTTTCCAAAGATGAGAGCCAGGCATTTCCACCTGCAAATCCTTCAGAAGCCCTTGCTTTGGAAGCAGAGGTTTCTTCTCTTCTGGTCTGCAAAGCAGTGGAAAGGGTTCCTCCTTGCCATCAGGGCAAGGGGCTTTATTCAAGATACTTTCTTACCCCAAAAAAGACAGGAGAATGGCGGCCCATTCTGGATTTAAGATACTTGAACAAGCATCTGTTGAAACCAAAGTTCAAAATGTTAACTCTGGCAATGATATTGCCTTCCCTAAGGCCAGGGGACTGGCTAGCTTCCCTGGACCTCAAGGATGCCTATTTTCATGTTCTGATCAGGCCTTCCCACCGAAAGTACCTCAGGTTCGAACTGCCCTCAGGCCACTACCAGTTCAGGGCAATGCCCTTCGACCTTACCTCTCGCCAAGGGTATTCACAAAATGTCTCGCTGTAGTAGTGGCTCATTTAAGAAGGCAAGGGGTTGCTGTGTTTCCTACCTGGACGACTGGCTCATTGTGGGTCAGTCTCCAGGTCAGGTAATCCACTTGCAAGTCACCCAGCAGCTTCTCACTTCTCTGGGATTCTGCTAAACTTACCAAAGTCAGTTCTGGAACCAGTTCAGGCCCTAACTTTCATAGGCGCAGAATTGAACACGAGGTTAGCCAGGCCTTTCTTCCCTTGGAAAGGGTGGACAGACTCATCGCCCTGGCATCCTCCTTTACCCCTGGGTCTCTCGACCAGCAAGGCATTTTCTGCAACTCCTCGGGCACATGGCTGCTTCCACAGCTGTTGTGCAGGAGCAAGATTCAGATGGGGACATTCAGTTCCATTTGAGGGCCTATTGGTCTCAGAGGAAGGACCCCTTACCAAATTGTTCCCAGTTACTCAAACCCTGATCCTGGCCTTACACTGGTGGCAGGATCAAAGCAATCTGAAACAAGGGTTCCTTCATTCCCATTTCTCCCTCCCTCACCCTCACCACGGATGCCTCCCTGTTAGGGTGGGGCTCACCTGGCGACCTTACCACTCAGGGTGTGGTCTCTCAGAATCTCTGCTCCACATCAATCTTCTGGAACTCAGAGCTGTCTTTTTAGCTCTTGGGTCTTTTCAGATTCTGTCCAGAACAAAGTGGTTCAAGTCAGGACAGACAATACCACCACAATGTGGTACATCAACAAACAAGGGGCACTCGGTCTTCAGCCTTGTGCACGAAGCAATGAAGATCTTCCACTTCAATCTTCACCATTCATTACTTCCTGGAGTGCTAAGCGGGTGGCGCACCGTCCGCGGAAGCTTTTTTTTTTTAAAAGTTGCCCTAACGGCCCGCCCTCGGGAAGCGGCGTCATGCGTCATGCGCGAGGTGGCCGTTAATGTGACCACTCCTCCTCCAACTCAGTTCTGTTTCTCCCGCCCGTCGAGCAGCACCTGTTAGCGGTAGCTAACGAAAAGTGCGTATCCGACTCCCTTTTCTGCCTCGGCGCCTACGGTAAGACTGTTCCTTTTCTTTCCTTTATGCGGCGCGGGTGTATTTCCGACTATGTTTAATCTTGTTTATTTCGCGTTATGTCCGGTTCTGGAGCGAAACGTTCTTCTAAGACGGGCCGTGCCCCTATGCGTCAGTGCTCCTGCGGCCGGCATTTCTCCGTCTCGGACCGGCATGACGTCTGTCTTCGTTGCCTGGGACCCAACCATAATATGGATTCGTGCGACGCTTGTTTCTCGATGGACCGTCGCGTCCTCGAAGTCCGAGCGTACAAGCTCGGCAAGGCCCCGCCGACTTTCGGGGACGGCGTCGCTCAGCGGGAATCTCGGCGAGATCGCAGGCCTTTCCCCGGGTCCCCTCCGGGCCTACTCTGATCCGAGGAGGAGGGTCTCCTCTTCCCTTCTTGCCGAGGAGGCCCTTCCGCGGTGTTGGGGGCGTCGTAGCCCCCTCCGGGCCGCCTGCGCTGACACCGCCTCGGCAGTCACCTCTTGAGTGCAGGCTCCCCGTCTCGGGGCCCTTGGCTGGGCCCGGCTCGGGTGGACCTCGGCGTCGCCACCGGCGCCGTTTTGATCGGCGCCGTTCGCGGTGCGATGATGCGGCGCCGTTCAGCGCCGTTCAGATCCAGCGCCCGTTCAGCGGTGCCGGTAATCGAAAATAGCGCCGTTAAGCGGTGCCGCTTTGGATCCGGCGCCGTTCGCGGCGCCGGTGATCAGAAGCGGCGCCATTGGCGGTACCGTTTTTTGGCCTTAGCGCGTTCGCGGTGCCGATAGGCCTAAGCGGCGCCGCCCGGTAGATGCCGCTTTCGCCTCCAACGCCGCCCGGCGGCATCGGCGGCCTTCCCCTCCTCAGGCGGTGCGGGTCTGCGGGCTGCTGGGGGTGTGGGGCCTAGGCCTTCATGCTGCCCGGCGTGCTGGGGGCGGCGGTGTCGCACTGGTGCACGGTGCCGTTCGGCGGCCCGTGGCCTCGGGGACCCCTGGGGTGGCCAGCATGAGGTCCTGCTGGTCTGCGTCCTCCTGGAGGATGATGACTCAGATGTGGACCCATCCTGGCATCCCCATTCTTGAGAATCTGGGTCCTGGTGGCTAGGGGTACCAGGCCGGCGCGGGCCCCTCCTCTGTCCCCTTGCATCGTCTCCTGGGGTTCCTCGGCTGGGGTGGCCGAGAAATCCCGGGGGCAGGCGTGGGGGAGTGACGGAGGGGAGGCTCCATTCTCTGGAGGTCGGTGACAGCTACCCCCGAGGTGCTGTTACCTCCTCTGGGGTGAGGGGCGTTGCAGTCGGGAGGAGGGCCTCTCTGGAATCCGAGGGGTTGAGGGCAGGTGTCCTGCTGCTCGGTCTTCTTTGGCCACCTCAGGGGTGGCCAGGAGCAGTACAGAGCGCCCGCCCCTCCCAGGGTTCTAGGGTGTCCTCTGGCGGCGTTTGTGTGGACTGCCCTTCTGGATCCATGCAGTCCCGGCGTCGTCACAGGGGAGTTTCTCCCCCAGGGCTCTTCCAGGTTCCCCTTCCCCAGAGTTCCGTTCTGCGGCCTGGTTTGATATCCGGGATCCCTCCTACTAGAGCTCCTTCCCAGATTCCAGAGCCCTGCGCAGAAAGCAGTTCCTCTTTGAGGTGCCCTCTCCCATCTCTCTGCCTTCACCACCCCCGCTCCCAGGCCATGTCGGTCCTACGGGTCCGTTATCCTGGGAGCAGTTCAGAGGTTCTGCGGCGGCCTTCCCCTCATATGTTAGTTACATGCATGAGCGGGTCTTTCGACTCTCCCACCGCCGCAGAATCCTCTGGACATTCCAGTTCCCCATCATCCTCGTCTCCCTCCTCTGAGGAGAGGAACCCCTGCTCATCTGTCCTCCGATGCTGATTTCACAGAATATCAGCGTTTCCTCGAGGATGGTGAGGGATCTTGATTTCCTCGTTCGAGAGACAATACGAGCGGGTGACGGCTGAATTCCTTGGTGAATTCAGTGCCCAGCATCTGGTGGTACCTTCCTGGCCTATCCCCTTCCAGGAGGCGTCTATCGGTCCTGGCAGTTCCCTGCCGTTTCTTCCCAGCCCGTGACTGCCAGCGTGGGTATTGTGCCTCTGGTCTCTAGGTTCCTTCCCAACCCGTCCTCAGGTTTGGTATACTGGATACTCCTTCTGAGGCGCCGTTGCCTGGCGCCGCGACCCGCCCACCGGTTGGACTCTCCCAGTTCGACCGTTGGGGCGAAGAGTGTTCTCTTCTTGTGCGTGCATGTATCACATCAGCTCACCACGCCTACAACCGCATCTGTGGTCGATGATGTCCCAGCTGCTGGCATCTATGCCTGACACGAACCAAACCAGACAAACCGTTGCCCTCTCAGCGGTAGGCCTGGAGCTGGCAAGACACCAAGCAAGGGCATCTTATGACGCCAATGAGGTGGCTTCCAGGCTTGCGGGGACAGCGATCTGCATCAGGCGGACGGCATGGCTTCGTCTCTCCAGGTTGTCACCCCTGGCCCGGCGTAGGGTGATGCGCTCCGCCTTCCGGGGGACCCGTCTTTTCTCATCCAGAGCTAGGAGACTTTTACAGGGGCTCCCTCCGTCTCCTCGTCCTCGGGAGGCACCTCCTAGCTCTTCTCCCACTTAGGCTTTCTGAATAAGCCAGGTCTTCTCCTTCTGTTTCTCACCAGCAGAAGGCTGGGGTCTTGTTCCCTCAGGGTATGGCCTCTTCCCCTCCTGGGGAAGAAGCTAGTACTCACCCAGGAAGTAATGAATGGTGAAGATTGACAAGGAAGATAGGAAAGTACATTACCTACCGTAATTCTTGATCTTCTCTTGTATCTTCACCATTCATTTCACCCTCCTCATCCTCAGTGGCCTCTTCCTGTGGCTTCTCCACCTCCCGTCTCCTTCCTCTCTCTGCATTATATAAAATATAGGGAAAATTGCTTCATTTTCCAAAAAAAAAAAAAACCAAAAGTAAAAAAAAAAAAAAAATCTTCTTGGGGGGGTTAAAATCCAGAAAAATTATTTACTCTAAGATTCATGGGCCATCTCGCGGATTGCATTGGCGATCAGACTGCACAACTATCTCTTGCTATTCTTATGGCAAGATACCTCTGGGGTTGTTTGGCCTGGCTCAGGCTATTCAGTTTTGATCCTGCAATCCCGTGTTCAGGTAGTTGCCCTGAAATCTAATCCCCCTCTATTCTTGCCTTGCAGAGCAGAGGAACAAGTCGTCTGTTCCTTTCTCTTCTAAAAAAAAAAAAAAAAAAATGCTGGGGAACTCTCTCCGACTGCTATAGGCATCTTGGTATCTGGGTCATGCATCTAGTTAAAAAAAATTTTTTTTCTATCTGTAAAAAAAAAAAAGAATGGAGAAATCAAACAAGAAGGCAAATGAGAAGGTAGGCTATCCTTCTCGCTGGTTTTACTGAAGTGGTTTCTCCCTTTAAGTGTCCTCCTGGACAATTTTACAATAGAGCTCTGCTGACCATATCCAATCTTAGCCACCTAAGCCTTGGCGGCCTTAGCCAGTCAGTCTGAGTCCGTTTCTATCTTGGCAGCCTGAAAGGCTTACATTTCCATTTCTAAACCCCTGAGCAGCGCTCTCATGCTGCTGGGTTTTATTCTTCCTCCTCGGCTGCCCTCCAGTTAAAGGCCTTCCTGCCAGGAGCCGAGGTGGTGTCAGAACAATGGCATGTTGAAGATGAGGACTATGCCCTCCTGAGTCTGTCTAGCAGGTTGGTGAACCTTCTCTTCAGTTCTATCTCCGGGGATTCTTGCTTCCCCTTTAGTCGAGCCTTCAGCTACAAGCTAACTATGCTCGTTGGGCATTCTGGTCCCTTCAACATCCCATCTCTCTCTTCTCTTTCTTCTTCTTCTTCTATTTTCTCATTTCCTTACTCATCTCTCCTCCTAGAGTCGCCCAGGTAAGGAGGCCCTGCACTCCCTAGGCTAGGGATGTTCTTATCTCCTCTGTCCTTCCTCCATCGGCTTATTCCTTTTTCAGTTCATTCTTCCTTGCTTTGCTATCCCTCGGCTATCTTGCCTCGCTATCTATATTTTCTGCTTTCATTTTTGCCTCTCCGGCTCACAGAACTGAGTTGGAGGAGGTGATCGCTACTACGCAGCCACCCCTCGCATGGCGCATGACGTCGCTCTCGAGCGGGCCGTTAAACAACTTTAAAAAAAAAAAGCTCCGTGTCGGTGCGCGCCGGCTTACACCCAGGAAGTAATGAATGGTGAAGATACAAGAGAAGATCAAAATTACGGTAGGTACGTAATTTTCTTGTAGGTCTCTGGCTTATTCCCTGAACACCTCCTGATAGCGGTTCATCTCCCAGGGAAGGACAATGTGCTGGTGGGCGCCCTCAGCAGAATTTCTCAGGGCCATCACGAATGGGCTCTGAATCCACAAGTACTGGGGTCTGTCTTTTGCCAGTTGGGGCACTCCTCAGATAGATCTTTTCGAGGCCCCAGACAACCACCAACTTCCTCTTTTTTGCTGCAGGCCTCCAGTACTGGGCTCAGTCCCTCTGGATGCCTTTCTGTTGGATTGGAAAGGGAAGTTCCTGTATGCCTTCCCCCCCTTTCCTCTCCTTTTCAGGGTACTAGTGAAAATCAGATCTCAACCTTGCAGAGTGATTCTGATTGCCCCAGATTGGGCCAGACAGCCCTGGTACCCTCTGCTCCTGTCCCTGGCAGTCCACCCTGCCCTGAGCCTGCCCAGAGTTCACGACTTACTGGCCTGTGCACAGGGGAGAGTGTGGTATCCGGACCTCAAGTCCCTCCACCTCAAGGCTTGGCTCTTGAGGAGCTAGAATTTGCTGACTTACACCTTTCTCAAGGTGTCATGGATATTTTAAAGGCTTCTAGGAAGCCTTCCACTAGAGCCACTTATAATTCTAAGTGGAAGAGGTTTTCCATCTGGTGCTCTGAGGCAGATTATCCAGAATCTGCTGATCTTCCATTCTTCTGGAATATTTGGTCCATCTGAATTCCCTAGGCCTTAGACCAGCTACCCTGAAGGTTCATCTGGCAGCTGTCTCTGCTTTTGTGTCAGCAGGGAAGCCTGCCTCCCTTTCTTCTCACCCTGTGTTCTCCAAGTTTTTTAAAGGGTTACTTCACTAACCCCTCCTTTTTAGGAACCAGCTCCGCTGGGACCTGAATATTTGCATTGCTCAGTTAATGCAACCCCTTTGAGCCTCTGTCTTCAGCAGAACTCGTATTTAACTTGGAAAACCGTTTTTCTAGTAGCTATCACCTCTGCCAGACGCATAAGTGAGTTACAGGCCCTGTCAGTGGAAGAAGATTTTATCTCTTTCCACAGAGATAAAGTAGTCCTTAGGACTAATAGAAAGTTTTGCCTAAGGTGGTTTCTGATTTCCACCTGAATCAATCTATCTCCCTCCAGTATTTTCACTGAGCATTCTTCCTCAGGTGAGAGGAGACTGCACAGCTTGGATGTCAAAAGGGCATTAAGTTACTATCTAGAGCGCACCAGAGGTCATAGGTTCGAATCCTCCAACTGTTTCTTACCTATGGCGAGGTTGGCAAAGGAAACCTGCCACTAAGAGAACAATTGCAAGGTGGATTGTCTCTTGTATCCAATTTTGTTATCAGAAACTGGGTAGTCCCCCCTCAGGATTGAGGGCCCTCCACCAGGGGTACAGCTGCGTCTCTAGCGGCTGCTGGAGACATTCCTATTCTGGAGATTTGTCAAGCTGCTACCTGGAAGACAGTTCACACCTTTACTAAGCATTATTCCCTGGATGTCCAGTCCAGGAGAGATGCTCGTTTGGCACAGCTGTGCTTCAGAGCCTATTTCTAAGTAGGTTCTGACCTCCTCCATGGAGGTACTGCTGTGTAATCTGCTATTGTTATAATATAGCAAGACTTCATGGTGTTTGAAGAAAAATTACTCACCTTAGTAATTGCTTTTCTTTTCATGGAGTCTTGCTATATTATAACCACCCTCCCTCCTGCCTCTCAGAACTCCTACTTGGGTAGAGGTGGCAAATTGGTGCAAGCACTGTGTCATGCCATTTTAGTTTTCCCCTAACCCTGTTTTCCTTTGGGTTAGGGATCTAGATTGTTCATTTAGGTTATTTTTTTTTTTTTTTTTTTTATTGCCCCCTTGTTGGACTTGAGTCTTGGGGGGAAGGGGGGTTCATATGTGCTTGTCAAGGGTGGTAAAACGAACCATAATACCATCAATCTTTGTTATTATGGTTCTGGTGTTTCTTTGTTGTTTATATTGTTGTTATTACTACTAGTAGGTAGCCATAGGCTAGTGTAGTTTTTCCACACAGACTTTTTTCCGTCCTTTGATGTTGGCTTCGTAAAGATCTGACAGTTTCATTTGAAACTGCCAGATAGAGCTTTGGGCACAGCGCCCTCGCGCTGTAGAACTCCAGATCTTCTGGAGTTAACTCCTTCCTCTCCGGGGCAGTTCAGCTGCAGTGGCTGACTGCTATTGTTATAATATAGCAAGACTCCATGAGAAGAAAAGCAATTACTAAGGTGAGTAATTTTTTCTTTTGTCATCGCTGCTATCTGTGGATGCTGATGCCAATACATTGTAGCTGGGTGTGGATGCTGATGCCCAGACATTGTAACTGGATACAGATGCTTTGTCATGGTTAATGTCTGTGGATGTTGATGCCTATACGTTGTAACTGGGTGCAGATGTTTTGTCATCGCTGCTATCTGTAGATGCTGATGCCAATACATTGTAGCTGGGTGCGGATGCTGATGCCCAGACATTGTCACTGAATGAAGATGCTTGGTCATGGCCGCTATCTGTGGATGCTGATGCCCATACATTGTAACCGAATGCAGATGCTTTGTCATGGCCATTGTCTGTGGATGCTGATGCCCATACATTTTAACTGAATGCAAATGCTTTATCATGGCCGTTGTCTGTGGATGCTGATGCCCATACGTTGTCACTGGATGCTGATGCTTCGTCATGGTCGTTGTCTCTGGATGTTGATGCCCATACATTGTAACTGAATGCAGTTTCTTTGTCATGGCCGTTGTCTGTGGATGCTGATGCCCATACATTGTCACTGGGCGTGATGCTTTGCTTCGTGGTTGTTGGCTGTGGATACTGATGCCCATATGTTGTAGCTAGGTGTGGATGCTGATGCCCATACATTGTCAGTGAATGGAGCTGTTTTGTCATGGCCGTTGTCTGTGGATGTTGATGCCTATACATTGTAACTGGGTGCAGATGTTTTGTCATCACTGCTATCTGTGGATGCTGATGCCAATACATTGTAGCTGGGTGTGGATGCTGATGCCCAGACATTGTCATTGGACGCTGATGCTTTGTCATAGTCATCATCTGTGGATGTTGATGCCCGTACATTGTAACTGAATGCAGATGCTTTGTCATGGCCGTTGTCTGTGGATGCTGATGCCCATATATTTTAACTGAATGCAAATTCTTTGTCATGGCCGTTTTCTGTGGATGCTGATGCCCATACGTTGTGTCTGGATGCTGATGCTTCGTCATGGTCGTTGTCTCTGGATGTTGATGCCCATATATTGTAACTGAATGCAGTTGCTTTGTCATGGCCATTGTCTGTGGATCCTGATCCCATACATTGTCACTGGATGCATCTGCTTTGTCATGGTCGTTGTGTGTGGATGCTGATGCTTTGTGATGGCCATTGTCTGTGAATGCTGATGCCTATACATTGTCACTGGATGCAGATGCTTTGTCATGGTTGTTGTCTGTGAATGTTGATGCCCATACATTGTAACCTGTTGCAGATGCTTTGTCATGGCTGCTGTCTGCGGATGCTGTTGCCCATACGTTGTAACTGGGTGCAGATGCTTTGTCATGGCCACTGTCTATGGATGCTGATGCCCCTACATTGTCACTGGATGCTGATGCTTTGTCATGGCCGTTGTCTGTGGATCCTGATGCCCATACATTGTCACTGGATGCAGATTCTTTGTCATGGCCGCTGTCTGTGGATGCAGATGCTTTGCCCTGGTCGTTTTTTGTGGATTGTGATACTCATACATTGTAGCTGGGTGCAGATGCTTCATCATGGCCATTATCTGTGGATGCCGATGCCAATACATTGTAGCTGGGTGTGGATGCTGATGCCCATTCATTGTCACTGGATGCAGATGCTTTGTCATGGTCATTGTCTGTGGATGTTGATGCCTATATCATGGTCATTGTCTGTGGATGTTGATGCCTATATGTTGTAACTGGGTGTAGATGTTTTGTCATCGCTGCTATCTGTGGATGCTGATGCCAATACATTGTAGCCGGGTGTGGATGCTGATGCCCAGACATTGTCACTGAATGAAGATGCTTTGTCATGGTCATTGTCTGTGGATGTTGATGCCCATACATTGTAACTGAATGCAGATGCTTTGTCATGGCCATTGTCTGTGGATGCTGATGCCCATACGTTGTCACTGGATGCTGATGCTTTGTCATAGTCATCGTCTGTGGATGCTGATGCCCATATATTGTCACTTGATGCAGATGCTTTGTCATGGTCGTTGTCTTCACTGCTGATGCCCATACGTTGTAAGTGGATGCAGATGCTTTGTCATGGGCATTGTTTGTGGATCCTGAAGACCATACATTGTCACTGGATGCAGCTGGTTTGTCATGGCTGCTGTCTGTGGATGTTGATGCCCCTACATTGTAACTGGATGCAGATGCTTTGTCATGAGTGCTGTCTGTCGATGTTGATGCCCATGCATCGTCACTGGATGCAGATGCTTTATCATGGCCGTTGTCTGTGGATCCTGATGCCCATACATTGTCACTGGATGCAGATGCTTTATTATGGATCCTGATGCCCATACATTGTCACTGGATGCAGATTCTTTGTCATGGCCATTTTCTGTGGATGCTGATGCCCATACATTCTAACTGGATGCAGATGCTTTGTCTTGGCTGCTGTCTGTGGATGCTGATGCCCATACATTGTAACTGGATGCAGATGCTTTGTCTTGGCTGCTGTCTGTGGATGTTGATGCCCATACGTTGTAACTGGATACAGATGCTATGTCATGGTCATTTTCTATGGATGGGGATGCTCATACATTGTAGCTCGGTGCAGATGCTTTGTCATGGCCATTGTCTGTGGATGCTGATGCCTATACATTGTAGCTGGGTGCGGATGGTGATGCCCATATATTGTCACTGAATGCAGATGCTTTGTCATGGCCATTGGCTGTGGATGCTGATGCCCATATATTGTTACTGCATGCAGATGCTTTGTCATGGTCGTTGTCTCTGGATGCTGATGCCCATGCATTGTAACTGGATGCAGATGCTTTGTTATAGCTGCTATCTGCGGATGCAGATGCTTTGCCATGGCTGCTGTCTGTCGATGCTGATGCCCATACATTGTTAGTGGATGCAGATTCTTTGTCATGGCCACTGTCTGTGGATCCTGATGCCCATACATTGTGACTGGATGCAGATGCTTTGTCATGGTCGTTGTCTGTAGATCCTGATTCCCATACATTTTAACTGAATGCAAATGTTTTGTCATGGCCGTTGTCTGTGGATGCTGATGCCCTTACATTGTCACTGGATGCTGATGCTTCGTCATGGTCGTTGTCTCTGGATGTTGATGCCCATACATTGTAACTGAATGCAGATGCTTTGTCATGGCCATTGTCTGTGGATGCTGATGCTCATACATTTTAACTGAATGCAAATGCTTTGTCATGGCCGTTGTCTGTGGATGCTGATGCCCATACGTTGTCACTGGACGCTGATGCTTTGTCGTGGTTGTTGTCTGTGGATGCTGATGCCCATACGTTGTTGCTGGGTGTGGATGCTGATGCCTATACATTGTCAGTCAATGGTGCTGTTTTGTCATGGCCGTTGTCTGTGGATGTTGATGCCTATACGTTGTAACTGGGTGCAGATGTTTTGTCATCACTGCTATCTGTGGATGCTGATGCCAGTACATTGTAGCTGGGTGTGGATGCTGATGCCCAGACATTGTAACTGGATACAGATGCTTTGTCATGGTTATTGTTTGTGGATGTTGATGCCTGTACGTTGTAACTGGGTGCAGATGTTTTGTCATCGCTGCTATCTGTAGATGCTGATGCCAATACATTGTAGCTGGGTGCGGATGCTGATGCCCAGACATTGTCACTGAATGAAGATGCTTTGTCATGGCCGCTATCTGTGGATGCTGATGCCCATACATTGTAACTGAATGCAGATGCTTTGTCATGGCCATTGTCTGTGGATGTTGATGCCTATACGTTGTAACTGGGTGCAGTTGTTTTGGCATCGCTGCTATCTGTGGATGCTGAAGCCAATACATTGGAACTGGGTGTGGATGCTGATGCTCATACATTGTCACTGGATGCAGATGCTTTGTCATGGCCATTGTCTGTGGATGCTGATGCCCATACGTTGTCACTGGACGCTGATGCTTTGTCATAGTCATCATCTGTGGATGTTGATGCCCGTACATTGTAACTGAATGCAGATGCTTTGTTATGGCCGTTGTCTGTGGATGCTGATGCCCATATATTTTAACTGAATGCAAATTCTTTGTCATGGCCGTTGTCTGTGGATGCTGATGCCCATACGTTGTCACTGGATGCTGATGCTTCGTCATGGTCATTATCTCTGGATGTTGATGCCCATATATTGTAACTGAATGCAGTTGCTTTGTCATGGCCGTTGTCTGTGGATGCTGATGCCCATACGTTGTCACTGGACGCTGATGCTTTGTCATGGTTGTTGTCTGTGGATGCTGATGCCCATACGTTGTAGCTGGGTGTGGATGCTGATGCCTATACATTGTCAGTGAATGGAGCTGTTTTGTCATGGCCATTGTCTGTGGATGTTGATGCCTATACGTTGTAACTGGCTGCAGATGTTTTGTCATCGCTGCTATCTGTGGATGCTGATGCCAATACATTGTAGCTGGGTGTGGATGCTGATGCTCATACATTGTCACTGGATGCAGATGCTTTGTCATGGTCATTGTCTGTGGATGTTGATGCCTATACGTTGTAACTGGGTGCAGATATTTTGTCATTGCTGCTATCTGTGGATGTTGATGCTAATACATTGTAGTTGGGTGTGGATGCTGATGCCCAGACATTGTCACTGAATGAAGATGCTTTGTCATGGCCGCTATCTGTGGATGCTGATGCCCATACATTGTAACTGAATGCAGATGCTTTGTCATGGCCATGGTCTGTGGATGCTGATGCCCATACGTTGTCACTAGACGCTGATGCTTTGTCATAGTCATCATCTGTGGATGTTGATGCTCATACATTGTAACTGAATGCAGATGCTTTGTCATGGCCATTGTCTGTGGATGCTGATGCCCATACGTTGTCACTGGACGCTGATGCTTTGTCATAGTCGTCGTCTGTGGATGCTGATGCCCATATATTGTCACTGGATGCAGATGCTTTGTCATGGGCATTGTTTGTGGATCCTGAAGACCATACATTGTCACTGGATGCAGCTGGTTTGTCATGGCTGCTGCCTGTGGATGTTGATGCCCCTACGTTGTAACTGGATGCAGATGCTTTGTCATGACTGCTGTCTGTCGATGCTGATGCCCATGCATCGTCACTGGATGCAGATGCTTTATCATGGCCGTTGTCTGTGGATCCTGATGCCCTTACATTGTCACTGGATGCAGATGATTTATCGTGGATCCTGATGACCATACATTGTCACTGGATGCAGATTCTTTGTCATGGCCATTTTCTGTGGATGCTGATGCCCATACATTGTAACTGGATGCAGATGCTTTGTCTTGGCTGCTGTCTGTGGATGTTGATGCCCATGCGTTGTAACTGGATGCAGATGCTATGTCATGGTCATTTTCTATGGATGGGGATGCTCATACATTGTAGCTCGGTGCAGATGCGTTGTCATGGCCATTGTCTGTGGATGCTGATGCCTATACATTGTAGCTGGGTGCGGATGGTGATGCCCATATATTGTCACTGAATACAGATGCTTTGTCATAGCGCTATCACCAGCGGATGTGATGCCCATTCATTGTCACAGAATGCAGATGTCTGTCATGGCCGTTGTCTGTGGATGCTGATGCCCATACGTTGTCACTGGACGCTGATGCTTTGTCGTGATTGTTGTCTGTGGATGCTGATGCCCATACGTTGTTGCTGGGTGTGGATGCTGATGCCTATACATTGTCAGTGAATGGTGCTGTTTTGTCATGGCCGTTGTCTGTGGATGTTGATGCCTATACGTTGTAACTGGGTGCAGATGTTTTGTCATCGCTGCTATCTGTGGATGGTGATGCCAATACATTGTAGCTGGGTGTGGATGCTGATGCCCAGACATTGTAACTGGATACAAATGCTTTGTCATGGTTATTGTCTGTGGATGTCGATGCCTATATGTTGTAACTGGGTGCAGATGTTTTGTCATCGCTGCTATCTGTAGATGCTGATGCCAATACATTGTAGTTGGGTGCGGATGCTGTTGCCCAGACATTGTCACTGAATGAAGATGCTTTGTCATGGCCGCTATCTGTGGATGCTGATGCCCATACATTTTAACTGAATGAAAATGCTTTATCATGGCCGTTGTCTGTGGATGCTGATGCCCATACGTTGTCACTGGATGCTGATGCTTCGTCATGGTCGTTGTCTCTGGATGTTGATGCCCATACATTGTCACTGGATGCTGATGCTTTGTCATGGTTGTTGTCTGTGGGTGCTGATGCCCATATGTTGTAGCTGGGTGTGGATGCTGATGCCCATACATTGTCAGTGAATGGAGCTGTTTTGTCATGGCCGTTGTCTGTGGATGTTGATGCCTATACGTTGTAACTGGGTGCAGATGTTTTGTCATCACTGCTATCTGTGGATGCTGATGCCAATACATTGTAGCTGGGTGTGGATGCTGATGCCCAGACATTGTCACTGAATGAAGATGCTTTGTCATGGCCGCTATCTGTGGATGCTGATGCCCATACATTGTAACTGAATGCAGATGCTTTGTCATGGCCATTGTCTGTGGATGCTGATGCCCATACGTTGTCACTGGGCGCTGATGCTTTGTCATAGTCATCATCTGTGGATGTTGATGCCCATACATTGTAACTGAATGCAGATGCTTTCTCATGGCCATTGTCTGTGGATGCTGATGCCCATACATTTTAACTGAATGCAAATTCTTTGTCATGGCCGCTGTCTGTGGATGCTGATGCCCATACGTTCTCACTGGATGCTGATGCTTCGTCATGGTCGTTGTCTCTGGATGTTGATGCCCATACATTGTCACTGGATGCTGATGCTTTGTCATGGTTGTTGTCTGTGGGTGCTGATGCCCATATGTTGTAGCTGGGTGTGGATGCTGATGCCCATACTTTGTCAGTGAATGGAGCTGTTTTGTCATGGCCGTTGTCTGTGGATGTTGATGCCTACACGTTGTAACTGGGTGCAGATGTTTTGTCATCACTGCTATCTGTGGATGCTGATGCCAATACATTGTAGCTGGGTGTGGATGCTGATGCCCAGACATTGTCACTGAATGAAGATGCTTTGTCATGGCCGCTATCTGTGGATGCTGATGCCCATACATTGTAACTGAATGCAGATGCTTTGTCATGGCCATTGTCTGTGGATGCTGATGCCCATACGTTGTCACTGGACGCTGATGCTTTGTCATAGTCATCATCTGTGGATGTTGATGCCCATACATTGTAACTGAATGCAGATGCTTTCTCATGGCCATTGTCTGTGGATGCTGATGCCCATACATTTTAACTGAATGCAAATTCTTTGTCATGGCCGCGGTCTGTGGATGCTGATGCCCATACGTTGTCACTGAATGCAGATGCTTTGTCATGGGCATTGTTTGTGGATCCTGAAGACCATACATTGTCACTGGATGCAGCTGGTTTGTCATGACTGCTGTCTGTGGATGTTGATGCCCCTACGTTATAACTGGATGCAGATGCTTTGTCATGACTGCTGTCTGTCGATGCTGATGCCCATGCATCGTCACTGGATGCAGATGCTTTATTATGGCCGTTGTCTGTGTATCCTGATGCCCTTACATTGTCACTTGATGCAGATGCTTTATCGTGGATCCTGATGACCATACATTGTCTCTGGATGCAGATTCTTTGTCATGGCCATTTTCTGTGGATCCTGATGCCCATACATTGTCACTGGATGCAGATGCTTTATTATGGATCCTGATGCCCATACATTGTCACTGGATGCAGATTCTTTGTCATGGCCATTTTCTGTGGATGCTGATGCCCATACATTGTAACTGGATGCAGATGCTTTGTCTTGGCTGCTGTCTGTGGATGTTGATGCCCATACGTTGTAACTGGATACAGATGCTATGTCATGGTCATTTTCTATGGAGAGGGATGCTCATACATTGTAGCTCGGTGCAGATGCTTTGTCATGGCCATTGTCTGTGGATGCTGATGCCTATACATTGTAGCTGGGTGTGGATGGTGATGCCCATATATTGTCACTGAATGCAGATGCTTTGTCATGGCCGCTATCTGTGGATGTTGATGCCCATACATTGTCACAGAATGCAGATGCTTTGTCATGGCCATTGTCTGTGGATGCTGATGCCCGTATATTGTTACTGCATGCAGATGCTTTGTCATGGTCGTTGTCTCTGGATGCTGATGCCCATGCATTGTAACTGGATGCAGATGCTTTGTTATGGCCGCTATCTGCGGATGCAGATGCTTTGCCATGGCTGCTGTCTGTCTGCTGATGCCCATACATTGTAACTGGATGCAGATGCTTTGTCATGGCCGCTGTCTGTGGATCCTGATGCCCATACATTGTCACTGGATGCAGATTCTTTGTCGTGGCCGCTGTCTGTGGATGCAGATGCTTTGCCCTGGTCGTTTTCTGTGGATTGTGATGCCCATACATTGTAGCTGGGTGTGGATGCTGATGCCCATACATTGTCACTGGATGCAGATGCTTTGTCATGGTCATTGTCTGTGGATGTTGATGCCTATACGTTGTAACTGGGTGCAGATGTTTTGTCATCGCTGCTGTCTGTGGATGCTGATACCAGTACATTGTAGCTGGGTGTGGTTGCTGATGCCCAGACATTGTCACTGAATGAAGATGCTTTGTCATGGCCGCTATCTGTGAATGCTGATGCCCATACATTGTAACTGAATGCAGATGCTTTGTCATGGCCATTGTCTGTGGATGCTGATGCCCATACGTTGTCACTGGATGCTGATGCTTTGTCATAGTCATCATCTGTGGATGTTGATGCCCATACATTGTAACTGAATGCAGATGCTTTGTCATGGCCATTGTCTGTGGATGCTGATGCCCATACGTTGTCACTGGACGCTGATGCTTTGTCATAGTCGTCGTCTGTGGATGCTGATGCCCATATATTGTCACTGGATGCAGCTGCTTTGTCATGGTCGTTGTCTTCGCTGATGATGCCCATACGTTGTAAGTGGATGCAGATGCTTTGTCATGGTTGTTGTCTGTTGATGCTGATGCCAATACATTGTCACTGAATGCAGAGGCGTTGTCATGGCCGCTGTCTGTGGATGCTGATGCTCATACATCATCACTGGATGCAGATGCTTTGTCATGGGTATTGTTTGTGGATCCTGAAGACCATACATTGTCACTGGATTCAGTTGCTTTGTCATGGCTGCTGTCTGTGGATGTTGATGCCCCTACATTATAACTGGATGCAGATGCTTTGTCATGACTGTTGTCTGTCGATGCTGATGCCCATGCATCGTCACTGGATGCAGATGCTTTGTCATGGCCGTTGTCTGTGGATCCTGGTGCCCATACATTGTCACTGGATGCAGATGCTTTATCGTGGATCCTGATGCCCATATATTGTCACTGGATGCAGATTCTTTGTCATGGCCATTTTCTGTGTATGCTGATGCCCATACATTGTCACTGAATGAAGATGCTTTGTCATGGCCATTTTCTGTGGATGCTGATGCCCATACATTGTAACTGGATGCAGATGCTTTGTCTTGGCTGCTGTCTGTGGATGTTGATGCCCATACGTTGTAACTGGATGCAGATGCTATGTCTTGGTCATTTTCTATGGATGGGGATGCTCATACATTGTAGCTCGGTGCAGATGCTTTGTCATGGCCGCTATCTGTGGATGCTGATGCCCATACATTTTAACTGAATGCAAATGCTTTGTCATGGCCATTGTCTGTGGATGCTGATGCCCACACGTTGTCACTGGATGCTGATGCTTCGTCATGGTCGTTGTCTCTGGATGTTGATGCCCATACATTGTAACTGAATGCAGTTGCTTTGTCATGGCCATTGTCTGTGGATGCTGATGCCCATACATTGTCACTGGATGCTGATGCTTTGTCGTGGTTGTTGTCTGTGGATGCTGATGCCCATATATTGTAGCTGGGTGTGGATGCTGATGCCCATACATTGTCAGTGAATGGAGCTGTTTTGTCATGGCCGTTGTCTGTGGATGTTGATGCCTATACGTTGTAACTGGGTGCAGATGTTTTGTCATCACTGCTATCTGTGGATGCTGATGCCAGTACATTGTAGCTGGGTGTGGATGCTGATGCCCAGACATTGTCACTGAATGAAGATGCTTTGTCATGGCCGCTATCTGTGGATGCTGATGCCCATACATTGTAACTGAATGCAGATGCTTTATCATGGCCATTGTCTGTGGATGCTGATGCCCATACGTTGTCACTGGACGCTGATGCTTTGTCATAGTCATCATCTGTGGATGTTGATGCCCATACATTGTAACTGAATGCAGATGCTTTGTCATGGCCGTTGTCTGTGAATGCTGATGCCCATACATTTTAACTGAATGCAAATTCTTTGTCATGGCCGTTGTCTGTGGATGCTGATGCCCATACGTTGTCACTGGATGCTGATGCTTCGTCATGGTAGTTGTCTCTGGATGTTGATGCCCATATATTGTAACTGAATGCAGTTGATTTGTCATGGCCGTTGTCTGTGGATGCTGATGCCCATACGTTGTAGCTGGGTGTGGATGCTGATGCCTATACATTGTCAGTGAATGGAGCTGTTTTGTCATGGCCATTTTCTGTGGATGCTGATGCCCATACATTGTCACTGAATGAAGATGCTTTGTCATGGCCATTTTCTGTGGATGCTGATGCCCATACATTGTAACTGGATGCAGATGCTTTGTCTTGGCTGCTGTCTGTGGATGTTGATGCCCATACGTTGTAACTGGATGCAGATGCTATGTCTTGGTCATTTTCTATGGATGGGATGCTCATACATTGTAGCTCGGTGCAGATGCTTTGTCATGGCCGCTATCTGTGGATGCTGATGCCCATACATTTTAACTGAATGCAAATGCTTTGTCATGGCCATTGTCTGTGGATGCTGATGCCCACACGTTGTCACTGGATGCTGATGCTTCGTCATGGTCGTTGTCTCTGGATGTTGATGCCCATACATTGTAACTGAATGCAGTTGCTTTGTCATGGCCATTGTCTGTGGATGCTGATGCCCATACATTGTCACTGGATGCTGATGCTTTGTCGTGGTTGTTGTCTGTGGATGCTGATGCCCATATATTGTAGCTGGGTGTGGATGCTGATGCCCATACATTGTCAGTGAATGGAGCTGTTTTGTCATGGCCGCTGTCTGTGGATGTTGATGCCTATACGTTGTAACTGGGTGCAGATGTTTTGTCATCACTGCTATCTGTGGATGCTGATGCCAGTACATTGTAGCTGGGTGTGGATGCTGATGCCCAGACATTGTCACTGAATGAAGATGCTTTGTCATGGCCGCTATCTGTGGATGCTGATGCCCATACATTGTAACTGAATGCAGATGCTTTATCATGGCCATTGTCTGTGGATGCTGATGCCCATACGTTGTCACTGGACGCTGATGCTTTGTCATAGTCATCATCTGTGGATGTTGATGCCCATACATTGTAACTGAATGCAGATGCTTTGTCATGGCCGTTGTCTGTGGATGCTGATGCCCATACATTTTAACTGAATGCAAATTCTTTGTCATGGCCGTTGTCTGTGGATGCTGATGCCCATACGTTGTCACTGGATGCTGATGCTTTGTCATGGTAGTTGTCTCTGGATGTTGATGCCCATATATTGTAACTGAATGCAGTTGATTTGTCATGGCCGTTGTCTGTGGATGCTGATGCCCATACGTTGTAGCTGGGTGTGGATGCTGATGCCTATACATTGTCAGTGAATGGAGCTGTTTTGTCATTGCCATTGTCTGTGGATGTTGATGCCTATACGTTGTAATTGGGTGCAGATGTTTTGTCATCGCTGCTATCTGTGGATACTGATGCCAATACATTGGAACTGGGTGTGGATGCTGATGCTCATACATTGTCACTGGATGCAGATTCTTTGTCATGGTCATTGTCTGTGGATGTTGATGCCTATACGTTGTAACTGGGTGCAGATGTTTTGTCATCGCTGCTATCTGTGGATGCTGATGCCAATACATTGTAGCTGGGTGTGGATGCTGATGCCCATACATTGTAACTGAATGCAGATGCTTTCTCATGGCCATTGTCTGTGGATGCTGATGCCCATACATTGTCACTAGACACTGATGCTTTGTCATAGTCATCATCTGTGGATGTTGATGCCCATATATTGTAACTGAATGCAGATGCTTTGTCATGGCCATTGTCTGTGGATGCTGATGCCCATACGTTGTCACTGGATGCTGATGCTTTGTCATTGTCGTCGTCTGTGGATGCTGATGCCCATATATTGTCACTGGATGCAGATGCTTTGTCATGGTCGTTGTCTTCGCTGTTGATGCCCATACGTTGTAAGTGGATGCAGATGCTTTGTCATGGTTGTTGTCTGTTGATGCTGATGCCCATACATTGTCACTGGATGCAGATGCTTTGTCATGGCCGTTGTCTGTGGATGCTGATGCCAATACATTGTCACTGAATGCAGATGCGTTGTCATGGCCGCTGTCTGTGGATGCTGATGCCCATACGTTGTCACTGGATGCAGCTGGTTTGTCATGGCTGCTGTCTGTGGATGTTGATGCCCCTACGTTGTAACTGGATGCAGATGTTTTGTCATGACTGCTGTCTGTCGATGCTGATGCCCATGCATCGTCACTGGATGCAGATGCTTTATCATGGCCGTTGTCTGTGCATCCTGATGCCCATACATTGTCACTGGATGTAGATGCTTTATTATGGATCCTGATGCCCATACATTGTCACTGGATGCAGATGCTTTGTCATGGCCATTGTCTGTGGATGCTGATGCCCGTATATTGTTACTGCATGCAGATGCTTTGTCATGGTCGTTGTCTCTGGATGCTGATGCCCAACATTGTAACTGAATGCAGATGCTTTGTCATAGGCATTGTCTATGGATGCTGATGCCATACATTGTCACTGGATGCAGATGCTTCGTCCTGGTCGTTTCTGTGGATTGTGATGCCCATACATTGTAGCTGGGTGCAGATGCTTCATCATGGCCATTGTCTGTGGATGCTGATGCCAATACATTGTAGCTGGGTGTGGATGCTGATGCCCATACATTGTCACTGGATGCAGATGCTTTGTCATGGTCATTGTCTGTGGATGTTGATGCCTATACGTTGTAACTGGGTGCAGATGTTTTGTCATCGCTGCTGTCTGTGGATGCTGATACCAGTACATTGTAGCTGGGTGTGGATGCTGATGCCCAGACATTGTCACTGAATGAAGATGCTTTGTCATGGCCGCTATCTGTGAATGCTGATGCCCATACATTGTAACTGAATGCAGATGCTTTGTCATGGCCATTGTCTGTGGATGCTGATGCCCATACGTTGTCACTGGACGCTGATGCTTTGTCATAGTCATCATCTGTGGATGTTGATGCCCATACATTGTAACTGAATGCAGATGCTTTGTCATGGCCATTGTCTGTGGATGCTGATGCCCATACGTTGTCACTGGACGCTGATGCTTTGTCATAGTCGTCGTCTGTGGATGCTGATGCCCATATATTGTCACTGGATGCAGCTGCTTTGTCATGGTCGTTGTCTTCGCTGATGATGCCCATACGTTGTAAGTGGATGCAGATGCTTTGTCATGGTTGTTGTCTGTGGATGCTGATGCCAATACATTGTCACTGAATGCCGATGCGTTGTCATGGCCGCTGTCTGTGGATGCTGATGCTCATACATCATCACTGGATGCAGATGCTTTGTCATGGGTATTGTTTGTGGATCCTGAAGACCATACATTGTCACTGGATGCAGTTGCTTTGTCATGGCTGCTGTCTTTGGATGTTGATGCCCCTACGTTATAACTGGATGCAGATGCTTTGTCATGGCCGTTGTCTGTGGATCCTGATGCCCATACATTGTCACTGGATGCAGTTTCTTTGTCATGGCCATTTTCTGTGGATGCTGATGCCCATACATTGTCACTGAATGAAGATGCTTTGTCATGGCCATTTTCTGTGGATGCTGATGCCCATACATTGTCACTGAATGAAGATGCTTTGTCATGGCCATTTTCTGTGGATGCTGATGCCCATGCATTGTAACTGGATGCAGGTGCTTTGTCTTGGCTGCTGTCTGTGGATGTTGATGCCCATACGTTGTAACTGGATGCAGATGCTATGCCATGGTCATTTTCTATGGATGGGGATGCTCATACATTGTAGCTCGGTGCAGATGCTTTGTCATGGCCGTTGTCAGTGGACGCTGATGCTTTGTCGTGGTTGTTGTCTGTGGATGCTGATGCCCATACGTTGTAGCTAGGTGTGGATGCTGATGCCCAGACATTGTCACTGAATGAAGATGCTTTGTCATGGCCGCTATCTGTGGATGCTGATGCCCATACATTGTAACTGAATGCAGATGCTTTGTCATGGCCATTGTCTGTGGATGCTGATTCCCATACATTGTAACTGGATGCAGGTGCTTTGTCATGGCTGCTATCTGTGTGTGCTGATTCCCATACATTGTCACTGGATGCAGATGCTTTGTCATGGTCATTGTCTGTGGATGTTGATGCCCATACATTGTAACTGAATGCGGATGATTTGTCATGGTCATTGTCTGTGGATGCTGATGCCATACGTTGTCACTGGACGCTGATGCTTTGTCATAGTCATCATCTGTGGATGTTGATGCCCATACCTTGTAGCTGGATACAGATGCTTTGTCATGGTTGTTTTCTGTGGATGGGGATGCTCATACATTGTAGCTGGGTGCAGATGCTTTGTCATGGTTGTTGTCTGTGGATGCTAATGCCCATACATTGTCACTGAATGTAGATGCTTTGTCATGGCCGCTGTCTGTGGATGCTGGTGCTCATACATTGTAACTGCAGATGCTTTGTCATGGCCACTGTCTGTCGAGCAGATGCCCATACGTTGTCACTAGATGCAGATGGTTTGTTATGGCCTCTGTCTGTGGATGCTGATGCCCATACATCATCACTGGATGCAGATGCTTTGTCATGGTTGCTGTCTGTGGATGCTGATGCCCATACGTTGTAGCTGGGTGTGGATACTGATGCCCATACATTGTCACGGAATGGAGATTCTTTGTCATGACCATTGTCTGTGGATGCTGATGCCCATACGTTGTAACTGGATGCAGATGCTTTGTTATGGCCACTGTTTGTGGATGCTGATACCCATACATTGTCACTGGGTGCAGATGCTTTGTCATGGCTGCTGTCTGTGGATGGTGATGCCCCTACATTGTCACTGGATGCAGATGCTTTGTCATGGCCATTGTCTGTGGATGTTGATGCCCATACATTGTCACTGGATGCAGATGCTTTGTCATGGCTGCTGTCTGTGGATGCTGATGCCCATACATAGTCAGTGGATGCAGATGCTTTGTCATGGCTGCTATCTGTGGATGTTGATGTCCATACGTTGTAACTGGGTGCAGATGCTTTGTCATGGCTACTATCTGTGGATGCTGATGCCCATACATTGTCACTGGATGCAGATGCTTTGACATGGCTGTTGTCTGTGGATTCTGATGCCCATACATTGTAACTGGATGCAGATGCTTTGTCATGGCCGCTCTCTGTGGATGCTGATGCCAATATATCATCACTGGATGCAGATGCTTTGACATGGCCACTGTCTGTGGATGTTGATGCCCGTACGTTGTAACTGGGTGCAGATGCTTTATCATGGTCGTTGTCTGTGAATATTGATGCCCATACCTTGTAACTGGATACAGATGCTTTGTCATGGTCATTTACTGTGGATTGTGATGCTCATGCATTGTAGCTGGGTGCAGATGCTTTGTCATGGCCATTGTCTGTGGATGCTGATGCCCTTACATTGTAGCTGGGTGCGAATGCTGATCCCCATACTTTGTCACTGGCTGCAGATACTTTGTGATGGCCATTGTCTATGGATGCTGATGCCCATATATTGTCAATGGATGCAGATGCTTTGTCGTGGTCATTGTCTGTGGATGATTATGCCCATACATTGTAACTGGATGCAGGTGCTTTGTCATGGCCACTGTCTGTGGATGTTGATACAGATACATAGTGACTGGGTGCAGATACTTCGGTATGGCCGCTGTCTGTGGATGCTGATGCTTATGCATCGTCTCTGGATGCAGATTCTTTGTCATGGCCACTGTCTGTGGATGTTGATGCCCATACCTTGTAACTGGATACAGATGCTTTGTCATGGTCGTTTTCTGGGGATACTCATGCCCATACGTTGTAACTGTATGCAAATGCATTGTCATGGCTATTGTCTGTGGATCCTGATGCCCATACGTTGTCACTGGATGCTGATCCTTTGTCATGGTTGTTGTCTGGGGATGCTGATGCCCATACATCATCAGTGGATGCAGATGGTTTGTCATTCGCGTTGTCTGTGGATGCTGATATACACGCAGTGGTTACTGCAATATGCATTGGCTTGCAGGAGTGAGCTGTAAGAGTGGTGATAGCCTTGCTGGTCTTCGCCCATTTATAAGGCTTTTTCCCACACTACGCCAGAGACCTGAGTTAGGGAGCGAGCTTAGGCGCTGGGGGTCGGCAGGGGAGGTAGAGGATTGAGCGCCCGCATGGCTGCTCTCCTCTCCCGGGGGGGGGGGAGGACTGGGGTTCACCCAACGTTGCAACGGCTCCCAGTGGAGATCAGGGGCTCTGCCGAATGCTGGCTGCACGTTCAGTAGCGTGGCTGATGCAGGCAGGGTTACCGTCCGCCTTAGCATCAGACAATCACCATGCATTGGGGAGAGAGGAAGTCACCAGAACACAGTAAAACCCCAGCTCCACGAGGTAGATGACGCCACCTGACTCCCATGCCCATCACCGGATCCATCTCTCTCTCGGCCTTCCAGTTCCTCCACCTGGGCCCTCACCTGCTTGCAGGGTCTGTCTCTACAGTGCACCCAAGAGGAGGGACAGCCCCACCCCAGAGGTGTTAAGCTGGGGGTACTGGCTGTGGGAGGAGGGGTGGAGAGGACCTCAGGCGGCCGGGAGCAGGCAGGATACTTGAGAGAGGCTCCGCAAGCCGTGACCAGAAGGAAAGAGTGTACAAAAAAAAAAAACACAGTAAGGCTTTTTCCCTTCTCTTTGGACTTGTGTGGGGACTTCTTGATAAAGTGGCTACTGTCTAAGAGTGGTCACTATGCAGCTTACCTCTGTGCTGTCTATCTGGATAGGCTGTGACTAGAACACACTCTGCGCAGGCGGTAGCTCCAGTAAGGATTAGTCTCTGGTTGTTTGGTGAAAAAAAAAAAACCTATGTCAGCAAAATCTCTGATGGTTGCCCAGTTCCAAACCAAAAAAACCTTTCTCCTTTTTAGCTCCAGACAGGAACTGTTCCTCCTTCATAGGCTGCATGTGCCCACACAGTCTTTGATGCATATCCTGCCCTTAGGCAGATCTCAGGCAAATCTAACAAAAGCTGCCTGTATAGCTCCCTGAGTTGTCCTGGAGCACCAGTCCCTGATTGGTCAGTCCCTTTTGAGGGGGGCGGCTGTCTGGTAAATTATTTGTTGTGGTTGCATTATGATTCCAGGCAAAATCTTGCCCTCGCTAACTAGATACTACATAATAGTATAACACAGTTTGAGAGTTGTCAAACTTAAAATTCAGCCTGTCAGGTCGTACTATTATCTGAGAATGTTATCCATCTTCTTCGAGAACATTTCCCTCCATTGAGCCACATCATGGAACTGTAAGCCTTCAGCGTCGGGACCACCTAGGAACTTTTGCTAGCTGGGGCCATCTACGTTGATTTAGTCATCGATGCCTATATAATGTGGGCTGCCCATCATGCTTCAGTATTTTTTCTTCTCCCATCAACTGCTCATCAGTCCAGTGCACGAAGAACACCCTTGAATTTCTCTCGAGGTTCCTACAGCTTCATTTGCCTTTTTTATTGTATTATTTTAATCTTTCATTTATTCCGTAAACTAAAGAAAAGGAACCACTGTTTCATTTCTATTGATGCAGTAACGTTAAGATTAATTGGTATGACCTACACTCATTGTGCATTTGTTACCTGGGCCTAGCACACACTGTTTTTTTTTGTTTGTTTTTTAAACTTTGTTTTTACAAACATAGCATACAGTTATACATCACTAGCAAAGGACTTTACAAAAATAAAAGTGATCACAATGAGGGCGCCACTCCTCTTAATACACTCACAGTAGCCATCCTATACTTTGAGATACGTCTTTGGGGAGAAAACAAAAGTATAGCCCATAGTAAACTACAAAATAAGCTGCAAAATGAACCCATGAGCTGCATTGATAACAAAGTCCTGATTTGAAAGTACAGAAAGTTTCTGTCCCAAAAAGAAGGTAGATATCTACCACACTTTTCCACTTTTATGCACACTGCATGCCAATATTTATGTAACAGTTGCACCAAACAACATGCATTAGTAAAACAACTGCTAAGCCATTGTTGCCATTGTTGAAGTGGCGCTAAAGTAAGTGAGTAGATAACTGCCCTTTAAAGATGCTCTAAATTCAGATTGGAATGTCCCATACAAAAGCAGGGGGAGAAAACACACAAGTAGAACCCATAAAAGAACAAACAATAGTTCTAACTGCTACAGTATAATAACTTGAGGCAGTGAAGTTACCGTGCACCATTAGCAAAACAGGAGTCCGAAAAATCCAAAAGGGCCAAAAAACCCTGGTTCAGGTGGAATGCTACACCAGTTCTAAGGGTAACTTCACAATTCCATTTCTAAAGTATAGTCCAGTCTTACTTGGAGGCAGTGATATTACCCACCCACAAGAAAAAATATAGTTCAGTCCCATACAGGATCAGGTGTCTTCATCTCCAGAGTACTGATCATCTAGGTCAGTGGCACGAGATGCTGAAGCAGCATGTTTCTGGCTCCATTTCAGGGCATCAGAGGGATCACTAAATAGATAAATTTTCCCTTGAAAGGCAACTCGCTGTCTTGCCAGAAAAACTGTGCCATGAGGTATACGTGCCTCCCAAAGCATGGTCCTCACACCGTCTAACTTCTTCCTCTTTTGCCTCATAGCAGAACTGATATCCAGATACAGTTGCACTTCCTGTCCATCCGGGAGTGGAGTTCCATTCTGGCGAGCCATAGCCATGAAGTAATTTCAGATGCCCACTCCATCTGTGACCAGTACTATAGTATGCGGGGCATATTGGTTGTCTGGGCGTCCTCATGGTGTAACCGTATATAAGCCTTTTGTAGCTGCCGGGCTTTGTGTGCCACCTCTTCTCCCAGTTGTTGCACTAACCACTCCTGGAGAAAAAAAACAAAAAACAAGTGATCTCCTTCACAACCCTCTGGCATCTCTAGAATATGAATATTTGTTGCTTGTATCTGATTTTCAAGGGTCTCTAAACGTGACTTCATATGCATACTTTCTTGGATCACTGAGGAGATCACCCCCATTGCTGCATCTGATCATTTTGTAGCTTCTGCGGTTGCAGTCTGAAAAGATTCTACAGTTGTTTCCAAAGTTGCCTCTCAATTAGTGAGACCATCTAATTTATCAGACAGTCCAGTCACAGTCTTGATTAGCCTGCTGATTTTTATACCGATGGTTTGCAGTCTCTTCACCAAACTCCTTGGCAGTTTCTTCAAGGCAGCCCTGTGTGGACCGTGTGATAGGAGTTGCGGAAGCATTTTTGGACTTCGCTTCTGCACCCTGCTGTTGTTTTTTATGAGGGTTCCTCATCCGGTACTGAGGAGAGTTAGGCATAATTTGAAGTAAGTTTGGCCCTGATGTTTATAATAAATTCTGCTATTTGCATTAAAAATCTGTCATCTTGCTGCTGAGCACCATCGACAAGTAGCCATATTGAGGCCGGCCCGGTGGCGTTAAGGGTTGAGGCGCTAGACGCCACACCTCACACCACGCTGGCGACCCAGGTTCGGGAACGTGCTCGGCCCGCCGGGGGTCGGCCTGGGAGGGTTGAGGATGAGTGCCCTCGTGGTGCTCTCCTCCCCAGGTAGAATGGGGTGGGTTGTCCTGCATGCTGGTGACCCCCGGTGGAGGCCGTAGGCACTACAGCAGCCAAGATGAGCACGTATCCATTGTGGATGATGCCGGCAGGATTGCCATGTGCCAGAGCGTCAATGTGCGCCACGCAGGGAGGGAGTGGGAATGGGGTAGCATGCAGAACAGGGAAACCAACACAGGCAACGGCACCTGTCCACCATGCCCCTTGCCGGGCCATACCCGACTGACCTTCCAGGTCCTCTATTCCCCAGCCCTACTCTGTAGCCAGAGTCTGACTTGTAAGCGCGCCGAAGAGGAGAGGGCGACCCACCCCAGGCGGGTCAAACCGTGGGTACTGGCTGCGTGAGGGGGAGGAGAGAGGAGGTTCAGTTTGGGGGGGCTTCAGGCTGGGCAGAATAAAGGACCAGGTTGCCTGAGAAAGGTCCCATGGTGCTGCGACCGGAGGGAAAGAAATAAAAAAAAAAAAACAAAAAAAACAAACAAACAAAAAAAAAAAAACAAGTAGCCATATTACTCGGGCTCCACAGTTTCCCCCTCCCCCCCAGCACACAATGTTAAGGCCTGTACCATTTCCATGGTTCTAAAATACCAAGTAGAGATGTTTCCGAAAGGCTTTGAAAACATAACCTAAATCGGCCGGCCCGGTGGTGCTTAGGGCTGAGGCACTATACCTTACCTTGCACTGTGCTGGCGACCTGGGTTCGGGAACGGCCTCGGGTCATCCTAGTGCTGGCATGGGGGGGGGGGTGGAGTGGGATCAAGCCACCTAATGGAAACTCTCCTCTCTGGGGGTGGTTATTGTCCGGTGGCTGCGTAGGCAGGATGGGGCGGCAAGCCTGGAGGGCATCTCAGAACGTGCCCAAGAAGGGGCAGGGTGAAAAACCAGGAAAAAAAGCACTAAAATGTAAATAAAAAAAAAAATACCTGAAGGAAAAAGCAGTGGCGGACAAGCAGCATGCATCGCAGAGAGTGATGCCAGCTTCCTGCTCCTTCTACTTCTGGTTTGCCATCGACCCACTGCTCCACGCAGCCCACTGTACCCATAACTGATCCGTCAGAGAACCCAAAAGCAAAATCTAAGGATAAGCTCATTAAGTCAAAGGAGACACACCATCACAAAGAAGCAGCATAAAGATTCCTGAACTGAGACATTTCCTGTCCGTTCCAGGTCTCCACTAAAGGGAAAAGACCGAAGTTGGTCTAAAGACAAGGCCCAGGTTCAAACCTTGGATTCTGCTGCCCCCTCCTCCTTCCCATCTCCGAGAACCAAGGTCAGGGTCCAGCAATTGCACTATTCCTCTTATGAGGATTCACAGCCAATACCGCCACTGTCCCAACAATGGTTCATTTGTCATAGTCCCCTGCGGGGGCCATTGACACACAGCTGCTATTGCTATGTCTGCTTTGATGTTGCAACTTCTACCACTGGCTTGCCTTTGACTCTGACCCTATCACCGTTGTCTTGTGGCCCATTGATGTCTTCATTGACACGGCCTGTAGTTCCCAATCTATTAAAGCAGATGGGCCTCAGGCCTCCTCCTGTTGACCTACTGCCAGAACCTATTGATGAGGAGGAGAAGCCAGTGTACACTCCAGACCTAGTAAAGGAGGAATATGAAGAAGAAGAGGATGAGCTGCACCCTCCTATTATGACTCCAGCTCTACCTTGTCCTCCTGTAGTGAGGACAGTGTGCAGTACGCTCCTTGCTCTTCAGTTCAGTTAATTTTATTTTGAAGGGATAGCAACCATTGAGCAGGCTCATTCACAAGGCGATCCCTTACACATAAACAACAGCACCAATACAGTAGAGTACATGGCAGGTCGACAAAAGTTGAGTAGATCAGATAAATGATTATAAAGCATATAACAGGTAAAATTTAAAAAATGAGAAACATTCAGTTAAAATAGCAAAAAGTAATACCGGTCACAGCTGGAAAACATCGAGCACACATTAGGCAAGAATAAGTGAATTCCCTGAGGATGCCTTCTTTTAGGCTTTCCTCGGGCAGCTTCAGTGTGCACAGGATTTCCTGTAGATGAGAATGAAGACTTCTCCAAGAAACACTTATGAGTTTCTAAAAGTCCCTTCCTTGGCCACTGTCATGATCCCTGTCCTCATTGGCGGATGCCATGATGACTGGTTGGCAAAGACCCAGTACCCTTCCTGATGTACCTAGAGGCGAATAAGCAATATCCTGCCTCTTCTGCCAAGTCTTACTATGCTTCACAGCCTGAGATGGACTCAGGGTTGATTATGGCTGCTAATGACAGATCTAAAGCATTCATCCTATGAGCTCTGTTCCACCAGATAAGGAATCCAGAAAATTGGACATGGTGGACAAGAGGACCTATGAGTCAGCATTTCTTGACCTCAGAATTGCCAGCTATTAGGCGCTTATATGATTAAATATCAGAATAGCCTGTGGAAATCGATGGCAGCTATGGCTGACAAGCTGCCTGAGAGACCAGCGAAAACTGAAATCCAGCAGACTATTACCCTCTGTCTGCAGCTGCAGAGTAAGGGGTGCTAGCTGCACATTTGAGCAGACTTGATAGACCTCTAGGCCTTTATCTGCTGGCAAATTTCATATGTTCATGTGTATCTATGGTCTAGAGGTGCGTAAGCACCTGATAAGGTCAAATCATGATGCCCCTGTTACTTCAGCTCGTGCAGCATCCTCCAGCATTTGCCTGTGCTCTGGGTACTCATGGGTACAAGTTGCTGGCTTTGCAGCTGATGCACAGTAGCCCATCCTTAATGTTCTTTTAGAGTTAAGCAGCTTTTTGGTCTGAATGTTGAATCCGTTCTATGGAAACTGTAGACCTCAAAAGTGACTCTTCTTTCCCTGCACACTTTGAATCCAACGCCTTGAGTTGGGTTGTGGGCTCCTCTTGTAGTCCATATGCCTGCCCCTGCAGAGGCTACTCCAGAGGTCCCGGAATGTAGATCCCAGCGGGCCCCTGCTTCTTCTCAGGCCCCTTTGCCTGTCACTGCCCATGCCAGGGTCACCAAAGGCACTGGTGTTGGCGGTACGTCAGTCACCCCTAGAGCCTTCTGACTTGCTTCTGCTTCACTCAGCCCCTAAAGACTGAGGGAAATTTGTGGAAGGCCTCATATCCCTCTTTCTGTCTAAGTGGAGAGAGATTGTAATAGATGCTTGGATGCTGGAGGTGGTTCAGCCAGGACACACCCTAGAACTCTCCTCCATCCCTCTGGTACACCCTCTCTCATCAAACAGGTATCCTACGGGGCATCTTGCCCTTTTGCTGAAGGAGGTTCAAACCCTCCTTTACAAAAGGGCTATAGAACAAGTCCCGACTGCGGAACTGAATTAGAAATATTATTCCCAATACTTCCTAATATTAAAGTGGACAGGGGGTTTGCGCTCTTTTCTAGATGTTCTGGGCCTCAATCTGTTTATAGAATACAAAAGGTTCAGGATGGTCTTCTTCCACTTCCTGCTCCCCCTGTTGCTACAATGGGACTGGCTGTGCATCTTGGACATGAAGGATGTCTACCTTCATATCAGAATCTGAAGGAGCCACAGAAGATACCTGCAATTTATGCTTCAGGGCTCTCACTATCCGTTTTGTATACTGCCATTTGGCTTATTGCCTGCACATTGTGTTCTACCAAATGCTTTGTGGCAGTTGCCAGTGCCCTCTACAGAGAACACGTATATGTATTCCTATACCTTGACTACTGGCTTCTGAAGGCCATGTTGTGGAAGGCAGTTGTATACACACCATTCCATACCTGACAGGTCTTCATGCAACAGGGCATTCTGGTAAATGAGTCGAAATCAGTCCTCACTCCGTGCCATTGGCTCCAGTATATAGGAGCTGTTGTAGAAAGGGTGGGCAGGGCATTTCTCCAAGTGGACCATGCAGTGGCGTTGGTTGCCCAGGTATACTTAGCATCATCCAGCGATTATGTCTCAGCCAGCTGCCTACTACAACTGATTGACCTCAAGGCTGCAGCGGTCCTGACAGTCCCACTGGCTCAGCTGCATATGAGAATTCCACAGTGATATCTCTGTGTCCAGTGGACTCAGCAGTTAGACGATTTGGATTTGTCTCGTAGAGGTGACTTATCTCCATCTGTCCTTTCTTTGGTGGTTGCTTTGATCTAGCTTGGAGATGGGGTCTTCATTTCTTCATTACTCACCACTTTTAGTGATGACTGTGGATGCCTCAGTCTCCAGGTGGGGTGTCCTTCTCTGACCCTTTCGGACACAGGGCCAGCCGTCCTCATTGGATTGTACTTTCTACAGCAGTACTCTGGAGATGAGGGCTGTTCTGCTTGGCCTACAGGCCTTCACTGCCCTTCTCCAAGGTCACTCTCTATTTGTCCACAGGGACAAAATTTCTGTGCTGCACCACATAAACCGTCAAGGTGGAGTTCATTCTTATCTTTGCGTGGAAGTGATTAGGGTCTGGCATTGGGCTGTGGAACATGATATGCTCCTTATGGCTGTATGTCTGCCCTGTACCCTCGGTGCTGTGGTGGATTGCCCCAGCAGGTCCTGGGCACTAACCCACAAGTGGGAGCTCTCGGACTCCATCATGGATGACCTCTTCGAAAAGTGGGGCTGCCCCAAGTATTGACCTTTTTACAGCTCCAGACAGTGCCAAACTGCCGCATTTTTGCTTGCTCGCTCCGGGACCTGGAGCTTTTTTGCAAGACACGTCCCTTTACTGGAAAGGGAGGTTCATGTAAGCATTTCCCCTGTTCACTCTGTTCTAGAGGGTTCTGGTCAAGCTGAGGGTGGAGCTAGCCACCCTAATACTGGTGATCCCATTCTGGCCCAGACACATTTGGTTCCCTCTGCTACAGCATTTGGCACTGGAACCTCCTGTTCTTCTCCATCTACGAGCAGGGATTCTGTCACAGGAGGAAGGCTTTCTGTTGGACCTGGATCTTCGATCATTGCAACTTTATGCTTGGCTGCCAAGGATGTAGAACTTTCCCACTTTGGAGTATCCCCTGTGGGTCCAGCAGCTCTACTGGCAGCTAATGGGCCATCTACTCAGTTCATCTAATCCCAGAAATAGAAACGTTTCATGGTCTGGTGTACCTCCTGTCAGCTGGACCCTTTTGTGTGTCCAGTCAGTCATGTTCTGGATTATCTCTTGGTCCTTACGGACACAGTACTCTGGTACTCCACAGTCAAGGTGCATTTAGCTGCAGTTTTGGCTTTTCATGCCCTCACTGATGGTAAAACAGTTGACCAATATGAGGTGTCTTGCAGATTCCTTAGAGGGATTCTGCTACTTCACCTCCCATCTGTGCTCCAGTACCGGGTGTGGGACCTTAATGTGGTTCTGGAGACCCTTGCGGCTTCTTTCTTTGAACCTGCTGCTACTTGTGAGATGCGCTGCCTATCCTGGAAAATGCTGTTTCTCGTAGCCATTACTTCTGCAAGAATTTCAGATATGCAAACTCTAGTTGCAGAGCCCCCTTACCTTTTTTTCCCACAAGGATTGTGTCACCTTAAGGACCAGTCTTCCTTTTCTGCCGAAGATGGTTTCTGATCGCACACTGAATCAGGTGATTGGTCTTCTGGTTTATTTCTGGACTCCCATGGATAGTGAAGAATGTTGCCTCCATATGACAGATGTCCACAGGATGCTGCGCTGGTACCTTGATTGTATTAAGAAGTTTAGAAAATCCTCAGCTATTTGTATCTTTCGCTCCCAGGATAGTTGACTTTACTGTTTCTAAGCAGTGTCTTTCCACATGGTTAGCATCCTGCACTACTTTGTTACTGGAAGCACACTAAGCAGCTTCCCAGTCTTGTTTATGCCCACTCTACTCATGGTAAGGCCACTTCCATAGCTTGTTTTCACAAGGTGCCCGCTGCTGACATCTTTGCTGTCGGCCCCTGGAGTACTGTTCACACATTCACTAAACACTAGTCTGGACATCATATAGAAACATAGAAACATAGACTTTGATGGCAGATAGGGACCGCTTGGCCCATCTAGTCTGCCCATTTCTGTACCTACAGGATAGGCCGCAGATCCTAGTTAACCAACAGCCTATTTCTTCCTAACCCCCACAAGAATTGCCTTATGTCTGTCCCATGCATTCTTGAATTCTCCCACAGTTTTAGACCCCACAACCTCCTCAGGAAGGCTGTTCCATGCATACACTACCCTCTCTGTGAAATAATACTTCCTCACATTGCCCCTGAACCGCCCTCCTTCTATCTTTAAATTGTGTCCCCTTGTTCTTGCAAGTCTCTTTTCTGAAAGATGATACCCTCTTGGACTTTGTTGATTCCACTGAGGTACTTAAAAGTTTCTATCATGTCCCCCCTTCTTTCCTCAAGGTATACATATTAAGCTCCTTTAGTCTCTCCTCATACGGCTTCTTTTGTAGACGATCTCTCGTAGATGTGCCATCTTTGACCATACTGTTTTACAAGGCCTTCTGGCTTAGGATCATTTAATGTTCCCTGCCTCCCACGGTGTACAGGTACTGCTTGGGAATCTTTCCATGATGTGGCTCAATGGAGGGAGATGTCCTCAAAGAAGGTACAACAGTTATTTACTGCAACAGTGGATCTTGAAGAGAATCTCCTTCATTGATCCCCAGCCTCCCCTCCCCTCCCACCTTTCCGCTTATAGTCTCAGGTAGTTATTACTGGATGTTCTGCTTGCTGTTGCACACTTGTTCTCAGTTTTCTGTCCATATTGGGCGTAATAATTCTCAGATTCCATATCCTCTCCCATTTGCCTGGTTTTGGTCCTAGTTGTTTTAGTTCCTGCCAGTCCGATGATCCTTTGAATTTATCTCCAGTGGCAAACATAGCATGATGCGACTGCCCACGTTATATTGCCGGAGATGAGGCACATCAACGTGGACAGTCACAGCTAGCAAAGATTTCCGGGTGCTTCTGACGCTGATGGCTTACAGTTATACAATGTGGCTCAGTGGAGGAGATTCTCTTGAAGACCTGCTGTTATGGTAAATAATCATTCTTTCATTCATTCTATGCCAGACATTGAGACAGAGCACCATCATTTCGCTGTGGAACGGTTTTCAATTTTTACAGGTTTTTTACAGTATATTTTATACTTTGGAAGCTTTGGGGGTGGGGGGGGGAGAGGTTGGGTGCTAGAGGCTAGGCAGGGCTGGGGTGTTGACTGATTTATTATATTTATTTATTTTATTCTTTGATAACCGGTTAAGGCTCACTAGGCACAGGTGCCTGTTTTCATGGGCAACCTAGGAGCACTGGGGAGGTTTTTGCTGTTTTTGTTCAAGCTCGGTAAGACTGTTTTTGGCAAGGGACCTGAGGGCAGGTTCCCGACTGTAGTACTGGTGCTATTGTTGTTATTTTAACTAGCAGCTTAACTGACTTTATTTTCTTCCCAACTTAAGTACTGGTGACCTCTTTTTGTGGCAAAACTCATTTTATTTTGCAGGCAGTGCTTCGGTTGCAGTGGACTACTCCTTTAACCTGTTTATACTAGATAAATGAAGCAGTAGAGAAAGCAGGGCGGCTGGCTTAATATTATACTTCGGAATTGTTTATACATTCTGGCCTGGAAATTCAAAAGGGTTACGCATGCCGCAGCAGTGTTGCGCCATGTGCAACCCAGTGATGCACCCCGGCGCAATATTCAAATGGGGATTGTGCCTGGCACAAATCCTGATGCACTGGAGCGCATCAGTAATGTATGCAGCGCGGGTAAGGCGTGCCATGCATACTCTGCACATCCTGATATTCAGCCTGGGATGTGCTGGGTCCATGCATGTGCAACCCCTACTTGCGCTGCACACAGGTGAGCCAAAAAAAAAAGGAACAACGGCTGGCCACCCACCAGTGAGCTGCCATATTGCAGGGCGCAACACGGCAGCTGCCACCTGTGGGTGGCCACCCGAGCTCCGGCTGCACCTCTGTGGTGGTGCCCCCCCCCAAGCCCGATCGCGGGCATCTGTGTAAATAAGTAACGTCCTATATCCCTGGTGGTCCAGTGGACCGCTTGCAGCCCAGTCGTGGGCTGAAGTATAAATAAATTCACATCCTGTATCCCTGGTGGTCCAGTGGACCGAGTCTGATCAGGGCATTTGTATTAAAAAAAATAAAGTCCAGTATCCCTGGTGGTCCAGCGGTACCCTCCCCATCCACCCACTGGAGCCCCACTGCTCCGCCCCGGTCAGCGGTGGTGGCAGCACCCTACCAGCGGACACCATAGGTAGGGCTGTCATCCCGGTGGTCCACAGCATGAGCCAATGGACATGCAGCTCGAATCAGACTACGTCCAGATGTGTGAATGGATCCATTTACATATCTGGAATGTGTAGTTCAGCATGGGCTGCACACCCCAGCGGCTCACGCCAGGACCAGTATGTGACAGCCCTACCTACGGTGGCGGGCGGCGGGGCAGCAGGTGGGTGGGTGCTGCCGCCAACTGCTGGCGGGCAGTGGGGCTCAGTGGGGGGTGGGAGGGGTACCTGGACCACCAGGATATTGGCCTTTTATTTTTTTTTTTATACAAATGCCCGCGATCGGGCTGCGAGCGGTCCACTGGACCACCAGGGATATAGGAAAAGTTACAGAGGCATCTGAATTTCACAATTTCCATGACTTCCGTGATGGACTTGCATTCGTATTTAGGGGTGGATTCAGGAGTCCTATAGATGGGGAAGCTCAAGTCAGATAAAAAACAAAAATAATAGACTGGGGGTCTTGTGGGCCGCCTAGGCCCCCAGAAATTTTTTACATTTTGGTGCATTCTAGTGCATTTTGGAAGGTATTTCTAATGCAATTTCTGCTTATTTCCTCCCTCCCCATGCTTTGTGACTTGCACCCCAGCATCACCCCCAGAGTCCTCACAGTCCACATGACAGTGTGTTGCCCAAAATACTCTCCCACCTCAAAAATAAAATAAAATGCCAAAAGACTGCATCTGGGCAGCAGCACATTCAAAACACATAAAAATGAGACAAGTTGCTGGCCCTGTGGTGCTGAGGGTTGAGGTGCTGGACGCCACACCTCGCACCACGATGGCGACCCGGGTTTGGACATGAGCCTGGGGCGTCAGGAGCTGGCAAGGGTGGGATAGCATTGAGCATCCAGAGGACTGCTCTCCTATCCCAGGGTGGGATCCAGGGAACCTCCGCTCTGTGGCGGCCCCTGGTATCGACCGGGGGCACGACTAGTGCGGTGGCAGAGTAAAAGGGTTGGAGTGCGGCGGATGTTGGCAAGTATGCCTTGACGTCATTGCACGTCCGCACTCCTGAGGGGAGTTAAAACATAAGAAAAATGGCGCACCGTCGATGCGGCTTGATGGCCGGCTGTGGATCGCCCAGCCTCGAAGCACCACTGGAACTGAATCTGGACTTGGTGGGGAGTGCAGGGTGGCTCTCTGCCACCCTGCCGTGGGGGGCAATCCACGGAAGCACACAGTGGGTGCTTCAATAGGAGCTGAGTCGGGACAGGCGGCGGCTGGATGGAGTCGGATGCCAGGACGCGGATTGCCGACAGTGCACCAGGTACAAATAGGAGTAAAAAGGAAAATGAGACAAGTTGAAAGAGACTTGATGATAAAGGCCCAGATATTCAGAGGGGTTGCGCCATGCACAACCCCTCAATGTGCCCCGGTGCGATATTCAAAGTGGCAAACTGCACTGTGCAAATTCCGATGCACCGGGGCGCAATTGCAATGTTTACGGTGCAGTTGTAGGGGGCGTGCCCATGCATATGCAGCACATCCCGATATTCAGCCCAGGATGTGGCCAGGCGCTCGCCCTGTCTGATATGCACGCGATAGGTGCAGTGTTGAGCCCGTGAAAAGGAGGAACAAATCCTGGCCACCCACAGGCGGGCTGCTGCATTGCAGGGCGCAGCGCAGCACCCACCAGCCATGGGTGGCCACCCGCCCAGCAGAGACACCGTTCAGTAGCACACACACCCTTCCCATTGCCTAATGTGACCCTTCCCCCCAGTATGCCCGATCGTGGGCTTATGCAAATTAAAGTATAACCTGGTGGTCTAGTGGTCCCTCCCCATATGTACGATCGCGGGCTGTAGACACTGACAGTCTCACACCTGGTGGTCCATTTGAATCCCCCACTCTCTCGTGTTGCCCGATCACGGGCATCCGAATTGAATATAATCCCCCGGTGGGTCAGTGGTATCCCCCTCCCTCCCATGTCACCTGATCGTGGGCATCCGACATGAATATATTCCCTGGTGGGCCAATGGTACGCCCCTTCCCTCCACCCACAGAGGACCCCTGCCACCCAGCTCCTCCCATCATCGGCGGACGGCTGCACTCCGTCCGCATACCGCCCGCAGACTGACAGCGTACAGTATGTGCTGTACGCCTGTTGGTCCACATATTGTGCCTGTGTAGTACAGTGTGGTCTGCAGGCCCATTGGTCCACATCGTGGACCAGTGGCGCACAGCACATACTGTATGCTGTCAGTCGGCAGCCGGGTGGTATGCGGGTGGAGTGCAGCCACCTGCCGATGATTGGGGGGGGCTGGGTGGCAGGGGTCCTCTTTGTGTGGAGGGGGGGTACCACTGGCCCACCAGGGAATATATTCACAATCAGGCATACAGAGGGAGGGGGGGATACCACTAGCCCACCGGGGAATTTAGTATGACATTTGCCTGCGATTGGGCATATGGAGGGAGGGAGATACCACTAGCCCACTGGGGATTTTAGTATGACATTTGCCCATGATCGGGCATATGGGAGGGGGGACACTAGACTGCCAGGGACTTACAATGGCAATGCAGGGCTCCAGGTGCATTTCGCCGGGCTGCCCTGTACAACACAAGAAAATGGGGCCATAACAACATGCAAATGGCCCCATTTGTGTCTTGCATATATTATGGCTCCATTTGCAAACCCTCTTGCGCATCCCCGGTGCTCCCTATCTGTGGCTTGCACTGACTCATTGTCACAGAGCCATGCGCATTCCCTGCCATATTCAACGGTCCTGGCCCCGGCACATCCCAGATGCACTGTGCCCATGCTTGCACCATTGCCAAGCGCAGTCTGAATATCCGGGTCAGAGACAAATTGCAGACAAATTAAATGACAATCCAAGTAAACACAAATGTCACTCACTCAAGCACATTATGACATTACCATAAAGCCAACCCATCCCAGTTTGTCCTGCGGTACAGATGAACCTATCCCCCAATCTTACCTCAGTAACAAATGAATACAAACTATAGAAATATGGGAACAAAGTCACTTTGCTATATAGTTTCTAAAAATATAATTTCAAGTTTGCTTGCTATTCTTACAAAACAGATTTTATTCTATAAAGCAACTTATTCCAAAGAAAATACATTTTTAAATAAGATATTTTTTAGTTGTTTTAAAATCTCCTTTACTGGGATACCCCCATGATATGAGGCATCTCATTTTCATGATGGGCCCAAGAAGTCAGTAAGCAGACAGCAAAACACGTTTTTTAAACAAATATAAAAATGCATTTTTTTTTTTTATTAGCAACAGCACTTGCTTGGATACATCACAACTTGCACCCCCCAACTCCCCATTCAACACATATAACTACATAAACTAAATATTTGATTCTATCACTTTTTTTTCCCGGTTTTGTAACTGCCTGTGTCAATGTGCCAAACAAGGTCTCATGACTTGCGTTGCCAGTTTTTGCTCTCCAAGTATGCAGAAACTCCTGCACATGCCATAATATACAGCAGAACAGCTTCAAAATCCCGATGTCTATTAATTCCCTCTGTGCTTATTCACACTGTACAAACATGACTGAAAAGACCACGCAGATTAGACATACAGTACATGCTGAAGTTTTTACTTCAGTTCAAAGGTCTCATTTACCAGCTTCTGCCTCTCCTGGTTCATGCTGTTGCTGAGAGCAGACCTGCCCCAGCATTAGTTTTGTACCATTCTTAGCATGCTACAGGAGGACACTACCCTCCAACTCCGTCTCTTGCAAATCCACACCAAAATCAATTTGCCATATAGGACAAAACCAGCAGTGACCTTAAACAATTTTAATGTCATGAATGTAAGCTCCCCATACTAGAAATTAATAACACTAGTACTATATTTATTACACACCCAGTTTGATGGAACACTAATGTCCTGTCCCATCCCAGCAGCCACCTCCCACCCACATAGTTTGTGACTGTGAAACTCCTTTTTTTTTTTAAAGCAAGAGCTCTCAGCTACAGCTTGCTTCAGCTACTGGAAGATGTCCTGAACCTCACTCCAACTCCTTGTGCTGATTTAACAAGGCCATAGTGGCCCCGCGTTACTGGACTGCTGCGTGAAACCCCGGGCTTTGCTCTTCACTTGTGGGCTCCACTTTCTCTTTGTCTGCTCTTCAGTAGTACACTCACTCCTCTCTTGCTCCAGTATTAATCTTCAGAGTGAGTGAATTACAGCTCACTCTTGTTTCAGCAGCCCAGACATTTAAAGAAGGTGCCCCTTGCTAGTCACATCCACTACTGGATGCAACAGCAAATCAGGAGCAGTGAGCACCAGATGACCTGGTTGAGAGCTGTACTGATTTCACTTTGAGGGGGAGCTCTTGCAGCAGGCTGTTACCATTAGGACTTATGCCGCAGGCCTTAGGACCCACCAGAAAAAACTTAACTAGCAGTACCCAATGGGGACTGCCTCCTAACGTCGACTCCGCCCCAACATCGGTTATGCCATATAAGGGGGCGGACCCCGGCTCCACCTCAGTACTTTTCCAGCCACAGACCCACTCTCTTTGGGAAAGCCTTAGCGAGCTATTCAGCAGTTCCAGCAAAATTTTGGATTTTTACCATTTTTCTCCACATTCATCGTTCTCCAGTTCATTTCCCCTTCTCTGTTCAGCATACCATCACATGTCTTCACCGTTGTTGGTCTCCTCCGGTCCCAAGAAGACAAAATGTGCCTGTGGCCACCAAATCCCATCCAAGGACAGCCATGAAGCGTGCATATTCTGCTTGGGGCCAGACCATGACCTACACTCCTTCAAGATCTGTAAGGGCTTCACCAGCAGGACCTGCATCAAACGCCTGAAGGCCCACCTCTTAGAGAGAAAAATGGATGTCCTGCAAACTTCTCCAGGGGAAAAGGGCAAGCACTGGGACAAGTCTTGGAAGTCCTGGGACAACGATTGTAACCGGTTCTGCCATCGGTCCAGGTCACATTCTCCCCACAAAAATGCCTCCTCCTAGGCACGAGGTGAAGTCAAGGCCAGAGGCTCCCTCCAAGACGACAACGTTGGTCCCGGTGGGAGCTCCATCCGTCAAGGTGAAGGTAACGCCATTGTGTGTTTCCTCTTCCCCGCAGAGTCAAATCATGGCCTCCACTTTGCCGCATGCCCTGGCCCCACCGAAGAAGGCCTCAGTTACGGCCTTACCTGGGTAGGGTAATCCATCTATCAAGGACCGGGACTGCCAAGCTAAGGTCTCTATGGGGCCCGCTCGTCCAAACCGGCCAAGTCGGAACCAGCCCCAGCCAAGACACCGGTGCAGGCTAAAGTGCCTAAGGCTGATGGGACTACCGGGGAGCCTACGCCGGTCAAGATGCCGTCGCCAGCCCCGAAGTCCTCTACTCCAGAGGGCTTGTTGCCGGGTTCTTCCCTGAAAGCTCTGCCGGACCATCCAGCTTCTCCTATCCCCTGAAGGGGACCGCTGCATCCGTTTTTAACAAGGAGTTGCAGGAGCCCTTCTTCTTCTGGTGGAGCCAGGTGAAAAAAGGCGAGGCTACACCGAAGCCAGACCCGACACCGGTTCCCTACTGACTGGACAACCAGGACACCGAGGGTATGCCTGTTGAGTCGCCAGTCAGAAACCCCGAGGAGAGGCGTACACCTTCTAGATCCTGCTCTCCCTCGGTGGTGCATTCCTGGTCTCAGTCCAGGGACCGTCGATGGCGCCATTCTCGATCTGATAGCCGTAGTCGGTCCAGGTCCAAGAGCAAGTCCCACAGCCACCATAGATCTGCCTCTAAGTGGGCTCGCTCTACCAGCCGGTGCCAGTCCCTGGACAGGCGTCGGTCCCAGCACCGATGTCGATTTGGGAGTAACCGACGTTCAAAGGAGTGTAGTCCTTACAGATACAGCTCGGACTCTTCACGGTCCAGGAGCCAGTTTTTCTCATCTTCCTCTTCTTTGTTGGGGATTCTCCTGGGGATAAGGATCTACCCCATTCGCCTCCTGATGATCCAATTTTTATGGACGTCATGAGGCACATCCAGGCCTCTAATGAATGAGAGACAGAGGACCTGGATCTGTAATGCCAGAGGCTAGCACGCTATCTGAGGCAGAAGGAGCCCAAACCCTTAGTGGTGCTTCCTTTGGTCGACACTTTCCAAGACCTTACCAGGATAACTTGCAGGCATCCAGCCACAGTGCCGGCAGTTCCTAAAAAGTTGGACAGGCTGTTAGAGCACCGAGGGATGAGACCTTTCTGGTGGAAAACCCTCAGGCTGACTCAACTGTTGTAACAGCTACTCATGACAATTCTCGGCAGCCCAAACATCTCGGCTCTCAGCCTCCCGATCAGGAGTCTCGCTATTTGGACCAGGTGAGCAATAAAGTATACTCTGCATCCACTTGTTCAATACAATCCCTGAATTTCCTCATGCATATGGTTCAGTACCAGAATGCGCTTTGGGGAAAAGGGCAGGAGTTAGCCAGTGTCTTGCCAGACTCCACGCAGAAGATGGAGCTTCTGGACATCTTAAAATTTGGGCTCGGACGTTGGCACCCATGTTCTGCATACCTCATAAGACATTGCAGATTCAGTGGCTAGGGTGGTAGCATCAGGTGTCTGCCTAAGGTGCCGTGCCTGGCTCAGGGTCTCAAGATTCCAGCAGGATCTAGAGTCCGGAATCAGGGATCTCCTGTTCCACGGTTCCGTTCTTTTTGGGACAGAGACCGATGGTCTTATCTCTCATCTTCAAGAGTCGTGCAAATGTATAAGGGGGACCAGAAGCGTTTTTGAAAATGGCACTTTCGTAAGTCCTCAGGCCAGTCTGCCCATGGAAACCAACAGGGTGAGAGAGGTGGCTTTAAAAGGAAGGCAACCAGCAACCAACCAACCATCCAGCAACCTGGAGGCCCAAAGTTCTCTCAAACCTCACTCCTGGCTCCCGGCTCTGCTCAGTACTCCCTATTGATCTCCCCACCCCCTCTGGAGGAGGCACCTGGGAGGCAGTAGGAGGTCACTTCTCCCTGCATCTGGAGGGATGGAGCACAATCACTGCAGAACAGTGGGTCCTAGACATAGTAAGGAGGGGACATACACTGGAGTTCACGCAGATCCCTACAGAAACTCCACCAAGGTCCTCAAGATATCCTCCTTCTCAGATTCCTCTTATATAAGGAGAAGTCCAGACCCTCTTGCAAAAAAGTGCAATAGAACCAGTCCCCCTGCTGCAGTGGGGAAAAGGATATTATTTCCATTTCTTCCTGGTTCCAAAGAAAACTCAAGATCTTTGACCCATCCTGGACCTCAGCTGTCTAAACAATTATATAGAATAACGAAGGTTCAGGATGGTAACCTTTCCAGATCTCATTCCTCTGCTGCACCAGGGAGACTGGCTCTGTTTCCTGGACATGCAAGATGCGTACATGTATATCGGGGTCTTTTCCCCCTCACAGGAAGTATTTGAAGTTCCACTTCCAGGGGAGCATTACCAGTTTCAGGTTCTGCGGTTCGGCCTCTCCTCTGCTCCTCGAGTCTTCACCAATTGCCTGGCAGTGGTAGCTGCAGCTCTAAGGCGCAAAGGGCATTACATCTTTCCTTACCTAGATGATTGGCTATTAGCGGCCCTGTCAAGGATGCACCTCATTCAAGCTCTCAGAGACACTTATACTCTATTCTGAGGGGTGAGGATCACCACTAACCTGCCAAAATCATCCCCAGGGCTCAGCCAAAGACTCGTCTTTATAGGTGCAGTCCTAGATTTGGTCCAGAGCATGGCCTTTCTCCCCCAGGAGTGGGGAGATGGCCTGCGAGAAGTGGCCAGAATGGTCCTCATAACCCCTCAGGTCCAAACCAGGACCTTCCTCGGGCTTCTGGGACACATGGAGGCAGCCATCCCTGTAACTCCCTTGGCTCGCCTCCATATGATGGTCCCACAGTGAATGCTCAGGGTGCAGTGGGACCAAAGCTCCGATGGTCTGGACCATCTGGTCAGGATCTCAGAGCCAGTCAGGAGGACCCTTCTTTGGTGGTTGGACCCCCCTGAATTTAGAAAAGGGGTCCCGTTTCTACAGGAGCCACCAAATCGGACTCTGACAACAGATGCCTCCGATTTGGGTTGGGGGGGTGCACCTAAGGGACCGCCAGATTCAGAGCGTTTGGTCCCCAGAAGAGCGCAGTCTCTACATCAATGTTCTGGAAATGTGGGCAGTCCTCAATGCTCTAAGGGCCTTTCAGGAGTACCCAGTACCAGACTTTCTTCTCATTCATACAGACAACACGGCTGTTGTCTTTTACATCAACAAGCAAGGGGGGGGGGGACTCGCTCTTACCCCCATGCATGGAGGCAATGAGAGTCTGGTATTGAGCACTGGAGCATCAGATCTCATTGTCTGCTGTTCATGTTCCAGGTGCCCAAAACGCTTTGGCGGACAGCTTAAGCAGGTCTCAGTCCAAGGCACATGAGTGGGAGCTACTCCAATCAGTAGTGGACCAGCTCTTCGACACTTGGGGTCATCCAGAGTTGGACCTCTTTTGCATCTCCAGGCAATGCCAAATTGCCAGTTTTCTGCTCACACATGCCTGGTGTTTTCTGTCCAGATGTGTTGTCCCTTTGTTGGGCAGGGAAGTTCCCTTACACCTTCCCTCTCATTCAGAGTTCTGTTGAAGGTACAAGCTGAGGGGGCTTGGATGATCCTAGTCGCCCCGCTATGGCCACAGAAGACTTGGTTCCCACTACTGCAGCGGTTGTCATCGGAACCTCCGATCCCGCTGCCAATTTGCTCGCAATTGCTGTTCCAGGATCAGGGCATGCTGGCTCATCCAGATCTCAGGTCCCTGCACCTTCATGCATGGCTCCTGCAGACGTAGTCAGATCAAAGTATGGAGTCTCCCAAGAGGTGGTGGATGTCCTCGTTTCAGCGAGGAAGCCCTCTACTCGCTCCACTTACACTATGAAGTGGAAGCGTTTCTGTTTATGGACTTTGTCTCACCATCTGGGACCCCCTTACCTCTCCAGTGAACTCAGCATTACAGTACCTACTCTCCTTATATCAGCAAGGCTTGAGCTACTCTTCCATAAAGGTGCATATGTGGGCCATCTTTGCTTATCATGTCCTATCCGGGGACAGAACCCTAGCTCAGTTGGATGTGGCCTGCACATTTTTACGGGGCATTTTGCACTTGAGACCTCCCATTAGGGACCCAATCCCTTCCTGGGATCTCCTTTTTGTTAGGGAAGCTTACTGTCCCCCTACCTGCTGCAAGAGCTCCCCCTCAAAGTAAGATAGTACAGGTACATAAGAACTTACCATAACAGTAGATCTTCAAGAGGAGCTCTTGCAGCAGGTGCTGCTTTCCCACCCCCCCCTTCCCCTTGGAGAGTTTCAGCATGTCTAGGACAAGCTTCACTTGGTTCGCTTGTTGGGGTCTGTTCACAGGTCCTCAGTGGGTGAACTGAGGTGGAGCTGGGGTCTGCCCCCGTATATGGCATGACTGACGTCAGGGTGGAGCTGATGTCAGAGGGCAGTCTCTGCTGGGTACTGCTAGCTAAGTTTTTTTCCGGTAAGTCCTAAGGCCTGTGGCATAAGTCCTAATGGTTATAGCCTGCTGCAAGAGCTCATCTCGAAGATCTACTGTTACGGTAAGTTCTTACATAACTGTACTTTACAGTTCACTCCTCTTTGCTGCAGCTGTACCCCCCCCCCCCGTGCTCCAACAAAGGAGCTGCACCAAGCCAGCAAGACCAGCTGCTGCCACAGTGCTGAGGCTGGACCACATGGTGGAGGATGAACATTGGTAAGAAATTCATCCTGGAGACTGGCTTTTTGGGGGGGGGGGGCAACTATGTAATGCGGGTGGGGGTAGTTGTTTACTGCACTACCAGGAGACTGGAGGACAGATGAGACCAGTGTGGCTCAAGCAGCTTTCATGGGGGCATTAGTGCATACCGATTAAGAATGCGGCACAGTGTGTTACTAATAGAGAAGCTCCATGATGGGGGAGCAGTAGCACCCTTAGTCCCCCTTCCTCTAAATCTGCCTATGGTATTTATAAACAACATTGCAAAGGAGCTGAAAGGGAAAGTATGCCTTTTTGAAGATGGCACCAAAATCTGTAATATGGTAGATACTCCAGAGGGAGTGGAGGGAGTGATCAGAGACCTGAGGAAACTCCCGTGAAGTTGTTACAGGTGTGGCAGCTGGGTTTCAATGCAGAAAAATGCTAAATCATGCACCTAGGTCACAGAAACCCAGGGACGGTGTACAAAATTGGGGAAGAGGTATTAACAGTCTCCTTACAGGACAGAGACCTTGGGATTATCATAGCCGATGAACTCAAGATGGCAAGAATGTGCAACTAGGCAGTGGACAGGGCCAGCAGGATGCTGGAGTGCATAGGGAAGGTAATGAGCAGAAGGGGAGAGGTGTCATTACCAGTGTATTCATCACTGGTGAGAAACCATCTGGAGTGCTGTGTCCAGTTCTGGAGACAGAATCTCAAAAAGGACTCTGGGTGGAGGCTGTCCAGAGGAGGACAACTAAAATGGTGCAGGGGCTGCATGACAAGCCGTACAAGGAGAGATTGAGGGATATCAGTATGTACACTCAGGAAGGGGGGGACATGATAGAACCTATGAATACCTCACAGGGTGAATAAGACATAGGAAGGGAGTATTTTTCAGAAGAGATGGGGCACAAGAAGAAGGGGGCATGCTATAAAACTGGAAGGGGAAACATTTAGGAGCGATGTGAGAAAGAACTTCTTTACTGAAAGGGTGGTGGTCTCCTGAAACGGTCTTGCTGCGGAAGTGGCATAAAGGGATCTTGGTAGGAAAGAGGTGGGGGGAACTAAATGGAGATCAGATACGGTCTACGGTGACAGTATAGGCAGGGGCAAAATTGGCAGACTTGGTGGGCCAAGTGGGCCTCATCTGTTGACAAATTCTATGTTTCTTTGCATGCTGAAGAGCTGCCTTTGGATTGATGGTGCTATGTATCCTTTTCAGATATTTGAAGACCACAGCCATGTCACTGCTGAGTCTTCTTTTTTCCTTGGAAAACTGCTCCAGTTCTGTCAGTTAGCTGGTCTCCATAGCCCATATTTTCTAAACTTTGAACCACACTGGGTGCTTTCTTCAGTACTTTTTGTTACTGTGTTTCCTCAGGTGTTGGGACCAGAACTCACTGTAATTAATCTCACAGAGATACCTTTTGACATTTTCTTGTGCTTTTTTTTTTTACATCCCAGATGAAATGCATGCAGAAATCTGCTATGCTGAGTGCCTATTGCAGAAAGCAGCACTGACATTTGTACAGGTAAGCCCCTCCATTATTTGTTTTCTCTTTTATTTCATTTTTGGTGAGCAGATAAGTACACTAGGCACAAAATTGTCTATTTTCAGGGAAGAATATGTTAAAAGGAGAGGATGAGTTGCAGTGTGAACTGCAGTATAAACAAGGGAGTGGAAAAGTGTCAGAATGATTTGCAAAGTTACAAAAACCTAATACCTAAGAGCAACAGTTACATATTGATATGAATAAGTACTAGTAAGACAATAAAATTCTGTGTATACTCACAATTTTAGCTTCAAGTGCAGAGGAGAATTTGAACATGAAAAAAAGATAATGCCACGGGTATATTTAGGCACAGGAGCAGGGATTTTCTAGTACTAAATATTTCCTAAGTTCAGTCTTGAACAGTTGTTGGGTAGGGACACTGCAGGTTGTGAGCAAAAGCTTAAGTGCAGAGAAGGAAAGAGCAAGATTTTCTTCGGGGGTATCTCAGTTATCAGGTTACACTGTAGGAACCTTCACCGTCTGTGAAGGGGAATTCATATGGAAGATTTTCAGCAGTACAACTGGAGCCGCCCACGCCGTCGATGTTAGCCAATATCACCAACTCTATATAGGCATAGGCGGCCCTGCTCCCTCCTCAGTTCTTTCCTGCCATTGACTCGCTTGTATGGGTCTCCACGGAAGCTCATCGCTGTATTCATGCCTTTTTTCTGCCTTCAGCTTTTTTCACTTACTTTGTCAAAATCTCTTCAAGAGATTTTTTGTTTTGTTTATATCGAGAGTTAATCCTCCTTCTTCTTCTTCTTTTCCGGTGCTGCTGCTGTGGAAAGAAGATTGCCTCTACAGACGAACATTCAGTTTGTGTCTGCTGTCTTGGGCCTGACCATGAAGTCTCCTTCTGTGAGCTCTGCCAGAAGTTTAATCAAACCACCCTTTGGTGACACAAAAATGCTCTCAAGAAGTTTCTGATGGAACAACAGGTAGTCGGCTCAGGGCAGGGGTCCCCTGAGGCCCCGGCTGCCCAGTCACCGAGTGGATCTTCGAGCTCCTAGGCCTCCAAGGTCCAAGACAACTCCTTGGGGAAAAGTCACTAAAAAGAACGAGATTGCGACTTACTCCTACCCTCGGCATCGCTCTCGCTCCCTGTCAGCCTCTCCTTCTTCTGGGGAGGATCTTCATTGGCTGTGGCTGCTCTAATGAAGAGAACTGCTGTCCAGGTCTCTGTGCCTACCAGACCCATACCGACAGTACCTTCGCCTGATTCATAGGGCACCCAGCCATCGACCTCCGGGTCGTCTGCTCCTCCGTCATCAATGACTGGTTCATCGTCAACGACTCTCCCGTTGAGGCCTGCCCCTTCACCAACCAGGGCTACAGGCTCATTGGGCTGTCAGGACACGGCAGGCAGGTCGTTGACACCTGTATCATCAAATCCCCCTCCATCGACGTCCACTGTTGACCTGAATGAAGTACTGGTCAAGTTCATGAATGTATTTGTTCAGCAGCTAGGTGCCTTGAATATGCCCACTTTTCTGACTCCATCAATGGCAGCTTCATCGTCAACGCCTGGTCTTTCACCCCGTGAACTGGCACACCCGATGCCAAACCCAGTGGTAGAAGGGGTTGACTTCGAAGAGGACTATTACCCTGACCTCATTCTTCCTGATGACATAGAGAAAGAGGAGGAAGAGATCCTTCTTTCTGACAAGTCCACTGCCTCCTTTGTCAGTGAGGACTCTGTGAAGCATTTATTTATTTATTTAGAATATCGGAATTACAAACCTTTGAGCCATAGGCTCATTTCCAAAGGCTCCACGTCAGTTACAAAGTAAGACAAATTAAAGGCAGGTACAAAGTGGACATTTAAACAGATATCAGAGGGTGATGTGGCCTATACAAAGTGTTAGTTAAGCAGGGCAGGGGGAAAACATAGTTACATAGATATAAATATATTAGCAACTCAGAGGAATGTGGCCTATACACGAGGTTAGCTAAGCGTGGTCCCTGTGACAAAGGGTCCCCCCCTGTGGATCCCACGTTTTTTAATGTGATGAAGCAGCTGTCCTCCACTATGGGCTTCCACACTGAGGAAGAGGATGTCACCAGGAAAGATTTGGTGGACTTCCTGGAGCTTCCAGAAGATCCCCGAAAGATCATTCCTCCAGTGCTCCCAGCATTGAAGAATGCCATCACAGCAGCCTGGCACAGACCAGACATGGCGCCAGCTATGCCACACAGAGTGGACAAACTTTATCATGTCCATCAGGGTCTTTCTTACTTTGCTGCCCAAGCCAAAACTGATCCTTTTGTCATCAAGGCAGCTCATGACAGATCTAAGGTGCCTAAACAACTTAGTTCCCTTCCCCCAGATAAGGAATCTCATAGGCTTGACCTCTGGGGAAAAGGGGTTTATGCCTCTTCCACCTTAGGCTTGAGGATTGCAAATTATCTGTCACACATGGTCAAATACCAGAACACCAACTGGAAAAAGGGCAAATCTACAGCTCAGGTACTTACTGATGGCACACTAAAGCAGGAATTGGTTCTGTATTTCCATTCGGCTGAGGATGTTAGTAAACACCTCCTCAGAGCACTGTACGACATGGCTGATACCATTAGCAGAGCAGCTGGCACTGGCAGATGCCTACATAGGCACTCCTGGCTCAGAGTATGTGGGTTTACAGCGGACATGCAGCACAGAGTGCTTAATGTCCCTTTTAATGGCACTGAGCTGTTTGGTCCTGATGTTCAGGACCTCATAAATGATCTGCAGGCCTCGGGCACGGCCGTCAAATCGGTCCATTCCCTCTGCCATACCCAGCCAAGGGATAGAGGGGGCCTATTTTTTGTAAACAGGCCAGTAGGCCGGGATCAACTCCCCATACCCAGGGAAAACGCAGAGCCCAGGCTCCCTTGCCCGCCTCCTCCAGTGCTGGAGGGGTGGCCAAGCACTCCAGAAGTGAGCGATCAGCCGCTACAGCTGGGTCCACCTCCTCTGGTTCAGACCCAGGAGTTGAAGGTCAATTCTTCCTCCATTTGAATCAATGGAGGACCATAACTTCAGATGCATGGATTCTGCAGATCACAGAACAGGGTCATACCTTGGAGCTCATACAGCAGTGTGACAGGGTGACCCCTGTCATAGTGGACACCCCTGGGACAACTTGAAACCCCTTCCCCAATCAGTTTATATGTTTTGTATAATGCCCAACTTGCTGCTTGGCTGGTTATAACAAAACTAAGAGTACAGTTACAAAATGAGAGGGCAGTTTTCATATAAGAATAACAAAAATGTGTGTCTTCTTTTTCTAGCAGCCCTCTTCTAAGATATATTTTCTAGCAGCTATCTTCCAAGATATATTTTGCAGCAGAAAGCATGAGGTAATATGACCCTGCAAGAGAGTTTAAGAGAGCACAGAATGTTCTGACCTCAGCTCTGACCTTTAACAGTGTTGTAGACAAGCTATGTAATATGCTTCAGGTGTCAAATAACTGTTTTCTGTGGTGCAGCAGTGGCCCTTAGTGGCTAGTTTTATGTTGTGTCTGCTGTTAATCAAAAGGCAGGGGAAATTGTTTTTCCAGCTGCTAGTGAGCCTATAAAAAGCCCTCCCTCAGTGCAAAAAAGAGAGATAGGGAGGTAAGTTGAATACTGACTGAGAAAGGTGAAAGACCTACTGGTTAGTGTGTGCTTTCACACTGTTTGAGTCATATTAGGCTGAAGAAAAGCCTTAGAAACTGTTGAAGCTAAGCAGTTGTCTGACATACCATTTTGCTTTCTATATATTTTACTTGATAAAATTAAAATGACAAACACACTTGTGCATTTTTTATGCACCTGACTTGTGGTCTTCCTGTAATTGTGTTATCCTAAATCCACACCCAGTGACATATGGGGTCAGACGAGGGACCTGACTGAACGTCTGAGGTAACAAGGGGGAGTTCAGTCAGTTGGTGCCAGACCTGGTACCTAGGATACAAGGCAGAGATGCATGGCGCCAGGTGAGATGAGGACAGCACCTGATGGAGATGGTGACTCAGGCAAGGCGCCATGGATGGGACGAGACTAACCAGATGGCTAAATGGAAACCCTGATATGCTTCTTCACTGGATGAGTGGGAGATGACTGGAGGCTGATTGACGCCGAAGAGAGGCGGAGCACAGATGTCAGGAGCTACTCGAGAGGTCCCACTCAGATGTCGAGGAAGAATCGGTGGAGCAGGATCCATGGGCTGTGGAGGAGGAGGACTCCCTGATGGAGCATTTGCAACCAACGTTTGTGGAGCTCCCATTGTTACCCATTTTTCCAGGCTGCCATTTGGCGGAGGATGGCGAACAAGAGGAGAAGCCCCCAGGTAAGACTTTGACTGGCAGTGTATTACTGGGGGAGAAGACTTCAAGCAAGATGGAAGAAGCCATTTTGCTGAAGGGACTTTTGCATGTTTTAAACCTCCTCCTATGAAAAATGATTGTTCTCCTGATGTTGACTGAAGAAAGTTGCAGGTGAGGGATCCTGAAGTAACCCAGTGAAGGGAGTATGTAAACATTAAGGATGGGAGATAGGTTAATGTTGGCGTGGGGGACAGGTTATGGTGGTATGAACTTAGGAAGGAAGGAAGTTCTGTATCATATGAGGTCCAACCCCCGGATGAAGTAGGCGGATGCCCAGGTAGTGGTGCCCGTGGCATATAGGAAAAAGGTGATGGAGGATGCACACTCTAGTCACTTGGGGCTAAGCCATGGGAAGGTATTGGCCAGGCTCACCCCATATTTCTGTTGGCCCGGCATGTATAGGCAGGTAGCAGCATACTGTAAGACCTATTGTAAGGGCAGACAGCGATCACTGATAATGATATGGGAGTAGTAACCCAGAGGGTGAAGGGCAAGAGATGGCACCCATGGAAAAGGGGGAGACTCCCACAAAGAACAGAAGGGGCATGGTGGTGGCCAACACCACTAGAAGTGTATAAGATTTGTTACGTAAACCCAGAGGTTAGGGACAGGCTGTTAGACATACAGTGTGGTATGTTACTAGCCTACCTTTAAGTGGGGATGGAGCAAGGTAGTTCTTCCCCCAAAGGCAGTTATACTGGGTGCTGGATTGTCCAGCCATTCAAATGTTGAAATGTATCTCGTCAGGGAAAGTAAGAAGATGGTATAAAACTACTGTTGATAGTTCTTTCTCCTGGTATATGTAATGTTTTGTAGTTTACCAATGTAGTAAACTTGTAAAATGTCTCAAGGTATTTGTATTGTTATGAAAAGGATACTTTACAGATGTTGTTTTTGGAAGGGACCCTGAGACAAAGCTTCAGGTGAGAGTGGTCCAAAGCTCCACGCCTTTCCAGGGTGTTAGTTGAGATTTGGACAACCGTAGGATGGTTGCCCTCTTATGCAGGGGGATGTATGACAGAGTGACCCCTGTCATAATGGACACCCCTTGGATAAATTGAAACCCTTTCCCCAAGCATTTTAGATGTTTTGTATAATGTCCAACTTGCTGCTTGACTGGTTATAACAAAATTAAGAATACAGTTACAAAATGAGAGGGCAGGTTTCAAAAGTTTGTGTCTTCTTTTTCTAGATGTTAGCAGCCCTCTTCTAAGATATATTTTGTAGCAGACAGCAAGAGATATTCAAACACCATGAAGTCTTGCTATATTATAACAATAGCAGTCAGCCACTGCAGCTGAACTGCCCCGGAGAGGAAGGAGTTAACTCCAGAAGATCTGGAGTTCTACATGCGAGGCGCTGTGCCCAAAGTTTCATCTGGCAGTTTCAAATGAAACTGTCGATTCTTTACTCTACCACTGAACAGTCGCCTCCCGGAGATCAGCTCCTTCAGCTCGGTTCATTCTCGGTAGTTTTCGGTTCATTTGAACCGGCAAAAGTCATTATTTTTACCGCATTTCGGTTCTAAAGCTCTATCTGGTAACCGTAAGTACAAAAATTCAAGTCTGTGTGGAAAATTAATTATCGGTTCGGTTTTGAACCGATCGCTTGGTTTTTTCTGCCTTTTAAAACTGTACTGTGGGTTTTAGAGTGCGGTTCCCGGTTCTTATCGGTTCTAAAAACGAAATTATTACGTTTTTTTCAAATACCCGTGACACGGTTAGGAACCGATAAGGGTGTCTTGCCTGGCACTGCCATCAAAAGGGCAAGTTTTTGGTTAGGCTGGCATTATGTCTGAGAAACCCAAAGAAAAACGGGCCCACTGGGTTTCAACACTGTGATGTTGTGGGGACGCCTTGCCAAGGCTGACCCACACACCACTTGTGCTCATTGTCTGGGGCTGACCACCTCCTGTCAGACTGCCAGGTGTGTAAAATTTCCTGCAGCCACCCTGGAGAAGAGATTAGTCGCTCAGGAACTAGAGGCCAAAAGTCCGCTGACCCAGATGGCCAGCCCGGTTCAGTACCCACTGGACCAGAGGAGTGCCCTCTGACCAGGCGAGACTTCCTCGGCAAAGGAAGACTGGTTCAGAGGAACCAGTCCCAAGTAAAAAGACAAAAGAAATCAGGAGGTTTGGAGTCCAGAATTGTGTCTCCAACTGTGCAGAGATAGCTAAAGCCATTCAGATTGTCCAGTCACTGTCTCAGGGATCTGTAGAACCACCAACAGTTGGTAAAGGTTGGTTCGTTCAGTCCCAGTGGTTCAGGATTTTGAAGTTGAGGATTTTATGAACCACAGGAGGGAGGAGGAATTTGATCAATATATGTGTGGCTGGGAGGGTCTGGACGTGCCCATTGAACCGGCATTTCTCCAGACAGACCTTTAGAATCTCCCTATTCTGTCTGAGTCCCTTCTTTCTTTATTTTTTACAAAAGGTTGCAGAAACCCTCCAGCTTCCTTTAGAGGAGGCTGTGGATGAGCAAGAGGAGCCTGATTATGTGGAAATGATGGATATTCCAGAGTCTAGGAGGTTGTCTATTCCTTTGCATAAGTCATTTAGAAGCAAACAACAAAGATTTTAAAAATCCTCATTCTGTCCCTCCTGTAGATAAAAAATGGACAGAAGGTATATTTGTCAGGCTCGGACAGACTTCCTTATTGAGCAGTGTAGTCATGTAGGGTGGTACAAGCTGCAGCCTGTGACAAGGCTAATATTCCTCTGGCCTCACATCCTCCTGACAAGGATTCTAGGAAGATTGATGCCATGGCTAAGAAACAGTATATGGCAGCTTCTTTGGGACTCAGGCAGGCAAATTATATGGCTTATGGCTAGATATCAGAAATCTAGGTGGGACACAGTATTGCAGTTAGCCAAGCAGGCCCATGGCCAGCTGGCTAGTGAGTTGGAACAGGTGGCTGCTGATGGCATTGAAGCCTCTAAAGTTCAATTTCATACTGCTGTTGATGTTAATGATGTTTCCTCCAGGGTCATGGCACTTCTGTAGCTTTCGTAGGTTGGCATGGCTCAGATGCACTAATCTGTCCCAAGATACTCAGTCAAAGGCTATGGATTTTCCTGTAGTGGGAAATTCTCTGTTTGGGAGCAAACAGAAAATTATATGAAAAGATGGATGAATACAGAACTACCTACAAAAGTGCCCAGGCTAAGGAGAAGCATGCCATGCCACAAAGGCATGCTCCCAGAGGTAGGGCAGACCCTTTCCAGGCCTTTTACCAATTTCAAGCCTCCTCTGCTGTCTTGAGAGGGTTTCTTCAGAGGCAGGGGTAGACGTGGCGCAAGTGAGACGTCTCCTCCCCTCAGCCTAAGGCTGCTGCTAAGCAGGCACCTGATGGGGTGCCCAGGGCCGATTCTCCTGTACCAGTGGGGGCAGGTTGGCTCTATTTCAGCCAGAGCTGGCTGTCCCTAACTTCGACAGATGGGTTCTGGAGGTAATAGGCCAGGGTCTGGTCCTCAGCTTCAAATATTTTCCAAAGATGAGCCAGGCATTTCCTGCAAATCCTTCAGAAGCCCTTTGCTTTGGAAGCAGAGGTTCTTTCTTCTGGTCTGCAAAGCAGTGGAAAGGTTCCTCCTTGCCATCAGGGCAAGGGCTTTATTCAAGATACTTTCTTACCCCAAAAGACAGGAGAATGGCGGCCCATTCTGGATTTAAGATACTTGAACAAGCATCTGTTGAAACCAAAGTTCAAAATGTTAACTCTGGCAATGATATTGCCTTCCCTAAGGCCAGGGACTGGCTAGCTTCCCTGGACCTCAAGGATGCCTATTTTCATGTTCTGATCAGGCCTTCCCACCCAAAGTACCTCAGGTTGAACTGCCTCAGGCCACTACCAGTTCAGGGCAATGCCCTTCGGCCTTACCTCTCGCCAAGGGTATTCACAAAATGTCTCGCTGTAGTAGTGGCTCATTTAAGAAGGCAAGGGGTTGCTGTGTTTCCCTCACCTGGACGACTGGCTCATTGTGGGTCAGTCTCCAGGTCAGGTGAAATCCCACTTGCAAGTCACCCAGCAGCTTCTCACTCTCTGGGATTCCTGCTAAACTTACCAAAGTCAGTTCTGGAACCAGTTCAGGCCCTAACTTTCATAGGCGCAGAATTGAACACGAGGTTAGCCAGGGCCTTTCCCTCGGAAAGGGGTGGACAGACTCATCGCCTGGCATCCTCCTTTACCCGCGGTCTCTCGACCAGCAAGGCATTTTCTGCAACCTCGGGCACATGGCTGCTTCCACAGCTGTTGTGCAGGAGCAAGATTCCAGATGAGGACATTCAGTTCCATTTGAGGGCCTATTGGTCTCAGAGGAAGGACCCCTTACCAAATTGTTCCAGTTACTCAAACCCTGATCCTGGCCTTACACTGGTGGCAGGATCAAAGCAATCTGAAACAAGGGGTTCCTTCATTCCCATTTCTCCTCCCTCACCACGGATGCCTCCCTGTTAGGTGGGGCTCACCTGGGCGACCTTACCACCAGGGAGTGTGGTCTCCTCAGGAATCTCTGCCCACATCAATCTTCTGGAACTCAGAGCTGTCTTTTTAGCTCTTGGGTCTTTTCAGATTCTGTCCAGAACAAAGTGGTTCAAGTCAGGACAGACAATACCACCACAATGTGGTACATCAACAAGCAAGGGGCACCGGTCTTCAGCCTTGTGCACCGAAGCAATGAAGTTGTGGTCTCTGGCTTATTCTGAACACCTCCCTGATAGCGTTCATCTCCCAGGGAAGGACAATGTGCTGGCGGACCCTCAGCAGAATTTCTCAGGGCCATCACGAATGGGCTCTGAATCCACAAGTACTGGGGTCTGTCTTTGCCAGTTGGGCACCCTCAGATAGATCTTTCGCGCCCCAGACAACCACCAACTTCCTCTTTTTGCTGCAGGCCTCAGTACTGGGCTCAGTCCTCTGGATGCCTTTCTGTTGGATTGGAAAGGAAGTTCCTGTATGCCTTCCCCTTTCCTCTCCTTTCGGGTACTAGTGAAAATCAGATCTCAACCTTGCAGAGTGATTCTGATTGCCCAGATTGGGCCAGACAGCCCTGGTACCCTCTGCTCCTGTCCCTGGCAGTCCACCCTGCCCTGAGCCTGCCCAGAGTTCACGACTTACTGGCCTGTGCACAGGGAGAGTGTGGTATCGGACCTCAAGTCCCTCCACCTCAAGGCTTGGCTCTTGAGGAGCTAGAATTGCTGACTTACACCTTTCTCAAGGTGTCATGGATATTTTAAAGGCTTCTATGAAGCCTTCCACTAGAGGCCACTTATAATTCTAAGTGGAAGAGGTTTTCCATCTGGTGCTCTGAGAGGCAGATTATCCCAGAATCTGATGATCTTCCCATTCTTCTGGAATATTTGGTCCATCTGAATCCCTAGGCCTTAGACCAGCTACCTGAAGGTTCATCTGGCAGCTGTCTCTGCTTTTGTGTCAGCAGGGAAGCCTGCCTCCCTTTCTTCTCACCCTGTGTTCTCCAAGTTTTTAAAGGGTTACTTCATACTAACCCTCCTTTTGGGAACCAGCTCCCGCTTGGGACCTGAATATTTGCATTGCTCAGTTAATGCAACCCCCCTTTGAGCCTCTGTCTTCAGCAGAACTCAAGTATTTAACTTGGAAAACCGTTTTTCTAGTAGCTATCACCTCTGCCAGACGCATAAGTGAGTTACAGGCCCTGTCAGTGGAAGAAGATTTTATCTCTTTCCACAGAGATAAGGTAGTCCTTAGGACTAATAGAAAGTTTTGCCTAAGGTGGTTTCTGATTTCCACCTGAATCAATCTATCTCCCTCCCAGTATTTTTCACTGAGCATTCTTCCTCAGGTGAGAGGAGACTGCACAGCTTGGATGTCAAAAGGGCATTAAGTTACTATCTAGAGCGCACCAGAGGTCATAGGTTCGAATCCTCCAACTGTTTCTACCTATGGCGAGGTTGGCAAGGGAAACCTGCCACTAAGAGAACAATTGCAAGGTGGATTGTCTCTTGTATCCAATTTTGTTATCAGAAACTGGTAGAGTACCCCTCAGGATTGAGGGCCCACTCCACCAGGGTACAGCTGCGTCTCTAGCGGCTGCTGAGAGACATTCCTATTCTGGAGATTTGTCAAGCTGCTACCTGGAAGACAGTTCACACCTTTACCAAGCATTATTCCCTGGATGTCCAGTCCAGGAGAGATGCTCAGTTTAGCACAACTGTGCTTCAGAGCCTATTTCTAAGTAGGTTCTGACCCTCCTCCATGGAGGTACTGCTGTGTAATCTGTTATTGTTATAATATAGCAAGACTTCATGGTGTTTGAAGAAAAATTACCACCTTAGTAATTGCTTTTCTTCTCATGGAGTCTTGCATATTATAACCACCCTCCCTCCTGCCCCTCTCAGAACTCCTACTTGGTAGAGGTGGCAAATTGGTGCAAGCACTGTGTCATGCCATTTAGTTTTCCCTAACCCTGTTTTCCTTTGGGTTAGGGATCTAGATTGTTCATTTAGGTTATTTTTTTTTTTTATTGCCCCCTTGTTGGACTTGAGTCTTGGGGGGAAGGGGGGTTCATATGTGCTTGTCAAGGGTGGTAAAACGAACCATAATACCATCAATCTTTGTTATTATGGTTCTGGTGTTTCTTTGTTGTTTATATTGTTGTTATTACTACTAGTAGGTAGCCATAGGCTAGTGTAGTTTTTCCACACAGACTTTTTTCCGGTCCTTTGATGTTGGTTCAAAGATCTGACAGTTTCATTTGAAACTGCCAGATGAAACTTTGGGCACAGCTACCACATAGAACTCGAGATCTTCTGGAGTTAACTCCTTCCTCTCCGGGGCAGTTCAGCTGCAGTGGCTGACTGCTATTGTTATAATATAGCAAGACTCCATGAGAAGAAAAGCAATTACTAAGGTGAGTAATTTTTTCATATGACCCTGCAAGAGGGTTTGAGAGCACAGAATGTTCTGACCTCGGCTCTCACCTTAAACAGTGTTGTAAACAAGTTATGTGTTCCAGGTGCCAAATAACTGTTCTCTGTGGTGCAACAGTGGCCCCCTAGTGGCTAGTTTTATGTTATGTCTGCTTTTAATCAAAAGGCAGAGGAAACTGTTTTTCCAACTGCTAGTGAGCCTATAAAAAGCCCTACCTCAGTGCTTAAAAGAGAGATAGGGAGGTCAGTTGAATACTGACTGAGGAAGGTGAAAGACCTCATGGTAGTGTGTACTTTCACACTGTTTGATTCATGTTAGGCTGAAGAAAAGCCTTAGAAACTGTTGAAGCTAAGCAGTTGTGAGACTTACCATTTTGCTTTCTGTATATTTTACTTGATAAAAATAAAATGACAAATGCACTTATGCGTTTTTATGCACCTGACTTGTGGTCTGCCTGAAATTCTGTTATCCTAAACCCACGCCCAGTGACTAGTAGCCTCCAGATACTCCCCTTCCCTCCGTCATCCAACTACCCACAGCTCATCTGTCTGTTCTCCAGAAGGAAGTACAGTCTCTTCTGCGTAAGCAGATCATCGAGCCAGTGCCCAGGCACCAGAGAAACCAGGGGTTTTTTGCTGGTTTTTTCCTGGTCCCAAAAAGACTGGAGAGCTGAGGCCCATCTTAGATCTAAAGGAGCCCAATCTGTTTTTCTAGTACAAAACGTTTTGGATGGTAACTTTGCCAGGCCTAATGCCCCTCCTCAAGACCAGGGACTGGCTCTGTTCAGTGGACATGCAGGATTCCTACCTGCACATTTCGGTCTTTCCTCCTCACAGGAGGTTTCTTTGGTTTGCCTTTCAGGGCGAGCATTATCAGTTCAAAGTGCTGCCGTTTGACTTACCCTCTGTGTCATGAGTCTTTAACAAATGCTTGGCAGCGGTCGTAGTAGCTCTTAGAAGAGAGGGACTGTATGTCTTCCCTTACCTGGATGATTGGCTTCTCGAGGCCCTGTCCAGGGAACAGCTTTTGCTGACTCTGGAGCGCACTCTCCTGCTCTTCCACTTCCTGGGCCTTACTGTCAGTCTGCCCAAGTAGGTTCTAGTGCCATCCCAAAGACTGCAGTATATAGGGACGGTTCTGGTTTCAGCAAAGGGGAAGGCCTTCCTGCCCCAATACAGGGCGGAGCACCTAATAGCCCAAGCTCAGTAAGTTGCTCAGAGTCTGTACATTCCGGACAGGGTGTACCTCAGATTGTTGGGCTTAATGGCAGCAGCTATTCCCACCATTCCACTGGCCAGGCTTCATATGCATACCCTCCAGTGGACCCTTAGGGTACAATGGGACCAGCCTGTCCTGGTCTCTTCTGTAGTACACACGGTACTGCAGTGGTGGATGGATCCCTTGAATCTGCTTCAAGGGTTCCCTTCCAGCTCTCTTCCCCACATCATATCCTGACTACAGATGCTTCAGGTCTGGGCTGGGGAACACACCTGGGTCCCTTCTAAACCCAGGGCTCCTGGTCCCACTGGGAAGTCGCTCTGCATATCAGTATCCTGGAGATGAGAGCGGTGCTGTACGCCATGAGGCTTTTCAAGATCATCTTACTGTGGGTCAACTGCTGGTGCAGTTGGACAGTTTGAGTGTGGTCTACTACATCAACAAGCAGGGTGGGACCCACTCATACCCTCTTTGCAGGCCATGAGAGTGTGGTACTGAGCACTGGAGCACAGTCTGACACACTCTGCAGTCCACGTGCCAGGAGTCCTAAACACCCTGGTGGACAGTCTTAGCAGGACTCAGTCCAGCATGCATGAATGGGAAATTCTCCCTTCCGCTGCAGAGGACTTATTCGACATACCGGGTCATCCAGAGTTGGACCTTTTTTGCATCCCCACTCAGTGCAAAACTGCCCATCTGCTTTCTAGATACAGGACCTGGAGTTTTTTGGTAAGACGTGTTGCCCCTCTTTTGGAGCGAGAGGTTTCTGTATGCATTCCTTCTGTTTCCTCTGATCCAGAGAGTACCAATCAACTTGCAGATAGAAGGGGCCAGCGTGATTCTGGTAGCCCCATTCTGGGCTCAGCAGATATGGTTCAGCAACTGGCAGAGGAACCTCCGGTCCCTCTTCCTCTTTGCAGGAATCTGTTTACCCAGGATCAGGGTACCCTGGTCCATCACAACCTCAGGTCCTTTCATCTGCATGCCTGGCTCCTGAGAACATAGCCATCGCCAGGTTTGGGGTCTCTAACAGGGTAGCGGACATCCTGGTGGCCACCTGGAAGCCTTCCACTCATGCCACCTATGCCATAAAGTGGAAGCAGTTTGCCATTTGGGCTACCAGACATACCCTGGACCCTTTCAACTGTTCAGTGAATCATATCCTGGACTACTTGATCTTTGTCCAACTCAGGCCTCTAGTATTCCTCACTCAAGGATCACCTTTCTGCTATTTCTGCCTTCATGAGCTCATGTGTGATCACATGATTGCTCAGCTGGATGTCTCCCACACTTTTCTCAGAGGCATCCTGCACCTGAAACCCCCAGTTCATTCCCGTGTTCTGGCTTGGGACTTACATTTTATTTTGGAGAAGTTGACCCTGCCTCCATTTGAGCCAGTCGCGACCCACGATTTACACTTTTTCTCTTGGAAAGTACTATTTTTAGTTGCAATTACTGTACTTCTGCTCGAAGAATTTCAGAGCTTCATGCCCTCTGGTGCAAGGAGCCTATTTTGATTTTTCATAAAGACAGGGAATCTTTATGCACAAATCCTAAGTTTTTACCCAAGGTGGTTTCTGAGTTCACACTAAATCAGTCTATCCACCTTTCTGTTTTATTTTCCTGAGCATGCCAATCCAGGGGAAGCACTGCTCCATATGTTAGATGTACAGCAAACTTTGAAGTACTGTCTGCTTTGGACTAAAGAGTCCAGAAAGTCAAAGCAGTTGTTTCTTTCCTTCGCCCCAGGTGGAGAGGATGCTTCAGTTTCTAAGCAGTGTTTATCCAAATGGTTGGCAAGTTGCATTGTGTTCTGCTACAAATATGACAAAGAATTGCCTGGTACTGTCAAAGCTCATTCCATCAAAGGCATGGCTACCTTGGTGGCTTGTTTCAAAGGGGGTCTCATCCGCTGACATTTGTGTGGCTGCCACCTGGAGTGCAGTCCACACTTTAACCAAACATTACAGTTTGGACATTACCCCAAGAGCCCATGCAGGATTTGGCAGGGCTATACTACAAGGACACCTGTCTTAAGTTTATGGAGAGTCAGCCTCCCAGACCATATGTTTACACTTGTGACTGCTTGGTATTTGTTCCTACAGTGTAACCTGATGACTGAGATACCCCCGAAGAAGATAGAACAGTTACGTAAAAACTTACCATATCAGTAGATCTTTGAGGGGATCTCAGTCATCGGGTATGATTTCCCTCCCACCATCTCCCATCTTGGGACTCCTGTCTAGGAACTGGCTATCTGTGTATCTAGTCTTTTTGCTTAAGTTTGGGTACCTCTTTCTCACCTTGGTTCCCCCAAGGTGAGAGCCTTGCTCCCTTCGTGTCCAAGGGGGAAAAAACTGAGGAGGGAGTGGGGTCGCCTATGCCTATATAGGGTTGGTGACATCGGTTGACATCGATGGCGTGAGCGGCCCCAGTTGTACTGCTGAAAATCTTCTGTGTGGCTTCCCCTTCATCAACTGTGAAGGTTCCTATGGTGTAACTTGATGACTGAGATCCCGTCGAAGATCTGCTGTTACAGTAAGTTCTTACATAGCTGTTCTTTCCCCGTATGGCATTCTGAGATTGACAGTACAGCCTGATTTAAGTGCCTATGGGTGTTAGGCACCGGACGGTTTATTATGCATTGCTTACATGCCACTTTTAGCCTGTAGGTACTTAGTCTTGATTCACAAGGAATACATAGGAGTACTAGTAAGCCATTCCAAGTCCATGAAGATGCTAAGGAACCCTTTACAGGGTGCTGCAACTGTTGTTCATTTCAAGGCAGTGACAAACACTTTGGTGCCAGTTTCAACTGTGCCGATGAGGGAAGGGCTTTGACATAGTGGTACAACTTTCGGCTCTCTGCTCCAGAATCCTGTCTTAAACTAGCATTATAAAGCAAAATTCCCATAACCTAAAGGGGGAAGGGTGTGTGTGTGTGTGTGTGTGTGTGTGTGTGTGTGTGTGTAAAACCGTGGTTTTTTTTTATGTAATGTGTGTATGTTTTGTGTATCTGTGTTTTTATGTAACACGCACGTGTGTGTGTGTGTGTGTGTACTCACACACATCTGTATATGTATTATTTGAGTATGACTGCTTTCCCACCTAGTGGTATAATTGTCCGTGCATGCAGTGGTGTGTGTGCGTGTGCGCGCACATGTGCATGTATACATGTTGTGATGTGTACCGTCTCTTGTGTATGGTTAAAGCCTGGTTCTGTTTCTTTTTTTATATGTTTGTTTACGTATGAGAGCCCAGCTGAGATGCAGTATTTGATTTTTATTTTGTTATTTACATGTTAATGAGCAGGAGAGGCACACTGAGCCAAATCTCATTTCCACTCACTGTTGAAAAAACGTTGAAAAATATATTATTTAGCCACAGTTCAGCTTCTGGTCTAGATTTTCTATAACCTTTTTATTCTTAGTAGGTTAATGTACATGGAAACAGGATCCTTGTACCCTGCAGTCTCTGCTCCTTCTGTTGAATCCTTTGCTGGAGTCACAAGCCTCTGTGACATCGTAATCATTTTCACAGCAACAAACTGTGATGTCACAAAGGATTATAACTTAATTGAAGAACAGCAGAATTAGATGACCTTGAGGTACAAGGGTCTTGTCTCTATGCCAGTTAACCTAGTAATGAAGAACAAAGGGTAAAGAAACAAATGCAAGCAAGTTGACTTGTATCTGAATATTATTTTTTTTAAATGTCCTCAAAAGTGAGAAACTCCCTTTAAATGGATTGCTGAGGGTCACACTGAGCAGGGGGCCAAGTGTGTGCATCTGTGTAAAGAGCTCTTACCTAGCCCTCCCCCTCACAGGCTCCAAAGGGCTTTTTCTCACAATTAGGTCCACCTTCTGACCCCCAGTCCATGATTTGGGAGAGTCAAAAAAAAGTCAAATCCCAGCTTGCCAATCACTGCCCCCCCCCCCAAACAAGTAGTATGTGTTTGCAAAATCAGATCTGCACTGGTAGGGGGAGGAGCAGCCCACCTTATTGATGTCACTAGGTCAGTTAATCTGCCTAGCATCGTCAATGATGTAAAATACCCCCCTCCCCCTCCCAGGCGTGTACGCTGCTACTGCAGCCAGAGAACTGATGGCGCTGGGCCATCTGATGACTCAGTGGATAGCATGTTGCACTCCCATGCTGGTGGAGTTGAAAGTTGGATTACACGGCCAGGGGGCTGGGGTGGCACTGCTGCTTGGCAGCACTCTGTGCTGCAGAGAGACGGCACCATGGCTCTAGTGCTGATGGCTTTAGTGCTGCATTGACCCCCTGGGGTGCACCTTGGAGCTTACCTCCTCCACAGGGTGACACAGCACGCTTGTGAGGTCTGTATTGACATTGTCTGGGGCCAAGAGGGAGGTGAGCACGGGTAAAGGAGAAAACCATGAAGAAAAAACTATGACCATTGCTGGCACCCTCTGATGCAGCTCCACGTGATTCCCCACTGGCCATGACAGTGGGGAGAGCGGAAGGCAGGCTGAGGGGCTGCTGGCAGAAAAACCCTGAAAGGAAGGGGCAGGTGGTGGCTCCGGGACCATGCAGCTGTATGCAAAAAAGAAGATTGATGGATCTGACATTGCAGTGGTGCGCTGTGGATTGGGTGGGGAGAGGCATGGCGAGCTGGGATTTGACTTCTATTGCGCCCCCCCCCACCCCCCGCAATCAAGGATTGGGTGTCTGCAGCAGAGGCCACATGCGAGAAAAGGTCATTTATGGGCATGGAGTGGTCTGGCTAAGGAAGGGAGAATGGAGCCACATGCAGGCACAGAGAGCAGTCTGGGGGTTGCCCTGTGAGGAACACGCCCAGTTGAGTGGGGGATTTTGGAATATAGTACTGTGGTAGTTATTTATTTATTTATTTATTAGCTTTTGGTAACCGGGTAAGTGCGCTAGGCAACAGACCTGCCTATTTTCAGGCACGACCCGGGAGAGCACAGGACATTGGTTACAATATGCAGAAATGCACAGACATAATATAGGTATACAGGAGCAAAACAAGATATACATTGGGTAGCACAGTAATAGTTACATAAGGGTACATTTTAGGCATAGATCATAATAAGGATGTAAAATAAAGCAATTAGGGTAACCATAAGACAGCGGAGGACAGTAAAGACATCAAGGTTCATAGCCACCTAGACAAGCATATTGCATGGGAGAACATTAGTGTAGTACTCAGGGTCAGACCCGATAGCCTGCAGTGGGACAAAGCAAATTAAGAGCATTTGCATTGGCCAGAGGCTAGAAGGTGGGTGAACAGCGAGTTTTTGAATTCTCGATGGGAGGCTGAAGTTTTCATCATAAGGGGGAGTGAGTTCCAGAATTTGGGAGCAAAATGGGCAAATGCCTGTTCACCCATTTTTGTCATACAAGGTCTAGTGGAGAGCATGGGGACAGAGGAAGACCTGAGGGTACGGGTGTGTGAGGCAGGAGTCAGGAGGTTGGCAAGATAGACAGGGCAGGGAGGTCTAGACAGGGAGTCGATAAAGCAGCCCAGGGAGTAGGCTCGAATATCCTTAGGTGACAGCCAATTTAAGCCAGCGTAAAGGAGACAATGATGGGTAAGACGTGGGGCAGTTAAGGCGAATCTACAGATGTTGTTGTAGACAGTGTCCCATTTGTGGAGTGTAGCAGAGTTTGCAGCAAATACAGAACTTGATTGGTACTGTGGTATAATGCATGCTATTTGCGGCAATAAATGCGGTGTGATATTATGCTAGCACTTGAATAACATGTAGTTGCTGCAAATACCCTGATTTGCCACTGCAGATACCACTTTATACTGCAGTACTGTTCAACTCATGTAAAACTACCACTGTAGTTTGCCTGGATTTCCATATCCCCATGGCACTGAAAAACCCATGTTAGCTTACACAGAAGGTGTGTGGGATGTATGTCAAGGATCTCCCCTGGCATATACTCTCTCTGCTCTTCCCCAGCCATCTGCAGCACCCCTTTCATGCTGAGTGTCATGTTGATGATGGCCCCACATCCGGCCCAGTCACTCATGAAGCTTAGTGGGTAGCATGCAATATGGGATGGGCTCTTATGCGGTATCATAGTGTGTTTCCCTTGTGTGGAGAGGACTCTGTAGCAAGCCTCTGCATGTACAGAGGGCTTTTTTTGGATCAGCTCCTACCTTTTCTAGCAGTTCAGTATTGTATAGTGCAAATAGAAAAGAACAGCAGTCTGCACAAGTAGGCTATCGACGTGACCTGGAAAAAAAAAACATTCAGCAAACCACAAAAAGAATACAGTGAACAGTCGGTCATGGAAGAAACCCCACAATTGCATTACTTTAAAGCAGCAGTGCATGATAGTAGTTAAAATGTTGACCTATACTTTTTTATTCTATTTTAGATTGCCCCTTATCGCCCGACATGTATTATACCATTCTTTTCCCATTTTAAGTCTTCTTTAGCATGTTTTACACATTGGAGATATTAAAAAGGAGTCCTCCTTTTTAGTATGGGTTGGACCAGGTTTTCATCAGTATTCTTAGCCGGTTTTGTAAACCTGTTGCCCCATAAGGTCAGGGAGCTGTCCGTGCTGCTGCTGGTTCATTATAGTCCCATGAACAATTATCTTAACCTATGGGTGTTCAAAAACAACAGAGAATTCTGATGAAAACCTGTTCTGAAGGTGCTTAGTAACAAAGATTCTGCTGCCTTTGAAAGTGAACTTTCAACATACCAAATTAGCAGTGCACACAAAATTCAAAATTAAATTGATTTCAAAGAAGGATGGAGGCGCAAATGAGCTCCGAAGCAATGGAGGTTCTGTTTGATGTGCATCGGTAACTGACAGTGTACACTGCGGCTTTTTTAATGTGTTAAATAAATCGATTTTACATTTTGAATTGTGAGTGCACTGCTAATTTGGTATGTTGGAAATGTTGGTCTTTTGTGGTAGCAGCAGCAGCACTGCCCCCAAAGTCCGAGCATGCAGCTTCTGCTTTGTATCCCTTTGAAAGTGTACACCTGGCAGGTAACCTAACATTTCATGGATACATAGGGCTGATTCATTATTATAGTGCCATGTTTCCTTTAAACGGAAAACTCCTTGAATCTACAGAACCCTAATATGCTATGGACGACAGTTTAAAACAAAACTCTGGTCAGAGTCAAAATGACTGCTAATCGGTTAAGCTAATAAGGGATATAGAAGTAATGAGTCTTGAAACATAGAAACATAGAATTTGTCAGCAGAAAAGGACCTTTTGGCCCACCCAGTCTGCCCAGATGGTCCCTGCCTAATTTGTCTCTGCAGACTGTTACTGATCTCCAGAGACCCTTACTCCTCCCTTCACATTTTCTAATATTCTAATATTCTCCTACAGTTTGTCTATCCCATGCATGCTTGAAGCCTCCTACTGTTTTTGCCTCCACCACTTCTGCTGGCTGTCTGCTCAAGGTGTCCACCACTCTTTCAGCAAAGTGGTACTTCCTCACTTCCCTCCTAAACTACCTCCCTCCAGCTTCATCTCATGCCCTCTGGTTCTGGAGCTCTTCCTAATTTGAAAGAGACTTCCCCTCTGCACCCTCTTCACCCTCATGAGGTACTTCTAGGTCTCTATGGTGTCCCTTCTTGCTCTCCTGTCTTCTAGCATGTACATGTTGAGATCCCACAGTCTCTCCTCATATGGCTTTAGGTGCAACCCCTTCACCATTTTAGTTGCTCTCCTCTGGACTCTATGTCCTTACTTTTTTCTTTTTTTTAAACTTTGTGTATTGCTTATAGAAAGAGAAGCAGTTACCTATAGCAGCAAACTTCTGTAAGGCATCACAGTACATACAGATACATCAACTGTAAACAGGATATCACAGCCCATACAGTCTGGCTTACAGAGGTGGGGGAAATCCCCCCCAGAAAAACTAGATCTAGAAAAAAGTCCATAATAGTTGCACCCCGCAAGACTTTTGGCGGTCAAACTAAAAATGAATAACTCAAAAATGTTAGAATTAAACACTCAGAGGCTGGCGCGGTGGCACTGAAGTTTGAGGCGCTGGATGCCACACCTCACGCTACGCCGGCAACCTGGATTCGGGAATGAGCCTGGGACATCAGGGGGAGGTGGGAGGGGGAGGCTGGGGAGATGGATTGGGTGGCCATAGACTGCTCTTCTCACCCAGGTAGGGATCCAGTCATGCCTGCTGCAAGGCTGCCCCCAGGTGGCAGCCTGAGGGTAGTGTAGATGGGAGCGGCTAGCATAGGAAAGGTGCTGCGGATTGCTGCATGCACGTGCCTCCACACACACACACACACGAGCAGCTGTGGCATGGGGAGGGGTAGAAAAGTGGAAAATGGGTGGGCAGGTGCCATGATAGCGCCCAGTGCCCATGTTCCCCTCCTCCCCGGAGTCTGGATGTTGGTCTCGGGGAGGGAAGTCAGCAGCACTTTGCCTCTTGGCACTGTCATGGGGGGAACCCGTGGGGAATTGCCAGTAGGTTTGTGCGCAGGAGAGTCGGGGGCAGGAGAGCTAGCCCCTCCAAGGTAGGGTCCGGAGTTGCCTGCCAGCTCCATGGGGAGCATAAAATATATATAGAAAGAATTCAAAACTCAGTGCTGATATGACCCCAGCTCTTACTATAGGTAATCCATAACATGGGACACATTTGTAGAGATAAGCCAACATATTGAAGAGCTATATCACTACAGAAAAATTAAGTATTTAAACAAACATGCTCAGTCCCGGAACAGCAAGGACTCTGACAAAAACAACTGTTAGGGCCATAAGATACAAAATGGAGCTGTATAACAGACTGGTCTAATTAAGTAGTTAATAAGATAGAATGGTCAACTGAAAAATAATTAGGGTTGCCACCTTTGGATGAGACAAAAAACGGATCCTAAGCTCCACCCCTAGCCCCAACCCTTTTCATGACTCGTCATGCATTGCTCCTTCTAGAAAGCCAATGGTTGTATCAATAAAATACAACACTTAAAGCAGTTCAACAAAAATCTTAAGATACTGTACTGTACCTGTTAAAGTTACTTTCCTAGGTTCTTCCTAGTTATTTATTTACTTAGGTATGTATGTATGTATTGATTTTATTGACCTTGGTTTACCAGATAAACATACAGAGATAAAACAAATCTCATTTACAGATATGATCTGGGGAGAGACAAGGGGAATACTGTAAATAGCAAACAGCATACATGGTATATAATTGATAGGCTTGCCTGTAATTATGTGGGGGAAGAGCTCCTCCCCCACAACCTATTTAATCAGAGCAGCTGTCTACCGCTCTGCATAGGCGAGGCGCATTCAGCTAGTGCTAGCTGGTCCATGGCTGCTTTCCTGTTTGTCCCCCGTCCCTCATTTTATTTTCTTCATCCATCCCCCACACACTTTTTTCCCTGTTGCCAGCGTTTGTTTGTGTTCTTTCTATCGGGTATTTCTGAGGCCACTCTTTGGCCGCCATTGCTTCTATTCATACCGGTATTCTTCGTCTGTCCTGGTTTGTTGCTCTGTCTTTCTAAGCAGCCACCCCATGCCGCTGCTTAGTTCGCCTTCGGGAGCTGCTCGTCGCCTGGACTGCTCTGCTTCTCCCGCCTGAGCCTCCTGCTTGCTCTGACACGTCGCTCCTGCTGCCTCCGCTTCTTCTCCTTTTCTAGCATCGGACTACCTGGAAGCCAGTCCGGAACCTCCTGGCTCATGCATTGGCCTCCTACCCTGCACAGCTCGGTTGTCTCCTCTTCTGGATGTCAGCAATCAACTTCAGTGCGTTCTGGGCTTCAGCCTGGACATATTGTGTGCCTCTGGGTTTCCACTGCCCTGCTGTTTATAATCTGCTGTTCCGCTTGCATGCTGGCTCATTCCTCCGCGATTCGCTGTGCTATCCCTCCTTGTAGTTGGATTTCGTCTGCTGCTGCCCTGCCATGGCTTTCAGGTACCTCTGCCCGCTTGTGTATTTGACAGTTGTATGGACACTTTGAATTGGCTTCGTTTGCACTATGCTTGGGGATCTTCATTTGCTTAGTAGCTGGGCAGGCTACCGTGCCATCGGTATTCAAGTACTTATAGCTGCGTCTCGCAGTTCGACTCAGCTGCCCTCATTGCTCCTACTTTTTGACCTTCCATGTGCTCGAGGATGTTTGCACCACCCGTTCCCTCTGTTATCGCTGTCTTTCCTGCCTTGGTTTACTGTGACTGATGATATGCTGCTCAGCCAGTTTCTCCCTTATTTTGGACATGGGTCAAGTTACATACAGCTACTTATCTATTCCTTCCCGCTTCCCAATTGCTCTTTATATATTATAACTATTTACCTGTGGACACGCACTTTAGGAGGGACAGGGTGCAAGTGTGCTTGTGGATTCCCTTCGGTTCCTCGACCATGCCTGCCTGCGCTGCTTTACATGCTTGCACCTTTGCCTCATTCATAGACCAGATTCCAGATGTTCGTTACCTCGGCGGGTTGCCTACTCTTCTGACGAGATCCTAGCTGCAATATCTACCATCATCGATCTTCAGGATTCCCTGGTCTCCAGCATCGTTTTGCTTTCTAAGTCTGCTTGTCAGTTTTACTGCTTCTTCGCAACTCCTTGGCTCCAGCTCTCACTTCCAGTGCATTCCTCCTTCTCCTACACTCGCCTCGTTCAGTTCGGGGCCTGGGGATTCCCAGCCTATCTGGCCTGCCTTCATGCTTTGGGCTGGAAGATCTTCCCTTGTCAATCTTCACCATTCATTACTTACTGGGTGTAAGCCGGAGGCGCCCCGTCACGGAAACTTTTTTTTTTTTTTTTTAAAAGTTGCCTAACGGCCCGCCCTCGGGCGGCGTCGCCGTCATGCGAGCGATTAATGCGACCGACTCCTCCTCCAACTCAGTTCTGTTTCTCCGCCGTCGAGGCAGCACCTGTTTCGAGTCCATTCTCCACTCGTCAGCGACTCCTCTTTTCCACACACTCGGCGCGATCGGTAAGACCGTTCTTTTTCCTTTTAAAGCGGCGCGGGTGTGTTTCTACTGTTTTTCTGTTGATTTCGGCGTATGTCGGGTCGGAGCTAAAAGTGTTCGACGAGCGGGCGCGCCCCTATCGTCGGTGTTACTGTGGCGGCATTTCTCCGTCTCGGACCGGCCAGCGTTTGTCTTCGTTGCCTGGGACCCAACCATGACATGGATTAGATGCGGCGCCTGTTTCTCCATGGACGCCGTGTCCTCGAAGTCCAGCGCATTCAAGCTCGGCAAAGCCCGCCGACCCTGAGAGGGCGGCGTCGCTCAAGGGATTCTCAGGTAAGGTCTCTAGGCCCTTCCCGGGTCCCCTCCGGGCCTACTCTGATCTGAGGAGGAGGGTCTCCTCGTCTTTTCTTGCCGAGGAGGCCCCTTCTGCGGTGTCGGGGCGTCGTAGTCCGCTTCGGGGCGGCGGCGCCGACACCGCCTCGGCAGTCACCTCTTAGGTGCAGGCTCCCCCGTGGCAGAGCCCTCGTCTTTTGGGCCTAGCTTCGGGTGGACCTCAACGCCGCTTCGGCGCCGTTCCCGGATCCTGGCGGTTTGCGGTGCCCGGTGATAAAACGGCGCCCGTTTCAACGCCGTTTGAGTCAGCGCCGTTCGCGCCCGGTGATCAAGCCGGCGCCGTTAGTAACTGCTCGCTTTGGATCAGCGCCGTTGGCACGGTGATCGGGGGCGGCGCCGTTGGCGGTGCGCTTTGGGCTTAAGCGTTCGCGGCGTCGATGGAGAAAGCGGCGCCGTCGGCGGTGCCGCCCTACGCCTTCCAGCCGCGCCCGGCGCCGTGGGCCTGGTCCTTCCTCCAGGCGGTGCCGGCGCTTGCCCGGCGCCGTTGAGGTGTGGGCTAGGCCTGGCTGCTACGAGCGTGAGGAGGCGCGGCGCCTCCCTTGGTACCGGGGCCGTTCGCGGCCCCGTAGCCTCGGGGACCCCTGGGGTGGCCAGCATTGAGGTCCTGCTGGTCTCGTCCTCCTCGGAGGGCGATGATTCAGACGTGGACCCATCCTGGCACCCCCACTCTTCGGAGTCTGGGTCCCCGGTGGCTAGAGGTGCCAGGCGGCGCAGCGGGCCCCTCCCTCTGTCCCCCCTTTCGTCGCCTCCTGAGGGTTCCCCGGCTGGGGGTGGCCGGGAACCCCTGGGGACAGGCCGGGGTGATGCAGGGAGGCTCCCCTCTGGAGGCCGGTGACAGCTACCTTCGAGGTGCTGCTCCTCTCTCTAGGGACAGGGGCGCTGTGAGTGAGGAGGCCCTCTGAGTCCGAGGGTCGAGGCAGGGTGCTGCTGCTCGGTCTTCCTTGGCCACCTCAGGGGGTGGCCAGGAGCAGTGCAGAGCCTCGCCCCTCCTCCAGGTTCTAAGGTGTCCTTGAGGCGTGGTTTGCGGACTGCCCTTCTGGATCCATGCAGTCGGCGTCGTCACAGGGAGGTTCTCCCCAGGGCTCTTCAGGCTCCGCTTCCCCAGAGTTCCGTTCTGCGGCCTGGTCTGATTTCGGGATCCCCTCTCAGGGCTCCTTTCCCCGGATTCAGAGCCCTCGCGAAGACAGTTCCTCCAGCGGAGGTGCCCCTCTCCCATCTCTCTGCCTTCCACCCCCACTCCCAGGCCATGTCGGCCCCTCTGGGTCCGTTATCCTGGGAGCAGTTCAGGGGTTCTCGTGGCCTTCCCTCATCACGTTAGGTACATGCATGGCCGGGTCTTTCGGCTCTCCCCACCGCCAGAGAATCCTCTGGGCATTCAGTTCCCATCATCCTCGTCTCCCTCCTCCGAGGAGAATGAACCCTGCTCATCTGTCCTCCGATGCTGATTTCACAGAATATCAGCGTTTCCTCGAGGATGGTGAGGGATCTCCGATTTCCCCGTTGAAGAGACAATACCCGAGCAGGAGCAGCTGAATTCCTTGGTGAGTTCAGTGCCCAGCATCTGGTGGTACCTTCCTGGCTATCCCCTTCCAGGAGGCGTCTATCCGGTCATGGCAGTCCCCTGCGCTTCTTCCAACCAGCGGACTGCCAGCGTGAGGTATTGTGCCCCTCTGAGTCTCTGGTTCCCTTCCCAACCCGTCCTCAGGTTTGGTATACCTGGATACTCCTTCTGGGCGCCGTTGCCTGGCCCACGACCGCCCACGGTTCGGACTCTCTCCAGTTCGACCGTTGGGGCGAAGAGTGTTCTCTTCTGCTCGTGCAGTGCTTGTATTGCATCACATCAGGCTCACCACGCTGCCTACAACCGGCATCTGTGGTCGATGATGTCCCAGCTGCTGGCATCTATGCCGATGACGGAGCAAACCAGACAAGCCGTTGCCCTCTCCATGGTAGCCTGGAGCTGGCAAGACACAAGCAAGGGCATCTTACGGCGCCAATGAGGTGGCTTCCAGGCTTGCGGGACAGCGATCTGCATCAGGCGGACGGCATGCCCGTCTTTCCAGGTTGTCACCCCTGGCCCGGCGTGGGGTGATTAGCTCCGCCTTCCGGGGACCGTCTTTTCTCTTCAGAGCTAGGAGACTTTTACAGGGGCTCCCTCCGTCTCCTCGTCTCCCGAGGGCACCTCCTAGCTCTTCTCCCTCTTAGGCTTTCTGAATAAGCCAGGGTCTTCTCCTTCTGTTTCTCACCAGCAGAGGCTGGGGTCTTGTTCCCTCAGGGTATGGCCTCTTCCCCTCAGGGGAAGAGGGCTTAATACTCACCAGGAAGTAATGAATGGTGAAGATTGACAAGGGAAGATAGGAAAATTACGACTCCACCGTAATTCTTGATCTTCTCTTGTATCTTCACCATTCATTACTACACCCGCCCACCATCCCCTCAGTGCCTCTTCCTGTGGCTTCTCCACCTCCCGTCTCCTTCCTCTCTCTGCATTTATATAAGAAATAGGGAAAATTTCCTTAAATTTTCCAAAAAAAAAAAAAAAAAGACAAAAGTAAAAAAAAAAAAAAAAAAAAAATCTTTTTTGGGGGTTCTAAAATCCAGAAAATTACTTACTCTAAGATTCATGGGCCATCTCGTGGATTGCATTGGCGATCAGACTGCACAACTATCTCTTGCTATTCTTATGGCAAGATACCTCTAGGGTTTTTGGCCTGGCTCAGGCTATTCAGTTTTGATCCTGCAATCCTGTGTTCAGATAGTTGCCTGAAATCTGTTTCCCCTCTATTCTTATCTTGCAGAGCAGAGGAGACAGTACGTCTGTTCCTTTCTTTAAAAAAAAAAAAAAATGCTGAGGGAACTCTCTCGACTGCTGTAGGCATCTTGGTATCTGGGTCATGCATCTACTAAAAAAAAAAAAATGGAAAATCAAACAAGAAAGCAAATGAGAAGGTAGGCTATCCCTCTCGCTGTTTGCTAGTGGTTTCTCCCTTTAAGTGTCCTCCTGGACAATTTTACAGTAGAGCTCTGCTGACCATATCCAATTTTAGCCAGCCTAAGCCTTGCCCGGCCTTAGCCAGTCAGTCTGAGTCCCATTTCTATCTTGAAACGCCTGAAAGGCTTACATTTCTATTTCTAAACCCCTGAGCAGCGCTCTCATGCTGCTGGGGTTTTATTCTTCCACCTCGGCTGTCCTCCACTTAAGGCCCTCCCGCGGCCAGGAGCCGAGGTGGTGTCAAGAACTAATGGCATGTTGAAGATGAGGACTATGCCCTCCTGAGTCTGTCTAGCGGGTTCGGTGAACCTTCTCTTCAGCTCTATCTCCGAGGATTCTTGCTTCCCCTTTAGTCGAACCTTCAGCTACAAGCTAACTATGCTCGTTGGGCCTTCTGGTCCCTTCAACATCCATCTCTCTTCTCTTTCTTCTTCTTCTTCTATTTTCTCATTTCCTTACTCATCTCTCCTCCTAGAGTCGCCCAGGTAAGGAGGCCCTGCACTCCCTAGGCTGGGATGTTCTCATCTCCTCTGTCCTTCCTCCATCGGCTTATTCCTTTTCAGTTCATTCTTCCTTGCTTTGCTATCCTCGACTATCTTGCCTGCTATCTATATTTTCTGCTTTCACTTTTGCCTCTCCGGCTCACAGAACTGAGTTGGAGGAGGAGTGGAGTCGCTACTAACGGCGCCCCTCGCGATGCGCATGACGCCGCCTCGAGGGCGGGCCATTGGGCAACTTCTTTAAAAAAAAAAAAAAAAAAAAGCTCCCGTGACGGGTGCGCGCCTCCGGCTTACACCCAGTAAGTAATGAATGGTGAAGATACAAGAGAAGATCAAGAATTACGGTAGGTACGTAATTTTCCTGTTTTTCCTATTGCTACACTTGCCTGGCTATTTACAGCTTTATGACCTGCCTTCGCCCTTTGGGCTGGGAGGTTTCCCTACTTCTGCTCTATACTTGCCTCGTTTAGCTCTGGGCTTAGAGGTTCACAGCCTCTGCAACCTGCCTTCGCCCATTGGGCTGGGAGGTTTACCTACTACTCATCTGCTTCTGCGACCTGCCTTCGCCCATCGGGTTGGGAGGATTACCTACTACTTCCTGCTTCTACGTCCTGCCTTCGCCCATCGGGCTGGGAGGTTTACCTACTACTCACCTGCTTCTGACCTGCCTTCACCCTGTGGGCTGGGAGGTTCACCTACTTCTGTTCTCCGTCTGCCTCACCCAGCTCAGGACCTAGTGATTCCCATTCCACTTCTACCTACCTGCTTCTGCTGCCTTAGCCAAGGACTCCCTGCTGCTGCTTCACCTTTGGGACATTAGTTACCATCTCAACTGTGCTCCCTACATGTCTGATCCCTCCTACTTCTCCGACTAAGTGGCTGGTCCTCATACTCAAACGCTTTCAGATTGCCTCAGGCTCGCTCGGCGGCTTCCGGGGTTGCTATCTTGGATTTCGCCCTGTGCCTCAGCCGTGGAATTACAACTGCTTCCAGGACTGGGTTGGCGTCTCCTGCAGACTTCCATTATCCTGCTTGTGCTCTACCATCTTCAGGCCTGTGACTCTGCTGCTTCCTTGGACTCTGCTTCTTCAGTTATCTCCATTTCAGACTCCTCAGGTCTCGTCTACTTCATGCCTTGAATTTGCATGCCATCAGTTCTCTATGTTATTCCTCTCGTGCAGTTGCCATGCCTCCATCTCAGTCTCTTCCAGGTGATTCCTACCTGTCCGGTTGTTGGATTCCTGCACATCGAAGGACTCAATCGCTTGATTTATACCAACGGTCATTCCTGGGTCTAGCTGGGTTTCCCATACTGGAATCAGCTGCCTCTCTCCTATCCTGCCAGCTGTCTTGGCTACGTTTTCTTCAGGGGCTGGTTGCCACATCCTGTTCCTTCTCATTTGCCTACGTTGCTGCACTCCTGCTCCTACTACCTCTCGCTTTGGATTCAGTTCGACTGCCTTCTTTCATTTGGGCTCACCTCAGTATACTATTTGGATGCTTCATAAATCGCACCAGTGTCTCTGATTATCATATACAGCATGCCATTATTCCAGCTCAACTCTACAGCCATTGCTTCATATCAGTTCTTAAGATTATATATTTCCTATCAGATTTGAATTCGTCACTCGATAGCCTGGCCTCAAGCCTTCTCTCATTCCTCGTACTATACAAGTCCTATTAGAAACCTGGACTTTGTACTACTTTGATATTTCGTTCTGCCTCGTAGACATCAAGCTTGGATGCAATTATTTCTGCTCCTGTATTGAATTCGTCAGTCATCAACTTCATCTCCACCATCATTCAATTCCTTGGATTATGCCCTATCAACTGAAGTACGGAAGACGGTTCTTCATATATCTGCTCTCCATCATTCCGAATTATACATGGATTCTTGGACTCGGACTTTATTAGAAGGAAATTATTTCACTGGACATTTATAATTCAGCTTTCTTAAGCTCCATTCATCTGGATTGAATTCTACAAATTTTAATTCAGATTAGCTGATTAATTTAGTTTAATTGGGATCTCTCTCCTTTAGTATGCCCAGAAAGACAGGCAGGTCAGTAGCCATGGGTCCTCAGAGGTTCCCCCCAAGGGGGGTTTTCCTCTCCTGAGTGCTACTGGTCACACTGTCTGGAGTTGGAGGAGGTGATCGTCTATTCTTATCTTTAAGATGTTATGCTAGACTTTTTAGCATTCAGTTACTGAACAATTGTTGATATTTTTTCCTTTTGGGGCTCCATAATTCTAATCCAGACCTCCTTCCTTCCTATAGGTGGGATACAGAGCAATGCCAAAACCATCAAATATTATCAAACGATTCAATTCAAGCATCCAAGTATCTAAGCACAAGTCATTCTATGCTGGTCTCTGTATCCAACAGCCATCTACATCATTCCACTATATGTTACATAAGCACTGAGCTATGAACCACACATAATTGATAGGCTTGCCTGTAATTACATGGGGAAAGAGCTCCTCCCCCACTGCCTATTTAATCAGCAGCTGTCTACCGCTCTGCTTAGAGCGAGTCGCATTCACCCTCCATCCTCCCCGACACCTCCTCCTTCTACGGCACTCTTATCCCACCGGGGGGCTCCATAATTCTAATCCAAGCCTCCTTCCTTCCTCCTTACAGGTGGGATACAGAGAAAGGCCAAAACCATCAAATATTATCAAACGATTCAATTCAAGCATCCAAGTATCTAAGCACAAGTCATTCTATGCTGGCCTCTGTATCCAATAACCATCTACATCATTCCACTATGTACATAAGCACTGAGCTATGAACCACACATAATTGATAGGCTTGCCTGTAATTGTAATAGGGAAAAACTCCCTCTAACCCTATTTAATCAGAGCAGCTGTCTACCGCTCTGCTTAGAGCGAGTCGCATTCACCCACCATCCTCCCCGACACCTCCTCCTTCTGCGGCACTGTTATCCCACCAGGGGGCTCCATAATTCTAATCCAAGCCTCCTTCCTTCCTACAGGTGGGATACAGAGAAAGGCCAAAACCATCAAATATTATCAAACGATTCAGTTCAAGCATCCAAGTATCTAAGCACAAGTCATTCTATGCTGGCCTCTGTATCCAATAACCATCTACATCATTCCACTATGTTACATAAGCACTGAGCTATGAACCACACATAATTGATAGGCTTGCCTGTAATTATGTGGGGAAAGAGCTCCTCCCCCACAGCCTATTTAATCAGAGCAGCTGTCTACCGCTCTGCTTAGAGCGAGTCGCATTCACCCACCATCCTCCCCGACACCTCCTCCTTCTGCGGCACTGTTATCCCACCAGGGGGCTCCATAATTCTAATCCAAGCCTCCTTCCTTCCTACAGGTGGGATACAGAGAAAGGCCAAAACCATCAAATATTATCAAACGATTCAGTTCAAGCATCCAAGTATCTAAGCACAAGTCATTCTATGCTGGCCTCTGTATCCAACAACCATCTACATCCTTCCACTATATGTTACATAAGCACTGAGCTATGAACCACACAGAATAATACATAATAAAGAAATTGTGTACTATATATATTTTTCTGGCTCCATTTCCTTTTAATGTCCACAGTAATATTTCAAAGTCAAAGAAGTGACCACATTTTTTTCTTGAGGAAAAAAATAATTTAAAACATTTAAAATGCCTAAATTCTGTTAAAGAAGAAAATGTTTACCAGCAAATGAAAGTGGAAGACAACTGGCTGTGTTGCAGTTACAAAAGGTGGGGGCAGCTTTGCTGCTATGTCACTTTAAGATGCAGTGGAAAAGATTAGGTTAAGTAAGTGCTAATTGTGTTAATGGCCATACTTTACACCGCTCAGGTTGACTGCTTTCACAAACAAAAGGCTATATTGATAACAGAGCTTGTTTGTAACCTGGACATGTAGTTGAAACAATGAATGAGATGACAAAATCTGTTTTAGAAGAATGTGAGCACTCAAAATGGCTCAAAAACCTGACCAGCACAGAGCAAAACTGGATTACCTGGTAGGGACTCTGAAAACCTGACCACCAGGTAAAAAATCTGACAGGCGGCAACCCTACTGTTAACAGTAGCACTGATTATATAAAAGTCATAGAAAATGCCCCCAGTTCAAGTTTCACTCTTCGAGTCCAACTGGAGCTGAGGTCCAGAGGCCGCAAACTCCCAGGCAATAGCTTCCGCTTTTTTTTTCCTACTTCTGCACCATCAGTAATTTGGAAGGTATGTCCACTGTAACGGATTTGCAAACGAGCAGGCATCAAGAGAGTGAGTAACACCCAGGCTTTGAAGTCTCACCCGGACAGCTTCAGATTTCTTTCATCAAGCACGAGTAGCATAGGATAGATTAGATTTATGTCCTTTCTGAGGTGCAGCCTCCAGAACTGGACATAATACTCGAAGTGGTGTCTCACCAGTGCGATGTAGTGACAACACCACCTCCCTCCTTCTGCCGGAGGTACCTCTCCCTGTGTATCCCAACATCTCACTAGCTCTAGCCACTGCTTTGTCACATTGCCCTGCTACTTTAAGGTCATTACATATGATAATCCCAAGGTCCCTTTCGTGCTTAATGACTGACAGTACCTCCCCCTCATCCTATATTCGGTCCCCGGGTTCCTGTGCCCTAGGTGTGTGATTTTGCAGTTTTTGGCACTGAACCCCAGCTGACATGCTCTTGACACTCCTTGAGTTTCCCAAGATCCCTGTGCATTCTTTCCACTCCTTCCTTATTGTCTGTCCTATTAAAGATTTTGGTATCTTCTGCGAAAAAGTATACCTTCCCTTCCAGTTCATCTGCAGCGTCACTTATGAAGGCTCTGAAGAGGATCGGTTGGTCCCAGTACAGAGCTCTGCAGCACCCTGCTGGTCACTGTCCCATCTTTTTGTTGTTGTTTATTAGAATAATATAAATAAACAATGCAAACAGTAATGCAGAAGGGATTATATAAAACCAGCATATAAATGTAACACATGCAAAACTATCTTGGATACCTCGATATAGAAACTGAGAAGGTTGGCAATTCTAACAGTAATAATAATTGTATGTAAATCTTTAATTCTGGATACCAGTAGATATGTGGTGTTATACAGAGACCCTTTTTTTCAAATGTGCCCCCACCCCCTTGCCCTTACCTTTTGCCTGAATCCATGTAGATACCTTGTTCATATGCTTTCTTTCTTTTTTTTTTTTTATATTTTTTGTTGCCAGGCATCCCCTAGCCCTGCGAATAGGCTCATCAGCCTCCGGCAACCTGCCCCCTCATACTTTGGGCTTGCCCCCCTCTTTCTTGTATGGCTTAGGGTCCACCAGTCATATAGGGAGTAGATTTCCTTCAATGGCCGTAGATCGTTTCCCCCAGGTACTTTCGAAGTGACTGAAATTACATGTATTAGTGTACTGGGTCTGTTCTATTTTCATAGGGTATAACAAATTATGAAGCCATTGCTGTACACTAGGGAGTTTCTCTGATATCCAACATTGGGCTATTTTTTTATGAGCATTGATAAGTGCCAGAGACCAAAGATGAAGGTTCCCCTGAAGGAGGTGCCTCTTAGGATCTGCCCCAGAAGAAATTTCAATGGGGAACAAGGGAGGGGGTGGGGGGTGCACCCAACACATTTGTCATGGTTCTGTGAATTACGTGCCAGTACTTAGCTATTTTAGGGCAGAGCAGTGTCGTATGTCAAAAGGTCCCATCTTCCACTTTGCATTTTTGGCATTATTTAGAGATCTTGGGGTTGATTTGATGTGTTCTGTATGGTGGGATGTAGATCTGATAAAGGAAATTAAGTTGACTCGGTCTTAGTCTATTATTCCTAGAACAATTATTCAAATGTAGCATAGCCTCTTCCCAGACATTTGGGGTTATTGCTTGTCCCAGGTCTGCTTCCCATTTCTGTAACACCCGTTGTTGTGGGGAAGGAATACATCTTAATTAAAGCCGATAAATTGTTGAAAGTGGGTTGGCTTAGGGTTAAGGCCAATACAATGCCTCACCCAAGGGGAACACAGAGGGACCCTGTGTTGGTGCAATCTGCAATTTAAGTATCCTTTGTCTCATTTGTAAGTATACAAAACAGTCTCCAGGGCCCAAGTTCCAGTGGGATTTCTATTCTCCTAAGGTTTGTAACCTATCACCTTCATGTAGTTGATTTATGTGTGTTAGTCCTTTCTTGTGGCATCTAAGGAGACCACCATGTATATGGGCCAAATATTAATCAGTATATTTCAGCTGGACTTCAGCAAGGCCTTCGACATTGTGCCACATAAGAGGCTTGTACATAAGCTGGGCAGCCTGGGAGTGTGTCCCAAGGTGGTAAACTGGATTAGAAACTGGTTGAGAGAACACAGAGAGTGGTGGTAAATGGAGTTCAATCTGAAGAAAGGTGGGTGACCAAGCAGGCCCGGTGGCGCTTAAGGTTGAGGCGCTGGATGCCACACCTCATGCCATGCTGGCGACCTGGGTTCAGGAACGAGCCTGGGTTGTCAGGGATTGGCAAGAGGGGTGTGTGGAGTGGGACTGAGATGCCGCAAGGCGACTCTTCTCTCCAGGGGAGGGATGAGGGGTTTCCCTAGCCCTTGGCTGCCACCTAGTGGCGGACAGATGACAGTTTGGGCAACGGGGAGCCCAGCAATAACCAGGGGTGGGGCGGAAGGGGCTGAGCCGGTACCCAGAGTGCATGTGCGCCTCCACACGCACGCACTGCCGGCGTCCTGGGATCTTCAGGAGAAAACCAGGGAAAAACGCAAAAAGTACTAATTAAAAAAAAAAAAAAAAAAAAGAAAGGAGGGTGACCAACGGGGTGCCACAAGGATCAGTTCTGGGGCCAGTCCTCTTTAATATCTTCATAAGTGATATTTGGAGAGGGGCTGGAAGGGAAAGTATGCTTCTTTGCAGATGACACTAAGATCTGTAACAGGGCAGATGCTCCAGGAGGGCTGGAAAAAAATGAGGGACCTAAGTAAGCTTGAGGAGTGGTCAAAAGTGTGACAGCTACATTTCATTTCAGATAAGTGCAAAATCATGCATTTGGGACACAGAACCCAGGGGAGGAGTACATGGAGGAGAAGATACTGATGGCCACCAAACAGGAAAGGGATCTGGGGTAATCATTATCTGATGACCTAAAGGTGGCTAAACAGTGTGCCAAGGCTGTGGGGCAACCCAGTGGGATGCTGGGGGGGCATAGGGAGTGATATCACCAGCAGAAAAAAGGAGGTGGTGATGCAACTGTACAAATCATTTATGAGACCTCATCTGGAGTACTGTGTCCAGTTCTGGAGGTAGCGTTTCCAGTAGGACATAGACAGAGTAGAGGCAGTTCATGGAATGGCAACAAAAATGGTGCAGGGTCTGCATCAGAAGTCGTATGAGGAGGCACTGGAGGACCTCAATATGTATACCCTGGAAGAGAGGAGAGAGAGGAGGGGTTTGATAGAGACCTTCAGATACCTCAAGGGTATAAATAAGGTACAAAAGAGCAGCATCTTTCAGAAGAAAAGATGTTCAAGAACAAGGGGCCATGACATGAAGCTGGAGGAGGGTAGACTCAGGGGTAAGGTGAGGAAGTATTTTTTCATGGATAGGGTGATGGATGCACGGGATAGCCTCCTAGCAGAGGCGGTGGGGGCAAAATCGGTAGGGGAATTCAAGAATGCATGCGATAGGCATAGGGAACCCTAGCAACAGGAAAGAGAGGGTGAAGCCGGAGATCATATACAGTCTGTGGTTTTGCAGCAGGTAGGGAAAATGGGCAGACTGGGTGGGCCAAGCAGTCCTTATCTGCTGTCAGTTTCTGTGTTTCTATATTTTAACACTGCTATAATAGAAGCATAAGTGGTGGTGATTTGGAGCAATTCAAGATGATCATGATCAGCGTTCCACATCCAGATCAGGTTCCGGGTAAAAGTGTTATCACATGTTCTTTTGTGTCATCTTGCTTTAAGAGATGAGAGCAAATCCCTACGAAGGTCACCCTTTACCTGGTCTCCCTCCATTTCAGTCCAGGCTGGCGTTCTGAGGGTCTCTGCTATGGGAAGAAAAGATATCTGAGCTGCCTAATAGTACAGTTTAATATCTGGGAAACCGAGTCCTCCTTTATTTAGGGGTAATATATTTCTATTTTTCCCTTTAAAAAAGAAATTTGTGTAAAATAGTAAAGTTGTTGAAAATCTTATCTGGAAGATGAACCGGTAATTGATTGGAAAAGGTAACATTTTGGAAGTACATTCACTTTAATTGTGTTTATTCGCCCAATACGAGTTGGGGGTGGTCTTTCCACCTATCAGAATCTTCTGTCAGGGCAGTGAGTAATAGGTTGTAATTTAACTGGATGAGGCATTGGTGAGCCCTAGGGATCTGAACTCCTAGGTATTTAATTCTGTCTGCAACTTGCGCCCCCATTGAGGTATTGGATAGAGAGTTTTCTTCAGAGGCTACAACTCGCATAATCTCACTTTTGGTCCAGTTGATTTTGTGCCGTGACAGATTATCAGACTCACTAAAGAGTTCCTGTACCTTAGGGAGACCTCTGTGGGGGGCTTTCAAATACAACAGCAGGTCGGCAGCAAAGAGAGCTACTTTATGCTGTCCTCTGCTTCCTGCCCCTAGTGTTCCTGAATGTTTGCGAATATTTGCTGCGAGAGGCTCGAGGGACATTACAGAAAGCAAGGGAGAAAGAGAACATCCCTGTCTTGTCCCCCAGGTTAGTAAAAATTGTGGGTGGAGTGAGCCTTTCACCAGCAGTTGAGCAGTGGTATTTCTATATAAGGCTTTAACCTGTCTCAGGAGGGATGGGCCCAGACCAAATGCCTGCAGAGTGGTAGAGAGACATCCTCGCTCCACGCAGTCGAAAGCTTTTTCCGCGTCCAAGGCAAGAACCGAAGGACCTCTTGTGTGAGGGTTTTGAGCCCATTTATAAAGTCCTACAACTGTTATGCTTTCCCAGCCTGCCTTGTACGAAACCGCATTGGTCAGGATGGATCCTCTGTGGTAGTATTGGTTCAAGGCGAGACATTATTACCTTAGCCAGGATTTTGTAATCTAAGGTACGCAGGGAAATGGGTCGATATGAGGCATGTAGGGCAGAGTCCTTACCTGGTTTGGGGAGTACTGTGATGATGGCAGACTGCATGGAAGGAGGGAGCGCCCTCCATTCCAGGCAGGGTTCCAGGCTTTCCTGAACCATGTTAAAAAGAGGATCAAATAAGATGGGCATCAGTGATTTAAAGAAATCTACGGGGATGCCATTCGGGCCCGGCGCTCCCGCCTTGTAAAGCTCTAATTGCTCTAGATAGTTCCTCTTTGCTAATTGGCTGTTCCAGCTGTTTACTAGATTGAGCAGACAGGGAAGGAAGTTGTGCCCATGTCAGGAAAGACTGAACTTGCTCCAAAGTGGGAGCAAACTCTGAGGTATACAAAGTTTTATAAAAGTTCAAAAAGGCCTGATCTAGGCCTGACCTATAACCTCCTGGTGTGTAGAGAGGAGACCTTCAGCAGTCTTTATCTCATTTATCTTTCGTTCCAATTTTTTTTTTAGTTGTCATGCGAGGAACTTGCCCTCCCCCCATCCCCCTCGAAATACAAGGCTGCCTGCCCCAGGAGAGTGGATCTTCCCAACTGTGAACTTCTATGGGAGTTGTACTATCGTTTAAGTTTTAGAATCACTTGGTATAGTGGGGCTGAGAGACATAGCATGTACGCTGTCTCACACTCATGAATTATAGAGACTGGAGGATAAACCGCACTAAACAAGGCATGTCGACTCCTCACTGGTGCACAGAGACGGACCCACACCTGTGAGCTCTACTCTGAAACCGGCTGGTTACAACTCTCCAATCGCCTCATGTATCTCACCTGCTTGATGGCAAAAAATCAGTCCTGGGACTGACTCCATTGTGTATCCAAGACCTATTCTGTCTGAATAATGGCACATGTCCCACCAGAAGATCTGAGCACCAACCTTTTCGGGTCCCCAGATGCCAGACTGCTCAGGGACAAAGATCATTTGCCTACCGGGCCCCAACCTGCTACAATGCCCTTAGCTTACCTACTCTATCCTCCACATCACTGGGAACTTTCAAATCCATGCTCTACGCTCACCTCTCTGCCTCCAGCTCCTGTGACTGCTTTGACTAAAGGCTTATCCCTCCGTTGTCTGTCCCTCACCATGGCCCGTCATTTTGGCTAAGACACTCGGAATACCACTAACTGGTCCTGTCCGCTACTGAATCTCTTTTCTATTTTCTCTCTTTCTTCTCCTTCTCCCTCTATCTCCTCCTCCTTTTCTCTCTCTACTTTTCCTCAAATGCCTCTGAGCATCTTTCTTTCTTGGAAAAATAGTTATTGATTTATTACTGCCTTTGTAAATTGCTGAACAAATTTTTTATGTAACATTTTTGTTCTTACATGTCTTGTTTTTTGTTTATGTTCAATGTGACGTGGAACCTTTGTAAAAGAGCCTTGGCTCAAAGGTATTAATTCCTAGACCAATAAACTAAACTAAACTAATAGTTTCCAGGTTAGTTATATCTGTGGTTTCAGTTTTCCTTATGAGAGGCATATGCTATCGTTTGACCCCTAGGCCTTTAAAGCCTCCCATCTAATTGAATGGGATGTATCTCTGGGGATGTTCAAGACTAGATATTCTCTAATGGCTACTTTGATAAAACTTAAGTAGACCTCATCTTTCAAAAGGAGTGGATTGAGTCACCAGTTGCCTCATTGATGGTACTTGCTCACCCATCTGCATACTCGGTGAAAATGGGGCATGGTCAGAGACCAGGATGGAAACATAGTTTATCGATGTAAGTTGTGTGGCCAGTGCAGTGGAAGTTAGAAGCCTGTCTAGTCTTGCATATGACTGATGTGTGAGTAAAAGCTACAGTATGTTGCCTTCCTGTGGGGTTGTGCTGTCTCCATATGTCAATCAAAGAATAGTTTGATTGCATTTCACCCAAAGCTTTGGCATTTTTGGACAAAGTAAATGGGGTAGTATTAGACTGATCTAAAGTTGGATCCAGTACATTGTTGTAATCCCCTCCCAAAACCCATGAGCCCAAGAATTGTACTATATTCAGCGCTAGCTTCAGGTAGAAGCCAGGGTCTTCAACGTTAGGGCCATATATGGAACCTACTGACAGAGTGTCCCCTTCAGGTCATTCTGGCTGTGCTAATGCATAATAATTACTGGTGCAAATTTTTTTCTATGGGAAAAAGCGGTTGATATTTCCCGTAATAACTAGTCAGTTGATATGACTTTCACGCGCACACATCATTTGGCGCGAGGGTTAGAGCACACACAAGTAAACAGTTAAAAGAGCGACGCTCAAAACAGTATTTTTCTCACCAACCTGTAAGCACATCCTCACCATCAGCGTCTGCACACGTCTCCCAAAATCGGAAAGTCTGTAAAAAAAAAATAAGAAGTAATCGCTAGTATAATGAGTCGTTTCACAAACCCTCAAGGTGCACAAAGAGAGCGTTTTATAGAACAAGGAAACGCAAACACTAAGCGCAAAACAGATAGCGACGTACGCCTCTTCTTTACCTACCTCAGTGAAACAGGTCAGACTATAGATTTAAAAACAATCGAAATACAGCACCTAGATGAATTAATAGCAAACTTCATTTTTGTGTAAAAAAATGATGGCATAGAATATGAGCCCAGCTCCATCCGTGGCATCGTTACGTCAATTGACAGGTACCTGGTGAAGAGCACTACCCGCACTCCATATTCAAAGGTATACAGACAGATTTTATGGAAACAAAGCGTGCCTTGGCGCTAAATTAAAACACCTCAAGAAGATGGGTAAAGGCAACAGGCCACTGAAATCACAAGCCCTAACAGATGAGGACATTAACCTTTTGTACAGTTCAGGGACAATAAACACAACCACTCCCACTGGACTCCTGAACTTCCTATTTTTTAACATAGGCATACAGTTTGCCTTGAGAACCAAAGAACACTATGACTTGCAATGGGGAGACATAACAGAAGGTATCGACACTGAAGGGAATCATTTTTTAGAATATTCTGAGCGGCAAACAAAGACCCGATCGGGCGATAATCCAAGGGACGTTAGACCAGTAAAACCACGTTTGTACCAAAACTTAACAAACCCAGAGAGAGACACCATCAGGGCATATGAAATCTACAAAAAAAACAGGCCCCAATCTTGCTTATCAGAACAGTCTCCCTTCTATCTAGCACCCAACACAAACGCAGCCCAGGGATCACTTTGGTTCAGGAATATGAACGTGGGCATGAACAAACTCAGAACAATGATGTCCACAATGAAAACTGCTGCAGGCATAGCTAACTGCAAACGAATTACAAACCATTCAACCCGTAAAACCTCAATACAGAGGTTAATAGACTGTGATGTGCCCCCCACCGAGGTACAACAAATCTCTGGCCATCGAAACCTGCAGAGCATAAATAATTATTCAATCCTGTCAGAAAAGAAACAGCATAAAATATCAAGTCTCCTACAGTACCTACCTGAGACACAAGAAAACCAGCAGCCCTCAACATCGACTTGTCTGTTCAAAAACCCCAGCAGTGGTCAAATGAATGTAAATGAAATCAGAAACCAAACTCTCTTCAAACAATATTTGGTCCAAACTGCGTGATCAACCAGGGGTGTCAATAAATTTCTACCATGCAGCTCCGAAGAAAGAAGCAAAATCAAGAGGCGTCCAGTAATTGAATCAGATTCAGACTAGAGTACGTAGCTAGTGACACAGTACAATCCATATGTTAATTAGTTGCCTCCTAGAGTAAAAAAAAGCAAACAAAATAAAAACAGAGATTTTACATTCATATCCGTTAGAATCTATCTGAGATTTTGAACACTGTCCCTCAATTCATTTCAGGGACTTGACATATGACCTCCGTATCCATAGCAGAACTGTCGTGCAGCAACGGACACTGAGCAAACGGAGATATGAAACTTGCCACGGAGGACTCAGCTCTGCAATTTACTCTCAGCTTTAAGTAACATTTTCACCACTGATATTAATTTAGCGGTTGTCTGATTTTTGTCAATAAACTTGCAGATTTAATATCTATTGTTTCTCGTGCCTTAACTTTATCAGCGGATAAAAATTTGCACCACAATTATATAAAATAGACAGGGTCCTGAACATTGAAATTCAAGCACATCCTCGGTGAGGATGCATTGATAAACCCTCGAGCTTCGCTCTCGGGGTTTAATGAGGCATCCCTCACCTCGGGTGTGCATTAAATTTTCATAATGTTCAGGACCCCATGCATTATTCTCTATTTTACCACCAGGGCCTACACAGTTTCGAACTACTTGACTTTGGAAACTCTTTGGTAACCATATGTTTCCCTGACTTTAGAGTTGAAGCAAGAAGTCACCCATGTACCCCCCAACCCCCACTGGTCTTCCCAAATTTCTTTGTTCCCATATGGGTTTCCTGCAGTAACACACTCTGTGGCCTTAATTTCTTAATTCGGCTTTGTACTTTTCTTCATTTGACCACATTTTTTAATCCATTGACATTCCAGGTCACAATATTAATTGCCTTATCCATTATTATAGTGAGTAATCCAAGGTGACAGCAGAGAAGGTGTATCCCTGACTCTGCCGATAAGTATCCGAGAATAATACATTGTGTGTAAGGCTGTCTTTCTGCATATTAAACTGTGAATTTTCCCCCTTTTAATTTCTTCTCCCTCCCCTTCCCTCTTTAACAACCCAAATTAACAGTGCCCCCACCTCCTTTGATTAATGTTCGTTTTTTATTGATTAGTTAGTAGTAACCCTTGAAGTAACAGTAACACAGCTATTGTAAACAATACAGCATTTTCCACGTGCCTTGCTGGTCTAGAACTCGACCAGCCATGCTCCCTTCTTATGTTGATGGCAAATGATATGTGCTGCAGTGGACAACATTTTTCCATAGTAAAATATAAATGAATGTAAAGACAGCTAAGATGCTTAAATACACTCTCTCGAGTCATAGGGTAATACTTAGGGTCACCTCCCCCTTGTGTCACTTAAGAAAGTAATAGTGTATTAAGGGAGGAAGTGATAGAAGGACTAGGGAAGAAGAGTGAGAGAGAGAGGGGGAATAAAGCTGCTGTTATATTTCCCCATACCTCTTCAACCAAGCGACACTAACAGCTCTGTAAATGATTTTAAGTGAATTTTGCCCTGGTAGTTTACCTCTAAGGAAGAGCAATAACATGTGGTGCTCCAGTTCCCCATCGGTAATTGCAGCCTGTGGGGAGGGAATGCCACTCAGAATAGAAGTAACTAGTAGCTTCTCTCCTTTCGTACCTTGGCCTGGAGTAGGTCTACCATCCCTCTCCCAGTTATCCCCCCCCTTCTCAAGCCATTTATCTATAAGGCTGTTGCCCAAAGCAGAGTGCTTCGTGTCTCCACTCTCCACTCCCCCATCCCTTCTCGCGTCTGAACGAGCAATTTGCTGGGGCGCTAGCAGGATGGAGACATGATATCCATATCCTGGTTCAATATTGGGTCTCGGATGAACCCAAACCTACATTTCTGCATATTTCCAAAAAGTTAAATTTATGCAGCAGTTGGGTGTGGCCCTGACAACAACCAAAGCCAGTGCCTTGAATACCACATACCATAGCTCCAAAAGGAGAAGTTCGGCTCCGCTTGTCAAGGGTACCCATTTTGTATTCCTAAGAGCAGTAGGAAATGGCTGCCCCTACACCACCATGAGGCATGAAATTCTCCTCATGTGTAGCGAGTGTACAAGGTGAGTGCATGCGTCAACGAGACTCACAAACAGTCTTTCTTAATTCTGTTTTTTGTCTTAGACTTAGTCCGTGGTCAAGCAAGTCCTGGGTTATCATATGCTACTCGTAATCTCCCCCTCCCCCCAGATGATACCTGCTCCCCACTGTGCAGTTGGGGCAGGAAAAAGCTTAGAAACTATCATTTAGTTCCATTAATTCGAACAGCTATCGACAAATCAAATGCTGAAATTTTTATTTAGGCACAAGGATCTGTGGGTGCAGTGATGAGAGCCACCACATCGGCTTTACGGCCAGGTAGCTCCCTTTAGTATATGACAGATGAGCGTTGCATGGTAATATTGAAAGTAAAAGAATTAAGATTGCCATGAGCATTATTATGCGGACTCCCATTGCCTTCTTTGTAGTCCTTATTGACAGCACAGGGCTAAGATGACATCCACTGCTTCCCAGTGTACAATAACACTTCCAGTTTGTAAAGTAGTTGACTGCCGCCCTTCACCATATAAGTAGGGACCCCCGTAAATCCGAGGAGTCAAAGACTGTCCCAAAATTGAATTTGTTTATACAGCCACTGTTCGTCCGTGGTTGCATCCCTCCCAGTCCTGCATACCACCACAACTTTAAGCCTTTTCCTGCCATGCGAGAGCTAGCTGATAGAGACTGACATGAAATTAACTTAGCTGTCCGACTGCACTGTATCTTTGCAAACTGTCAACTGTCAAACTTCAGTGCAGTTATGGCTGCGTGTTAAGTGCTTGTAGTTCGAGTGGTAATAGGAATTTAAAGTAAATATTTAAAAGGAATTCTGTAGGCAGTGCAACATCAGGCCGAGGTGGGGACAATATAATGAGGGAATCACCTGGATCTTGCAGACAGATTAAACATGCTTTTGCTTTAACAGGAGTCGTTCCCCCTCACTTGCAATCTTCCTTTTTGGGTCGCAACCTCCTCCTCCATGAATCTTTCTGCATTTTGCAGCCTGTCAAAAAATCGAGGTGGGTGACCCATCGAGTTATGTGGAGCCATGAGGGGACTAGATGAGCAAATTCTCAGTTCCTGTTGTATAACTTGTTTTTGATCCCAGAAAATTGCTGTCAGTGCTTGCTGTAGATCTCAGCTGAGATCTTGAAAGATCATCACATGCTGTCTGTTTTGTAATTGGATTGAGCCCATGTTCTTGGTCACTCGCAGAACTTTTTCTTTATCTGTGTAGTGGAAATATTTAATTAAAAAATGTGTGGGGTGTTCCCCTGGTCATGGCTTAAAACAACTTGAAGTCTTGCTGTATTCTGACAAGTGCAGTTAGCCCCAGCCTGTAAACTGCCCCGGAGAACAAAGGGTTAGCCCTTCTATGCAGAGCATAGAATGCTGAGCTCGTGCTCGGTTGATGTCTCTGTCTGTTTCCCTTTGAATGCTAACGGTCAGATTCTTTACTCCGCCTCACTGAACAGTCGCTCCGGAGATTTCTCTTGCAGCTCGGTTCGAAAGTCGGTTTAAGTGTAGTTTCTTCATCGGTTTCTAACCAAAAAAGTTTTCGGCATAGTTGGTTCGGTCTCTGTCTGTGGTACCGTGAATACTAGATAGGTTTTGTACTGTGTTTTCTGTGTGGAACTTGTGAAAAGTGTGGATCGGTTCAGCCGAACCGATCATTTGTTTATTTCTTGTGTAACTTTAGTGTTGGGTACCGGTCCTTATCAGTTCTAAAAAAAAAAACATGTTTTGAAACAGTTTTTTCCAAGACCCGTGACACGGTTAGGAACCAATAAGAGAGTCTTGCCTGGCAGTTGGCAAAAAAAGGGTAAGTTTGGTTAGGTTGGCCATGTCTGAGAAACTCAAGAAAAAAAACAGGCCCACTGGGTTTCAACACTGCAGTGAGTGTGGGGAGGTCTTTGCTAAGTCCGATCCCCACACCACATGTGTTTCTTGTCTGGGGTTTGATCACCTCGCTTCAGACTGCCAAATTTGCAAAAATGTTCCCAAATCTACCCTTGAAAAGAGATTAGGTAGACTGAGGGAAAAGGAGTCCGAGAAGTCCTTTGACCTAGATGGCCAGCCCAGTTCGGTTCCAACCGAACCAGAAGGAGTGCCCTCTGACCAGGGTGATACTTCTTCGGGCAAAAGGAGAGTCGTTCCCGAGCGGTCGGTTCCGACTTAATGAAAGTGCAAAGAAAAATCATCTGGTTCGGATCCAGAAGTCCCATGTTCCAACAGCCAAAGAAATAGCCAGAGCGATTCGGATTGTGGAATCGCTTCACCCGGTTCCGACCGATCCGGCACTTTTTGGCAGGGGCTCGGTTCGGTCGGTTCCCCTGGTTCACGATTATACTTTGGAAGAATTTTATGAACTGGAGTTTGAAGAGGAAGGGGAGTTTGAAGATGATGATGGTGATGGTGAAAGTCTAGATGTGCCCGTGGAATCGAACATCTCCCCAGACAGACCTTCAGGTGTATCCCTTCCTAGGCTTTCTGAGTCCCCTTCCCACTTTTTGTTCTATAGAAAGGTGGTTGAGACCTTCCAGCTTCCTATGGAAGAGGCAATGGAGGATCAGGAGGAGCGTGAATATGTAGAAATGATGGACATCCCAGAGTCCAGGAGACTGTCTATGCCCCTCCACAAATCTTTTGGGAAACAGACACAAAAAATTCTGAAGTCTCCCAATTCTGTACCTCCTGTGGACAGAAGAATGGACAAGAGGTATACACTCTCAGGCTCAGAAACTGAGTTTTTATATCACCAATGCAGCCATGTTGGGGTTGTGCAGGCTGCTGCCTGTGATAAGGGAAGCATTCCCTTGGCTTCACACCCCCCAGACAAAGACTCTAGGAAGGTTGATGCCATGGCAAAAAAGCTGTACATGGTATCTTCCCTGGGATTCAGACAGGCAAATTATATGGCCTATACAGCTACTGTAGGTGCCAGAAATCCAGGTGGGGCACTGTACTGGCACTGGCTAAACAGGCCTCCCCCAGTTAGCCAAGGAGCTGGAGGCGGTGGCTGCAGATGGAATTGAGGCATCTAAAGTTCTGTTTCATGCTGCTGTGGACTCTTAATGATGTGTCATCAAAAGTCATGGCTACATCTGTGGCTCTTCGGAGAATGGCTTAGAAACATAGAAACATAGAAGTTGACTGCAGATAAGGACCGCAAGGCCCATCCAGTCTGCCCATTTCTTTTTCTACCTTATAAATGTGCCATCGGCCTTTACTCTGTCAGTGACCTATCTATTCATAGTCATTTGTATTGCTCCTTATGCCTATCCCATGCCTGTTTGAAGCCCTGCACTGTATTCATAGCCACCACTTCTTGTGGTAAGCCATTCCATGCATCTACCACCCTTTCTGTGAAAAAGATTTCCTCACATTCCCCTTAATCGGCCTCCTCTAATCTCATGCTGTGTCCTCTTGTCCTGCTATTTTCTTATATTTAAACATGTTAGACTCTTTCACCTTGTTTATGCCCTTAAGGTGTTTAAATGTCTCGATCATATCACTCTCTCCCTCCTTTGCTCAAGGGTATACATATTGAGCTCCGTTAATCTGTCCTCATATGTCTTCTGATGCAGTCCCTGCACCATTTTGTTGCTCTTCTCTGGACTGCCTCATTTTGGTTAATGTCCTTGTGAAGGTGTGGCCTCCAATACTGCCGCAGTACTCAGATGGGGGCTAACCAATGTCTTGTACCAGAGGATTATTACCTCCCTCTTCGACTTGTGATACCTACTAATACACCCTAACACCCCCTAGCCTTACCTACTGCTTTAGAGGTCTGCTTGGATGATTTTAGGTCATCAGTAATGATGATGCCAAGTCTCTTTCTTCCTTTGTGACTGCTAGCAACTCCCCTCCCAGCCTATAAGTGGCTTCAGGGTTTCTCTTCCCTATGTGCATGATTTTGCACTTCTTTGCATTAAATTCCAGTTGCCACTCTTCTGACCATTCTGCTAGTTTATCCAGATCTCTTCTCATTCTGCCCACCCCATCTGGATCATCTACTCTGTTGCAGATCTTGGTGTCATCTGCAAACAGACAAGCCTTACCCTCTAGTCCATCTGCGAGGTCACTAATGAAGATGTTGAATAGGACTGGCCCCAGGACTGATCCTGAGTACCCACTTGTGACTTGCATCTCTTCTGACTGTATACCATTTACCACCACTCTCTGTTTTCTGCCAGTCAACCAGTTTGCCACCCAGTTGACCAACTTCTGACCACCCGAGCCTACCTAGCTTATTTATCAATCTTCTATGTGGAACAGTGTCAAAAGCTTTGCTGAAGTCAAGGTAAGCGACATCAACTGCTCCCCTTGGTCCACCACTCTGGTTACCCAGTCAAAGAAATCTATGAGATTAGTTTGACAGGACCTTCTTTGTAAACCCATGCTGTCTTGGATCCTGTGCCCCTATGGATTCCAGGTGTTGCACTATCCTTTCCTTAAAGGTGCCTCCATAATCTTGCCCACTACTGAGGTAAGACTGACGGTCTGTAGTTCCCGCCTCCTCCCTGCTACCACTCTTGTGGAGTGGGATCACATGAGCCCTTCTCCAGTCTTCTGGGACCTCTCCTGTGCTCAGAGACTCACTAAACAATTCTGCTAATGGCTCTGCTAGTTCCTCCTTTAGCTCCTTAAGTACCCTGGGATGTATGCCATCAGGTCCCATTGCCTTATCCACCTGAGCTTAGCAAGCTCTTGTAGGACCCTTTCTTTGTGAAGGGAGTAGTGCTCACCTCCCTCCCCTGTGTCCATGATGCTGAGCTGTGGGCCCTGCCCTACCTTCTCTTCAGTAAATACTGAGCAAAAGTATCTATTTAGGATAGATGCCTTTACAGGGTCCTCCTCCTCACATGCTCCCTTTTCTCCATTAAGCTTAGCAATACCCCCTCTGGACTTTCTCCTTTCACTAATGTATCTATAGAAAGTCTTGTCACCTTCTTTTACTGTTCGTGCTAGTGTTTCCTCAGTTTGGGACTTTGCCTGCCTTACTGCCTTACCTGCTTCCCTTAGGGCAGTTTGGTATGCCTCCCTATCTTCATCCCGCTGTGTTCCCCTTATATTTTCTGAAGGCCAGCCTTTTGGCTCTGACCTTTTCTGCTACTGTATTTGAGAACCAAAGTGGTTTCCTTCTTCTTTTGCACTTCCTTTTCTGTCTAACACAATGGGATGTTGCTTCAAGTATTGTATCCTTAATGCTTGCCCACTTTGCCTGTACCTCCTCACCTGTGTTTCTTTTTGCCAGGGCTAGCTTAACTCTGTTGGCCATCTTATCAAAGTCAGCTCCTCTGAAGTCCCATATTTTTGCCTTGGAATGGGATGATTTAGATGTAGTAGCCAAATTGAACCATACCATGTGATGGTCACTGGCCCCAGGTGACCTTCTACCTGGAGATCTGTGATCCCTTCTTTGTTAGTCAGTACTAGATCTGGATAGCCCTGTCTCTTGTGGGTTGCTGTACCAGTTGTTTGAGGCCCTCCCTGCAGGGAATCCACTATGAGTCTAGTTCTGGCAGATGTTCCTGCTGGTATTGACCAATCTGTATCTGGCATGTTGAAGTCTCCCATTATCAGAACCTCCCTTTAGCTGTCATGTTTTGTATATCTTCTAACAGTAATGTGTCTATGTCCTCCCTCTGGTCTGGGGGCCTGTAGACAACCCCAGTTCTTATAGCTGTCCCATTTCCTGTTTCAGGGTGACCCACAGTTCTTCTGGCTCCTTATGTGTATTCTGAATTTCTGTAGCTTTGATATTTTCATTAACATACAGGGCCTCCTCCCCCCTTTTGCACCTCGGTCTCTTCTGAACAATACATAGCCAGGTACTGAAGTCTCCCAAGTGTGGTTACTGGTAAACCACGCTCACTAATTGCTACTATGTCCAGCTGAGCCTCTGACATTATTGCCTGCGGTGTGGGATCTTATTTCCCAGGCTGTGAGCATTTGTGTACATGATTTTCCATTGGCCAGATTTTGGTGTGTTAGTTGTTGGGTGAAGTTTGGCATTACCCTGTGCATCGTATGGGAGACAAACCTTTTTCTTACCTGGTGATGCAAATGAAGCGGCAAACACGCTGAATTCCTGTTTGACCACTAGCTGAGGGGGGAGGGGTGTTCTTCCCATTACGTATGGGGTGCTGCACCCCTCTCCCATTTGCTAGTTTAAATATTCTGCAAAGACGTCAAACTTCTGCCCCAATGCACTGACTCCCTCTTTAGTCAGATGCAGTCCATCAAATTAAAGAACTTTGCTCCCAGAACTGTTGCCAGTTCCCTACAAATCTGTGTCCTTTTTTCTGGCACCAGTCCTTGAGCCACGTGTTTAGCTCCTCTATCTCCCCTTCTCTGACCTTCCGTCCATCTGCTCCCTTCTCCCAGATTGGCAGGATCTCAGAGAAGGAGATGCGGAACGAAATAGATGATAGTTTGTCACCCAGCCTAGTCAGGTGTTCCTTGGTCTCCACAACTGACCGGCTGGCTAGATCATTAATCCCTATGTGTACTAGGACATCAATGTTTTCTCCTGCTTTGTGAACAATTTTAGCAATGCGGTCAGTGTCTCTCCATGCTGATGTACCTGGGAGACATCTGACCATCACCCTGGCTGGAGATGGGCATCAACTCCCGAATCATGGAGTCTCCTATGATCAGAAGTTTTTGGATTTCCTTTGTGCTTGTTTAGTTTTGGTTCCTGATTTGGGTGAGTATTGTTGTGCTAGCTCCTGTGCCATGATGTCCTGCTCTGCAGTGTCTTCTGCCTCTTTATTTGATTTCAGAGATAGAGGCAGATACCTGTTTGTAGTGTTTATATGGTTTTGGAGGTAATGTGTTGGAGAGCAGAGGTGATGGGGCACCTGATTTGCTCCTCTAACCACCTGCCAACCTCCTGGACCAACTACCCTCTGCGGTCGAGGTTTTCTGTTGGATGCTGGGGAAATGGCGGGTGGTTCTTATAATGTATTTCCTCTTCAATATGAAATTTGAGGCGTGCAATCTCTGCCCATGCTGCCCGGAGCTGAGACCTAAGATCTCCAAAGGCCCAGCATGTAGGACAGTGTCCTAAATTCTGTAAGACTGTCCTTCTGAAAATTGTTCCACAGTACCTGCAGTTAATGAAATCCATTCCAAATAAGTTGCTGGGTTTGTAACCTAGTCAGAGTAATTAGAAGGAAAAAAAATGCAAGTAATGGTTTAATTGTGCTTTGTTTAACTTGTTATAACAAGTTAAATTACTAGTGCCCTGTAAGTGAGATCACCTTGTGGAGGCCCACTGATCCGCCCTTCCTGCTCTGCCACAGGAAATGTCACAACTGTGGTACCCTATAAAAGGAGTGTAGCGTGGGGTGGTTGGGGATGGGTGGGTGTGGGCCCTTCCTGCCTAAAAAGAAGAACCACGGACGAGAAAGAACAAGGAGGTAAGAGCAGAAACAATCAGTCAACAACAAATGCAGTAACCTGAAAGCTTATCCTAATGTTAGATAAAACTGTAAAACCTGTAAAGCACCACCTGTAATAATTTCAGAGAAGATATACCCTGTAAGAAACACTTTGCTCCAGAGAAAATAAAGCAGTAACAGAAGATATACCTTGCAAAAGACAATTTGAATCAGAAGATTACAGGAGTAATCTGTTAGCACTCACCTGTAGGCACACCTTGTAATAATGTAGAAGAAGGTATACCAGCAACAACAATTTGAATCAGAGAAAAAATAAAGCAATGAAATGTTAGCAACAAACAGTAGCAATCCCTGTGGCTTGGCTCAGATGTACTAGCCTCTTGCAGGATACCCAGGCTAAGGCCATAGATTTTCCTGTAGTGGGTAATTCTCTGTTTGGGGAGCAGACAGAGAATTACATGAAGTAAATGGATGAGTACAGGATCACCTACAGGAGTGTTCAGGCCAAGGAGAGGCAGGCAACTCCTCAAAGGCAGCAGTCTAGGGGCAGGGGCAGCCCTTTTCAAAGGCCTTTTTACCAAGCATAGGCCTCTTCTTCCTTTTCACAGAGGGGGTTCTTCAGAGGGAGAGGCAGAAGGGGGATGAGCAGGGCTGCATCCACTCCTCAGCCTAAGGCCCCTGTCAAGCAGACATCCTGATGGGCCTGGCCAGGTCGACTCTCCTATTCCAGGAGGGGGCAGAATGGCTTACTTTGTCCAGGACTGGATGTCTATTACATCAGACAAATGGGTCCTGGAAGTAGTAAGCCAGGGACTGGTTCTCAGCTTCAGAAAATGTCCAAAGATGAAAGTCAGATCTTTTCCACCTGCAAATCTCTCGGAAACCCTTGCCCTAGAGGCAGAAGTTTCTTCTATTCTGGCCTTAAGAGCCATAGAGAGAATACCTACCCTACATTGGGGTAAAGGGTTGTACTCCAGGTACTTCCTGACCCCAAAAAAGACAGGGGAGTGGCGACCCATCCTAGACCTAAGATATCTAAATAAACATCTTTTAAAACCAAAGTTCAAGATGGTAACTCTGGGAATAATCTTTCCCACTCTAAGGCCAGGGAACAGGTTAGCCTCCCTGGATCTCAAAGATGCCTACTTTCGTATTCCCATCAGGTGCTCCCACAGAAAGTACCTCAGGTTCGAGTTGCCCTCAGGCCACTATCAGTTCAGAGCAATGTCCTTTGGCCTAACCTCAGCCCCAAGGGTTTTCACAAAGTGCCTGGCAGTAGTAGTTGCCTTTCTAAGAAGGCAAAAGATTTCCATTTTTCCATATCTGGATGATTGGCTAATAGTGGGCCAGTCTCCAGACCAAGTCAAGTTTCACCTGCAAGTGACCCAGCAAGTACTCACTTATCTAGGATTTCTTCTCAACCTTCCCAAGTCAGTTCTCAAACCAGTCCAGCTTCTTACCTTTATAGGGGCAGAACTGGACACACTCGGAGCAAGAGCCTTTCTTCCCCTGGAAAGGGCAAGGGTTGTTATAGAACTAGTCTCTTCCTTCAGCCTTCGGGTATCTCGACCAGCAAGGCATTTCCTCCAGCTCTTGGGCCACATGGCAGCTTCAACAGCAGTGGTCCAAGGGGCAAGATTCCAGATGAGGGATATTCAGTTCCATCTGAGAGTTTTTTGGTCTCAGAGGAAGGATTCCCTTACCAAACTGATCCCAGTGACTCTGACCTTGATCCAAGCCCTCCAATGGTGGCAGTATCAGGACAATTTAAGACAAGGGGTTCCTTTTGCCACTCAGCCTTGTTCAGTGGTCCTTACCACGGACGCTTCTCTTCTGGGCTGGGGAACCCATCTGGTGGCCCTCACTGCCCAGGGGCTGTGGTCCCCCCAAGAATCCCTTCTCCATATCAATCTCCTAGAACTCAGAGCAGTTTTTCTGGCCCTGAAAGCTTCCTCTCAGTCAGTACAGAACAAGGTGGTTCAGGTCAGAACGGACAACATCACCACCATGTGGTACATCGACAAGCAGGGAGGCACTCAGTCCACAGCCTCATGCACGGAAGCCATGACATTGTGGTCCCTGGCTTATTTCCTGCAAACCTCTCTGATAGCTGTTCACCTTCCAGGGAAGGACAATGTGCTAGCAGATGCACTGAGCAGGATCTGTCAGGGCCATCACAAATGGTCCCTGGACCCTCAGGTGTTGAAAGTGATTTTTTCAAAGTGGGGCACTCCAGAGATAGATCTCTTTGCAGCCCCAGACAATCACCAGCTACCTCTCTTTTGTTGCAGACCTCCAGTCTTGTGCTCAGTCCCCCTGGATGCCCTGATTCTGAGTTGGGAAGGGAAGTTTCTGTATGCCTTCCCTTCCTTCCCACTCCTGTTCAAAGTTTTAGTCAAAATAAGGTCTCAACCTTGCAAAGTGATTCTGATTGCTCCAGATTGGGCCAGACAGCCCTGGTACCCTCTGTTGCTGTCCCTGGCAGTCCATCTTCCCCTGTGTCTTCCCAGGAATTACAACCTGTTAACATCCTCTCAGGGGAGGATTTGGTACCTCGATCTTCAGTCTCTCAATCTCAAGGCATGGCTCTTGAAGAGTTAGAGTTTGCAGATCTGCATCTTTCTCAAGGGGTTCTGGATATTCTCAAAGCTTCTTGAAAGCCCTCCACCAGGAAGACTTATAACTCCAAATGGAAGAGATTCATCATTTAGTGTTCTATGAAGCATATTTCTTCAGATACTGCTGAATTGCCTACGGTTTTGGATTATATGGTCCATCTTAATGGCCTAAGCCTCAGACCAGCTACTCTCAAGGTACACTTGTCAGCTGCTTATGCGTTTCTGCCTGTGGGGAAGTCTTCCTCACTATCTTCTCATCCTGTGTTCTGTAAATTTTTTAAAGGATTGCTTCACACCAATCCTCCTTTTGGAGACCCTGCCCCTGCCTGGGATTTGAATGTTTGCGTTGCTCAACTTATGCAACCCCTTTCTGAGCCTATATCCTCAACAGAGCTTAAGTACTTGACTTGGAAAACTGTGTTCTTGGTAGCCATTACCTCTGCCAGGCATATCAGTGAATTGCAAGCCCTGTCAGTGGAACCTGATTTTATCTCCTTTCACAGGGATAAAGTGGTCCTTAGAACCAATAGAAGGTTCTTGCCCAAAGTGGTTTCAGACTTCCATTTAAACCAGTCTGTGTCTCTTCCTGTTTTCTTCACTGAGCATTCTTCCTCAGGAGAGAGGAGGCTACACAGTTTAGATGTCAAAAGAGCCCTTAGTTACTACATAGAGCGTACCAAGGGTCACAGGTTTGACTCCCTGCAGTTGTTCCTCACTTATGGAGAGGTGGGAAAGGGTAAACCTGTCACCAAGAGATCTGTTGCCAGGTGGAGTGTGTCTTGTATACAATTCTGCTATGAAAAACTGGGAAAAATTCCACCCTCAGGCCTGAGGGCTCATTCTAAGAGAGGTACAGCTGCTTCCTGGCTGCTGCCAGGATATCCTCTCTTAGAAATTTGTCAAGCAGCCCCCTGGAAAACAGTCCATACCTTTACCAAGCATTACTCTCTGGATATCCAGGCTAGGAGTGATGCTCGGGTTGACACAGCAGTACTTCAGAGCAGTTGCGGCTCTAGCCACAAATGGTTACCAGGGCACAGCTGGGGCACAATAGATGGCAGCCAGGGCACTGATATATTGTTACTAATGGAAGCTCTGCACCATATGGGGAACCAATATGGAGGAAGCTCTGCACCGTATGGGGCACCAACTGGGGCACAGCATTTTTTTACCAGGACACGTGCCCTGGCAGGCCCTGGTGTAGAGCCGCCACTGCTTCAGAGCCTATTCCCAAAGTAGGATCTGTCCCTCCTCCATGGAGGTACTGCTTGGTAGTCTGCACTTGTCAGAATACAGCAAGACTTCAAGTTGTTTGAAGAAAAAATTATTCACCTTAGTAATTATGTTTCTTCTATTGGAGTCTTGTTGTATTCTGACCCCCCTCCCTGTCTCCCCTCTCAGAACCTGGTTTTGGGAAGTGGGTGGGCAGGTGCAGTGTTGCACCTCAGGGGTGCTTTTTTTACACCCTCTTCTTGTGTGGGTGTTTATTTTGTTATATTCCTGTTTGGTTTGGGTTTTGAGTTTTGGGTTTCCTGACTTGTCTCCTTTTGGTAGTCCAAAACTTTTTGTTGCCAGTTGGCTATTAAAATTTTTTTTACAATTTCCACATAGAATAATATTAGTGTGTTGCTCATAAGAATCTGACGGTTAGCATTCAAAGGGAAACAGACAGAGACATCAACTGAGCTTGAGCTCAGCATTCTGTGCTCTGCATAGAAATGTCAACCTTTTGTACTCTGGGGCAGTTTAAAGGCTGGGGCTAATTGCTCTTATCAGAATACAGCAAGACTCCAATAGAAGAAACATAATTACTAAGGTGAGTAATTTTTTCTTTGGTGTGGTCCTGTGGGTTCTTTCAATTTCATATTGTAGTACCTCTTCCCCTAACTTGAGGTGTTTTACTAGCCATGCCTGGACCTCGCATTCTGGCTGCTGTTTCCCCATGCCCTCCAGGAGTCCAAAAATTCGTAGGTTGGATTGTTGAGATCTGTTTTCAAGGTTGCCAATTTTGTCTTTGGTGTCATTCAGCTCTTTCTCGATGGTATTTCTTTCCATGGATAAGTCAGAGACCTGATCTTCGATATCACTAATTCATTTTTCTACTTCATCAATTCTTGATGCATGTGTTGCTGCTGTTTCAGACAGCCCGGTGACCATAGTCTGTATGTGGGTTATCTGGGTAGTGATGTTTGCAAATCCTGCCTTCATCTCTGTTTGCATGGCTTTCAGCATTGCTGGTACGCCTGCTAGACTCTTTTCTATTTCTGGTATGTGTGCAGTTTGTGATCTGGTATGGACCTTGTGGCTCTGCGGATGGTGCCACCACATCAAAGTTCAGCTTAGACTTCTTTCTTCCGGGTTTGAATCTTGCCGTCAGTTTTCTCCACCATTTTGGTATATTTAAAAGTAGAGAAGGGAGAGGATTTTAGTCATAGTTAACCATCAAATTAAATGCTGCCCATCTGGAGCTATACTAGAAGACATCTGCAATCTTGCCCTGCTTGCTGCTCCCCCCCCCCCCACACACATTCTCCATCTTTAGAGTGAGTATCGTTAACCACCATCATCTGTCGACTACCAATTGATCAGTTTCTAACCCAGTCACCACTTTGGATCCCACCTCTAGGCTGTGCAATTTATTGATGAGGCTCCTGTGAGGCATAGTGTTGAGGGCCTTGCTAAAGTCCAGATAGGCCATGTCCACTGCCCTTCCCTGATCTAGTTCCCTGGTCAGCCAGTCAAAGAACTCAATCAGATTTGTCTGGCAGGACCCCCTTCCCAGGAATCCATGCTGCCTTTGTTTTTTTAGCCAGTTGGATTCAAAATACTTTAACATAGAAACATAGACTTTGATGGCATATAAGGACCGCTAGGCCCACCCAGTCTGCCCATTTCCCTACCCATTGAATAAGCTGCAGATTCTAGTTAACCAACAGTTTACTTCCTCCTACCCCCCACCAGAATTGTCTTATGTCTGTCCCATGCATTCTTGAATTCCCCCACTGTTTTTGACCTCCTCAGGAAGTCCGTTCCATGCGTCCACCACCCTCTCCATGAAAAACTACTTCCTCATGTTGCCCCCGAGCCATTCCTCTGTATCTGTCTTTACCAACCCCCTCCCTGAATCGTCCTCCCTCTGTCTTTACCAACCTTTCTGCCTTCTTGGTGGTGATCATGTAAGCCAGAAGGATTAGTGAGCTCCAGGCGCTCTCGATGGAGTCTCCTTATCTGGTCTTCTTCAAGGACAAGGTCGTCCTTCGCCCCTACCCGAAGTTCCGTCCGAAGATTGTATCGAAGTTTCACATTAACCAGGTGATTAACTTGCCAGTGTACTTTACACACCCGACCTCAGAGGATGACTGCACGCACCATACTCTGGAGCTGCAGAGGGTGCTCTCATATTATACGGGGCGCATAGCTGGAGTATGAGATGAGGCTCACCTGCTGTTCTTCACATACGCTGTAGCCATGCCTGGCAGACCAGCAGTGAAATGGATGATTGCCAGGTGTACAATATGCTGCATCGACCTCTGCTGTCATTTGGCTGTTAGGGAGCCGCTCAAGGGGTTTAGGGCTCATTCCTCCAAGCATACTGCTGCCTCAAGTTGCTGCTTCCAGGGGCATCCCCATTTCAGAGATCTACAGGGATGTAGCCTGGAGTAGAATATGCACCTTCATATCCCATTACAGCATTGACATCATGAGCCGTCGGGAAGCTGTTTTTGTGTCTTCAGTCCTCCAGTCTCTGTTTGCCAGATAGTGGTGTGAACCTTGCCCCCTCCTGCCGGAATGGAGTCTGTCAGAGTGTGGATAGTAAACTGAATCCATGATCCTAGAAATGTTACTCACCTGTAAACATAGTTTTGCTAGTGGTATTCAGTTCACTGCCACACACCCTACCTGACCTCCCCTGGCAAGTGGCAAACAGATCCCTGCTTCCAGCATGCAAGGATCTGACCTACTGGGTGGAGACGGAGGATCTACCACTGGTGTGGTGGAAAGAGCTTAGCTTGAAGACTTTCAGTGACACTCCTGTCTCCAGGAAGAGTGCCAGAGTGTGGATGTGAACTAAATAACACAACTAGAACTATGGTTACAGGTGAGTAACTTATATTTGTTGCTTACTGGGGAAGGTAAGCTGATGAGATAGACAACAGCGGCAGCAATAAAAAGCTTTCACCATATACTACACTGTAAATCGTGGTCACAATTTATGTAAGACTTCTTTTGTTAGGGTGGCCTCACCATAACATCATACCCATCAGGGTGAGTAGTAGTCTGTGTTGTGTTTAAAATTTTCGAGAGAATGACCAGCTGTTCAGACTTTTGATTGCAGGTAAACAGCGACATATAGAATGACAGATAGGTAAGTGCGCACAACAAGGCTGTGTTTCCATTGACAGGATTTTGTGACATCATAGGTCTCGAGAGTGAAGCAGTGACCCATTATTGTTGAGTCATGAGGAGAAAACCCCCCAAATGACTCTTCAGTGAGTTAGAAAATGTTTTACGTAGCAGGCTCAGCTAAAAACGGCAAACAGCAAACATGTAACCGGAACTCATTAGCGGCCATCAGTACATTTCATTCAGTCTGTAAACTGTAGCTCTCAGCATAACAGTAAACACAGTATAGCTGTAACATCCATTGTGTTTCATCCCAGATAGTCAAAATAATGGATAAAACCAAGTTAAGTCTGACTCAAAAAAAAAAAAAAAAAAAGTCTGAGCCAAAAATAAGTAACATCACACCCAATAACAAGTGAAAATAAGTGTTTTATCTGAAGACAATTTGCTTGAAGATCTATTCTGAAAGAAAAACGTAATCTTTTGTTGGTTACATGATTCTTACTCCCCCTTCCCACACACACACAAATAATAGAACAACTGTGTGAAGAAAGCTTACCTAGTCTGAGTCAGAGGAGTTGGAAATCACAGCAAATCTGTACTTTTTGTGACGTTCTGCAGTGTAGTTGTTTATGTTAATTCTTGTTGGAAAACGCTGTTATCTCCAAATATCTTAAAGCAGCTGGTGTCGGTTAGCGGATTTATATGACGAACCAGGGGCGGGACGCCTGTGTCACTCACTGGGCTAGGTGCTCTATAATTACCGGTGACTTGTGAGGAAGTTGTCATCAACCTGGAAAAATGTGCAGAATTCCTTCTCTGTTTTTGCTCTGACATTACTGAGCAACCGTGGATAGGCTGCAGATTTCGGTGACCGGAGACTTGTGCCACTTTTTTTTTGGTGTGGGAGGAGGGGGGTCCTTGTGATTTGTCTAGATCTGAACTGCAATCTTAACAGTGGAATGGTTGGTTATCCTGTTACACTCAGGTAAACCAGCCAAAAATCTCATAATTTTTAACTTATTACGAATTTTGTTCTTTCCAACAGTAATGCTCCTGTACCACAGTGACCATCTGAGTTTGTTTGTTGTTAGGAACTAGATAAGATGGTCCCTCAGGCTCTAACATTTGTTTAAGATGCTGAGAGCCATATTTCATGTAGGCAGCTATGGGGTCTCTTTGTGGGTTTGTAAAGTTTTATACATTCTGGGTTTTACTAGTCTGATGTTCTGGGGTTGTCCCCAGTATGCGTCTTGGTCTGCTGCTTATTTTATTCTGAAAAAAGAGTTGTCATCAGTGTGTTGTCCCAGTGTGAGATCTCCCCAATTTGCGGTATAATGCTTCACGGTCCTTAATGCAAAATAGAAACCAGTGTTAAAAACATCATGTTCAGTAGGACTGCCGGAGTGTGCATACCTGTGGTAGCACAGCTGTAAAGCATGTCAACATCTGTGCCAGTAAAAGCTTCTGCTCTATATAGGGTCTATTGCCCTTGTGAGGTTTTTTTTTTTTAAAATATTTCTGTTAATTAAGTTATCATCATGGCTGTTGTCTCCCTAAAAGGGAATCTTTACCATGATAGATAGAGTGCCCATAGTTCTGTTTTACGAGGTGCCAATCTACACTTCCTAATATCCTCCAAACTATTCCTGGTTCGTAGTCTTTACCATCTATTCATATAACTTTGTAAACAAATTCAGCTAGGAGGAGGTCAAGCTCTGCCACAGGATTTGTGTAAAGTGGTTGATAGAAACATAGAAACATAGACTTTGACGGCAGATAAGGACCACTTGGCCCACCCAGTCTGCCCATTTCCCTACCTATTGGATAAGCTGCAGATTCTAGTTAACCAACAGCCTACTTCCTGCAACCCCCCACTATAATTGCCTTATGTCTGTCCCATGCATGTTTGAATTCCCCCGCTGTTTTAGACCCAACGACTTCCTCAGAAAGGCGGTTCCATGCATCCACCACTCTCTCCGTGAAAAAGAATTTCCTCACATTATCCTGAGCCATCCCCCCTCTAACTTTAAATTGTGCCCCCTTGTTCTTACACATCTCTTTTTCTGAAAGATGCTACCCTCCTGGACTTTGTTGATTCCCTTGAGGTACTTAAAAGTTTCTATCATGTACCCCCGTCCCTCCTTTTATCAAGGGTATACATATTAAGCTCTCTGTCTCTCTTCATATGGTTTCTGATATAGACCCTGTACCATTTTAGTTGCCCTCCTCTGGACTGCTTCCATCCTGTCTATGTCCTTGCGTAGATGAGGTCTCCAAAACTGCATGCAGTACTCCAGATGGGGTCTCACCAACTGTCTGTATAGAGGGATATCCACTTCCCTTTTTCTACTTGTGATGCCCCTCCCTATGCATCCCAGTATCCCACTGGCTCTCTTTACCGACTTCTCACATTGCTTACCCACCTTTAGATCATCTGATATGACTACACCCAGATCCCTTTCCATTACTGTTGTTAGTACCTCCCCTGCTATTGTGTACTCTTCTCCTGGATTTTTATTTCCCAGGTGCATTACTTTGCACTTCTTTGCATTGAATGGAAGTTGCCATATGTCTGACCATTCCTCCAACCTTGCCAAGTCCCTTCTCATCCTTTCTACCCCCCCACCTTGTGTATCAACTCTGTTACAGATCTTTGTGTCATCTGCAAAGAGGCATACCTTTCCTTCCAGACCCTCTGCAATGTCACCTATAAAGACGTTAAAGAGGACTGGACCCAGTACTGAGCCCTGAGGTACTCCACTAGTAACCCCCCTTTCTTCAGAATGTGTTCCATTCACTATTACCTTCTGTGTCCTGTTGTGCAGCCAGTTTGCTACCCAGGCTACCACCCTGGGACCCACTACCAGGCTGGCTAACTTGATTATTGATCTTTTGTGGGACTGTGTCAAATGCCTTGCTAAAGTCTAGGTAGGCCATATCCACAGCCCTCCCTGGTCTATTACTTTGGTCACCCAGTCAAATAAATCGATTAGATTCATCTGACATGACCTTCCTGCTGTGAATCCATGCTGCTTTGGGTCCTGTGCCCCTGTAGCCTCTAGGTACTGAACAATTCTTTCTTTCAAGTGATTTCATCATTTTCCCACCACTGAGGTCAAACTAACAGGTCTGTAGTTCCTGCTTCAACCTTGCTCCCACTTTTGTGAAGGGAATCATCTGCCTCCTCCAGTCCTCAGGTACCACCCCATCTTCCCATGATTTGTTAAAAGTGTGGTTAGTGGTGTCACTAGGTCCTCCTTATCTCTTTTAGGATTCTAGGGTGGTCCCGTCAGGCCCCATTGCTTTGTCCACCTTGAGGTTTAGGAGTTCTTTCAGGACTCTTTCTTCTGTAAATGGACTGGCGTCAACCACACTACCCAGAGTGCTTCTACTGTTTGGTTTAGGTAACTCCTCCTCTTCTTCTTTTGTGAATACTGAGCAAAAGTATTCATTCAGTATCTCTGCCTTTTCACTGTCTCCCTCTGCCCACCTCCCCTCTCCTTTATTAATCTTCACTATCCTCCCCTTAACCTTTCTATGCTCCCTAATGTACCTATAAAAGGTTTTATCCCCCTTCTTAACTGAGTTGGCTATCTTTTCCTCGGTTTGGGCCTTTGTTTTCCGACTGCTTTCCCCACTTCTTTCTGCTTTAATTGATACAGTTCCCTGTCGTGCTCCGTCTGTGATTCCTTATACTTTTTGAATGCAGCCTTTTTCTCCTTAACCTTCCCTGACACCTCTTTTGAGAACCATAGTGTTTTTTTATTGCGCTTTGTTTTCTTTATTTGTTTCACACATAGACTTGTTGCCTCCATGATGGCAGTTTTGATTTTTCTCCATTGTTCTTCCACCCCTCCTTTCTGGCCATTTGCTAATGCATTCCTCAGGTATTCACCCATTATGTCAAAGTCAGCCCTTCTAAAGTCCAGTATCCTTGTCTTTGTATGGCTTGTCTCCATGGTTGTGTTTATTGTGAAGCACACTGCAGTGGTCGCTGTTCCCAGATGTCTACTGACTTCTAAATTTGTGATCCTCTCTCCATTTGAGAGTACCAGGTCTAATATTGCTCCCTCCCAGTGGGTTCCACCACTAGCTGTCTAAGGCATGCCCCCTGTAGGGCATCGAGAATGACCCTGCTCTTGGATGTGGATGCAGTCCATGTCGCCCAGTTAACATGTGGCATATTCAGGTCCCCCATCAACAGTATCTCCCCTTTTTCAGCCATTTTGAGAATGCCCTCTATCATTTTGTTGTTCATTTCCTCCACTTGAGACGGGGGTCTGTATATAACCCCTATGCGGATTGTGATGCCATTCCCTGTTTCCAAGGTGACCCAGAGTTACTCTTGTCCTCCCCTTTACTTTTTAGTTCTGTAGCTTTGATCCCTTCCCTTATGTAGAGAGCTACTCCACCTCCTCTTTTACCCTCCCTGTCCCTTCTGTAGACTGTGTACCCTAGTATGTTGACATCCCAGTCATGGTTCTCCATGTACCATGTTTCTGTGACTGCCACAATATCAAAGTGTTCCTCTTCCATCAGGGCTACTAGCTTTGGAAGCTTGTTTCCCAGACTGCGGGCATTGGTACTCATTGCCCTCCATTTAATGTTGGCTTTATCCTTTTCAAACAACATGAAGTCTTGCTGTATTCTGACTATTGCAGTTGGGTCCTGCCTTTCAACTGCCCCAGAGAACAAAGAGTTAACTTTCCATGGCCAGCATGGAACATTCAGCGTGAGCTCGGTTGAAGCCCTTGTCTGCTGTTGTTTAAACTCCAACCGTCAGATTCTTTACTCCGCCTCACTGAACAGTCGCTCCCGAGATTTCTCCTTTGCTCGGTTCGAAAAAGTCGGTTAAAGTGTTGTTTTTTCGCTCAGCTTGTACCGAATTTCTGCTACCGAATCTGTCGGTTTAAGTCTCTGTCTGTGGTACCGTGAGTAGTAGATAGGTTTTACATTTAGTTTCTGTGTGGAACTTGTAAATTTGGTATCGGTTCGGTTTGAACCGATCAGATTGGTCTTAAAAAGTTTTGAATTTATTAGAGTGTGGTAACCGGTCCATATCGGTTCTAAAAAAAAAAACGGATTTAGTTATGTTTTTTTCCAAGACCCATAACATGGTCAGGAACCAATAGGGGTGTCTTGCCTGGCGGATTGCCAAAAAAAGGGTAAGTTTTGGATAGGATTGGCCATGTCTGAGAAACCCAAGAAAAAAACGGGCCCACTGGGTTTCAACACTGCAGTGTGTGTGGGGAAGCCTTTGCTAAGGCTGATCCCCACACCACCTGTGTTTATTGTCTGGGGTTTGACCACCTCGATTCAGACTACCAAATTTGTAAAAGTTTTCCCAAAGCTACCCTGGATAAGAGAGTAGGTAGACTGAGGGAAAGGGAGGCTGAGCAGTCTGCTGACCCAGATGGCCAGCCCGGTTCGGTTCCTGCCGAACCAGAAGGAGTGCCCTCTGACCAGGGCGAAAATTCTTCGGGCAAAAGGAGAGCCGATTCTGAGGAGTCGGTTCCGGTTAAAAGAAAGAGAAGAGAAAAATCATCCGGTTCGGATCCACAAATTCTTTCTCCGACCGCTGATGAAATAGCCAAAGCGATAAGGATAGTTCAGTCGCTAACTTCATTTCTGGCCGAACCGGCACCATCTGGCAGGGGCTAGTAGGTTCGGTCGGTTTCCCCGGTTCCAGATTATACTTTAGAAGAATTTTATGAACCAGAGGATGAGGAGGGAGAGTATGAGGATAATGATGATGATGGTGATTATGAAAGTCTTGATGTGCCTATTGACCCGGACATCTCCCCAGACAGACCTTCAGGTGTTTCTCCTCCTAGGCTTTCTGAGTCCCCTTCCCACTTTATGTTTTACAAGAAAGTGGCTGAAACCCTCCAGCCTCCAATGGAAGAAGCAGTAGAGGATCAGGAGGAGCCTGATTTTGTTGAAATGATGGACATCCCAGAGTCCAGGAGACTGTCTATTCCCCTCCATAAATCTTTTGGGAAACAGACATTTAAAATTCTAAAGACTCCTAACTCCATACCTCCTGTGGACAGATGAATGGACAAGAGGTATACCCTTTCAGGCTCGGACATGGAGTTCCTTTCTCAGCAATGCAGCCATGTTGGGGTAGTGCAGGCTGCTGCCTGTGATAAGGCAAATATTCCCTTGGCATCACACCCCCAAGATAAGGACTCCAGGAGGATTGATGCCATGGCAAAGAAGCAGTACATGGCAGCATCTTTGGCACTCAGGCAGGCTAACTATATGGCCTACACAGCTAGATACCAAGAAGTCCAGGTGGGACACTGTGCTGGCTCTGGCCTAAACAGGCCCCTGACCAGCTTGCCCAGGGACTGGAGCAGGTGGCTGCGGATGGGATGAGGCATCCAAGGTGCAGTTTCATGCTGCTGTGGACCCAGTGATGTTTCATCTAGAGTCATGGCTACATCTGTGGCCCTTCTCAGGATGGCTTGGCTCAGATGTACTAGCCTGTCACAGGATACCCAGGCTAAGGCCATGGATTTCCCTGTCATTGGTAATTCTCTGTTTGGGGAGCAGACAGAGAATTACAAAAAAAGATGGACTAGTACAGGACCACCTACAGGAGTGCTCAGGCCAAAGAAAGGCAAGCCACTCCTCAGAGACAGCACTCCAGGGGCAGGGCAGGCCCTTTCAAAGGCCTTTTACCAAGCCCAGGCCTCCTCTTCTGCTTATGCTCAGAGGGGTCCTTCAGAGGAGAGCAGATGGGGAATGAGCAGGCCTGCTGACCCCTCAGCCTAAAGCCCCTGCCAAGCAGACACCTGATGAGTCTGCCCAGGCCAATTCTCCAATACCTGTAGGGGGCAGGCTGGCTTACTTTGTCCAGAACTGGAAGTCTCTGACATCAGACAAGTGGGTCCTGGAAGTAGTAAGCCATGGACTGGTTCTCAGCTTCAAAAAATTTCCCAAGATGAGAACCAGATCCTTTCCACCTGCAAATCCATCAGAGACCCTTGCCCTAGAGGCAGAGGTTTCTTCCCTCCTGGCTCTCAGAGCCATAGAACGGGTTCCTACCCTACACAAGGGCAAAGGATTGTACTCCAGGTACTTCCTAACCCCCCAAAAAACAGGAGAATGGTGGCCCATCCTGGATCTAAGATATCTGAACAAGCACCTTTTAAAACCAAAGTTCAAAATGGTGACTCTGGGAATAATTCTGCCCTAAGGCCAGGGGACTGGCTAGCCTCCCTGGACTTCAAATATGCCTGTTTTCACATTCCCATCAGGTGCTCCCACAGAAAGTACCTCAGGTTCGAGTTGCCCTCAGGCCACTATCAATTCAGAGCAATGCCCTTTGGCCTAACATCAGCCCCAAGGGTGTTCACAAAGTGCCTGGCAGTAGTGGTTGCTTTTCTAAGGAGAAAAAAGATCTCCATCTTTCCATACTAGGACGACCGGCTCATAGTGGGTCAGTCTCCAGACCAAGTCAAGTCACATCTGCAAATAACTCAGCAAGTGCTCACTTCCTTAGGATTCCTCCTCAGCCTTCCAAAGTTAGTTCTTGAGCCAGTTCAGCTCCTCACCTTCATAGGGGTGGAGCTGGATACAATAAGGGCAAGAGCCTTCCTTCCCCTGGACAGGGCAGGGACCCTTATGGAACTGGCTTCTTCATTCACCCTTCAGGTGTCTCAACCAGCAAAGCATTTCTTGCAGCTCCTGGACCACATGGCAGCCTCTACAACAGTGGTCCAGGGAGCATGATTTCAGATGAGGGACATTCAGTTCCACTTAAGAGACTTCTTGTCCCAAAGAAAAGATTCCCTTACCAAACTAGTCCCAGTGACTCAAACCCTGATCCAGGCTTTGCAATGGTGGCAGGATCAGGACAATTTGAGACAAGGAGTTCCTTTGTCACTCAGTCTCATTCAGTGATACTCACCACAGATGCCTCCCTGCTGGGCTGGGGAGCCCACCTGGGGGATCTTACCACCCAAGGGCTGTGGTCACCTCAAGAATCTCTGCTTCACATCAGTCTCTTGGAACTCAGAGCAGTGTTTCTGGCACTGCAAGCCTTTTCCAAATCTGTACAGAACAAGGTGGTCCAGATCAGAACAGACAATACCACCACAATGTGGTACATCAACAAGCAAGGAGGCACTCGGTCTACGGCCTTGTGCACAGAAGCAATAAAGTTGTGGTCCATGGTCTATTCCCTGCAAACTTTTCTGACAGCAGTTCACCTCCCAGCGAAGGACAATGTCCTAGCAGATGCTCTCAGCAGGATATCCCAGGGCCATCACGAATGGACCCTAGATCCCCTAGTTTTGAAAGTGATTTTCTCGAGATGGGGCACTCCACAGATAGATCTTTTTGCAGCTCTAGAAAATCACCAACTTCCTCTCTTTTGTTGCAGACCCCCAGTCTTGGGCTCAGTCCCCCTGGATGCTCTGATTCTGAATTGGGAAGGGAGATTTCTGTATGCTTTTCCCCCCTTCCCTCTCCTGTTCAAAGTGTTAGTTAAGATCAGGTCTCAACCATGCAAAGTGATTCTGATTGCTCCAGACTGGACCAGACAGCCCTGGTATCCACTGTTGCTGTCCTTAGCAGTCCACCTTCCCCTGTCTCTTCCCAGGAATTACAACCTGTTGACATCCTCTCGGGATGATTTGGTATCCAAACCTCAAAGCTCTCAATCTCAAGGCATGGCTCTTGAAGAGTTAGAGTTTGCTGATCTGCACCTTTCTCCAGGGGTTCTGGATATCCTTAAGGCTTCTCGAAAGCCTTCCACCAGAAAGACTTACAGCTCCAAATGGAAAAGGTTCACTATTTGGTGCTCCAATAAGCATATTGCTCCAAAATCTGCTGGGTTGCCTACAGTCCTGAACTATATGGTTCATCTTAATGGCTTAGGACTTAGGCCGGCTACACTTAAAGTGCATCTGGCAGCTGTTTCTGCCTTCTTGTCAGTAGGCAAGCCCCCTCCTCTGTCAGTCCATCCTGTGTTTTGTAAGTTCTTCAAGGGATTGCTGCACACCAATCCCCCCTTTAGGGACCCTGCTTTTGCTTGGGACCTTAATCTTTGCATTGCTCAGCTTATGCAACCACCCTTTGAGCCTTTGTCCTCTGCAGAGCTTAAGTACTTGACTTGGAAAATGGTGTTTCTGGTAGCCATTACCTCTGCCAGGCGTATCAATGAATTGCAAGCCCTGTCAGTGGAGCCTGGTTTCATCTCTTTCCATAGAGATAAAGTGGTCCTAAGAACTAACAGGAAGTTTTTGCCTAAGGTGGTTTCAGATTATGTCTCTCCCTGTTTTCTTCACTGACCATTCCTCCTCTGGAAAGAGGAGGCTGCACAGCTTGGATGTTAAGAGGGCCCTCAGCTACTACATAGAGCGCACCAAGGGTCACAGGTTTGAGTCCCTCCAGTTGTTCCTCACATATGGAGAGGTCGGTAAGGGCAAACCTGCTACTAAGAGATCTATTGCCAGGTGGATTGTCTCTTGTTTACAATTCTGCTAAGAAAAAATGGGTAGAACCCCACCCTCAGGCCTGAGGGCTCACTCTACTAGAGGTACAGCTGCTTCCCTGGCAGCTGTCAGGGATATTCCTCTCTTAGAAATTTGTCAAGCAGCCACCTGGAAAACAGTCCATACATTCACCAAGCATTACTCTCTGGATATCCAGGCTAGGAGTGATGCTCGGTTTGACACAGCAGTACTTCAGAGCCTATTCCCAAAGTAGGTTCTGTCCCTCCTCCATGGAGGTACTGCTTGGTAGTCTGCAATAGTCAGAATACAGCAAGATTTCATGTTGTTTGAAGAAAAAAATACTCACCTTAGTAATGTTGTTTCTTCTAATGGAGTCTTGCTGTATTGTGACCTCCCCCCATGCCTCCCCTCTCAGAACCTGGTTTTTGGGATGTGGGTGGGCAGGAGCAGTGTTGGCACCCTAGAGGTGCCCCTTTTTCACCCTCCTTTACTTTGGGTGTGTGTTGTGTTTTGTTTTTTGGCTTTCCTGTCTTGAGTCTTTGCTTTGAAACCAAAAAACCCCTTTTTAATAAATTTAGTTGCCAGTTGGCTAGTGTGAGTTTTACAGTTTTCACACAGAACTTCTAGTGAGTATTGCTCGTAAAGATCTGACGGTTGGAGTTTAAACAACAGCAGACAGGGACTTCAACCGAGCTCACGCTGAGCGTTCCATGCTGGCCATGGAAAGTTAACTCTTTGTTCTCCGGGGCAGTTGAAAGGCAGGACCTACTTGCAATAGTCAGAATACAGCAAGACTCCATTAGAAGAAACAACATTTCTAAGGTGAGTAATTTTTTCTTTTACCCCATCCCTGCTCTTACTGCCCTTGTCCATTTTTCCATTTACCCCTGTCCTGCCCTCTGTTAAGCTCTGTACCTCAGTGTTTACCCTACTACCTGCCATGTTTTGCGGGGGGAGGGTTGAACTTTCCTGTTTCCTAACAGCACCTCCCCCCTTGGCTAGTTTAAAAGCTTGCCAAGGAAGCCTTTAAACCTGTCACCTAGGAGTGTGTTTCCCTTCCTGGACAGATGCAGATCATCATGCCAGTATAGACCTTCATCTCTCCAGGTGGACCCTCAGTCCCCAATGAAGCCAAAGCCCTGTGCTCTGCACCAGTTTTGCAACCAGTCATTAAACTGCATGGTGTGCAGTACCCTAGCCTTACCCCTGCCATAGACTGGCAGCACCTCTGAGAAGGTTACAGTGCTTGCTACCTGTCTGAGGCTCCTCCCCAACTCCACAAATTCATCCTGCACTGCACTGATCTCATGCCTAGCTAGGTCATTTGTCCCGAGGTGGACAATGATATCTAGTTTCCTCTCCTGTGATGCTGCTTCTGCAATCCTGAGGATTTGCTTCCGGTCCCTCCAAGCCATGGCACCAGGCAGGCACCTTCCTTCCCTCTCCTCTCCCTTCCCCAGGTCTACACCCCTAACAACTGAGTCCCCTATCAGAAGCTGTTTCTTTCCCCTGTGGTGTCCCTTGTCACTCTTTTGTGGGTCTCCCTTGTGGATGTCCCCAGCATTCTTCTTGCTCTCCAATGAGGGTGTCATCATAGAGGAATCTTGATTTGCCAGACTGACATATGATTTGTGTAGAGGTACAACTCGGGGGCTACGCCTCTGTTCCACCACCCTCACCCTCCCAGAACCTACTGTGGTCCATCTGCTCTTCACACATGACAACCTCTGAGGCAGTGGTTGTGGAACTGGTGCTCTTTGTGAGGGGAGGCCTCCTTAGTCCTTGCCAGTTGAGCCTGGAGGCGGGCAACCTCCTCCCTCAGAGCTGACAGTTGCCTGCAAATAGAGCAGCAACGCAGGTTCCAGAATGTCTCCCGTAAAATTGCTGCCCCACAGCCAGTGCATTGCACCACTCTTCTAAATAAGTAGATACTATTTTTAAATCTGCCATGTTTTTTTGAATTGTTTGCTTGTTCTCCTGTTTGGCGATGAAAGCTGCCCAGTCGCTGACAGGCTTAGAAAATACCAGTACCACCGCAGCCATTGTCATATGAGTGCAAAGCTGTCAATGCTTAGAGCAGTGGAAGTCTAACAGGAAAGTGAAAACTGTCAGCTGAGGCACGTGATCAGTACAGTGCTCATGCTTTAGAACTAAAAGTTGTAGAACAGTATGGACATCGACTGCTTTACTACAACAGCTTTTTTGGCCTTTCAGCTGTAGTACAGCAGGATTTCTGGGCATACCTAAATCCATGTACAGTAAGGGGTCACTATGTGCTCTAGTTTTACAGTATTCTTAATTTCCCTTTGCAGTAAAAATCCAGGAATTACCCATTTCTAACGACCGATGTTAAAGGCCACTCTTAGGTACACTGCTGCCCCATGGGGCTCATTGTCATCACTAATTTCCTACCATGTTTGCAAACACTGTATTGGATGTGACATCAGAAGCAGTTATAGCACAAGTAAAAGTGAAATTAAAGGGACTGTCAGCTTTTTCTTTACTTTAAAGTGTATGGTAGCAGTTGTCCTGTTGACATTATTCTGACTAACAAATGCATACATGCTGCAGGATTTACATCATATTGCCATTATTTGATTTTTTTTTTTTGGGGGGGGGGATTCAATTTCAAGCGACCCACCTTGATGGCTGCTAGCTGATTCTCCTGTGCATCCATGAGCATTGTACTACGCCAAGTTGTGGGTGAACTTGGATGAGTGCGTACTTTTTTGTGTCAATATTGAATAAATACAGTGCCTGATAGTATGGACTGTACTGATGATGCAGTATTAATCCGCTTTGAAAATGACACTCTAACCCGTTCAGCTTCGTGTTTGAAATTTGAAGCTGTGACTCTGTGGCATGCTCATTGGCACAGGGATTACAACACAACTGCCAGCTATGTTGCTGCAGTACCTTGAGCACTCTGCATGTGACTTCAGCATCCTGAAATAGTTCAAACCTCTGGCTGGAGGTGTAGGAAAGTACTTGAATACATCGGCAGCGGTTGGGCCACACTGTGTGGGGCTCACCTTGTTGCAGTGGTGGGGGATAAAGGACCTGGGAGTCATAATTGACAAGGGGCAGAAGTATTACAAGTTGTGTGTGGCTTCTGTCAAGAGGGTCAACAAAATACTGGGGTGCATTAAAGGGGTTGGGTGACCGAACAAAGGATATAATCCTTCCACTTTAAAAGACTGTTCAGACCCCCTGGAGTACTGTGTGCAGTTCTGGGTGCTTTAGAAGCATAGATAACGATGGCAGAAAAGAAAAAATTACTCACCTTAGTAATGTTGTTTCTTCTAATGGAGTCTTGCTGTATTCTGACATATTGCAGTGATGTCCAACCTTTGAACTGCCCCGGAGATGAAAGAGTTAACTTTCCATGCCAGGCATGGAACGCTGAGCTCAAGCTCAGTTGAGACTCTGTCTGTTGCTGTTTGAACTCAAACCGTCAGATCTTTACGAGCTATACTCACTGGGTGTCCTGTGTGGAAACTGTAAACTTACACTAGCCAACTGGCTACTAAATATAATAAAAAGATTATTTGGTCCCAAAACAAAGACTGAAGTCAGGAAACCCCAAAAATAAAACAAAACACAACACCCACACACCCAAACCAAAGGGGTGAGAAAAGAAGGGGGGGGCACCTCCTGAGTGCCAACACTGCTACTGCCCACCCACATCCCAAAAACCAAGGTTCTGAGAGGGGAGGTCAGAATACAGCAAGACTTCATTAGAAGAAACAACATTACTAAGGTGAGTAATTTTTTTCTTCAAACAACATGAAGTCTTGCTGTATTCTGACATATTGCAGGCTACCAAGCAGTACCTCCATGGAGGAGGGACAGAACCTGCTTAGGAAATAGGCTCTGAAGCACTGCTGTGCCAAACCGAGCATCACTCCTAGCCTGGATATCCAGAGAGTAATGCTTGGTAAAACTGTGTACTGTTTTCCAGGTGGCTGCTTGACAAATCTCTAAGATAGGAATATCCCTGGCAGCAGCCAGGGAAGCAGCTGTACCTCTGGTAGAGTGAGCCCTCAGGCCTGAGGGTGGGATCCTACCTAGTTTTTCGTAACAAAATTGAATGCAAGAGACAATCCACCTGGCAGTAGATCTCTTAGTAGCAGGTTTTCCCTTACCCACCTCACCATAATTGAGGAACAGTTGGAGGGAGTCAAACCTGTGACCCTTGGTGCGCTCTATGTAGTAACTAAGGGCCCTTTTCACATCCAAACTGTGCAGCCTCCTCTCCCCAGAGGAGGAATGGTCAGTGAAGAAAACAAGAAGAGACATAGACTAGTTAAGGTGGAAATCTGAAACCACCTTAGGCAAAAACGTCCTATAGTCCTGAGGACCACCTTATCTCTATGGAAAGAGATGAAATCAGGCTCCACTGACAGGGCCTGTAACTCACTTATCGTCTGGCAAGTGATGGCCTGAAAACAGTTTTCCAAGTGAAGTACTTAAGCCTGCTGAGGACAAAGGCTCAAAAGGGGTTGCATAAGCTGAGCAATGCAAACATTAAGGTCCCAAGCAGGGGCAGGGTCCCTGAAGGGAGGATTGGTATGAAGCAATCCCTTGAAAAATTTAGAAAATACAGGATGAGCTGAAAGGGAAGAGTGCTTGCCTGCTGAGAGGAAGGCAGAGACAGCTGCTAGATGCACTTTTAGTGTAGCTGGTCTGAGTCCCAAGCTATTAAGATGAACCATATAGCCAAGGACTGTGGGCAGGCCAGTAGACTCTGGAGAAATATGCTTCCCAGAGCACCATATAGAAAATCTTTTCCACTTGGAGTTGTAAGTGTTTCTGGTGGAAGGCTTCCGAGAAGCCTTTAAGATATCCAGAACACCTTGAGAGAGGTGCAAATCAGCAAACTCTAACTCTTCAAGAGCCAGGCCTTGAGATAGAGATTTGAAATTCGGATACCAAACCCTCCCCTGAGCACATGTTAACAGGTTGTAATTCCTGGGAAGAGACGGGGGAAGGTGGACTACTAAGGACAACAAGAGAGGGTACCAGGGCTGTCTGGCCCAGTCTGGAGCAATCAGAATCACCTTGCAGGGTTGAGACCTGATTTTGACTAATACCTTGAACAGGAGAGGGAAGGGGGAAAGCATACAGGAACTTCCCTTCCCAATTGAGAACTAGGGCATCCAGGGGGACTGAGCCCAACACTGGGGGCCTGCAGCAAAAGAGAGGAAGTTGGTGATTGTCTGGGGCTGCAAAAAGATCTATCTGTGGGGTACCCCATCTGGAGAAGATCACCTTCAAAACCAGGGGATCCAGGGACCATTCGTGATGGCCCTGAGATATCCTGCTGAGAGCACCTGCCAGTACATTGTCCTTGCCTGGGAGGTGTCCTGCTGTAAGAGAGGTGTTCAGGGAATAGGCCAGAGATCATAACTTCATTGCCTCTGTGCACAAGGCCGTAGACCAAGTGCCCCCTTGCTTGTTGATATACCACTTTGTGGTGGTATTGTCTGTCCTGATCTGAACTACTTTGTTCTGAACAGACTTGGAAAAAGCTTGAAGTGCTAGAAACACTGCTCTGAGTTCTAATAGATTGATATGAAGCAGAGATTCCTGAGGAGACCACAACCCTTGGGTGGTCAGGTCCCCCAAGTGGGCTCCCCACCCCAAGAGGGAGGCATCTGTAGTAAGGATTAGAGAATGAAACTGAGTGACAAAAGGAACTCCCTGTCTTAGATTGTCCTGATCCTGCCACCACTGTAACGCCTGGATCAGGGTTCAAGTCACTGGAATTAGTTTGGTCAGAGGGTCCTTTTTCTGAGACCAGAAGGCTCTCAAGTGGAACTGAATGTCCCTCATTTGAAATCTTGCTCCCTGCACCACTGCTGTAGAGGCAGCCATGTGTCCCAGGAGCTGCAGAAAAATGCCTTGCTGGTCGAGACACCTGGATAGTGAATGAAGAGGCCAGTGAGATAAGGGTCCTTGCCCTGTCCAGGGGAAGGAGGGCTCTTGCCTTTACTGTATCCAGCTCTGCCCCTATGAAGGTGAGGAGCTGCACAGGCTCTAGAACTGACTTTGAAAGATTCAGAAGGAAACCTAGAGAAGTGAGCAGTTGCTGAGTTATCTGTAGGTGTAACTTGACTTGGTCTGGAGACTGGCCTACTATGAGCCAGTCGTCCAGGTATGGAAAGATGGAGATCCTTTTTCTCCTTAGGAAGGCAACTACTACTGCCAGGCATTTTGTGAACACCCTTGGAGCAAAAGTTAGGCCAAAGGGCATTGCTCTGAATTGGTAATGGCCTGAGGGCAGCTTGAACCTGAGATACTTTCCGTGGGAGCTTCTTATGAGAATATGGAAATAGGCATCCTTGAGGTCCAGGGAAACTAGCCAGTCCCCTGGCATTAGAGAGGGTAGAATTATTCCCAGAGTCACCATTTTGAACTTTGGCTTTAAAAGGTGTTTGTTTAAATATCTGAGATCCAGGATGGGCCACCATTCTCCTGTCTTTTTGGGGGTTAGGAAGTACCTGGAGTACAATCCTTTTCCTTTGTGTAGGGGTGGAACCCTCTCTATGGCTCTCAGAGCCAAGAGGGAAGAGACCTCTGCCTCTAGGGCAAGTGCCTTTGAAGGATTTGCAGGTAGAAAGGATCTGGTTCTCATCTTTGGAAATTTTTTGAAGCTGAGAATCAGTCTCTGGCTTACTACTTCCAGGACCCATTTGTCTGATGTTAAAGACATCCAGTCCTGGACAAAGTAAGCCAGCCTGCCCCCTACAGGTGGTGGAGAATCGGCCCTGGCAAACCCATCAGGGTGCCTGTTTGGCAGGGGCTTTAGGCTGAGGGGTGGAAGCAGGCCTGCTTGTACCCCATCTGCCTCTTCCTCTGAAGAACCCCCTATGAGCATAAGCAGAAGAGGAGGCCTGGGCTTGGTAGAAAGGCCTATGAAAAGGTCTGCCCCTGCCCCTGGAATGCTGCCTCTGGGGAGTGGTTTGCCTTTCCTTGGCCTGAGCACTCCTATAGGTGGTCCTGTATTCATCCATTTTCTTCATGTAGTTCTCTGTTTGCTCCCTAAACAGAGAATTATCCACAACAGGAAAATCCATGGCCTTAGTCTGGGTATCCTGAGACAGGCTAGTACATCTGAGCCAAGCCATCCTACGAAGGGCCACAGATGTAGCCATGACTCTAGATGAAACATCATTGGAGTCCACAGCAGCATGAAGCTGCACCTTGGATGCCTCAATCCCATCCGCAGCCACCTGCTCCAGCTCCTTGGCAAGCTGGCCAGGGACCTGTTTAGCTAAAGCCATTATAGTGTCCCATCTAGATTTCTGATATCTAGCTGTATAGGCCATATAATTAGCCTGCCTGAGTCCCAAGGATGCTGCCATGTACTGTTTCTTTGCCATGGCATCAGTCCTCCTGGAGTCCTTATCTGGGGGGTGTGAAGCCAAGGGTATATTTGCCTTATCACAGGCAGCAGCCTGCACTACCCCAACATGGCTGCATTGCTGGGTAAGCAACTCCGTATCTGAGCCTGAGAGAGTATACCTTGTGTCCATTCTCTTGTCCACAGGAGGTATAGAATTAGGAGTCTTTAACATTTTTGTCTGTTTCCCAAAGGACTTATGAAGGGGAATAGACAGCCTCCTGGACTCTGGGATATCCATCATTTCAACATAGTCAGGCTCCTCCTGGTCATCCACAGCTTCTTCCATAGGAAGCTGAAGAGTTTCAGCCACTTTTTTGTAGAACATAAAATGGGAAGGGGACTCAAAGCCTAGGAGGAGAAACTCCTGAAGGTCTGTCTGGGGAGATGTCCGGGTCAATGGGCACATCCAGACTTTCGTAATCACCATCACTATCCTCATACTCTCCTTCCTCCTCCTCCGGTTCATAAAAATCTTCTAAATTATAATCTGGAACCGGGGGAACCGACCGAACCGAGCGCCTTCCTGATGGTGCCGGTTCGGTTGGAACCGGGGTTAGTGACTGAACAATCCATATCGCTTTGGCTATTTCATCAGCGGTCGGAGAAAGAATTTGTGGATCCGCACCGGCTGATTTATCCCTTCTTTTTCTTTTAACCGGAACCGACTCCTCGGAGTCAGTTCTCCTTTTGCCCTGGTCAGAGGGCACTCCTTCTGCTTCGGTTGGAACTGAACCGGGCTGGCCATCCGGGTCAGCGGACTTCTTGGCCTCCCTTTCCCTGAGCCTACCAACTCTCTTTTCCAGGGTAGCTGCAGGAAAATTCTTGCAAATCTGGCAGTCTGAATCAAGGTGGTCAAACCACAGACAATAAACTCAGGTGGTGTGGGAATCAGCCTTAGCAAAGGCTTCCCCACACACACTACAGTGTTGAAACCCAGTGGGCCCGGTTTTTCTTTTGGGTTCCTCAGACATGGCCAGTCCTAACAAAACTTACCCTTTTTTCGGCAATCCGCCAGGCAAGACACCCTTATCGGTTCCTGACCATGTTACGGGTCGTGGAAAAAAACGTAATGAAATCCGTTTTTTTTTTTAGAACTGATAAGGACCGGTTACCACTCTAAAAGTAGAATAAACTTTTTTTGAACAGCCTGATCGGTTCAAACCGAACCAATCCCACGTTTACAAGTTCCACACAGAAGAACAAGAAAATAAACCTATCTAGTACTCACGGTACCACAGACAGAGACTGAACCGACAGGTTAACGGATTAAATTCGGTCGAAAACCGAGAAAAACAGCACTTTAACTGACAAACTTGAACCGAGCAAAGGAGAAATCTCCGGAGCGACTGTTCAGTGAGGCGGAGTAAAGAGTCTGATGGTTTGAGTTCAAACAGCAACAGACAGAGTCTCAACCGAGCTCGAGCTCAGCGTTCCATGCCTGGCATGGAAAGTTAACTCTTTCATCTCCGGGGCAGTTCAAAGGTTGGACATCACTGCAATATGTCAGAATACAGCAAGACTTCATGTTGTTTGAAAGGCCAAAGGTCCATCAAGTCTGCCTATGGGTCCCTATATAACCCTGTAACCTAACATCATGTCTAACCCTCCACATCAGTCTTCCTATTTCTTTCCCTGTTTTATCACTATAATTGAGCACTATTACTTTTGCTGTGTCTGAAGCCCATTTGAAGCCCCCACGGTTTTAGTTCCCACCACCTTGGCTGTGTAGGCAGTTCCACTACCCTTTCAGTAAAATAATATTTCCTCACATCCCTTCTGAACTTACCTCCTGTCAGCTTCCAGTCATGCCCTCGTGTTGTTGAAGTGGTGTTGCTGCTGAATAATTCCTCATAGTTCACTTTGTTTATTCCTTTAAGAAATTTGAAGATTTCAATCATATCTCCCCCCCCCCCCCTTTTCATCTCTATGTCTACATGTTCAGTGCCCTAAGGCGTTCCTCATAGGACTTCCTCTGCTGGCCCTGAATCATTTTCGTAACCCTACACTGTGCCGCCTCCAGTCTGTCCTTGTTCTTTCCAAGGTGAGGGCTCCAAAACTGAACACAGTACTCCAGGTGTGGCCTCACCAAAGACCTATAGAGGGGGAGTGTCACTTCTTTCTTTCTATTATTAGTACCCCTCCCAATACACCTCAGCGTCTTGTTTGCCTTACTACAAGCCTGGTTGCATTGGCTAGCTTGTTTAAGGGTGTCGTTACTGCTGACTCCCAGATCACATTCTTCAACTGTGGTACTAGGTTTTACCCTTCCCACCCAGTACTCTGTCCTGGGGTTCTTTTTTCCTAAATGCGTCTCCTCGCACTTTTTGGCATTAAATTTCAACTACCAAACATTTGACCACCTCGCTAGGCTTTGTAGGTCATTTTGTAATTCTGTAATCCCCTTGGTGCTGTCCACCCTTCCACAGAGTGTAGTGTCATCTACAAAGAGACTTATCATACCCCAGATCCTTTCTACAATGTCACTGATGAATATGTTAAAAAGGACTGAGCCCAGGACAGACCCCCTGTGGTACTCCACTCGTAACCTCCCCCTCCTCTGATTTAACTCTGCTTACTACAACCCACTGCTGCCTTCCTTTTAGCCCATTTTCTACTCATCTAACAATATCCCTAGCCACCCCTAGGTCCTCCAGCTTCCTGAGCAGGTGTCTGTGAGGCACAGAGTTGAAAGCCTTACTGAAGTCAAAGTAAAGTAGATCCACAGCATGGCCTCTATTCACTTCCCTTGTTACCCAAAGAAGATTATTAGATTTGTCTTGACAGGACCTCCCTGACACAAAGCCATGCTGTTTGCTATCATGGAGACCCTTACCCACTAGATAGTCCACAAGGTCTGTTTTGATCAGTGACTCTACCAGCTTCCCCATGATACAGGTAAGACTAACTGGTCTATAGTTTCCTGCTTGTTAATTGCCCCCTCTTTATGGAGTGAAACCACGTCCGCCACCCACCAATCCCTTGGGATGACCCCCGTCTGAAGTGAGCTTTTGAATAGGCCTGGCAGAGGTTCAGCTAGTTCATCTGCCATTTCCCTGAGCACCCTTGGATGTATCCCATCTGGACATGGGGCTTTGTCTGTCCTGAGGGCTGCTAGCCCGTTCCGGACCCTATCCCCAGTGAATACCAGTTTGTCAATCTCCGGGATCCCTCTTGTGGCCGCTTTGATGCCACTGTCAGGCAGGGGCTGCTATCCTCCCTGGTGAAGACTTGAGAAAAAGCAGTCATTCAAGACTGCAGCCTTCTGCTCATCCTCCTCCATCACCCTGTCCCCATCTAATAACCTAACTATTCTCCCACCTCTCTTTCTTTCTTCACTGATATAGAGAAAACAGTGTTTTCATCCGCCCATGACCCCTCAGCTAGTCACAGCTCCATGTCTGCTTTTGCCTCTCTAATCACCTTTTTTGCTTCCCTACTTCTCTGAATGTACTCCCATTGCTCTTCCCCCTGCTTCTCTTTAAAGGTGTAGAAGGCTTTTCTTCTGGCCCTTGCTGCTTCCCTGACTCTCACCGAGAAGCATTTATTTATTTTAGTTATTTGGTAACCGGGTGAGGTACTCTGATCCCAGGCACCATTTTCAGGTACGACCCGGGCTATTTATTTATTTCCTCTGGTTACTTTTTGTAAGCATAGCTGCGATGCTTCAAGGATGTCTCCTTTTATTACCCCGTTGAGGTAGTAGTGAGAGGGTGGATAGCAGGGCCCCCAAATGATCAGGGGTTTGGGAGAACAAGAGCTACGAGGGAAGTCTGGTGATCCTTAATATGTTCACTCTGGAGAAAAGGAGGCTGAGGGGACATGATCTCATTCTTCCTCCTCCTACTCAAGGATATCAACACGATTGAGGAGACAGAGATGTTTCATCTGGTGTTCTTCAGCAGAAGGCATGGACACGCCCTGAAGCTCAGGGGTAGGAAAATCAGGGGTAATTATAGGAGACGCATCTTCTCCCAGACTGTGGTGAACCAGTGAAACAGCCTACAGAGTTGTACATAAAGGACACAGTCAGAGTAATAAAGGACAGACCTATAGGTACATAGATACATAGACAGTGTCGGCAGATAAGGGCCTATGGCCCACCCAGTCTGCCCATTTGAGCTTGTAAGTTCAGTTTATGTTTTCCAAGAAGTCTGTTGCCCCTGCCCCTTACCCTTACCTTACCTTAGGTAGGTAGGGAAGAAGATACATAATCTGTATGGCAAAAGTTGGTGGGGGGAGTAAATGCCTGAGGATTGGCATGGTCTGCAGACAACCATGTTTGACTGGTGAGGCTAAACAACTGCTCTTAAAGCATCAGTGCAACAAAACTGCACAAAAAATTGACCACACCATTTTTTCACTATTAAAGATTCCAGGCAACTTCCTGTTTTATTTGGTGGTAACATTTTTCTGTTCCACCAAAATGTGTTTTATAATTGTTTGAATATAGTTTTTTTTCTAAAGCACAAAAGATGACTGCCACATTTGGCATAGAAATAGTATTGCAGACCTTGCAGGCACTAAGATTAAGAAAATACACAAAACACTTGTGGTGCACAAGATAGGAGGTACCTAGATTTGACAAGAATGCTGATATTTTTATTAATTGTAGCTGAAACTACCTTTTTGGAAAAACATTTTTCATTGCACTGCTGCTTTAAAGGAAATCAAGAAAACCAGCAGTGTCAGGGGAGAGTGTCATTATGGGAGAGTTCAGTCTCCCTGATGCAGATTGCGATACTAGAGGCAAGGAGCTTAAGAAGTCAGGGGTTCATAGAGGTCGTCCAGGACTGCTTTCTCCAACAGAGTGTGCCGGATGCAACTTGGGGAGAGCTACCCTAGACCTTGTAATGTCCAACCAAGATATTATAGGTAACCTCTGGTTGGAGGACCCCATGGGAACAAGTGACCACAACAGAGTGCATTTTGATATCATGTAGGAATCCAGTGATCCTTTTCGAGTGTGTTGGTTCTGGATTTTATGATGGTGGACTGTGGTGGAATGGGTGAAATTGCAGAGGACAGACTGACTAGGCTAATGGTGGTGGGGGGGCAAATGGGCAGTCATCAAGAGGAAGTACTGGGGGCGACTAAGGAATGTGTAAGATATGATCTTACTTCGAGAGGGTTCCTGCAGTAGGTCTTCACAAGTAAGACTGCACCCCCTGGCGTCAGGACAGGGCGGCAAACTTGTAGCTAGCAATTATCTGCGGGGCCCCCCCGGTGTCAGGTGATGGGACGTCAGCGTGACTATATATACAGGCGGTCCCCCACCCGCCCTCCAGTTCTTTCCCGCTGTTGACCTGAATCGTTGGACTGAGCGGTGAAACAGCTTCAGTCGCCCACCATTTTCTACTCTGTTTTTACCGTTAACTTTCTTTTTTCTCAAGTTCTCTCCAGCACTGCATGTCTTCACATCAGCCGAAAAAAAAAAGTGCTCCAGGTGCGGCACGCAGATCACGCACGGGGACAACCACTCCCGCTGCGTCCTCTGCCTCGGTTCTGAGCACAAGGTCGCATATTGCCAAATCTGCCAGGCCTTCAACCAGGCCACGTGCACCCGTCAACAGAGGACCCTCAATGCCCACTTATTAAAAGAATAACTGGCATTGATGGAAAAAGAGCTCCAGGAGCTGCAGGAATTATCAGCTTCGCCTGCGCTAGAGAAAAGAGAGAAGGAGAAATGCCGGGAGTGGAGCCATTCTCCCCTGAGGAAAAGCCGCCAGACAACCAATGCCACATCGGGTGGGGCCTCCACCCCAGTGAATACCCCACCTCCTGGGCCTTCTTCCGCTCCGACGGATCAAACACCTTCACCCCCCCCCGCCAAGGTCAGTGGGCAGTCAGGGGTCTCCTCTTCAGAGGAGGTAATCGCAGGGCCTCTCGCTAGCTTGACTGCTAAGTCACCTCTGGCTCCTCCGCCGGGTGCTCAGCCCAGGTCGAACAGCCTGACTCAAGCTTCCCGGCTTCTGTCAGCCTGACCATGGTCTGTAAGTCTGACATCGGCTTCTCCAGCACCTGCAAGGCCGACGCCTCTAAGTCGGTTGCTGGATCCTCCTCCGACTGCATGGCAACTGCTGTCCCATTGAACTCCCTTGTGGTCCCTGACGTCCAGCAGAGCGAGCTTACAGGTTCCTCCAAGTCCTGTGGGGGTTCCCCCTCCCAGGACTCACTAACCCAGCCCGATGCCTCATTCTCCCCAGGTTCCCGGGCTTCGAGTGGGGCTGACCAAGAGGAGCTCCTCACGTCAGGCCTCCTTTTCGAGACTCCTGCCTCCCTGGCAAACCTGTTGATGGGGGTCCTCCTGGATTTACTTCCCTTGCCAGTCTCAGTCCCGGCCTCGGGCACCTTCAGGCCCTCAATGCTGGGTCTTTCGCTAGACCACTTTCCAGAAAATAAGGACCAGGATCTTCCAGGCCCTTCTGGGGTTCCACCTCTGACCCCTGGCCTACTGACGGACCCCGACCCCAGTGGTCCCTCGGCACCGCCACCCTCTGGGCCTTTCACCCCTCCTCCATCGGACCTCATGGGATACTACCCCGGCTACATGCTGCCACAGTTTCCCCATTACCCGATGCTGGGGGGGGGGGCAACGCCGGGTTACCTGACACTGGGTCAGGCTCAACATTATCAGGGTTACCGTCATATCCTTACTGGTACCAACCACCTAGCTATCCCACATATTCTATGAGATACCCAAGATACCAACCTCCGCTGCCTCTTCCTCCTCCTCCACCACCACCACAGCCGGAATCTCCATTATCTATCCCGGCTTGGTGAAACGACACCAAGTCCCAGCTTCTACAAGAATTGGGACAGCCCCATCTGGTCATCAGGGCTACCCCAACCCATAGGGTGCCACCTAGAAGCCCTGCCCCTTCTAGCAGAATATCCGACAGGGACATAAGTGGTCTCCCGGCAGGGATCCTTCTAGGAGCAAGTCACAGAGGCAGTTCCAGATGTCACTCCTTTGCCAAGCAGGCTGGAGTCTTCTGATTCAGAAGGCGACTTCAATTCGGGGGATCATTCAGAACTCCACTCCCCTATAGAGCCTCAGCCAAAGGAGTCCCCGAAATCGCCACCGGAGGATCCGTCTTTTGCTAACCTCTTCCGGTCCATCCAACAGGCCTGCAGTTGGGCATCCCAGGAATTGGACCCTAAACGCAGAAGACTAGCAGAACATCTGGACCTCACCAATGCGGACCCCCCCCCCCACCTATCCCCCATGGATGGGGCCACATGAGGATATGACATCTACCATTTTGCGACAGCCGTTGTCTATTCCTGCAGTTTCTAAGAAAGCTGACAGGAGTTACCACCCCCTGGAAGGGGTTTTCCACCTTACGGCGCCACCCAAGGCTGCCTCTATCGTTATTACAGCTGCGCACAATAGGTCGGCCCAGCCCAAACATCTTAGTGCCTCCTCTGCTGAAAAGGAGTCTAAACAGACGGACCAATATGGCCGCATGGTCTGTACATCCTACGTGCCATACGGTCGCTCAACTACGTAGCACACATGGTGGCCTTCCAGAAGTCGGCCTTGTCCGACCTGGAAAAAGCTATCCAAGCTATCCCTGATGAACAACTCTGGAACAAGCTGCTTGATAAAATAAAACCGAATAAGTCTTCGTGCCGCCATGCTTTGCGAGCCACATATGACTCCGTTGACTCGGTGGCACGCTGCACAGCTACAGGAGTATGCCTTAGACACCTGGCCTGGCTCTGCCTCGCAGGGCTGGCACAAGATGTTCAGAGGACCCTTCTGAATGCTCCCTTCAGAGGCCCAGTTCTGTTTGGGGGTGACGGCGAAGATATAATTACTGAACTACAAGAGAGTGGCAAATCCATGAAGGATGTCCGATTTATGTATCGCTTGGGTGAGAAACCTGAGTAGAATTTTGATTGCCCCCAGCGGAAATGGAACAAGCAGAACTGGGGCAGATACCAGAACAAGAGTCATGCCACCAGTTCCGGTGCTCAGCCCCCCCCCCCCCGGCCAAGTTCCCCAAAACAGTCGGCAGGGGAAAGGCATCCCTTCCCTCTGCATCCTGACTCAAGGGACACCCCCCGCTCCCTCCTCTCCTCATGGAGGAACCGGTGGGGGGGAAGATTCAGCCTCCACCTGGAAGGGTGGATGACTGTAACCGCAGACGCATGGGTTCTTCAACTGGTTGCAAGAGGTCGCTCTATAGAGTTTCTGGACAGACCCCCGGCAAATCCACTGGGCAGGTCTCATTATCTGTCAGGACACAGCAGCCTTGTCCTACAGGAAATTCACGCACTACTGCAAAAATCGGCCATAGAGCAGGTTCCTCCACAGCAAATAGGAAGGGGATTTTACTCCTACTTCTTCCTAGTGCCCAAAATGATGGGAGATCTCAGGCCCATCCTAGATTTCAGCATGCTCAACCTCTTCGTAGAATACAAGAGATTCCGAATGCTAACCCTCCAGGGACTCTTGCCCCTGTGCCAACTAAACAATTGTCTGTGTTCTCTGGATATGCAGGATGCTTACCTGCATATCCCAATCCTGCTGGCCCACCATCGCTTTCTGAGATTCTCCTTTCAGGAGGAGCATCTTCAGTTCAAGGCCCTTCCCTTCAGCCTCTCCTCGGCACCCTAGGTTTTCACTAAGTGCCTAGCAGTAGTGGCGATGACCTTGCATTGCAAGGGTATTTACGTGTTCCCATACCTGGACGATTGGCTGATTTCAGCTTCTTCCCAGGACAGTCTTGAGGATTCCCTTTCCTTCACCCTGGACCTGTTCTCCAGACTTGGCATTATGGTCAGTTATCCCAAGTCTCAGCTTTCACCCTCTAGCACCTCCAGTTCATAGGGGCGGTGCTGAACATGGTCCAGGGCAGGGCCTTCCTACCTATGAACAGGGCAGAGACCCTTATCCTACAAGCAACACTGGTGGCCTTCTCTCGTTGGACCACAGCGCACTCCGTCCTTCGACTGTTAGGGCTGATGGCGGCTGCCATACCCATAGTCCCATTAGCCAGACTGCACATGAGGGTGACCCAATGGTCCCTCAGGGTCCAATGGGATCAAAGATTGGATGACATGAAACATAAGGTGTTAGTCTCCAGCAGTCTAAAGAGGGAACTGCTCTGGTGGCAGGACCCATCCAACCTCTCGGTGGGGGTTCCTTTCTACTCCCCGACACCCTCCATGACTCTTAACGACGGATGCCTCGAAGCTCGGGTGGGGGGCCCATCTGGGAGATCATTGGACACAAGGGACATGGTCTTCCATAGAGGAGACTCTACACATCAGCATACTGGAGACAAGAGTGGTGCTCTATGCTCTCCAAGCCTTTCAGTCCCTCTTAGTTCCGGGAACACTTTTCATCCAGACCAACAACATTTCAGTGGTCTGGTACATCAACAAACAGGGAGGCACCCGTTCGTACCCCCTTTGCAGGGAGGTGATGTGGGTGTGGTACAGGGCTGTTCAACATGGCCTGTCCTTGACAGCGGCCCATGTTCCAGGTGTTTACAACATCCTGGCGGACAGTCTCAGCCACTCGGTCGCTCAGGCTCACGAGTGGGGACTAAAGCAGCAGGTAGTCGAAAATCTCTTCCTCCAGTGGGGTCAGCCAGAAATATCTCTTCGCCTCCCCATCCAACGCAAAACTACCCAGCTTTTGCTCGCTCGTTCCCAGGTGTGGTGTTTTTTGGCGAGACGTGCTGCCTCTGTGTTGGACAGGGAGGTTTTTGCACACTTTCCCTTCCTTTCCTGTTCTACAGAAGGTTCTGCTGAAACTACAGGCAGAGGGGGCACACATGATCCTCATTGCCCCTCTATGGCCTCGGCAGATATGGTTCCCTCTAGTACAGCAGCTAATGTTGGAGCCCCCAGTGCTTCTACTTCTCTGTCATGGCTTGCTGTTCCAGGAGCAGGGCACCCTGGTACATCCAAGCCTCGGATCACTCCACCGTCATGCATGGCACCTTTGGACATAGTGGTTTCTCACAATGGAGTCTCTTCTAGAGTCGCTCAGGTCATAGTGGAGGCCAGGAAACCCTCCACTAGATCCACGTATGCTATGAAGTGGAAGAGATTTGCTATCTGCGCCACAGCCAAAGGCCTAGACCCTTCTTCATGCTTGGCTTCCCAGGTCCTCAAGTATCTCTTGCACCTAGCAGAGTCGAGCCTCAGTTACTCCTCCCTGAAGGTCCATCTTTCTGCAGTGTCAGCCTACCACCTTCCAGTGGAGGGCAAAACTCTAGCTCAGCTAGAGGTTTCCAGAACCTTTCTGAAGGGGATCCTTCACCTCAGTCCTCCAGTCTGGAATCCTGTTCCCCCTGGGATCTTAATTTTATTTTAGAAAAACTTACTTTGCACCCCTTTGAGCTGACAGCAAGTAGTGATATGTGTTACCTATCTTGGAAAATGCTCTTTTTAGTTGCGGTTACTTCAGCCTGAAGAATTTCGGAGCTTCAGGCTCTAGTTTGTAAGGAGCCTTATTTAATTTTCCACTGAGACCGAATGGCTCCATGGACTAATCCTTCCTTTCTTCCGAAAGTCATTTCAGAATTTACACTAAATCAGAAAGTCGAACTGCTGGTGTATTACCCAGAATACTCCAACGGGAGGGGGAGTATCTCCTGCACACCCTTGATGTGCACAGGAATTTGAGATATTATATCTCAAGGACTAAGGAGCTTAGAAAGTCAGATCATCTCTTCATAGTCTTCACTCCCAAGTGCCAGGGCAAGGCCATTTCTTTTTTTTTTTTTTTTGAAATTTCTTTTTCTCTCTCCTCCTGTGTCCCTGCCAGAGCCGCCCCTTCAGGAGTCACCAATGAAACCCGTCCCTGCCACCGACTTACCTGCTGCTTTGGGTCCCTCATCCTACCGCAGTCCGTGGATTACCCCCCAGGCGGGTTTTTCGGGTTGGGCGGGACACCCCTATGCATTAATGTCTTCTCCAATCCCTGAGACAGCGGCAGTCAGTATCATATCAGGACTGGGTTCGGCGCTCCATCTACCCGGCTCTGGAAGGTGGTTTTTCCCTGTTCTGCGAGGACTTTGCTAGCCCTTAATATCAAGGTGCAAGCGCCGATGTCCATAACGTCCTCCCCTTTGCTGATGCAGCCCCTAGAGGTGATTGGTCCACAGGCCTCCGCCCATGACCAATCAAACCCCAGAGGTGCCGACAAGCTGTCATGCCCCCAGCCTCCGCCAGAGATCACCGCTCGCTGAGATGGATCCCCACCCTCCCTCCGGAGAAGGCGCGCTGTCGTCGGACGCTCAGCCTTTCCCCTTGGCCAACCCCCAGCGACCCGAGTCCACTCTCGAACCTGGGGCGCTGGCATGGTGCGAGGTCTGGTGTCCAGCACCTCAACCCTCAGCGCCACAGGACGCGCAAGGCCTTTTCTAAACAGACTTTGTCAAGGTGACTGGCTAATTGTATTTCTTACATTTACCAGAAGTACAAAAAGCCCCTTTTGGGGGTAGTCAGGGGCCACCCAACTAGGGGAGTGACCACTTCCACTCCCTTTCTTAGGAATGTGTCCACTGCAAACATTTGCGCAGCAGCCACCTGGTCCTCTGTCCACACATTCACAAAACATTGCAGCCTGAACATTGCTTCTAGGTGCAGGGCTGGCTTTGGTCTAGCTGTCCTGCAAGGACTACTGTCATAAGGAGACCGTCGCTGGCAGACATTTTCCTCCTCCCGGAACCTAGTCTCCGACTCCTTCTATTTAGTTTACTGCTTGGTATTCAGTCCTACTTGTGAAGACCTAGTGTAGGAACCCTCTCAAAGTAAGATAGAGCAGTTATATAAGAACTTGCCGTAACAGTAGATCTTCGAGAGAAGTTCCTGCAGTAGATCTCGATTTCCCTCCCTCCCACCTTCCCCCAGCTCCTGTGTTTTTTCCTCTTTATTTCCAGTCCCAGTACTTTGTTTTATCCAGGGCATAGGGTATCAGGAGTTTTCACTCCTCTCCTGCTTCCTCTTCTGAGGTCTCTGGTGGGAGAACTGGAGGGCCAGTGGGGGACCGCCCCCATATAGTCACACTGACGTCCCGTCACCTGACGCTGGAGGCTGTCCCCTGCAGATGATTGCTAGCTACAAGTTTGCCATGCAGTCCTGATGCCAGGGGATGTGGTCCTTCTTGTGAAGACCTACTGCAGGAACCTCTCTCGAAGATCTACTGTTACAGTAAGTTCTTACGTTTCTGCTATTTAGCAACAGCAAGTAACATAAAGACCAGTCTGGCTCAGTAGAGGGTTAAAAAGGGTGATCAGAGAGAAAGAGCTTTAAAATATTAGACTGACCAGTCAGAGAACACAGAAGAGTATGTGGATAAGTTTAGAATAACAACAACATTGATCAAAGATGGCAAACCCAACATGGAGCAACAGGGGGAGTTGCTGACAGTCACCAAAGAAGAAAGGGACCTGGGAGTTATTTCAGTTGACCTGAAAATGTCAAAGCAGAGTACAAGGGCAGCAGGGAAGGCCAGTGGCATGCTGGTGTGCATAGGCAGGGCTGTCACTAGCAGAACACGGGACATAGTGATGCCGTTACATAAAACCCTGGTCAGGCCTCACATGGAGTACTGTGTGCAGTTCTGAAGGCTGCACCTTCGAAAGGACATTAACAGGTTGGAGAAGGTCCAGAGAAGGGCGACTAAGATGGTACAGGGCTTGCACCACAAAACTTACAAGGAGAGATTAAGGGACCTCAATATGTACTCACAGGAGGAGGGAGAGAGGGGACATGATAGAAACATTGAAGTACCTCAAGAACATAAACAAGCTGCAGGGGGAAGACATCTTCCAATACAGGAGAAGTACAAGAACGAGGGGGCATGACATGAAATTGTAAGGTGTCAGGTTAAGAGGAAATGTGAGGGTTTTTCTTCACAGAGAGGTGGTGATTGTGATGCTTGGCCAGCTGGTTATGATTGTTGTATGATATCTGTAATACAAAAAATATAGTAGGTGATTGTCTTATATAAGACTTCTGTGCTTATGGGTGCCCCCCCCCCCAGGTTTCAGGGATGCTACAGTGACAAGTGACCTGAAACTAGGAGGTAATTAAAAGACCAGAGAGAGACTTAATTAAAGATCTCCTGTTTTTCTGTCTTAATTAGAACTAACCCAGCTGCCAGGATATAGGGCTCATAAAGTTTTATGGTCCCTATAGGATGAACATTGATACCAACATGGTGCTAAAGTTGTAAAACCCTTTGATATGCCTTGGGAATAGGAACTACACCAGATCAAAGAGAAAATGTTTAATTAAGGAGTCATATTTAGGAAGTGGAGTTTTTGCTGATGTCACATTATTTAATATATATCCTGACAGGAAATCATTTTGTCTTTTTTTTTTTTTAATTCTGAAAAGGAGGAGCTAGATGACTCACCAAGGGGGTGGGGAGATGGAGTTGAAATGTATCGTAGTAACTGGGGAATATGTCATATCATTTTGGGACTCTGGAGACGGGTCTTTCTGATATAACTTAAGCGCTGGACAGAGGTAATACATTAGATAGAAAAAGTCTAATTGTATTGTGGTAGGAGTTTGTTTTGTAGTTTTCCTGGTCTTTCTATTATGTGATTGTGAGCGCTTTGATATATTGTTCTGTGTTTACATTTTTCATATTTTTATCATCTTTTAGTAAGAGCTTTATTTGAAAGATACTGCCTGGGTATGTCTTCCAAGTTCTTTTTGTATGTGGTGTATACGTGGTTAAGTCTGACAGCTGTTCTGGAGAGCTTGATGGTGTTACCAAACTGGGGAAAGGTAAGAATATACCCAAGGTCTTTTATGGAGTTTTAAGGGTTCATTTTGGAAGCCTGGCATGGTGCCCCTGGCAAAAGATTGTACCGCAAACCCCAAAGAGGGTACATATCTGAGCCTGTACATTGGGTAAGCTAGCAGAAGGTTCTCAGTTTGAATCCTCCCAGAACATGACTAAAGGTGATTTGGATCCAAAGGCAGACAGGAGGGTTACCCTGTCTGTTACCTGTTCACACTATTGCACTCTGAGGTTGGCACTGTGAGAGCAGAGGTCCTGACCTGCTGAGTGCGTTTGTGACAGACACATGGAATAGTCTGCCACAAGAGGTGGTGGGAGCAAGCACTGTGTTTGGATTTAAACATACATGGGATAGGCATAGGGGAACCGTAGAGGTAAAGCAGAAGGAGGGTCAAAAGCTGTAATCAAGTACAGGGCTTATGGGCAGACTAGATGGGCCTAGCGGTCCTTATCTGTCGACAATTTTTATGTTTCTGTGAAACTGAAAATAGTGGAGGGGGCAAAGGAAAATAATAAGGCATTCATGAAAGGGATAACACATGACAGGGTATGTATTTGTAAGGGAATAATGCACAATTTGGGCGGTTGTTAAGCATGAGGCATTGCCAAGTACTGCATCTTCCCAAGACATGCATTATTCCCTTATGGCTGCACACCCTGGAATATGTCATCTCACTTATAAAATGGTCTTCTATTTGTTGAAAAATATATTGTTTATGAAAGCTGTGTGGTTGTTAAAAAATAATGAACAGTTATGCAGTGTTTTTCTACCAGCTTTTCCTGAGAACATGGATCATGCTGGCAGACTGGAGGGTGGGCAGTGTGGTTGTGTTGCACAAGATTGGGGATAGGTATGATTAGTAATTATAGGCTGGTTAGTCTAACTTCCATTGTAGGCACAATCCTGGAAAACAATGTCAAAGGAAAAATACAGGAGTTCTAGAACAACATGGGTTATAGGACAAAAGGCAGCATGGATTCATTAGAGCCAGACCATACTGGCCCACTCTGATAGACTTCTTTGACTCCATAACTTAGGCACCTTGAGTAAAGCAGTTGATATCTGATACTTGGATTTCAATAAGGCTTTTGACTCTGTCCCCCATAGGATAATAATAAAGAAGCGGGGGGAAACCTGACTAAGTTGATGCAGTAGACAGCTGGCTACTGGAGTGGACTCAGAAGGTTGCCTAAATGGCAAATTCTCTGAAGACAGGAGGACATAAGTGGAGTCCTCAGGCCAGTCTTGAAACAAACTCTCTTTAGTATGTACATCAATGATATTTGGGGGGGGGGGGTGAGCTGTGCCTCTCCGTGGATGATACAGAATGGACTGCCGATATGCCAACAGATGTGGAAAGATTAGAAAAATGGCAAGGTATCTGGCAGTTGAAGTTCAAAACCAAGAAATGCAATAATGCACGTAGGGAAAAGGAATCCTAAAATGGATTGATGAGGTGAGGATAGGACATACTACAAAGAAAGGGATCTGGGGGTTGTCATCAATGACACCCTGAAGTCCTTTTCACAGTGCATTAAGGCTTATGGGAAAACCAGTGGAATGTTTGGTGGTACAAGTAGGGGCTTTCCCAGCAGAAGGGAAGCGATTCTGCTCTTGTACAGGTCCCTGGTGAGATCACACCTGAAGAACAGTATTCAATTCCATGGTCTACATTTGAAAAAGGACCGGCACAGGTTGAAGACAGCCCGGGGGGGGCGGGGCATGAAAATGATACAGGGTCAGCAGGTAAAATCATACAAGTAAAGGATGCAAAGCCTAAACTTGTATTCCCAAGAGGCCAGAAGAGAAAATGGGGACATGATAGAAACCTTTACATTTTAACATGGGATCAACAGGGCAGACTCCTCAGAGCTGTTTAAAAGAAAAAAAAAAACTCCTATCAGGAGACACACTTGTAAGCTAGGAAGCAACTTCAGAGTTTCCGATGGAATGTGAGAAGGTGCTTCTTCACAGAAGTGGTAGTTGACAAATGGAAAGGTTTGCCTCACAGTGTGTGTAACATTAAAGATGTAGCCGGGTTCAGGTCTGGATATGATAGATTCAGGGGGCAGGAGGGTATAGAGGAGGAACATGGTCCCACAAAGGGGAGCATTCACGGGAAGTTCTTTCTAGCTGGGCAAGCCACAGCTATAAGCAAGGGTTATTGAGCAGACTGGGTGAACCATAGGTCTTTTTCTGCCCATAAATTTCTCTGTTTCAAGGACTGTGGACATGAAGACAGTACAGGCTGTCAAGGTAAACCTGGACAAAATTCTGCTTACTTCCTGTAGGAAATCACAGGGTATCCTGGGTAGTTCAGTGGGTAGGGATATCTTTGTAAATTGGTACAGGTTTGCACAACACATTTTATTTATCCCTGCTTATGAAGTATGGGAGCCCGCACATACAGTACAGTACCTAGAGTCTCTCACAAACTTTAGATTACCATGTTACTATCGGGGAGTGTTTAGGTCAGAATCCTTTGGTTATAACTAAAACTCATGATTGCTATTGAAATTCCTATACATCCCTATAAGAGAGTTTCCCCGCAATTGATTTTCTAAAAATGTGGCAGGTGGGGAAGATTGCAACCCCCTATGACTGTTGAAATGGGGATTTGCTGTATTATTCCAATGAAATAACACCACTGCCAAAATCTCACCAGTAGCTGTTCTTTGTGATATACTTATTTTTAATGACATGTGATGCCAGTACTAATTTATTTGTTTTATGTGAAATACACTGCCAGGAAAGCACGCTGAGCATCGACAATCCATTCATTTGTGTGTGTGTCCCTTGTGGGGGAGGATACCTCATAATCAAACACTCACACGGGTGTGCTACAAATAGGCTTATAAAACAGGTAGGGGAGTTTTCTGCATCCAAATTAGTTGAGAAGTTTCTGAAGCAGTGCCTGCCTGCCCTAGCAACCTGCAGAATAAATTGGAGAGAAATCTTTGTAGACTGGCCTGGTGGCGGGAAGGAAGGATTGAGCGTCCCCGGGAATGCTCTTCTTCCTCTGGGAAGGGTAACCCTGTGTAGAACAGACAGTAGCACAGACTGGTGCACCAGAAGGGGAGGAATCGCTGCAGGATGCCTGGCACGTGTGCATGATAGCATCATTGCGTGCCAGTACCCCAGGGAGAAAACCAGAGATGGAGGAAAAAGTTGAGCTGCCCCCCCACACACACACACGCTCTTACATGACCAATACCTCAGTGCGTTATGGTCCTGAGGAAGTGATGGACAACCAGTAAGTCCATAAGAAGAGTGGTGTTGGGACTGGAGGAGACGACTGGCAGACCCAGGAAGAGAAAAAGTGGGGAAGGGTAAGTGGCAACAGTGCTCAACTCATGCACTACTAAAAACACATACAGCTGTCTGCTAATCCCTGTTAGGAATTTAGATTTACAAAGCAACATTTAAGAAACTGCATTTTTTTTTACCTTTATTTATTTATTTATTTATTTTTATTTAGTTTTTGTTTACCAGGAAAGGAAAACTAGACAATTCTGCCTATTTTCAGCCTCGTCCCAGGAGGAGGATGATACAGATGGATGCCAACTGACATTGAACCAGATTAAACTGTTGCTGGTATTTTTAGTGAATGGGGAATATTTGGCCAGGACACTGGGGAAATTTCCCTACTCTGTAGGCAGCTGGCGCTGTCCGTCTGTCTGCAGGGATGGCGGACCTCAGTTCGATGGAGGTAGTGGAGGAGGATGGTTGTGTCTCTGAGGCACAGGAGTTTTTGGTGCAGCCTTCAATATCTGAGGGAGAAGGTGGGCCCAAACAGAATGATGAGAATGCAATTGTTTTGGAGCAAAATATTTCTTTTGCAATGGATATGGAGGAAGCAACTGCTGAATTGAGGTTACAGAACGAGCTGGAGTTGGAAAAAAATCACAGCTACTAAATCTCATCTCGTTGGCTGAAAATGATTTTCAATCCTGCTGCCAACAGCTTGAGGCAGAACGGAATAAGCGGAGGCGATCTACAGCAAGCCCTACGCAAGACGGAGGTAAACAGATACCTTTTGTTGTAACACCTTCAACTTCTGTCGAGTCCTGAATTTTGGATCCAAATTGTTCCCATACATCTCATGGAGAGATGGATAGTGGATGTTCTTTACCTGACTGGACTTCGGGAGAAGCACTGCAACAAGCGGGATGGTTATGGTCGGATGGACGTTGGATTCCTGATCCGCAAATTCCGTTGCCTGGGTCAGTAAGTATAGAATCTTTGAATAGGGAGGTGCAGAGGGAGGTGACGAGCTTTCCCACGGATAAGGAGAATTTGGTGGAAGCTCAAATACTGACACCCCCGGCCATAATATCTAATATACAGAGAGGAATTGGAGGTAATAACAATATGTTGGATACTGTGGCTTTAGAAAACAGTCCTGGAATGGAGAGTGAGATGGATAGGACACAAACTGAACCGGTTGTCGTCCCACTGGAAGATATTATTACAGGTCATACATCAGGAGGAGATTCCCCTCCACAGAAGGACTCTAGTCCTAAAACATATGCGGGACATTTTCGCAAGCCAGCAGAGGTGGCAAGATGGCGTTATTTTGGTTAGGCTTCGGTATAAAGGAAAGGCCCCTGTAGTCCCAGACAGAGTTTGGGTTGGGAAAACGCTTTTGGTTGACTCTAAGTTTTTCACCGTCAGAGATGTATGCATTCATTCACCCCCCTGGAGATCATTTATATGATGTTAGTTTTGTAACAGTGAAATCATTGGACAAATTTTGGAAAAAATATTATGAGGTGAAAGACACTGAAGTCTGAAGAGATTTTATAACTATTCCGATTACTAAACCTACTATAAAAACAGTAGCTATTCTTTTTCGAAATGAGAGAGTTAACATTGCTAATATTATTTTTTGGCTAGAAAAAAATGTTCTGTGTACGGTCAACCTAAGCCTATCATAGATGAAAATGTTTTTTGGACGGGGGGGGTGGACAATAAGGGTACAGCTTAACCAAATGGAGGAAGGTAGTCAACACCTTCAGAGTTGTTTTTTCCTGGGCCGAGATAGGGGTATTGTTTTTTATGTAGGCCAGCCAAAAAGCTGTTATAGTTGTGGCTCCTTGCAACACTTGAACACCTCCTGTGACCAAGTAAAGTGTTTTTTCTGTAGGGTATTAGGTCATACTGCTGCTCATTGTACTGCTTCCCCGGTTTGCCATTTATGTGGGAATGAGGGCCACACTTTTGTTGAATGCCCGTGGGCTACGCATGATAATGATGCTTCTTCTGACCAGGAATATTTTTTGTATCAGGCTAGAAGACCGTTTCATTCTACTGAGTTTGAGTTGGATAATTTAGGGAGAGGTGGGAGTCGAGGCAGAGGCCGTGGAGGGGCTACGGAGGATAGGAGAGGGATTCCAGTACAACCCATAACCCTGCCTCCTGTAGTTAGGGATTTTTCCCAGGCTAAAAATATGGAGTCTAATCTTTCTGTAGAACTTTCTAGGATTGAAGAACGAGAAACCCCCTTTGTGACTCCACAAGGTTCTCCTCAGCGAGGTACTAGGAATTTGATGATCTCTTCTCTGTTAGAAATAGGTCATTTGGTAGCCCCCTCTGTAAGTGGAGTACTTCATCAGTCTGAAGTGTTGGACCAGGAGGAGGCCCAAGTACAGTCTGAGGTAGAGAGTACGAAGAAGCTTGAGAGTCAGGGTCTTCCCCTGTCCCCTTTGCCTCTATCCAATAGATTTTCTATGTTTCTTCTTGGGGTGACCAAGTGGGCAATGAAAATCTTTTACTTGATGTAAATAGGAGTCAGGAGTCTACTACTGATGCATTAAGGTGGGCAGAAATGACCTCCTCGAAAGGCCCAGAGTTTGGAGGTTAAAAAGAGGATTACAAGATCTAGTGGGAAAATAATTAAACCCCCTCCCTGAGCCATCTTCTCTACATATAGCAAGTTTAAATGTTAACAGTATTAAGTCTACAGTTAAAAGATTAGCAACTTTTGGGGTATTATCACAACTAGATTATGATTTTTTTTATTACAAGACACTAGATTACATACTCAGAGAGGTGACTCAGGCTATTATAGATTGGCCTTGGGGAAAAACATACTGGTCTATGGGGGAAGATACCTGTTGTGGTATAGGGATATGTTTTTTATCACAGGATGTTCAGATTTTTCGATTAGTAGATGTTGAACCAGGGAGAATTTTGTTTTTGGTTGGGGTTGTTAATGGTTTACAATGTAGATTAATTTCCTTTTATGGGCCACAGACCAAGGCACAAAGAATAGCTTTATTAAAAAAAATACAACTGTATTTATACACCAGTAGACAGATTTTTTTTTGTGATGACTTTAATATTATTAGTCATCAGCGAACAGAGCAGGGCAAACAATACTGCGATAAATTATTTTTGCAGAATGTTCTTTCCCAAGCAGGTCTAGTAGATGCACATGCTAAAGGGGGTTTAAAAGGAAAATAAACATTTTCTAAGGGTCTTTTGCATTCAAGAATAGATTTTATTTTTGTACAAAAAACTTCGACTATTATTAAAACTAAGAATATGCATGTAGAAACATCTGATCACACTTTGATAGGAATAAGTGTTGAGAATCCGCCCAGATGGATGAAAGGCTCTGGAGTGTGGAGACTCAACACTTCTCTTTTAGTATTACCAGGTATAGAAGAAGATTTAAAGATTGTTATTCAAGATAAAATTACAACTGTTGAATTATATGAGAATATTGGATGTTGGTGGGAAGATTTTAAAAACTGCTTGAAAGGATTTTTTCAGGCTGTAGGGAAATCACGGGCTAGAACGAAAATGGAGGAGTACCTTTCTTTTTGGAATTTGTTAGGTGAATTATTGTCAAGACAAGAAGAAGGGGAGGAATCTTTGATAAAATTTCTCAGGTTAAGCGTTCTGTGTTTCAATATCAATATGATAGATATTCCTCGTTACATAAAGAACAGTCTTTTGGGACGCAAGGGAAATCTGCATATGTTAATCCCTTTTTGGCTTGTAAGGATAGGAGAGAGAGAAAAGAGTTTTTGTTAATTTAGTAGCCCCTTCTGGCAAAAAGGTTTGGGATAACAAAGGTAGAATGGCAATAATGGACAATTATATTGAACAGAAATTTGGAGTACCGGTGGGGAATTCTGATAAATTTCATCAGTTATTTATGGCAGCAAACCTTCCAAGTTTATCTAGGAATTGGCAATGAGCATTACTTCAGGATTTTACTTTTAAAGAAATAGAAAAGGTGATTGAATCTTTGCATATAAATGTTTCTCCTGGTTCAGATGGTTTGCCAAGTGAGTTATATAAACTTTTGTGGCGTTTGATGCCATCAACATTGATATTGTTATATAATTTTTTCATAACTGATATGATTTTGCCTACGCAAATGTATGAAGGTTTAATGGTCTTTCTCTTCAAAACTGGGGATCAGGCTGATATCAACAGTTGGAGGCCACTTACATTATTGAATGTTGATTTCAAAATTCTCTCAAAGTTATTGGGGAATAGACTATCTTTAGTTATAACGGATCTTATAAGTAAGGATAAATATTGTTCTGTTCCCGGTAGACGAATTACTGAAGCATTGTTGTTGATTCGAGAATTGATGGAATACCAGAATGAGACCGGCTTGGTGGATTCAAATTTAGGGTATTTGGTGAGTTTGGATCAGGCCAAGGCTTTTGATGAAGTCTCGCACATTTATTTGTGGAATTGTCTAGAAGCTTATGGTATTCCAACATTATTTGTGCAATGGGTGAAATTATGTTATGCGTTGGCATATGTATTACCATATAAAAATGGGAGGTTGGGCTCCCGACATCTGATTTTTAGAGGAGTCCGTCAAGGGTCCCCGCTTACTCCCATTCTGTATGTTTTCGCATTGGACCCATTATTAAGATTAGTGGTTAGGTCTCCTAGAATTAGGGATATAGGAGGGAATTTTACGAAGATTGTGGCATATGCAGATGATCTTTGTTTAATTTTAAAGGACAATGAGTCAATCAGCACAGCGTGTACTTTAATAACAGAAGTTGGTAGTATTACAGGAGCTAGAATTAATTTGGAGAAAACGCATTGTCTGTGTCTAAGTGGATTTCCGAGCATGAGTAAAATGGTGGGAGGATTTCAAGTGGATAGGGTTCCTTGTCACATACTTGGGATTTATTTTGGGGGTTCAGATATGGCAAAATACAATTGGCAAAAAAACTTAGTTTAAGGACTAAAGATGGTAGCAGGTTGGAATCGATGGAAGTTGTCGAAATTGAAAAGAATTTATATGATTAGAACTTTCTTGCTTCCTTTCTTTTTGTTTTTGAGGTACATTTTTTTGTTACCACGACATTTAGAGACTCGGTTGATGGGTTGTTTTTTTAGTTGTTTTGGGGGGAGTCGTTTGAATCCAATACAACGGAATGTTTTATATTTACCAGTACAGGCGAGAGGGGTTAATATGATTCATCCGGTATTATTTTTTTCACATTTTTTTTATACTGTAATATAGTACCTCTAATGACTAACTGTTCACATAATTGGAACCTTTTTGTAAAACATCGGTTGTCTGGTGTTTTTACAGAATGGAGATTAGATTCTTTTTACCATAAGAGCAAAAGACGCCCAAGATTGGCTATGCGATGGGAAGGTGTGTTTGATAAAATAAAAGTATGGCATATAAGTTGGTCCTCGGTTGGTCATACTGCTAGGAAAGCCCTTTATGCGGATGTTTTACAAAGGTGTATTTTTGATTCTCCATTTTCTGGATTTTCGGTGATTCACCAACAAGATGTAATGGATAAGCGTATACCAAAACGTATTTGGGATACAGTTTGGTTAGGACTCCATAATAGGGTGAATGTCCGTAGCAATCAGAAGCACAAAAGTTTACAGGAACGTTATTGTCCAGGAGAATGCTGCCAATTAAAATTGGAAACTATGATCTTCTTCGAGATACAGCTCTTGCAGCAGGTTACACCATTAGGACTGAAGCCGTCAGGTGTCAGGACCCCACTGAAATCTTCTAGCTAGCAGTCTTCAGCGGGGACCGCCCTTAACTTCTGGGATGTGGTTAAAAATCGATGGAAAAATAGTTTTCTTATACCGCCATCCTTGGAATTATTGTTTTATGGTGTTTACGAAGGTTTTTTATCTAAAGATAGTCTTAGTATTTTAAGAGTGATACTTGGGCATTTTTTATATTGGTTGTGGATCAGCAGATGTAGGTTATTACAACAGCAACTGATTTCTACTGAAGAGTTATTTTTTATGTTATGTTCAGATTTACGTCATTTGAAGCGGACAATATATGAAATACAATGTTGTTTTTTGGACTTCTGTATGGGGAATGTATGGGTTTATTTAATATTATTGAGGTATGAAGGGTTATTTTTCTATATGAATTATTTAAATTGGTTATTATTTATAAAAACTTTTTTTTTTAATTTTATTGATGTTTTGTATCTTTCTTTTTATGGTTATGTGTAATGTATGATTGATTTGTATATATTTTGTTATGTTTCTGGTTTGATTTCAATAAAAATTCCCCTACTCTTTTAGTGGGGGTTGGGGGATCTTTTTATGTATTAGGATATGCTTTAGGTTATTATTAATTTATTTTCAGGCAATGTATGACTTTAACACTTATTTGATTTTTCTTATGATTTGTATCTTCCTTTTGTGTGAATTCACACTGTTTGTATTTGTTTGATTTTTGAAATTTATAATAAAAATTCCCCTACTCTGCACCAGGGGGCTTTGCTTCCTGTGAGCAGGAATGGAGGAATCCAGTGGACAGATGGAGAGCAACGGAGTAAGAGGCAAGCAAAACGACATGGCGGCAGCTGCAAAAGAGGTGGCTGGGATGCAGCAGGTGTGTACGTCGTCTCATAGGATACAACAGGTAAGAACACAGAATCTTGTACAAATAAGGACAATAAAAACGTACCTGAAGATGTCGCACATATGGATATTCAGACTGAAGAGGAAATTCATGCAGCTGAAAAACGAACAATATTGGAACTAGAGGAGGAAAAAAGCAGAATTATGTGCCCAGATGACAGTGGTAGCAATACAAAAAAGAAAAATCCAGGTTGGATGAAGAAATGAAAAGGAAATGGCATGGGATGCATCCCAAACGAATCAAGGAAATACAAAAACTAAAGTGTTAATTTTTGGACAGATCCAGACCCTGGATGACCGGGCATAGCTGCCTGCACATCCTGGCACTTCAAACGTAGCTGCCTGATCTCTGGAAATGGCCTTAGAGCGAGCGGGCTGGATCAGAACTGAATCGGGAAACTGGATACCTGATCCAAATGTACCGTTGCCAGGAACCACAACAATGACCGCAAAAACAAGAACCCAAATGGAGAAGAAAGAGCTACCCGCAGAAAAGCATCAGGAGACAGAAACAATGGGAAAATACAGTAAGCAATATGAAATTGATAATATTTCACAAGTAAATGAATTGGAAGTAATATCTTTTTCACCTTTAGAGGGGGGAATGGAGTTTTTTTTTGAAGCCCTCACTGAAATAGCAAACCCTGAGGGAGCACAAGTGGGAACAACAGCCCCTGAAATGCCTGAAACAAACATATGCTTGAATGATGCTCTGGCACGAACAGTGACCTACACTAGCTTGCTGAAAAAACATTTAGAACAAGCCAAACGCTGGCATGCAGTCAGGCTAAGATACATTGGAGGCATAGATCTTCCTCCAGATAGATTTTATATAAGTAAACAGCTGATTAAACAAGATCTTGGATTTTCCCCAGCTGAAGTATACGCTCTGAATCATGCCCAGGAGAATCTGCCCTCGATATCAGCTTTTGCATAGCATACCTATTAGACAGGTTTTGGACTACCTTTTTTCAACTTGGAAACTGTCTCCGCTATGGGCCCCATTTCAAACCATAGTTTTAACAAAACCTACCTTTAAATTAGTGATATTACTTTTCAGAAATGAAGGAGTTAAGATTTCAGACTAATATATTAGTTGAAAAAGAAATGTGATGGGGGAAGGAAACCCCGACTCCACTGTGGAAGAAGAAGGATTTTGGACGGGGAAATGGAGGGTCAGGGTGAAACTTCATCAAGATGGCATGGGCATAAAACATCTCCCAAACCGTTTCTACCTGGGGAGAGATAAAGGCATCTGATTCTGCCAAGGGCAACCACGCTCCTGCTATACGTATGGCTCCCACAGACACATAAGCAACTCATGTGAAGTTTTAAAATGCATTCAGTGGGGGGCAGTTGGACATTTAGGAGGCAGCTGCAGAGCCACACCATTGTACCATCTGTGCGATGAGAATGGACACTCTCTTCTTACATGCCCCTGGGCTGCACACAACACAGATGAAGGAGACTTTGCAATATAGGACCTGTATATAAATAAAGCAACTCGGCAAACACAAAGTTCGAGCATGCCTCCTCAGGCTTCTCCCATGGCTGCACCCCAGCAGACCACTGCTGTATCAGAGTTAGAGAACCCTCTCTCTAGCTCGACACAGAACGCAGAGGCAAGTACAATCAAGCCACTGGAGGGTTCAAACCAAGGAAAAATACCCCCACTAAGGAAACAGCCTCAGCAGAAAAAGAAATGCTCCCACCCCCCCAACCCACCAGAGGAGGCATTCCAAACAATCCCTAAAGGGAAATCATGAAAATCTAAAGATAAAAACAATCTGGAAGCTCCCATTACCCTACAAAACAAATTTACGGCACTATAGTGGGGAGAATCGGAAATGGACATAGACTCTGATGCATTGTCTGAGCATTCCTCTCAGATGGATGGTCTTACAGGAGGATAAGAAGAAGACCCCCCTCCCCAAACAGAAAAAAGATGGATGGGAGCAAGGTTTAGCTTAAGGAAAAAAAGCCTTGACTGATTGTTATGAATACGGATTTATTTATGGCTTCCCTAAATACAAATAGTGTAAAATCAGAAAGAAAAAGGAAAGCTACCTTTGAGGGATTTGCCACAAATAATTATGATTTTAGTTTTATTGCAGGATGCTCAGTTGAACACACTGCAGGAGATCCAAACAGCGAGTGCTGCATGGATTTGGGGGGGCCACCTATTGGTCCATTGGCGAAGATGTATGTAGTGGGGTTGGAGTATGTGTGAATAACCCTGCCATTACCTTACCCATCTCTACTAAGGAATTTGCCACTGTGAAAGCACAGCTAAATACAGGATCAGCACCAAGACCAGATGGTTTACCACATGACTTTTACAAGAAAATAAATGCTTTAGAACTACCAGAACTTACCAGTCTGTATAATGATATGCTTGTGAACAAATCTAAACTACTTAGCAAAAGACTAACCTCTGTGTTGACCTCCCTTATTCATCCTTCGCAGACATGCTCGCTTCCAGGAAGGAAGATTTCAAACATTTTAATACTACTTAGAGAGCTTTTCAAAAGGGGACATAATAATGAAATGATGAAAAATCTACTCAGCATAGATCAAATCAAAGCATTTGACAGGGGTTCACATAACTACCTATGGGCTTAACAGCATATGGGTTTCCTCAAGAATTCATTTCTTAAATAAAACTCTGTTATAAACATGCAACTATTTCCCCATATAGTAATGGAAGAATAGGGAACCCCTTGAAATCAAAGTAGGTACATGTCAAGGATGCCCCTTCAGTCCAATTTTATACATCCTTTCTCTATACCCCTTAATACGGAGAATAAATACAGATCCACATATTCAAGGTCTTTCTATATCCAGTCAAGACACAGAGATCCGAACCCTAGTCTATGCAGACGACCTATGTATAATTATAGCAGACCAGCAATCAGAGAGCTTTGTAGAATCTATCCTCACAGCTTTTTCGGAGGTCTCAGGATCTAACATTAACTTTCAAAAAAGTAAATGTCTATCCATTGGGCAACCGTCAGCACACACATCTCAAGATTCTGGATATTCCTAGAAGCCTGAAAGAAGAAAAACTGCTAGGGATATATTTTGGAATTCAAGATGATGCATATTTTAACTGGAATTACATGATTAACAGAGCATTAGATAGAGTTGATCATGGAACAAGTGGAAAATGAGCAAGAATAAAACGTGTTTATATGATCAAGACTTATCCTGATGTTTTTATATTTAAGTTATGTTTACCCCCACCCCAAAAGCTTGAGACTAAATTAATTAGATGTTTCTTCCTCGGTATATGGGGAAGCCGGTTAAATCCAATTAAAAGAGGGACCCTATACCTAGACATAGCTTTAGGAGGCCTTAAAATGGTGAACCCTATAGTATTTTAATACACCATTTTCATCTATGCTAATATTAAACCCAGATTAACAGGAAGCTTATCCTTGTGGTCACCATGGGTAATAGGTCAACTACACCACCTTATAGAAACATGGGGAGCAACATCAGCCATTACCAAGCAAACCAGAGTAGCAGACCTGCCGAAATATTTTGGTGACAGCATAGGGAAATTAAAATTGTGGAAAATCACTAAAAACCCTCTCATAACCCCAGATAGGAAACAATTGTGTACTCAGATTCAGAATACTCAATACGTGGCTCCTCCATCCTTCATAACATGAACACAAGAAGAGGTTAAATATATATCAAACATGCTGACAGATAAAAGAATTCCACCTAATATGTGGGACCTAGTTTGGCTCTGCATACACAAGAAACTACAAGTAAAAGACAACTTAAAACACAAAGAGAAGTCAGAGACAAACTGTCCACGACAATCATGTGTAGACCAACCAGAAACAATGCAATATTTATTTTTTGGGTACCCCTTTGCAAAAGCCTTTTGATCTTTGCTAAAGAAAAGATGAGAACATTTCCCGCCCTGTGTACTTACCCTGGAAGTTTTTATTTTAAGGGATCCCCCCCCCGACTACATTTTCCTTATGATACCAGCATGTTTAGAATTGTAATCACACACATTAAGTATTGTATCTGGCAAGCCAGTTGTAGGTTAGCTAAACAGCAAATAGTATGGCAGCCAGATCAGATAATATATTCCAGTTTTGAAAATATACAAGCCATCAGACAAAAAGAACACAGAATATGTACAGAAGATAGATATTTAGATAGATGGAATGCTTTTGCTTGGATTACCTGAAAGAATAGGAAAAAATCAAGCCAAAGAAATCCTAACACCTTCAGATTAAAGGTTTTAAGTTGAAAACATAAAATATGTATAAAGCATAGACTTGTGTAACCCCCGGACCCCGGCCTTTTAGCAAAACGACAGGTGGCATGCTGTTGAAGCTGACAGCAGTACCTGGTGGGGACTGGGTTCGGGGAGGATAAGGTTACTCGGCACAGGAGACCTAGGTTTGGCTACTCTGCTCAGGGTCACCCAAGTAAATCCGAACACAGGAAGCAATAACTGCAATGTCCAAAACCAGGAATGGGATTCTAAAGTGTGGCTTTATTCACATCCAAACTGAACAAACAAATCATAAGCGGACTCACGGGCTACATTCCTGGTAATGCAGATTAGAGACAACAGAACACTTCTTCATTTCTAGCCCTCAGGCTCTAAACCCACCAGGCACACAGCCGGACTTGCACGCAGCTTTGGGTACACAGCCCGACTTGTACACTACTTGGGTTTTCCCCAGTGTCCAGCTCCCACACGGCCACTTGATCTATGGGTCCATTACGGAACCTTCGACCCCAGAGAGAATTTTCCTTCCAATCCCACGACTGGGTACTTCCCTCATCACTGGCCAAGTGCATGAGGCAAAGTAGAAATCCACAGAGCAAATCCGTAGAGGTGGACCTGGTCACTAAAGATGGAGGGTCTCCCACCTCCAGCTCCCACAATCCATACCCGGCCATTTCTCTGGAAACTAAACTCTTTTCTGAAAGCTTGGCAATGTAGATTACTGGTTAGACGTATGTCGCATCTCCTCTACATGCCTTGACTTCCCCTATGTGCTGGACTGGAACACACTTTTACTTTTGGCTAAGCTTATTACTCTAGGCCTCCCACTACTTCAGTAGTCCAATCCCCACTATCACACAAGTCCCAGGGTGAAGACATGGGCCCTTTAGAAAGAGCAGAAACTCACCCTCCGGTTGCAGGTGCCCCACAGGCGAATCACGAAATCTTGTTTCCCAAAACTCTTGGACCAAATAAGGCAGCTTCTCCACTAGCAGTAACCAGGGGGTTGCCCCTGGAATTGCAGGAAAACATTCCTGCCCCATCCCCTGAGGGAATGGGGCACTCAGACCCGATTCAGCAGTCTCCACCACTTTAAAACTAGCTTCTGTGTCTCTCTCTTTAGGTGGAAACACACACCTTTTTCTTAAATGTAGCCCTATGTCAGGGCTGAGGCTCCAAGAGCCTAACACAGAGCTGTTGTGCTCCTCTCACAACAAGCTCCAAACTCCAACTGACCACAGACTACTGTTCAAACCTCCCAACATTCTACTCCAACTCCCTGCTGCAGATTCCGTTGTGGCTCATGCAGCTGCAATAGTTCTATGGTGATGTCATCCCTCAGTCTCAGCTGAGACTGAGAACAGCGTGAGACAGTGTGAAATCCATTTAACTGGAGTTTCACAAGCTGCCTTCCCTGCCTACCACTAGGTCTTACTGAGATTCTAGTAACCCCGGGTAACAAGGGGGTTACACTTATAATCGGGAAAGCATTATTATATATGTCTTTGTGATCACCATTTAGTATAGACATGTATAGTAAAGATAGATTATTGTAATTTGTAAGAAATGTTAAACACGGTGAAGGGAATTTTACTTTTTATATACCTTTTGTTAAGTTATGGTGAATTTTTTCTTTGATATTTTCTTTTAAGTTTGGAATATAGTTGTAGGTAAATAATCTACTCTCTAAAGGTGACTATAACCGTATAATTTTCCTTTTTATTTTAGTTATGATGTTTTTTTGTTTTTTTTTTTGCTTTCTATATATGCTCACATATTGTTTGAATACAAATTCCCCTACTCTCTTCGAGAAGTGCCATGCGATCTTTAACATCCACCTGAACTACCACCAGAACAGGCACGTGGGACCTTGGTTTAAAGTCTCATCTGAAAGACGGCACCTCAGAAGTGCAGCACCCCACTCATACTGCACTCCAGTGTCAATATTGGGATTTAACCCAGCTGCCTGGTGTGGGGATAGAACCCATAGCCTTCTGATCTTCCAGCCTCAGAGGCAAGTGTGCTGAGCCACTGACACTGCTATGCCCAGTATCCATACGTGACACTTAAGTTATCTACTTAGACCTCTAGTGGCTAGATGCCCCAAATCCATACCTTAGGGATTAGTGATTCACTGCTAGAGGTGACGAGCAATTTCTTTTCTTTTTTTTTTTTTGTTTTACTTTTTCCATTAAATATATTAATATTTAGAATTGCTTTGTAATAGATGGTCCAGGCATTTTACCCATAGGAAGGCAGTGCACTCCAATCTTCATAGCAGTATTGGTCTAATGTCAGGAAGTCATAATACCATAGATCTGATGTCAGATCGAGGTGTCATGACTTAGAATCTTCCAGTAACCTGTGCTCAGCTCACAGATTTAAACCACCTTTTTTTTTGGCTGGGGGGGGTGCGAGGATACAGACTACTCATCAAAATTTAGATCACTTTCAGTCATTCAAATAAATTGACTTCTATTAAGATTCCTTCAGTATGCTTACCATTCAGCATTGATGCGCTGGAAGAAAAGAACAAATTGGGTTCCATTGTGATGTGCATGAAGGGGGGTGAGGGGCACCCGTAATGTGCTGTTAGAGGAAGTTGGAGGGGAGGAGAAGGGGGGCAGAAGAAATCTGGTTTCCATGGTGATGTTTATGTTGGGTCAAGAGTGCCAGCAGTAAATGACATTGCCATGGGTATTTGTAGTCTGGGGAAAGAGTTGACATCGATCAGATGAAATTAGGTGCCAGATATTTGTTTGGTACAGATAGAGAGCCACGTATTATAAAAATAACAATATATGGCTCCCTATCTGTTACGGTGCTGGTAGCTCCATCTTTTTTTTTTTTTATGCTCCATTCTTCTCTGCACCAGGATCCTTTCTTCGGGGACCCTAGGTCATGCGCGCTCCCATAGTACCGCCCCAGGTATCTCCCTCCAGGTACTGACGGGCCTGTCCCCATCCTGCCTCGGTTTACCCCCCGGGCGGGGAGGAGAGGGGCTTTCCCAACCCTCTCTCATTCCTTAAGTATGTGTCGGAAGGCCTCGCCAGCCCCTTCTATGGAGCCTGGTTATGGTTGTTCTTGGGTCGACCGGGTCCCGTCTACTGGAGCCTGGTGCAGGGTTTGTCCGTTTTCTGGTCTCCCTGCCCTCAGGACATCCGCGCACTAGGGAAGCCTGGGGGTGAAGCATGTCACGATGTGCTGGCGCTTCGGCTCCCGGCAGGTGTCCTCCCACCCTACTGTATGCAGTCTCACTGCACCTCCACCTGTGGTCACCCAGGTGGCGGTATAGCAGCGGGACTTGCATTCCCACCCCAACCGGAGGAGGAGAGCAGTCACTGGGCACTCAATCCTCCCCCCCCCCCAGCCGGCCCTCCAGCTGCCCGAGTCTGTTCCCGAACTCGGGTCGCTGGCACCGCAAGCAGTAGCCCTACTGCTGCGCCGGCGGGCCGGCGTCTGGTAGCTCCATCTTGGGATTCTAGTGACTTAATAAACCTCTCGATCTTCACTCTCAAGGTTCATAATGCCACTGGAATCCCTCGATGGTGTTAAAGCACCGTATCAGATAGGCAGCCATACCCATTTTATAATTGTAGTAAGACATTTCAGGGTATTGGTTCCTGTTCTGGAGGCTATATAGCGTAGTGGTTAAGGGAACTGAGCTGTAAACCTGGAGACCTGGGTTTGAATCCCATCAGCACCCACTTGCATACTGTGTGACCCTGAGCAAGTCACTTAACTTCCTTGTGCTCCAAGGACACACCTGGAAACAAGCTCTGGCTTAGTGTGCCTTTCCTGGTTAAACAATTTCCCCTTTCCCCTTTCCCTTCCCACCACCTTTCCCCTTATTCCTGAACTGCATTTCCAGGTGGTTGAAGGCACTCAGAGTGAGCCTCTCGTACCTCACAATGCAGCTGGACGAACAGTGCATTTTAAGAATAGGGACCAGCACCCTGTCATGTTTTATTGCCCATATCAAACATTGTAATGATGTAAATAAATACTGTAACATGAAGTACAGCAATAAGATTTGTAACAGAGATGCAGTCAAATGCATTTTTCAGGTAGCAGAGGCAAATATGGGTACCCGAAGGTAGTGAATAGAAGTATCTGTGCTCCGAGAATATGAGAAAAGTACAGTGAGGTAACTGGCCACCCCACTTCTGGAGCCACTGAAGACAGAATAGATTGCAGAGGGGAGGAGGACGTGAAAAGATGAGGAAGAGAGAAGGCTGGGGTGGGCATGGAAGGAGTGGGGCATGGGAGAACAGTCGGGTACAGGTACAGACATGCGTGGCGAAGTCATGGAGTAGGACTTTTAGGGATGAGGGTGAAGAGGTGAGAGAGGACCACAAGTGGCTGAGGGGGAAGAAGTAAGAGGCCTGCCCTGAAGATAATTTAAGGCAGAACAGATAGAATAAAGTATGGAGGTCAGGAACTATGGTACCTTGTCGAAGGGAGAGTTTTTCATAGGGAGAAGAGGCTGTTACTCGGCTTAGTCACAGATGGACGTCAGTGAAAAAGCACACAGCACTAAGACGAATAATCAATACTGAATTTCATTTCTTCTAGGATGAAAATATGATTAGCTTTATCAAAGGGGGACTGAAAATCAGAACCAGCTACCAAATATACAAGTAAGCTTTCATTCCTGGATATGTTACTTGTTCTCTGCTTTTTCTTGTACGCAGATTTCATCTCTTGGCTCTTAATTTTGTCTTGTTTCTTATGTTGTCATTTTGTTCTTCAAAAAGGGAATGCCACCAAGTGTTGCTGATGACTCAGGATAACCAGGACAAAGATGAAACCTACTACCAGTTTGAAGGGGGGGTGAAGCTAGGAATCGGAGCATTCAATTTGGTAAGAGCCAAATGTCTTGAAACAAAATCGTTTTTGCTATGCTGCACTGCAAATCCTGCAGTGTGCAGTTGAGCTGATAAAATGGGTAAAAAAAAAACTGAAAGAGAAAGACCTTTTACTTGATATGTACTTTTCTACTGACTGGATTCCACCAGTGCAGAATTTCTCTTACTCATTTTAAAGCATTCTACCACACAAGCTTGCTTTTAAATTTAGTGACACTGCAGATGGAGCCTAAAACAAGCTAAAATATGGATCTTATTTTGGTTCTAAACATAGGAAAAGTTGTGTGTCCCTCGAAGTGCAACTGTGAAATTATCACAGAAGCTGTGTTAGTACTACTGACCAGTACTTCAGGAACTGTAGTACTGCTGTACAAGTGTGTGTTTTTTTGGAATGGGCTGAATCTCACAAAGTACTGTGTGTAACAACATAATAAATGGGGCTTACCTTTATCCTTGAGCAAGGGGCCCTGTAATGCAGCTGATAGGTAGTGTTGCTTGCATAATATCTGATGGCATTAGATACCACAGTTCTCTTCTGGGTTATTTTCCCCCCGAATTCTTTTTCTCGCCTGACAGTCCGGGGCATCTCTCTGGAGGGCTCACTCTGTTTCTGCCCCTAACCACTCACCTGAACCACTCTCCCGACTGACGCATCAATATCAGGATCTCCTCCTTTCCCGTCTACTCCCAGGAAAAGGCTGAGGATCCCCAGGAGATAGGGTCGGGATCGTGGCTGGCACTGAGTGTGTGGGGTTTCCACCCCAGGAGTCCCGCCATCGCCTCACCCGGCTGCCAAAGGTTTATATTATCTGTGTCAGTTTTCATCACTGTTGGATTTAGCTCCTGAGCTAGGACCCCGTGGGAGACTTTATTTTTCCCCCGCTAGGGGTGGAGTCGACGCAGGGGCAGCGCCGCACTCTAGGCCAACGTTCTACGTGGCGCACACGGATTGGCCGTTAACTGCTGTCGACTTCACCCTCGCCTCAGTTCTTCATCTCCCTTCGTCGAGTGAGGACCTCGTGAGTATATACAATCAACTATGTTTTGTGGCCTAGTTTCTGCGGCCTAGTTCCTGTGGCTAGTTCGTGTTTTTCGTCTAGGTTCTGCTTCGCCTCCTGCTCAATGTTGCTTCTTTGGTACCCGGTGAGAAGGTTCTTTTATTAAACAGCATCAAGTACTGTGTTTGTATTTATTTATTGTTTGGTCATGCCTCGTCCCGGGGACAAGAAATCGTCGAAGGCAGGGCGGCCACCTGTGCGTCGGCATCCCTGTGACCACCTTTACTCCATCACGGACCAGCATGACCGCTGTCTTTCCTGCCTCGGCCTGGCCCATGACATGGACAATTGTGATGTCTGCTTCTCTATGGACCACTGAGTTCTCAAGATGTACGCATTTAAAGTCAGACATGCGCCGCCGACTTTTGGAGGGGCAAGTTTGCAGTCAGCGGGCCAAGGTCAGGACTCTCGATCCTTCCTCCGGGTCCCCTCCTGGTCCTATACAGCCCGTGGAGGAGGGGGCTTCCACCAGTTTCAGCCTTGCCTCGGTGGAGGCTTCTTCTGCGGTGCAGGAGGCCCAGTCTGGCCCTCTCAGGGCCAGGCAGGAGGCACCGCATTGGCAATCACTTTTTCAGAAGCGAAGGCTTCCCCAGTGTTGAGTTCTGAAGCCCACAGGCCTGGGCTGACACTGTCCTCAGTGCTGTCTATCGGTGCTGCCCTTGGCTCCAGCACCACTTGCGGTGCCGAGGGCCTGGGCAGCACCATGGATGGCGCCAGGCCGTCCCTCGGCACCACTTCTCTCTCTCTGGTGCCATTTGAGGTGCGGGGAGGAAGGCGGTGCCGTGGAAGGTGTGGATGCAGGTTTTGGGGCTGTTTCTGGTCTCTGCTTCGCTTCTGTCCTCTGTGCCATTCGCGGTGCTGGGGGTGGTGCCGAGGCCGGGGCCGCTTTCGACTCCAGTGCAGTTCGCGGCATTGGGGGGTTTCGACCGTGCCATTCGTGGCGCTTGGGGGAAGCTTGGTGCCGGGCGCGGTGCTGCGCCTAGCTATGGTGCCGCTCGCAGTGCCGGAGCTCAGGGCAGCGCGGCTCGCAGTCCTGGAACTGGCAGGGGTGGCAGAGTTCTCTGGCATCAGGCCTCCTCGTCTACCTCCTCGGAGGGGGATTCGGAGTCTGATCCAGATTGGTTTCCGGATCCCTCGGTGTCCAGCACCTCGGCCCTCACTCAGCCTCCCTCTGTGGTTCGGACAGTTCCAGTCGGTTCTGGGGTCAGTGGGACTGACCAGCCGGCAGTGGTCTAGATGGCCACTGACTGCAACCTGGAGCCGCTGGTACATCTGTCCCCCTCAGCTGATTCACCCCCCTCTTTGGTGTGTCCAGACAGTCCAAGTTTGGGGCAGCCCAGGGCACCCCAGGAGGGGGAAGGTACTGCATCCTGGGTAGACTCTTCGGAGTTGACTAAGTGTTGCCAGCTATCTAGGCTGGTGGTAGCGAGGAAAAGGGCCCTTTCAGAGTCGGAGGGGTTAAGGGTACAGGGTCTGGCTGGCGGCCCCTCCCTGGGACCCGCCGGGTTCTGGGAGGATTGTGGTGCAGACCCTAAGCCTTGGCTCAAACACTCCTCGAGAGGGACCATTACTTTGGAGGTCAGGGGCCGTCCTTCTGGGCTCACATGGTCCTGGTCACCTCACAGGGGGAATTCTTCCCACAGGTGCAGTTCTAGCTGTTCTGACCCAGTTGAATGACTTTTAGATGCTGGGACCACCGGGTCTCCTTCCCTGTTGGGAGCATCCACTGGGACAGAGGCAGCACTCCTTCTGTTAGGAGCTTGGCCCCCATGCCTCTGCCTCCATCTCCCTCTCTCCCAGGCATTCCTGTTCCTAGGGGACCCCTGACCTGGGAGCAGTTCAGGGCTTTGGCTGCACATTTCCCTTCCTATCTCAGTGCCTTGGATGAGCAGGTGTGCCACCACGCTCCCGTGCAGCCTGACCTTGAATCTCCGGACTCGTCAGCCTCTTCATCTCCCACCTCCGAGGGAGAGGAACTTTCTGTCCACCTTTTCCCAGCATCTGGTCTCATCTCATATCAGCGCTTCCTCTCGAGGATGCTAGACAAGCTCCACCTCACCCTGTCCTCTGAAGGCAATCCTGACCATGTGATGTGTGCCTTTTTGGGTGAACACAGTGCAGCCAACCTCGTGGTTCCTGCCTGGCCCTTTCCAGAATGCGTCACTTCGGCTCTGGCAGCGTTCCTTTTCCACTGTTCCAGCCCCAAGGTGACCTACGCCAAAGGTATTGCGCTCCCCCAGGGTCTCCAGGAACTATGCTGCACCCCTCTTCAGGTCTGACATGTCTGGATTCCCCTTCAGGGCTTCGTACCCCACACAGTGACCGACCCCCAGACTCAGGCTCTGCAGATTTTGGTTTCTGGGGGAGAAGGAAATTCTATTCGGCACAGATTGTCCTTTCTGTAGCTTCACATCAGGCCCACTATGCTTCCTATGACAGGTTCTTGTGTTCCAGGCTAGGACAACTTCTAGCCTCAATGCCTGACATACAGGAAACCAGGCAAGCCATCACCCTCTCTGCTCAAGGCCTGGAGCTTGCAAGGCACCAGGCAAGGGCGTCTTATGACGCCAACGAGGTAGCCTCCAGGATTGTAGGGCAATGATCTGCACTAGGCAGACGGCATGGCTTAGCCTATCCCGGTTGTCACCCATGGCCCAGCGTAGCGTGGTTTCCTCCACCTTCTGGAGAACCCACCTCTTCTCCCGTAGGGTGAGATGGTGGCTTTTGGTACTCCTTCCCTCTCCCACTGGGAGTTCCCCATCTCAGCCAGACCAGTCACAGGCCTGTCCAGGTCTGTAGGGGTTCTCCCCTCTGATGTCTCCCCCACTGAAGGCTAAGGGACTTTGTCCCTTAGGGACGTATTGGGCCCCCTTTGGGGGCGCGATACTCACCCAATAATGATGAATGGTGAAGACTGACACAGATAAGATGTGAAAATTACGTACCTATTGTAATTCTTGATCTTTCTGTGTATTTTCTCCATTCATCACAAAATCCCACCCACCTTCCCCCTTGGGCCTCAGTCTCTGGGCACCCCTCCCCCTATGTGTCTCCCTGTTGTTCCAGCTCCCTCCTCTCTCTCCTTTCCTTTGTGGTCAGGAGGAGAGACCTGAGACACACAGGAGGAGTCCTTTCCTGTAGAGGGTCCAGGGGTCATTTCTCTCCTTCTCTCTCCCTTCATCGCCCTTGGCTCAATCCCCTAACCCCTGGAAGTCTGGGGTAGAGGTGGAGAGGCCGAGATACTTCTGGGTCCCCCCTCTCCAGACCCCTTATTATCATTATTTTGAATGTTTCCTTGGAACTAATCCATTCCTTTGAATTTTTGAGGGTTTTTCTCCCCTCCATTTTTTTTGAGTTTTTCTCCTTGGTTTGGTGGGGGGGGACACGCTTCTGGTCTACCTGCCAACTTTCATGTTTTTCCCTAAATCTGTTAGCTCCGGTGGGGCTATCTGCTGCTTGCCAAGCAGTCCCGGCCTTCTGCCTACCTTCTCCCACTAATGGGCAGACTGGGTGGGCCAAGCGGTCCTTGTCTGCTGTCGGAGTCTGTTTCTATGTTTTTTGTTTCTAGAGGTCCAGGTACACTTCATTCTGGAGCGGAGTCCTTCCCTTCCCCCATTTCTTTTCTCTCTCTTCCTTTTCTCCCTCTCCCATCCCTATATCTTTCTTCAGAGATTGGGGACCCTCTCCCAATCCCTTAGGCTGTTCCTCTCTCTTTTCTGTCCTCGTTGTCGTTTATTTCTCCCTTTTGTTGTTCTATCCTTTCCTTTTGTCTATCCCTTGGGCTCCCTCCCCTCCCCCTTTTTTCCTCCCTCTCTCTCCAGCGTCTCAGAACTGAGGCGAAGGTGGAGTCGACAGCAGTTAATGACCAACCCGCGAGTGCCACGTAGAACGTCAGCCTCGAGGGCGGCGCCACTCCTGCGTTGACTCCGCCCCTAGAAAAAAAAAGTCTCCCATGGGGTCCTAGCACTGGAGCTGAACCCAGTAGTGATGAATGGTGAAGATACACAGAAAGATCAAGAATTACAGTAGGTACGTAATTTTCATTTCTTGTTTTTTTCCAGTTCCCTCTCAGAGTGTAGCATGCAGTGATGCCTGTGCACAGCTATCCTGCTGGCGTCTGCTGCACTCCGCCTCTTAGGTCGGCGGGTGTACCTACGTTACCCTCAATCTCCTTCAGGGGTCGTCAGGACATCGACCATCCCTGGATCCCTCCCCAGGGAGAGAAAAGAGCTGTCTTCCAGATGATCTGTCCTCTACCTCCCCTGCTGACCCCCGGCCATCCGAGTCTGTTACCAAACCCTGGTCGCTGGCATGGAGCGTGGTGTGGCATCCAGCGCCTCAGTCCTCAGCGCCACCGGGCCAGCTCACAGTTCTCTTCTAGAGGGCATTTGATAACCTCTGGCATCTGACCACTGGATCCTAACACCTAAGATTGAGTAGGATGCAAACTATTCGATGTGACTGTCTGGGATCTGAGGTAGACAACTGACCCTCGAATCCCACTGTCTGATCTTGGAACTGAGTGATCCAAGGCAGATATCTGACCTCAAATCCTACTCTCTGACTTCAGACCTGACTGTCTGACCTTGGATCCAAAATCCCAATGGGGTCATACAGGATCTCGGATCCAGAGTCTAGATAGCTGGACTGTCTGTCAGATCCTATTAGGATAGCCAAAAGCACTATCTGAGCATCGCTCTGTAGGTAGTAATGTTCCTTGCAGCCCCCAAGCAGAGTGGACTGCCACAGTGGGGGTTGTAGAGTGAGTGAAGAGGAGTGCCACTTCTTTGGCACTTCTTATGTGTGGACTTGTGGTTGCATTGATGCACTGAATACTTTTCCCTGCTGCCGACAGAGAGAGTGTGGCGATACTCGCAGTGAGCAGCATCTTTACCTGAACTGCAGCCCTGATCAACTAGACATTAGCACTTGTGTAACCCCCCACTGGCCACTTGTTTAACTAGTAAGCACACCTCCCATATTTTCTGTCTAGGGGAAAGAGAGGGGTGGGGGTACAGAAACAGTATTACACAAACATGACCATACTAAACCCAGGTCCTGAGGAGAGAACTTTTGCTATGTGCTATGCTAGGTCTGTACTTCTAGAGGAGTACCCAGTAATTCCACACAGGAAGCAGTAGCAAGAATGTCCAAACCAGGTTGGGGTTCCAGAGTGTGGCTTTGTTCCAAAGAATGGTACACAAAAACAAAGGTGGACCCCCGAGGATTTACACTTTGTGGCACTAGGCAATGGCAGAACAACAGCATCTGTAGCAGACAGAAACTCTAAACATCCCATATTACATAGGACCTTGAACACTCTTCAGGGGCAAGGCCTCAGCTGAAACACACATCTCTTCTAGTGGCACTGGCCACAACTTAGAACATTTCCCATATGGCATAGGATTTAAACATTTGGCAGTGTGGCAGCTGGCCACGATGGAGCACACTGGTGCTCAAAATTAGCAGAACCCACACCAGGGGGTAAACTTTCTCTTCAGGCATTGGCCACCATGTCCTGAAAAAAAGCAAGCACCCTCACGGAACCTGTAGTGCTGAACTGGTCACTCCAGATGAGTGGTTGCCCACCTTTTGCTTCCTAGTCCATACCTAGCCATTCTTTGAGTTACATCTCAAACTTTAGGCAAAACTATAGAACTGTGCATCTTGGAATGGCTTTCACATTCAGCATTAGAAACACACTACTATTGAGTGTAAATTAAAGTTCTGAACAATGTGCAAAGTCTCAATGGGGACTCCATAATTGTCAGCCAACTTTAGGAAAGGATGAGAACAGTCTCAGCACAGAACTTGGTGCAGAATTCCCTTTGTCAAAGTACACCCCCAAAGAAAAACAGGTACAGCCCTCCTGGGATACCCAAAGTCAGATTACTCACAGTTTGTACACAAAAAGACAGCTTCAGTGTCCTGGATCAAAATCAGGGGATTGCCCCTCGAATCCATTCTGCAGTCCTTCTCATCTCACAGGGGATGAGAAAAATCAGGAACTCCTGCTAGATGGTTTCCACCACTTCTACTGGCAGGCAGATGGTTCTCAGCACTAGGGTGAGAAAAAGTAGGCTCCCCTCAGAGCCCACACTGCATCTCTTCACTCCTCCAACTGCTCACACTCAACTCCACTCAGAACCAACTGAAGATTCTAAAGTTCCCCACTCACAGTTAGCTACCGTGGCTTATGATGCTGCGAGAGTTCTAAATGACATCACCCCGCTCAACTCAGCTGAGACCAAGTAAACAGAGAGGGAGCAGGTGAAAATCCATGTAACTAGTTATTCACCAGCTGCCTTCCCTACCTAGCACTGACACTGATGGGATTCTAGTAACCCCAGGGGACTGGGGGTTACACTTGCTCATGCAGGACATTCGATAGGGCACAAAATATGTTTTAAAGGGCCAGTGCCTCTTAAGAAATGACTTTTGGAGATTGTGCATTTGGGGCTGATGGCCGCCCTCATCTTTTGGAATTTTGACTTTATTTTAGCATGGTAACCAGGGTCAGATGACAGCAAGCAATCAGTAGGACCGCCGAGCCTTCTCCAAAGCCACTATAGGGCGCATGGGCCGTAAGAGCACCTCACTGTGTCTCCCAGGTTTGAGGGACCCAGTCAGCTGTTGAAAAGGTGGTGGATGGGCTCCCCACTGTGAATGACCTAGAAACTCAGAATGTGACGGCAGATAAGGGCCACTGGACCCACGCAGTCTGCCTTTTTTTTTTTTTTTGCTGCAGACCACACTTCATCTATGGTACCATCTCTTCCCCTCCCTTCCTCACCCCTACAATTCCCCCTTCCTTACCCCTACAATTCCCTAGTGTCAGTCCCAGGCATTTTTTGAACCCCTCCACTGTTTTTGCCCATACTACCTCCGCTGGAAGGCTGTTCCAGGGATCCACCACCCTTTCCATGAAAAAGTATTTCCTCACTTCCCTCCTGAAATTAGCCCTCCAGCTTCATGGTATGCCCCCCTTTTCTAGAGCACCTTTTTCTCTGATAAATACTCCCCTTCGTGCCTTATTAACTCCTTTGGTATTTAAACGTCTGTGTCATATCCCCCCTCTCCTCCAGGGTGTAAATATTTAGCTACTTAAGCCTCTCATCGTAGGGCTTTTGATCCAGACCCCGCACTATTTTGGTGGCCCTCCTCTGGACCGCCTGCACTCTGTTTGTGTCCTTCCTGAGGTGTGGTCTCCAAAACTGGACACAGTACTCAAGGTGCGGTCTCACCAGCAATCTATACAGGGGCAGCTTCACCTCCCTCTTCCTGGTGGTGATGACGTTATCCTGTGGAGAAAGCTGTCTGCTAAGATCTTTTCCCACAAAATTTGCCCAGCTTTAACAGTGGGTTCCTGTCTGTCTGAGGGGGCAGAGTTACTGTCAGTGAGTTTAAACTGGCATTGCACGGGTATTTTGAATACAAGAAGTGTACTTGTTTAGCCGCTAAGGATGAGCTGCTTCGTGCAGGATAACTCTGATTATTCTACTGACCTAGAACTGTCAACTACCAGTTATTGATGATCTATAAGGAAGTCTCATCCCAACTGAGACCGAGATAGGAGGAAGGAGAACAGAGACTTTATTCTACTTAGGCCTAAGAGGCATACACAGCGATTACGTCAGTGAGTCCTTGTAACCACCGTGCCAGTCATCTAAGCCTGGGGACAACCTGTAGCATGTGTTGCCAGAATGCCCGGTTGTACCCTATTGTACCCCAAGACCTATTGTCTAGACAAGGTTTTTGCCCTTGCCCCCCCCCCGACCTCTGCCTGTCTGCAATCCACCTGAGTAACTATTAAGTCATTCAGTCTGTCTCAGTCATTTTTGAGATCATTAATGGCTTTTGTGTCCACCTCCTCTGTTGATTAGCTGTTTTTCGTGGCTCAGATACGCTCTGTGTAATATAAAATGTTCTCACATTCCTCCTGAATCTCCCTCTGTCCTGTCAAGGGATTTGCCAGTTCTGTTGCCAGTTCCCTGAGCACCCTCAGATGCATTTCGTTCAGCCCTGGAGCCTTATCTAGTTTCAGGGCTGCCATTTCTTTTCTTACCCTTTCTCCTGTAATTGCCACTTGCCCCAATATCTGGGATCCCACTTGTAGCAGCCTTTATACCACTTTCCACCTAAGGCCTACTGTCCTCTACTGTGAATACTGAGCAGCAGTATTTGCTAAGTATGGTGGCCTTTGCTCACCCTCCTTGGTTATCCTGGCCCTCCATCCTTACAATTCCCCCACTCATCTTTCTTGTTTCCCCTAATGTATCTGAAAGCGTTTTGTTCCCTTCACCTCGATTTCCCCCGGTTCTCCGGCAGCCAACGCTCTTGATTGCCTTGGCTCTCAACACTGGAGCCCCTCTCTGTCCTCTGATGGCATTTCCAGTGAGCAGTTTCACCAGTGGGCTGCTCTTATGGAGCAGTGGGTACAACGTCTGTCCTGGTTATCGCTTCCCGCTGATCCAGTTCCAGGGCTGGTTGTCCTTTCCCGCTGATCTGGTTCCAGGGCCCTCGGGTCTAGGAGCCCTGGCGTCGTGGTTGGGGCCTTCGGGACTCGTGCGCGTGCAGTGCCTGCAACAGATTTTCCCTTGCCAGCGTTGTCGCCTCCGATGCCAGTTCCACGTGCCCCCCCCCCCGTGCTCTTTCCTCGCAGGGGCTGGCACAGGTACCACTCCATTCCCCTTCTAGGTCTGTTTTGGATTCTCAGATGGCGTTGGTGCCATGCTCGGTGCTGTCTCCCTGTGGGGCATCATCATCCATGATGACGCATGCAGTGCCATGATCTGTGATGCCGGGGGCCATGGTGCTGAGGATTGCGCTGGTGATCACGGATGCCGAGGTTGGTGCTGGGGTCAGTGGTGCTGCGTGTGGTGTGGCATCCTATGGCGCCAGGGGCGGCATCTGGTGCTGCGCCAAGATCTTCAGAGCTGGGTTCGGAGCCAGGATCCTCAGTGCCAGGTCTGTTGCCAATCCTGGTGTCCCCCATTTTTTCTTTGCCCAGGCTATGTGGGGGCCTGTTTAGGACAGACCCTGCTTCCTCTGATAGTTACCTAGAGCAAGATGAGTCTGATCCCAATTTCTTACTTTCTGAACAGGTCGATGAGGATTCCTTCTACAGTTTAGAGGATAAACTTCCTCTCCCAGTCAAGGCACCAATAGAGGACCTCTCTTTCCGGTCTCTGCTTAGGAATATGTGGGATACCCTGGATTTACAGACTTCATCTGTGGATCCAGGTAGGCTTATGTGCCTGGAGTGGCTTCACGTTCCTAATATTCCAATGAACCTTACACCCCCAGTATCCCCACCCTTTGAGACTCTGTCTGAGGCAGGGTGGGCTAGGCCCACTCATATTCCTTCTGTCTGCAAGTCCATAGATAGGAAGTATATTCTTTCTAAGGGCAGACCAATTCTAGCCTCTCAACCCTTCGCAGATGCACTGGCTGTCCTCGCTGAAAATGACAAAGCTGTTCTTCCACAGGAAGTTTCAGCTCGTCCCATCAGTAAGTAATCCTGCAAAATTGATATCTTGGGGAAAAGAGCATTCGTTGCTGCCACCTTGGGCATGCGTATCACCAGCTATCAGGGATATTTCTCCCAGTACAAATATGTCCTGTGGACCTCCTTTAAGTCTCGGGTAGAGCTTCTCCCAGACACTGATTCCAAGCTGGATCTTTTGCAAACCATCACTAGAGGTATAGAAAGCAACACACCCCAGCTAAAAGCCGCCATGGATGCTTACGACACAGCATCCAGAGCTGCGGCTGCTAGGATCTGTATTAGGAGACACTCCTGGCTTAGGACATCGGTATTTTCCCCTGATGCACAACAGTAGGTTATAAATGTCTCATTTGATGGTACATATCTGTTTGGCACTTAAGTGGAACAAGCACTGGAAGCTACTCAGAAAACCAGGTCTTTCATTAAAACAGCCAGGCCAGTTTCCTCTATACCTCAAAAGGCAGGAACCGCCAAACCTTTTGTAACAGGCAGTCCTTTTGAGGAAAAGGCCGAGGGGCCCCAAATAGAAACCAGCCTCCTCAGCTACAAAAAAAACACAGCAAAAGGCCCTAAAGTGCTCAGTGCCACCCTCTGAAGAATTGGCCCCAATCTTACCTCAGCTGCCCAAGGCGGACTTTTCCTCGGCAGTGGCAGGTCATCTGACTCAGTTTTATGACCAATGGAAGTCTATCACCACAGACAAATGGCTTCTCAGGATTGTTCAGGAAGGGTATTCTCTCAATTTCGCGGAGACCCCTCCAGACCATCCACCTAAGAGGCAGCACAACCTGTCGATTGCTCAGTCAGATCTTCTCACTTCCGAGATTACGAGCCTTCTCAAAAACAGGGCCATGGAAGTAGTTCCCTGGGCAGAGCGAAACACAGGGTTCTTTCTATTCCCATTACTTTCTGGTTCTGAAGAAATCAAGGGGCATGTGCCCCATTATCGACCTCAGAAAACTAAACAGATTCCTATTCCATGAGAAGTTCAAGATGATCTCCTTGGGGCCACTTCTGCCACTTCTCCAGCAACATGACTGGTTGGCATCACTGGACATGCAGGATCTCTACCAGCTCATTCCAGTACACCCAAATCACCACAGGTACCTACGCTTTGTGGCCTTGGGACAACATTACCAGTTCAGAGTCCTGCCCTTTGGGTTGTCCTCAGCACCTCGAGTCTTTACCAACTGTTTTGCAGTCCTCGCTGCACACCTTCGAAAACTTGGCATTCAAGACTTCCCATACCTAGATGATTGGCTTTTGGTAAGTCCATCAAGATGGGAGAGACAGGAAGCAGTGTCCACAACATCGCAGTTCCTCACTTCCGTGGGGGTCTTGCTAAATCTGGAAAAATCGCAGCTTCAGCCCTCCCAGCAACTCCTCTTCATAGGGGCCCTTCTAGATACTGCAAAAGCAAGGGCTTTCCTCCCGGAGGACAGGAGGAATGATGTCCTTCAGGTGACTCGTTTCATCAGGGAGACCAACCCTGTATGAGCTCACCCCATGCAATGGATTTTAGGCCTCATGGCCTCCTCCGTCTTCGCAGTACCTCTAGCTCAATTGCACATGAGGACCACTCAGTGGATGCTCAGCATGCAGTGGAACCCAATATCACATCCACAGTCTTATCCCCATCAAGGTAATAGAGCCACTGTGGAGGTCACTGTGATAGTGGATACAAGAGGAAAACCTACTACAAGGGTTCCCTTTTGCCCCACCAGAATCTCAGATCACCGTCACCACGGATGCATCCTTGCTTGGCTGGGATGATCACTGCCAGGATCTCCACACCCTGGGAATGTGGTCCCAAGAGGAGTCTCATCTCCACATAAATGTCGTAGAGATGAGAGCAGTCCTGTACACCCTCAGAGTACTGGAGGATGTCATCGGTCAGAAGGTAATCCTTCTTCAGACAGACAAAGCGGTGATGTACTGCATCAACAAACGGGACGGAGCACATTCTTCCTCTCTATGCAGGGAAACCATGAGGGTATTGGAATGGTGCCTCGAGCACAAGGTTCTGATTCAAGCAGTTTACCTGCCAGGGGCTCAGAATGACCTGGCGGATCAACTCAGCAGGAGAGAAGCAGATCCTCACGAGTGGTCACTTGCACCAGACGTTGTGCAATCACTCTTCGACGAGTAGGGAGCTCCGGACCTGGACCATTTTGCATCCCCATTCAACACAAAACTGCCTCTGTTCTGCTCCAGAAATCCAGAACCTGGCATTTTTTTATCAGGATGCATTCAGACTGCGGTGGACAAGGCGCTTTCTGTACGCATTTCCTCCACTACCACTAATTCAGAGGGTGCTGCTCAAACTGGAGGCACAAGGGAGCAAGATGATTCTAATTGCCCCTTATTAGCCTTGACAGATATGGTTTCCATTTCTCAGCAGGTTGTTGCAGGCCCCCCCGAGACAGCTGCCTCTGTGAACAGACCTCCTGAACCAGGGATCCCTGGTCCACCCCACCCTGCGCTCCCTTAACCGCCACATCTGGCTGCTGAGGAGATAGAGGTGAACAGGTTTAAAGTTTCTCAGAGGATTGTGAACATCCTTTTGACAGCCCATAGGCCTTCCACCAGGAAAGGAAGACTTATACAGCCAAATGGAGATGCTTTTCAGAATGGTACGCTAAGGTCTATCTAGATCCTATTCAGTGTCCTCCAGACAAAGTATTAGAGTACTTGTTGGACCTTTCAGATGCAGGATTGCAACACTCATCATTCAGAGTAAATCTCTACGTGTTTTCCACATACCATGAGCCAGTCCAGAACATGACTCTGGCTCAGTTATCCCTCTTTAAACTGTTCCTCAAAGGCATTCTGCACACGAGGCCTCTGGTCAGAAGGCCCGGTTGCCACATGGTATATCAATCTAGTGCTAGACATGCTCACTCGTAAACCTTTTGAGCCTGTGGCCACATGTGACCTGAAGTTTCTGACCTGGAAGACTACATAGATACATAGACAGTGTTGGCAGATAAGAGCCTATGACCCACCCAGTCTGCCCATTTGAGCTTGTAAGTTCAGTTTATGTTGCCACTTCTTGGCGGCCATCACTTCTGCTTATAGGGTCTCTGAAATACATGCCTTGGTCACCAACCCCCTGTATACTGTCTTTCACAAGGACAAGGTGGTCCTCCATACTCACCCTAAATTCTTACCTAAAGTGGTCTTGGACTTCCACCTCAACCAGCCCTTAGTTCTCCCCACTTATGTCGCTAACTTGTAAAATTAAGGGGGACACACTCTTCATTCCCTGGACGTTAAAAGGGCTCTCCGATTCTACATTGATAGAACAGGGGATTTCCACAAAGACAAGCAACTATTTGTGTCCTTCAGCGTGGCCCAGATGGGTCAGCCAGCATGCCTGTGCCATTGCTACTCTATGGCGCAGGTTGAACTGGAATGCCGGGTGCACGCTTCACCCTACTAGAGTAGTTGTGGCATCCCTGGCAGGACTACACTTGGTCCCCATTACTGACATTTGCAAAGCAGCAACTTGGAGCTCAGTACACACTTTTGTGAAGTACTATGCTTTGGACGTCCATGCCAGACAACGTGCTTCCTTTGGCAGGACAATCCTAAAAGGACTTCTGTCCTAAGTGAGCTCCCTCTCCTATTGCCCTGCTTGGGGGATTGGTTAGCTTGGTACTCTAACCCAGAAGTATGAATAAATGGTAAAGACTTAGAGTCCAGGAAGATATGAAAATTACATTCTTGCCATAATTCGTGATCTTCTTGGACAAGTCTTCACCATTTATTCCCCCGCCTCACTCAGTCTGTTTCTGGTTATCACTCCTTCAGTTGGATTGGGCTGGGAAGACGTCATTTGATTTGACCCTTCTTACACGGGTCAGAAGGACTATCTTATGCCCTTCTTAAGTTAGGTGTTTATCTGTTTGGTTTATGCTGCACCTCTTTGGTCAAAAAGGTACTGAGGCGGTTGGTAGGTTGATGCCGAGATAGCCTATATGGTGCGAGCCAGTCTGGCTCCACCACACATGTGCTGTCCTATCCTAGCACCGGACCACCTGAAGATTTGTTGGCTCCCATAGGGTCCCAAGGCCTCTGGCAAGAACCCAGAAGTGTGAATAAATGGTGAAGACTTGTCCAAGAAGATCAAGAATTACGGTGAGAACATATTTATTGCACTGTGTGGGAATTGTAAAGGTTGTGCCAGTGGGGACCATAGTGGAGTGGTACTGTTTCTAAAGACGTAATACTAGATTGTGACCTTACCCACTTAATATCTCTGGATGGAGGTGTAACACACAATTTATTTCAATGCAACATCTTTCAGTAATGAATCCCCGCAGCAGTTAACAACGCAAGCTTCTGAACCTTATTTGAGCTCATGAGTCATGTGTAACACACTAAATATCTACAGCAACCGAGTGTGCACATGTGCAATACATAGAGTATTTCAGTTGTGTCATAGTAACTGATTTTGTGCTTTTTTCTTCCCCAGATGCTGTCTCTTTTACCAGCAAGGATTCTCAGGCTTCTAGAATTCATTGGATTTTCAGGAAATCGGGTACAGCCATCTTCTTACTCTGCAAAAGCTGTTCAATTGCATACTCATTGGTAGTAGCTGTCATTCAAAGTGATTACCCTTGTTAGATTAGGACTGGCTTCATTAGGCCTGAATTGACTGGAGCAGTTATAACTTTGTAATTGGGAGTTTCAAGATATTGTTCCCAGTCCAAGTGGTATCTGTAAATTAGCAGTGTGGTGCAGCATGGAAAAATCAGAGCCTTTTATTTTCCATCAACGATTTTACACATCTTTCAGTTTCACTAACTTTTATCAGCCTTCTTTCACCTGCACATAAAATGTGTTCAGAAATGTTTTAGGTGCTGTTTCCATGGTGCAGAGTGATGAGGCATCGCTCTGGCCTGCTGGTGATCCAGCTTTGCACTCCGAGCCTGAGGCGTCAAGAGCGCAGGCTGGCAGGGAGGGTGGCAGAGTGTCTGAGGATGTTCTCTTCCCAGGGAGAGGGATCCAGTGTTGTCTGCTCTTGGAGCAGCTCATAGCGGTAGTTTGGGGAAGTGCGCGTGATATGGATGACCACACATTGAGCATGCTTCCGTCCCAGAACGCTAAGATGGACGTGCTTTTGGAGAAGGGAGGGGCCCCAGAAAATGAAGAAAATGGCAGGCTAGCCATACTAAATGTTGGCTTCCACATGCCCAAGCCCCCACACCAGCTGCCCTGGCTTGGTAGCATGCATACTTCCCAGCCCTAGTCCTATGGTGCAGGAGGCTTCTCCTGCTTCTCCACTGCTGAGGGGTGGATGGAGGGCCGACTGGGGAGGAACAGACCTGGACCCAGAGACCTGGGGCATAAACTGGGAGTCTGGTGTCATATGACGGTGCCAGCAGTGAGTCTAGCTGGCAGAGGATTGGGGTGCTAAGAGGACCAGAAGCAGAGAGCCCAGGGAGCTGTGGACAAGAGGTACAAAAAAGGGGTTAAAAAAATGTTTGTATAATAATGTCACAAGAACGAAATATGGCTGCTCCCTGCTACTGGATGTTTATCTTCTTTTGTCCCAGTTGCCTCTCAGCTGGATGCCATCAGTTTTCACACAGCATGCACAGCATCCATATCAGGACAGTGCCAGTCAGAAGTGTGAGCAACCATGCACCTCCACTCCCCACTAAACTTTGAGATGTCATAGCAGGTCTTGGCAAACGAGTAGGATTGAAAGCACACCATGAGGCACTGAGCAAAACAAGTTAAGTGAACAGTAAATGTAACAGCTTCTGCTCTGTTTTGCATACCAAGGTGTAATACCATTTTTGTCACTCTGGTATTCCAGCTGGAGTACATTACTCAGTGCCTCCGCTCTGCAGTTGAATCTATAGCCCTGTGTTTGGATAGACAGAATACCAAATTTTAGGATTTTCTTCAGGGGTGTCTCAGTCATCAGGTCACACCGTAGGAACTTTACCATTGGTGAAGCAGGATCCACACAGAAGATTTTCAGCAGTACAGTTGGGACCGCACACGCCGTCAACATCCGTCAACGTCATCAACCCTATAAAGGTGTGAGCGGTCCCACTCCCTCCTCAGTTCTTTCCTGCCATTGACTTGTTTGCATGGGTCTCCACGGAAGCTCCAACACAGTTTTGCGCCATTTTGCCTATGGCTGTTTTCTTATCTATTACTTTTAGAATCTTTTTTTTTTCATAAGAGATTCATTTATTTTGTTTATGTTGAGAGTTAATCCTTTTTCTTCTCTCTTCCATCACTGCCACTGCAGAAAGAAGATTGCCTCCAGAGTTGAATATTCTCTATGTGTCTGCTGTCTTGGTCCTGACCACGAAGTTTCTGACTATGAGCTCTGTCAGAAGTTTAATCAAACATCCCTCACGCAATGCAGAAAGGCTTTAAAACATTTCTTACTGGAACAACAAGTAGCCAGTTCCATGCAGGGGTCCTTCAGGGTCCCAGCCTCTTAATTGCCGGCAGGGTCGTCAAGCTCCCATGCCTCCAAGGCTTGAGACAAGACCTCAGGGAAAAGTCATAAGAAGGACCAAGATCGGGACCATTCCCCCTGGTGGTGATCTCATTCCTCGAGGGCCTCTTTTCTTTTGTCCGGGGGTTCATTGTCAGCTGCGGCTGCACCGATGCACAAAGTTGCCATCCAGGTCTCTGTGCCCTCCAGACCCATACTAACAGTGCATCCACACGATGCACAGGGTGGCCAGTCATTGACCTCCGGCTCATTGGCCCCTCCTTCATCGACGACGGGTTCATCATCGATGGCCCTCCCATCGAGACCTAACCCTTCTTCTTCCAGGGCTATGTGATCTTCGGGTTCACAGGACCCATCAGGCGGGTCGTCAATCCCTGTACTGCTGACTCCCTTCCGTCGATGTAACCTTCGACAGTCATCGACCTGAATGAAATCCTCACCAAGTTTACTTCTGTGATCATTCACCAGTTGAGTGCATACAGGCCCCTTCGCAGGTACCATAGACAATAGCCTCGGCGTCAGTGCCTCCTCGTCGACCGCAAGAAGCTCCCCCGCAAGCCGTGTCAGCGCCTCAGACGTCTGACCTGGATTTGGAAGAGGTCGATATCAAGGAGGAGTACCACCCTGACCTTATTCTTCCTGATGAGGAAGAGGTGGTCTTTGCTTAAGACATGTCCACAGCCTCCTCTGTCATTGAGGACTCTTGTCACGTATACACCTAGGTCTCCTTCTGAGGACCCCCATTTTTTAATGTGATGAAACAATTTTCCTCAGCCATGGGTTTCCATACTGAGCAGGAGGACATCACCAGTTAGGATCTGGTGGACTTTCTGGAGATCCCAGAGCCTCCCACAAAAATCATTCTTCTCATCTTACCTGCATTGAAGAATGTTGCCACTGCAACCTGGCACAGGTCAGACATGGTGTCGGCTATGCCCCACAGAGCAGACAAACTTTATCATGCCCCCCTCCAGGGGTTCCCCTACTATGCTGCCCAGCCAGAGACTGATTCAGTGGTCATCAAGGCAGCTCATGATAGGTCTAAGGCGCCTAAGAACCTTAGATCTTCCCCAAATCAGTCTTCACCACTTATTATCAATGTGTCCTACTGGAGGTCAGGACCCTGCTTGGGCATAAAAGGGCGCTGCCTCTTTTAATTTTTCTCAGTTGGAGGAGCTGACGTCTGGACGGCGCCACCCACGAGGCCAGCGATCTATGTGGTGCTCGTAGGTTGGCCAGTAAGCGACACCGGCTCCTTCCATAACTCAGTTCTTCTCTTACCGTCATCGAGGAAAGATCCTGCAAGGGAAGACTGCCTTCAAGCAACTGTATCATTCAAAGTCTGCTAGGCCTGAACTCTTGATCCGGCGCTATGAGTACTGATACTGTCTCGGTTCGGAATTTATTTGCTGGGCATAGATCAATATCCAAACACACAAGAGTTGCCCCTAGGCGTCGGTGCCCCTATGGCAACTCCATGACTGTCTGACCACCCACAACCCGTTGTTTCATCTGTCTGGGTCCATACCACGATGGATGAGTCACGGCCTGTTTCTCAGTGGATTATCACACACTTTTTATCCACACCGCGTGGTTGGGGAGGGACCCCCCAACTTTCGGAGGGCATCATCACAGTTGGGAAGCCAAGACACGATCTCTGGACTCCAACCCTGAGGTCCCCCCAGCTCTATACGAGCCAGCAGGGAAGGGACCCCATCTGCCCCACAGCTTGCTGGTGCAAGGGGTCCCAGTGAGGGACTGATGTGGCAGTTGTCCTCTGGGGGGGGGTGGCTGGTCACCCCTTGCGGTCCGGGGTCTCCTCGGAGACCCAGACGACCGCTGAGGTGGAGCCTGAGCTACACATGGGCTCTGCCCAGATGGTCCCCTCAGGGCCGTGGTCAGTCACTGCCCCTGCTCCGGGCGCTGCCTCCAGGGCCAGTGAGTGAGTTGGCACCAGCAGTATGCCCAGGCTCCTCTCTGACTCCTCACTTGGTGTCGGGGGGACCTCGAATTCAGGGAGTAGCCAGTTTGGAGATCTCCCTGATCTTCCCTGTGTCAGTCTTCACCATTCATCGCTGGTGGGTGGTTGGCCAGAGACAGGCACCCTGCGGGGGCTTTTTTTTTTGTAGTAGGAGGGAGGAGTCGACGCTTCCCACGAGGCCGATGGATTGCATGGTGCTTGCAGGTGGGCCAGTAACGGCCATTGGCTCCTTCTCCAACTGAGTTCTGCTTTTCCCATCATTGAGACAGCACCTCACCAGTAGCTTAGGATTTCCACTGTGACATTGCGATCTAGTCTAACGTCGAAGCCTTGTTCCTCAGAGTCAGTGCTCCTCGTGGGCATTATCTACGCTGAACTTCTCTGATACCATCACCAATCGACTCCGCCTCGGTTCTTCATCCCACTCAGCGCCATTTATCTACTAGCCATTAGAGTCTTTCCTTTTTATTAAACAGCGTTGAGTCTATTACTGTGTTTTGTGTTTGGTTATCGTCGCATGATGCCTGGTCCTCGGGACAAGAAACCTTCTGAGAAAATGGGTTGGTCCCTATGCGTTGGTGTCCCTACGGCCAACAGATCTCTGTTACTGACCGGCATGATGTTTACCTCACCTGCCTTGGATCCCACCATGACATGGACACCTGTGATGCCTGCTTCTCTATGGACTGCCACATTCTGGAGCACTGTGCCTTAAAAGTCGTTAGGGCTCCACTGACTTTCAAGGGGCATCATCGTTCTTGTCGGTCCAAGTGCAGGACTCTCGGCCCTTCCTCCATGTCCTTTCCTGGGCCTACACGTTCCAGTGAAGAGGGGCCTCCTCTTCTTCTTGCCTTGCCATAGAGATCTCTGCTGTGATGCCTGAGGTCCAGTCTGGCTCCACCTGAGGTCGGGCCGAGAACACCGCTCTGGCAGTCACCTCTTCGGAGGTGCAGGCTCCCCTGTTGTTGGTTCCCATGAGTGCGGGTCCCTGTGTAGGGTGTTTCTCGGCACTGCCCATTGGCACTGCCTCAGATCCCAAGGACATTTGCGGCTCCGGTGATTGGGGCGACGCCATGAGGGGTGCGAAACTAGCCCATGGCGCCACAAGTGGGAGAGCCCCCGGGGCCGCCGGTCCGGAGCTCTTCTGGATCGTCTCCTCTTCAGAGCAGGATGATTCAGAGGCTGATCTGGACTGGCAGCCTGACTCCTCGGAGTCAGAGGGTTCTCCACAGCCTAATACTCTTGCACCTCTCCAGGCGCCCCTTCCTGCAGCTCCAGCAACTGCGGCCCGCACCGACTCTCAGGCTGATGGGGGCTTGACAGGCCAGGTGTGGGCTGGTGGTCCCACTGCTATGGGAGCAGTGGTCCAGGCTTTGGGGGAGTGATTGGCTGCTGTCCCCCATGCCATCCCCTCTATTAAGGTCTAAACCGAACCTCTCTCCTCTGTGACTCTCCTTGGGGAGTCGCTGGAATTTGGGGGGGGTTCTTTGGCACAGGGTGCGAGGAAGAGGGCTTCCTCAGAGTCAGCGGGGTTGAGGGGATGGGGTGAGGGACAGCAGCACCCCTCCATGGCCCTCTGGGGCCTGGGGAGGAGCCGCAGTGCTGAACCCAGGTTCTCTCCTTCATCCCCTTTGAGGGAGTCCTCAGTGGGTGGGGCGGGGGACTGCCCTTCTGGATCCATGCGGCCCCAGTCCCCTCATAGGGAAGCTTCCCCTACAGGGCTCAGTCCCGACCACTTTACTTTTCTTAACAGGACGGTGACTTTGGAGACCTGCAGATTCCCTGTTATGCCAGGATCGCCTGTTGGATCTTCCAGCCTGGCAGAGGCACGTTGCATACGGTGACAGGTTCACCTGTGCCTTCGTGCCCAGCTCCCCCTCTCCCAAGCCATGTTGGCCCTTCAGGACCTTTGATCTGGGAACATTTCAGATCCCATGCTGTGGATTTCCCCCAATACGTTAGGGCTATGGATGAACAGGTCTTTCGACCGGTTCCCCCTCCACAACTGGAGTCTGACTCTGCAAGTTCCTCGACCTCCTCATCTTCCTTCATTGAGGAAGAGGAGTCCTCTGTCCACGTATCCTCAGATGCTGCTCAAACCTAGTATCAGCGCGTCCTAGCAAGGCTGGTCAGGGACTTGCATATCGCCTATTTTGCCCGTCAAAATACCGAGCATTCGACGCAAGCCTTCTTAGACGAGTTCAGGACACACCATTTGGTGGTCCCTTCCTTGCCAGTTTTCTTCCAGGAGGCATCATACAGCACTTGGCAGCTTTCACATTCCAGAGTTCCAGCCCCCATGGACTGCCGGAGGTGGTATTGTGCACCCTAGGGGTCACCAGGCTCTCTGCCTCATCCCACTCTGGGATTGATGCGTCTGGATACCCCTTCCAGACATAGACATCTCTGCTATAGGTCTGGAGCTGGCAAGGCACCAGTCAAGGGCATCTTACAATGCCAATGATGTCGCTTCACGACTTGCAGGGATAGCGATCTGCATTAAGCAGACAGCATGGCTTCGCCTTTTGAGGTTGTCACCTTTGACCCGGCGTAGGTTACTGGCCTCCTCCTTCCAGGGGACCCATCTCTTTTCCTGCAGGGTGAGTCAGGAATTGCAGGGGCACCTCCCTTCCCCCAGGGGACAGGGGACCCCGCCTCACCTTGATAGGTCCTAGGCCTAACTGGCCAGTGGAGGGTCTCCCTACCTACCGTAACTCTTGATCTTCCTGTGTATCTTCACCATTCATCACTGAATCCCACCCACCTTCCCCTCACAAGGGCTCAGTCCCTGAGCTGTGCCCCGTCTCTGCTCGCCTTCCTCCACTGGGTCTCTGCTGGGGTTTTTCCCCTCCTCTCCTGGTGGCCTCCTAGGAGACTTCTGAGAGGGTCTCAGAGGTGGACGAGTAGGGCCTATGTCTGGGCCAACATGGGGACTTCTGTTGGGCCCTCCCCCCCCTTATCCTCGGCCTGATCTCAGGGGTCGGCTAATCCCCTGGGGGTGTGCCGACCTTTGGGTCCCGTGGGATGGGGGAGTTCTGGGGCTGATTGAAACTCCCTCCGTCCCATCCTTGTTATTCTAATTCTTGCTATCTCCTTCCACTTGGGGAGGGACACTTTAATAGTGGGATCCCCTCCCCCCCCCGAACCCTGTGAGTTGTCCTGATTAACAGTAATGAGGGGTGAATCCCCCTACAGGTTAACGGTTCGAGGGGGGCCTTACCCATCTTAGCAGGATTCTCCCGAGTTCCTTTGGAATCTTTCCTGTTGGATCCTTGCCTTACTGGAAGATCTGCCCTTGCCAGCTCTATATCTTGGATGGGTCTTTGCCCCCCAACTCCTTCCTATCCCCTTAATTCTCTCTCTGTCTCTTTCTCTTTCCTTTCCTTCCTACCCTTCTGTCCATTCAGGGACTGAGGCCTTTTTCAGCCCGTAATCTTTCAGGCCCTCTTCCTCTGTCGTCTGGTTGGCCTATTTCTTTTTCAGTTTACATCCTTTCCTTTTTGCTGTCTCTCGGGCTCACTTGCCTCGCCCTTTTTTTTCTCTGTCTCCTGCTTTCCTGTCTCTCCGTGTGCAGAACTGAGATGGAGGAGGAGGAGCCAATGGCCATTGGCCAACCCGCGAGCGTCACGCACGCTGCTCTGGGTGGCACTGACTTGTGCCAGCTCCTCCCTCTCCTACAAAAAAAGCTCCTAGGGTGCTTGTCTCTGGCTAACCACCCATCAGTGATGAATGGTGAAGATACACAGGAAGATCAAAAATTGAGGTAGGCACATAATTTTCATATCTTATCCCCTGCCTCAGGGGACGATGATAGGGATGATCCTGACTGGATGCCGGACTCCTCGGATTCCATCCGGGCCTCTCTGGGGCCTTTATAGGTTTCCAGACTGACTGTCTCAGGGCACCGCTGCTCCAGACCCTTCTGGAGCTGCCTCCAGTGCCAGGGTTTCTGTCGGGGGTCTCTCCAGAGCTCCTGTGAGTGGCGGCACCATGACTGGTGCTGTCTCGGGTGGTGGCACCTCGGGCAGTACAGTTTCTGGTGGCGGTGCCGCAGTTGGCGCCACCTCAGTCTCTGGTGCCGTGGCCGGTGCCAGCTTGGGGGCGGGCATCCTCTTGTTGGCCAGACCCAGACCTACTGTGATTTGGATCCTGGCTGATAAGGAAGATACTCAGGAGGTCTCCACCACTCCCCCTGCGGGAGCTGGGGCTTTTCCTCCCAAGCCAACCAGTCCAGATTCTTCCACTAGGCCCCTTCTGAGAGGCAGGTCCCTCTCTTTGAAGTCAAGGGTAGGGAGGACCGGGTCTGAGTGGGGACCTCCTCAGGGGGGCGCTCCTCAGAAACCCAACAGGAGTCGCAGTATGGACCTGTCTCTGCCTTTCTTTGCTTTGGGGAAGGATCCTGCAGTTGGTGGGGGCGGGAGCCTTCCGGTGGACTCTGCGCTACTCCAGCCTTCCCATGTGGGGTCCCCAAGAGCAACACCCAGCTGGCAACAGTTTTGGGAGCAAAAGTTCTTTAAATTCGATGGACTGCACCTGACTAAGGAGGGAGTCAGTGCATTGGGGCAGAAGTTTGATATCTTTGCAGAATATTTAAACTTGCAAATGGGGAGAGGGGTGCAGCACCCGATACATCGAATGGAAAGAACATCCCTCCCCCCAGCTAGTGATCAAACAGGAGTTCATCATGTTTGTAGTTCATTTGCATCACCAGGTAAGGAAAAAGGTCCGGCTCCCCATACGACGTGCTGAGGAAACGCTGGACCTCGCCCAGCAACTAACACACTGAAATCTGGCCAATGGAAATCATGTACACAAATGCCGCGAGTCTGGGAAACAAGATCCCAGACCTGCAGGCAACAATAACAGAGGCTAAACTGGACATAGTAGCCATTAGCGAGACATGGTTCACCAGTAACCACACTTGGGAGACTTCAGTACCCTGCTATGTACCATTCAGAAGAGACCGAGGTGCAAAAGGGGGGGGGAGTGGCCCTTTATGTCAATGAAAATATCAAAGCTACAGAAATTCACAATACACATAAAGAGCCAGATGAACTGTGGGTCACCCTGGAAACAGGAAGCAGGAAATGGGACAGCCATATGAACTGGGGTTGTCTACAGGCCTCCAGACCGGGGAGGACATACACATTACTGTTAGAAGATATACAAAACATGACAGCTAAAGGGGAGGTTCTGATAATGGGAGAATTCAACATGCCAGATACAGATTGGTCAATACCAGCAGAAACATCCGCCAGAACTAGACACATAGTGGATTCCCTGCAGGGGGAGGGCCTCAAACAACTGGTAGAACAACCCACAAGAGACAGGGCTATCCTAGATCTACTGCTGGCTAACGGGGAAAGGATCACAGATCTCCAGGTAGAAGGTCACCTGGGGGCCAGTGACCATCACATGGTATGGTTCAATTTGGCCACTAGAACTAAATCATCCCATTCCAAGGCAAAAATATATGACTTCAGAGGGGCTGACTTTGATAAGATGGCCAACAGAGTTAAACTAGCCCTGGCAGGAAGAAATACAGGTGAGGGGTACAGGCAAAGTGGTCAAGCATTAAGGATGCAATACTTGAAGCAACATCCCATTGTGTTAGAGAGAAAAGCAAGAGCAAAAGGAGGAAACCACTTTGGTTCTCAAAAACAGTAGCAGAACAGGTCAGAGCCAAAAGGCTTGTCTTCAGGAAACACAAGGGAATGCAGCGGGACAAAGATAGGGAGGCATACCAAACTTCCGTAAGGGAAGCAGGGAAGGCAGTAAGGTAGGCAAAGGCCCAAACCAAGGAAACACTAGTACAAACAGTAAAAGAAGTGACCAAGATTTTCTATAGATACATTGGTGAAAGGAGAAAGTCCAGAGGGGACGTTGCTAAGATCAAATGGGATAAGGGGGGAGTGTGTGGAGGAGGACCAAGGAAAAGCATCTATTTACTGAGGAGAAGGTAGGGCAGGGCCGACAGCTCAGCACCATGATCACAGTGGGAGGGAGGTATGTACTAGTCCCTTCACTAAAGAAAGGGTCCTACAAGAGCTCGTAAAGCTCAGGGTGGACAAGGCAATGGGACCTGATGGCATATATCCCAGGTACTAAAGGAGCTAAGGGTGGAACTAGCAGAGCCATTATCAGAACGGTTTAGTTAGTCTCTGAGTACAGGAGAGGTCCCAGAAGACTGGAGAAGGGCTCATGTGATCCCACTCCACAAAAGTGGTAGCAGGGAGGAGGCAGGGAACTGCAGACCAGTCAGTCTTATATCAGTAGTGGGCAAGATTATGGAAGCACTCCTTAAGGAAAGGATAGTGCAACACCTGGAATCCATAGGAGCACAGGATCCAAGACAGCATGGGTTTACAACAGGAAGGTCCTGTGAAACTAATCTCATAGATTTCTTTGACTGGGTAACCAGCGCGGTGGTCCAACGGGGAGCAGCAGATTTTGTCTACCTTGACTTCAGCACAGCTTTCGATACTATTCCACATAGAAGATTGATCAATAAGCTGGGTAGGCACGGGGTGGGTCAGAAATTGGTCAGCTGGTTGGCAAACTGGTTGGCTGGCAGAAAACAGAGTGGTGGTAAACAGTATACAGTCAGAAGAGATGCAGGTCACAAGTGGAGTACCTCAGGGATCAGTCCTGGGGCCAGCCCTCTTCAATATCTTCATCAGTGACATTGCAGATGGACTGGAGGGTAAGGTCCGTCTGTTTGCAGATGACACCAAGATCTGCAACAGAGTAGATGATCCAGATGGGGTGGGCAGAATGAGAAGAGATCTGGATAAACTGGTAAAATGGTCGGAAGAGTGGCAAATGGTGTTTAATGCAAAGAAGTGCAAGATCATACAGATAGGGAATAGAAACCCTGAAGCCACCTATAGGTTGGGAGGGGAGTTGCTGGCAATCACAAGGGAAGAAAGAGACTTGGGCATCATCATCATCACATATGACCTGAAATCATCCAGGCAGATCACTAAAGCAGTAGGTAAGGCTAGAGGGATGTTGGGGTGTATTAGTAGAGATATCGCAAGTCGTAAGAGGGAGGTAATAATCCTTCTTTACAAGACACTGGTTAGGTCCCATCTGGAGTACTGTGTGCAGTGCTGGAGGCCACACCTGCACAAGGAAATTAACAAAATGGAGGCAGTCCAGAGAAGGGCAACCAAAATGGTGCAGGGACTGCATCAGAAAACATATGAGGACAGATTAATGGAGCTCAATATGTATACCCTAGAGCAAAGGAGGGAGTGAGGTGATATGATCGAAACATTCAGACATCTTAAGGGCATTAACAAGGTGAAAGTCTAACGTTTCAATATAAGAAAAATAGCAGGACAAGAGGACACAGCATGAGATTAGAGGGAGGCCGATTAAGGGGTAATGTGAGGACATTCTTTTTCACAGAAAGCGTGGTGAATGCATGGAACGGCCTACCTCAGGAAGTGGTGGATATGAATAGAGTGCAGGGCTTCAGACAGGCATTGGGTAGGCATAATAATAATAAAATAATAAAACTTTATATCGCGCCTTTCTTAAATTCAAGGTGCTTTACAGTACTTACAAATATAATAAATAAAACATAATCCAACAATAATCTGAGCTCTTAAAAACACAATAATTAAACTAAATCTTCGACCACAGGTCTTCAAGGCCTTTTTAAATTCCTCCACGGATGCACACTGACGAAGCGGAAGAGGTAGAGAATTCCAGAGAGTCGGAACAGCATAAATAAAAGCACGAGCGCCTGAACCTCGGAATCTCTAGCAACCCCTCATCCGCCGAGCAGAGAGATCGCTTAGGGCAGTAGGGAACCAGAAGCTCTTTCAAGTAGTCCAGACCCTGTCCGTGTAGGGTTTTGTAAGTCAAAAGACCAACTTTAAAGGTGATCCGCCTTTGAATTGGCAGCCAGTGCAGATCATGCAGCACTGGTGGAATATGACAGGCATGAGACGTACCCATCAGTAACTGGGCTGCAGCGTTCTGCACCAGCTGCAAGCGGCGGATATCAACCCCAGGAAGCCCTAGATAAAGGGAGTTGCAATAATCAAGGTGTGAGGTCACAAAAGCATGGACCAACGTAGGCAGATCGGCAGGCGGAACAAGGTGCTTAATCTTGGCAATGTTCCTAAGATGATAAAAGGAAAGTTTGACAACTGCTGACACCTGCGAATACAGTGTCAGCTCATTGTCAAAAATCACCACCAAGTTCCTCACCTGTTCAGAGATAGGGAGCTGGATACCTCCCAGAAATAAACCTGAGGGTAAACCAGCTCCCATCCCCTCTACCCTATGACCCGGGTCCACAACCATTACCTCAGTCTTCTCCGAGTTCAGCTTCAGCCAGCTTGAATTCATCCAGCACTGGATTTCGCTGTGGCAGCTATTAAAGACCAAGAGAGCTCTATCCTGGTCGGGTGCAAAAGATAGGTAGAGCTGGGTATCATCTGCATAGCAGTGAAATCTCAGCCCATACCTTCTTACAATGTCTCCCATAAGTGAGCAATACAGAAGAATATGAATAGATAGGCCATTGACAGAGTACAGGCCTATGGCACATTCATAAGGTAGAAATAATGGGCAGACTGGATGGGCCTTGCAGTCCTTATCTGCCGTCAGCTTCTGTTTCTGTTTCAGCCTGCCCCTCGACAGTTGAGCGCACTGAGGTGGGCAGGTTCAGCAGACCCCCTTTTCGGGAGGGGTCCCCTGAATGAACCTGCAGCTCTGGCAGAGGACCTTCCCTGCTCCGCCAGGCTGTCCCTCCTCCTGTTTTTCTGCCTCCACTTCCCCCTTTCCCTGGTTTTCTTGGCCCTGGCGGCCCCCTAACCTGCGAGCAGTTCAGGGCTTCGGTGGCTGCTTTTCCCCATTATCTCAGGGCCATCTCTGAGGTAATTTCCAGACCTCAGACTTCTGTGCCGCCAAGCTGTGACTCAGACTCCTCCATGTCTTCGGCTTCCTCCAATGAGGAAGGGGATTCCACTCACCACTACTCAGCTGACAGGGACCTAACATCCTGTCAGCGCTTCCTGGCAGAGATGATGAAGGAGCTCCATCTTTCCCACTTTGTCCGATGGCACCCATGATGTGTGACACTGTCGTTCCTGGGGGGAGTACAGTGCTGACACCTAAGTCATACCTCCCTGGCCAAAGCCATTTGTGGAGGCTTTGCACGCTGTCTGGCAGCGCCCTGCCGCCCCTTCGCCTGCCCCTAGGGACTGTATGCACAGGTATTGCACAGCAGCGGAGTCTCCAGGTGTCATGCCCCACCCCACTTCGGGAGTGGGGCTTCTGGACACCCCATCTGGGCATTGTAGCCCTCGTCATGACCACCCCCCTGACACTGACTCAGCTGAGTTTGACCAATGGGGGAGAAGTGTGTTTTCATCAGCATGCCGCCTTCTGTGGATAGTGGCTCATCAGGCACACCAGGTGGCCTATGCTAGGTGCATCTGGACAATACTGGGACAGGTCCTTGCAGCTCTGCCTGATGGTGAGGGAACACGGCAAGCCATTTGCCTCACTGCTCAAGGCCTGGAGCTGGCAAGACACCTCTCTGGGGCAGTCTGCAATGCCAGTGAGGTGGCTTCCAGGCTGGTGGGAACTTCGGTCTGCATTAGGCGGACTGCGTGGCTTCACCTGTCAAGGTTTTCACCCTTGGCCTGGCATAGGGTGATAGTCTAACCATTCTGGGGGGCCCACTTCTTTTCTAATAGGGCAGGGAAGGTGCTGTAGAGGTGCCTTCTTTCTCCCGGGTCTCGGGAGCACCCGCCAGCCCATTCCAGTCCTCAAACCTCACCAGGCCTGTAAATGGCCCTCTCCTCCTGTGGTTATCCCTCACAGGGGACTGGTGAAAAAATTCTTTTACCTCAGGGTTTGCCATCTTGGCACTCGGACCCATTGGTAATGAATGGTGAAGATTAATTTGGGGAAGATATGGAAATTATGTACTTACCATAATTATTGATCTTCCCAAATATCTTCACCATTTATTACACTCTCCCACCCTCCCTGTAACCAGGTACTGGGCAGCACTGGCCCTTCCCTTTTCTCTCTCCCTACTCCCTGAATTGGCACTGGAGTCAAGGGAAGAGAGAGATAGCTTTTTCTTGGAGCCAATTAACTAACAGGCTCTGTCAGTCCTTCCTGGGTTAGCCTTCTGATACCTTTTTTCTGTTCCACTCCCCTGTAGGGGTAGGGAGAATTCCTCTAAGGGTCTTTTGTTCTGGTGCTTCAGGTTGGCTGCTTCCAACAAGGGTCGGAGTTGCTTACAATGCTACAGCCTTGGCAGGTGTTTTAAATTCAGGGACCTTTTGTGACTGGTCTTGAAAAATCCCCAGGGATCTCTTGCGGCTAGTGGATGTGGTAACCGGTTAGCCTTCCTGCCTTGCTCCTGCTGGCTGTTTATGTCAAGCTATTTCAACCCTTTCTTAAGTTGGCTGTAGGTGTCCACAGTTGTGAATCCCTCTTCAGAAGAAAGAAAAAAAAAATGGGATGACAGTATGAACATGCTCTGCCGGGGGAGGGTTGGGGTTCTTCTTCAGGATCTTCTCCTGGAAGACCCCCTTGAAACCCTTGGAAGAAAGTGTGGCCATCTAGGCCTCTAATAGTTTCTTTCCTGGGGACTGTAGTAGACCTCTCCCTCTCCACCCCGCTCCCCCCCTTGTCCTTCTCCCACCTGTTTATTGAAGCAGCTCCCTGGTCAGGGGCTGCTGAGCTTCTTGGGGCCGCTAGCCCTCCAGGACCTACATCCTCAAATTCTGCTGTTCAGTACTTAGTCTGAAGAGCCTATCTGGTTCCCCTGCAGCGAAAGGACTCTCTAGGAGAGTGAGGAAGTGAATGGCGAGTGGATAGCCTCCTCAGGAGGGAGAGTGTTGGCTCTCTTTTCTGTCTTTTCTTCCTTCTTCCTTTTCTAATTTTTTTCTGTTTTTCTTCTGCCTCTTCCCAGAAGAGGTGTTTGCCTGATGGGGTTATCCAGAGTTGGACCATTTTGCTTCCCCACTTAGTGCAAAACTGCCCAACTTCTGCTCGCTTGATCCAAGGCCTGGTGATTTCTGGTGAGACATGTTGTCCCTCTCCTGGAGCGGGAGGTTTCTTTTACGCATTTCCTCCATTCTCTCTGATTCAGAGGGTCCTCATCAAATTGCAGATGGAGGGGGCCAGCATGATTTTGATAGCTCTATTCTGGCCCCACCATATATGGTTTCCCCTGCTACAGCAGCTGTCAGGGGAACCTCTGGTCCCTCTCCCTCTTTTCAGGAACTTGCTGGCCCAGGTTGGGGAGATCCTGGCGCATCCCAAACTCGGGTCCCCTCTATTTGCATGCTTGGCTCCTGAGGACATAGCCATCGCCAGGTTTGGGGTCTCTAACAGAGTGGCGGACATCCTAGTGGCCGCCCGGATGCCTTCCACTCGAGCCACCTATGCCATGAACTGGAAGCGGTTTGCCATCTGGGCTGCCAGACATAATCTGGACCCTTACACCTGTCCAGTGAACCAGATCCTGGACTACCCAATCTCTCTGTCTGACTCAGGTCTCCAGTACTCCTCCCCCAAGGTGCATCTTTTGGCTATTTCAGCCTTTCATGAGCCCGTGGGTGACCACACGATAGCTCAGCTGGATGTCTCCATACCTTTTTAAGGGGCTTCCTGCATCTGAAACCTCTAGTCCATTCTCCTGTCCTGGCATGGGATGTGAATTTTGTTTTGGAGAAGTTGACCCTGTCTCCTTTTGAGCCAGCCGCAGCTTGCGAGCTATGCTTTCTCTCTTGGAAAGCGTTATTTTTAGTTGCCATTACTTCTGCTTGAAGAATTTCAGAGCTTCAGGCCCTATGGTGCAAGGAGTCTTTTTTGATTTTTCACAAAGACAGGGTGTCTTTGTGCACAAATCCTAAATTTCTCCCTAAGGTGGTCTCTGAGTTTACACTCAACCAATCTATCCGCCCTCCTGTTTATTTTTTCGAGCATGCCAATCCAGGGAGGCACTGCTTCATATGTTAGATGTGTGCAGAACCTTGAAGTACAACCTACTTCGCACTAAGGAATATAGAAAGTTGAAGCAGTTGTTTGCTTCCTTCACCCCAGGTAGAGAGGGCACTTCAGTTTCTAAGCAATGTTTATCAAAATGATTGGTGAACTGCATTGTGTTCTGCTACAAGTACAGCGAAGAATTGCCTGGAGCAGTTAAAAGCTCATTACGTGAGAGGCATGGCTACTTCTGTGGCTTGTTTCTGAGTGGTCTCAGTTGCTAACATCTGTGTGGCTGCCACCTGGAATACCATCCATACTTTCACCAAGCACTATCATCTAGACATTGCCTCAAGAACCCATGCAGGTTTTGGCAGGGCTGTGCTGCAGGGCCTCCTGTCTTAAGTTTATTGTTGGTCTTCCTCCCAGACTGTCTGTCTGTAGTTGTAACTACTTGGGAGTTGTTCCTATGGTGTGACCTGATGACTGAGATACCCCCAAAGAAGATAGAGCAGTTACGTAAGACTTTACAGTAACAGTACATCTTTGAGGGGATCTCAGTCATTAGGTCTGCTTTCCCTCCCACCATCCCCCTTCTTGGGGCTCTTGTACTGGAACTGGCTGTCTGATGTATCCAGCCTTTCATACAGGCCTGGACATCTCTCTCTTTCTCTCCTTGGCCCCCCATGACTAGAGCTATGCTCCCTTTGTCTCCAGGGGAAAGAACTGAGGAGGGAGTGGGGCCGCTCACACCTTTATAGGGTTGATGACGTCTCAGTGGCGTGGGTGGCCCCAGCTGTACTGCTGAAAATCTTCCATGTGGATCCTGCTTGGTGAAGTTCCTACGGTGTGATCTTACGACTTGAGATCCCCTCAAAGATCTACTGTTATGGTAAGTTCTTACATAAATATACTTTCTAAGGATGTGGTATGATGTTCTATTCACACTTTCTGGCAGTTGCCTTTCCTTTTAAGAGCTCACCAGAACGTCTTCAAGCTGGCTCCTCCCACCCACCCAGGTGGTAACTCCTTCAGTTCTGCCCCATGATTCCAGATCTTTTCTTCCGCTGGAAGAAGCAGGTTCCCTCCTTACCGCTCTTGCGCTGAGTAGGCCCTTTGCTGTAAAATCATCTTGTATCCTTCCAAGTCATTAAAAACTTTTTGTCTTCAGGCTCATTCTTCATGACCATCACAGACAGCAAGAAGTCCTCTCTGGGGTTCCAGAAATGTGTCTGCGGGCAGAAGATGTCCCGAGTGGATTCGCACACCATGTACATGTACTGCCTGGGCCACGAGCACGATCCCCAGGCCTGCGATGTCTGTTGTACCTTCCATCTGTCCGTTCTCGAGGACCACTGTGTCTGCTTGGTTTTTGGCCATCCAAGTGAACAGTACCCGCTGGTCAAGTCGAAGGACGCCCGCTGGGTGGTCTCTGCGACTGTGGGGTCCGCAAACTAGCAGCTGTAGAGGCAGCGGCCCAGGCCCGCGAGCTTAGACGCCCTAGGCTTCCGCCTTTTTACGTTCGCTAGGTGCCTCCTTCACGGGCGCGAGTATTTGTGCCATGCTCTTCCAAACTCATGGCCAGGGCCCTCATTGGCACACAAATCCAAGTCTAAAAAAGAAGCCAAAAAACTACCTCGCTGTCAGTCGTGGTATTGGGAACACTTTCTCGCTCGGGCTTCTGATTCCCATGCTTCTCCAGATCTGACTTCAGTCGAATCTTCGGCCCAGGCCACCAGTTCCATAGTATCCCTGTCGGGCCAGTTGACCAAGACACTGGTAGATCTTCCGGCCTAGATCTTTCTCGAGCTGGTCGACTAGTTGCTGCCCAAAGAGGCTAATACTTCATTGTCCAGGACTCCAGTCCTGACTCAGACCCAGGGAGGAATGGATCAGTCCGCTGAACCACCGCCTCTCATTATTGACCCAGGAACAAGATTAAGGCCCGACCTCCTTCATGGGCCTTCTCCAACTGATCTCGGAATCCATGGGTCTTAAGGTGGAGCCCGTTCAGAACAGGGCTTGATATCCTCTTACTGAGATCTTGGACCGGGGTGACTGCCCAGGGCAAGCCTTCCCGGTAGCAGAGACCCACCTCCTGCCCAACGCCATCAGCTCGGATGGCGTGCAAGTATGCAGTTCCCACGGTTCCTTTTGGGGTTCGCACTGACACCCCTTGGCCGAGGGCTTAGTGGTGGATTCTGTGTTTCGGTGCTCTGGCAATGTGGGAGACGTTGGCAAACCGCCTGACAAGAAGTCCCAAGAAATTGGACCATTTGGCAAAAAGGTCTATGCTGCCTCTTCTCTTGGCCTTTGCCAGGTGAGCTTGGCCCTCCTTATGGCCCACTTCTCTCATGCTCTGTTGAGCACTCTAGATGAGGTGCTCCCTCATCTTCCAGCGGACCTCCAGACCTTGGTCAAACAGGTTCGGGACCAGGGTTGGGCTGTTGCTAAGCAGCAGGTCCAGACAGCCATGGACATTGGAGACTCCTGTGCCCATTCTGTGGTAGTGGCAGTGGCCATGCACCGCAGAGTTTGGCTGCGGATCTTGACCTTCATGACAGATACCCAGCAAAAGCTGGCGGATGCCCCTTTCCTGGGCAGTGACCTGTTGGTGCCCGTGGTCGAGGGACACCTCATCTACATTAAGAAGTCCAGTGCCACCTTGAACTCTGTGAAATCCACCCAGAGGGACCACAAGGTCTCCAAACAGCAGGAAAAAAAAGCCATTTTGGTCCACGTCTACTCCTGTAGCCAAACCTGCCCATACCCAAGCTCGACAGCAGGCTCACGCCTGGCGACCGCTGCCAGAGTCAGTAACCACAGTCGTCCGAAAGCCTGGAGGAAGAGGCCCTGGTGGTTCCTCAGCCGGGTCCTCCTGCACCTCCAAGCCTGCCCAGTGACAGGATCAGGGGTGCCTCTTTCATGCCTGTCACACCACCTCTGGGTCCTCCCATTTGGGGGCCGGCTCCGCCACTTTCTTTCCACCTGGTCCACTGTCACCACGGACAGGTGGATTCTCAAAGTGGTCGGTCAGGGTCTGCCTCTAGAATTAGAGCAGTACCCGCCTTGCCGAGCCTGTGCCCCACGGGAGGACATGGTATCCGCAGACATTCTGTCGGCCCTTCGGGATGACTTCGCCTAGCTTCTCCACAAGGAGGTAGTGGTTCCTGTTTGTGGACCCTCCGGAACACCTAAGGTTTGTCTCCAGGTACTTTCTGGTGCCAAAACAGACGGAGGGCTGGTGCCCCATCTTAGATCTGCACAACTAAACAAGTCCCTCAAGTCGTGCACCTTCAGGATGGCAACTCTCTCAGACCATACCATCACTAGAGCAAAATGTGGTTCTGCTCCCTGGATCTACAGGACGCATTCTTTCACATCCCGATCCGTCTGTCTCACAGATGGTTCCTCTGCTTCTGAGCAGATGGAACCCTCTAACGAGTTCCAGGCCATGCCACTTGGCCTGTTCTCAGACCCCAGGGTCTTCACCAAATGCATTGCAGTGGTAGAAGCCCACCTGAGGTGCTGAGGAGTCTGGGTTTGCCCCTATCTGGACGACTGGCTGATTGAGGGTTCACCCAGGCAGGAGGTGGAGCAGTCCAGGGACCTAGCCCTCCAGACCTGCATCTCTCTTGGCCTCCTGGTCAACGAGGCCAAGTTGGAACTCATGCCCTTGAAGGTGATCAGCTTCATCGGGGCAGAGCTAGACTCTTGCAGAGCCAGGGCTCAGCTACCGGCGGACAGGGCAGAGGCTCTCTCCTCTTTTGCCCAATCTTGTCTGGTTGGGCAAATGTGCTCTACCGGGGACCTCCTGCACCTCCTGGATTACATGGCAGCCTGCACCAGCATGTTCTATTGGGTTTGCTGAAGAATGCACTCTCTGCAGTGGGAGCTAGCCAGCCAGTGGCCTCAGCACAGGTGTCACTTCAACTGACTGGTCACTGTGACCCAGCGGATGGGGGATGCCCTCCAGTGGTGGTTAGTCCTGGAACATCTGCAGGAAGGGATCCTGTTTGACTGCCCAGAACCGATGGTCATCCTGACAACCGACGCCTCTCTAGTGGGCTGGGGTGCCCACCTGGAGGAACACAGAGTCCACGGGCTCTGGTCCCCCGAAGAGTCCCAATGCCACATCAACGTGCTGGAGCTCCAAGCAGTTCAGCTGGCGCTGATTGCCTTTGCTCCTCACATTCGAGGTCAAGTGGTCCAGGTCCAGATGAATAACACCACGACCATGTACTACCTCAACAAGCAGAGCAGGGCGCACTCCCTGCCTCAGTGCAAGGAAGCTCTCTGCATGTGGACCCATGTACGGAGCTTAGATTCCGATCTCCTGGCCATCCATGTGACCAGTGTCTCCAACCAGTTGGCGGACACTCTTAGCCGGCTGGGCGAGGTGTCTCACGAGTGGTCTTTCCACCCAGATGTAGTCCACAATCTGTTCTCCCAGTGGGGCACCTTTCTGGTGGACCTGTTTGACTCCAGGCAGAAAGCAAAGCTGAGACTATATTGTGCCCACCCCGCTCAGCAGGGAATGCTGCAGGGGAATGCCTTCTCAAGGCCCTGGACCCCAGGCCTCTTCTATGTCTTCCCTCCACTTCCCTGGATCCCCAAAGTGTTGCTCAAATCGAGGAGGGACAAGGCACAGGTGATCCTGGTGACTCTGGACTGGCCATGCCAGTTCTGATATCCTGATCTCCTCAGCCTCAGCAATAGGGCTCCTGAGGCTTCTTCCTCTCTGCCCAGACCTGCTTTCCATCAGTCAGGGGAAGGTACTCCATTTGGACCTTCAATCCCTGGACCTGACAGCCTGGTTCCTGAGCAGCTGGAGTTCCAGGCTTTGGGTCTCCACATTGAAGAGTCATCTCAGAAGGAGTCTACCAGGAAATGCTATGCCTTCAAATGGAAGAGGTTCTCCATTTGGTGTCAGGGCAAGGGGCTGGACCCTCTGTCCTGTCCAGAGGCTAGCATCCTTGTCTACCTGTGGTCCCCCTCTCTTAGTTGGGCCTTCGGTCGACAACCCTCAAGGTGCGCCTGGCAGCCATCTCTGCTTACTGAGTGGGCCATGGCAATGATGCAGAAGAAGGTTGTGTGGCACTTTTGAAAGGTCTTGACCACAAATCCTCCTTATGCGTGAACCACCACCACCTTGGGACTTATTGCTGGTGTTGGCAAATCACATGGGCAAGCCATTTGAACCGATGCACAATGTGATATGTTTTACCTGTCATGGAAGACTGCCTTCTTGGTGGCTATTACATCAGCCAGAAGGATCAATGAGCTCTAGACTCTCTCTGTGGAGTCTCCTTACCTGGTCTTCCACAGGGACAAGATTGTCCTTCGCCCCAACCCAAAGTTCCTCTTGAAGTTTGTGTCTGGTTTTCACCTTAACCAAGTGATTCATCTCCCGGTGTACTTCAACAGCTACACCTCGGAGGCCAAGCATAGGCTCCATACATTGGACCTGCGGCAAATGCTAGCCTGTTATAAGGAGCGCATGACTGCAGTTCGAGGAGAGGTTTGCCAGCTGTTTGTCACCTAGGCTGAAGCTGTACGTGGCGGACCGGCAGCTAAGTGGACAACTGGCATGTGGATTGTATCCTGCATTGACCTCTGCTATTGGTTGATGGGTGGGGAGCCTCCCGTAGGACTAAGAGCTCATTCCACCCACCATTCCACTGCCTCGGTGGCTGCTTCCAGGTACGTCCTTATCCAGGAAATCTGCTAGGTTGCTACCTGGAGGTCAGCACACACCTTCATTTCCCACTGCCACATCAACCTTGAGTCATGCTGGGGTGCTGGTTTTGGGGCCTGAATTCTCCAATCTCTGTTCCCTAAATAGGGGATGTGTGCCTTGCCCTATCCTCCCAGAGAACTGCTAGGAGTCTGCCAGAAAGTATGCATAGAACATCATATCCACATCCCTAGAACAACAGGTTACTCACCTGTAACAGTTGTTCTAGGAGTGGTATGTGATGTTCATCCACACAAACCTATCTAACCGGCCTTGGCTTTCACACCGTTCTGCTTCCAGTGGGCAAGATCTGGTATCATGGGGCAGAGCCGAGGGGATTACCACCTGGCTGGGTGGGAGGAGTCAGCTTTAAGATGTTCTGGTGTGCTCTTAAAGGGAAAGGCAACTGCCAGAAAGTGTGGATGAACATCATACACCACTCCTAGAACTACTGTTACAGGTGAGTAACCTGTTTTTTTGGTATTGCACCTCCCAAACCATGTTATTTTCTTAATTTGTGTCCCTAAAAAGTTACGCTAATGATACACTGTCCCTTAAAATATAGAGAAAAAAAAAAGCACACAGTGTGAGACATTATCACGTCATGGAGATAAATGCCATACCACTCTGGAAGAGTGCATTCATGCTTATAGAGTTCTAGCAGTTTATTAGGTAGCCTAAATCTGTATGTAGTTCTGCTTCCAAATCTCAGCATAAATGTGACACGGCACCTTCTCCGTGTGGGACAGATGACTTCTGAGTGGTAAAATGAGAGACTGTTGAGAGGTAGGATGCTCATAGCTGTACTAGTTTCAGCAGGTGAATTGGCATTATTTGTCTAGAAACAAAATTATGTTGTGTGTTACCCCCAGTTTCTTTGGACAACAGAATGTTTTCAAATGGAGCACACTGTTGGGATTGACCGTGCCATGGCTGGGCTTTGGCAGCTTTGGTTTTAAGGACACTTTTAGCTATGAACTTAATTTCAAGGGACCATGTGAAGGACTTAAGGAAAGGCAAGTGGATTTAAAATCAGAACGGAGTTGGTATGGGAGGTCAGCTTTTCCTATTTTTGTTAGATGTTTTTGTAATTTTATGTATATACTATACATTAATATGGCCCATGCTCTCAAGTTTTCTTGATTTTCATAGTTGTATAATTTTGACCAGATAATTGCCTGTCTCCTGAAAATGAAGCCTCTGTCAATGAAGAGTGGTAGATTTCTTTAGAGGCACAAAATAATATCAAACATGAAAGCTGCAGTTTAATCTCCTTCAGAAAATGATTTTTACACTACTGTACCTCAGTCTAACAGCTTCCAGAGTTAGTAGTACTAAATCAGTTTTGACATGGTGTCCTGGATTTTTGGTAATTGTTTTTGTCCTTGATTTTGTCGAGTTCCATCTTTGATATTTTGACCAGGGGTTCGAGAAGGGCACGTCTTTCATTTGGCTGAATCTCAAAGTCCTGTATAGAATAAAGAGATTAATAAGTGGGCTGATGGGGTTCTGTTGCTGGCAAATTCAGTAAGCGCCTACTGCTGACTGCCAAGTTGTACTGCAACATTTTGTATACAGCTTGACATCACATAGTGAACAAATGTCTGTAATAAAAGTCAAACCTGGAGTCCCCTTCTTTACACAGGTCTCTGTTCTTCCCATTGGGTCACACTACCCTCATGAAGAATTAGAATTATGGTGCTACAGGCCAAGTTAGAATTCACATACGAACATACGAAATTTGCCAACAGATAAAGGCCTAGAGGTCAATCAAGTCTGCTCGAATGTGCAGCTAGCACCCCTTATTCTGCAGCTTCCCCTCCCTTCCACCCTTCCCCTTCATTAACCCTCCCCCTTGTCCTGTCCCATCCTCGTTTGAAGCAGTCCACTGTTCTACTGCATACCACTTCAGGAGGTAGCATTCCACCCAGCCACCACCCTCTCTGTAAAAGTGTCTCCTCATCTCCGTCCTGAACCTTCCTCGCTCCAGTCTCATATCATGGCCCCCGGTGTCCCTCCCCTCCCTTACTTTGAACAGCCCCTCTGTACTTGTCTTGTTTATTCCTTTCATGTATTTAAAGGTTTCAATCATGTCACCCCTGTCTCTCCTCTCCTCCAGTGAGTACATGTTCAACTCCTTCAACCGCCTCTCGTATGATAAGTCCCCCAGCCCCTTGATCATCTTTGATGGCTCTCTCGCTGCACCCCTCCAGTAACTTAATGTCCTCTTCAGATCACGTGACGCCAGTACTGCACGCAGTACTCCAGGTGTGGTCTAACTAATGACCTATACAGTGGCAGAATCACCTACTCCCTCCTCGAGGATATACCTTGCAACACAACCCAGCATTTTGTTGGCCTTTGCAGCTGCCTTCCTACATTGTGCCGAGTTGTTCATTGACCCTGTAATGAGCACACCCAGATCCTTCTCCTCCTCTGTCTGGGCTAGCTGCACTCCCCCTAGCTGGTAACTCCTCCTTGGGTTCTTCATCCCAAAATGCAGCACCTTGCACTTTTGGCATTAAAGCCCAGTTGTCTGGTGTCTGACCAGGTTTCAAGCTTTGCCAGATCATCCTGCGACCCCTGCCATCCCTCTAGGTCATCCACCACCGCTCCTACCTTGGTATCATCAGCAAACAGACTGATCTTGCTCTTGATGTCCCATGATATGTCTGCAATGAATATCCCAAACAACACTGGTCCCAACGCCAAGCCCTGTGGAACACCTCTCGTCACTGCCCTTGGGTGTGAGAGCTCCCCACCCACCACCACCCTCTGTTGCCTTCCCTGTAGCCAGTTTCCTACCCATCTCACCAGCTTTGCACCCGCCCCTGTGCCTACTAACTTCCTTCCCAGCCTTCCATGTGGCACTGAGTCGAATGCCTTACTGAAGTCCAGATACAGGACATCCACTGCATGGCCCCTGTCCAGTTGCCTAGTTACCCAGTCATAGAACTCGACCAGGTTGGTTTGGCAGGATCTGCCACGTATGAAGCCATGCTGTCTGCTGTCCTGTAGTCCTTTGGCCTCTAGGAGGGCCACCAGCCTCTCCTTCAGGATGGTCTCCATTAGCTTACCCACGATGGATGTGAGGCTCACTGGTCTGTAGTTTCCTGGTTCATCCTTGGGGCCACTCCACTTCATCCTTGGGGCCACTCTTGTGGAGGGACACCACATGAGCCATCCTCCAGTCCTGAGGTACACACCCCAAATGAAGGCGAGGCATTAAATAGGTCTGCCAAAGGTCCTGCAAGGACCTCTGCCAGCTCCTTCAGTACCCTGGGTGGATGCCATCTGGGCCTGGCGCCTTGTCCACCCTCAGTGCCTTCAAACCTCTCGAACTCTGCTCTCCATGATTTCCCATCTGTCACCACTTCCCACCCTGCTTCTGCCATTTCTCCCACCTTGGGTGTCACCCCCTCTTCTCTTTAGTAAATACTGAGCAGAAGTACTCATTTAGTGCTTCCATGTATCGCACCTTCTTCCACCCAACCCCCCTCCTTCCTAATCCTTACCTGTAGTCCCTTGGCTCTTTTCTCCCTAGTGCTTAAAGAAGTCCTTCTCCCCTTCTTAATGCCTTGTGCCAGCTTGAGTTCCGTGGATGTTTGGCTCCCTTACCCCTTGTCACCTCCTTCGATTCTGTCAAGTACTCCTCCCTGTCCTTCCCTCCTGTTTTCTTGTACTTCCTAAAGGCAGCTCTTTTCTCCTTACCTTTCCATGACCTCCTTGCTCAACCAGATCGGTTTCTAGCCCTAGCCTTCTTGCTCTGGGCTTTGCAGCAGGTTTTGGTTGCCTCCACTATCCCCAGCTTTATGAGCTCCCACCTCTGGTTAGTGTCCATACTAGATTGAATTCTGGCCAGGTACCCTTTTACCACTTCCCCCATCCTCCCAAAGTCGGCCCTCCTGAAGTCCAGCACTATTGTGCGATTCCACACCTTCCTTGCCCATATCCAATGTGAGCCATACTGAGTGGTGGTCACTCACTGACAGCGGTTCCTCCCCTATAAGTTCTCTCACAGTCCCCATTTGCCAGCACAAGGTCAAGGGTATTCCCTAACCTGGTTGGTTCACTGATCATTTGCAGCAGGAAGCTGTCCTGGAAGGCATCCAGCAGTACCTGCTCCCTTCTGTTCCTGGTTGTTGGGGTGCTCCAGTCCACTCCTGGCATGTTGAAGTCCCCCACAATCATCACACTACCCTTTTCGCAGGTCCTCCTGATCTGTCCCGCTAGTTCCCTGTCTTAACTCCTCCATCTGAGATGGTGGCCTGCACACCACTCCCATTCTAACAATCCTATTCTTGGAATCCTGGATTTGCATCCAAAGTGACTCCGTACTACCCTCCTCCTTCCTCCCTTACACACTTCAGTCCTTCCTTCACATATAGTGCCCCCCCTTCCCAATCACCCTGTCCCTACGAAATAACCTGTACCCTGCTACAGACAGGTCCCAATCATTGTGATTGGTGGCCCATGTTTCCGTGATAGCTGCAATGTCCACCTCTCCCTCTGCCATGAGAACCTGTAACTCTGCAGTTTTCCTCCCAAGGCTCCTAGCATTAAGGGTAACCACCTTCCACCCTTCCCCCCCCCCATCCTGCCCTCCTTTCCTAGCATCACCAACAGTACTTGCCATTTGTCCTTTGTCACTGTTATGGGGGGGTAAGCTCATATGATTTCCCAACCTGTGGTCTCTGCATATCTCTTCCCCAACATGTGAGGGCTGAGGTGGGGGGTGGTTCATGTTTCTTAGAACAGGTTCCCAACTTGGGAATGGAGTGTCCGGGGGGGTAGCATTTTCATGCCACGTAAGTAGCAGATGACTGTCTACTGTGGAATTACATTGGGCAGCATCAGTGGGGGGAGAGTGAGTTCTCAGGAAAGACTGCCATGGTACCACAGTCATCACTGAGAACTGCTGTGACACAAGTGTTTGAAAACCAGAGGACAAATGTGTGTAGTGGATTAAAAATAAAAATCCCATCAAACAAATCCGCTATTGTCTCTGAGGCATCTGCAAAAATAACATTTCTTGTTTACCCTTTTAGGAGTTGGGCTTGTCACAATTACGAGAAGGTGCAGCTATTCCAAGTTTACGAGCGGTACTGTGTGTTTTGACCCTGCTGCTATACCACACTTACATTGCTTTAATCCTTGGTAAGGGAAACTTATTTTTTTAATCATTTCACATTTAATAAGCTATCATTGTTTGTAATGGATGTATTATAATATTTTGTAGCATTCTTCTAGCTGTGATACCTTTTTTAGGTATACTACATGTAGAATAATGCAAGAGCAGTCATACACAAAATGTCTGTGTTTCCACTGAGGGACAGAGATGACCGCATCTAAACCTCGAGAGCGAAGCTAGAGAGGTCCATGTTGTCATCTCAGCCCCACGATGAAAACACAAGACGTGTGTGGTTGCCCATATTTTATTTGATATAGTATGTGATTTTGTTACAGTGGAGTCAAAGAAGCACCATCCCCCAGTAAAAAAAAACAAAACAAAAAAAAAAACGAGCATTTTCTCTGCTTATGAGAAAAACTCACCCACATCCAGCTGTTTATTACTCATGTGGTGTTCAGAACTGTACCTTTTAACTTGTTGCCATTACTGATTTAATGTCTATCTTAGAAAGTTCAGTGCTAGATGATAATCCTAGAAAATTCAGCCCTTTCCTTTCAGTAACACTGATTGAAATTGAGTCACATAATATGTCAGGATTATCACCCAGTGCTGAACCGTTCTATCATCAAAATTAAATTTATAGACTTTTTCAAGTTATAATGTACAACTTTGGACACAAAGTGATTAGTAAGCAGCTGGGTGTGGAGTGAAGGAGGAATTAAAATTGTTATAACATTTAAACTGTGCAGGGCAAGTGTTTGTGCACAACACTTTGGAATTCGCACAACAGTTCTGAGCGTGCAAAACAAGGATTACGAGTAGGCTGGTTTTTATATAGAAGAAAGGCTAACCATGTAAGCAGTAAGTCATGACAGGGTGTGCATTAAAGTATTTTAAAAGGCTGTGTGCCCTTGCACTATTGGGAAGTGCATTCAAAGCCTTTACAGAGCAGCTGACACTAACATGGAAACGAGGTTTGAGAACCATGGAAGTATCCTGACCCCCCCACCAGCTGAAATGCAACAGTTTTGCCTGAAACCCTTGTTTTGTCACTTTATAAGTTATAAAAATAGAACTGCATCATGACCGCGCTTCGGACAAGACTGACTGTGTTTGGAGGCAGATGACCATGTGCATTGACGTTATACGAACATACAAAATTTGCTAGCAGAGTAAGTCTCAAAGGTCTATCAAGTCTGCTCGATTTTGCAGCTAGCCCCCTACTCAGCAGCTGCCCCTCCCTTCCACCTTCCCCCTTACCCTGTCCCATCCCCTTTGAAACAGCTCACTGTCCTGCTGGATACCACCTCCGTCGGCAACGCGTTCCACCTGGCCACCACCCTCTCCATAAAAAAGTGTCTTCTTATCTCCCTTCTGAACCTAACCCCCTCCAACCTCATAGCATGGCCTCGAGTATCCCTCCCTTCCCTCACCTTGAAAGCCCCTCCTTCCCAATCCTGTTTATGCTGGTCAAGTATTTGAAGGTTTCAATCATATCTCCCTGTCCCTTCTCTCTTCCAGCAAGACCATGTTCAATTCCCTTAGTCTGCTCTTGTAAGGTAAATCCCCCAGACCATGGATCATCTTTCATGCCTTGCGATGCACCTTCTCCAGCATCTTAATGTCTTTCTTTAGATATGGTCACCAGTACTCCATGCAGTATTCCAGGTGCGATCTTACCAGCAATCTATACAATGGCAAAATAACCTCCCCCTTCTTGAAGATATGCCCATGGCTATACAACCCAGTATCTTATTGGCCTTTGTGGCTGCTTTCCTACATTGTGCTGAGCTGTTCATTGACCCCGTAATGGGTACCCCTAGAACCTTTTCTTCCTCAGTTACAGCAAGCTGTACCCCACCCAGCTGGTAGTGACTTTTTGGGTTCTTTGCCCCAAAGTGTATCACTTTTCACTTTTTGGCATTGAACCCCAGTTGTCAGGTGTCCGACCAGGTCTCCAGTTTAATCAGATCCTCCTGCAACCCCTGCCACCCCTCTTGGTCATCCACCACTGCTCCCATTTTGGTGTCATCAGCAAACAGACTGATCTTGCTATTGATGCTCACCGAAATGTCAGCAATGAATATCCCAAATAGCACTGGTCCCAGCACCGAGCCCTGCGGAACACCACTGGTCACCTCCCTTGGGGATGAGAGCTCCCCACCTACCACCACCCTCTGTTGTCTTCCACTGGGCTAGTTCCTTACCCATCCTACCAACTTGGCACCCATCGCTGTGCCTTCCATTTTGCTTTCTAGCCTCCCATGTGGCACCGAGTCAAATGTCTTGCTGAAGTCCAGATATAGGACATCCACTGCATGGCCTGTGTCCAGCTGTCTAGTTACCCAATTGTATTCTATTGGGTTGGTCTGTCAGGATCTGCCAGTGACAAAGTCATGTTCTCTGCTGTCCTGCATCCCATTGGCCTCCAGAAGAACTACCAACCTCTCCATCAGGATTGTCTCCATCAACTTTCTCATGATGGATGTGAGGTTCACAGGCCTATACTTCCCCCGGTTCATCCTTGGGGCCACTCTTATGGAGAGGTTCCACGTGAATCATCCTCCAATCCTGAGGTACACACCCCACATCCAATGAGGCACTGAACAGGTCAGCCAAGGGGCCTGCTAGGACCTCTGCCAGTTCTTTCAGTACCCTGGGATGGACTCCATCTGGCCCTGGCACCTTGTCCACCCTTAGTGCCCTCCATCTCTCCAGCACCCTACTCTCAGTGATCACCCCATCTGTCACCACTCCCCTCCCCCATTTTTACCCCTCCTTGGGTATCTTCCCCCTCCTTCTCCTTAGTAAATACCGAGCAAACGTATTCGTTAAGTGCTTCTGCCTTTTCTCCCCCCCCTTTTCCACCCATCCCCCTTCCTTCTTAATCCTCACTGTCTGATCCTTGCAGCTCCTTTTCTCCCTGATGTACCCAAAGTCCTTCTCTCCCTCTTTAATGCCTTGTGCCAGCCTGCGCTCCTTTGCCGCCTTTGCTGCTCTTACTGCCCTTGTCACCTCCCTTGCTACTTTCAGGTACTCCTCCCTCCTCCCTGTTTTCTTGTATCTCCTGAAGGCCTTCCTCTTCCTCCTTACCTGATCCATAACATTCCTGCTCATTCCGCTTGGCTTTTTCTCCCTAGACCTCTTACTCTGAGTCTTGCTGCAGGAAATTGGTAGCCTCTGCTATCCCCATCTTTATGAGCTCCCATCTCTGGTTAGTGTCCATACTGGGCAGGATCCTGGCCAGGTACCTTTTTACTGCTTCCCCATCCTTGCGAAGTCAGCTCTCTGGAAGTCCAGCACCTTCGTGTTGGATACTACTCACTCTTTACCCATCTTCAATGTGAACCACACTGAACGGTAGTTGCTCTCTGCCAGTGGTTCATCCACCCTCAGATTCCTCCCATAATCTCCATTAGTCAACACAAGGTCCAGGGTGTTCTCCCCACTGGTAGGTTCTCTGACCATCTGTTCCAGGAAGCTGTCCTGGAAAGCATCCAGCAGTACCTGCACCCGTCTATTGCTTGTGGTACCCCAATCTACTCCTGGTAGGTTGAATTTCCCTACGCTCACCACACTCCCCTTCCTGCATGACTCCCTAATCTGTTCTGCTATTTCCCTGTCTAACTCCTCTGTCTGGGAGGGCAGCCTGTACACCACTCCCATCCGGAGAGCCCTGTTCTTGGAATCCTGGATTAGCAACCATAAGGATTCCGTGTTGCCCTCTCCTCCCTTGCACACTTCAGTCCATCCCTCACGTATATTGCCACTCCCCTCTCCCCTTTATCCTATCCCTGTGGAATATCCTGTAACCTGGTACCGCCAGGTCCCAGTCATGGTGCTGAGTGGCCCACGTTTCCGTGATGGCTGCCATATCCACCCCCCCCCCCAAACATGAGGGTCTGTAACTCCATCATTTTATTACCCAGGCTTATAGCATTTAAGGTGACCACCTTCCAACCCCCTCCTTTCACCCCCACCTCCCCTTTCAGCTTCCCCAGATGCCGTCTCATTGTGTGGCCTCTGCACACCCACTTTCCTCCTGCCACTGCCACTCCTTTTTAAATTCTCAGCTACCTCAATGTACTCTCTGATCCTCTGTTTCAAAACCTTCTTGCCCTCTTCACTTAAGTGCAGTCTATCCCTAGCGTATAGACTACTATCCTCCCAGATCCCACCCCACCCTCCCACCAACCCATACCCCTTGGCCTGACACCATGTCCCTAACCATTTCTTAAAATCCTCAATTCTCTGCTTTCTTATGGTGCTCGCTTTGGGGACTGGGAGCACCTTGGAAAAAGTTTCTGAACTTCCTGTCCCCTCGCATAATGTTCCAAGCTCTTCAAACCTCTTTTGGACCACATCTGTTGTCTTATCAGCCAGGTCGTTTGTCTCTAAATGTAGAATTAGATGGGGCTTTTCGCTTTCCTTTTAGCATACTTCAGGACTGTCTGCCCAACCCTTTCAGCTGTCATTCCTGGCATGGCCTCCATACAAATGCAACTATGCCTTTCCCCCTTGCTACCCAACCTGATGCCTCTTAGTATTGAATCACCTAATATTAAGATTCCCCCTTTACTTCCATGTGTCTGTTTCTCTACCACCCTCCCCTGCCTCTCCGACTCTTCCTCCTGCACAATATTCCCACCTTCCATCCCTGTTGCAATTTTCCCATCAGCATTTTCTCCCTCTCCATTTTCATCCCCTCCTTCCGCCACTGTTGTAATTTTCCCATCAGCATTTTTTACCTCTCCATTCTTGTTCAGGTTACCCCCTTCCCCACTGTACACATCCTTTCCCCCCATACTTTTGGATTTGTGGACTGAAGACCCTACTTCTGTTCCTCCTGCCTTCACCCTGCCTTCCCTTCTCCCACCCAACTACCTGTCCTGTGCCTCTTCCCTTCTCCCCCAACCCCTACTACCCCTCCCCCATTGTCCACCCCCACTGTCCACCCCCACTATAGTTTCTCTTACTCAATGCCCTTAGGCTTGATTCTCTGTGGCTCATAGTCCCTCTGCTAACTTGTAACCTCCCCTGCTCCCTGACTGCACCCCTTGTCACTCCTTCCATGCACCTCTCCCACCTCCTTTCCCTGTTGAATCATCACCACCTATAACCTTTCTGACCAGTCTCATCTTCTCCTGTGGGCCTGGGTCCCCCGGTCTATTCCCCTCCACTAATCCATAACGTCTGCCCCCCCCGACTGTATTAGTTGACGCCCCTCCCTTGTTCCCCTCCTTCCTCCTTTCCCTATTGAACCACAGCCTCCTGTATCCTGCCTTGCCTGCCTCAGCTCCTCCTGCAGACCATTGATCACTTTTCTGAGTTCCCTAATTTGGTTACACACGTGACATCCCCCTTACTCCATGCAAGATTGAGAAATATCAGTGTTCCACAGTTATTGCATCCCACTATCCATCCCATGCCATTATGTGCCCACCAGCACCCCCCTTCTTACCTGTTGAAGGATCCCCCTTTCTCCCCATGCCTGCCCCACTCTACTCTTACCCCGCTAAACATGTTCTAAAACTGTTACTAGTGTCCAATGAATGCTGTAGTTACACTACCAATGCACAGTTTTCCCAGTTGAATTTTTCCCCTCCAGACCCTTTATCCTATCACATACCCGACTCTCCAGCAATCACCTTCAAAGACCTGCCTAGGTGCTGCCTTATACACTCTATGTAAGCCCTACCCATGAGATGTGGTCTTCGCTGCTCACTCCCCTAATTCATATACTTGTATAGCGCACTAACTAAGAGATGTCCCACTTAGCTGTTTACACATAAACCCTACTGCCCTTCTCCCCTACTCAATCAATGCTGTCATTAAATAGTTATTAAAAAAGACTCGGCTTAGTCCACTTTACAACTGTGGGTGGTGATCAGCTGTTTACTGACTTCTTACTCCTCCTCCACTGCCAGTAGTCTTTCCCCCTATAGGTCGGCATCTTCCAGAGCTCCTTAGTCCCTTGTTGGCGCACTCCTATGGGGTGTGGTTCCCAAAGCCTATTTAATAAAGGTGGTGGAGCAGGGTAGGAAGGAAGGAGGGAGGGCCCGAAAATCTGTCTGAGCTGGGAGTCTCCTCTCTTCCACCTTATTGGCTCCCAGACGATGCCCCCCGAGGCTCGATGCCCTCTAAGCCACCGATGCCGAGCTTCCTATGCCTGTGATGCAGCTCCCTCCCTGCTGTGGTGCTGCCGATGCAGCTCTTGTTTCCCCTCTGGTGCCGCCAATGCGACTGGTTCCCCAGTTACCCCTGACTGGCGGACCCTTAGCGGAATGCCGCAGGAGTGAATTACAGCAGCCCTGTAGGCGCGTCCAGGCCCAGGCTATTTAAAGCCCATTTTGCACTTTCAAACAGCCCAACTCCTCTGCTGATTGGCCAAAAATCTGCCCGAGCTAGGAGCCTCCTCTCTTCCATCTTACTGGCTCCCAGCCGATGCCTCCCGAGTCTCGATGTGCCCTAAGCTGCCAATGCTGCGCTTCCTATGCCTCTGATGTAGCTCCCTCCCTGCTTCGGTGCCGTCGATACATCTCCTGTTTCTCCTCTGATGCTGCCGATGAAGCCGTTTACCCAGTAGCCCTGACTGGGAGCCCCTCTGCCTCAGGCTTTAGGATGCAGTACAGCACAGTGGGATAAGGCTTTGAGCTGCAGATCTGGAGACCTGAGTTTAAATCCCACAGTCACCTAGGTGCATACTGTGTGATCCTGAGCGTGTCTCCTCCAATTTCTCCAGCCCCACTAGCTGGCTATCCACAAAAGGTGTGAAAGTAGCACACCTAAACATTCGTAGCCTCATGCCAAACCTAGCTGAACTTGCTGCTTGGGTTGCTCACTACAAGCCTGACATCCTTGATGTTACCGAAACGTGGTTGAAGTCCACTACCCCCCGACTCTGCGTGTGCTCTCCCAGGTTTCAACCAAATCAGACTTGACTGTGCTGGTAAAAAACGAGCGGATGGGACACTGATCTATTACAAAAATCACCTAAATGTATCCTCTGTACCCCACCAGCTGCCCTCCTTGCCCTCATGAGAGTTCCTTCATGTGCATTTTCTGCTGGGCAATACAAAAAAACTGCATTTAGTCTGTGTAAACAATCCTTCCAAGGGTGGTGTGCAAGGGTTAACATACCTCCTTGACTCCATAACACTTGTGGTTCATGAGAATGAGTTGTTGCTGCTAGGTGACCTTAACCTCAGTTGGTTAGGGGGAAATTGTAGACAATATGAGCCCCTGCTGGCTGGGCTCTCCCTCTCTCAACTTATCCAGGAGCCTACCAGGCTTTCCACAACAGGGGGAAAAGTACTCTCCTTGATTGGGTGATGTCCAACCCACCAGAGAGGGTGGCCTACTCTGGTACATTCCTGGACTCTATCTCAGATCACACCCCTATCTTCTGTGTCTGGAAGGTCTCCCCACCCAGGATTCCACATAAAATCCTCCTTATGAGGGATTTCTCCAACTTGGAATCTTATCATGCAGATCTGGGACACACAGATTGGTCCCCAGTACTGGAATCTCCTGACACTTCCACTGCCCTAAGCAATTTTCTTGCCATCTTTACTGCCCTGCAAAACAAGCACATCCCTCTTATAAAAAGGAGAGTAAGGGGTACTGTTACCAAATGGCTCCATGGTAGCCTACTCACCCTTATGAAGTCTAGGGATAAATGCTGGGCTAGTTTCAAGGCCTCGTACAACTTATCTATTTACCAGGAATACAGACTTCTCAGAAAAGTGTGCAAAAAAGCTGTTAGGTCAGCAAAGAGTAATTTCTGAAAATCTGCCTTGCTATCCACAGCCAGAGATCCTAGGAATTTTTAGCGAAATATCAAAAACATGGTTAGTGGGTCCTCAAAAGGGGATGTCTCAGACATGACTATAGATGGTACAAATTGTAACAATCCACTCACAATTGCTAATGCCTCTAATTCTTACTTCTTTGACCTGTCTGCATATACCTCCCTATTTCCTCATCCGGATCCCGGTAAGCAAGATGTGCCTCACTGCTCCCAGTCAGAATCTGTCCCTATCCCCTCATTTTATTTCAAGGCTGTGTCCAGGTGGGAGACGCAGAGACTGCTCTCTGGTCTCTCCCCTCACTCTAGTGCTGGGCATGATTACCTGGAACCCAAACTCCTCCACCTTGGTGTTCCCTTCATTGCCTTACCCATCTCCCATATCTTTAACATGTCACTCTCCTCTGGGGTTATCCCTGACCTTTGGAAGATGGTCCCGGTTCTCAAACAAGGTGACCCTAAAAACCTTGAAAACTACCGACCCATTGCCATCTTATCGGCCATCAGCAAACTCCTTGAAAAAGTTGTTGCTTCCCAACTTTCCGAATATATCCAGTCACATGAGTTGCTGACCCCAGCTCAACATGGCTTTCGTAAGGGCTGCAGCACCTCGACTGCCCTTGCTAAGGTTACCTCTGAGGTTAGGGTTGCCATGGATCATGGCAAACTCACTGGTGCCATCTTCATTGATCATTCCAAGGCCTTCAACTTGGTTGATCATGCACTTCTGTGCTCACAACTCCGGTCCCTTGCTTATCCACCCCCGTCCTTGGGTGGCTTTCCAATTACCTCCAAGGACTCCAGCAAATACAAAATTTAACAAGACCCTCTCCGAGCTCACCCCAGTCAAATCTGGAGTTCCCCAGGGGTCTGTCCTGTGGCCCATCCTGTTCTCGCTATTTGTAAACAATCTCCCCATTGTACCATCTCACTGCAGTGCCACCTTATACTGTATGCAGATGACCTGGTCATCCTTACTCACTCACTCTCGTGACGTTAGTGTCATCAACCAGCACCTTAACGATGATTTTAGTGATATACAGTCCTGGCTAAAAGAAAATAAGCTCATCCTCAATTTCAGGAAAACTCAGGCCATGCTCTTTGGTTCCCAGGCTAAGTTAAAAGCATCCCCTGTGCCCTTGCATATTACCGGCGCTGATGGTTCCCCCATGATGGTCGCCAACTCGATCAAATAGTTGGGCGTTACCCTCAACCCTCAGCCTTAACCCTCTCACAGCATATTCACCTTGTATGTAGAGCTGTAACTAGTAAGTCGGGCTTGGCTTACAGAGCAAAAAACAGTCTCACCCCCACTGCGTGTATTGCCCTGGCGAGTGGGGTGTTTCTTCCCACGCTCTGCTATGGACTCATCACATTTGCTCACGCTGCTAAAACTCACACCTCAAAATGGGACGTGGCCTACAATAATGTATGCCGCTTTGCCCTTGCAGCCCGGCGTCTCACCCACTACTGCGACCTTTACGATATGCTTACTTGGTTTCCACCAGGCCAGCATCATAGCTTTGTCCTAGGTTGTTTTACTGACAAGTTGGTAAGAACGGCCACTCCTTCTGTTCTGGCAGAGCTCCTCAATCCTGCCGCCTCCTCCTACTCCCTAAGGTCACATGGTCCTGTGATGTTCCAGGTCCCCAATACCTGCACCCAAATGGGTGACAGAGCATTTGCGTCTTGTGCTCCAAAATTATGAAACTCCCTTCCTGCCCTTGTTCGCACTACACCCTCCCATACCTGTTTCCATAACTCCCTCTGGGATCACTTGCTGCTCTCCTTGGCCTGCAGTTGCACTTAATGATGCCAGTGGCCCTCCTAAATTAATGACACACTGGATACCAGTGGTCCTCTTTGAGGGTCACTTACCGGGACTCTGTGCTTGGCTACCTTCCTAGCCCTACCTGCCCACAGTGTTCCTCGTGCTTACACCCTTTGGTATTTGAAATGGTATTTGAAATTTGCCTCTCTGCGCACAGTTTGCAGTGTCTGTATATTAAGTTACTTGCTCCTGTGTATGTTACTGTATGCTTCTTTTTTTTGCCTTTCCTGCCTCATCTGTGAAATATCTGAATATTTATCAACCTGAGCTCTGTTTTGTAATCTGCTTCCTTATTTCCTTGTAACCTCCGGGGTCGCACCTGAAAATAGGCATCTGTTTTGTTTAGTGTGCTTAACAAACACTAATAAATAAATAAAATCACTTAACTTCCTTGTGCTCCCAGGTCACATCTGGAAACAAGCTTCAGCTTAGTGTGCTACTCCTGGTTAAACAATGTTCCCCTTTCCCTTAGCCGAACGCCACAGGAGTGAATTACAGTAGCCTTGTAGGTACGGCCGGGCCCGGGCTATTTAAAGCCAGTTTTTCACTATCAAATGGCCTGCCTCCTCTGCCAATTGGCCTAAAATCAATCCGAGCTAGGAGTCTCCTCTATTCCACCTTATTGGCTCCCAGCTGATGCCTCCCGAGGCTCGATGCCCCTAAGCCGCCGATGTGGCGCTTTCAATGCCCCCAATGCGGCTCCCTCCCTGCTTCGGTGCTGCTGATGCAGCTCCTGTTACCCCTCCAGTGCCGCCGATGCAGCCGGTTCCCCAATAGCCCCCGACTGGCAGCCCTTCCACCTTAGCCAAATACTGCAGGAGTGAATTACTGCAACCCTCATGTGGGGAACAGCATCTGCATACTCTGCCGATACGTTCAGTAACCCCCATTTAACTTCCATTAGCTGCTAACTTGTCTTATTTTTGAGATCTACCACTAACCTACTTGATGGACTGTCAGCTTAGAGTTGCCTTGACTCTGGACTTTCCAGCTGCTCCATGGATGTTTGGGATTCTGTTCATGCCATTTTTATTTGTCAGTTTCCATCATCCTGTTTGATTCACTATTTGATAAGAGGTTGATTCTTCTTGTTTTCCATATCTGCGTACCAGTTGTTGGTCCTCAATCTTATGGATGTTTTTTCTTTTTTTTTCTTTTATTAATTTACCTGCTGGCGCATGATATTGGAACTTTCTTCGCAGAATGGCTTGGATTTCCATATATACACAACGTGTTTGAACAGAGGCCCATATGCTCTCTGGAGGGCAGCTTACATATACAATATTTGCTTGGCATTTTTCATAGCTGCCTCACTGCTTGTTGAGTTTGCATTTACAAAAATAGTAAGAAAACAAAAGCAACTTCATAACAGAATGAACTTTCCCATCCCCACCCTACTCCCTCAAGAAAACACTGCGGTTAGGTAATGCATACATACATGAACATATTTTCCCCCCTCCCATCTTTCCTTTCTGTATCCCTTTTCTCATGCCTACCTCCTTCTCAACATGAAGTCCCGAAACAGAGCAACAGCCCCGAGCAACTGTCTCCGCTTGAATTGGAGGGGCCCATCTCCCAATCCATGTGTAGGCACAACTACCTCATGCACTTGTGGATGAGCTGGTGAGGAAGTTCCACTGTCATAAAGATAACTTGATGGTGACTTTTTGTGCCATCCTGGAATGCACTGCCCCAGGGCAGACATCTTTACCCATTCAAGCAACGCTTTCTAGCTCCCCTACATTTGCAAGAATGGCTGCACATTTCAGTGAGGTGTCCATATGGCCGCGCTCCTTGTAAGTAAAGTAAAGATCTATTTATATCTGGCGCCCAATCCTGGAGGTTCTGGGCACCATTACAGATAAAAACAGTGTTCTATGCAGCATAAAACAATTTAATTATAATTACTAAAACAATAACTTCTATAAAATCTGTTTAAAAACTATCACAAAATGCCTTATTAAAAAGATAGTTTTCAGGACCCATTTTAAAGCCTCCACCATTGGAGCCTCCCTCAAAGATTTTGGCAGCGAGTTCCAGAGGGCCGGGCCGACCACCTCGAAGGAGCAATCTTCCAAGGTTTTCAGCCTGGCCCTCAGAACCGCCAAGAGGCCCTCAGTGCAGGCGCATAGGGAATGTACCGGGATGTCTGGGAGTTCAGACAAGTAACCAGGGCCATATAGGGTCTTATATGTGAGCAAGTCCACATTGAAGATGATCCTCCACCTGACAGGCAGCCAGGGCATACCTCGCAGGACTGCAGTCACATGGCAGGGCCTTTGCAGGCCCGCCAGCAGCCTGGCTGCCACGTTCTGCACTAGCTGCAGTTGGTGGAGGATCTCTCCATTAACCCTGAAGTACAGAGCATTGCAGTAGTCCAGCCTGGAAGTCACAAAGGCATGTACTAGTGATAGCAAGTCTTTTGGTGGAATCAGGGTTTAATTTGTGTAATATTCCTTAAATGGTAGAACCCACTTTTGACAACAGATGACACCTGAGCTTCAAGAATCAGCCTGTCATCAAGGATGATGCCCAAATATTTCACCCTGGGGGAAGCCATCAGTGGGGTGGATCATAGGACCAAACCTGTTACCACTCTGGAGGCATCCCCATCGCGCCATTGACCAGGCTCAGTCACCAGCACCTCCGTCTTGTTCAGCTTCAGCCAGTTTGAAGACATCCGGTTCTGAATCTTGGCCAGGCATTTATTTAGCACTTCAACAGCACCTCCAGCTCCAGAGGCAAATGACATATACAGCTAGGTATCATCTGCATAGCAGTGGAGACCCAGACTGTATTGTCTAATGAGCTTCCCCAAGGGTAGCATGTACACTGCGAGCAGCATCGGCGAAAGGATCAAACCTTGAGGCACTCCGCATGACAGGGTCTTCGAGGAGGAATTCCCCATCACCACTTGTTGCCACCTGTCAGAGAGATGGGAGTCAAACTATTTGATGACTGTTCCAGTGAGTCCACCATACACTCTAAGGTGATCCAATAGCACGATGTGGTCCATGGTGTCAAATGCTGATGAGAGATCAAGGAGGATGATAATTGACCGTTCTCCTCTATCTCTCACCTTGAGGTCATTTTGCACCCGAACTAGTGCTGTCTCTGTGCTATACCTAGCTCTGAAACTGGACTAGAAAGGCTCATAGATGTCAAAGGCTGAGAGGTGCGCCTCAAACTGCAGAGCCACCACTTTCTCGGCAACCTTCCCCAAGAATGGGAGGTTTGAGACAGGTCTATAATTCACCAGGACGTCAGGGGTTGAGCGATGGTTTCTTCAGAAGAGGCTTCACCGACGCCTCCTTCAAGGCGTTGGGAAAGCACCCCCTATGAGAGCGAACACCGGACTATCCTGGCAAACACTGGACCAATGGCCTTGGCCCCTCCCACTAGGAGACGGGTTGGGCCAGGGTCCAGTTCACAGCTTGTGGGCTGCAGCTGCGAAATCACCTCAATGACCTCAGCCACCTCAGCCAGTCGAACCTCCCTCCTAACAGTAGGAGTGCCTCTGCTCGGACCAGGCCGACCACTGCGGGGCAAACTATGTCCCACTGAGGAGATCCGTGCCTGAATGGAGGACACCCTGTCTGACAAAAACGGAGCAAACTCTTTACTCAACGCAATTGAAAGTGCTCTTTTCGGCTGTAGACAGGCTGGACTTAGCAGTCTGTCCACAATCTGAAATAGCTGAGCTGGTCTGTTCTTCCCAGCAGCAATCTCCTTGGGCTGGAAATCTGCCTTCTTGCAGTTGATTGCCCCTTATAATCACTGGAATTATTTCTCAAGTCCAGTCCATCATCCATGGGAGCCTTCCCGGACCCCCCCTTCATTGCCATAAGCATTACACAGATTTTCTCAGCAGCACTGTATGCAGTTAGAAGCTGAGTTCTGCTACTGATCAGCAGTTTGTACTCTCAGATATTATAACAGCAGACCAGCAGCTGAAATCGCTTCACTTGGGGCATTAGTGTATCGCTGTCCCCATATCCATCCTAGGCCTAATCCACAGCCACATTGACATTAGCTCCCACACTGTTCTAACACTTTCCAGTATGATGTCAAGCCATCACAGGTGCGGGAGCATGTCTGTGAACTGCTTTGGGAACACGCAGTATGCAAGCTGAAAACAGCACATTAAATACAATTTTTTGGGATGTATTTTGATCAAAAACTGCTGCACAGTATTGTTCAGAACGCCGTAGCCAATCAGAACAAAGGTAGGACAGTTTGTCAGCTGCTGTTCAATGCACAACTTAGTGTGGCTTATTGCACATATAAAATGTCTTGCTGCTGTTTTGTATTATGGGCTTGATATTCAGAATTGTGCCTGGTAAAGGTGCACGTGGGGGCGCAGTGCCACTGAGTTGCACTGGAGCAACAAAGGGATATATTCAAAAGAGATGTGCCATGGTGCATCTCTTCTGAATATAGCAAATAATGCGCATGGTGCAAATACAGTGTGCCAGTGCATCCCCCAGACAGGTCTGAATACCAGGAATGGGAATGCTTCAGCGCAACTGGAGCTGCGCCGGGTACAATTTCCAGATATTCAGACCTGGATATGCAAATGGGGCCATTATGCATGCAAGGCGCAATGGAAATATTTAAGAATGTCATTATGGGTCTCCATTTGCATGTGTTGTGCAGGATTGGCCGGCAAAATGCGCCTGGCACCCTGCACAGCATGTGGCCCCTATACCAGGGACCGCAGTAGTACTCGCTCCCCAACCTGTAACCCCAGTCACCAAAATATTATTGTTTAATGATCCCTGGTGGTCCAGTGGTACCTCTCTCTCTCCATCCTGTACCTCTGATCGCTGAAATATTATTGTTCAATGATCCCTGGTGATCCAGTGGTTCCCCCCTCTCCATCCCATATCTCCAATCACTGAAATATTATTGTTTAATGCTTCCTGGTAGTCTAGTGGTACCTCCCTCCCCACTGGTAACCCTGATATCCCATCAAGGTAGTTAAAATACTTCCCTTGTGGTCCAGTGGCAGCCCCACCCACACATGACCACCAGCCCACCCAGCTCCCCCCCGATCACCGGCGGGCAGCAAACCTTCCCACATACTTCCGCGACTGCCCGCTGAATGACAGACTACAGTATCAGCTGTAAGCCCATTGGTCTACGGGGAGTATTTTAATTAACTTGACGGATGATCGGGGTTACCCTCTGGGAGGGGGGTACCACTAGACTACCAGGGAATTCTTTATTTCACATTACAGGCAATCGGAGGTATGGGAGGGGAGGAGGGGTAATCACTAGACTACCAGGGATCATTAAACAATTTTATTATGGCAGTCGGTGGTATGGGATGGGGAGGGAGGAACAACTGGGACCACCAGGGATCATTGAACAATAATATTTTGGTGATCGGAGGCACAGGATGGGAAGGAGAGAACCACTGGACAACCAGGGATCATTGAACAAAAGTATTTCGGCGATCGGAGGTACAAGATGAGTAGGGGGGAATCACTTGGCCATCAGGGACATATGCGGGTGCTTGTGAACAGCGTCGTGGAGGAGTAGCAACCTTACAGGCTGGCGGTTGCTGTGTTATGACAGTAATACAGCAGCACACCTGTGGGGTGGCTAGCAGTTGAGTCATTTGTTTCTTGCTCAACTTTGTGCCCAGGTATGCGACATCTCTGGATTTGCTGGCAGATGTGTCACACATCCCAGGCTCAATATTGGGATGTGCCGATATGCATGGCTTACCCCTGGAGATGTGCTACATTCATTATCTTTGCCCCTGGAGTATTGGGAATTGCACTGCACAATTCCCCTTTTTAAATATTGCCCTGGGGCGCATTTTTTTGGTTGCGCTGACACAACTCATTTGCGCCAGGCGCAACCCCTTTGAATATCTCAGCCTATATGTAAATTGAAACATTATAATGATTTTTACATAAATTGTGTGTTCAAATACATTTTAAATAAAATATGTACAAGAACTAGTTCTGATTTTATAGGTGGTGATGCTTTTTTGTCTTGGTAATGAGATTTGGCAGTTGACTGTGTGGTGCTGGAAATTTAATACTTGACCAGGTGGCATCTCTTGGCAAATGAAGTTTCTAGATATTGTCTTGCCATTTTATAAATACTATTATTCAAACAACATGAAGTCTTGCTGTATTCTGACTATTGCAGTTAGGTCCTGCCTTTCAGCTGCCCCGGATAACAAAGAGTTAACTTTCCATGGCCAGCATGGAACGTTCGGCGCGAGCTCGGTTGAAGTCCCTGTCTGCTGTTGTTTAAACTCCAACCGTCAGATTCTTTACTTCGCCTCACTGAAGAGTTGTTCCGGAGATTTCTCTTTTGCTTGGTTCAAAAAAAGTTGGTTAAAGTGTCGTTTTGCTCGGTTTCTACCGAATTTCTGCTACCAAATCTGTCAGTTTAAGTCTCTGTCTGTGGTACCGTGAGTACTAGATAGGTTTTACATTTAGTTTCTGTGTGGAACTTGTAAATTTCGGATCGGTTCGGCTGAACCGATCAGTTTAGTTTTAAAAGTTTGTGAATTTACTTAGAGTGTGGTAACCGGTCCGTATCGGTTCTAAAAAACAGATTTTATTACGTTTTTTTCCAAGACCCGTAACACGGTCAGGAACCGATAGGGGAGTCTTGCCTATGGATTTCCGTAAAAAGGGTAAGTTTTGGATAGGACTGGCCATGTCTGAGAAACCCAAGAAAAAAACCGGGCCCACTGGGTTTCAACACTGCAGTGTGTGTGGGGAAGCCTTTGCTAAGGCTGATCCCCACACCACCTGTGTTTATTGTCTGGGGTTTGACCACCTCAATTCAGACTGCCAAATTTGTAAGAATTTTCCCAAAGCTACCCTGGATAAGAGAGTAGGTAGACTGAGCGAAAGGGGGAGGCCGAGAAGTCCACTGACCCGGATGGCCAGCCTGGTTCGGTTCCAACCGAACCAGAAGGAGTGCCTTCTGACCAGGGCGAAACTTCTTCGCGCAAAAGGAGAGCCGATTCTGAGGAGTCGGTTCCGGTTAAAAGGAAGAGAAGAGACAAATCATCCGGTTCGGATCCAGAAATTCATACTCCGACCGCTGATGAGATAGCCAAGGCGATAAGAATAGTGCAATCGCTAACTTCGGTTCCGGTCGAACTGGCACCATCTGGCAGGGGCTCGGTTCGGTCAGTTCCCCAGTTCCGGATTACACTTCAGAAGAATTTTATGAACCAGAGGAGGAGGAGGGAGAGCATGAGGAGGATGATGGTGATTATGAAAGTCTGGATGTGCCCATTAACCCGGACATCTCCCCAGACAGACCTTCAGGTGTTTCTCCTCCTAGGCTTTCTGAGTCCCCTTCCCACTTTATGTTTTACAAAAAAGTGGCTGAAACCCCCCAGCTTCCAATGGAAGAAGCAGTAGAGGATCAGGAGGAGCCTGATTTTCTTGAAATGATGGACATCCCAGAGTCCAGGAGACTGTCTGTTCCCCTCCATAAATGTTTTGGGAACAGACAATTAAAATTCTAAAGACTCCTAATTCCATACCTCCTGTGGACAGACGAATGGACAAGAGGTACACCCTTTCAGGCTCGGACACGGAGTTCCTTTCTCAGCAATGCAGCCATGTTAGTAGTGCAGGCTGCTGCCTGTGATAAGGCAAATATTCCTTGACATAACCCCCCAAGATAAGGACTCCAGAAGGATTGATGCCATGGCAAAGCAGCAGTACATGGCAGCATCTTTGGGACTCAGGCAGGCTAACTATATGGCCTACACAGCTAGATACCAGAAGTCCAGATAGGGCACTGTGCTGGCTCTGGCTAAACAGACCCCTGACCAGTTTGCCAAGCAGCTGGAGCAGGTGGCTGCAGATGGGATTGAGGCATCCAAAGTGCAATTTCATGCTGCTATGGACTCCAATGATGTTTCATCTAGAGTCACGGCTACATCTGTGGCCCTTCGGAGGATGGCTTGGCTCAGATGTACTAGCCTGTCACAGGATACCCAGGCTAAGGCCATGGATTTCCCTGTCATTGGTAATTCTCTATTTGGGGAGGAGATGGAGAACTACATGAAAAAGATGGACGAGTACAGGACCACCTACAGGAGTGCTCAGGCCAAAGAAAGGCAAGCCGCTCCTCAAAGGCAGCAGTCCAGGGGCAGGGGCAGGCCTTTTCAAAGGCCTTTTTACCAAGCCCAGGCCTCCTCTTCTTCCTATGCTCAGAGAGGGTTCTTCAGAGGGAGAGGCAGACAGGGAATGAGCAGGCCTGCTTCCACCCCTCAGCCTAAAGCCCCTGCCAAGCAGACACCCTGGTGGGCCTGTCCGGGCCGATTCTCCAATACTTGTAGGGGGCAGGCTGGCTTACTTTGTCCAGGACTGGAAGTCTCTGACATCAGACAAGTGGGTCCTGGAAGTAGAAGCCAGGGACTGGTTCTCAGCTTCAAAAATTTCCTAAGATGAGAACCAGATCCTTTCCACCTGCAAATCCATCAGAGACCCTTGCCCTAGAGGCAGAGGTTTCTTCCCTCCTGGCTCTCAGAGCCATAGAGAGGTTCCTACCCTACAAGGGCAAAGGATTGTACTCAGGTACTTCCTAACCCCAAAAACAGGAGAATGGCCGCCGATCCTGGATCTAAGATATCTGAATAAGCACCTTTTAAAACCAAAGTTCAAAATGGTGACTCTGGGAATAATTCTACCCTCTCTAAGGCCAGGGGATTGGCTAGCCTCCCTGGACCTCAAAGATGCCTATTTTCACATTCCCATCAGGTGCTCCCACAGAAAGTACCTCAGGTTCGACTTGTCCTCAGGCCACTATCAGTTTAGAGCAATGCCCTTTGGCCTAACATCAGCCCCAAGGGTGTTCACAAAGTGCCTGGCAGTAGTGGTTGCTTTCCTAAGGAGAAAAAAGATCTCCATCTTTCCATACTTGGACGACTGGCTCATAGTGGGTCAGTCTTCAGATCAAGTCAAGTCACATCTGCAAATAACTCAGCAAGTGCTCACTTCCTTAGGATTCCTCCTCAACCTTCCAAAGTCAGTTCTCGAGCCAGTACAGCTCCTCACCTTCATAGGGGCGGAGCTGGATACAATAAGGGCAAGAGCCTTCTTTCCCCTGGACAGGGTAAGGACCCTTATGGAACTGGCCTCTTCATTCACCCTTCAGGTGTCTCGATCAGCAAGGCATTTCCTGCAGCTTCTGGGCCACATGGCAGCCTGTACAGCAGTGGTCCAGGGAGCAAGATTTCAGATGAGGGACATTCAGTTCCACTTAAGAGCCTTCTGGTCCCAAAGAAAGGATTCTCTTACCAAACTAGTCCCAGTGACTCGAACCCTGATCCAGGCTTTGCAATGGTGGCAGGATCAGGACAATTTGAGACGAGTTCCTTTTGTCACTCAGTCTCATTCAGTGATGCTCGCCACAGATGCCTCCCTGCTGGGCTGGGGAGCCCACCTGGGGGATCTTACCACCCAAGGGCTGTGGTCACCTCGAGAATCTCTGCTTCACATCAATCTCTTGGAACTCAGAGCAGTGTTTCTGGCACTGCAAGCCGTTTCAAAATCTGTACAGAACAAGGTGGTCCAGATCAGAACAGACAATACCACCACAATGTGGTACATCAACAAGCAAGGAGGCACGTGGTCTATGGCCTTGTGCACAGAAGCAATGAAGTTGTGGTCCCTGGCCTATTCCCGCAAACCTCTCTGATAGCAGTTCACCTCCCAGGGAAGGACAATGTCCTAGCAGATGCTCTCAGCAGGATATCCCAGGCCATCACGAATGGACCCTAGATCCCCTAGTTTTGAAAGTGATTTTCTCGAGATGGGGCACGCCAGAGATAGATCTTTTTGCAGCCCCAGACAATCACCAACTTCCTCTCTTTTGTTGCAGACCCCCAGTCTTGGGCTCAGTCCCCCTGGATGCTCTGATTCGAATTGGGAAGGAAAATTTCTGTATGCTTTTCCCCCTTCCCTCTCCTGTTCAAAGTGTTAGTCAAGATCAGGTCACAACCATGCAAAGTGATTCTGATTGCTCCAGACAGGGCCAGACAGCCCTGGTACCCCTGTTGCTGTCCTTAGCAGTCCACCTTTCCCTGTCTCTTCCCAGGAATTACAACCTGTTGACATCCTCTCAGGGGAGGATTTGGTATCTGAACCTCAAGTCTCTCAATCTCAAGGCATGGCTCTTGAAGAGTTAGAGTTTGCTGATCTGCACCTTTCTCAAGGGGTTCTGGATATCCTTAAGGCTTCTCGAAAGCCTTCCACCAGAAAGACTTGCAACTCCAAATGGAAAAGGTTCACTATTTGGTGCTCTGATAAGCATATTTCTCCAGAATCTGCTGGGTTGCCTACAGTTCTGGACTATGAGTCCATCTTAATGGCTTAGGACTTAGGCCAGCTACACTTAAAGTGCATTTGGCAGCTGTTTCTGCCTTCTTGTCAGTAGGCAAGCCCTCTCCTCTGTCAGCCCATCCTGTGTTTTGTAAGTTCTTCAAGGGATTGCTGCACACCAATCCCTTTAGGGACCCTGCTCCTGCTTGGGACCTTAATGTTTGCATTGCTCAGCTTATGCAACCACCCTTTGAGCCTTTGTCCTCTGCAGAGCTTAAGTACTTGACTTGGAAAACTGTGTTTTTGGTAGCCATTACCTCTGCCAGGCGTAGCAGTGAATTACAAGCCTTGTCAGTGGAGCCTGATTTCATCTCTTTGCATGGAGATAAAGTGGTTCTAAGAACTAACAGGAAGTTTTTGCCTAAGGTGGTTTCAGATTTCCACCTTAATCAGTCTGTGTCTCTCCCTGTTTTCTTCACTGACCATTCCTCCTCTGGAGAGAGGAGGCTGCACAGCTTGGATGTTAAAAGGGCCCTCAGCTACTACAGAGAGCACACCAAGGGTCACAGGTATGAGTCCCCCCAGTTGTTCCTCACATATGGAGAGGTCAGTAAGGGCAAACCTGCCACTAAGAGATCTGTTGCCAGGTGGATTGTCTCTTGTATACAATTCTGCTATGAAAAACTGGGTAGAACCCCACCCTCATGCCTGAGGGCTCACTCTACTAGAGGTACAGCTGCTTCCCTGGCTGCTGCCAGGGATATTCATGTCTTAGAAATTTGTCAAGCAGCCACCTGGAAAACAGTCCATACATTCACCAAGCATTACTGTCCGGATATCCAGGCTAGGAGTGATGCTCGGTTTGGCACAGCAGTACTTCAGAGCATATTCCCAAAGTAGGTTCTGTCCCTCCTCCATGGAGGTACTGCTTGGTAGTCTGCAATAGTCAGAATACAGCAAGACTTCATGTTGTTTGAAGAAAAAATTACTCACCTTAGTAATGTTTCTTCTAATGGAGTCTTGCTGTATTCTGACCTCCCTGCCTCCCCTCTCAGAACCTGGTTTTTGGGATGTGGGTGGGCAGGAACAGTGTTGGCACCCTAGAGGTGCCCCTTTTTCACCATCCTTTACTTTGGGTGTGTGTTGTGTTTTGTTTTTTGGGTTTCCTGACTTGAGTCTTTGCTTTGAAACCAAAAAACAACCCTTTTTAATAAATTAGTTGCCAGTTGGCTAGTGTGAGTTTTACAGTTTCCACACAGAACTTCTAGTGAGTATTGCTCAAAGATCTGACGGTTGGAGTTTAAACAACAGCAGACAGGGGCTTCAACCGAGCTCGCGCTGAACGTTCCATGCTGGCCATGGAAAGTTAACTCTTTGTTCTCCGGGGCAGTTGAAAGGCAGGACCTAACTGCAATAGTCAGAATACAGCAAGACTCCATTAGAAGAAACAACATTACTAAGGTGAGTAATTTTTTCTTAGATGTCCATAGGAGAATAGATGGTATTCCACAACTAGCAGATATTCAGGTTATATTACTGCCTGAACTGGAACCAGCCTATGTGCGACATTGTGAAAAATGGTTAGGGATTAATGCTGTTGCAACACTGTGAAACATCTTTTGAACCAACGTATAAAAATGAGAAGCAGTCCAGAAACGCAGGGTCCCTTATGCTGCCGGTAAAGTGGTGCACCTCTTATAAGATCAGGTTATTAACCTCCAAGGCCCTGCATGACCTGGGTCCTGGCTACCTGCATGATCTCTTGCATCTCTACTGTCCTGCTCGCCCCCTCCATTCTTCCAAGGCGGGTCTCCTGGTAGTACCTAAAACTCAATTAAAAATATCTGGGGATAGAGCTTTTGGGGTGGCTGGACCTACACTTTGAAACTCATTCCCACAGGCTCTGAAGGAGGCACCTTCTATTAAAATTTTTAAGAAGGCTATATCTTAAAACCTACCTCTTTAACCAGGCATTTGGCTCTACTGTATATTTCATCTTCTTTTAGTCAATTAATTTACTAATAGTTGGGAAATTTATTTATTATGCCTAGGTTGGCCTGTTTGTGTATTTAACTGATTTTAGTTAACTGATTAATGGTTTGTAGTAGTTCTTATTATGTCTGTGTTAGTTTATGCATTAGATCATTTTTGTTGTATATGGTTCTGTAATGGTGCCCTGGGCCTCCGGGGAAGGGCGCCAGAAATAAATAAAACTACTATTACTACTTATCCATGTGCAACAGCAGTCAGTGCAAAAGTAACATCTTTTTATGCAAAGACAACTACACAGCACTTTTCCAAACATTTGTACCAATGGAGACAAAATCTGTAGTATTTGTGTCCATGCAAGATACCATTTGTACATGAGATAGGGATGATACTCCTATGGCTATGAAGTCTGAAGAACAAGCCATCCTATTGTGAATTTACAAACTTGAGGGCAATCGGTATACGAACATATGAAGAAACCAGCAGAAGGCCATTTGGTATATCAAGTCTGCTCGTATTGCAAAGTCCACAGCTTGAGCTAATGTCCCTGCCCTCCCTCCCCACTCCTCCCATCCTCCCTACCCATGATCCTTACCTTACTCCTATGTTTATCCCAGCCTCTCTTAAAGCTGCCCACTGTCTTTAACAAGATGACCTCTTCTGGCAATGCATTCCAAGTGTCCACCACCCTCTCTGTGAAAAAGTGCTTCCTGACCTCCCTCCTAAACCTTCCACCCTGCAGCTTAAGATTGTGCCCCCTCATGTTATGGTTGCCACTCAGCTTAGAGACTCTCCTTATCAACCTTATTTATCCCTTTCAAGTACTTGAAGGTCCCAGTCATGTCTCTCCTCTCTCTCTCTCTCTCTCTCTCTCTCTCCCCTGTCTTCCAGGGAGTACATGTTCAGTGCCCTCAACCTCTCCTCGTATGCCTTACCCTGCTGACCTGCTATCATCTTTGTAGCCCTCCTCTGGACCTTCTCCAGTAGGTTAATGTCCTTTTTGAGGTGTGGGCACCAGTACTGAACTCCATACTCTAGATGTGGCCTTACCAGTGACCTGTACAAGGGCAGTATAACCTCCTCTCTCCTACTACTGATCCCCTTAGATATGCATCCCAGCATCTTGTTTGCCTTTGCTGCTGCTTTCTTGTACTGCATGGAGTGCTTTAGATCACTAGTAACCATCACTCCCAGGTTCTTCTCCTCCTCTGATGCAGATACTCGGACTCCACCCAGGTAGTACTCTGTCCTGGGATTCTTAGCTCCAATATGCATAACTTTACATTTCTTGGCATTGAAGCCAAGCTGCCAGATTCTGGACCACCTCCCAAACTTTTCCAGATCTTCCTGTAAGTCCTGTATCCCTTCAGCTGTGTCCACTCTCCCGCAGAGCTTGGCATCATCCGCGAATAGGCACATTTTGCCCTGAATGCCATCCCCAGTGTCAATGATGAAGACACCGAACAACACCAGCCCCAGCACCAAGCCCTGCGGGACCCCACTGGTTACCTCTCGTGCCAGATAACTCTCCCCCCACAACCATTCTCTGGGTTCTGTCCCTCAGCTAGTTTTCCACCCATCGGGCCATCTTTTCCCCAACCCTGAGATTCACCAACTTCCTGATCAACCTTTTGTGGGGCACAGAGTCAAAGGCCTTGCTGAAATCAAGATAGAGGATGTCTACTGCTTGGCCTCTGTCTACTGTCTTAGTGACACAGTCAAAGAAGTCAAGCAGATTCGTTTGACACGATCTCTTCCCCCCCCCCCCGACGTGAACCCATGTTGCCTAGCATCCTGGAGACCATGCTCCTCTAGATATTCCACCAACCTTTCCTTTAGTATGCTCTCCATGAGCTTGCCCACATTGGAGGTCAGACTGGCTGGTCTGTAATTCCCTGGGTCATCCTTGGGACCGCTTTTGTGGATGGGCACTACATGTGCTGTTCTCCAGTCCTGCGGTACCATGCCTGAATCTAGTGAACTATTAAATCTGCCAGTGGCCCTGCCAGCTCCTCAGCCGGTTCCTTTAGTACCCTTGGATGTACTCTGTCCAGGACTGGTGAGTTGTCCACCTTCAGTGCCAGCAGCCCCTCCCTCACTCTATCCTCCTTTATCACTACATCTGTGTTCCCCTTCCCTCCTGCTCTTCTTTTCCCTTCTGAAGGCACTGGTCCATCCTTCTCCCTGGTGAAGACGGAACAGAGGCATTCATTTAGCATCTCTGCTTTTCCACCATTATCCTCCACCCTTTTCTCAAGCCTAACAATCCCTTCCTTCTTGTCCCTTTTCTCACTTATATAGCGAAAGAAAGCCTTCACCCCTTTCTTAATTCCTTCATCTGTCTGCAGCTCCTTCTGTGCCTTTGCTCGCCGGACTTCCTTACTTGCCTCACTAGCCAACCTTAGGTAATTTTCCCTATCCACCTCTCTCAATCTTCTTGAATTTTCTATATGCCAGTCTCTTTTCCCTTACTGCCTGGGCGACCCCAGAACTGAGCCAGCTGGGCGCTTTGGCTGTTGTGTTCTTCCTCCTGAGCCTAATGAACTCATCTGTGGCAACCGGTATTCCTTCCTTCCTTAATGATGGACCATCTTTGATCCACCCCCATATCTGCTCTGATGCCTGTCAGATGGCTTCTTAGCACTTCATCCAGTTTCCTGAAGTCCCCCTTCCTGAAATCCAAGATTTTAGTCTTAGTCGGGATGCTTTACCTGGCCATATCCAACTGGAACCACACTGTGCAGTGGTCACTTCCACCCAGTAGCTCCCTGACCATTATTTCCTGTTTATGCTCCCCATTTGTGAGCACCAGATCAAGAATTGCCTCAGCTCTTGTTAGTTCAGTGACACCCTGAGTCATGAACCCACTCTGCAGTCCATCCAGGATCACCTGACTCCTAGCACATGTTGTGGCGGGTATGCTCCAGTCCACCTTGGGCAGGTTGAAGTCCCCCACAATTACCACCTCTCCTTTCCCCAGAGCATCCAATATTTGTTAGCTCAGTTCCCTGTCCCTCTCCTCATCCTGATTGAGTGGTCTGTAAACCACACCCAACCTCACCTTTCTCCCTCTGTTGAACCTTAACTGAACCCATAATGCCTCCACCTCCCCTCCTCTGACTTCTCCCTCGTGAAGCTTATTCCCTCCCTGATATAAACTGCCACCCCTCCCCCCTTCCCAGCTACCCTGTCCCTCCTGTACAGTTTATATCCAGGGATCGCAAGGTCCCAGTCATGGTGTGATGTTGCCCAAGTTTCGATTACTGCAGTTATGTCCACCCTCCTGTCTGCTAATCATGCCTGCAGGTCGGTCATCTTGTTTCCAAGACTCCGCGCATTCAGAGACACCACCCTCCACCTAGAATCTGACCTTCCTTCTCTTCCCTCTATTCTTCTATTCACATTTATTCCCTCTGTGTGCACCCCTCCATGTACCCTTATTATGTGTTCCTCACCCCCTCCACCCTTTTCTAACTGTGTTCTCACCCCTTCCACCTCCTCCATCCAGACCTCTGCCATCACTGTGGGGGGGAGGTTCACTGACCTCCTTCTCTCAGATTCTGTGGGCCTGCATGCCCGCTGCCCCCCCACCCGTCAGTAATTTAAATTAAGTGCAGTGGTTATGTATTCCCCAGTTTGTCCATGAGTACCCTCAAACTCTCACCACTGAGGTGTAGCTTGTCTGGTGAAAAGAGTGCTTTGTTTGACCGGGTCTCCTCCCAGTCCCCAATACAGATAAACATTCCCCCCTCCCCGCACCATTTCCTCAGCCAGTCATTAAAATCCTCTATTCTTCTTTTTCTGGCTGTGTTAGCCCTTGGTACTGATGTCACCTCTGAGAAGGCCAGCAAACTTTTTTCCTCCCTGCAAATCTTCCCTAACTCCCTGAACCTACTTTGCACTACCTCAACCTCTTCCCCAGCTAGGTCGTTGGTTCTGAAATGTATAACTAAATTAAGTTTTCCTCCAACCTCCCTTACTATTTCCCTTATTCTTGGGCCCACCTTCCCCGCGTTCATCCCTGGCATACAAACCCTCCTGCTTGCATGTGGGTCCCCTTTTCTTCCCCAGTGAATACCCATAATTATGGAGTCCCCTATGATTGCCACCCTGCCATCCCCTGCACCCGTGTTCCCAGTCCTTCCTTTCTTTCTTACCTTCGGTACTAGCTGCTTCCCCACCTAATTGCTCCCTCTACATCCTGGTGAACTTATCTCCAAATCCACAGTTGATCCCCCTTAATTGTTTTTCTATCTCCCACTCTGCCCCTCTCCTTCTGACCATCTGTATTTGCTTTCAGTTTTTCCTCCCCTCTTCCTTTCCTTTTCTCTTCCTCCCCCCGTCCTCCACTCCGTTTTGCCTGCCTCCTCTTCCCTGCCCACCCTGATTAGTTCCCTCTCCCCTCCCCTGTACTCCTACTCTCAACCCTGGCTCAACCTGACTTCCTACCTGACCTCCTGCTGCCCCCTTCCTCCTTCCAGACAGTGGTACAAATCTATTCAATAAAGGTACCCCTTTAGAATTTTCCACCCCCTGATGCTACTCTCACATTCCCACCCCTTCCCCTTACCATTCCTCCTCCCTGGGCTCCCTAGTCATCTGAGGAAGAGATATCCCTGTATACTGGGTGCTCCTCCCCACTTCCATCCCCTGCCTGATGCCCTCACTCCCCTGGGCATCACCCCTCTGCCTTTCCCTCCACTGCTCTGCTCCTCTGACTTCCCACACCATCCTGGTATGGTATGGTAACATTTTATTCATGTTACAATATGAACAGGATAATACTCCATTGAGTAACAAGACTCATTTACAAAGAGGTCCATAGCGTAAAGACAATAGTTACACATACAATAAACATTCAGACAGTTTACACAGACATATAGTATAAATCAGTATTAACTTATCAAAAACACATACGGTTTCATTTCACAACTTAAATTATTTAAAAAATGTGCAAACACTTCAGTATACATACAGACTAGTGATTCCTTTCTCATTTTACCCCAGAATACAGTTCAATAAGGTGCACATTATGTTATACCCAAAATGCAACATATTCTTATTCTTAAGTCATATATTGACTCTGAATTTCTTTACTATAAGATACTAATGTAAACAGCATATTCTTGGTTCATACATCAAATTCACAAACCATTTTTTATTGAAAGCAAATTTGCAGGGGCATCCACCCACCTTAAATCCAGGGGCAGGGGATTCCAAACTTTGGGACCCCTATAAAGGTGAGATGCCCTTCCAAACTCCAAATTACATCTGGGTACAACATATTCTATGCCCCCAGAAAATCTTAACCCCTTCCTGTATTCCCTAACCTCAAAATCTCTTAAAGTACATCTAGGCAATTGTTACCTTCTAAGTTTACTCATAAATGCTACAAGGTGCCAACTCCCTCTATCATCCAAGCACCACCAATTTATACCTCTATACAGTATAAATCACAGTGGTGGATGCTTCTGAGGTCATAGAGGACGAAACGGGCAAACCTATTGTATACAGCATCTAATTTCACCAGCTCCGTCCTGAAGGCCCCCCCATACACCAAATCTCCATAATCTAAAATGGGTAAGATCATGGTTTCCACAGTCCTCCGCTGCACCTCCAAAGTTGTATAGGGCTTCAGTCTATAAAGCATACCCAACTTTCCACTAAGATCAGCCATCAAATATTCCAGATGTTTGTCCCTTCTCAATCTTTGATCTAACCAAACTCCTAAATATTTATAATGAGTTACTTGTTTAATTTTCTCTCCTCCCTTTGTCCTAATATCCAGTAACTGATGTTCCTTTGTAGGACCATGAAAGTACATTTAGAATGAAATTAAGAGAAGGAAAAAAAAGAATGGAGTTTAAGAAAAGCTGACTGTAATTTAGTATTCAATCTTTCCTGGGCACTACCCTCTACATAGATCAGAGTGTCGTCTGCATATATGAGGTATATTATATCAGGATCTGTAAATGTTATACCATTTATATATATGATAAAAAGTAGGGGGCCCAGGATAGAGCCCTGGGGCACCCCCACTTTTATAGGAAGGGCAGATGATCTATGGACACCAAGTTACCCCATTTGTTTTTGCCCCATAAGGTAGGAACTGAACCATTTCTGTTGCAAACCCTTTACCCCAAAATCCCAGAGCCTGGACAGGAGGAACTCCTGCTTTGAGGTGTCAAAAGCCTTTGAAAGATATAAATAAATATATATGGCTCCCACAGAGTTCCTCCTATCCAGGCCCATTTAGATGTCCCCCACAACCTTTAACAATGCTGTCTGGGTACTATGTTTTGAAGGAAAACCAGGCAGATACTCATTCAAAAAATCTCCCTCCTCCAGATAGTTTTTCAACCTTCTGGTGACCAATCTCTCCATAATTTTGGAGATCTGGGACAGCAGTGAGATTGGTCTAAAGTGTCCCACCTCCAATCTAGAACCTCCCTTATAGATATGCACTATTTTAGCCAATTTCCAACCCTCTGGATAGTCTCCAGTTAAGCGGGAATAGTTAAACAGGTAAGCAAGTGGGTATGCTATACAGGGGGCTGCGTACGTCAACAACTTAGTCGGAATATCATCCAGTCCCCTAGCCTTGAACACATACGCAGCCATTAATTCATCTTTAACTTCATCCACCTGAATTTGGCTAAAGGCAAATGCCTTTTGCTCATCATGCCCCACAGTACCTGGCTGATTTTATCCGTTGGCCTTATAAGGATATTGGGTGAAGAATTTTGGCCAGAAGTCTGTATACCAGTGTTGTTGAAGTATTTATTGAACACATTTGCAGCATGATTACTAATAGGTACAGATTGCCCATCAACCTCCATTCTTTTAATTTGCCAGCTACTCCTTTTCCCTATCAGGTTTGCCACCACGCTTCAAAATTGTCTTGGATTATGGTTCTGATTTGTATGTAACCTATCTTTAAAATAACTATGTTTAGCCCTTTTAAGTTCCCTAGTATATCTGTTTCTTAGTTGTCTATATAGTAACCAATCACTGTTCAAACCAGTCTGTTTTGCTTTTGACTAGGTCTTATTTCTGGCCTTTTTTAACTTATGCAAGGAAGGATTATACCACACCACATTTGTAGATCTAACCTTCCTGTATCTTAGAGGGGCGTGATTATTACAAATGTGCAGGAACTCTTGATGAAAACAGGACCACACCTCGGTAATATCTGGTATCAATTCCATTCTACCCCAGCACCTTCTTTTAACATCTAGCATGAACTTTACATAGTCAAAACATTTAAAATGCCTCCAGCAAATGAGAAAGGAATCTTGCACAACCTTAATATCCGCACGAGCAGCAAAAACAACCTGATGGTCAGAAAATGCTTCTGCTAAAACTCCCTTTTTTACATAAACCTCGGGGCAATTTGTAAAAAGAAGATCAAGAATCGTTGAATTTTGCAGATACTGCATATTTAATCTAGTTGGATCCTTAATCAATTGAACCCGACCCAAAACCTCTTGGAGTTAAATTAAGGGATGAGTGGGGTTTATTTGCACCCAGTTTACATTAAAATCTCCTACAAGTAATATTTCATATCTATCCTTATAAACTTTACAATAGTCCTGCAAGACATTAAATGCCTCATTTATTACTTTGGGTGGTTTATAGATGCCAGTGAGCAAAAGAGGTTTAACATATGGGAGTTTTATTACAGTAGCTAAGGTTTCCAGCCCACCCTCCATACTTATTTCATCAAGTTCCCCCATCTCCAGCCCAAATTTCACATATAATATAATGCCGCCTCCCTTTCTTTTTTCTATCCTTTCTAAACATCTGATAGTGTTTTAATTCCACCATGGCATCTCTAACTGTATGGCTCAACCAAGTCTCAGTATAACAATAATCTGTGGCTGATGCTGTCCCACCCAGTCCTTAATACTATCAAATTTCCTCCCCAGCTGCCATCTGAGTAGCTTTATTTCAGCCCTTAGCTGCTCCAGGCTCTTACACACAGGACATCCCCTCTTACTCCACAACACCCCCAGAAAGACTGCTGCCCACAGCTATTGCAGTTTACCACTCTCCAGCTTCCCATACATGTACCTATTCCCACACATCCTCCCCGCCCAGCTTCTCCTAGCCTCCTGTTTTACATAACTATAAAATAACTTTAAAATTAAAAAATATATAATGTATGGGGAGCCCTTATTATTAACTGAAATCAAGCAGATTACAACCTTGTTTTGCCATCATTATGACATCACTCTGTTGTTAACCCTTCCTGAGTATGTTATATCAATGGTAAACAAAACGGAATGCTCACAACAATCGATGTTCTGTAACGTAATTCAGTAAAGTAATTCAATCTATGATTATACAATCTTGGTAGCCCATACACTATAAAATATAATGCATGGTCTTGGGTTAACAACAGTACTGAAAACACTTCTTGAGGTTGCCATGACATCTGAAAAACCTTTCAAGCTGTGTTCTCGAGGTTTACACTGATGTCATGGCAACCTCTTGAAGTGTTTACAGCGTGGTTATTAATCAAAGACCATACATTATCCTCTATATAAATTGCTCTCACTTTACCATGAAAGTGTAACAACAGTCTCAATAATCTAGAACTCAGGCTGCTACTTCCAGTGTTCTAGCAAAACTAGAACACTATGCCAAGGAAGCCATTTCTTAGCAACCACCTGATTCTAGCTCAAAAATATTTTAAATAAATGCCTTTTAAATTATCAGCCCAGAAATCCCATGAAACAGTGAAAAAGTCGTACTACCACCTAAACAACATGCAACCACCCAGCAACAAGCCAGTTAATCCTGGTGATAAGCACAACTCCACAAAAATCTCAAACTGTCAATCTACTGTATATAAACAAAATGAAACCTACACAAGATATGATTCACCACAGAACAAACATGCTGACTATACTGTTACCAATTAACATAAAACACACTTCCCACACCTTCCTGTATGCAACAATACTCTCCTTCTCAGTCCACAAACTACAAAAAAAATGTAAAAATTAGAAAAAATATAGAAAATTTTCACTTATCTTTGGGAGCCCCACATAGACACAGCCACTCTGCTGACAGCATTCTAGAATAGAATAGAATTATGTGTCCGTTGGCTGACAGATATGCTCCTCGTTGCTCATTATCACATTTTAAGTACCAGTACGGCTACTGTACAGTCACTTTCCTAGTGTATTAGGCTAATTGAGGAAACCTGTGTCATCATTTGTTGAGTGCATGCCCTTTTCATCCTCTTTGTTCGCAGGCACAGGGGACGGCAATCTCCAGGAAGCTGAGGCTCTCCTCGAACCCTACCTCAAGAAATTTCCCAATGTAGGTACAGTCCAGTACTGTGGGTAAAGTTTGTAAAGCAGAACAAAATTATTTACCAGACATTTTGTGATCTGTAGTGCATGACCTTTGTTCTCTTTTCTCCCTACTAGGGTTCAATAATTTTGTTTTATGCTGCACGAATAGATGTGTTAAAAGGCAATTTTGAAAAGGTAAGCATGGTTTGTGATGAGTGCTTAGACAGGATTATTCTTTTAGGACTAACAGAGCAGTGCAGTTACTGTGTTAGTCCAGCTGAAGGTGACAGAAAAGCATAATTTAAGTTGGAGTGATTCCTTTTATTAGACCGATGTTATTAGAGAGGAATGTCCGCTATTGACAGATCCCAGTACCAGGCAGGTTTTTGGCAAACTGTATGGGCCGCAAGGCCTTTATCTCCCAACAGTATCCCTGTTTCCATAGTAGTAGTATTTTTTCTAGGACTAGCTACTCTCTTCATTGGGTCCATCAGATAGCTTGCTTAGGTTGCACTTTATTTGTTACGTGTGGTATCCTCTGTATTGGACAGTAGAATGGAGTAGCTATGATAATCCAATCAAAACTACAGAAACACAAAGCAAGGAGCTAAAAGTGGGCAATACCTTTTATTAGGCTGACAAGGGCTGATATGCTGGAGAGAACGGATAAGCAATAAGGCACAGCAGGGTGTGGGTTATTGGGGAATTTACCCATACCTTGTGTGGTGTGTTACTAGGCTGAAAGCCAAGTGACTATTACCATACAAGAAGTGGGTAAACCCCAAATAACCCATACCCTGTAGTACCTTACTTTAATCATACAATGTGCCAGTGAGTAAAATGAATTTTTTATATTATAATTATCTTTTTTAAAATGTATTTCAAATTTTTATAGCAATATCCTCCCTCCCTCCATAAAATAGTCTCCCCAAAGGAACAGATAGTGCTGCTAAAATAGCACCCCCCCCCACCCATGAGTGTCTCCTTTTTATTCTAAAATGTGTGTGTGGCTTTTTCTGCAGGAGTAGGAAGAGGGACTGAGAGCGAGATTGGAGAGTGAGTGAGTGAGGTGCGAGCACCTGGTGCTGCAGGGTGCTTAAAAAGAGCGAGAGAGAGAGAGAGGTGCAGGAGAGAGTGAATGCTGTACTCGGGGGAGCTACATGTGGCTGGCACTGCAGGGGTGTGGAATGAGCGAGGGAATTTGCAAGTCAGCAGAGGATTTGAGGCAGTCTGTAGTCAGGGTTACAAGTTCAGCAGGCAGAGAGATATTGAGAGTGTTGACATTTTCAGAAGTGCAGCGTTTGGCAACTGCTTTGAAAGTGACAGCTTTTGGAGACACTGACAAATTTAAAGAGTTCACACCCTCAGTAAGAGGATTTTAGGCATCCGCAGCAGACTGACTTGTGAGGCACTGAGTAAATGAAAGTTTCTCCATCTGCAGCAACAGTGTTTGGAAGGGTCTGTGACAGTGAAAGTTTTTTGAGGGTAGTAGTAGTTTTGGCATGTATTCTTCTGGAATCTGATTCAGCAGTCAACCTGAGGGTAAAAGTTTCGGCACCAACAGCATGGGGATTTTCGACTAAATCAGTACTTTAATTCATGTTAGTTTCCGAAGCAGGTACGGTCTCAGGAGACTACTCTGTTACAGTTCATTGCTCGATGGGGCTCTGAATTAGGTTTTCAAAGCCAGTTTACAAAGAAAAAGGTGGTTTTCAAGTAACAGGATTGCTGCCAAAACAAAATTTCCAAGTGTGAAGAGCATCTTGATTTCAGTAATTTTCTTTTTGAAAGCAGGTTGGCTGGCACTTAACCCGTGGGTTATGGCAGGATTTGCTCATGGGTAAAGATGCCATCTAAAATACATTAACACAAGCTTGACTAGATAGACGCAGATTAACATCCTAACAAAACAGCCAACAGATCATGGAACATAAATTTAAGTGGACTGACAAAAACATTTTTCCAGACTAGTTCATTGAGAGTTACATGATGGGTTCCAAAAATCTTTCAGTCTGGCTGTTGGAGACCAAAAGGTGTGTGATATCAGAACACAAACAAGCAATTCTGGAGTTACTCTGTTACAGCATGGATGGAGCTGGGTGAGTTCAAGATGAATTGCAGGGTCAGAATGTTGGCAGCACACATATAACCAGCAGGACAGAGCTGAGCAGTGTGACCAATGCACTAGCCTGTCACTTGGTTTGAGCTCCATGCCTCATTTCTGACAGTTGGGTAATCATCTTATCACAGTACTAAAATATACAGTTTAAGGACTTAACTGGTCTAACCTCACTACTTGCCGTGTTTTACCTCCTTTTTTTAAATTTACTGTGTATTTATTGATCTTCAGGGATATCTCTTTCATCAGGTCACACCTGTGGAATTAGCCGTCAGGCACTAGGCTCCCACGGAAGTTTTTTCTGTAGCAGTCCATCAGGGGCTGCCTATGCCGACGTCAACTGCTGATGTCACTCTTCATATAAAAGCATAAGCGGCCCCACTCCCTCCTCAGTCCTTTTCCCGCGGTTGACCATTCTTGCACGAACTCCGTAGGAAGCTTCATCATTCAGTTGACTGCCAAAACTTTCTAAAATTTTCCTTTCATTATTTTTATGTCTAGAAGAAGATTTACTATGAGGATGAGCACGAACTCTGTGCCTGCTGTTTTGGGCCTTCTCTTAACGTCCTCGAGCTCTGCCAGAAATTCAACCTCACTACACTATGGCTCCAGAAACGGGTCCTAAGGGTATTTTTGATGGAGCAAACATTAGCCAGTATGGAACAGGGAGTCTCAGGGGCTTCTTCTTCTTCCCCCTCTTCGGTGGGTTCTGCAGGCTCGCAGGCCTGCAAGACCTGGGAAAAATCCTCGAAAGCATAGGGACAAGGACTGTCGTAAAGACTGCTCCCTAAGTCATCGGTCCCAGTCCCTGCTGGCTTCTCCCCTGTCCTGTGGGACTCTGTCATCGGCTTCTTCGCCACCTCGGCCTCTGTTTCTTCCAGGCTGATCCGGGCAGGGGGTCCTCCTCCTGCATCTGAAGATGCTAGGCCGTCGACCTCGGGTCACCAGCCCCCGCCCTGCCAACCTTGCTTACTTCTTCGCAGGGCTCCATGGCACCGGGCACTGCTGCTTCCATCATGAACAGCAGGTCATCGATAGCTGGTCTTGCTTCAGCCTCCTCACATTCTTCTACCACTGGACCGCCAGCGATTGTTTTTTCCTCAGCTGCATCACCCCCAGTCCCAGTGGGGCTGTCGTTGGTGGGCTTTGCACCTTTGCCCTTGCTTCCAGTCTCAACTGCCATTCCTTACCTGGTCATTGACCTTAAAACTATTTTGACTTGTATTATGTCAGCTCTGGTCAGGCAGTTCAGCCCTGTGCCTGCCCTGCCATCGATGCCTCCCTCAAGGCCTCCTTCCACTTCCTTGCCGATCCAGCCTGTGCCCTCATGGGCGGCGTCGGCGTCTGCTCCATTGTTTCCTGTCTCAGAGCAGGTCGATGTAGAGAAGGATATCGCCCTGATTTCATCCTCCCAGAGGAAGAGAAGGATGTTGAGGCCTACTCCTCTGATAGGTCCACTGCCTCTCCCAGGAGTGGGAACTCAGAAAAATACCGCCAGATCCCCACTGAGGACCCCCAGCTTCTATAATATTAAATCTAATATTAAAAAGGACATAGGGAAGTCAACTGTTAAAAATTATAATAGAGCAAATTTCCCTAAAATTGAGTGAACTCATGAAATGGGATTGGCAGAAGGAACTTCAAAATAAGAGTGGACAAAATGTAGTCCATATTAAAAAAACAAGCTGCTAGATTTAGAAAACAAGTATGTACTTAACAAGTGCATGTACAATAAAAAGGGTAAAATATCAATGTGGTGCACACAGAAAATATTAAAATATATATAAAAAAAAAAGAAAATGGCTTATAAATCAGTGAAAAGAAATCAGGACAACTACACGGTATCTAGTTACTTTGATTGCACTCATTGTGTACTCTGTTCATCATATGTAACTACTGGTTACCCCCCCGCAGCTACATTTCACCAGCGAGGTCCCCCACAGCAAGTACAGCACCTAGCCATGCTGGGAGACCCGCTGGAACCCGCGCTGTCTGTCGGGATCCTGCACTTCAATCAGCTCCACTGGAGTTGAGAATCCTTAAGTGGGGGGGGGGTGAGGGGGATTTGGGGGGCAAAGCCCCCTTTAGAAAACAAAGAAACAGATAGCGAACCGGCATCTGACTGCAGAATACGGTCTACCTGCTGGTGTCGCTGACGGGGCGTTCGACATAAATTTTGTCGGACTCCTGTCGTGGATCCTGTAATTACAATATATGTATTGTTAAAACACCTAACCTATTGTACTAAAGTCTCATCTTATGTAAATGCCCCCAACTCTGTCTGTATTTTTTCTCTATTACATTGTCTGTACATCTTACTATAACCTTCCACGTCGCACCTGAAAACAGGCATATTTTGTCTAGTGTGCTTACTCGGTCAACAAAAGCTAAATAAATAAATCGGAAATAAAAAAAAAAAAAGCTAATTAGAATAGAAAGGCAGAAACTAGAATTCCGCAAAACACACCTCAATAGAGAAGAGCATGTAAAACTCAGCAAATTTGGTTATACTCAGGTGGAGGCCTCCTCTTTTTTTTGGGGGGGGAACAACTTGTTTTTGCCATTTTAACCCTTAGGCTGCTGACAGAATTAGAATGTATAGGAATTTTGACTGATATATCAGTCCTCAGCCACGCAAGGGTATATTCCTCGGGGCACCCCTTTTCAAACTATGGACAGCTATACTGATCCAGAGGGCAGACTGGCATTATTAATGGGTGCATACATGGGGCAGGTTCTGACACTCTCTAGTGAGCTTATGTATCCCGCTAGGCTCAACTGCCAAAGTGATCAGATCAATGTTTAGGCAAATTATAGAATTTCAGCCAGGTTTTTAATAATAAAGACACCACTAATCCTTCTCCCCCATGGAAAACAGGGGCCCAAAAAGCAGCACAATCTTTTTTAAAGAGGTGGGATGAATAGATGCATGGAGACTACTCCTCTCAAGAGACCTGGAGTACACATATTACTCTGTTCCATATAGGTTGTATTCCCGCTTAGATTTATGTCATATCTCCAAGGAGCATCAACATCTCTTGTGGGATTGTCAGATACTCCCTGTTCTCCTTTCAGACCATGCTCCCCTAATGCTGCACTTGAAATGGGAATCCCAGGCAGGAAGAACCCTCTGGAGATGGACCAGACTGAGATTTAGTGAGTTGTCCTTTGGGATGCCATCAAAGTGGTTTTAAGGGGAGAGATTATCAAATTTTCTTCTTACCAGAAAAAAAGTCAGGCAGAACAACTTGACACTCTACAAAAACAGTTGAGACCTCCAGGCTCGTCACACCCAGGGAGACATAGCGGTGGCCCCCTTGCTGCCACATGCCAAAAAATTCATGATATTTTGAATTGTAAAACAGAGCTCACCCTCTAATATTTAACACAAAAGTACTATGAGGGAGGTACTATGAGTCTTGACTGATCATCTACAACAGCTTACGAATCAGATGATGGTTACCTAATTTTTATTTATTTATTTAAAATTTGATAACCAGGAAAAGGTACCGTGAACAAAGCTCGTTTCCAGGTATGACCCGGGGAAGGGGGTACAGAGACACATACAACAGAGAGTGGATCGTAAACACAGACAAGTCACAGAGGTTATTACATAAATTTGCTTCTAGGAATACAGTAATTACAATATGATACAATAGTATTTACAAAATATTAATATAATACTGGAGCTTGGTAAAGAGTTTATGAGCTATAGGGAACAGATTGCCTCAGGAGGGGATAGTTACAGAGAAAAAGGGGGATACTGGAGAAAGGATAGGAGAGACTGGGGGGATAGGAAGGAGAGGGTGTACTAGGAATATGAACAGGTGCAGGATGATATAGGGTTGGTCTGAGTAGGATCTTAAGGGCAGGAAAGGAGGGGGTGAGGCGGGTAGGGAGAGGGATGCTATTCCAGAGGGAAAGAAGTCTGTGAGAGAAGGTCAGTTTACCAGCTGAGGTGCAGACTCATGGGAGTGCAAAGGAATGGGTGCCGACTGACCATGGGTTATACGGGGATGGGGTAACAGGTTTGAGGAGAGATGCAAGGTAAGGTAAGGTTGGGAGAGTCCTGAACCAGAATTTGGATATGAGAGTGGAACAGTGTGAAAAGCATTTCTGAGAGAGATTGGAGGGATAGGGAACAGTAGAGGTCACAGTGGTGAGTTAATCGAGGAGGGTTGGTGGCAGACCGATAGAAGGCGTGGTAGAGGACGTCGTGCTTAGTGAGGGAGGTCGCTACTGCAACACTGTAGACCACATCAGCGTAGTCGAAGGTGGGGAGGGTCCATTTGATCACAAGGTCACGTCTGACAGGGAGTGGGAGACTAGCCTTGTGGCAATAGAGCAGCCCCAGCTTAGGACACAGTTTTGAATGAAGAGCACTAAAGTCGGATGAGAAATCAAGTGAGGGATCAAGCCAGACCCCAAGGTACTTGAAAGCAGGGATGTTCTTGAGGGGAGTGTTCTCACCGGAGAGGAATGAGGGTAGGGCTTGAGTCCTGGCGAGTTTTTGCTTGGTTCCAAATGTCATTGCAACAGTTTTTTTAATGTTTAGTTTTAGACTGTTTGCATTGATGCAAGAGGTAACTGCCTTGAAGTCCTCTTGTAAAGGGGTTTGAATGACTGAGGTGGATGGACCAGAAAGGAAAAGGATGGTATCGTCCGCGTACATGTGGATGTTAGAACAGGAGCAAACAGAGGGGATATTGTTTATGAACAAGGAAAATAGAACAGGGCCGAGGATCGAGCCTTGGGGGACTCCTGCTAGGATAGGGAGAGAATAGGATAAAACCTTATTGATTTTTACTGATTGGGAGCGGCCAGTTAAGTAGGATCTGAACCAGGCCAATTAAGTAGGATCTGAACCAGGACACAACAGGAGGTGAGACCCCCTATCAAGTACCCTCCTCAAACATCCTACAGAGATTCTGCAAGCCTTTAGAAAATACTGCCAATCTCTATGTGGTGAAAAGTACCCCTACTGCTCAAGATACAAAGTCCTACTTGTCCACTTTGGGTCTTCCCAAACTTACCCTTACTCAGATCGCCTTTATGGATGCCTTCATCACCTCAGATGAATTGAAGAGTGCCATTAAACGATTAAAATCTGGGAAGAGCCCTGGTCCCAACGGATTTGTGAGGGTGTTCTACAAAAAAATTTCGGGAGTTCATAGTTCCACCCCTACTAGATACCTGTAAAGAGGTGAACCCTATCCCCCCTTCCTGGAAGCTGGCTACTATTTCCCCATTCCAAAACCAGGAAAAGACACCACATTATGTGCCACGTACCACCCTATTTTGGTCTTAAATACAGATTAAAAGTTATCCACAGCTATTTTAACAAAAAAGTTGGAAGGATTGCTCCCTTATTTAATAGACGGTGACCAAACAGGATTCATAAGGACCCGACAAACACAAGATAATATAAAATGGACCCTTCACATTCTTCACCATGCCACCGGTCTGAAACACCTTTGCTCTTGTTTAGTTTGGATGCGGAGGAAGCTTTTGACTGGGTGGCATGGCCCTTTTTTAGCAGCCACCTTTGGAAAAACGGGTTTCTCTCAAAAATTTGGAAAGCTGCTCTCGCTTTTTTATGACAACCCTAGAGTGTACATTAAAGTTAATGGACGAGTTTCAGAGCTCTTTTGCCTTTTTCCAGGGAATGAGGCAGGGATGTCCCTTATCGCCCTTATTGTTTGCAGTGTACCTCAAGCCACTTGCTCAGGCCATTAGACAGAACCCAGACATTACAGGCATTAATTTAGGAGGTAGACATCAAAAGATAGCTCTTTATGCGTATGACCTGTTAATCTTTCTTACTCCCCTGGATACCACGGTACCCTGTTTGTGGGACACCCTTAACACGTTTGGACAGTTGACCGGGTACAAATTAAATATGATGAGGACTGAGGTCCTTCACATACAGTATATTATTTCTCATTGTCCCATATACGAAAGTATTACCCATTTAGATGGGACCTCCCTTATTTAAAATATCTAGGGGTGCACCTAACGAAAGATCCAGACCTACTAGCCACCTGTAATTATGACCCGCTATTACAACAGTTCACAATAGATTTAGAATCATGGAAAAATATTCCGCTTCCCTTGATTCAAAAGATTGATGCCATACGTATGAACCTACTCCTTAGGTTCCTTTACATCATTCAGACTCTTCCGATTACCCCATCGATAACCTCTTTTAGGGAGCTTAATAAAGGAAATTCATGTTTTATCTGGGGGGCACAATGCACATGAATCAAGTTTTCCTTGCTACAGCTCCCAAAACACATGGGTGGGCTAGCACTGCCAGACTTGAGGCAATATCATAGCGCAGCTCATTTACAGACAATTTTTTGTGGCTTCATAAGACATATCATGCATACTGAAAAGATCTAGAGATAAGGGAGGAAAATCTGCATAATATTTCACAAAATTTTGCTTTCACATCCACCTATTCTTTTAGCTGATATAACCAGTAACCCCATACGTGCAACACGTTAAGACATTGTTGGAGAACTATGTTGGAGTCCTCTTACATAAAAAAGTCCAGGTTCTTGTTGTTTTTGATCTTATATCTTATATCTTGTTACTTTTTTTTTTTTAATGCAGCTGTTTGCTCCCCGTTGCCTCCTCCCACCAACTGGTGACAGGGACACATATGCATTTTATGGATTTTCTCCGCCCCCACCCCGAGGCCCGGCACAATTGCTGTAGCAGCTGTAGGAGGCATGCATCGCACCCAGCGGTGCCAGCTCCCTTCCGCCTCCTGATACATTTGCCGCCCTCTCTCCGCCTACGCTACCCACCAGACCTCCACCTGGTGGGAGCAGAACTACAGGGGAGGGGGCGCCAGCCCACCCTCTGCAGAGGAGAGCTGCCTGCCAGCATGCTCAATCCTGCTCCACCCTCCCCCCCCCAACACTGGCACCCCAATGACCTGAGGTTGTTCCCGAACCTGGGTCGCTGGCATAGCACGAGGTAAGGCATCCAGCACCTCAACCCTCTGTGCCACTGAGCCGGCAGGATCTTTCTACCATTTTACCTGCTCAGCTAGATCATGGCTTTAGAAAGTGGAAGAGATTTGTGTTGCATTTAATACTTCATTGTATTAAAGAGAATAGGATTTTAACATCTGAAGAACTGCAACAAACATTACGGGTGATGGATCCCTTTCGCTATCTCCAGGTAGCCGACTTCATTAAACATATCTTACCCCTGAGGGAGGTAGAGTTTATTTTGCCCTCACTGATATCTGTAATACAATTAGCATTGCAAGAATCAGCTCCTTTACCACACATGCTCTCTCACACACACACACACACACACGTGCGTGTGTGTGTGTGTGTGTGTGTGTGTGTGTGTGTATATATATATATATACACATTGCAAAAAACTCTGTTAATGCATCAGTTCGGGTTGTAGCCACAGTGACAAAAGTGTGGAAATGTGGTGTTAGAGTTACCAACCCACCCCCACGCCCCATCCTCAAACCTCTAACTCCACATTCCCCCTCCCACCCCACACACACACACACACACACAGACTCAGCAGTACAAGACACATCCATGATCATGGTCCAGCAACTGTATGAGTTCTGCTGCCATCAGAGTGCCTTGTGGGTACACATGCATGCTGGGCAACCATGGGGAGATGGCCCACAGTAAGCATTTTGCAGTTACAAACATAAATAACAAGATTTAGGCAGATGCCTGTATTTCAATTGTTAAGAAATGATGAAACACGCAGTATGTTATCTATAGATAGCTGTATTGGAAATAAGAGTTTGGATAACTTTAGCAACAGTCAGTGGATGTTCGCTTATTTTTTTTTCTGATGGAGTGAGACAGTCCTAATAACAAATGGTAATAATAATAAAAGTAATGTTTTGTAGTATAGTTTCTAGGGACATGGATCTGTTGTTCATCCACACTGTCTGGCAGGTACCCTGGGTGCTTTAATTCTTGCCGGAAGGTCTTCAAGCTGGCTCCTCCCACCCACCCGGGTGGTAAAACTCTTGGCTCCGCCCCATGATGCCAGATCTTCCTTACTGCTTGGAAGCTCAGGTTCCCTCCTTAGCGCTCTGCGTTTGAGACCGGATCCTAATTCTTCGGTTCGCCCGAAATCGATTTTGAAGTTTTTCAAACTTCGGTCTTCTTTTTCCCTCGCGGCTGTGATGGACAAATCTGTTCCCGGCTTTCGGAGGTGCCCCTGCAGGCAGAAAATGTCCAGGACGGATCCGCACTCCACGTACGTCTACTGCTTAGGCCTAGACCATGACCCGCAGCTTGCGAGTTGTGCCGTTCTTTTTCGGCCAATGTTCTGGATGGCCGCATTGCCCACTTAAAGCTCGGGCACCCCGAGAAACGTTTTCCGGCGGTGAAATCCAAAGAGGCTCGTTGGGCGGTTTCCGCGGCGGCTGGCTCGGCTGAGCAGCTCGAGCAGATGATCACCCTCGAGGAGGAAGCGGCCCAGGCTGCATCTTCTTCTTCCTCGGCCGCGGCATTTATCCCACTCTCTCTGAGTTCCTCTTATACAGCTTCATTCAAGGAGCTTTGTCAGTCCCTTTCCACGGAGGGAGAGGGGCCTTCGGGACGTTCTTCTCGGCCCAAGAAAAGAGAGTCGAAAGGTAAGTCCCACCGTCGGTGTTCCTGGGAGCGGGAAAGGTCCTCCTTCCCGGGTAGCCGTCCATCGACTTCGGTCGAGGTTGTGGCTGAGGCCGCTGGCTTCATGGTGCCCCCGTCAGGCCAGCCTGCCGAGACTCCCGTCGACAAAGTCGAGATTTTTCTCAATCCGTTAGACGGGCTGTCGACTGGAGAAGCCGACAACCGTACTTCACCGGTTCCCCTGGTGGATACCGAGGATCTGCCTGCTCGTTCGGGACCGCAGTCCCCAGTTAAAGTTCCCGAGCCGAGGGAAGAGCGGGTATCCCCCGCCCCTTCCCAGACCCACCCTCGGTCCCCCCGGAGGTCTCGGTCTCGGTCGCGGACCTCTTCTCAGTCCAGCCGTTCCTGCCGACATCGGCGGTCTCAGTCTCGTTACCGAAGTAAGCGGCGATGTCGCTCTTCCTTGTCCGCCTCCTCGGAGGAGGAGAGGCTTCGACGCAAGTTGCGCCGGCGCTACGAGGATTTGATGTGGCAGCAGTTGCTGCTATCCGGGCCTAAGCCGATCCCAGCTAAGACCCCAGCCATCAAGTGGCTGTCGCCGGAACGGCCGAAGCAACCACTCGTTCCAGTCGAGTTGCCCGCCCCAGGGCCAGTTGCTAAGCCAAAACCAACTGGTCCACCGATTGTGGTGGAACCTCCGCCTCCTCAACCTAAGTCGGGGGCCCCGACCAAGAGTTCTCGGTTGGGTCATGGCCTGCCCCACAGGTTGTCGGTCACCCTCACTCCCGACCGTCCTCGGCAGGTGAAGGGTAGCTCAGGGCCAAGGCAGCTGTTCAGAATCCGACAACGATTCCTCCCTGTTCTCCAGGCAGTGCGATCTGGAGTCCTCCGGGGGCCAGTCAGTGGACGATAGCCCATCGTCCTTCTTGGGTCTGCTTCGGCTCATCTCGGAATCCACTGGGATGCAGCTCGAGCCTGTGTCCAAATGGGCCAAGTATCCCCTGATGGAGATTCTGGACTGAGGGGATTCTCCTACGGAGGCCTTTCCGGTGGCTGAGGCCATTGTCGGCCCAGCCTTGGAGCTTTGGCAGCGGCCTGCTTCCTGTCCAGTGCCTTCGGCCAGGATGGCCAGGAAGTATGTGGTCCCTACCGGCTCTTTGCCCGGTTTCTCGGAACACCCCTCTGCGAAGGGGTTAGTCACCGACGGCATTTTCTGGTGTTCCGGTGACGCTCGGGATGTGGACAAGCCCCCCGACAAAGAATCCAAAAAGCTGGACTTTGCCGGGCGCAAGGTGTACGCTGCATCCTCCCTTGGCCTCCGACAGGCCAGCTCGGCCGTGCTGATGGAACACTTCTCCCACGCCGTCATGGGCTCCCTGGATGAGGTTGTTCCTCATCTCCCGCCTGACCTGCAGACCATGGTCCGCCAGGTGCGGGACCAGGGCAGGGTGGTGGCGAAACAGCAGCTCCAGACTGCTCTGGACATAGGTGATTCCTGTGCCAGGTCAGTAGCGGCCGCAGTGGCCATGCAACGCAGGGTGTGGCTGAGGATATCCACTTTCACGGCGGATACCCAGCATAAGTTGGCGGACGTCCCCTTCTTGAGGGACTGACCTCTTCAGCCCTGGAGTGGAGGGACACTTCCAGCGGATCGAAAAGTCCAGTGCCACTTTGGACTCAGTCACCTCCGCGCAGAGGGACAAAGGCCGCTGTCAGCAGCAGAAGTCCTTTTGTCCTTCGGTCCCTGTTCCTAGACCGGCCCAGCAGCATCAGCAACAGGGCCAGCAGGCTCGTGCTTGGCATCCCAAACCCAAGCCAACAGCTTCCTCCAACAGGAACAAGGAGGTAAAGGCCCGGGAGGTTCCTCGGCTGGTTCTTCCTCCAAGCCTGCCCTGTGACAGGTTGAGGGGTGCCACCCCAAACCTCGTCACTCCCCCCTGGGCTCCCCCCATGGGGGGACGGCTCCGCCACTTCCTTTCCGCCTGGTCTGATATCACCACGGACTGCTGGGTGTTGGAGATGGTAGGAAAAGGCCTACCTCTGGAGTTCGAGCAGGTTCCACCTTTTGAGGCTGTTGCCCCTCGGGGGGCCACGGGGTCCGCAGCCTCGCTGTTGGCCCGCCGGGCCGACATTGCCCTGCTCCTCGAAAAAGAGGTAATCAGGAAGGTGGCGGATCCTCCTTCAGACCCGGGGTTTGTGTCCAGGTACTTCCTGGTCCCAAAACAGACGCGGGGCTGGTGCCCCATTCTCGACCTGCACGACCTGAACAAGTTCCTAAGGTCTCGAACCTTCAGGATCGTCACTCTGGCTCAGATAATCCCATCCTTGGAACGAGGCGTGTGGTTCTGCTCCCTGGATCTCCAGGACACGTTCTTTCATGTCCCAATCCATCCATCCCATCAGAGATTCCTCCGCTTCAGAGCGGAGGGATCCCTACAGTTCGAGCCATGCCCTTGACCTCTCTCTAGCTCCCAGGGTCTTCACCAAATGCATGGCAGTGGTGACAGCATTCCTGCAGCGCCGAGGGGTCCGGGTGTACCCTTACCTGGATGATTGGCTGATAGCAGCCCCCACCAGACAGGAGGTGGAGCGGTCCAGAGATCTGGCCCTTCAGGTCTGCTCTCAGGTTGGCCTCCTCATCAACGAGGCCAAGTCGGAACTTGTGCCAAAGCAGGTGATTCTGTTCATCGGGGCAGAGCTCGACTCTCTGCGAGCCAGAGCATGGCTCCCGGGGGACAGGGCCGAGGTTCTTTCCTCCTTTGCCCAATCATTTCTGGTTGGGCAATTGCGCCCTGCCCGGGACTTCCTGCGCCTCATGGCAGCCTGCACCAGCGTGGTCCGTTGGGCCCGTTGGTACATTCGTCCCCTTCAGTGGGGACTGGCCAGCCAGTGGTCACAACACCGTGATCCATTGGACCGGCCCGTGACAGTGACCCAGGAGATGTGGAGCGCTGCCCAGTGGTGGATCATTCCAGCTCATCTGCAGGAGGGTATCCCGTTCGTCCGCCCCGAGCCGATGGTCTCTCTCTCGACCGACGCATCTCTGATGGGTTGGGGTGCCCATCTGGGGGAACACCGAGCGCACGGCCACTGGTCCCCTCGGGAGTCCCGATGTCACATCAACCTGCTGGAGCTCCGAGCGGTCCATCTAGCTCTCACCACCTTCGCTCCGTTTCTACGGGGTCAAGTGGTTCAGGTCCAGACGGACAACACCACGACCATGTACTATCTGAACCGCCAGGGCGGGACGCGCTCCTTGCTGTTATGCAAGGAAGCTTTCCGCATTTGGTCTCTAGTGTGCAGCCTGGAGGTGGATCTCCTAGTCATTCATGTGGCAGGAGCCTCCAACACCCTGGCCGATGCCCTAAGCCGGATAGGGGCTGCGTCTCACGAGTGGTCTCTCCTGCCGGAGGTAATACAAGATCTCTTCTCCCACTGGGGCATGCCTCAGGTGGACCTGTTTGCCTCCAGGGAGAATGCGAAGCTGAGTCTGTTCCATGCCCGCCCCCCTCAGCAGGGCTCGCTGCAGGGGGATGCCTTCTTGAGGCCATGGATCCCGGGCCTCTTCTACGCCTTTCCCCATTTCTCTTGATCCACAAGGTGCTTCTCAAGGCGAGGAGGGACAAGGCGCAGGTGATTCTGGTAGCCCCAGACTGGCCCCGCCAGTTCTGGTATCCAGATCTCCTCAGCCTCAGCCTCAGCTCCGGGCTCCCGAGGCGGCTTCCAGCCCGCCCGGACCTGATCTCAGTCAATCAGGGGAAGATATTCCATCCGGACCTTCAATCCCTGCACCTGACGGCCTGGTTCCTGAGTGGCTAGAGTTCCAGGCCTTGGGTCTTTCCGACGAGGTCCTCAACGTCATTGAGGCATCCCGTAAGGAGTTGACCAAATGCTATGCCTTCAAATGGAAGAGGTTTTCCATTTGGTGTCAGGGGAAGGGCTTGGACCCTTCTGACTGCCCCTTGGCAAGCATTCTGGACTACCTGTGGTCCCTTTCTCAGCAAGGGCTTCGGTCGACGACCCTTAAGGTGCACCTGCAGCCATCTCTGCTTACCGGCGCGGGCCGGCAAGCAGTCGGTGCTGGAGAAGGTGGTCGGGTGCTTTTTCAAAGGCCTTGACCACATTTCCCCTCCGGTGCGAGAACCTCCACCTCCGTGGGATCTACTGCTGGTATTGGCCAAGCTCATGGGCAAGCCATTCGAACCAATGCACAGGTGTGATCTTTCACACCTGTCGTGGAAGACCACCTTCTTGGTGGCTATCACGTCAGCCAGAAGGATGGGAGAGCTCCAGGCACTTTCCATCGAGCCTCCCTACCTGGTCTTCCACAGGGACAAGGTTGTCCTGCGCCCCCACCCGAAGTTCCTCCCGAAGGTGGTGTCGGAGTTTCACCTTAACCAGGTGTTGACTCTGCCGGTGTTCTACACCAATCACACCTCGGAGGCTGAGTATAGGCTCCATACCTTGGACCCTAGATGAGCACTCGCTTACTATAAGGAGCGGACGGCTGAAGTTCGGGGAGAGGTTCGCCAGCTGTTTGTCACCTACGCTGAAGCCACACCTGGCAGACCTGCAGCAAAGCGGACGATAGGCAGGTGGATCACCTCCTGCATAGAGCTCTGCTACGGGTTGGCGGGCATGGAGCCTCCCAGAGGGATAAGAGCTCATTCTACCCACCATACCGCTGCATCGGTAGCTGCTTCCAGGGACGTCCCTATCCAGGATATCTGCAGGGCTGCTACCTGGAAGTCGGCACACCTTCATTACCCACTACCACATCGACCTCGAGTCACACCGGGATGCTGGTTTTGGGGCCTCAGTTCTCCAGTCTGTCTTTCCCAAGTAAGTATTGAGGGTGTGCGCCTTGCCTCCCTCCTCCCGGAGAACTACTAGGAGTCTGCCAGACAGTGTGGATGAACAACATATCCATGTCCCTAGAGATACAGGTTACTCACCTGAGGAGTTCTAGGAATGGTATATGTTGTTCATCCACACTCCTCCGACCTCCCGGCTCGATGCACAACCTGAGCTTCCAGCGGGCCAGATCTGGCGTCATGGGGCGGAGCCGAGAGTTTTACCACCCGGGTGGGTGGGAGGAGCCAGCTTGAAGACCTTCCGGCAAGAATTAAAGCGGCAAGGATACCTGCCAGACAGTGTGGATGAACAACATATACCATTCCTAGAACTCCTGTTACAGGTGAGTAACCTGTATTTACAAGCAACATGTGACTGCAACAGTTGTAACATCCAAAGCTAACCATAACATGCTGCTAATGAGTATTTCCAGTTAACGCAGAAGTATAGCAACATGTGATGGTGCTAGTTTCATACCCGAGCAGTATGTGAAATGTACTATATATGTGTCAGCTGTATCTGTCCTGCTACCACTTGCCTATTTGGTGGCAGCGATACCTGCAGCGAGCCAATCGTTGAATTATGACACATAAAAAGCAATACTTAGAATGTTTGTGCAGATTAAGTTTCACTTTATGAAAAAGATATGCCATCACTAATGTGTCATCATACTGCACTTGCAGTTTAGAGTCAATCATACTGTATTTGTTTTTCTTTACATAGTGTTATGTGAAAGGAGTACAGTGTCGTGACTATTGTGCTTACAGATGTGACTGACTGGTATAGTGTCTTACAATCTTGCATGTGTCTTGCATGTGGGAGGACTGCAGAGTTAGGGGTTTGAGGATGGGGGTGAGGTGGTGGTGGGGAGTAACCCAAACACTGCATTTCAACACTTTTGTCACTGTGGAAACAACTCTGATGCATTAACAGAGGTTTTTGCAATGAATTTCCCTTCTTATTGAGAAAGTGTAATATGAATAGTAAATGGTATGTGTTGGTGGAAGGGGCCCTGCACTCCCACCAAGCTGTCCATTTGTGCATAATGATATGTGTCTGTGGGAGCACGGCCCCGGAGCACATAAGCACAGAGCCATACAACAGCCCTATGGGGCAAGGAACCCATGTAACACTAATTTGCCAATATCTCAGGAACCGTAGTACGTGGAAAAAAATGGAAGTGTAATCATGACAGTGACTAGTTTACACAATATAAGGGACTGAATCCACATCTTGCATTGTTTCCAAGATACGGGCACTGAAAGGCACTGTAAGTGCTAACTCTGAGGGCATAATACTGGCTTACAGACATAAAAATGAGCAATTGGAACGGTAAATCACCAATATCTCAGGAACCATAAAAGGTAGAAACAAAATTCAAATTTCATGTTATTTATGACTTTCCAAACTACTTCTGTATTTAGTCCCCTTGGGGGGGACTAAGAATTTATGCGACAAAAAGTCCGTATCTCAGACCATTTTCGAATACGGGCACGGAAAGGCGTCATGGATGCCACAGTGCTAGCCTATGGAAAAATTTCTGAACTTCGAAATGCACCACCAAAATGCACATGTGTGGTACCAGGGCTTGCCACCCTGCAATTTCTGCCCAAAAGACCCAAGCGTTTTGTTGCATGAGGATGGCAAAGATTTGCAGTTATTTTGGGAACACTTTCGCGAATTGCTTTTGCAAATCAGAAAGTTCATAAAAAAAAATCACAGAAACTTTCATTTAATATTTTCAAAAGAATTGAAAAACACATTTCTGGGGGGTTTAACCCCCCATAAAGATATAGTTAGCATCCTCAGGACCTGACTAGGTAAACACAACAATCAGTGTTTACCAAGAGGGTCCCAATTTTAAACGGCAGGCATTTTTCTGTGTCACTAACTGAAAACAAGATGGCCGAATCACGAAAGTAAAAGGGCCATTTGCGAAAGTAAACATGGACATTTGCGAAAGTTTCGTGATTTTTGCTAACTTTTCCATTGCCTAGAAAGAAATTTCTTTTTAATAACTTTTGAGCGGTTTAATATTTTTCACCAAATCTTCGAAAGGCACATCGGTGACCAAGGCTGCATCTTCCCTGAAGTTTTCGGACCAAACGTACAAACCGTGCGGGCTGTGGGCATGAGCAAAGAAACAAGCAGAAAGTCTTTTTTTTTTTTTTTTCCGTTTTTTTGGCATTCTGCAGCTCCACAACCGTACATCCGACCATAATGCAACTTGCTACTTCCAGAGATCTGTGGTACCAGACTGCGCATGAGGCATTTCAGGCAAATCCGTCATACAGTGGCAAAGTTATTAAGGTGCAAAATTTGAGGATTAACATTAAAGTGCTTACTCAACCTAACTATAGTGGCACTACAGTGCCCCTATAATATATATATTATAAGGAAGCGGTCACTATAGTTAGGGTTGAGTAAACGACAGTTAAATATTAACCCCCAAATTTTGCATATTAATAATTTTGCAACCGTTCAACAGATTTGTGTGAAATTCAGAATGCGCTGTCCCATGGGGTAGATTTCTTGATTTGCAAGTTGCGTTTCGATCAGATTTGCTGTTTTTGTGCAGTGAAGTGCCAAAAAACACATTTTTCGCTTTTTTTTTTTTTTTGCATTTTTTTGCACATTTTTGCTGATCTTCGCCCATCGTACTGTGGCCATACCATTTGGAGTTTTGGTCTGAAATTTGCAGGGTTGAAAGAGGTCGGCTCAAAGAACAATCCAGCATTGGTTTGGTGAAAACATATTACTCCATTCTAAAGTTATTTAATTTTGAATTTTCGGGTTCTGAGCATGCTCAGTTCAGTCTTTGGAATAGGTGTATGTTTTGTGAAAGAGGATTTGCCTCATGATCAAGAATTTTTTTCACCTCTTGAATGGGGATTTATAAAATCCCTTTTCATGGGCTGCCATCTTGTTTCATTTTTAGCTATAAAGAAAATGTAACTTGCCCCATGGATGTGTTCTATGGTAATTGAAGTATGGGTTTTGCTCAGGGCAGCACCCTGTACAAACCCATTGCTTTGGTTCTGTTCAGTTTTTTTAAAAAAAAAGCCGTTTTAGATTTTCAAAATCCTTGTTCATCACTCGCTTCCGATCCTTGATCGTGAGGTGTCAAAATCCTTGTTTGTGAGCTGATCCTTGTTTGCGAGGTGTCAAATCCTTCTTTGCGATTTCCGGACCAGATGGCCCCATCTCACGAACGATTGGCTCGCTAAAAGCAATTTTGTCAGCTCACAAATAGGGATCGGCTCATAAAAGGGGATTTTGACGGCTTGCGAAACAGATTGTTTTTTTAAATCCCTTTTCACAAGCTGTCAGAATCCCTTTTCTCGAGCCAATCCTTGTTCGTGAGCTGTCAAAATCCTTATTCGTGATTTCTGAACCAGATGGCCCTATCTTGCAAACAAGGATTGGCTTACGAACATGGATTTTGTCACTTCACGAAAAAGGATCGGCTCATGAAAGGGGATTGGTATTTTAAATCCCTTTTTGCGAGCTGTCAAAACCCCTTTTTGCGAGCCAATCCCTTGTCGTGAGCTGTCAAAATCCCTGTTTGTGAGATCAGGACCAGATGGCCAAAATCTCATGAACGGGGATTTTGACAGCTCACAAATGGGGATTCACCTTGCGAACGGGGATTTTGACACCTCACGAACAAGGAATTTAAAAACTTTCCCAGTGTACTGCAAATAAATGGTTTGGTCTTTTGGCTTGAAATTTTCAGGGTAGAAAGGGGGTGTCCCACAGATGTGAACTATGCTGTTTAGGTACAAAAATTAGCATCAGTTTCATAGCTATGCCATTACGAAGTTGAGAAATTTCCCATAGGGATAACATTGTGGCGAACATGGCGCCTTTCGGTGCCTATATCTCAAACGCTTTGAGATACAAATTTTTTGTGAAACACAGCTTAATACACATTTAGGTATACAAAGTACGTGTGTGGTTTACCAGTCCATGATTACAACTGTAGTGGAAGTTTGTCAAAGGTTGCTACGGTTATTGAAATATTGAGCCATTTGCAGCACAGGGGTTAATAGGAATGTGTCAAGGCCTGTGCTATGTCTCTATAATAATAGGTAGGTGGAGGCCCTGCGCTCCCACATATGGTTAACATTATGAAATAATGGGACTGCTGGATCATCCGTTATGCAATAAACATGGAGATGACCGCTCATTACACTGTCTGTGCGCTTATTGGTAAGATTAGACTTTCTCAAAAAGTAAGGAAATTCATTTTTGAAAAACTTTGTTAATGCATCAGGGTTGAAGCGACAAAAGTAGGGAAATGAGGTGTTAGGGTTGACACCCTAACAACCCCCACACACTGTACCACCCCAACCCCAACCCCACCACCATAGACCAACAGGTGATGGGGTGTGCCTTAGGGTTGTCGGGCCTAATTCTCACCCCATTCTCCTATACCATATCATGTGAGCTTTTGTTACACATTGAATGGGGTGAGAGTTGAGGCAGGCGACCTAAAGACACACCTGTTGACTCTGTGGTGAGTGAAGGTGAGGTGATGAAGGTGTGTGGGGAGTGTTAGGGTGTGAGTTTTTGATGTGTATATTTTAGTTGTAAAAACTTTGTTAATGCATTAGTTAGGGTTGCCACAACAAAAGTAGGGAAAAGAGGCATTAGGGTTTCACCCTAACACCCCACCCCTGTGGAGACCAGGAGGTGTTGGGGGGGGTGGCACTGGGGTCTCCAACTGTAACACTCACCCCATTCTCCTATACTGTTGCCACCCAACTTATTTTACAATGGATCGGGGTGAGTGTTAGGGTTGGCAACCCCAGTGCCACTCTCTCCCCCCCCCCCCGGACACCTCATGGTCTCCACAGGGGTGAGGTGTTAGGCTGAAACCCTAACACCTCATTTCCCTACTTTTGTTGTGGCAACCCTAACTAATGCATTAACAAAGTTTTTGCAACTAATTTTCTTACTTTTTGAGGTAGCATAATAGTATCCTCATTTTACTGTGGGAGTGCAAAGTCCGACCTGCGCTCCCATCCCACCATCCAGATAGTATAACAGCATCCGCATGTTTAGGAGGGCAGGGCAGCAACAATGTAAGGATGCTAGCTGCGCAGCCAGTTTCTGCTGGCAGATTCATATATTCTTGTGTTACGGTGGGAGCGATCCCTCCATTGAGACAGTATAATAGTATACTTATTTGAACCCAAATTCTCAACATTGCCTGTTTATGACCTCGCCACATGTATCCGGCACAGCAAATTTTCAAATCCTCACCAAAACGTAATTCTGTGCAGCCGCAACACCATTCTACGCAGCAAGTACAAAATCACGTCTTGGACAGGATTTGAGAAATGACAGCTATGACACACATCAGGTGGGGTAAAAATAAGAGTATGTTGAAAATATGGGGTGAAAATATTGAAAATAGACTATGTTGCAAGCGTGCATAGTGAGATTGCGCTAAATGGCGATAAGGAAGCCATTTTTCTAAATTTTAACCCCAGATTATCAACATAGCCTTCTTATGACCCCACCCGATGAACAATGTGACTGTCGTTATGCAAATCCCTCTGGAAAGGTGATTTTGCCAAGTGACTGCAAAATCTCTCTTCTGACGAGAGTTGCCTAATGGCAGTCATATTGTTCAGGAGGTGGGGTCCCCAGGACCACATGTTAAAAAATTTGGGACAAAAATGTTAAAAAGTGGCCGGGTTATAGCCAAAAGTTAACCCCCCCCCCATATTGAAATACATAGGATGGCATTTACCTTAGTTCTTATTGCAGTTGCCGATTCCAGCAGCAAGACATGTCTTCATCGCGGGAGCGGTGTTGAACCAGGGATGATCTCAGGTGGTGGCGGTCTGGGGGACGTCAGGGGGTGTGTGGGGAGGTGGGTGCACTGTAGGGGTCGGTGGGGGGGTATGGGTGCAATCGGCGATGGACAATTTTCTTCTTTACAGGACAAACAGCACTAAAAGACTGTGAGGATGGTTTCAAGTTTTCAGAAAAAAAAGGAAACAGAAACGGACGGGACCCAGTGCCACCAATGATAACTGGGGCAATGGAGGGCACCACTGGACACAGGGTGACGTGGCAAGTAGCCACAAAAAAAAAATACATATATATATATATATATATATATATATATATATATATATATTCATTGCAAAAAACTCCATTAATGCATCAGTTAGGGTTGATTGTACAGCGATAAAAACTTGGAAATTTGGTGTTAGGGTTACCAACCCGTACTACCTTCCCCCATCCTACACACACCAACAGGCATCGGGGTGGGCATGGGGTCATCAGGCCTAACTGTCATCCCATTTCATGTGTAAACAAGCTGAGGTGGTATAGTATAGGAGAATGGGGTGAGAGTTAGGCCTGATGACCTCAACGCACACCCCGACACCTGTTGGTGTGTGGAGGGTGGGGTAGTAGGGGTTGGTAACCCTAACACCAAATTTCCAAGCTTTTGTCACTGTACTAGCAATCCTGACTGATGCAGTAATGGAGTTTTTTGCAATGAATTTCCCTTCTTTTTGAGAAAGTGTAATGTAAATGATAAGTGTTATGTCGGGCCCTGCACTCCCCTAACACTACAAATTTTGCATAATGGTTTGCATATGTGGAAGTGTGGGCCCTCTTGGCCCTGTGCTCCCACTTACAGATAAAGTACAGGGACATAACGCAGGCCTAGCATCAAGAAAATGAACCCTTGGAACACTAATTAGCCAATATCTCAGTAACCATAGCAACTATGAAAAAAATTCCACTGTGGTTATATTCTTGACTTTGAGACCCCCATGCGTGCTTAGACCACCAAGCTACAAGTAGTGAAAAATCCATATCTCAAACTGTTTTCAAGCTATGGATGTCAAAAGACACTATGGGTGCCTCAGTGTTATCTTATGGGACTCTTTGCAAGAAACTGCGCAGTGTACACTTGTAACGCCGCGATTTTTTGAATCTTTAACCAAATTTTCAACATGGGCTTTTTGGGGCCTCTTCTCATGAACAGTGGCACTGTGGTTTTGTTAATCCACCTCGAAAGTTGATTTTGCACAGCGACCATAGGTGCGAAAACATGTTACAGGCAGGAAGTGAAAAATGACAGTTGTACTGTTCATAAGGAGGTGTGAAAAAATGGCAATTTTGAAAATCTGGAATGGACATGTTAAAAACTGGCAAAGTTACTAGTGTGCGTAGAAACTTCTCAATGCACGCTCATAACGCAGTCATTTGTTGGAATTTTTGCACCAGATTTTCAACATGGCCTTCTTGGGACCCCCACCTCGTGGACACTGGCAATGTCATTTGATTAATTGGTCCCGAAAGGTGATTCTGCGCAGCAACTGCAAAATCACCTTTCGGGTCCAGTTAACAAGATGACAGTGACAGTGTTCATGAGGTGGGGGTCACAATAACCCCATATTGAACATTTTTTAAAAACATCCTGAAAAGTGGCCAAGAGATCAACATAAGTTCAAAACTCCATAGACCACCATTATACAGTGCTTACCTTGATTCCTTCAATTCGCAGTTCGGTTTTGAAGAATGCAGATGTATCCCGGTCCAGAGAAGATTGATGCTCTTGACCTCTGGAGGTAAGTATGGGTAAAGGGGGATACGGGGAGGTGGGTGCTCAGTTGGGGAGGGGGACTGGGGAGATGACGAGGGACCGTTTTAATTTTTACAGAAAAAAAAAGACTTCGGGGGATGGTTTTCTTTATTTAATAACAGGTTGAAAAATTAAATACATTTGGGCACAGGGGTGGGCTTCTAGTGTGCCACATAAGTGTGGGGGAGACATACTGACACAGGATTGGGCACCCCAATGTCGGTAGGGTACAGAAGGAATGGGGGGCCATACTAGTTGTATTCAGGATCCTGCATCAAAAATTTAGGTGCAGGATTCTGCATCAAAAAGACGTTGGGGGACTTTTTTATATTTGAAACAGGTTTTAAAACAAAATACATTTCGGCACAGTGGGGTGGGGGGGGAGACTTACCGATATGGGGATTGGGCAACCTGATGTCGGTGGGATACAAAAGGAAATGGGGTGTGGGCATATTAGTTCGATGCAGGATGCTGCATTGAACATTTTGATGCAGGATTCTGCATCGAAAAGACGTCTAGGGATGGTTTTCTTTATTTTAAATAGATTTAAAAATTAAACACATTTGGGCTCACTGGGGTGGGCTTTCGTGGTGCACATATATTTTTTCCCATAGGCTATAATGGGAAACTTTAAAGTTTAATAACTTTTGAACAGATTAATAGTTTTTCACCAAACCTTCAAAATGCACCTCCTTGACCCAGTCCCCATATACCCTGAAAATGTCAGAGCAGATGGACAAACTGTTCAGGCTGTAGAGAAGAGCAAAGAATTCTAAAACGCTGAGGATTTTTCATACTTTTTCATGCTCCGCAGCTCTGCAACTGAAAATCCAACTGGAACAAATCTTTCCAGATCCACATTTATGAAAACATTCGCGAAAAGTACCATTGGTTTACATGTGGGACTTTCGCGAAAGTCCATGAAACGTTTGCGAAAGTCCTGCATGTAAAGCAATGGTACTTTTGCAAAAGTCTACAGTTCTTTTGTGAAAGTCCACAGAACTTTCGCAAAAGTTCCGCGAGTAAACAGCCCAAAAAAACAGTTCCTTTGCCACTTCATAGCAAAAAAACGGTTAGGACTTTTGGGCTTAAATTTACAGGTTGGCAAGCCCTAGCCCCACAAATGTGCCTTTTGCTGGTTTGCTGAAGAAAAATCGACCCCGGTGCTATAGTTACAGCACTCCAAAGTTTTGGAATTTCCCATAGGATAATATTGTGGGACCTGCTCCACCTTTCAGCGCCTATATCTCAAAAAACAGTTCAAGATATGGATTTTTCGCTAAGCACAGCTTAGTACACCTGCTAGTACATGTTTAGGTGTACTAAGCATGCATAGTGGTGACCAGATCATGAACACAACTGCAAAGGAATTTTTTTCCAAAGTTGCTGTGGTTACTGAGAGAGTGCCACATTTGCTGTACAAGAGTTACTTGGAGTGTCTCTAGGCATGCGCTATGTATCTGTACTAATGGGTAGGTGGGAGCGCAGGCCCTCTGCATACCATTTTGCTAAACTGGGAGCACAGGGCCCTCCTGCGCTATGCCTCTACAGTTATGTGCAAGACGTCCTGCGCTCCCACATATAGTACACATACAAGTAACATTACACTTTCTCAGAAAGAAGGGAAATTCATTGCAAAAAAACTCAGTTTTAATGCAACAGTTAGGGTTGATTCTACACCGACAAAAGTCTGGAAATTCTATGTTAGGGTTATGAACCCTACCATGCCACCCTCCACACACCAACAGGTGTCGGGGGGTGTGTTGGGGTCACTGGGCCTAACTCTCACCCCATTCTCCTATACTGTACCATCTCAGCTTGTTTACACATGGAATGAGGGTGAGAGTTAGGCCAGCCAACTAACGCACAGCGTGGTAATAACCAGAAAGAAATGAAATGGGAGGTGCAGTAGTAGGGTTGGTAACCCTAACATTGAATTTCCAGACTTTTGTCGGTGTGGAATCAACCCTAACTGCGGCATTAAAACTGGAGTTTTTTGCAATGACTATATGGGGGATACATGATGGTCAGTAGTGGGATATGGAAAATATTCTCACTCCTGCAGAATGAGCTCTGTATTCTCACGAGTGCCGATGGCAAGTAATGTCAGTAATGGGCTAGGAGTGTTAGAAACATAATGGAACACAGGTGAGAGTGTTTTGCAAAGCTAACTGAGTAAGCTGCAGCTTCCATGAGAAAGAGAAACTGTTTTCTGAAGCAGTTTCATTTAGAATGCAAGCTGCAGTGAAGATATCCTTACTCTGATGACATCAGGAGAGTGTAAAATGGCATTTATCCTCACTCTGCAGATGTCATCAGGATTTATCCTCACTGCAGTAGAAATTACACAGGATATTCTACTGGGAAAGCTCTCACCCCAATGGTATAAAAAATAAAAACAGTTATATACACATATCGCCTTACATCAGTTGAGCCCAGATACAACATTTAACCTCAAACGGACTTGGAAAGATGACATAGGTGATTCATTGAAGAGGGAGGAATGGGACTGACACCTTAGATTTGTACACTCTGCTACAAGGTCACATATTTGGAAAGGATTTCCATGGAAGGTGACTGTTAAGCTTATTTATAGTCCCTGCAGTCCAGCTTAAATACCATCCTGCTGGGGGAGGTGTGGCCTGTTGGAGAAATTGTGGGTGCTGTCTGGCGACACATGGACACATTTTCTGGGAATGTCCATCTCTGACTCCCTTTTATGCAGATTTGGAGGCAGAATAAATAGAGATTTTTGATATCCCACTTCATCTGACAGTACTTTTTAATTTTTGTTTTATTGCTTTGCTGCTCCCTAGCGTTATTCACCTATGAGGAAATTATTAAATCTATGCCTGCTAGCAGCCAAAGAAAAACATCACCAAAAATTGGCTTTCAAATCAACCTCCCACCTTATCTGTGTAGCATGATCTTGTAATAAGGATATACAAGATGGAGAAAAATCATGGCATAGGTTAACCATCTCCTTGAAAATTTTGAAATTCTGTAGAGGAGGTGGGTAATATATATCATGAAACATAGACGGGACATTGCACCCTAAAGTGTGGCGGTGTGCTGTGCAGATTTCTAGGTTTTTTGAGTCTAAGCTCTTGGAACCATGGATTAACTTGCCATGAATACAGTTCTTCAGGAGAAGATAATTGTAAATCACTTGGATGCTGCTTTTTATAAAGTGTTACATATTCGTTGAAGGAACAGACTTGGGTCTCATTTAAAATGTGCATCTCTCCTTTTCAAGTATCTGTTTTCTGCTTGTCAGTTGCATCCAGAACTTTCTTTAGGAGATGTATTATTTACTCATATACACCATTTTTCGCAGCTTGGGTTGCTAGTGTTTTTTGACGTTGTCTTTTTTATTAGTGTTCATCTGTTTATATGCCATCATTGATGTTGTATGATGCACTTAAGAAAATCTTTCATAAAGACAGTTTAAAAAAGAAACTAGACTTATCTCACATACAGAAGATAATAGCAAGAGTTTCTGTGCTTACATACACAACATGAGGGCTTCAGGTACGTCCATAGGACCAATAAACATTATATAAATAATAAACGACACATAAAAATATCCATAAATGTATCCGCTACAGTTGAATGTGTTTATGTAATTCTCTCTCTGTGTATTGCACTGCATCATGTTGTATTCGTGGTGCATCTGTACTCCTCCCACTGTAGTTTATCTACACCCTCATCTACCATTGTTTGTATAGTACTGTATTTTGTATCGTATTTCTTAGTTTGTAATTGCTGGTCACTCTTGAAAAAGGGCAAGGATGCTCAGTGTGCTGAGGGAAGAGGGAAGGAAGGAAAGAAGGAAGGAAGGAAAATAGAACAAACTGAAATGGCAAATACTTTTAATGAATACTTCCTGTACACTATTCAACAAGGGTACATCAGTAAATAAGATAACCTAACACACAGAAAGTCTCCTCTCTCATCAAACATTTAACTCATCGGAGGTGCTAAAATTATTATCCCCAGCTAAAACCAAATAAATCCCTGGGACCAGACATGCTGCACCCCAAATTATTGAGAGCTTAGGGAAATCATTGTGGACCCATTAACTCATCTGTACAATATATCTTTTAACACAGGACAAATACCTAAACATTGGAAGGAGGCAATAGTAATACCCATACACAAAAAGGGGGATAGATCAGTAGTAGCCAACTATAGACTCATTAGTTTGACTGCAGTACTGTGTAAAATCAGTGAGAGCCTGAGAAAAAGGAAATCAGAGGAGGATCTTATAAAAAGACAGATTTAACGATAGCACAAAGCATAACTTTAAAAAGAACAAGGCATGCAGCAGCAATCTATTGTGCTTCTATGAAAAGGTGAATAAAACCGTAAATGAAAGTACACCCATTAAGACTGTCTTTTTGGATTTCCAAAAGGCCTTTGACAAAGTCCCACGTTCCATCTTATTAGGAAAATTAAAGAACTTGGAATTAGATCCTAGAATTATTAATTGGGTGCAGAACTGGCTGAGTGATAGGTCACAAAAAGTAATAAGGGGAGTTCTATCTTGAGATCTTGGTGTGTCAAGCTGAGAACCACAGGGCTCAGTGTTGGGTCCTATACTTTTTTTCTATATTTGTCAGTGACCTTTATACTAACATCAGTAATTGGGTAGTTAAATTTGATGAGATCAAGTTAGGGGGGCCCGTGAACACGGCCTGTGGTAGAAGTAAACTCAGAGATGACTTCTACAGAGTAGAACAAAGGGCCATAAACTATAATATGTTGTTCAGTATTGAAAAATGTTCCGTTCTACACCTGGGGAAAGATAATATACATCAGGATTATTACATAATGCAAAAGTTATTAAAAAAGTAGAAACCAAAAGGGCCTTCGGCATCATCATACTTAGGTCCTTAAGACCCACTACACAGTGGAAGTAACAGCTTTACTAATCTCTGAGTACCTATCCAATCTATTTTTAAATGCATGAAAACTTGTTGCATTGATTACTTCTACTGGTAGCTCATTCCACCATTTGACAGATCTGGACACAAAGCTATGCTTCCATGCCTCAGTTTGGCACTTTTTCCTTTAATTTGAAACTTGTGTCCTCTCATGTCATATCTGTGGTCCTTAGATTCAATCTCAAATCTCCCCTCAACATATAATCTTTCAAAATCCTATACAGCAAAAGTAAATCCCCTCTTCGTCGTCGTAGATCCAGTGGTCATAATTTTAGGTAATCCAACCTCTCCTCATACGGCTTTCCCCTACAACCTGCTATTAGTTCAGTGAATGATCTTTGTGATCTTTCAATTAACCATATATCTTTCATTAAATATGGACTCCAGCTTGGTGTACCACAGTCCAAAACTGGTCTAATATAACTGTTGTATACAGGCAGCAAAACTGTTTCATTTCTGGAAAAGATGCTTCTCCTTACACTATTTAAGTATATAGCTTTATTAGCTACATATTTACAATGGGCTTCACTTTTTAAATTATTCTTAATATATATTCCCAGATCCTTTTCACACACTGATGTTTTCAAGATTGTCCCATTTGATGTTATAATTCTGTCCTACATTCTTTTTCCCATATGCAAAGTACTACACTTCTGCAGATTCAGCTTCATCCCAGTTGTCTCTGCCCAATCAACCACATTCAAAATATCTTCACTGAACCTTAGTCTGTCATCAAATGAGTCAACCACACCTCCGATCTTAACATTGTCCGCAAATTTGACCAATTTATTACCACTGTTTATTTTGAGGTCACCTATGTATATACAGAAAAAGCAACGGGCCCAGTACCGACCCCTGTGGCACTCCACTTTCCACCCCAACCTCATGTGAAATATACCCATGTAGTCTTACTACCTGCTTCCTGTCCATTAGCCAGTGTGCAATCCATCTGATAATGGTGATACTGAAACCTAATTTAACCATCTTCTGAATTAAGGTTCTGTGGGGTACAGAATCAAAAGCTCTGCTGAAATCAAGCAGCACCACATCCATAGCCTTTCCCTGGTCATATTCTCCCCTATATAGTTATAAAAGCTTAAGTTAGTATTGCACGATCTGTTGTCTACACATCCATGTTGCAACTCATCATTCATGATGTTATCCCTCATCCATCCTTTAATTTCATCCACTATCAAACTTTCAATAATTTTTCCTACCATTGATGTCAAACTGACAGGTCAATAATTTGCAGGGTCAGTCCTACTTCCTTTTTTGAAAATAAGAACCACAATTGCACTTCTCCAGTTCCTTGGTGTACATATCCTTCTTTTAATGATCTTATGCCTATATCTACTGTAATACACAAAGGGCTGAAATTCAGTAACCATTATACCAAGTTGGTTCAATAATCAAATCATATAGAGGTGAGCACTAGTTCCTTCACAAAAGAAAGGGTCCTACAAGAGCTCAATAAGCTCAGGGTGGACAAGGCAGTGGGACCTGATGGCATACATCCCAGGTTACTAAAGGAGCTAAGGGTGGAACTAGCAGAGCCATTATCAGAACTGTTTAGTGAGTCTCTGAGCACAGGAGAGGTCACAGAAGGCTGGAGAAGGGCTCATGTGATCCTGCTCCATAAGAGTGGTAGCAGGGAGGAGGCAGGGAACTACAGACCAGTCAGTCTTACCTCAGTAGTGGGCAAGATTATGGAGGCACCCCTTAAGGAAAGGATAGTGCAACACCTGGAATCCATAGGAGCACGGGACCCAAGACAGCATGGGTTTATAAAAGGAAGGTTCTGTCAAACTAATCTCATAGATTTCTTTGACTGGGTAACCAGAATAGTGGACCAAGGGGGAGCAGTTGATGCTTACCTTGACTTCAGCAAAGGTTTCGATACTGTTCCACATAGAAGATTGATTAATAAGCTGGGTAGGCTCAGGGTGGGTCAGAAGTTGTTCAACTAGATGGCAAACTGGTTGATGGATAGAAAACAGATTGATGGGTAGAAAACAGAGTGTGGTGGTAAACGGTATACAGTCAGAAGAGATGCAAGTCGAAAGTAGGGTACCTCAGGTATCAGTCCTGGGGCAAGTCCTCTTCAATATCTTCATCAGTGACATTGCAGATGGACTGGAGGGTAAGGTTTGTCTGTTTGCAGATGACACCAAGATCTGCAACAGAGTAGATGATCCAGATGGGGTGGGCAGAATGAAAAGAGATCTGGATAAACTGGCAAAATGGTCAGAAGAGTGGCAACTGAGGTTTAATGCAAAGAAGTGCAAGATCATGCACATAGGGAAGAGAAACCCTGAAGCCACCTATAGGTTGGGAGGGGAGTTGCTGGCAGTCACAAGGGAAGAAAGAGACTTGGGCATCATCATCACTGATTACCTGAAATCATCCAAGTAGACCACTAAAGCAGTAGGTGAGGCTAGGGGGATGTTAGGGTGTATTAGTAGGGGTATCAAAAGTTGGAAGGGGTAGGTAATAATCCCTATTTACAAGACTCTGGTTAGGCCCCATCTGGAGTACTGTGTGCAGTACTGGAGGCCACACCTTCACAAGGACATTAACCAAATTGAGGCAGTCCAGAGAAGGGCAACCAAAATGGTGTAGGGACTGCATCAGAAAACATATGAGGACAGATTATCAGAGCTCAATATGTATACCCTAGAGCAAAGGAGGGAGAGAGGTGACATGATCAAAACATTCAAACATCTTAAGGGAATTAACAAGGTGAAAGAATCTAACATGTTTCAATATAAGAAAAATAGCAGGACGAGAACAAAGCATGAGATTGGAGGGAGGCCGATTAAGGGGTAAGGTGAGGAAGTTCTTTTTCACAGAAAGGGTGGTGGATGCATGGAACGGCCTACCTCAGGAAGTGGTGGACATGAATACAGTGCAGGGCTTTAAACAGGCATGGGATAGACATAAGGGAGCAATACAGATGAGTATGAATAGATAGGCTATTGACATAGCAAAGGCCAATGGCACATTTATAAGGTAGAAAAAAGAAATGGGCAGACTGGATGGGCCTTGCGGTCCTTATCTGCCGTCAACTTCTATGTTTCTATGCATAAAAAAGGCTTTCATAAGTAGAAGCAGACTATGTATGATGCCACTGTATAGAGCATTTATCAGGTCTCACTTGGATTACTGTACACAACTGTGGAGTCCATATATGAGGAAAAATCTAGAAAGGGTGGAGAGGGTCCAGTGTAGAACAATCAAGTTGATCTCTGTATTACACCACATGACATATGAAGATTGATTGGAAAATCTAGGGATCTACCACCTTAAACACAGGAGAGTGAGAGGAGAACTCCTAATGATGTGCAAAATAAGGAATGATGTAGAACTGATGAGGGAAGCTGGATTCAAGGTTCTGATAAAACCCCTTAGCCTCCGATTGCACAAACTGCAAATTAAATTGGAACACACTACAAGAAATAGGAGATTATACACCTTCTCTTAATGTGTGGGAAGGCCGTGGAATACTTTACCAAAGGATATAATACAGAGCAATAATATAGAAATATTTAAGTATAAATTAGACCAATATCTACTTAATGGGGGGGGGGGAGTAAGTTGGACCCACTAACTCGGGTATATAGACTTGCTGGGCCTCCAAGCTTTCTTCTATCACCCAGTGTAAATATTATGAAGCAGCTTCATTCCACTATGAGGTTTCAGATGGAGGAGGATGACATCACTAGGAGAAATCTGGTGGATTTTCTGGAGGTCCCTGAGTCACCCCACTAGGTCATTTCTCCTTTGCTTCCAGCTCTGGATGATGCTGCCGAGGCTGTTTGGTGAAGACTTAAATCAGTTCTTGTCATGCCTAGAAAGGCAGATAGACTGCACCAAGCTCCCCTTGGGAAGCTGTTCTATTCTGTCCAGCTTGAAATGGATTCGGTGGTCATTGAGGCTGCCCATAACCAGTCTAAGGTGCCCAGACACCTTAGCTCCCTCCCTCCTGACAAGGAGTCTAGGAGGCTTGATTTGTGGGGCAAGAGGACCTTTGTCTCAGCTACTTTGGGCCTTTGGATCTCAAACTACTTATCTCATCTGGTTAAGTGCCAGAGCAGCCTGTGGAAGAAGGGCAGGGCAGCCACCCAGGCCCTCTCAGAAGGATCTCAGAAGCAGGAGCTTCTCAAGGTTCTTCAGGTGGCAGAGGACATTAGTAAACACCTCCTCCAAGCCATCTGAGACATGTCAGATACCATGGTCAGGGCAGTTCCCAAAGGCATTTGCTTAAGGAGGCACTCTTGGCTCCACGTTTCTGAGTTTGCTGCAGAGGTACAGCAGAAAATCCTGCACACCCCCTTCGTGAACTCCAAACTCTTTGGTCCTGACATGCAGGATAATATTAGTAAGTTGCAGGCCTCAGGAGGGCCATCTGGTCAGTACACTCTCTTTATCATATTCAACCCAGAAGTTGCCCAAGACTTTTCTTTTGCAAGGTCTCCTAGAAGTCAGGGTCGGGCACTCTTCTTCAAGGGAAACACAGAGCTGCCTCCTTTGTGCTTACCCCTTCATGAACCACTGGCCCCTCAGCCAAAAGAGCCAGTGTGCCACCTCTGTCCTTGGCCCTGCCTCAGCCTGACTCCTTGCCTAGCCCACTCCTCCTGTTTCAAGCCAGAAGGTGGTGTTAGGGGATTGTTTTTAACTCCATCTTGAGCAGTGGAGGGCCATTACCACAGAGGCTTGGATTCTGCAAATAAATACAGTGGGACCACACCCTAGAGCTCCTGGAACAGCCCCCAGACTTTCTGCCTGTTCCAACCATGTATCCTCCAGACCACATTCTAGTGCTTCAGGATGAAATCCTTTCCCTGTTGCACAAGTAGGCCATGGAGCCTGTCCCTTGGGGTCAGCGGAACATGGGGTTCTACTCCAGCTTCTTCCTGGTCCCAAAAAGAACAGGAGATCTGCGTCCCACTCTAGATTTCAAGGGACTGAACCAGTACATTCAGTACAAGATGTTCTGGATGGTCACCCTGCAGGTCTGCAGGTCCTGTTGCCTGCTCAAGGAGGGAGACTGGCTTTATTCCCTGGACATGCAGGACACTTATCTGCATATCCTGATCTGTTCCCCGCACAGGCAGTGTCTCAGATTCCTCTTCCAATGGAACATTAACAGTTCAGTGTCTTGCCCTTTGGCTCGTCTTCTGCGCTGTGGGTCTTTACAAAGTGCTTAGCAGCAGTGGTGGCAGTTCTCGGATGGGAGGGCCTTTATGTGTTCCTGTATCTGGACAACTGACTGCTGAAGATCCAGTCCAGGGATCTCTTTCTGGGCCACACTGCACAGATCTCTGCAGTTGTTTCATTCCCTGGACATTATGATCAATCTACCCAAGTCTGTCCTTTTTCCGTCCAGCGCTTGTAGTATATTGGTACGGTTCTGAACATGACCCAGGGCAAGGCCTTTCTGTCCCAGGACAGGGCGGAATGACTGATGACTCACACCTCCCTAGTAGCTCTGTCACAGCCAGATGCTATCTCAGACTCCTGGGCCTTGTGGCAGCTATAGCCACTGTTCCCCTGGCCAGGCTTCAGATGCGTATACCCCAGTGAACCTCCAAGTTCAGTGGGACCAGCGCTCAGATGATCTGGATCAACTGATCCTTGTTTCCTCCCCAGTTTGCAAGGTTCTGTGGTGGTGGCAGAACCCACTCAATCTTTTGCGGGGAGTCCATTTCCTCATTCCCTCCCCTGGTCAGATCCTTACCACGGATGTCTTAGCATGGGGTGGGGAGCCCGCCTTGGTCCCTTCCAAACTAAGGGGTCCTGGTCTCCGGTGGACACTCACCCCCACAAAAAAAATGTGCTAGAAATGAGGGCAGTACTGTATGCCTTACATGCCTTCCAAAATCACCTGTCTCCAGGCCCTCTGGTGGTGTATTCAGACAACCTCAGTGTGGTATATTACATCAACAGGCAAGGGGTATGCACTTGTATTCCCCTGTGCAGGGAAGCGATGAGAGTCTGATACTGGGTGCTGGACCATGGTCTCAAGCTGTCAGCTGTCCATGTTCCAGGGGACCAAATGTTTTGGCAGACAGCCTCAGCAGGTCGCAGTCCATGAAACATGAATGGGAACTGCTGTCCTCGGTCGCAGAAAACCTGTTCGAAAGATGGGGTCCCTCAGAGTTGGACCTTTTTGCATCCCCGCTCAGCACAAAACTGCCATGTTCCTGCTTGCTAGATCCAGAGTCTAGAGTTTTCTGATGAGACACATTGTCCTTCTTCTGGAAAGGGAGGTTTCTTTACGTATTCCCTCCCTTCCCTCTGATCTAGAGGGTGCTTCTCACACTACAACTGAAAGGGGTGCCTCTCATCCTGGTGTCCCCATTCTGTGCTTGGCAAATTTGTTTTTGATTTCTGCAACAGCTGGCTGTGGAACCTCCAGAAAGAGGCACTTGTTGATGCAAGCCTGGGAGACCCTAGTCCACCCAGACCTCAAATCCCTTCTGCTGCATGCTTGACTCCTGTGGACATAGCCATAGCTTGTTTTGAGGTGTCTCAGTGAGTGGCTGATGTCTTGGTGGCTGCTCAGAAACCATCTACCAGAGCCACCTATTCAGTGAAATAGAAGTGTTTTGCCATTTGGGCATCAGCTTGTCACCTACCTGGTGAACCAGGTCCTTAAGTATCTTCTGTCCCTTTCAGACTTAGATCTGAGTTATTCCTCCATCAGAGTGCACCTCTCTGCTATTTCAGCCTTCCATGTGTCTGTCAAAGACCTATGGTAGCCCAGTTAGATATGGCTCATACATTTCTGCGGGGCATCCTTCTCTTGAAGCCCCACATCTGCAATCTTGTCCCTCCATGGGACCTGAATTTTGTGTTGGAAAAGTTGACCCTGCCATCTTTTGAACTGTCCGTGTCTTGAGAGCTGCATGTTGTTTCATGGAAAGCATTGTTTTTAGTTGTTGTTACTTCTGCTCGAAGGATTTTGGAGCTGCAGGCTCTCATGTGTGAGCAGCCTTATCTAAGTTTCCATAAAGACAGGGTCTTTTTATGCATTAATGCCAGTTTCCTTTCTAAGGTGGTCTCCAATGTCACTTTAAATAAGTCTGTCCACCATCCAGTTTATTACCCAGAGTATGCCAGTCCAAGGGAAGCACTGCCCCATACTCTAGAGGTGCACAGAATTTTACGTTACTATACATACCGTATTCAGGACTGCAGAAAGTCCAAACAATGCTTTTTTTTTTTCGCCCTAGGGTGAGAGGACACCTCAGTTTCTAAGCAGTGCTTGTCCAAATGGTTGGCCAACTCTTAATTTTTTGTTATAGGAAGTATAGTAGGGAACTTCCTGGGGCTGTTAAGGGGCATTCCACCAGGGATATGGTGCCACTTATGTTGCCTGTTTCAGGACTGTGTCCACTGCCAGCATCTATGCTGCTGCCACTTGGATTACTGCCCACACTTTAACCAAACACTACAGCTTGGACATTGCCTGGCCATGCTTCAGGGCCTCCTTTCATAGGCTTTTGGGCCTCCTGCCACCCTCTTGGCCTTGCTGTCAGAACTGCTTAGGAATCATTCTATAGGTGTGACCTGATGAAAGAGATATCCCTGAAGAAGATAGAATGGTTACATAAGAACTTACCGTAACAGTAGATCTTCGAGGGAATCTTTTTTTATCAGGTCATGCCGTCACCCCACTCCATCCTTATTTGGAGTTACCGTCTGTTTCCAGACTGGCTTATCTATGCTCCAACCTTGACTAGGGCTAAGCACTCTGTTTCTCTCCTTGGTTCCCCAGGAGTAGCTGGGTAAGAATGGTATCGGGGGGGGGAAGGGGGACTGAGGAGGGAGTGGGACCACCTACACCTTTATATGGAGAGTGGCGTTGGCATAGGCAGCCCCTAATGGACTGCTGCAGAAAAAGCTTCCATGGGATTCTAGTGCTTGATGACCAAGTTCCATAGAAGTGATCTACCATGCTAACATACTGGTCTGATGAAAGAGATTCCCTCGAAGATCTACTCTTATGGTAAGTTCTTGTGTAACTGTTCTTTTTTGAATAAAAGGAATTACATGACATTTCCTTCACTTGCAATGTCATAATTTTAAGGAGCTTACAGTATCCCTGTATACAAAAATGTCACTTTAAGTCATGGCGCTATAACTGACATCAGAAACATCTCGGGGGGACAAAATGCATGTTATGATAACATCACAACATTGCCAGCCCATCAGTAGAGCACAGTGGTACCTCACATATTTGGTGACATATAGAATAATGTATGGGCAGCCGTACTCGGCAAGACTGTGTTTCCCTCAAGGACTTAATTGGTGTAACCTCACTATGTGCAGTATTTTACCTTCTTCCCCAACTCATTAAGGAGTGTGCCCTGTAGTCTACATTCTTTTTTAAATTTATATTTATTGTTTTTGAATAAAAACAATTACATGCCATTTCCTTCACATGCAGTGTCGTCATTTAAAGGAGCTTACAGTACCCCTGTATACAAATACATCACTTTAGACTGTGGTGCTATAACTAGCATTAGAAACATCCTTGGGGGAAACAATAAATGCATGTTATGATAACATCACAACATTGCCAGCCCATCAGTAGAGCACAGTGGTACCCCCACATAACATATAGAATAATCTATGGGTGAGTTTGTGTAACCAGAATGTTACACACACCTGAGGTCTAGGATGCTACATAAACCCCGAGAGTGAAGCTCGAGGGGTTTATACAAGCATCCACAATGAGGGTGTGTGTAAAATTCTGGCTGCAACACACCCACCCATACATTATTTTATTTAATTAGTAGTCATCATTGTCCTTAAAAAAAAAAAAATCTAACAGTGAGAGAGTGTTAAATTGCTGTAAAGTGTTTTTATTTCAGTAAAGCTTAACATGAAAGTAAAACCTTTTCTTTAAGTGAAGAACATTTATTTTTCAAATTTTTTAAATATTAACTTGTTTTAGGAATAACTTAATTGAGCTTGTTTGACAGCTACTGATTGTAACTGCTCTATTATAACCACAAATATCAACTGGGCAGTTATAGCTTAATATAAAACTCTTGTTATCTGTGTATATAAAAAATGATGACCAGTATTTAAATATGGACTAATATATGTGCATCCATACACAACAAGGCTGTTTCCATTGAAAGGTGAGATGACATCATAGACATCTCTATGATGTCATCTCATTCAAGATGGAAATATCAGCTGTGCTGTGTGTATGGTTGAACTTGCCTATGCATTATTTTGTGTATGTTGGTTTTAATTCGTGTGCTGCTTTTTTAGCTTTGTCTTGAATTGTGGTCAGATAAACAAAAAACAGCAAACAAAACTAAAGATTATAAACATTTAATGCGATTAAAGTAATGCCTACTTGAGCGGGTAACATTTGAAGTAGCTCATCTTTTAACAAACAGTTCACGTGGTTTTCCCACCTTGTTCTGCCCAGCCACCACCTTCCAACCAATCCTTCCCAGCCCCGTCACTCGGGTTCTCCAGGGCTTACCTCACTCCTCTTTGTCCTCTGCCAGAAGACCTCCTCGGAGGTACCTGGTCACCTGTGTGTAGTGTGCAGGGGGCTTGGTTATCATCCTGCGACTGGAATTTTTCCCACCATTTTCTCCCCAGGGTCCACCACGTGTGCAGTGGACGTAATGTGCGTACTCTGCCTCGGCAGAGACACCGGCTCTCCCTGCTGCACTGCCATCCAAATTCTTCCAGGTGGAAGACAAGCAGCAGGACACTATTACCCCCCCCACCGAGGGGTGAGAGCTGTCCTGGGGATGCTCAACCCCTCCGCTGGCTCCCGAGCAACCCATATCTATTTCTGAACCTGGGTAGCCAGCATGGGAGGAGGTGAGTTGCCCAGTGCCTCCATCCTCCATTCTGCTGTGCTTGCTGGTGTTTTCAGTACTGATGGTGTCTTCTTCATGAGGAATCTGCAGTTTATAGAAATGTTTCACCAGGAAGACATACTGAGCAATACTGTTCATTTCCCAGATGTGTCTTGCGGGAAGGGGGTTACAGCAGGTTATAAACAATTTAGATACATAGGCAGGAAAAAAAGTGCTATATGCAGATTTTAGAGTTAAAATATATAACATTAAGTGCTGCACAACGAAATTACATTCGTTTAGCAACCAATCCTGCCACATAAGTGTAGGGGGTATAGTGAGAAGAGGGGAAGGTTAAAAACAAGGTAAAAGACAAGGATAGCGGGGGATGGGGTGGTGGACCAGGAAGGGATGTTGAAGGTTTCGGCATCCATACACCTCAGTATGCAAGGGATTGGTGGCAGGAAGGCAAGACTAGGTGCAGATGTCCATGGGGTAGCTGAGATTCCACTGAGTTAAGGGCAGTTACATGTAGGGGTTCTGTGCAAGTGCTCGAGAGTGGAAAGGATCTGGGATGATGGAGCATTACAAATGTTGCTGGGAAGGGAGTTCTACAGCTTGGACAGGCAGTAGGAGAAGGAGGACTGTCCAGCGGTGGTGGTCCTAGAGGGAATGGCAAGGGTCCAGGCAGCACTGCTTCTCAGAATGCGAGAGGTTGGCGGTATAGAGGGTGAGTCCACTAGACATAAGGGGAGCTTACCTAGCCAGAACTTGCCAGTAAAATTAGTGCACTGAGCAAGACAGTGATCAGAAAGGGAGGGGGTGCCAAGGATTGGTAAGTGGAACAGTGGTTAGTGCAGGGTGAGCAGCCATGGGTGAAATGACAGAAAGAGTGGAAGAGGGTATCCAGTCTGGCTAAGGTGGATTTGGGGGCAGCACTGTAGACTACATCACCATGGTTGAATGTTGTAAGTATCATTCCCAAGAGAATTTCTCTGCGAGCCGACTAGGGGATGCAGTCAACGTTCCGGTAAAGGGCACCCAGCTTGGGGAGCAATTTCTTATGGATTGCATCCACATGACAAGAGAAGTCAAGGTGTTTATCGAGCCATACCCCAAGGTATCTGAAGGAGGCAGTATTTTGCAACAGGGTTCCATCAAGGGTGTGGAAGGGATCGGAAGCATATAATACGGCGTCATCTGCATTCATGTGAATGGATGCAGATTGACAAACTGAAGGGAGACCATTCAGGAAGATGGAGAACAGAATCAGGCCAAGGACTGAGCCTTGAGGGACACCTGTGTGGATGGGGAGAGGTGGAGAGAGTGAGTCCCCGATCCTGACTGATTGCGACCTGCCCACTAGGTAGGATCTGAACCAGTTGGTGGTAGGGGAAGACAAATCCACCATTGATAGCATGTTTAGTAGAATGGAATGAGAGACAGTGTTGAACGCCTTTGAGAGATCGACAAAGATGGCAGAGGTGATTAGTCCCTGATCCGTACCGGTAAGGATGGAGTCGGTGAGCCGGAGGAGGGAGGTGGATGTGGAGGGGTTTTTCTGGAAGCCAGACTGGTAAGGGGTGAAAAAGGAGGAGGAGGAGTCCAGGAAAGGAGAGAGCTGAGAGTGTACTATATGTTCTTGTAACTTGGCTAGAATTGGCAGTAGGGAGATGGGGCGGTAGTTGCCTGTTGATGCCGGATCACCCCCTTTATGGAAGGGAATGATGGTAGCCTGCTTCCAGGAGGCTAAGACAGTGGCAAGTTTAAATGAAAGGTTTAGTAGGTCAGCAGTGGGTTGTGCGATGGCTGGGGCCGACAGGTATAAGAGTTTTGCTTCAAGGTTGTCTGGGCTTTTGCCTTTGGAGGGTTTCTCACCATAAGATCCTTGAGTGCATCGAAGGCGGAGAAATGGAAGAGAGGTTCAGGGGGCACTGGGGGTGTAGGTGAGAGCGGGGGTAGCATGTGGAGCATTGAGAGAAGGGAAGAGGCGCAGGAGGTAAATTAGGTGTTAAATGCTTCGGCTGTTAAGGGTAGGTCAGTTTAGTTGGAGTTCTCCACGATGATGGTTGGGGCAGGGGTGTAGGTAGGAGGGGAGAAGAGGGCATGTACCACCTTCCAGAATTTTGATGGGTGATTTGTATTAGACTGGAATGTACTGACAAAGTAGGCTGCTTTGGCTGGACTTACTAATCTAGTACATATATTTCGAAGTTGGCAGTATTTTTGATATGTGGCGGAAGAGGGTAACTGCTTAAGGGCCTTCCATGATAGGTCACAAGTCCTTAGGCAATTTAGATAGAGTGTGATCCAGGGGAGGTGTGACTTGCGGACTTTAATACTCCTATAAGGGGCATTTCTATTCCAGATGTTAAGAAAAGATTTTTTGAAGTATTAGAGAGCGGAATCAATTGAGTTGGATGTGGTAATGGGTGACCAGTCAACCCTTGCCATATCATCAAGTCGGGGAGCAAGCTTGAGTGACTTGAAGGAACGAATGTTTAAGAATTTAGGGGGGCTCATGGATTTTGCACATGCAGTAGGTTATGTGATGGTCGCTAAGTGCATCAGGCAGGATGCCTGCATTTATCATTCTGTGCTGGTGTGAAGCCAGGACCCAATCAATAAGGGAGTGATTGAGTGTTTTACTGTTAAAGAGCGTTCAGCAGTGAGTTGGGTAAAATTTTGGGTGGAGATTTCAGAGCGGGCAGGGGTGTGAGTTGTGGCAAGCCAATTCGTGTTGAAATCGCCTAGAATTAGTAGCTCAATAATAATGTTAGAGAGTAGGGATGGACAGTAGTAGATGCTGGCTATGAAGATCGGTGGGGGAAGAGATCTTAATGAGTATTTATTTATACCTGGAAGGGGTTGACGAGGCCAGAATTGTCGTGAAGTGAATAGAGGATTTTATGTAAAATATTACCCCACTGCTTCTTTTGGGGCGGTCCTGTTGAATGATGGTGTAGCTAGGGATGGAGACAGCCACATCTGGAATTTTCTGGCTTAACCAGGACTCGGTCAGGATTAGGATGTCAGGTTGGAATGACACTACCAGGGGTTGGATCTGGTCAGTCTTGGGTAACAGGCTTCGAATATTTAGGTGTACAATACGTAAGCCATGGAGGAGTTGCAGGGCCAGGGTTTAATTCAGTGTTACCTGCAAGTAACGGTAATAGGGTTAGTAGGTATTGAGTAAGAAGGGTGAAATGTTTCTTGGGTCCGCTGTGAGGTAGGCTGACAGTTTTACGGGGTGGGTGATTTGAAAATACAAGGGGCCTGATTAGGGCTATTAATGGGCAGTGAGGGGACAAGATGGAGGTGCCAGGGGCCCAGGGGTAAGAAGGATCAGGGAATATAATTTGTGGTGATGTGTGGGGGAGTGAGGAGGACAGGATAAAATGGGAGAGGGGGGATGGAGTTGCAGTGTTGGTAAGCAAGAGGAATCTTAATAGACATGAGATTCTATGCTGTTGTACCACAGTAGTGACATAGCTCCTGTGGTACAACAGCATCTGGAAGAGTATGGATTTCCATATACAACAGCACTGAACCATGTACTATAGCATATGAGCTACTTACTTCCACTGCAGTCGCGACCCTGAGTATAATAGAGAATTTTCAAAGTTCCACAAAGCTCCCTACTTCCTCTCGCACCAAACCTCTCAACAATATTAATATGATCTAAATCTTTTACTTAGAAAACACTCCATCTACATACTATATAGTAACTACCCACATAATAGATGTAAGAACTGTTACTGTAACAAATTGCTGAGCACAGTACCCAGCATCAGCATGATGTTATAATGCCATCTAGTGGCCAGCACTAATAATAGTCAAATAATAATATAAGAGTAATAATAATAAAATTAATAATAAAAAAATAAAATTTTATTTTTATACAGGAACAAACATTAGGGAAAAAAATTCCTGTTTTCAGAAAGCATGCCCAGTACAGTACACATTCAATACAGTACAACATGTATGTAAAAACATTGCAAAGTTACACATAGATGATCAATTAATTATACTCCAGTTTAGCAGTTGCATGGTAATTTAAAAAATGTTCTCAAAGCTATTTGAAATTCGTGTATGGAATTTTTTTGCCCTTAATTCCATAGGTATCTCATTCCATGACTTTGGTTGTTTGCAGAGCAATATCACCACACCTATTATATTGGCCAAGACATTTTTATTGTACTTTCTCTTAATGCATACTTGTTCTCTTGCCATGTCTCGGTTAGTACTAAATGGTGCAACAGATGATTACTTTTAGATTTCAGAAATTTATAGCACCAAGTTAACCAGCTAAATTCTCTTTTTAGTTCAGGACCTAACCTGTTTAATTCTAAGTAAACTTTACAATGATATGTACCATATTTACTCGAATTTGCAAATCTTGCCAGTTTATAGTAGGTTTGGTTGATCTTTTTCAGAGCTATTCTTGGTGCATTTCTATAAATTAATTCCCCATATTCTAATACTGGATTGAGTTGCTGTGTCAATTTTATTTTCACATCTTTCTCAAGACGTGGGATTCTTCTTGATGCTCCCAGTTTCTGGTTTGTTTTCTTTACTACTGTATTTATATGATCTACATATGACAATTTATGACTTAAAACCCCTAAATATTTATAACTCGCAACATTTACAATTTTCGGTTTCTTTCAAAATCTAATGTTTAGTTCTTTATCCAACTCCTCATTAGACCCCGTTGTAAAACATATACATTGTGTTTTTTCAAGATTCATTAACATGTCTTGACTCAATAAACCACATTTCCATCCTGGACATGTCCTCCTGTTATTTTTGTTCTAGAGTGGTGCGGTTGTCAGCGGACCTCACTATTTTTCAAGACCTTTGGTAGTTCGTTAACATAAACATTGAAGAGTAAAGGGCCCAAAATAGAGTCCTATGGTACTCCCCTTTTTACCTTCCCCAGCAGAGATGTCTTTGTTCCCAGGGACACACACACTGCTTTCTATCTGCTAATTAAGATTTAAATTAAACCACTGTAATGTTTTAATATGAATTCCTATTTCATATAATCTGTGCAGTAGTGTCCATGGTCCACTAAATCGAAGGCCTTACTGAGGTCCACGAACACTGCTCCTGTACTCATACCTGAGTTCATGGATGTTGTCACTAAGTTATTAAAATCTACCAGGGCTGTGTCCGTGGACCTCCCCACCTTAAAGCCATACTGGGAGTCAGTCAACAAATTATACTGATCCAAATATTAATAAAACTACCTATGAACGAATTTTTCTATATGTTTTAACAATATGGGGAGTAAGATTTTTGGTCTATAATTTGAAGCTATTAGGGGATCTCCTCCTTTAAAGATTGGTACCATTTTACCTATTTTTCCATACCTCAGGATACATCGAAGTACATAAACTCCTATTCAGTAGGTACATTATTGTCTGTGCCAAAATGTCTGCCCCTAATTTTAAAAATCTAACTTCCACTACATCCATTCTACCAGATTTGATGGCCCTTGTGAGGAAAGGGATCATATTTTGGCCTTGAAGAGGTGGCCAGTCGATCCCTTCCTCTTCAGGGTATGTCTGCCCCACCGTACGCTCAGAAATGTTGTGACATGCAAGCAGGGAGAGCATGGGTGCGCACTCAATGAAAGTGAATGGGGCTGTCTTAATTTTTGTTTTATTTTTTTCTTATAAGTTAGCATATATTTTGGAAAAATCAAGGCCGCTACTCAACTAACAAGGCCCTTGTTAGTCAAGCAGTAGTTTTGATACTTTCTGGCATATACTCTTAACTCATTAAAAAAAATGTAAATGAAAATGGCCCTATTTACTCTAATGAAGCATGCCCCACTGCCCCCATGGTCTCCCTACTTACACATCATAACTTATTTGAGCTTGGGAGCAGGGCCAGAACAGCAGGAAGTGGAATGGATCGACTGGCAGCTTCCACAGGGCCAAAATTTTTCCCCCTTCTGTCCCAAGAGGCATTAAATAAAGTCCATACTGTACGTTATTTCAAATTTAAAATGAGATTATCGGAGACATTTCCTTTAAAATGTCTGATGTCCCCGGATTCTTTGGTGTTGTTTTTGGTTTAAATTTGAGCTTGTTGGTGTGGCTGCATTGAAAGCCTTTTTGCCAAACAATTTGCGGACTCTAGGGACATGAATACAGTACTGTAGATCTTTCACCTGAGACCTTAGCTGATAGACTAGGTTGGTTCTGGTCAGCAAGTATATGAGCGGTGCATCCTGTGTACGCATTTGTAGAGCAAGGTAACCCATTTGTGTTCCTTCCTCAAATCTGGTGAAAGTAGGCCCAACTAACTGTATAATGTGCAGTGGTGAGTGAGCTTATGGCAAGCAAGTGCAAATCTGCACATACTGTTAAGTCCGTTGTGTTTTAGCGTAGCGTTTGATGTCTAGCTGCTCTCTAGATTTTGCTTACATTACATATTTGAGAGCTGACAGAAGGATTTGCTTAAGGAGTATTTGCCTGGTGCTGAGGTTAAAGCAGCTTCTGTTTCCGTTTGAGGCTCCCAGCTGTTTGCACAGTATGTTCAATATCAGAAAGCTGAGGGTCCAGCCAGAGACCTAGATTCTTGAATTACTGGACTTTTTTTTGGGGTGGAAGTTGAAATTTGCCATATGTTTGAATGGTAAGGTTTGCATGACAAACACGGTAATCCCACCCCACAGCGACTTTTCGACAGTTTAAAAAACACATTTTATGATTGCCAGCATTCTGTAAAGACTGCTGATGTAGCTAGTAGTGTGATGCTGATTCATTTTTTCTTTAAAAAAGTGAAAAACAGACTGCCCACTGTGCTGGTGTTCCCACACCAACACAGGTTTGTTTACATTCCTTGATCAGCTCCAGCTGCATCTTTCCTGGACTTGGGAACACCCACTGCACAGTCTAGCCCCTTGTGATGCAGTGGGAGTTTAGGAGGCTACTGTCTCATGAATCACTCCACTGTTTGGGGGTGTTTCTGATCCTCAGGAAGTATTCAGTAAGAACAGATCCAGGATTGTAAACAAAACAAGGTTGTTTATAAATATACATTAGCATGCATTTCAGTTCTACGAAACAAAGAAGACAGACAAAAGAAACAATAACATTAATGAGTTTTAGAGAAGGTAATCGATCATAAAATGTAGGTTTTTAACTAGAAATAATATGATGAAAAACACGTTGACAGTGTCCCTTTAATAAAGGAGATGGGCTATATTGAGGAGGACCAAGAAAAGGCAAATATCTTAAATTTTCCTGCTCAGTATTCACAGTTGAGTTGGAAGGGGAGGAACCAAAAATAAGTACCAAGAGATTGGGGGTGAGAGGAAAATGGACACCAGTCCCTTTTCTGAGGAGAGGGTCAGGAAAGCACTTACTAATCTTGAGGGTGGACAAAGCCATGGAGCCAAGCGGGGTGCATCCAAGAATGTTACAGGAACTCAGGGAGGTGTTAGCTGCACCCCTGACAGACTTGTTTAACAGTTCACTGGAGACCCGGAGGATTGGGAAGGGCAGACGTAGTCCCACTGCAGAAAAGTAGTAGCAAGGAGGAGGCGGGAAATGACAGGTCTGTTAGCCTGACATCTGTAGTAGGGAAATAGATAAAACACTATTAGAGGGAAGAATCGTGGAACACCCTGAATCCAGTGAACTGCAGGACCCAAGGCAGCATGGCTTTATGGAGGGGAGATCATGCCAAACAAATCTGATAGATTTTTTGGACTGGGTAACCAGTGTGTTGGATGGGTCAGCGGATGTGGCCTACTTGGACTTCAGCAAGGCCTTTTCCACATAGGAGGCTGGTAAACAAGTTGGGTAACATGGGCGTGGGCAATTAGGTGGTAACCTGGGTAAGAAACTGGTTAGGGGATAGGAACAGAGGGTGGCACTCTGAGGAGGGGAGAGTGACCAGTAGGGTACCGAAGGGATCAGTACTGGTGCCAGTCCTCTTTAATGTCTTCATTAGTGACATAGCAGAGGAACTGGAAGGGGAGGTCTGCCTCTTTGCAGAGGATAACCAAGACCTGCAACAGGGTGGACACTCCGGAGGGGGTGCAACAGTTGGAAAGAGTCTTGAAACAACTGGAGGAGTGGTCAGAGGTTTGGCAGCTAAGGTTTAATGCTAAAAAGTTCAAAATAATGCACTTGGGTGCAGTACAGAGTGGGGGGAGAGATGCTAGCAGCGACCAAGTAGGAAAGAGACCTGGGGGTAATCATGTCTTATGACCTGAAGGTGTCCTGATAATGTGACAGAGTGATCAGGAGAGCTAGTGGGATGCTGGGATGTATAGGTAGGGATATTACCAGCAGAAACAGAGAAGTGGTGTTGCCATTATACTGGTCTTTAGTAAGACCCCACATGGAGTACTGTGTCCAGTTTTGGAGGCCACATCTCAGAAAAGACATAGACAGGATGGAGGCTATCCAAAGTAGCCAAAGGAGGGATACCAAGATGATACAGGATCTACGTCAAATGTCCTGTGAGGAGAGGCTAAAGGAATTAAACATGTACACCCTGGAGGAGAGGAGGGAGAGGGGTATATGATTGAGACCTTTAAATATCTCACGGGGGTGAATAAGGTACAAGCGGGAGGTATTTTTCAGAGGAAAGGGTGCTCCAGAACAAGGGGCCACTATATGAAGCTGGAGGGAGGTTGGTTTAGGAGAGATGTGAGGAAATAATTCTTTACAGAAAGGGTGGTGGATGCCTGGAATGGTCTTCCATCAGAGGTTTTGGGGGCGAAAACAGTGGTGGGATTCAAAACAGCATGGAATGAGCACAAGGGAGTCATAAGTGATAGGTACGGGGGTGGAAGAGAAAGTGCTGTAGACTTGGTGGGGTCTACAGTGCAAGCAATGCAGCAGAAAAGGGCAGATTGGCTGGCCCAGTGGTGCTGAGGGTTGAGGCACTGGACATCACACCTTGTGCTGCACTGGCGACATAGGTTTGGGAAAGAACCCGGGTTGTCGGGGGTTGCTGGGGGGGGTGAGGAACGAGATCGAGCTGCAACAAGGCAGCTCTCTCCTCCTGGGAGGGCTTGGAGGCTCCCCAGTCATTGGCCGCCACCTGGTAGAGGACGGATGGCAGCGCCAACCCGAGTTAGCTCCGGCGGTAGCCACGGGGAGGTGCGGAAAGGGCTGTGCTGGCATCACGGGGCATGCGTGCACCTCCATGCACGCACAATGCCCATATGCTAGGGACCAGGGCAGAAAAACAGCAAAATATAACTATATAAAAAAAAAAAAAAAAAAGGCAGACTGGATAGAAACATAGAATTTGATGGCAGATGAGGACCGCTTGGCCCACCCAGTCTGCCCATTTCCATACCTAATGGATAAGCTGAAGATCCTAGTTAACCAACAGCCTACTTCTTCCTACCCCCAACCCCTCAAATTGCCTTATGACTATCCCATGCATTTTTGAATTCCACCACTGTTTTTGACTCCACAACCTCTTCTGGAAGGCCGTTCCATGCATCCACAACCCTCTCTGTGAAAAAAATACTTCCTCACATTACCTCTGAGCTGCCCCCCCAAAGTCTTCAAATTGTGCATCCTTGTTCTTGCACACCTCTTTTTCTGAAAGATGCTACCCTCTTGGACTTTGTTGATTCCCTTGAGGTACTTGAAAGTTTCTATCATGTCCCTCCTCTTCTCGGGGCTATACATATTAAGCTCCTTAAGTCTCTCTTCATATGTCGGTCTGCACCATTTTAGTTGCCCTCGTCTGGACTGCCTCCATCCTGTTTATGTCTTTGTGAAGATTGGGTCTCCAGTGCTGCACGCAGTACTCCAGATGGGGTCTCACCAGCTGTCTGTACAGAGGGATGACAACTTCCTGTTTTCTACTGGTGATGCCTTTCCCTATGCATCCCAGTATCCCCCCCCCAGCCCTCCTTACTGCCCTCTCACATTGCTTGTCCACCTTTAGGTCATCTGATATGACTACCCCAGGACCCTTTCCATTGTTGTTGTTAGTATCTCACCCCATTGTGTACTCTTCCCTGGGTTTTGTTTCCCAGGTGCATTACCTTGCACTTCTTAGCATTGAATCTAAGCTGCCATACATTTGACCATTCCTCCAACCTTGGCAAGTCCCTTCTCATCCTTTCCACCCCACCTTGTGTATCAACTCTGTTGCAGATCTTTTTGTCGTCTGCAAAAAGACATACTTTTTCTTCCAGTCCCTCTGCAGTGTCACTTACAAAGACATTGAAGAGGACCGGTCCTAGTACTGAACCCTGTGGTACCCCACTAGTAACCTCCCTTTCTTCAGAGTTGACTCAGTTTACTATTACCCTGTGTGTCCTGTTCTTCAGCCAATTCTTTATGCAGACCACCATCTTGGGACCCATTCCCAGGCTGGCTAACTTGTATATTAATCTTTTATGTGGGACTGTGTCAAATGCCTTGCTAAAGTCTAGGTAGGCCATGTCCACAGCCCCTCCCTGATCTATTACTTTGGTCACCCAGTCCAACAAATCTATTAGATTCGTCTGACATGACCTTCCTGCTGTGAATCCATGCTGCCTTGGGTCCTGTGCCCCTCTGGCCTCTAGGTACTTGACAATTATTTCCTTCAGAAGTGATTCCATCATTTTCCCTATCACTGAAGTTAAACTAACAGGTCTGTAGTTTCCTGCTTCTGCCCTGCTCCCACTTTTGTGAAGGCGAATCAAATCTGCCCTCCTCCAGTCCTCAGGTACCACTCCATCCTCCCATGATATGTTACAGAGGGTAGTCAGTGGTGTCACTAGTTCTACCCTTAGTTCTTTTAGAATTCTGGGTTGAATCCCATCAGGCCTCATTGCTTTGTTCACCTTCAGTTTTAAGAGTTCTTTCAGAATCTTTTCTTCTGTGAATTGGCTGGTATCAACTCCTGTATCCAGAGTGCTTCTATTGTTTGGTTTAGGTACCTCCCCCTCTTCATTTGCAAATAATGAGCAAAAATATTTGTTTAGTATCTCTGCCTTTTCACAGTCACCCTCTGCTCACCCCCCTTCCCTTTATTAAGCTTCACTATCCCTCCCTTGGTCTTCCTTCACTCCCTGAAGTACCTATAAAAGGTTTTATTCCCCTTCTTAACTGAGTTGGCTATCTTTTCCTCAGTTTGGGCCTTTGCTATTCTGACTGCCTTCCCAGCTTCCTTTTGCTTTAACTGATGCAATTCTTTGTCCTGCTCCTTCTGTGATTCCTTGTACTTCCTGAATGCTTTCTTTTTCTCTCAAACCTTCCCTGTCACCTCCTTTGAGAACCATAAGGGCCATGCAACCCTTATCTGCCATCAGCTTCTGTTTTTCCTTTCTGTAGCATTTCATTTCTGTGACCATGAAATGGTCGCATCTTTCACTTTCAGTTTGACTGGCTGATGCCCATGCCATAATAACTGGGTTATATTCCATAATAACTGACCAGTTATTACGGGGCCCAGTCAATAAGTGGGCTCACCAGTAATTATAAAGAGAATAATGGATACGTCACTGGGCATTACCGGTGAGTAATACCATTGAGAGGTTCTGGACACATAGGAACCTCGGGAGCGAAGCTTGAGAGGTTCCTGTGTCCAGAACCTCGACATGGTGTGTCACCAGTAATGCCCAGTAACCTATCCATTATTTTTTTTTAATATATGGATGGGATTTTGTATTTTTTGTCTACTGTATTTTGTTAGGGGCAGTCAGTCACTTAAGGACTGTCTCAGTCCCGGCCGACCGCTGCACTGTATCTCGATCTCTCGTTCATCCCCTCCCTCCTGCTCACTCATTCACAGCACGGCATAGTTAAATTGGTAGGCAGTCCTACCTTTTCTTGTTTTGTGGAATGGGGAACGCAGGATCAACCAGATATATCCATTTTGCGAAAAGAAAAATGGGAAAATTTTCTCGACGAGAAACACTCTGGCTAAGTGAGAGACTGGCTGCCATGTTTTACAAAGTCTTCTGCCGCCCACAAAGGGAAAGCAGCCGATCTGAAGGCATACTTTGGAAGACATAGGTAAGCAAACTAGTGCATACGCTGTTGTCTTTTGGTGATACTATTGTTCAGGTCCCAAACAATGGTATTACCAGACCTGAACGATAGTATTATCACTGGCAAAGTGTTATATTATCAGTCTGGGAACAAGTGTATTACCGGGAATTTTTTGGATGCTTTAGTGAAGTATTAATTTTAAGATCCATATATTTAAATTGCTTTATTTGAAAGGGGCTTGCTGAATGTTCTGTTGAAACTGCTGGTCCCTTGCTAGGCAAGGAAGAAGTGGTAAGTTGGTCTGTCAGCACAGTAGTAGTGCTACCACTTGCAATGCTCGTAACTTACGTTCAGGAGTGAGCTTGAGTTGTTGGAGGCTGGCCGGGGTTCTCGTTCTCCTGAGGGAGTTGATTGTATCTGTGCCACAACACTACTACCTGCGGTGACCACAGGTAGTAGTGTGGCTGGAGAACTAAGGATGAGAGGAGTCTGTTGCAGATATAAGTGTGCAGGCATGCCATGGATATCCGTGTACGCGACATGTCTAGGGACAGGAACAAGGACAATGGCAATGGCCTGGTTTTGGGGATGATAGACTCGATATATCTGGGCCATGGATATCCGTGTACGCGACATGTCTAGGGACAGGAACAAGGACAATGGCAATGGCCTGGTTTTGGGGATGATAGACTCGATATATCTGGGCCCTGGATATCCGTGTACGCGACATGTCTAGGGACAGGAACAAGGACAATGGCAATGGCCTGGTTTTGGGGATGATAGACTCGATATATCTGGGCCATGGATATCCGTGTACGCGACATGTCTAGGGACAGGAACAAGGACAATGGCAATGGCCTGGTTTTGGGGATGATAGACTCGATATATCTGGGCCATGGATATCCGTGTACGCGACATGTCTAGGGACAGGAACAAGGGCAATGGCCTGGTTTGGGGGATGATGGACTCGATATATCTGGGCCTGGACTCTGCCTGGGGGGGCATAACCATTGTTCTGTGGAGGCCAAGAGATTCAAAATATGTGGTATGGGGCAGGTACACCATGGGATGATCCCAAGGCAAACCGATGCCAAAGGCAGAAGAGAGCATAAAATGAATGAGAATAAAAAGTGGTGACTGAGCATTTAGAATGCTGCTTTTGCAATGTAGAGTCTGAGGAGGTTAAAGAATACTCCATGATGAAAGCAGGTAGGAAGGGGGTGCTCAGGCTGGTGTTGCCTTCTCCTAGTTGACTCTATTCGTGGGAAACTTGCAGTGTGGTGGTGAGTTGGGAACAACTAACCTGTACCCTTTAAACTGGTGTCTGATTTTTCTTTCTTTTTTCTATCGGTCCAGGCACAGGTCACTTTTAAGGAATGCATTGAAGCTCAGCAGGAGTGGAAGCAGATTCACCACCTCTGTTATTGGGAGCTGATGTGGTGCCATTCATTTCAGCAACAGTGGCTGAAAGCTTATCACTACGCCGACTTGCTGGCTAAGGAAAGCAGGTGGTCAAAGGTAGATGAGCTACTATTTTATTACTGCAATCAAAATAAATTACACAGGTCTGCCTCCTTTTATTTTAAAATGATTTGTTCTAAACCCTTTGTTTTATTTATGTCTGCTGTGTGTTATCGAAGAGCTAGTGTACTTGCTCCTTGTTTAGGCAGATGGTTACTGTCAATTATACAATGGCAAGAAAATTTCCTGGACTCTGACTGGTCAGTGTGTGCCTGAGACAGTGATGTTATTACACAATAACATCACTGTATGGATTTGGCAAATGTTGACCTCTTATATTTTTCAGAAACAAAGATATATTGCCACACTAAAAATCTACTAAAACATTTTTCAAATAATTTTTTTATATTGTATAACATCGAGCCATTGTATAATTGCAATAAGGCACTCCAAGGTGTGTGTTATCGTGTTATCGTCTCGTGCTTCAACCCACCCCAGGAGTGACGTTATTACACGATCACACATACCTTGTTGTGCCTTATTGTTTAAACAGCAACCATCACCTGAATGAAGGAAAGCCACATTTTTTAAAATTATAGTATTCAATAAGCGATTGCCTATTGTTTTCAAAAGGGAACCTTTGTTCCTTTACCTGCTCAGAGTGTTGCAAAATAAAGGCAGGCAGACTACAGTACCTTTACTTCCTGGATGCTTTTTCAGGAGAAGGGGATTGACTTGGTTAGCAGGAGTGTGTAGTTTATTAACGCTCACTTTAAAAACACTGACGTGCAAGGCTACCCAGTGTTGCAATGACGGAATGTCGTACTGCAATGCAGATGATTTGAGTTCGGAGCAAGCACAGGATGTTGAATCAGGAGACCAGCCAGATCCCAGCAGCTGCCTTTCAACAGTGTGTTATGGTCAGAGGAATGTCACCAGGCAACCAGTGCCACAGTGACCTCCTGTGGAGCACCAGGCTTCAGGATGGTAAACATTCTCAGGACATCAGTGCGTGCAGCTGAGGCACTGTAGAGCTCCACCAGTGCTAAATGTGTGGAGGGAGGAAGGCGAGAAACAGGGGAGAAAACCTATGTACCGGCCTGGGTTCTAATGCCTGCCAACACTAGATACTAGTCCACATAGTGCACTGCCTCAGGAGAGAGGATGGCTCTTTTTCTAGAGCCCTTGTCTCAGTGGGGGGGGGGGGTGTTGGGGTGGCACTGGACCCAGGGTTGGATAGGGATCGATAGGTCAGAACTGGATATATCCCTGCAATCAGGGTGGGATCAGGGTATATATCCCTGAGCGACAAGCATAGCCATGGAGAAAAAGATCAGAACTGAAAACTGAAGCACTGTGGAAAGTTCAACACGTCTTTAACACTGAACCATAGACAGTGATGGCAGAAAAAGATCAATGGTCCATCCAGTCTGCCCACGTTCCCTATTTAGCCTTGGGACCTACTGTCCCTCCACGGTCCTAGCCTTCTCCATCCTTCTTCCCCGTTCTCTTCCCAGTTTCTGCCACCCCGAGCAAGCATTAGACCCTTCATTCTGTCCCAACTGTGCTTGAAACCATCAACGTTTTTTGCACCTACCTCTTCAGCTGGAAGACTGTTCCACGGCTCCGCCACCCTTTCTGTGAAACAATACTTCCTCATGTCAATCCTGAGCCTCCTTCTTGTTAGTTTCCTCTCATGTCTATATGACCATGAGGTAGTATTCAAGCTAAAAAGTTCCCCGCAGTCCACCTTGCTAATTCCTTTTAAGAATTTGAAGGTCTCTATCATATCTCCCCTCTCCCTTCTGGTCTCCAGCAAGTACATATTCAGTGTCTTGAGGCACTCCTCATAAGACCTGCCCTACTGGCCCTGAATCATTTTTGTCGCACTGTGCTACACAGTCTCCAGCCTATCCCTATCCTTCTCTGGATGGATTACTCCAGGTGTGGCCTCACCAAGGATCTATACGGGGAAGTATTCCTTCCCTTCTACAGCTTGCCTGAGGATTTGCATAGTGTTTTATCCTTGCATTGTTTTAAAAGTAAGTTGAAAGACTGGTTGAAAGTTTTATATGAATGTAAATGTATTAAACTTTTGTATTTTGTTAAGTTATTGTATTATTGTATTTTATTGTATTGTTATATGTTTATGTGTCAGGTTGGACCTGAAAAAGGGCTCGTCCCAGTGTCCTTACCCAGTTAACAAAATAAAAACAAACCAAATCAGTACCCTTCCCGATGCAACCCAACATCCTACTCACTTAGTTATAAGCCTTATTGCATTGGCTCGATTATTTGAGGGAGTCGCTGATGATAACCCCAAGGTCCTGTTCCTCAGCCATAGTGTTAAGTCTCACCTCATTCATCCAGTACTCTGTCCTGGGATTCTTGTTTTCTAGGTGTATTACCTTGCACTTCTTAGCATTGAATTTCAACTGCCAAACCTTAGGCCACCTCTCTAGATTTTGTAAGTCCCTATGCATTTCCCCAATTCCTTCATTGCTGTCCACCCTTATACAGAGCTTAGTGTAATCTGCAATGAGACACAACTTGCCCCAGATTCCCTCACCAATGTCACTGATGAACATATTAAAGAGGACTGACCCAGGTCAGAGCCCTTTGCTACCCAGCTCGTGACCTCTCTCTCTTTTGATTTGACTCACTGACCACAACCCTCTGCTGCCTTCTGTTTAGCCAGTTCCCTCCTCAGTTCACTATGACCTTTGCCATACACAGATCCTCTGTCTTCTCCAACAAGTGTCCATGAGGCACTAAGATGAAAGCCTTGCTGAAGTCGAAGTAGAGCAAATCCACAGTGTGGTCCCTATCCAATTCCCTAGTCACCCAGTCAAAGTTATCAGGTTAGTCTGACAAGACTTCCCTGCCACAGATCCGTACTGTTTACCATCCTGGAGCCTGTTGATCTTCTTTGAGGGTATCTCTTGCAGCAGGTCATACACTTAGGAACGTCCACCACAGGGCGCTCTTTCACGGTAACTTTCACCAGCAGTGTTGGACGGGGGGCTGCCCATGATGATGTCAGTCCATGCATATGTATAAATACATAGGGGTCCCCTTAGCAGCCTCAGTTTTTTCTGCCGTCTCCCAGTTCGCTTCACATGCTGCTTTCGCCACCAATGTGTCGATGCTACCTTCGACGAGGAAAGTTCACCTTTTTTTGGTTTTCCTTATGTCCAGTTTGGATTCCCTTTTCTGCAGGTGTCATTGTGGAAGAAAGATCTACAGATTCGACAACCAATGTCTCTGTTTGACCCTCGTCGACGACCCGTCCCTCCAGCATGGGACTGGCTCCTTCATTGATGACCTCTGCTTGACCCTCCTCGAAGACCTGTCCCTCCAGCATTGGACTGGTCTTTCATCAACGGCCTCTGCTTGCTGTCGTCAGTGATCCATCCTTCTAGCATGGGGCTGGGTTCTTCGATTACCTCTGCTTGCCCTCTTTGATGACCTCTCCCTCCAGCATGGGTCTGGGTCCTTCATCGATGACCTCTGCTTGCTCTCGTCAGTGATTGACCCTCGTCGACGACCAGTCCCTCCACTTGGTCTATGGTCCATACGCTTACTAGGCACTATAATCTTAACATGACCTACAAACAGCGAATCGCTGTTTTCCAGGGACTCCTCTCCTAACCACCCTTCCTACTCGAATGCTTGGGAATCATCCAAAGTGTATGACCTGCTGCAAGAGATACCATTGATGTAGATAGTACAGTTTCATACTTACTGTAACGGGAGAACTTCGAGAGGCTTTCTTTCAGGAGGTAATGATCCCACCCTCCCACCTTCCCCCTCCTTCTCTGGGACAGCCATCTTCTCCTTCTGTTCTCATCATCCTACTGGGCGATGCCTCAGGCCTCCTCGGTTCCCCTCAGTGTCCTGCTCTGCGAGCTGGTTGCCGGCCAGAACTGAGGCCACTAGGGGCAGCCCACGTATTTATACATATGCATGGACTGACATCATCATGGGTGGCCCCCAGTCAACACAGCTGGTGAAAGTTACTGTGAAAGAGCACCCTCTGGTGGACATTCCCAAGTGTATGACCTGCTGCAAGAGATCTTCTTGAAGATCTGCTGTTACAGTAAGTACGAAACTGTACTTTCTCCAAGAAGTCCACAAGGTCCTCTTCTAACCCCAGGAATCCACTAATATTATTACTCTTGCAGTGCTCCCTTAAGCCAGCACTGCCCCAGAGAGAATAGAATGCTATGCTAATCATGGAATGTTTAACTTGTGCATCTATTTTCAAACTGCCCAGTGTCAACTGTCTACATTCTACATCAGATTTCTTCTCTCTGCTGCAAAGTTCAGATGCCCTGGAGATTTATCTCAATCAAGACAGATTCCTGTAGTGCATAGAGCAAAAAAACTTAAGTATTTTTGTTTTATTTTTCATTACTGCCTAGCGTCATTGTTCTTTAGTGTTTTATGCCTCAAAAGTTTTAAATTTAAACTTGTTTATTGGTTCCTTGCGGTTCCTTTGAACCGAGGGGCAACTGACCTTCTTTTTGTATTTAATCAGAACCTTTTTAGAGGGTTCCGGGTTACTTTATTCTTTCATTTTATTTAATTTTAACCACTTTTGAACTGAGGTTTATCGGTTTTCCTCAGCGGTTTCTCAGTTCTGCATCTGATCGGAACCAATAGGTTTTTTTCACTTTATCGGTTCCTGAACCGACCGTTATTCTATTGAAACTGACCGCAAATATTTAAATTGTCTGTTTTGGGGCCGGTCCGCTGGCGTAGAGGCATGATGGCCGTCTGCGGCGCCAACGACCCGGGTTCGGGAAGGACTGCTGTCCTGCTCCTGGGGGAGGGGGGGTCGAGTGCTCGGCGAATGTGGACCCCCAGTGGAGGCTGGAGGTACCACAAGTGCTCTGGTGCCTGCTGGAAGGGGGGCGGGGCAGATGCTGGCTGTCATTGCATGTCCCCGCCCCTGGGGAAAGACAACAGAAAAAATTCCTCGGCTCCCTGCTAATGAGCCGGCTCCAGTACACTGACCCCTCTGGCCACCTAACTCCTCTACGGTGGCCCCATTAGGGAGGGGTCAGTCCCGAGCATTTGGGGTCGGTAGCTGGGGCAGGGCGAACCCCACTTGCGGGGTTGGGGGAAGCCGGGGCCAAAAAGAGAAATAAAAAAAATAATAATTTTATCTCTTTTTTTTGATCGGTTACTGGTTCCTGTTTTCTATAATGTCAGACAAGCTTAAAAAGAAAACGGGACCCCCTGGGTTCAAAAATTGCTTGAAGTGTGCAGAGGTGTTTGCCAAGGCGGACAAGCATGATCTTTGCTTGATCTGCCTTGGGCAAAAGCACTTCAATGAAGACTGTAATGTTTGCAAGTCTTTCCCTGTTAAGACAGTGAAAAAATGCAGGGAGAGGCTTAAAAGAAACTAGGGGAGGGGTCCATGGGCTCTAACCAGTCCACCCCCTCTAAGACTGTGGCAGTACCTTCCAGAGCCTCTAAATCCACCCCTGATATGGGTGAGGGCTCTGGTAAGAGAGGCAGTCAACTGGCTGACTCCCCAGTGCCTGCCAAAGAAATTAAAGAAAACCAAACACACTGACACCCCGGCTGAAACACCTCAAGGGGTCCCTCAAGTGCCTATTAATGCTCCTTCTCCTACTGAGTTGACACAGGCTTTTGCCTTACTCCAGGTGCTGCAGGGTTTACTACCCCCTCAGCAGCCTGTGATTATTACTACTGAAAATGCAACTGTTGCTGCCCCTCTTTTGCCCACTGCTACAGTGGCATATGAGGAGGATGACCTGGAAGAAGAGGGAATTGAACCTGAGGTGTCACCAGAACAGGATATTGGCCCCCCTCCCAGACCCTCAGAGGATTTCTCTACCCATTTTTCTTTTGTTAAGAAAATGGTAGAGACCCTGGATCTGCAAACAGCTGAAGAGATCCAGGATGAAGAGGAGGCACAATACATGGAGCTTATGGGGCTGACAACCTCAAAAGGGCTCCTTCTACCTATCTACAAATTCTTTAAGAAGGATGTTTTAGAAATCCTAAAGGGCCCCAATACAGTCACACTCACAGACAAAAAGTGTGACAAGAAGTATCAGTTAGAAAGATCTGGTGCTAAGTTTATTTTTAGTCACCCAGACCACCAGGGTATTGTACAGCAGGCTGCCTATGAGAAAGCCAAACCTCCCTTATCCTCTCACCCCTGAGAAGGATTCGAGAAAGGTGGACAGCATGGCAAAAATGGGGTACCTTTTGGCATCCCTGGCAATTTCGTAAAGCCAGCTACTAGGCCTATGCAGCCCTTTATCAAAAAGCTCTCTGGCAGTCAGTAGTGGACAATGAAACATGGAAACATAGATTTTGACGGCAGATAAGGACCGCTTGGCCCACCTAGTCTGCCCATTTCCCTAGCTACAGGATAAGCTGGAGATCCTAGTTAACCAACAGCCTATTTCTTCCTACCCACCACAAGAATTGCCTTATGTCTGCCCATGCATTCTTGAATTCTCCCACAGTTTTAGACCCCACAACCTGCTCAGGAAGGCTGTTCCATGCATCCACCACCCTCTCTGTGAAATAAAACCTCCTCACATTGCCCCTGAGCCATCCCCCCTCTATCTTTAAATTGTATCCCCTTGTTCTTGCTGAGACTAAGCCCTCTTTAACAGTGTCAGTGCTGCTAGACACAGCAAAATTGGGCTTGGAGGCTTCCAAATACCAATTTCAGATGGAAGCTGACACCAGTGATACAGCTGTAGGGTGGATGGATTGTACCATTGCTCTAAGAAGATTCACCTGGCTGAGGACTACCAACTTCACCCAGGGCACCCAAACTAAGGCAATGGACTTTCCTGTCGAAGGTCATTCTCGTCTTGGTGCCCAGACTGAAGCGTATATGAAAAAAGTAGACGAATATAAAGCTACTTTTAGGAGCAACTCAACCAGAGACAGGCCCTCTACTTCAACTTTGTCTTATTCTAGGGGAGGTAGGGGCAGGTCCTCTTTTAGGAGGCCTTTCTTTCAGGTACAGGCTGTTTCCCAGCAGCAGTACCAACCACAGCAGACTGGATTTTACAGAGCTAGAGGTAGAAGGGGTTCTCAGAGAGGATCCCAATCTGCTCAGCCTCAGCAGCAAGCAAAACAGAACCCCTGATTTTTCCCTTCAGGCTGCCTCTCCACATCCTGTAGGGGGCAGACTCACCCACTATTTCCAGGAATGGTTAAAAATAACCACAGACAAGTGGGTCTCAGAAATAGTGAGTCAGGGTCTCTCCCTTTGCTTCAAGTCCCTTCCTCCGCTGTGGTTAAAATATTTTGCACCAGCTGCCTTCTCAGAAAGAAAACTACTAGAGCAGGAGGTACAGGCCCTACTGTTGGCACAAGCAGTGGAGCCTGTCCCCCACAACCAAAGAGGGCAAGGGTTCTATTCCAGATATTTCCTAACAACAAACAAGAATGGAGAGTGGTGGACTGTACTAGACCTCAGACTGCTAAACAGGTACCTGGTAAAGCCCAGGTTCAAAATGATCACAATGGCCATGATTTTGCCAACTTTGCAAAAAGGGGACTGGCTAGCCTCCTTGGATCTAAAGGATGCATATTCCTATAAGGGAGTCGCACAGAAAGTATCTCAACCTCTGCACCAAGGGTCTTTACCAAGTGCATAGCAGTAGTAGTGGCACACCTCAGAAGGCTGGGTGTAACAATTTTTCCTCATCTGAACAATTGGCTAATCGTAGGGACATCCCACCAACAGGCGTCGGACCACCTTCAGGTAACCCAGGATATGCTGCTGTCCCTGGGATTCCTTCTCAATACCATAGAGTCAGTCCTGACCCCTGTGCAGGTTCTGCAGTTCATAGGTGCAGAACTGAATACAGTAGTGGGAAGAGCTTTTCTCCCTCAGGAGAGGGCAGAAAGCATTCAGCTTCTGTCAGGCGCATTTGCCCTGGGCAGGCCAAAGCCAACAAAACAGTTTCTTCAGCTGTTAGGGCACATGGCTGCAGCAACAAGCACAGTCATAGGTGTCAGGATTCAGATGAGAGATGTTCATTACCATCACAGAGCACACTGGTGCCAAAGGCAGGACCCTCTCTCAAAGCCACTACTGTACCAGTCACACAAACATTGCTACAGGCCCTCCAATGGTGGAGGGAACCAGAAAATTTAAGGGAAGGGGTTCCATTTATGCAGGAGCCTCCCTTCCTGGTTCTTATAACCTATGCTTCCCTGCTTGATTGGGGTGCTCGCTTAGGGGGATCACACCATCCACAGTACTTGGAGAGTGCAGACTCACTCCTGCACATAAACCTGCTGGAGTTAAGAGCTATTTATCTGGCCCTTCAGGGTTTCTCTCATCTCATACAGGGAAAAGTGGTACAAGTCAGAACAGACAATATCACAACAATGTATTACATCAACAAACGAGGAGGGACAATGTCCACTCCTCTGTGTACAGAAGCAATGAAGATATGGAGCCTTGCTTACTCTCAAAATGCCTCTCTACAGTCACTTCATCTGCCAGGCAAGGACAACACCTTGGTAGATGCCTTGAGCAGGATAAACCAGACCCATCACGAATGGGCATTGAACAAGCAAGTGGTGAATGCTCTATTCAGGAGGTGTGGGACCTGAAAATAGACCTTTTTGCTTCCCACCAAAATCACCACTTACCTTTCTATTGCTGCAGGGCCCCAGTGAAGGGGACAGTTCCAATGGATGCCCTGATTCTAGATTGGACAGGCAGGTACCTCTATGACTTTGCTTCTTTTCCTCTGATACTCAGGGTGCTCATCAAGCTCAGGTCACAGGCAACTTCAATGATTCAAACAACATGAAGTCTTGCTATATTATGACTATTGCAGTTTGTCCCACCACTAGAACTGCTCCGGAGGTGAAAGAGTTAACTTCCATGCAGAGCATGGAGCTTAGAGCGCGGACTCGGTTCAGAAGCTCTGTTAGGGTGGTTTCAAACCGAAACTGTCAGATTCTTACTCCCTCTCACTGAACAGTCGCTCGGAGATTCCTCCTGTTGCTCGGTTCATTTCTTGGTTTAAGCGCTATTTCTCGAGTTGAATTTAACCCATGATTAATTACTTTAACCGCGAAACCGATCGGTTCAAGCTCTGTCTATGGTATTGTAAGTAATAGATAGGTTTTTTCTGTGTGGAACTTGTAAAATTGTTATCGGTTCGGTTGAACCGATCAAATTGTATTAAAACTTAAGTTTAAAGCCTTTTAAGGCTTGTTAGTGTCCGTTTCCCGGTTCTTATCGGTTCTAAAAAAACGGATTTCATTACGGTTTTTTCCACGACCCCTACATGGTTTGGAACCGATAAGGGTGTCTTGCCTGGCACTGCCATTAAAAGGGCAAGTTTGTTGGTTAGGCTGGCATCATGTCTGAGAAACCCAAAAGAAAAACGGGCCCACTGGTTTCAACACTGTAGTGTCTGTGGGGAAGCCTTTGCCAAGGCTGACCCACACCCATGTGTCTAGTCTGGGTTTGACCACTTCAATTCAGACTGCCAGATTTGTAAAAATTTCCCTGCAGCCACCCTGGACAAGAGAGTGGGCAGAGGCCAAAAGTCCGCTGACCCGGATGGCCAGCCTGGTTCGGTGCCAACCAAACGGAGGGAGTGCCCTCTGACCAGGGCGAGACTTCCTCGGGCAAACGAAAAGCTGGCTCTGAGGAGCCAGTTCCAGCAAAGAAAACTAAAAAATCAGCAGGTTTGGAGTCCAAAATTCCTTCTCCAACTGCTGCAGAGATAGCCAGGGCAATACAGATTGTCCAGTCCCTGTCCCCGGTTCCCTCTGAACCGCCACTGTCTGGCAAAAGGTCTGTTCGGTCGGTTCCAATGGTTCAGGAATATGATATAGAAGAGTTTTATGAAGCAGAGGAGGGGGATGAGGATTATGATCAGTGTGAATGTGACTTTGAAAGTCTGGATGTGCCCATTGAACCGGACATCTCCCCAGACAGACCTTCATTTGAGTCTCCCCCTAGGCTTTCTGAGTCCCCTTCTCATTTTTTGTTTTATAAAAAAGTTGCTGAGACCCTCCAACTTCCCTTAGAGGAGGCTTTGGATGAGCAAGAGGAGCCTGACTATGTGGAGATGATGGATATCCCAGAGTCCAGGAGATTGTCCATCCCTTTACATAAATTTTTTTAGGAAACAAACAATAAAAATTTTAAAAGCTCCTAATTCTGTGCCTCCTGTGGATAAAAAGATGGACAGGAGGTACACTTTGTCAGGTCCTGATACAGATTTTCTTTCACAGCAATGCAGTCATGTTGGGGTAGTTCAGGCTGCAGCCTGTGATAAAGCTAATATTCCCTGGCTTCACATCCTCCTGACAAGGATTCCAGGAAGATTGATGCCATGGCCAAAAACAATACATGGCAGCATCCTTGGGACTCAGACAAGCAAACTATATGGCTTATGTTGCAGATACCAGAAATCTAGATGGGATACTGTCATGGCCTTAGCTAAACAGGTCCCTGGCCAGCTTGCAAAGGAGCTGGAACAGGTGGCTCTTGATGGTATTGAGGCATCTAAGGTGCAATTCCATGCTGCAGTGGATTCTAACGATGTATCCTCTAGAGTCATGGCTACATCTGTGGCTTTTGGAGATTGGCCTGGTTCAGGTGTACTACTTTGTCATGGGATACCCAGTCTAAGGCTATGGATTTTTCCTGTGGTGGGAAATTCTCTGTTTGGGGAGCAGACAGAGAATTATATGAAGAAAATGGACGAATATAGAACCACTTATAGGAGTGCACAAGCCAAGGAACGGCAAGCCACTCCTCAGAGCAGCCCCCCAGGGGTAGGGGTAGGCCTTTTCACAGGCCTTTTTACCAGACCCAGGCCTCCTCCTCTTCAGCCTATGCACAGAGGGGTTCTTCAGAGGGAGAGGCAGGCGGAGTTCGAGCAGACCTGCTCCACCCCTCAGCCTAAGCCCCTGCCAAACAGGCACCCTAATGGGATGCCCAGGGTCGGCTCTCCACTACCTGTAGGGGGCAGGTTGGCTCACTTCGTCCAGGACTGGGAGTCTTTAACTTCAGACAGGTGGGTCCTGGAAGTAGTGAGCCAGGGTCTGGTTCTCAGCTTCAAAAAATTTCCAAAGATGAGAGCCAAATCTTTTCCACCTACAAACCCTTTAGAGACTCTTGCTTTGGAAACAGAAGTCTCAACCCTTTTGGCTCTCAGAGCTGTAGAAAGGGTCTCTCCCCCTCACCAGGGCAAGGGTCTGTACTCCAGGTACTTCCTTACCCCAAAAAAGACAGGAGAGTGGCGGCCTATCCTGGATCTAAGATATCTAAACAAGCACCTTTTAAAGCCAAAGTTCAAAATGGTGACACTGGGAATGATTTTACCCTCCCTAAGGCCAGGGGACTGGCTAGCCTCCCTGGACCTCAAGGATGCCTACTTCCATGTTCTTATCAGAAGCTCCCATCAAGTACCTCAGATTCGAACTGCCCTCAGGCCATTATCAGTTCAGAGCAATGCCCTTGACCTCACTTCTGCCCCAAGGGTGTTCACAAAATGTCTGGCAGTAGCAGTCGCTCATCTAAGAAGGCAAAGATTGCCATTTTCCCTACCTGGACGACTGGCTCATTGTGGGTCAGTCTCCAGACCAGGTCAAATCACACCTGCTAGTTACCCAGCAGCTGCTTACCTCTCTGGGATTTCTTCTCAATCTTCCAAAGTCAATTTTGGAACCTGTCCAGGTACTCACCTTTATAGGCGCAGAACCGGACACAAAGCAGGCCAGAGCCTTCCTTCCCTTGGAAAGGGTAAGGACCTTAGTGGCCCTGGCCTCGTCCTTCACTCTGCAGGTCTCTCGACCGGCAAGGCATTTCCTGCAGCTCCTAGGACACATGGCTGCCTCCACAGCTGTAGTGCAAGGAGAAAGATTTCAGATGAGGGACATTCAGTTCCATTTGAGAGCTTTCTGGTCTCAAAGAAGAGATTCTCTATCCAAGTTAATCCCAGTGACTTGAACTCTGATCCAGGCCCTTCAGTGGTGGCAGGATCAGAGCAATCTGAGACAGGGGGTGCCTTTCATCCCTCTGTCCCATTCCTTGACCCTTACTACAGATGCATCCCTCTTGGGATGGGGGAGCTCACATGGGCGACCTCTCCACCCAGGGGTATGGTCCCTTCAGGAATCTCTGCTCCACATCAATCTGGTGGAACTCAGAGCTGTTTTTCTAGCACTTCAGGTTTTCTCTGCATCTGTTCAGAACAAGGTGGTACAGGTCAGAACAGACAACACCACTACAATGTGGTACATCAACAAACAAGGGGGCACTCGGTCTTCGGCCTTGTGCACCGAGGCGATGAAGTTGTGGTCTCTGGCTTATTCCCTGAACACTTCCCTCATAGCAGTTCACCTCCCAGGCAAGGACAATGTCCTGGCAGATGCTCTCAGCAGGATTTCCCAGGGCCATCACGAATGGTCACTGGATCCCCTAGTACTGGGGATAGTGTTTGCCAGATGGGGCACTCCTCAGATAGATCTTTTCGCAGCCCCAGACAATCATCAACTTCCACTGTTTTGTTGCAGGCCCCCAGTGTTGGGCTCAGTTCCCCTGGATGCCTTTCTCCTCGATTGGGAAGGGAAGTTTCTTTATGCCTTTCCCCCCTTTCCTCTCCTGTTCAAAGTACTAGTCAAAATCAGGTCTCAGCCCTGCAAAATGATCCTGATTGCTCCAGACTGGGCCAGGCAGCCCTGGTACCCACTCCTTCTGTCCTTAGCAGTCCATCTTCCCCTGTGTCTCCCCAGGAACCAGAATCTGTTAACCTGTGCTCAGGGAGAGTTTGGTATCCGAATCTCAAATCCCTCAACCTCAAGGCTTGGCTCTTGAGCAGTTAGAGTTTGCTGATTTACAACTTTCTCAAAGTGTTCTCGAAATCCTGAAGGCTGCTAGGAAGCCTTCTACCAGGGCTACCTATAACTCCAAGTGGAAAAGGTTTTCCATATGGTGTTCTGGGAAGCATGTTTCCCCGGAATCTGCTGATCTACCCACTGTATTGGACTACATGGTCCATCTTAATTCTTTGGGACTGAGACCAGCTACCCTGAAAGTGCACTTGGCAGCTGTCTCTGCCTTCATTTCAGCAGGGAAGCCCTCTTCTCTTTCTGCTCATCCTGTATTTTCCAAGTTTTTTAAAGGATTGCTTCACACCAATCCTCCATTCAGGGACCCTGCCCCGGCTTGGGATCTTAATGTATGCCTTGCTCAGCTGATGCAACCCCACTTTGAGCCTCTGTCTTCGGCAGAGCTTAAGTATTTGACTTGGAAAACTGTATTTCTGGTAGCCATCACTTCTGCCAGGCGTATAAGTGAGTTACAGGCTTTATCAGTAGAGACTGACTTTATTTCCTTTCACAGGGATAAAGTAGTCCTCAGGACTAACAGGAAGTGTTTGCCTAAGGTGGTTTCAGATTTCCACCTTAACCAATCTATTTCACTTCCAGTGTTCTTCACTGACCATTCCTCCTCTGGTGAGAGGAGGCTGCACAGCTTAGATGTTAAGAGGGCCCTAAGTTACTACATAGAGCGTACCAAGGGTCACAGGTTTGACTCCCTCCAACTGTTTCTCACTTATGGTGAGGTTGGGAAAGGGAGACCTGCCACTAAGAGATCCATTGCCAGGTGGATCGTTTCTTGTATCCAATTTTGCTATCAAAAGCTGGGTAAGGTTCCCCCCTCAGGCCTGAGGGCTCACTCTACCAGAGGTACAGCTGCATCTCTAGCTGCTGCTAGAGACATCCCTATCTTGGAGATATGTCAGGCAGCTACTTGGAAGACAGTACACACTTTCACCAAGCATTACTCCCTGGATATTCAGGCCAGGAGGGGTGCTCGGTTTGGCACAGCCGTGCTTCAGAGCCTATTCCCTAAGTAGGTTCTGTCCCTCCTCCATGGAGGTACTGCTGTGTAGTCTGCAATAGTCATAATATAGCAAGACTTCATGTTGTTTGAAGAAAAAATTACTCACCTTAGTAATGTTGTTTCTTCTAATGGAGTCTTGCTATATTATGACCCCCCCAGCCTGCCCCTCTCAGAACTCCTACTTTGGGTATGGGGTGGGCAGTCCTCTGTTGGCATTTATTGATGCCCTCTTTCATGTTTGGGTGTTGTGTTTATTTAGTTATTTTATCTTATTTTTCTGGTCCACTGACTTGAGTCTTGGTGTTGGGACCAGGAAAATGTGTTAATATATTAGTGGCCAGTTGGCTAGTGTAGGTTACAGCTTCCACACAGAACCTTAGTGAGTTTTTGCTCGAAAAGATCTGACGGTTTCGGTTTGAAACCACCCTAACAGAGCTTCTGAACCGAGCTCGCGCTCTGAGCTCCATGCTCTGCATGGAAGTTAACTCTTTCACCTCCGGAGCAGTTCTAGTGGTGGGACAAACTGCAATAGTCATAATATAGCAAGACTCCATTAGAAGAAACAACATTACTAAGGTGAGTAATTTTTTCTTCTGGTAGCCCTGGATTGAGCAAGACAGCCTTGGTACTCCCTGCTACTCTCAATGTCTGTGAGAAAACCGATTCATCTCCCTCAGAGGTGCAATCTGACTTCCTTTCAGGGGAGGGTAGTGTACCCCAATCTCAGGTCTCTCAAGCTCAAGGCATGGCTCTTGAGGACTTGGAATATGCAGATTGCCAATTCTCTGAAGCAGTTTTAGAAGTCCTTAAGGGTTACAGGAAGTCTTCCACCAAGAAAACCTATGTCTCAGAATGGAAAAGATGTTCCATTCGGTGCAGTGACAAGGTTATAGTCCCAGTCCAGGCCAGGATCCCAACCCTTTTTGTTTATTTCACACCTGCACTCCCTGGGGTTGCAGCACTCATCTCTGAAGGTGCACCTGGCTTCAGTTTCAGCATACCTTTCAGCTAGAAAGGATACCTCCCTGGCATCAAACCCTATATTCAAAAGGTTTTTTATAGGGCTCTCTCATTTGTTTCCCCCTCACAGGGAACCAGTGCCAGAATAAGACCTTAATATCTGCATTGCCTAGCTTATGCTTCCACCCTTTGAACCAATAGCATCTGCACAGCTTAAATTTCTTACCTGGAAGGTAGTTTTTCTGGTAGCAATCACTTCTGCCAGAAGGATAGGCAAGCTACAGGCCCTCTGTGTGGAAAAGGACTGTTTCTTTCCACAGGGACAGGGTAGTGTTGAGAACTAATAGGAAGTTCCTCCCCAGTGTGGTTTCTGACTTCCATTTGAATCAGTCTATAACATTGCCAGTTTTCTTTACTGAACACTCTAGCTCAGGTGAGCGTAGATTGCACAGCTTAGATGTAAAAAGAGCACAGAGTTATGACTCATGCTAAAGATCATAGGCAGGCTAGACAACAACTGTTCCTCACATATGGGGAAGTAGGTAAGGGTACTCCTGCCTCAAAGAGGACCATTTCTCAATGGATAGTCCAGTGTATTCAGTTTTGCTACTCAAAGACAGGCAAGGTTCCTCGCTCTGGTCTTAGGGCCCACTCTACAAGGGGGAACAGCTGCCACTATTGCAGCTGCCCAAGAGGTACATCTAATGGAAATATGTAAAGCAGCTACCTGGAGGTCAGTCCACAGCTTCACTAAGCATTATAGCCTGGACACTCAGTCCAGGAGTGATGCCAGATTTGGCACAGCAGTCTTGCAGAGTCGTTTTCCGAAATAGATTCTGGCCCACCTCCTTGAGGTACTGCTGCATAGTCTGCAAGAGTAATAATATTAGTGGATTCCTGGGGTTAGAAGAAAAATTACTCACCTGTAGTAATCTTGTTTCTTCTGAAGGGATCCACTAATATAATTACTCCCCGCTCTTGCCTCCCCTTTCAGAATCAGTAACAAGAAAAATTCTCTCCACAGCTGATAACATGTATAGTTGGAGTGGCATGCCACCTGCTGGCACCTTCTAGTAATGTCTTAACTTGTAGGTTCTTTTCTAAAGACATATCTGACTTAAGAAAAAATGGGGACATTTGTTTATACTAGTCCTTTGGTTAATGTTGTTATTTGCCCAGTTGGGCATTATTTTTCTGTAATTATTTGAATAGTGATTCACATGTTGTTATGGCCTCTTTGCAGGCTTCTAAGAAATCTGAGGTAGAATGTAGGCAGTTGACACTGGGCAGTTTGAAAATAGATGGACTAGCTAAACATTGCATGATTAGCATAGCATTCTGTTCTCTCTAGGGCAGTGCTGGCTTAAGGGAGCACTGCAAGAGTAATAATATTAGTGGATCCCTTTGGAAGAAACAAGATTATTACAGCTGAGTAATTTTTTATTTGACCAGTGACTCCATTAGCTTCCCTACAGTAGAGGCAAGACTGACAGGTTTGTGGTTCCCTGCTTATTCCACCCCCCACCCCGGAGTGGAATCACATCCATCACACTCCTATCCTTTGAAACCAGTTCTGTTTCCAGTGAGGTGTTGAATCTACCAGGGGTCAGGCAGTTCCACTGCCAGTTCACTGAGTATCCTTGGATACAACACATCTGGTCCCGGGACCTTATCAGTCTTTAGGGCTGCTTTTCGGGACCCTTTTGCATGTAAGTACAGGCTGTATCTTCTTCTGGACCCCCTTAGTGGCCCCTTGATGCCAGTGTCTGGCAAGGGCCCACCATCCTCCTTTGTGAAAACTGAGAAAACATAGTCATTGAGGATGGCGGCCTTTTGCCTGTCCTCCTCTGTCACCCTACCCCCTCAGCTAGCCTTACAATTCCCTCGCCCTTCTTCCTTTTCTCCTTAATATATTGGAAGAACTATTTTTCTCCACTCTTGACCCTCTCTGCAGTACATAGCTCTGTGTCTGCTTTTGCTTCCCTAACTGCCTTCTTTGCATCCCTATTTTTCAGTAAATATTCTCTCTATTCTTCCTCCTCCTGCTTTTCTTTATGCTTGTAGATGGCCTTTTTTTGGCTCACACTCACATCCCTGTCTGTTGAGAACTGTAATGGTCTCTTGAACCTGTTCTTTTTGGTTACCATCGTCATGCATAAGTCAGATGCCTCAAGAATGGCCCCCTTAATTCCCCCCATCTCTCTTCTGCTCCACCTATGTTGTTCATCCTAGCTAGCTCTTCCCTGACCAGCTCCCTCAGCCTATTAAAATCCGCCTTTCTAAAATCAAGGGCTTCCACTCTCAGTTGGGGTTTTCCAAACCCATGGACCAGTTCGAACCAAATGGTGTTATGGTTGCTGTTCCCCAGTGGCTCCCCTGTTCTCACAGCTCCTACCGCCTCTGAGTTGGTGAGTACCACATCAAAAACTACAGTCTGGTGGTTTCCTTAACTACCTGTACCAGAAGACAGAACTTTATTCCCTTTGTGACACCATGGGAAAGCAGGTTATCACTTTGAAAACCTAAGGCAGAAAAAAAAAAAATGTTGCAGGTGGTACCTTTTATTGGACTAACAAAATTATTTTTGAGAGTAGCTTTCAAGAGTTACACTGTCTTCATCAGGTCGTGTCAACGAAAAGAGTCCAACTCTTGAAAGTTAGTCTCAAAAACAGTTTTATTAATCCATGTTATAACCCACAATGTACATATTATATATATATATGCGTGTGTGTGTATGTGTGTGTGTGTGTGTGTATATATATATATATTATAGTGGCACGGTAGTGCTACCATAGTTAGGGTTGAGGAGCCATTTACATGTTAAACCTAGCATTTTGCACCTTAATAACTTTGCAGCTGTTCAAAGGATTTGCCTGAAATTTGGAATGCACGATCAAGAACCATACACCTTGGGATCTGCCAACTTTCGTACTGTTCAGATGTACGGCTGCGGAGTTATTAAGCGTGATCTGCATGCGCGTCTACGCTTTTTTGTAATTCTTTGCTCGTCTCTACAGGTCGCATGGTTTGCGCGACTGGTCCCAAATTTTCAGGCAACGTGCGGCTGGAGTCCCCGATGTGCCTTTTGAAGATTTCGTGAAAAAATATCAAACGGTTCAAAAGTTATTCAAAAAACTATTTCCCGTTATTAGTCAATGGGAAAAGTTAACAAAAAGTTCAACAGTGTAAAATGCAGTAAATGCAGTTTTTACTTTAGCAAATGGCCCTTTTACTGTCGCAAATTCACCATTTTTTCAGTTGGTCATCAGAAAAATGCTTGGCATTTAAATTTAGAACCCTCTAGCAACCCAATTCTTTTTGTATTCACCTAGTCGGACCCTGAGGGTGCTAGGCATGTCTTTATTTTGGGGTAAAACACCCCAGAAATATGTTTTTCAAATTTCTGGAAAAAGTACTTTCGCAAAGTACTTTCACACTTGCGACACTGTCAAATGAATTTGCAAAAGCTTTCACAAAGTTCGACAGTACTTTTCCAGGCTGTGGGAAAATGACAGCAATTCTTTGCCACCGTACTGCAAAAGAACGGCTTAGTCTTTTGGGCTGAAGTTTGGAGGGAATGCAGCCAACATCTCACAAATGTGCCTTTCGGTGTTTCGGTGAAAAAATATTATGGGGCGGCAAAGTTACGGCACTCCAAAGTTTATGCTTTTTCCCATAGGATAACATTACGGCGTCCGCCGCATTACAGGAATCCTTCCCCGCCCTGCTGCAAAATACCGGTTTGGTCTTTTGGGCTGAAATTTGGAGAGAAGAAAGCCAACTCCAACAGATGTACCTTTTACTGGTTTGGTGAAAAAATATTACAGGGAGACAAAGTTATGGCACTCCGAACTTCTCTTTTTTCCCATAGGATAACATTAGGGCGTTCGCCGTGCCTTTCAGGGCCTGTTTCTCAGAAATGGTGTGAGATATGGACTTTTTGTCAGAAAAATTAGGGGGCTAAGTACAAAACTAGCCAGGAAAGTCATAAATCATTTGACTTTACATTTTTTTTTCTACGTCGTATGGTTCCTGAGATATAAGCAATTTAGTATTCCAACTCCTCATTTTCTGCTCCGAGACCCATTATTATGCATACATTCTTTGTACTCACTGTCTTTCTCTATGCAGCTTTTGGGAAAAACCAGCCTGTACGCTTACATTACTGTTACCCTTACCGCTTCTGCTTGCGGTTTCGTAACCGGTTCACGTACTGTTCCCGTCTACGGCACCATGTGCGTTACCCTTCGCGTTTTCATTTGCGCTTGCATTTGCATTATTTTAACCATTTGTGTCTACAGTACTGTTTATCTTTCTGTTTCGCTTTGCGTCACCATGCGCAGTACCATTTGCGTTTGCGGGCACCATGTTACTATGTGACCCCGCGCTCCCGCTGCCGCATTACGTTCACTATTTCTCATTATCCTTCTCAAAAAGAAGGGTAATTAGAGGCCAAAAACTCCATTTAATGCATTAGTTAGGGTTGTTCCACAGCGACAAAAGTGAGGAAATTCGGTGTTAGGGTTGAAAGCCCCCCTTGGACTCCTGCCCTCACCCCCAACCGGGTATCTGGGTGCGCGTTGGGTTGTCTGTCCTAACTCTCACCCCATTCTCCTATACCTCTGCTTCTTCACACATCTGATGTGGTGAGAGTTAGGGCCGGCAACTCCAACGCACACCCCAATGCCGGTTGGGGGTGTGGGCGGGGGGTGTCCAAGGGGAGCTTTCAACCCTAACAATGAATTTCCTCGCTTTTGTCGCTGTGGAACAACCCTAACTAATGCATTAAACAGAGTTTTTTTGCCTCTAATATATATATATATATATATATATATATCTCGTCAACTAGACTTAACACTGGTACCACATTTCTTTGGAAACAAAGGAAATACGTTTCAGACAGCTGTGATTCTCTAAATTAGCCTAAACCATGGAAGTAAATACACTAGCTCTTTCATTAATTATGTGTTGTTAAGCTAATAATTCTACAAGGTTCTTCCACACAAATTTACAAGTGCAACTGCTGGCCCCTGCGGGCTAACTTCCACACCTCCTTACTATAATTGGATTGCTGACGGAACTGGTGATCCTGTCTCTCTTTGGAGGGGTTGTGGGATAACAGATGGACCAGACACTGAACTTCAGGTTCAACACACAGTCTCTGTATGATGTTTATTTAATGGAGTTCTACCGGCAATCCTGACGCTATGATGGATGTACAGGACAAGGCTTCACTTCTCCAATCCCACCTGCATTCACCATAAAAAAGGCAGCATTTAATTACCTTACTGCTTGTAAAATTCTGTTAAGCCCCCAGTGCAGCCGGCATATTTAAGGGCGCTCTGCACCCAGTCCGATCTCGTACCTATTAACGCGAGATGATGACGTACCACTGCACCGCCGTACTGGTGCCCCTATGTATGGAAAGAACCCGATGTCTCTATCTCGGGTGCCTGTCGGTATTTTTACACACACTTTGCCTAAATGCCTTGTGTGAGAAGGTATACACATGACATTTACGCAAAGTGTGTAAAATACCGATGGACACCCGAGATACAGACATCAGGTTCTTTCCATACATAGGGGTACCAGTATGGCGGGCAGTGGTGCATTATCTCGTGTTAATAGGCGTAAGATTGACCGGCACGGAGGACCATATTTAAATATGCCGCTGCACGGGGCCTAATAGAATTTTACGAGCAGTAAGGTAATTAAATGCTGCCTTTTTATGGAGAATGCAGGTGGATCGGAGGAGCGAAGCCCCGACCTGTACATCAGTCAGGGTTTCAGAATTGCCTGTAGAACTCCTTTAAAAATATAGCAGATTATCTTCAGCAGTGGCATTTTCTTTCTTCAGTACATCAGTTTGCAGCAACAGACTATGCATGTCTTTCCTCTGTACTTAACATCTACTGATCTAACTTTTCAGTTGAGATTCAGCTTCCCATATGTGATCCTTGTTTGCTTGGGAGGTGGGTACTCAAATAAAAATGAAAAAAACAAGGCAAGCTACAGACAAAGAGCCTCGGTGCAGAAGCACTGAAGCAAGGGTTACCACAAAGGGCATTGGCAATATGCCAAGTTTCAAAGAAACACAACATCACACATACTCCCATAATGCAAAGCATCATGGGATGTAGATGCAAATCACCATAACAATTCAGACTGGCTCAGTTTACAGCAGGAATGCATGGAGCCAAAGGGCCTCTCAAACAATCTATAATTTACATGCATTTTAAATAAC